>OZ025299.1:66169689-67555189 GCA_964019185.1 Maratus speculifer | reverse complement strand
TAGTATACTTCCTAACAATTCTTCATATTTTAAATACAAATGGATTGAAAACTTCTGTGTATAAATTTATTTTGAAATGGAATAAAGGAAAAAAGGATTTAAAAAAAAAAAAAAAAAAAAAAAAAGAGTGAAAAAGAACCATAGTTTTGGCTTTGCATGGACAATCAATTAACTCGATCGAAAAGATCGACTTTTCAATTTAAAAAGGGGATCTTGGTCTATTATTATATACAATTGTTAATGTTTCACACTATGACAACACTTTTAAAAAATAGATATTACGTTAAATTCCTTTATTAAAGTTCAAGTTAAAATTTGTTTAATGTATGCCGGTTAAATTTCTTTTAGTGCAAAATTTTTTTTCAATTTTCCTCATTTGAAAGACTTTATTGTCTGATTACTGGAGATAGACCGGAGATTTGGTTTCGTTTTCGGCCCAAAATTTGTGTTTCGCCAAAATTCTGCCTGAAATTCGTCCGGACCGAAGTTATCTGTATTCTAAAAATTTATTTGTTTATTCCTAGAATTTTCAACATGACTAATTCATTTGAGTTCGATCAGCTCAAATGAGATGATCTTTATTCATTGCTATGAACTGCAATGTTTATACTTTTCAGACATGACTGACTGTAGACGCATACAAATTATAAAGCAAGAAATGCGTATATCAGTAAACTTTGAAGACTCTTATCATGTCCTCATTAAAAGATATAAACTTAAGAGTAATAGAAAATTTTGAGTTTTAAACTATAGAAAAGTTATAAATGCTCTTTGAAAAAGTTCTAGTATAACAGATGATCATTCATAAAAAGCTTTATAGAGGAAAAATCAAGGTGCGTATACATAAAACATTTTTTAATGAGATGAAATTGGTATAGTTAGAATGTCATTTTATGTCGTTGGTGCATTAATTACATTTTATTTTATATGGAAATAAACCTACTTAGATCGCACATATAATTAATTTATACTTATGAATTAAATAGCGATGGGCGATTCTGGAAAATTTATCATTAAAAAAAAAATCATACTCGTAAGAAACATAAGCGATATAGCAATCGATTATTTACGTTAATTTACAATCCAGTTGCTCTAAAATCGATTGTTAAAATCATTGTCTTTACATGTTTATAAAGCAGTTTTTAGTAAATGTATGGTAATTGAAAACATGGATCTCAAGGGATGCTAGAATGGAGCCTGAATAGTGGAAAAGTCATATGACGGTGTTTCCTGGTTGCAAAAAGTTGAAAAGTCGTAAGTAGGTATGAAATGGTGTGGAGAGTTTAAGTATCAAAAATTAGAGTCGACAATTAGCAGCAAAATAGCTAAAGAAATATGAATCAAAAGCACTCGTAGTGACAAGAACATGTAGCAAAAGAATAATAAATGGGATTAATATTTTTTATTGATTTTTCTACATAATTTGAGATCAGTTCTGTAATTTCCCCTTTATTCGAAGACTCTCTACAGAAATACGTTAAACGAACCCCCTGGGTGCAAAATGGGTGAAGAGCAATGAACAATCATAATGTGAATAAGTGGTCATATGGCTTTCTAGCGATATATCACATGGGAGGTGCCAGCTGAATTTAGAAAAGTGCTCCCCTCCGCAGGGGCAAAATGGAGGGAGAGGCACAGGAGTTATATAAAATGAAATAGTAGTCATAGAGCTTTCCAATGATATATCACATGAGTTGTGTCGGCAAAAGGCAAAAAATGCCGATTCGATTACCCCCCCCCCCCCCTCGGAATACACCCAGCCCGTCTCTCTTTGAAATTTTCATAAATTTTAAATTATTTATCCGAAGGCTCCTCAACAAAATCCAATAAAAAATGATAAAAACCCTACGATTTCAAAAAAGTTCGAAAAGTTCTTCCACCGAGATTCCAAATTGGGGAGGGGAGAAGAAAGTTTCATAATATGAAAGGGTGGTCCAAAAATCTTCCGATGATATATCACAAGACGGATCCAAACAAAGGTTGAAGCCCTTCACCCGTAAGTTCGTTTTTTTTTCTTCTCAGAATTCACCCGGAAACTAACCAATCCCACTTTAAAACTTTTATATTTAATAAATAATACCGCAAGGCTCTATCAAAAACCACATCTAAAATGATATTTATTGTTGAAATTGCTACGATTTAACCCCCCTCCTCCCGAAATCAACTCCGGATAGAGAAAAGTTCATAATATGAAAGGGCTTTTTGATGATATGTCACAGGAAGAAATCGGTAAACTTTTGAAAATCAATCCCCCCCCCCCCCCCGTCGGTCCATTCTCTCGCCCTCCCCGGAATTCATCACCTTTCTCTTTGAATTTTTTTTTCAAAATTTGTCGAGATATCTCATGTGCCATATCGTTGGAAAGGCCTGTGACTACTTAAAGATGTTATACACCTCCGATATACTTCCCCCACTTTGCCCTCCTGGGTGGGGAGGGTTCTAAATTTAGCCGAGACCCCTCATGTGACACTTTGTTGGAAAGGCCTGTGACCACTTACTCATATTATGCAACTCCCGCCCCCCCCACTTTGCCCCGACGTAGGACATTTTAAAAATTTAGCCAAAATTATTAATGTGATACATCATTGGAAAAGCCTGTGACCACTTATACATGTTATACACCTCCGATATACCCCTTCCTCCTTTATACCCAGGAAGGCACTTTTCTAAACTTCGTCAAGACCCTTCATTTGACATATTGTTGGAAAGGCCTGTGACAATTTATGTTATGCCCCTCCCGCGTCTCTCCTCCCCCCATTTTGCCCCCACAAGGAGAACATTTTTATAAATTTATATAGAGACCTCTCATGTAACATATTGTTGGAAAGTCCTGTGATCACTTATTGTTGTTATGCATCTCTGGTGTCCTTCCCCCCACTTTGCCCCACAAAGATATTTTTCTAAATTTATCCGAGAATCCCTCATTTGACATATTGTTCGCAAGGCCCGTAACCACTTACTCACGTTCTGCCTGTTACTCATTTTGCCGATGCATCTCATGTGATATATCGTTGGAAAGCCCTTTGACCGCTTATTCATTGCAGCTAATGTTTTCTTTACCCCACTTTGACTACCCAAGGATTCTGCCGAGGTTCAATATTATCATTATTTTACAAAATTTTGCAGTGCATGCACAGCACACCTACTGTGTGATGCCATATGCAGTGGGGACCCAGTTTGAGACTTCATATTACAAGAGTATGTATAAATTAGAGGCCCCGATTAAAGGAGGAGTCCACTAGGGGGCGAAGCCACCTAGTCCTAATTAACGCCGACTCATTCCAGTTCACCTGCAGACGATTCTGAATAATATCGAATCGGATATTGTGCAAAAGCAATTAATGTCGATGCAATCGTGAAAATCGATAAAAGATCTCATTATCACCCACCACTAGTATTAATTACTTAAGAGATTTTATTTTGAAAATTTTCGTTTTCCGTCAAAAATGAGAAGATTACCGAAATTCGGTTTCGGTTTTAAAAATCTGCTTCGGTCGTTCCTTACTAATTACTATTCGAAATTGATCAATGTCAATATGCAATAGTGTCATGTTTTTTCTCTTCTCTTCTTGTTTTTCACGTTCTCCTCTTGATTTTGAATTTGCTAACTATCTTCTATTACGAACTCTTCGCATTTCTTTCATTTCATTTTATTTATGATCTTTTGTTCCTTCCCCTACTGTTTCAACACTAAATCGCGTTGACAAATCTGAAATCGTATGTCAAATCTTGGCAAATGAGGTGCGTTCGTACTAAAATTAGTTTTATAAATATTCAGATCTTGGTGCAAACCGTTTCACACTTATGCAAAAAATGCACGATTACAAATTTTACTACAATATATTAAATTCAGTTATACGGAAATAATGACGCCATCTTAAGTAGGAACCATCATGGCAACCTAGAATCATTGCTTGTCATGGAATGTCATTGAATTAAGAACGTGTGATAGGATTTAATAGAATGGAGAAAACTTTTATTAATATCTTTTTGAATTTTGATTCGATTTTCATAAAATTTGAAATGACTCGATAAAATTCTGTGACGATTATGTATATAAAATTTCAAATCGTTCAGTTGGGTAGTTTTGCGCTGTTATATGCGTGCAGATGGAGGGGCCAGACAACGGCTATAAGCGCTACCTATTTATATAATTATTAACGTACCTGAAAATATATGCTCAATATAAAATATAGCTCGAGTTCCTTTTTTCCTTTCTTTATTTGGAAAATAAATTGGACTATAGATGTATTTCATAAATTTGTATTTTTCCAACATAGTCCAAATGATATTAAACTGAATTTTCCTAGAAGGAACCTGAAAACTATAGAAGAAATATATTCAGAAGCGAGTAAATAATGAATTCTTTCAATGTCATTCCTCTTCACGCTTTAAGGGCAGGGTCCAGCAAAATGTAGCGTGTTACACGGGAGGCCCAGCGATGACCACTTCGCCCTTGTCCGGTAATCTTCTTTCCCTAATCCCGCGCAGAAGTAGCTTCGTACTCCGGCAGTTCCCCCGGGTTTTGTTATAGTTGGACTGCTCTAATGGACTGCCGGAGAGCGTTATCAATTTTTCACTATCAGACAAATCGTCTACCTAGCGGCATTTTCTCGCCCATTTGGCGATTCAGTTGTATTTCTAGAAACCGGGGCATAATTTTATTCTCAATTTACTTTTTTAAAAAAGTGTTATTCTCGTCTTTTAATTCTGTCGTTGAAGTTACTTGTTGAAATCACAATTATTTTTCGTGAAATTATAAAATAATATCGTTAATTGCATATTTTTATTTGTAATATATATATTACCTTGTAATGAAGCGATCCAGATTTCGTACGCATAACATTACAAATCACCTGTCGATCGAAACCAATACTACGTTAAGTCCTGAAAACAACTTGAAAACAACTTGTGCAGATGTTTGTTTCTTCTCTGAACGGAGTAATTTTAATAATGATAATAATAAAAAATCCAGTTCTGTTGCACTTAATATCCGAAACTGCCAAACCTCTTTCCTGTGCCGATGTCTGTTTTCTCTGTGAATGGAATAATTATAAGAAAATTAATAAAAAATCCAGTTCTTTTGCACTTAATCGCCGAAACTGTTACACGAATTATATAGCTCAAAAGAATAATCTTTGGTTGGTGGTAATTATGTCCATTGCAGAGAAAATGGATACGAAGCCCTTTTAAGTGATAGTTACTTTATTTTGTTCACTTGGAATACAGGCAAACATTGCTTCCTGTCTCTCCTGTCAGCTGGAGTTTCTAGCCATTTTTTGATATGTGTATATGTATTTGTCTCCTTCATTTTGATGTTTTCTTTATCATTTCTAACTTTGTAACATGGAATTTTGAATCACTCTTTATATTGTTCAAGCTTTACTTACTTATTTTAATGTAGTTCAATCTTAAAGGCGTTCCATCATTTTTTTCACTCGTCAATCTAAGTATAGATGATTAAAAAACCGTATCAGAAGTAAAAGAAATTATTGATATCGATGAGATTAAAATGCTACTATTTGTAGCGAGATAACGCAGGTTTCTTTTGAATGCCACAGACGCTGTGGTGAAAGAACACTAAGCACTTTGAATCACAAATCTGAACATCGAAATTAACTTGAAAACCGTATTTCACAATAATAGCTGGATGATGCAATTAATTGTGTTTAATGTTGCTAATTTATTTTCCAAATAAAGAATAGAAATCCCAGTTTAGAATCTTGCCAACTGTACAAATTCTGGAGTCTATCCAGCCTTTTGAATTAAAAAAAACATTGAAAATTAGGACGTGTTGCAAAGTTACACCCCATCTTTCAAAATCACCCTGAATGACTGTATTTCACAGGCATGAAAGAGTTCCTCCTAAAGGAGGAATTCCTCTTTTTTTGAAGTGATTTTGGTCTGTCTCTGGATTGATGCAAAATTGCAAAAAAAGGATAATTGGGGGGGGGGGGGGCAGAAAATTTTGCAGTTGGACATTTAGTTACTCCAAACACTCAGTTTTTTCTTGAATTGTTGTGCAAATGAGACATAAAGTGAAAGGTGAGCTTCTACATATAAGCATCTGAGAAACATCTAATGAAGTTGTTCTAAATGTCTTTCAAGAATGAAATCTTTAGACTTTAAAAACTGAAAGTATAAAGAAATTTTCTTTTTGGAATTTAATATTTTGTACTAATTATACAACACTTTTGAGTAATTTCAGCGATTCTTATTTTAGAAGCAAAGATCAATTTAGCAGGGAGACCGTTTTCTTTCTGGGGGGGGGGGGGATGGGTGATTTAACTGCTAAACTATTCAAAATATTTGTTTTGGAAGATTAATGACTGTACTTCTCATAACTTGATCAGATATATTTGGTTTTACACTTTAGCATAATTAATACTTTCTAAGCTAAAAAAATATAGCACCTTGCATGCAGTTACATTTAATTTTATTCTATAAGTAGACAAATTAGAAGAGTTTAGCACCGTTGTATAAAAGGAAAAAGTTTTCCACCTTTTATCTTATTTCCCACTTTCATGCCTGATTTCACCGGTATGTGTTTTGTGTCCCTGACCTCTTTGCTAGTTACCTAATGTTACTCCTCCAACAATAAGATCTAAGTATGTATCTTGGTATCTCGTATAATATTGTGATGGCTAGCAAGAAAAAAAAGACACGTGATTTTATACATTATTTCTGCGAGACAAATATGAATATACTATTTGGGTCAGTTCCTAATAGCGTAGCCATTCGATGTGCTGTCACAAGTGTGAAAGTCTCAAAGTGACTAAAATGTGATACCTATAATTACCATTGACTTTCAGATGACTAATCGCTTTCCGATTCAACTATGAAATAATCATGGAGTAATAGACTCCTCTGTAAATTCGAAGTTTCAGATTGGAACAGCTCTATTTCACAGTGATCCTATTTTCCACGTCACGTGAAGGCAATGTGGAAAGTAAGAATCGCCATTGGTTATCGATGTTTTCACATTTTGGTTGTTTTGGGTCACAGTATAATTATGGTCCTAAAAATGTCGTCCATTGGTTTATATTATCTGAGATTTCTGTCTATGAATTCTGGGTTGAGAGCTTATGCTAGTCATACGAAGATGCTAACAAGGTGATGTTGAACTAATGGCAGCGTTTTTTTTTTTTTTTTTAAATTTCTTGTTGCAGGTTTTATGAAGGCGCTTTCAGTTTCAAAACTGGTTCTGATAGTAAAAAAGACCTTCCAAAAAAAAAAAAAAAAAACCCAAAATTAAAGAAAAAATAAGAATACCCCATTAGACATCGACCTGAGATCCTTGGGGGGGGGGGGGGGGGGGAATCTTGAAATATAAATGAGAGTTTTGAAAAATCAAAACAATTGGTTTAACGCAATGTTGCGCGTAACTAGCGTAAGGCTGTTCTGAAATCCAAACGAATTACTTTCTAACACATTTCTGAATTCATATTTGTTCGGAAACGCATGAAAGTGACGGGCGTTTTCTATTCAGAAACTATGTAATCGAGTGACTTTTTTCATGTTTTGGTAAGGGCAAAATATTTTTCAGAAAAAAGCTTTTTGAACCGAATTTTCGAATCGACATTGCGGGGAAGGAGGAAAAATATCCTTCTCCATGTGACAAAATAACTTTCTCGTATATAACTGTATGAGTAATTTATTCCAAAAAAAATCGAAAACGCCATTTAACTCTAAATCGTTTTAATAATCAGACTTGCCTGTATTATGTCTTTACTTTTAAAAATGTGGTAGGAAGTTCCCGTTTATTGAGCAAGAAATTAGAAAACTACCGTAAGTTTTTACAAATTTTTTTCAGTTAAAATTAGTCTGCTGATTCAAGAGTCTAATTATCATTGCTTTAGAATGGAGTAGTCATTTATCGATTGCAATTTTTAATTTAACGCAGGCTCTTATCCGTTTAGCTTATTTAAATTAAGTGCTTTAAAATTATATGTTGCTCAAAACAGTTATAGGATGTTGAGGGTGTAGATGCATCTTGAGGCTGGGTAATTGTTTTGATGATTGATGGATGGTCGACAGATGTGGTAGTTTAAATGAGAAAAAATTACACATGTTTGGCAGAAAAAATGCATTTAATTGAGCATTTGGATCGGAAAAAAAAAAAAAAAAAAAAAAAAAAAAACTATGCATATGATAAAAAACGAATAAAAAATATTTTCTTCAAATAAAATCGTTTTAGTAGGGAGTATGGTTTCCCTGGAACATCGTCAAAGATTTTTAACGTTGCTGGCCGTTCCTGAAAGGGAGGGCATGGTGTCAATAAGGTTATTAAGGAGTGGTATTCTGCCTTATTCCTTCAAAAGAGTTCTTTACCGAGAGTTTGTGGAGGTAATAGGTGGCCAGCAACTCATCTGACTAGAATTTCGTAAACATGCTGTATTTTTTTCATTTCCGGAGAACATGCTAGGCATTCCATCCGTATGATTCTTTCATCGAAAAGGAAATCATCCACCAAGTGAGCACGATGTGGCTGTAATTTGGCGTCCATTAACACGAAGTTCTCTCCAATTGCTGTAGCGTAATAGGCTTCAGGATCTCATCCCTATATCGCTGACCGGTCAGAGCTCCATTTCAAGTGATGTGGAGGTCGATGCGGCCACCCCTTACGAAAATGGCTTTTAGAGTTCTATCGAAAATATTTTATTGAATGCTATAGAATTATGGCCCGTTTTTCTATAAGCTAGCTTTAAAGCTATAGAAATATTTGTAGAAATTCAATAGAAAAATTTGTAGAGCAGAAATTTCTATTAAACTTCTACTAAACACTTTCTCTCTTCAGACATTTCTATTAAACTTCTACAGGTATTTCTATAGCTTTTAAACAAGCCTATAGAAAAACGAGCCACAATTCTATAGGATTCTATAAAACTTTTTCTATAGAATTCTAAAAGACATTTTCGTAAGGGATAAATGGAGATGTCAGAATTGACCATCACTCCTCCTACGCCAAATGTGTCAGATCCTTGCTCGAACGCAGCATTGTTTCTAGTGGCACGTTTTTTCCAGATAAAAATATGCCTATTATCATCACGAACAGAGAAACGGGACTCGTCAGAAAAAAGAATATTGCGCCATTCATTTCTTCTCCAGTTCGCATACTCTGTTGCCCACTTCCGCAGGTTTCACGGTGGCTTGTTGTTAACGTAAGACATACCATTGGTCTGCGAGTATATAGACCTAACAATGTCTATTGTAACAATGTCAATGTGGAGCTTGTTTCGGACAGTTTGATTCGAAACTGTGGTGTCAGCAGCCGATCGAAGGTGTTGTTGATGAAGGATGTCAATCATATTTCGGTGTCTCCGAGCCATTTAGTGTTAAATATTGATCTTCATTGAACGTTGTTGCACGTCTACTTGCTCCGGTCTTCGATCTGCATTTCCTGTTAAAGAGGATCTAGATTTTGGAAATTATACTTTTTGGAATTCCAGTGGCTTCTGCTAATTCGGCTTGTGTTTGCTCCCATTTCCCTCCTCTAACTTACCGGCAACTTCCAAAACTAAAACGCCTATAAGAAGGTTAGGGTGTGATTTACTTTTTTTGGTCTTTCTTTTAAGTAGACACAATAGTAATCGATCTAAAATTGTTATAAAATAATAATGCGAAAAAATTAGAAAAGCCCCGTCGTGTGAGCCAAATTGGGGAGGGGGTGAAGAAAATCTCATAATGTGAAAGAGTTATCCGAGGGCTTTCCGATGATATATCACATGACGGGTCCAAAAAATTTTGAAAATTGCTTCCCCGCTTGCGTCAGCTCTGTCCCCAGAATTTTTGCAGCCTCCACTTTTTTTGTATATTTAATAAATAGTATTTACCAGAAGGCTCGATCAAAAAACCACATCTAAAATGATGTTTATTGTAGAAATCTCTACGGTTTTAAAATTTGTTCTCCCTTTTCTCCGCCTCCTCCCCTTTGAAATTTTCATATTTAATAAATAATATTTATGGGAGGGTTTCAGGTTTGTGAAAGGTTGGAAGGGCTAAAAATACGAAAAATTCTGAAAATTAGGGCTTCATTTCATAACTCATAGTCATGCTCTTTCTTTATCTCGTTCCTTATGTGATAAATCTTGTCACATCTCTTCTCTACCTTATTATCTGCCTTTGATTTCTTGCTCTCGGTCAGTGTGTGAAAAGACAATAATCAAGGACAACATATCGTGCAGTGAAGAATATTCATTTCCCTTTCTCGACCAACATATGAAATGTTGCAAAACGCGAGAGGAATCATCGAGAAGTCATAAGTCGTCAAGATACCAGAGTCATCGAGAAAGGAAATCATCGACATAAGATTTTCGGCAATGCGAGAGAAAGAGAGATGTGAGCTTTAAGACTCAGACTTCCCGCATTTCTTGTTTAAGTTATAATTTTTCAAAGGAATTCACCTCCTTATACAATCTCTTTTTGTTACTAACCGATATGGGTTAGGAAGCTTAGTGTTTTATGTATTTAATTCTGTATAGATATAGTTACAATAATTATCGTTGAATTTAGTGTTATTTTGTCCCGAATTTCCAATGCTTCTCTAATTTTAATTCTACCAAGCTGTCCCATACCTAAAACTCCCTCAGATAAATATTATTTATTAAATATAGAAATTTCAAAGATGATGATGAGTGAATTCATAGAGATTCGAAAAAGCACCGATGCAGCGCGGGTATTAATTTTCAAACTTTAACCCAACTCCTCCTGTTACATATCATCGGAAAGCTCTTTGATCATTCTTTCATATTGTGAACCTTTCTGCACTTGGAGTTAAATTTCGGGGGAAAGGGGGGGGGAGCTGTGAGAGTGTCAGTTTTTCAAATTTTAGCGATTTTTACAATCAGTATCCTTTTAGATGTGGTTTTTTGATGGTGTCGTCCGGTAAATATTATTTATTATTTATAAAAATTTAAAAGTGGTTTCCTTGTGTATTCTGGGTAGAAAAAGTGAATCCACGGCTGAGGGGTAAATTTCAAACTTTGTTTGGACCCGTCATATGATAATTATAGGACTACTCTTCCATATTATGAACCTTTCTTCTCCCCTCCCTAATTTGGCCCCCAGTGGAGGCACTTTCCGAACTTTTTTGAAATCATAGTGTTCTTATTATATATCGGAATTTGTTACGGAGCCCTCCGATAAATAATTCATAATGTATGAAAAATTATGAGAGGTGAAGCGTGATGTATTCCGGGGGGGGGGGGGCGCAGTAGTTGGAATTCTGGGGTGTGGGTGCAATTTTCTATATTTTGCCAACACTTTTATATATCATTGGAAAGCTCTGTAACTATTACTCCTGTTTCATTTAATATACTTCCCTCGCCGTTTTTCCCGCTTCGCCCCATGGGGGCTCTTTTCTAAATTTAACCGACATTGCTCATGTGATATGTCGTTAGAAAGCCCTATGAGCACTTATTCATATTATAGATTTTCATTTTTTCCTCCCCTACTTCTTCTCCCAGGTGGTTCATTTAACGTATTCCAGTAGATCTTCGAATGGGAAAATTATCGAAATTATCTCAAATGACGTAGAAAAATCAATAAAAAATATTGATCCCACTTACTATTCTTTTAGTTCATGCTCTTTGATTCATTAGGGATGCTTTTGATTCATTTTTTCTTTGGCCATTTTGCTGCTAATTGCCGAAAAATTCCAATTTTTGAACTCCTTTTACCGTTTTATACCTACTCGCGACTTTTCTACTTTTTACAACCAGGGGACGACGTCATTTTATTTTTTTCACTGTATTACATTCATTATAACCCCCCTTCGGTTTGTTGTCTTTTAATTCCACGTGTTTTCAGTTACCATGTATTTATTAAAAACTGCTTTATAAACATGTAAAAACAATGATTTTAATAATCGATTTTAGAACATCTCTATTGTAGATTCTCGAAAGTAATCAATGACTATGTCGATTGTGATTTTTGCGATTGCGATTCTTTTCGATTGGTAAATTTTCGAGAAGCGCCCATCGCTGCTGTGAAATGTGTACTGTGCAGAGTTGGGCAAAATACATCAAAAAATCATTTTCGATACAAAATACAAAATACATTAGTTTTATAACCTAAAATACAAAATACAAAATACTTTCCTATTCAAAAAAATTCAAAATACAAAATACATGTATTTTGAAAATACATTTAAAATACAAAATACATTTGAAATTTTTAAAACTTTGTGTATCACATTGGGGGTTTTCACACACCGTGTCCGGCACGGTCAGCAGTCCGGTTTCGGACATTTTTTTTATCCACAACCTCTGCTCGGGTCGGCCCAGCCCGGACTTACTCTTTAGTTGTTCCGGGCTGCGTCCGGGCCAGATATCCGGTTTATATTTTCCTGAAGGATAGTCTCAAATCGACCTGTTCATTACTCTTTCGGCTCAAGGACTTTACTTTTTTCTATGCAAATTCGGGCCGGGCCTGATTTATTCTGTCCAGACCAGTCCAAGAATGGACTTCATCCTTCCTAGAGATCTGAATTAGTCAAAAATTGTAGTATTTTTACGAATCCAGCCCGTAAGTTGGGTATCCCGTCCCGGACTGAACTATCCAAAAATCAGTACAATCGGGCCCGACCCAACAGTTTTTTCCAAATAATGTATGTGTTTTTAAATTGCTAAAATTTTATAGTTAAAAGTTTTAATTTTATCATTTTTAAAGAAAGGTAAATATATTTCTGGACAATAAAATTAAAGCACAATAAAAGGAACTCTGAAAATGAATTTGTCAAGGAATCCTGTCTTAAGGCTGTTCCTAAATCCAAATTGTTAACTTTATGAAATATGTTTTGATTTATTTTTTGTTCGAAATGGAAGAAAGTAGCAAGTGTTGTAATTCAAAAGTAATGGAATCGCACTCATTTTCTCGTGTTTTTAGAAACACAAAAAGCGTTTCAAAAAATAGTGTCAAAGTGGGCTTTTTGAACTGCATTTGTGCGCGTAAGAAGATTAACCACTCAAACAGAAACAATAAACATGTTTGTCGCATGTTTATTGTTTCTGTTTGAACTGCGGTTGTCGCAAAACCGCTTATGTATCAATAAGTAATTCATTGATCAAAAAATAGAAAACACAGTTCGGTTCCAAATCGCTTCCATAGTCGAGTCTTTCAATTTACATCTTTCCGTTTAAAAATGAGTTTGTAAATGTGTCAAAATGTTTTGCGCTTATCAAGCAGAGTAGATGAGAACAGCCTTAAATGCCAAATGTGTTAATTCATGCAAAATGGATTTAATAACAAATAAAAAGAATATAATAAATTTAGAGAAAACTGTGCATCAGTTGAAAAGAAATCTGTTAAAGGATTTTTTTCCCCTCTTAGATTTTTAGAGCCAGGAGCGTGCGAAAAAAATTGTGCCCGGGGTAACGTTTCAATTTGGCGCCCCCCCCCCCCAACTTTTTCTTGTGACAGGCTAATGTGTTCGAAATGACGTTTGTAGTATAAATTTTGCGCCCCTTAAATTTTCGCGCCCGGGGCGACCGCTCTCTTCGCCCCCCTCCCCTTTTTTTGCACGGCGCTGGATAGAATGCCAACAAAATTTTTGTCAACAAACTCACAAGACAAACAAACAAACTCACAAGATGGACACTTTCTAAAAACAATCAAATGTTATTCAGGACCTTCTAAAACATATAAATCCACCAAAAACCTGAAGAAGATTTTTTCGCGAATTCAATGCTTTCTTATTGTAAAGATAGAGGAAAGTAAAAAGAGCGAGAGATTGAAAATCACAGTGTCAGTTTAGTTAGTAATTCTTACACGCATACATAAACACACATATATAAAAGGATTGTATAATCGCTTTCGTTAGAAGTTTTTTTTTTTTTTAAGTATATATAATTCGATAGAGCTTCGATCACTACAACGCAGATATAAGTACATTTCTCTTGAATAATAAATAAGATAAAATTTTATAAGAAATATTAAATAAACAATATGTTAAACATCTTCATTTAAATCCTGGAAATATCATAACATATAACAATACGACGTTCGGAATATCATGACACCAAATAATTTTTTGTTGTTTTTTAAGTGATGGTTTTCAGTGTTTAATAGATAATTAGTGTATTCCATTTGTGTATCGCTCTTCTTCATGGTCTATTTCAACACTTTGAGGGACAAGCAATTGTGCCTCTGTAATGTTAAATTCACACCGGAATAATCGAAAAATTTAATTATAAAAATTAATAAAAGCAATTTTGAAACATTTTTGAACCAAAGTTAAGTATATAAAATTTAGTTAAAAGTTTATAGTGCGAATCTTGATTAAAATTAAGTGGGATATAATCAGTGTTGAATTCAGAAACTTTTCTCCGGGACTGAATTCATTGGCTCCGGAGGGGGACATTATAGAGTTCCGGAGGGATTGTACTTTTTGACTATTGAAAACGCAAATTTCAATTTTTCTGTAGGGGGACATTTTATTGCTCCGGGGGGGGGGGGATGTCCCCGTGAATTCAACACTGGATATAATATATTTCACTGCCCCTCAAGAAGTTAAAGACCCTACAATCTTGAACCAATCATAGCATTAAAATTACTTTAAATACTCATAACATTTTTTTCCATCATTCATATTATAAAACTGCATTTAAAACTCAGGCAAACTATATTTTTGATAATGATTGCAAATTAAAAATTGCTATTTATTTTCTTTAAGCATGAATACACTACTATTCTCTTAAAGAATCTTTTATTGATACTTGTTTTTGATTAATTTGCAAACCAAATGTTAAACATTTTGGAACTCTGTACAACAATGAACATCAATCTCGCTTGATACATAAATAATCTCAGAATGCATGGGATACTTAAATAATTGCACAATTAATAATGTATACTTTTCTATGCTCATAAATCGGTACAAAAAGATGTTAGATTATTATTTTTTTTAATTTTATTCTAAAAAAATAATGCACATACCCAAGAGCCCTTAAAAAGGGGGAGCGAAGGGGGTGGTCATGGGCGCGGAAATTTAGGAGGTGTCAGATTTATACTACCAATGTCATTTTTAGCTTGTCACAAGAAAAAATTGGTGCGGGGTGGCGCGAAAATGAGTGTTTGCCCCCGGCGCGGTATTCTTTTCACAAGCCTCTACACATATCCGCACATTTAAAACCATAAATATATAATAAATCGCTGTAGGGGAATAATTTTGTAATTAACTTGATTAATATTTTTATCAATAATAAAATTTTCATCTGAGAAATTTCGTTTCGAAGTTTTATTACTTATGAATTCAAAAAGGAATAAAACTTCGGTTTCGGACAGCAACTTTTGTTTCGGTAGGATACCATTTTATATTTTATATCTTCCCTAAAAAAGCACTATAAAATAAAACATAAAATGGGCAAAGAAAAAAAAAGAGGCGAAATCACGCTATATAAACATGCATCTCCATTAATGACAGGTCTATAGCCAAAACTCCGGTATTTAACATACTCAATCGTAAATACCATTATTAAAAATCTGATCTCTATATCAATAAATAGAACTATTTATATAATAAAATTATCTCCCAATTAAATTAATATCAGGGGTGGGTTAAAATAAGCCCGAACTTTGATAAAAAGGATACAAAGAAACTAGATAAAATATTGCAATCAAGGTATAACGGTATGAAACTAAAAAAATTACCTTTAAATTTGTTTTAAAATGCGTTGTTGCGTCGAAGGTTCCACTTATAACGGTAGACTTTGTTGTACACACTTGGCATGCTGCTTTAACTTTGCCGTAACTATCAACGGAAATTACTTTAAAAAATTTCCCATCTAACATAGCGCAACGTGCACTATCGCAATTCATTGATATATTGTTATCCGGAGCTGGGGATACCATGTGGTTCTTAAAAATTACTATACACAGCAAAACAGCTAAAGGATTCTTCCTGTTTATCACACAATAGATTTTGTCGTTCTCACAGCAATGTTATAATTATAAAAACTAGAACGTTAGAATTGTACATGTACAATTCAGCAAAAATGCTTAAGTAAAACAGAAACATTCATTCTAATCCTTATCATAGCTATAGTTGAAAAAGTATGTTTACATTAACTTCTAGAAACGAATCCTATCAGACAAAACAAAACAGAGAGGCACCTGTTTAGTTTTTGTGAATCTTACATCTGCGGTGGTTTAAACGACGCAACTTGAAATTTACAGAAATGTATTTTGAAAATGAAATGTATTTTCAAAATACAAAATACTTGGAAAAAGAGTTTCAAAATACATTACTAAAATACTTTCGTTTCGTCAGGTTAAAATACAAAATACAAAATACAAATGTATTTTGAAAATGTATTTCAAATACATGTATTTTCGATACTGCCCATCTCTGGTACTGTGTATCTTGCTTTCTTGCACTCTGAACAACATACCGTTTACAGAGAAAAATCTTGGGGAAATTGTAAAGACTTATCACATGTACGGACAAAATAGTACAGAGGCATTGTAATCTATCTCAGAAACCATGGGCTACGCTGATGCTCATGTACTGTAAAAGTTGTAAGAGACTTAATACGCAAATCTGAAGAAACTGGTTGCATATGTGATCGATTTCGGCCAAGACGACTTTCAGTTCGTCGCGAGGCTGTCGCAGAAGTCCATGAGACAATAAGCAAAGTTCCTCTTGTAACTGCACGTGGTGTTTTATGCGTTCTGCAGTTGCCGAATTCTACAATCCGCAAGATTCTGCACTTTTTTCGCAAAAGCGTATCCAAATGTTGTAAGTGGATGATAATAAACAATTTCTGGATTTTGCGAATGAATCTCCCATCTGCTATGGCGAAAATAGTAGCTGACCTTAACGCTTTTCGTGGATGGATGGGACTCATTTCTTGCCGATTGGTAACATTAATTCGAAAAATTGAGTGCTGTGGTTGCAGTTCTGTTACCTGAAGAAAAAGTGACTATGTGGTACGGTATTACAAGTACCTTCATCCTCGGCCGTTATTTTTTTTAAGAGGATACTGACGCTGGTCTGCAGATGTATACAGTAACCATTGCTCGTTATCTAGAAATATTAATTATGTAATTTCAAATTTGTTAAACATAGTTGTTAAACAACTCGTTTCTCGTCACCAATGATGTTTCGCTTCAAAAACTAATAATTTTCTTGACGTTTGAGAAGCAAATCACAGACATCAAATACGACTTGTTTTCGTATAAGAACATGTGTAACCCATATTTCGAGCTTTGAATTTAAACCAACGCGCTCCACGTGATCATGAGTGGTCAAATTTTATAAATCTAATCTCTCGGCGATCTCAGGAGTTGTTATTAGGCGGATACATCAATCAATGCCTTTATTTTGCCTTCATCTGCTTCAGTTGTCTTTCCAAAACGTGGTTACTCTTTAGCATCAAAATTCCCTGAACGAAATTTTACCAACCATGTTTTCCCATTGTCGTTCACTCAATATATCTTCTCTATACACATCGAATGATTTTTTTCTTGATTAAGAAACATTTTTACCTTTTGGATAGTAAAAAAGTAAAATTTGCCGAAAATGCTGTTTTTTGACTTTCTGTATTTGATAGGGCACCAAACAAAAGCTATTGCGCGGAATCAAACTTTTTTATAAACAAGTCTTGCAATATCAACTGTCAAAAGATATAATGACAATGATGTTTAATTGTGAAGTTGGCTGTGAAAAAATACAATTTAGTCCACTGTTGGGAAAAACGAAATTATTTTTCGAATAATAATTCAAAACTTTCTCTCTTTTTTTTTTTCCCTTATACTGTTATGCTTCTAGAAAAAATAATGTTAATAAATAACTTGCGTAATTTTTGTTGTTAAAGAAACGGAGGGGAGGGGAGTGGAACGCAAGTATGGCTGATCATTCTCCAATTAGTGCTGGGCTCGAATTGCGATTCTAGATTGAAATTTGACGCTATGTCGAAATATGTTCTCATTGAAATATGTTTGTAGTTGTTTAGAAGTTCCATTTGATGCGTGGATTCCATTCTGTTCAGTTTTTAAGATTAGGGTAAGATTATAGCATTACAATGGTAAACTTATGTATTTCTAGTGTATATAAGTGATATATAAGTGATAGCAAATGAGACTTTAAGCAATTATGTAATCAGTTCTGTGATCAGTTTAATACCATCTGAAGTAATACTTATTTTTCGCTGTTAGGGGATCGTGTATATTTAGAAATTCCATTAGATGTTGACATTGCCTCCATAGGGAATAACTTGGCGGCAACTGACCCATTCTCATTCTAGCAACCCTTCGCATTGTCTGTCCGTCACCTTTTGGGGATTATGACGTCACTCTTCTATGCTATTCTCTCGCCACAGGTCACTTGCAGCTTGTTTAGTAGCGAGCAGCAGTCGGCGCTAAAAGGTTTAAAGCCCTAAGCCCTACCTGCTCGCGCCGATACCTGGGCGTATGTTTGTAGCCGTCTTTGAGCCCACCCCGCTAACAACTTCCTTATTTTTCAACGCTCTTAAGACCAGGGGTCGCGAAAATATTGTTTGTCTTAACCCCGCGTGCAAACGGTCAACTTTTATTGTTACGAAAGATGTGTTTTTGACATTGGGAGAGAATCTATTTTTATGTGTTAAATCCTAATTTTTTTTCTTTTTAAAGTTTTTCACATAACATTTTACATTCGGCTTATTTCTGTGAATTGCATGAATAATAATAAAAAAGGCATGTGTTGTGGAGTATGTTAGTCTAAAACATGTTCAATATAGAAAATGTTATTGAAAAGGTGACATTTTATTTTTGAATTTTTATTTTTATAACTATTTTTATTTATTTATTTTTTCGTGCGTGTGTTTTCAGCCTTTTTTTTTTTTTTTTTTGTCAAAATCTGAAATGCTTGTTTATCGGCTTTATTTTTTTAATATTCAAAACTCGGCAAATTATAAGCAAAAAACTTGGCAAAATTTGGTACTTTTTTTTATGAAAACCTTAATTTCCTTACGAGTATACATGCTATGCTCATAAAAATAGTCAGTTTAGTTTGAACGCTTTTGCTACATTAATTTTTACAAGGTTATCCAAAAGAAGATATTCGTTCTTTTTCAGTTTGTTTACGGTCCCCTATGAAGTTTCAAAGGGGTAAAAATCGCGAAAATATATGACCTGTAATATTCAGTTTACCCATCTGGAGTTTCAGGATAATTCCACATGTATTTCTCTTGATAATTAACAAAACATTTAAAATCGCAAAGCGTTGCGGTATTACTATTTCTGAATAGTGGTTTTATCATTATTTAATCGTAGAATTTCTGCAGTCCAATAAGGCGAAAATAGTAAGAAAGATAATTTAGAAATATTAACAAAAATAAACGTAAAACGTAGCTCCATGAATGTATTTTACTAAAAAAGATAGTTTTAGAACTATTCTGCTGCTTTAAATTTTGGTTGATGATTATTCAGGGTGTCCTAGAAATAATGGGACAAATTTTAAGGAAAGGTAGGGGAGATCACAAGGATTGAGATTTGTACAGCAACCCATGGTCGGAAACGTTTTCCTGCCGCGGTAGTGAAGACAAAAACACGAGAAAGACAGGATATGAATAAGGAGAAAAAAAATCTTTATTAACCTTAGTACAGTAGAAAACTAAGAAAACAGAACATTAAAGAGACAACGATCGTCATCAAAGTAGGTGTTCGAAATTACGATCCCGAGCTGTGATGTATGAATGTGCATCTCCGGTGCATGGAAGATCTAATGTTCTCTAGAAAATACCGCGAATGTTCCGAACTTCCCTAGTAGCTGCCACGACGTGTGCAACAAGTTCTTCATAACTTTCCTTCGTTTTGTCAGAATTTTCGCAGCACTGAAAATAATAAACATGTTTTCTCTCCCTGTTCGTATCCTTTCTTTCTTGTGTTTTCTGTCGTCACTACCGCGCCAGAAAAATGTTTCCGACATGGGTTGCTATACAAATCTGATTCGTTGTTATGCTCTTTACCTCCCCTTAAAATTTGTCCCATTATCTCTGGGACACCATGTATATGACAACCTCAGAAGCCAATTGGTACAAGTGACAAAGCTTCGATGTCGAGTAAATTGAGTTTAAAGATAACTGATGTTATATTTGAATATCAATAATAATTGACAGACTTGAAATAGGAAACTGCCGCTTGATTTATTGTAGTCTTTTACCTCTTATTTCAATAATTGTGAAAAAAAATTAAAATTTATAATTAATCAATATTGATTATTATTCACAAACGTAAACACAGCCCATAAATAAAACAAGTAAAAAAAAATCATGCTTATGCATAGATTATGAATCACTTTCCAACACTTCTTGAAGATTTTATCAAAATTTCGTTATCCAGGGAAATAAGGTATTATTGTCCATAGCCAAATATGTATTCCAATGCTTGTGAAAAGCCCTGTATTCGATCTGTCGGTTGATTTATATAATGGAAAAATTTATATTAGCAAGAAAACGCCTAACTGGTTGAAATTTTCCTTTCATCAATTTATATTAACAGAACACACTTGAATAGTTTTGTTCAGCCCTGTAAAATACATAGTACCTTTAATACATGAAAGTATTTTGCTAAAATTTAGTTCAAACAAAAATACTCTTTAAACTACGTAAATCAAATTTCCAAAAATTATCATCCAAAAGCGACCGTGTATCGAGTACTTTGCGTGACACTATATCATTTTATCTATATTCTACAAACAATTCTTAGTAAACTGAATGCAGTTCAACGTAAAAATGCAAAACTTATTTAAAAAACACCTTTCAGTAAATTACGCTCATATTCAGTAACCTTTGCGAGTTCTTTTGGGTAATCCTGTGTAACTAAATTGTGTAACTATTAGCATCTATACACACCACATAATATACATACATTTAGTGGAATTTAAAAGCGCAAATCAAAATTTAAAATGCATTTCATCCATCCAACAGCCATTATCCATAATATACAGTACTTCGTCTAGAATATACTATTTGAATTCTGTTGTGTGTCCCTGTAAATACAATGCACTTCATATTATGCATGAAATAACTCATATTATTCCTCATTGACGTATATCAATTTGATTATACGTTAAATCGTTTACATAATTAAAATATGTCGCAAACAATTTCCTCCTTTATTATTATGTAATGGAATTATTTTGTGTGGCTCTGTAAATGAATAATAACTATTTTTTTCATTGCATATTTTAGTGCACTTCGTAGACCCATATACATTTGAATGTGTTTGACAGGGTGTATCATCTTTAAAATTCATTTGAAACGATTTTTCCCCATAGGCCGTAATGTAATAGAAAACTTTTGACTGTCCCTGTAAATAAACTAATCATGGTAGAACCTTCATTTTCAATAGGGTTCGTGCTAGGATAAACATCAATAACGTCCAAAAATTTCATGGCAATCCGAATATATTTACGAGAGTTAGAGAGCGGACAGGCGGCCATACGGATAGACGGACAGACAAACCGAAAGCATAAACGCTTTTCAACTTTGTTGGAAAGTGTTAAAAACACTTATTTCTGTACCTGAAAGGACAAAAGCATATTTCTGTGCACTTTCTTCATTTTTTTCAGTTTGACATTTATACCACTTGGCTTCTGGAGTTCTCATATATATATATGTACATGGAAAAGTATTTATTTAGTGTTTAGTTTCTCTACTTTTGCACAGGATTTATTATCTATTTATATCTTCATTTTTTTTTTATGTTGTCCATAGAACTTTTTAAGTATGAAATTCTCTTCGCAAGATTATATTCATGTCCTCCCCTACCCCTTCTTAAGAAAGTGGGATTTGAGCCATCATTGATAGAATTTAATTATTAATATATTCTTCCATATCTTAAAATAATTCGCAGATTTCTGTAAAAGATAGTAATTCATTTAGTTTTCATTTTCCTTGCTTTTCTATAGATGGCGCTACCATACCATCTATCTCGTCTTCAAATAATCTGCTAAAAAACTTGGTTTCACTTTAAATTTCATCCGTGTTTTAAATTTTGCTGCTTAATGTAACAAACATATAAATGAAAATCTATACCACCAATTTACGCGTTCTTTGAAATTGTTCAAAATTAAATGAAATATCAAGCTTGTGGCCAGTATAATAGGAATTCGAGAGAGCAGTAATTCTTTTAGGTTATTTGCTCCAGGAGAGATAAGGTTGAGCAACCCGAAAACGACAATAATTTGATCATTGCTGAAAGCTCTGTAGTTTCAAAACCAATTAATGGAATACAATATTTTTTCTATACTTTCATAAAATACTAATGGTTAAAAAAAAAATTCAAATATATGTATTTAGCAATATTAATTAGTTAAATCTTAATGACAAAATTGGTGTTTTAAAAATATGAATTTTCAAATATGCATTTTGCGCGCGAGATTAAAAAATTCCTACTGCATATATACATTTAATACTGCATTTATATTTACTTATATTACTATATTTTACACTGAACCTCAATTTAAAAGTATATCCCAATTCATTTGCATAATTAATGGCTTTAAAAATCATACTTAAATTTAGTACGCCTATTTATTCAATAAAAAATTTCTATGACAAAACTCAGGCTAAATTGAGGTTCAGTGTAAAATTCAGTAGTAGAAATAAATATAAATGCAATATTAAATGCATATCTGCTGTAGAATTTTCAAAATCTTGCGCGCAAAATGCATATTTGAAAATTCATATTTTTAAAACGTCAATTTTGATACTAAAATTTAACTAATTAATATTGCTAAATATATATATTTGAATGTTTTAGTATCTTATGAAAATATAGAAAAAAGATACTGTAATCCATTAATTAGTTTTGAAACTACACAGCTTTTAGTAATGATCAAATTATTGTCATTTTCCGGCTGCTCAACTTGATCTCCCCCGCCCTCCTTAAAGAATGTAAATTTTTAACTGTAATGTGACTTGAAGTTTACCCCGCGATAACTATAGATGTTGACTGTTGACGTACCCTGGGTTGTACTGTTCCCCTGAAGAAGCGCCTCAAAACACCCTGATTTCGATTTCGTAGAGATTATCTAAAAAATATACTTTTTGTGAAGAAAAGTTTTTTGTAATTGAAACACTTGTATTGATCGAACCCAAATACAATAAGAACAAAAAATCACGCACACAGCATATATTATGAAACACCTTCCGACACATTCAGAATACTATAACAAACCTTCAGAATTCACTAAGTTGAAACATGTCTAAATGAACAATTTGGGAAGCGCAGAACGCATTTGAAAATTCCATTTCTGCTATTACCATGAATAGTCGTTAAAATATGCGATTTATTTATTTATTTTGTGCAGCCCTGTATATGATCTACATATATGTGTATGCGTACTAGATAGTATGCTAAAAGTTAGTTTAGTTGTAGGCATAGGACTTTTGAAAATGAAAATTTCCCCCAGCAATTTCTACGAATAAACGGATGTTGTTGAGAACTTTAGTGCGACCCTGTATTTGATTTATAGAATTTATAAAATACACATCAAGTAACATTTAAAAGAAATAGTTAAAAATGCATACCTGGATCGAAAACACACTTTACGCACTTTATTGTTCGTAGGCTTCAATATTTCAATATTGCTGATTTTCTTCCATATTCAAATTATTTTGTGTGTCCTTGTAAATGAACGATAAGTTCATTATACACAATATTCTATAATAACGATCTTGTAATGCATCTCACTGAAGATATCAATTTTTATGTGTTTAAAATATTGTAATTAAAATATCCGGTAAGCGATTATTTCATTCCCATAGACCGTAATGCAACAGAATTCTTTTGGGTGGCCCTGTAAATCAACCGAAAATGCTACAATCTTCATTTTCAATACAGAACAATTTATGGTAAACCTCAATAATATACATGAATTTCATGGCAATCGTACTACATTTACGCGAGTTAGAGTACTGACAGACAAATATGTTTATTAACTGAGGAATATATTTATAAACTGAAATTTAATTTTTAAGGGGACAGTTTTCCTTTTCAATAATTTTGTTTATTTTTAAAAATATGGTTCTAATATGGATAGCTCACTGTATTTCAATGTTCAATTATTAGTGAGCTAAAAAAATGAACTACATATTTAATTAAAAATTAAAAAAGTAAAAAGAAAAAGATGCATTTTTAAAATTTCCTTGACTTTTTTAAAAATTGTTAAAAATTCCTCTTCTTTGAAACAATTTATGCCTTTAATCTACTTCGATTTGAAACTGTTGATCATTTTATTAAAATTACCGTTATTTCCATTAATTTACATAAAATATGTTTTGTTTAATATTATTTTAACAATTTAATATTCTTAATAATAATTATTTTTAATTAAAATAATAATTATATATATTTATTTTTTTCTTTTATTATTATTCTCTTTTTTCTTTCCAATAATCCTTAACTCTGTCCCATCTATTAAGACCCATTATTTTGAAAATTAGACAAAGTGTGATAGTTGTATTTTTTGATTTGCTTGATATTTTTTTTTTTTTTTTTTTTTTTATGATGAAGCAGATTATATTTAAAGAAAAATGTGCATTTTCTGACGAATTTTGAAGCCCTGAAAAAATTTCCTCTTTCCTATGTAGAAATCCTGTTCAGGATTTTTTTCTGATTTCTACCTCAGAAATTAATCGCAATTGTTGTGCCTACGTGGCGTTGCCCTTGATAACGAGCCACGTTTCGCACTCACCAATATTATTTGTAATTGCTCCAATATTGCTAACTCCATTTAGTTGTCTTGTCATATTTAAGCTTGTTATATATTGGGTTATTCTATATTCATTTTAGATGTTGAATGGTAGTATTATATAATGGTTATAGCCTTAGTATTTTTAAAATAGGAAAGTGACAAAATTGTGAGCATGGAGGAAAAGCCATATAAAGTTTTAATTTGTATCGGTAATTGCGCTGGGTGTATTAACAAAATTTACGATATCTCGCGATGTAATTTCCATGTGAGTAAAAATCAGATATTAAAATATTAACATCTTGAGTGCCATGGTGATAGACACTGATCTTTCTGTTTAGGATGCGTCAGTAAACCAGTGGCTGACAATGTAAAATATGATATGAAGCTAAAGAATTTATAATGTATTAAGGCGAAGGTGGACTCTCAAAAATTTTTTTTCTTTTGAGCTAATTTGCTTGAAAATGAAATATGTGATTGAAATCGTAGTTATTTAAGAAAAGGTAAAATTTAAAGGAAAAAAATAATTACTTTGGTAATTATTAATTATTGAAATAATCAATCAATTGAAAATGCCCCATGCGCATTTTTTATTCATATAATATAGTAATTTTTATTTATGAGCTACCTTTCAGACCTAAGAAGAAAACTTAGTTGAAATCCTAAACATAAAAGAAAATAAAAATTATTATAATAATAACTCGAAAAACCAATTTTTATAGTGAAAAAACACTGTAAACCATTCTTTCGATAAAGAATTTGCAGCCAATGAGTTCCGAAGTACAATTAATTTAACTAATGTTTCTTTTATGTAGTATAAGGTAAGTGCATAACAAATTTTGAAGAACTCGGAAAATTAGGTTGCGCATGGAACATTTTGAAAATTGACATTATTCCGAAATTTTCATTTTGAGAAAACCCACTTTTAAGTTAGAACTATTAGTAATTCAGTAATAAAGAACATTAAATACCATCTAATAAATGAATATTACTTATAATACATATATATATATGCATGTAATAAAATTTTAATATAAATATGCAAAAAAAAAAAAAAAAAAAAAAAAAAAAAAAAACCACACATTTTTATTTAAAATAATATTATCACTTTATGAGACACTTTCGCAGTAATGCTGCGTTTTGGTTGATCACAAAACATGCATGCGCATTACTTTCGCATATATTATGGTGATTTTCATGTATGAGATACCTTTTAGAACTAAGAATAAAACTTGTTAAGAATTGTAAACATCAAAAGAAAATAAAAATTAATAATAATAACAAGGGAAAAAACCGATTTTTATCGTGCAAAAACAGTATAAATCACTCTTTTGATAATGAATTTACAACCTATGAAGTTTGAAGTACAATAATTGTAACTACTAATGCTGTTATTTTCTATGAGGTAATTACATAACGAATTTTGAAGCACTCAGAAAATTAGGGATGCGCATGGAACATTTTGAAAATTGACATTATTCGGTAATTTTCATTTTGAGAATTGGTATTTCAGTATTAATGTACTTTTAATTAAAATATGTTTGTATATAATAAAAATTTAGTAATAAATATGTAAAGAAAGAAGAAAAACACTTTTACTAAAAAAATACTCATCATTTTACGAGATACTTTCGCAGTAATGCTGCGTTTTGGTTGATCACAAAA
The DNA here is from genome assembly GCA_964019185.1 of Maratus speculifer. NCBI lineage: Eukaryota > Metazoa > Arthropoda > Arachnida > Araneae > Salticidae > Maratus > Maratus speculifer. The sequence continues at coordinate 67,528,848 of OZ025299.1, read as the reverse complement.
CAAAAATTCTCCATGCGCATTTCTGTAACATCACACATATCCACGACACAACTTTAGATATCGATAAGTTAAACTGTTGCCAATTACGATTCGTAAAAAAAGACCAAGAGTTAATTAGGGCAAAAAAATTCTACTGAAAACATTTGTAAGTAAGTACAAACACATTGGTAACCAAAAGTCAGCTGATCAGCGCGGCCCTTTAAATTTTATAAAAACATTAATAAAACCCATAAAAACCATGCGATTGCTAAAATTCGACCTGAATGTGGTAGCTTAGGAAGCGCTTCATGATTATTATTATTATTATTTTATTTTTTTTTTGTGGGGGGGGGGGGGGATATTTTTCGAAATTTTGGATGAATTTGGCTGATTTCACAATTAGGTCCATCTTCGTCTTAAGTACTTATTAAGAAAGTATAATCCTGTAATAAATAAAAGTTAAGTAAATTTTAAATAAATTTCCAGTATTTACAATATATATATACAGGGTGATTCCAAATTTTTTTTACAATAAAAGAGGAGTGATAGTACACATCAAGACAAACAATAATAAATATGAGACCAAGGGTCCAAAACGTTTTCTTAAGGAGATAGCCGCCATTAAAGTTTAGGGACCAAAATTTCAAATAAACATAAAAAACGGAAAAATCGGTCGATTGATTTGCGGTTTTCACTAAAATTATTCTTTATGTCGGCATTTTCTTGAAATTAAATTATAAAGATAAATTTCAAAAAATGCCGATAGAGGGCGCTTTAGACTTTGGAGAAACGAACAACTATTTTTTGCCGGTATTTTTTGCATCTCATTAAATGTTTTCGTAAGCTTAGACTCAAACTTAAATTTTGAGCTCAAAATCTGTAGTTGGGAGTGGTTAAGTAACACAAACTGAGCTGTGTTCAGAGGGTTCAAATTTCAAATGATTATAAAAAACGGAAAAATTGGTCGATTGATTTGCGGTTTTCACTAAAACTATTCTTTATGTCGGCATTTTCGTGAAAATAAATTATAAAGATAAATTTCAAAAAATGCCGATAGAGGGCGCTTTAGACTTTGGAGTAACGAACAACTATTTTTTTGCCGAATTGTTTGCATCTCTAAATGATTTCGGAAGCTTAAACTTAAATTTTGAGCTCAAAATCTGAATAGTAGGGAGCGGTTAAGTAGCACAAACTGAACTGTGTTCAAGGGGGAGGGGGAGGTTCAAATTTAAAGTAATTATAGAAAATGGAAAAATTGGTCGATTCGTTTGCGGTTTAAAATAAAACTATTCTTTAAGTAAGTATCTTCTTGTAAAACATTTTTAAAGATAAATCTCAAAAAATTCCGTCAGAGGGCGCCTTAAACTTCAGAGTAACCAACAATTCATTTTAACCATTATTTTTTGGTTCTAATTAAATGCTTGCAAAAGCATTTTAAATGTTCTCGGAAGCTTAGATTTAAACTTAAATTTTGAGCTCAAATCCTGAATCGTTATGAGGAGTTAAGAAGCGCAAACTGAAGTGTGTTCAGGAGTTGAAATTTAACCCTCTTTCCTCCTCGAACACAATTCAATTTTTCGCTACTTCAACACTCCCATCGATTCAGAATTTCATCCCAAAATTTAAGTCTATGCATTTGAAAGCATTTAATGAGATTAAAAAAATAGCAGTTAAAAATAGTTGTACGCTACTCCAAAGTCTAAGGCGCCCTCTATCGGCATTTTTTGAAATTTATCTTTAAAAATTATTTTCAAGAAAACACTGATTGATCAAGAAAACTGCTGATTTAAAAATTAGTTTTAGCAAAAACCGCAAACGAATCGACCAATTTTTTCCGTTTTTTACAATTATTTGAAATTTGAACCCTCTGAACACAGCTAAGTTTGTCTACTTAACGACTCACAGCTATTCAGATTTTGAGCTCAAAATTTAAGTTCAAGCCTAAGCTTACGAAAGCATTTAATAAGATGCAAAAAATAACGCCAAAAAAGAGTGTTTCGTTACTCCAAAATCTAAAGCGCCCTCTATCGGCATTTTTTGAAATTTATCTTTATAATTTATTTTCACGAAAATACCTAAATAAAGAATAGTTTTAGTGAAAACCGCAAATCAATCGACCAATTTTTCCGTTTTTTATAATCATTTGAAATTTGAACCCTCTGAACACAGCTCAGTTTGTGTTACTTAACCACTCCCAACTACAGAGTTTGAACTCAAAATTTAAGTTTGAGTCTAAGCTTACGAAAACATTTAATGAGATGCAAAAAATACCGGCAAAAAATAGTTGTTCGTTACTCCAAAGTCTAAAGCGCCCTCTATCGGCATTTTTTGAAATTTATCTTTATTATTTAATTTCAAGAAAATGCCGACATAAAGAATAATTTTAGTGAAAACCGCAAATCAATCGACCGATTTTTCCGTTTTTTATGTTTATTTGAAATTTTGGTCCCTAAACTTTAATGGCGGCTATTTCCTTAGGAAAACGTTTTGGACCCTTGGTCTCCTATTTAATATTGTTTGTCTTGATGTGTACTATCACCCCTCTTTTATTGTAAAAAAAATTTGGAATCACCCTGTATATGTATATACATATTTTTTACTGTAAAACACTACATACTTTTTAGTTTTATATCATATTTTAGGCTGTCAGTCATCGGTGACTGATGAGGTCAAATGGAACGTTCAGCATCAGTCACCGATGACTGTGTGGTGCTCAACGTGTTAACAATAAAACAAGCTTTCATCTGTCTCTCGCTCTCTCTGCCGCAATGTTGAAAATTACACATTACTTTTATTATTTTTTTATTTTTAATAGTTTTTTCCCGAATTAATAGCTGGAATTCTTATGTATTATAATAACAAAACATATTGCTAAAATATTATTTAACCCTTTGAGCTCTGGTGGTAGAATTTTCTACCACATAATTTTAATTCCGAAATGTCACAACGGCACCAGAAAATTCGACCAAATTTATTTGAAAAGGGTTTAATGCATTTTTTCGTATATATCGTTAACCTGTTTTTTTTCTTTGCAAAATACTGGTGCCAATGTGACATTTGGAATTTTAAAGAAATTTACCCACCGGAGCTCAAAGGGTTAAATCCATCTACATTTTCCGGTCGCGCATGTGCTCTAAAGTTGGAAGGAGCTATTGCCCGTAAATATTGACAAGCTACGTAAAGTGAAGGATTAGCATAAAATTGTTATTTTTGTCAATTTAATGCAAATGCGCGACCGGAAGATGTTAATGGATTTAAATAATATTTTAGCTCTATATTTTATTATAATACATAAATATTTCAGCAAAATTCGTGAAAAACCTAATTAAAAAACTTTTGCAATAATGTGAATTTTTCAACATTTCGACAAACTTTATAGCGCATGCGCGACCGGAAGATATATATATATATATATATATATGTATTTTTTTTTTTTTAATCCAATTTCTAGTCTCTCGAATTCGCAACTTTTCCTCGGTATTGCGAATTGAGAGTCGATTTTTGCATATTTTCGGCCCATCCTAATATGTATGTATATAGACAATATAAACAAATCGGTTTTTTGGCCAATTTTGAAGAACTGTGCCCTTAAACGACTTCCGAATCCTGTATTCCCCGTTAGGAATGTTAGCCTGCTAAAGGTGAAACACTTTAACTATCGGTAATTCTTTCACGATAACGATTACGCTCGCAAGCACGCGACTTTTCATACTACAAATCGTTTCGCGATATAAGATAGATAAGCACCTGTCAAGGATGAGGGGGAAAAAAGCTTCCAGAGGGGGTAATCGTGCATTGATGTGTGTAATTATTTCCGAAAGATAATCTCATCTTGTGTCCATTTTATCTCTCTCCCTGTTCATGCACTTACAACGGTTTTGATATCAGATAAGTGGTATTTAAACCGCTTCCCTAGTAGATTTCAGTCTTTTTTTTTTTTTCATTCAGCCTACGCCTGATCGATCCTGATCTGATTGTTTATCTATAGTACATGAATATTAATGGTTCCGTTGCATGCAATATGCTATTTTGATACTGAAAATGTTACATATTTCCGTGTTAATTTTATGCATACAGTAAAACTTCTAAATAACAGTTCCGGAAACTGGTAATTTGTGAACTATTGGAAGGTGTCCGTTATTCAGAGGTAAAAAAATTGGAAATAACTTGCGTATCTCGATTAAAATGTGTTCGCCAAATAAAAATATCTGGTATTCAAGAGTGTCCGTTATGAAGGTTTACTATATTTGTAATTTTTTATAGCTATTAAATTTTAAATAATCTATTTTTAATAGATTTGAAGAAATATAGAAGTCTCTCTCTCTCTCTCTCTCTCTCTCTGTGTGTGTGTGTGTGTGGGGGGGGATGTCATAGAGAGGGTGGGAGAGGGGGGCTGAAAAGATCGCTGCGCGTAGGCCAGCCAGATTTGGCAGGAAGGCACTTCTATGTCTATAGGTAACCTCTGAGCCACTTTTCGGTGTTTAATACTTTAATTTCTTTTTTCATGTGATTAATAGCTTTTTATCAGGTTTTACGGTCACTTAAATGAAAAACGCATGATTTTACGGAGACTATAGTAGCAATCAGGGCGGCAGTGCAATTCACCGTTTTTTAACGGAAAATTTTCCATTTTTTAAGAGATTTTTTCCTGAAATTTACGGCAACTGTTACAAACAGTGAATTGTACTGGCGGCCTAATTGCCAATATAATTTCCATAAAATCGTCCTTTTTTTACAGCGTATTTTTCCCACATTTAGTAAAAAGAATCCAGTTTCAATCTTTTAATTCCATACAATAAATTTTATCTTCTATTTAATAAAGTTTTTTTTTTTTTTTTGGAATTCGCACAGCGATTTTCGGTTTTCTTTGTGATTTTTTGTCCTTTGTAAAAACGAAAGAAAAAAAAAAGCTTCACACTTTTTAACCTATAAAGTTTGTCCCCGTATTTATTTATTTATTTATTTAGCGACTTTTAGTTTTTATTAGCTTTAAAGAGCAAATTTTTGAAATTTGTGCAAAAAGTTACTGTATGTATACATATACATACAATATACGCATATATTTTTGATACTAAAAAAAGTATTTGTTGCTTCAGTCGATTCTTTTATTCACTGCAATTTGAACTATCTTTCATGATTTGCATGTAAAAAATGCATGATTTTTTTATATTGCTTTTTAAATTCTTTTTTTGTCCTTGATTCTGCAAATTCCATCAATTGCTTCAGTTTCAGAAAGTTTCCATATTTTTAATCACAGGAATTCCCCCCTGATGTTGAGGCACTTATGAGTCAGTAGTTATCAGTAACTCGCAGTCACTCCACCAAATTCCCGTCCGTGAGGTTATCGTCTTCACATTCCCTGCACTGTTTGCTTTTGTCGCCCTCTATCTGGTATTAGGCCTCGCCTGCCCTATTTTCAGGCTAAATATGGAGCAATTTAAAGATCAATTATTTTTTGGGAATGGCAGATTTATCAGTCCAGGCAGCCCAGCATCACCGCTGGACATTCTGGCATCTATCTCACCGCTGGACATTCTGGCATCTATCTCTCTTCAGAGTTTTCCCGTATTCATTTTATTATTTATTTATTCGTGTTGGACATCTCGATTTTATGGTCTATTGCATTTTATCTCTTAAAGCTGTTCGATGCTGATTATATAATTGTTTATTTCAGTATGTTTTCAAATTTGGTGAATTGGTGCAATACTTTATCGCGTATTCATTTTGAAATTTTTCAATATTACCCTTGGAGACAAATGACGTGTGTGTTTGTGCCGCATAAGCTGTTCACAATTCTCGATTATTCTCACCAAGAAAATTATATTGTAAATATTGCCTTATTTAATCGATGCATTTTCCCGATTCAATTAAGCAAGAATTTCAGTTTTTATAAACCTGTGCTTAAAAGATTAAGAATTCCGCAAACGACGCTCGTCCCGAAGGGGTTAATGAAACTGGATAGTGCCCGTCAAGATTTGACGGTAAATCACTTAAATGTTTCATTAAAAAAAATCTGAAATTTTAAATTAGTTGTTTTAAAATTAATTATTGAAATCGTGACAAGTTTCTATATTGCGTAAATGATTCCCATTTCCTTAAGGCAATATATGGTGCCTAACCTGTTCAATGAATTAAAGAATTTTAAGTTTATAATTTACAACCAAATATGATTGCTTTTTATCAGAAATTTACCTAGAATTACTGGGTAGAATATTTATTTTTGCTTTTTACGATCCTTCTATTTATTTATTCTTGAAAGAAATAACAATATTTATTTATATTTATTATTATTTTTTTAGCTACCGACCATTAAAAACTCCTATGAATTTTATTTTAATTAGCCTCATTTTCTAAAAAACCTAAATTTTAAACTTGGTGCAGTTAAAACATTATAACATATATTTTTTATTACTTGAATTTTATTTTACATTTTCATACATTTTTTTAAATATTAAACCATGAATATCAAGGTAATTTTTCATATGAAAGTTTTTCTTTCATCCCTTTTTATTTTTTTCGGAAAAGAACAGCAAACTTTTCTTTCTGACATACGTACATTCTTGATAAATGCATCTTGAAAAATCAGAAAATATAATAAAAATTGTAGATCAGCTCAATTTATTTAATTGATAATTACATGCAAAATATTTTAGCTTAAATGTTTTAAATATCAAATCATTATTTTTAAAAAATATTGTTGAGTGTTAAATTCTATTTAATTGTTTCCTTAATTTTCGCTCCCGTGATAGTCACGGGCAACGATCTTCACGGCTTTTATTCAAAATTGTTTGATTCCCGCCAGTTTTATAAAATAGTGCAATTATCTTTATTCTGGAATAATTTTGCTTGTCATTAAATTAGGTGAATATTTCTTTTTCAAAAAAAGTGATGGCAATAATCAATCTAAATTTTTAAATCGTAATTTAATGCGACCGTTAAGGGTTAGCAAAAACATTCAAATAATAATAAAATAAAAAAATATATAACTTCTCTTCCTAGTAAAATATGTCATCCTTGAAATGAATTATCGACAAAAATATTACAGAAATCATTTTGCTCGGCTTGGACTCTAACCTGCCTCCTGTACAATAAATTAAGAGTTTTAAACTTCTGCGCTACCCCTTACTGCAGTGCATTAAGAAATTATAAGACAAAGAATTGGAGTATTTCTGAAGATGAAGGCACAATATGTAAATTTTTAGCGTGTGTATTTAAAATTGATCGTAGGACGTTTTCTGTTATAATTACTACATTAAAATTTAAGTTACATTTTGAAATAAGCTTCTTATTCTTCTTTTTAAGCGTAAATAAGATGACTGTTAAGAAATTATAAGACAACCTGAGGAAATTAGCGTATTATATGCCTCAGAATCATTATAAAACGTACACGTTCGTATGTCTTGAAAGTATTCCCGAAAACCAAAGGTGCAGGTTTAAATAGTGTTATTTGCACTATATTTGAAGGTGCCATTGGTAAAGAGTTACCTACGATCGAAGTAAGAAAAATTTGGTTTTATAACGATGATGGTAAATCTAAAAGAAAAATAGCTCGCAAAATTAAACGAACAAGAAAAAGGATTTTGACAGTGCAGGAAAATCGGCAAATATTTCGATTATCAACTCAAAAAGGTCTTTCAACTCTGAACATTTCGAGCCGTTTCAGCAAAAGAACCTCACACGTAACAGTTAATAAAAGTTTGTAAAGAAGAAAGGTTGAAGTAGGCTAAAAACGTCATATCATGGGACAAGAGATGGAAATAAGGGATATTTTCAGATGAAAAAAAAATCTTAACGGTTCGGATGGTTATAAACACTATTGGCATGATTTGAGGAAGGAACCAAAACAATGCTTCAGTCGACAAATGAGAGGTGGATCAGTAATGGTTTGGGGAGCTTTTAGCCACGATGGGTTATGCGATTTAACCCAAATTTCGGGACGTGTGAAATCTGCGCAATATCATGCTATGTTATATGATCATTTGATACCGTTTAGACCTTTTTTAGGCGGTGCTAACTGGATGTTTCAGCAGGACAATGCTTCTTTCTATGTGTCTAAATTTACCCGTCAATGGTTTAAAAAATAAAAAAAAAATCATGTTTTGTTATGGCCAAGTCGAATCCAGACATGAACCCCATGGAAAATCTTTGGGGCGTATTAAGTCGCAAAGTTTGTGCTAATAATAAAATGTTAATTCTAAAAATAACAATCTGTCAATGAACTTGAAGTAGCTATTGTAAAGAAAGGTAAATATTTCTGAATCTGTATTTAATCACTTGGTCACTTATTTAAAAATCAGAGTGTTTGAGGTTATAAGGAAAAAGGAGGACCAATATCGTATTAATTTGCATTTTATTTTTGTTTTTAGACTAGTGATCTTATGATTTGTTAACAGTGTATTTTTCAGTCATTTCTTATATTTTTGTTAACATTATTATTTAATGCATTATTCAAAAATTATTGCAAATTAATTTTAGTAAATATGTTGTATTTTGATATCTCATGTGTTTAAACTATAATTAGAACTATTGGTATGCTATAATATTTGCTTCATACTTTACAAAATCAAAGTGGTCTTATAATTTCTTAATGCACTGTATTATTATGTTACACAACTGGAATAAAAATAGACAACAGCGACAAATAAAGCACCGAATTTCATATTTTGATGCGATGCCAGATTTGAGTTTATTTCGTTTCATTCTTTGCGATGTTTGCTGAGACCAGACGCGAATTGTCGATTGGAATTCGTTCGCTGAGTGACCAGCCGCCTTAAGTGTTGCAATACTTAGCGCTCTCCACAACTCTCTTTTATACAATGGCGAATTATTTTCATTCATTACTGAGTTAAATATTAAACATACCTTGATTAGGCAATTGAATGATATACATATTATAAAATACGCAAAACAATATACAAATTATGAATGACAGTTTCTATTATTCAACATTCTCTTGTTTTTGTAGTTTGATTCATGTTTTTATACCTTTAGTGCTTTTGTCATCACCAGTAAATTGCGTTTTAACTTCCAGCACATATACTGTTATGAAACTCTCCAATTGCGAAATTTTAAATTAAATAGTCCATGTGTTTAGAAATTGAGTATAAGAAATGAAAAAAGAAAAAGGGACACGGAATAGGACATTTACACATTTTTGAGAATATCTTGTAAATTATGAGCATTTAAATTTCTTCTTATTTTGCAAGTTTCTGATTAGGATCATTTGAGGTAATTATGAAAATTATGAATGTGGTATATTTCAGAACATGCGCCACTAAAGCTCGTCTGCGAAATACACTTAAAAGTTTGCAGTATTTTGTCCTGTCATTCGGCCGTTTTTCCAAAAAACGGTTACAGAACACTAAATGTACATAATTATTATGTAGAAAATTTCACACGCCTTGCATTCAATATTATTTCAAATTTTAACTGCTTAAAAGGCGTATAGCCTACAGTGTGAAAAAGTGTTCGAACCGCTGCTATACCGATTGCCCGGGTTCGAGTCCCAGCTTGGTCACTTTTTCACTCTGTTGGTTATAAGCCTTTTAAGCAGTTAAAATTTGAAATAATATTGAATGCAATGCAACAATTATGCAGGTTTATTCAATTTCATCGATGCTGGATTCTCATTAGTTCTTTGTTTGCCCCAGAACTGGTGGCTCACGAAAAAATACTCCATCTTGTGCTGCCGTTATACATCTGCCAACATATGATAGTAAGAAATGCCAGGCTGGGTATCGTCCCAAGTGGTTCAGTTGGTAGAACGTCGGTGCGCTATACCGATGGCCCGATTCGAGTCCCGTCTTGGGCATTTTTTCACTCTATTTGGCTGCCTTTTAAGCAGTTTAAATTTGAAATAATACATAACAGTAATTTAACTTCATTCTGACCATAAAATGGGCAATAATATGATCAGAAAAGCGTAAAATGATGGTAGTGCAACCATCTACAGTTCGACAGTTTTCGATAAAAACTGTCGAATGGCTGGGTAGAATGCTGAAAAATTTTAACAGTGTAGCTGATACTAAAGTGAAGTAGAAGTCAAAAGTTTACATCCTTTGTTGACATGATGAGACTGTCCCTGTCATTTTTAAATCCCTGTTGGAAACCTGGCTCGTGCTTACCAAATTCATTAACAGTTCAAAGTCACAAGCAGTTTTGTAATGCATTTAAATAATCTTCTTTTCTATCAGATAAAATTGAATTAAATCATATTGTTCATAATTAATATTGGTTAAGTTAAAATTAATGTAACAGAATCTCAATAGGTTTTTAGTCGAACAAATTTTCACGTTCTTACATCGCCATGTTCATAATTACCCCCAAACATTTTGTGATGTTGGGTAATTATGAGCTGTTCGCCCCCTTCGTATTAGGTCGAATTAAGCATCATTTACAACCGTAACTGTTTGTAAAACTGAAGCTACAGGTTTTCTCAGGAACTTTTGTTCAGTATTAAAAGTTATCTGAATGAAAAAAATGTATAATAGCGGGTCCTCTAAAATAACGTTTATTTAAAAACATTGTTTAAAATACAAATTCAAAATAGACCTGGGCACGCATAGCATGCACGGTGTATACTATCGAAATCAACCCTCCTTCATCTCTAGATTAGTTTGGTTACATTTTCGGTTGGAAAGATAGAATCTTACAAATTCGGGACTGTACGCTGCCAAAGTCATTGGTAACCCCCTAACATTAAATTCGTTTGGAAATATTTTCATATTAAAATTATAAAATCATTCAACATTGGTTTCAGATATTTAAAACTACTATCACAGGCCCAGGCAACGCCGGATATGTCAGCTTAGTGGTAGAATAATGCGTGCATGAAATTGAGCAAATGTTGTGTATCAAATTGATAATTTTTGTAGTGTGTCCTTCCAATGCAAAAGTAAATATTTACGTTTTCCCGGTATTTTTTGGGATAATTGTAAAAAAGTAATTTTAGGTACTAAATTACATCTCATATCAGCAATAACTAATTGTATTTGTAAATAATTGAAGTGTAGAAGTGGAGCAATAGCTTTTTGGCAGTTTTACAAGGTTTTACATGAATCATTTATTCCTTACAGCTATCAATAGTTGAAACTAGTAAAATTTGTTCACAATTATCCCAATTAATCCTATTTAATTTTAAATTTTCTTTAATGCTCTTTGCGAAGAATGTTGCTGGTAAACGGCTGTCAGCAATTATTTTTTTCCTCTTTCAGTTTAACATGTTCTAAAATGCGTTTTTATAGCGTATTTCACACTAAACTGAAAATTCCTAATTTTTCCTAAGAGACCACATATAATTTAAATGTACATTGAAACCTCTCTGTGCGACCAACTCCCTCAATAACCATTATTTTTTCATGGAACGAAATTTATTCCCATAGGCTCAATACTAATTTTACTTCCAATCAGAGACCTATTCAGAGACAATCCCAGCTGAACTCCATCCTTCAGCGACCAATTTTGTTTGAAAAAGAAACAAATACTGCATTTTGCGGGTCGATTGAAGAAGGTTTTAACAGAAAAATAATTCCTGACAGCAATTATTCATCAATTCTCTAAACTAAGTTTAGATTTTTCTATTATTATTATTATTCCCGTAACTTTTATGTATTTAAACCGCTTTGCGCCTTTATCTTTAGGCATTGAATTTAATTCTTATGACGAATTATGAATGACGGTCACTGAACTCCCCTGCTCTGTTTTGTCGGAAAATTCTCAAAGAAGTAGATAAATTACTGAAATCGTCATTATTTGTTCTCTTTCAAAATAACATTGCATTTATTTTTTGAGCTTCGAAAAAACTTGGAAATAAAAGTTATAAAAGTTAAAATCGTAAAATCAAAACAAACTTCAATGTATTCATTTTTTAAACTCTGTAGTAATTAACTTATGTAAATAACTTTCTTTTGATGCTTAAATTTACATATTATTTTCCCAATGTGAAAAATAAATTTTAATAAAATTAATTTTTACTTTTTTCAACAATTTAAATCTAGGTTTAATCATGACCTCTATGAAAAGACTACCTCTCAAAGCGGCTAATATTTATTGGAACAGAATGTGGTCACTTTAGGGAGGTTTTACTATACTATTTTCTGTTTATTATCGTTGGCATCAGCGTCACACTTGAGTATGACACATTGATGATGCTTAAAATACGCAAACATTGTATTAATACTACATACTCATGTTAAGTAAGGCTCATTAAAAGAAGCGACAGGGTGCGTTTTTATTCTAACTAATGCCGGAAATTAGCGTTTTTCTAAGTAAATTACGAAAATTAGTCGTCTTTAGCATTTATTAGTTATTTATGGTATCGGAAAGAGATTTAAAAGAAAGGCATAATGGAAACTTTGTAGATGTATTCTATTTATTTAATATGTTTAGAAAGCCTTCTGAAGGCAAAATGCCAATGTCATATTTTTAAAAAAACCGAATGTAAAATATTAGAAATCTGAGCTATTTTGGTGTTAGTAATAATGCGTCATTGCTATGATTTTAAGTTTCCATACTTGATTTATGTGTGTGTATGCATGCAATAATTTTACATTTGTATATAACAGCGCTGTGTGAGAAAAATAGCCGTAACTGAGGGCAGAATAGGAATTCTCCAGTAACACTGGAGAATTCCTGCATAATTTTCTGGTCCTGCATAATTTTGGTCTGACCTTCGAGATTGGGAACTAATTTAAAAATTTGGGAATCTCTTGTATAGTGTATAATTCTGTAGCACATATTTAAAAAAAATCTATATTGATTATATATCTTCCATTTCTATAGAATCAAACATAGTTTTTAGTAAATAAGATCCACTTTTTCCTTTTGTAGCTTTCACAGAGGTAATTAGTTCTTAACAATTCTAGAAAGGTCTCGTTTTTTACTCCTTGATTATCCCCAATGTTGAACTTGAAAAGATAAAAGAAGTTGTTTCTCCCCTATCAGTATCTCTAATAAATTTATACAAAATAATTAATGTTTAGTAAGTTTAAAGTGTTATATGGCATGTATAAATTTCACAGAAGTCTTCAAATGTTTCTTACCATGATATGTATTATTTAAGTTTATTTTCATTAACATGTTGTGAAGCTGTTGCGTTTTTATAGTTTTCGTGAGAAATGTTGTTCTTGTATATATTTATTTATCTGTTCGTGAAGCAGCCCTTTAAGAAGCCACGTAATTATTATACAAATACCCATCGTTCTTTTGAATACTAGACTTGAGCGCTGACACAAAAATGACGGCTATCGTAGGCGAATTTTTTTAAACGTATGTACGACCCCCTAAATTTAGGCACCAGTATTCTATAAAAGACTTCTTTGACTTGTTTAATATCAGAAAATTAAAGCGGAAAATACTTCGAAATTCTTACGAAAATTCGAGAGATCGTACACACGCTGAAAAAAATTCACCTTCGGCAGCCACCATTTTGTGTTGCCGCTAAGACCTAGATTTCAAATAGTAGTGAAGGACCAGAGAATTACTATGCACCGACTGTTAACAGCCTGTCTTATGTTTGGTTGCAAAAGGACACCCTGCAATGTGCAGTAAAATCCTGTAATTTTATTCTTTATATGTGTGTGCATGTTTGTGTTTATCTTTGACCTTTTTTCTGTGAGTTTTTATTAATAAAAATACACTCTGTCTCAAAAAAATATGCATACAGAAAAAACTGAGCCACTATCATGAAACTTAATACGTAAATAGTTTTTGCTGAGATGAACAAACTATCCTAAATTCAGAACAAAAAACATTTTTTTTACTAGTAGCAGCAAAAATAATGTCAATTTCAGTAGGCTGTAAAACCACATTTGGCAACTTTAAAAGTCGATACTCCGTGAGACATGGGCCGGGATCCAGAGAGATTTTTTGCTGTTAGCGAAACGAGATTCACCAATCACAAGACTAGATTTTTTCAAACAACGAAAAGTTCTCAAAAGTGTAGGCTTCTGATTGGTCAATCTCGTTTCGCTAACAGCAAAACATCTATCTGGATTCTGGCCGTGAAGTATGTTAAGTTACATACATCCCTTTGTCGTAAATTCTGCCATAAATGTAGCAATTGATAAACTATAGTCTGACCGAGATAAGAAAAACCCTGAGTAGGTTTCCCTGCTTTCGAAAGTTCCAAAACTTGTAGGGAGGGAACTTCGTCCATAGGAAAAAAAAAAAAGATTTCTTATTCTCGGAATGATCTGTTGAATGGGAGAAAAGGAAATGCTGGACTTCCCTAAAATAATGTCGACTGACCAGTTACCTTGGCAACAGGGCTGATCTGAGACCGGTTCTAGAGTTTTTCTTATAGGAGCAAGACAGTAGTTCGGTCGTATTCCGAGACGGCTGAAATTGCCCTTTGAACATGTCCCGAACAATCTCTATTGGAGCAAGATCTGGCGACTTGATAGGCCATGGAAGGGCATTTTATCCTTGTAATCATTGTTGCCAGAGTCTTGTAGTATGTGGTCGAGTGTTATCTCGCTGATAAATGGCACCTAGGCAACATGACAGCATAGGCCGTACCACTGACTGCAAAATGTCTACGTACCTTTCATCACGTGTAAAAGCGATCGATTGTCTAAGCAGATCGCATCCCAGGATGTCTCTCCTGGTATTATGGCAGTGTGTCACTCATTAACAGATCCAGAATTGGACCACTGATCTCTTTGCCTACTCATACAGCACTTAGAGAAAAGCGAGATTCGTCTATTGAATATCACATTTCTTTAATTAGACACTGCCTAGTTTGCTCGAGATCAGTACCGATTCAGCCAACACCGCTATGTTGAGGGGTTAGAAGCAACTGCCAAAATGGACGTCGAGAGTTGAGCTCATAGTCACTCGGTCAACTAAGGATACTATACCTTCACACTATTGCATCCATATCAACTGTCAAATGGCGTCGAATAGATGATAGTAACACTGTTGGTGTAGATATGGCTGTTCTTCTGATTGTTCGATCTTCTCATGCATTTGTGGCCCAGGGGCATCCTGAGACAGTGCAGCGTCTGGCCGTGCCTTCTTTGATTCATTAATGCCAACACCGTAGAACTACAAAATAGCTTGAATCAAAATGCTAGCTGATACGTCTATTGGAACAATATTTTTCTGAGGGTATAATTCGATCCCTTTCGAAGTTGAACCACTGTTCGTAACGCCGTCGAGTACTCTTAAAGGCCTCTTAACGCCTTAAAGGTATCATTCTTTCATATCCCATGTATTAACAACGGTAGTCCAGTTCTCATTACTTTCAGTTCAATTCGAGTACCAGCTCCTTTAAATACATCATGCCACGCAGTGTACAAGTCCCTATTGGTCAGTATTGCTTAAATGTTAATCTTTTACATAACTCATCAAATCCAAGTTTCGTAGCTTTGGCTCAATTCTTTCTGGGTGCATATAATATTTTTTTGCAACAGGTTGTATTAACATACTACTTTTTCGTATGCAAGATCATTCTTTTATTATTCGGAAAACTGAAAGCGTGCTACCGTGAGTTTATAATTTCATGATTGACTTAGAACAGTCGCTTGAAAACGATATTTCTAGTATACAAGTTCATAAACTGAAATGCTGCATATATTTAAATATTGTGCACAAAGATAATTGTTAATTTCCAATATTTCAATTCATCTGGCAACTCTTGCTACTATAATAATGATACATTGACTGCGTGCAAACTGAAAATTTGTTTTTTTAATGTACTCGTTTCCCAGACTGATGATATTTGCTACAGCAAATTATATTTAAGTAGTTTGTTTCCAAGCAACTAAAAATTTCTCAAAATTAGTAAAAGAAAAATGTTGAAACATCTATTATAGTTTTCACTTGTTCAGCTAATTATTACATGTATGCGTTTTATTTTGCAGGGAAAAAGAATTTGACTTGGAGAGGCAATACGAGTTTCTTAATGAAGAACTGCGAGCTTTGTTAGAAATTGAAGGTTAGTGTTTTATTCTATATTGGTCATTTCTATATGTCGTTTTGGGAAGCATTGTCACTTTCTGTTTACATTAAAAGTTAATAAAGTTGTGTATTACATTTTAAAAAATATTCTATTCGTACTCATAAAAATAACTTGTTGGGAAGTTAATTATGAATTGGACAAATTGCACCATAAATTATACTAAAAATATGTACTGAAATAAATACAGATTGCTAAATGGTTCACTTCAAAAAATATATTTAAAATACACTTAAAAATTATCTACGTTTCATATCGCTTCTGCGAACGTAAATAATTTTTAAGTGTATTTTAAGTACATTTTTTGAAGTGTGCCATTTAGCAATTTGTATTTATTTTAGTACAAATTTTAGGAGATTTCGTATGAAATACTACCTATTGCGGTCGCTCTTATGTTGGAATTTCTAAAAAATTTTTGCAGATCCACGCCGATCATGACCTCTAGACCCCAAAACTACCATCAGTAAAAGAGTTTATATATATATATATATATATATGTATATATATAAATAGTTATTTCTTCTAGACACGAAAACTTACATAATTATGCTCCAATCTCCTCCAAACTGATACATAAAATCAAGGGATATAAAATCTCGGTCAAGTTCGTTAAGGCCCCTGTCCTCGCTCGAGGAAACGCTTGCGAGCTAATGCTATTCCTATGGGGAAGCATTTTTCTAATAACTCTTTCGCATTTTGATATTTTTGAATATTTTTTTTGCATTGGATAGCTGAGGTGCATGCCGACAGCGCACCTTTTTTACTTTTTCGATTTTGGTTGCAGATATATTTTTTAAAAAGCACTTTCAGTTTCGAAACCGGTTTTGAAAGTGAAACTAACTTTGTAAAAAATATCTGCAACCGAAATCGAAAAAGTAAAAAAGATGCGCTGTCGGCATACACATCAGCTATCCAATGCACAAAAAAAAAAAAAAAAAAAATGTCAAAGTGCGAAAGAGTTATTAGAAAAATGCTTCCCCATAGGAATAGCATTAGCTCGCGAGCGTTTCCTCGAGTGAGGACAGGGGCCTTGCAAAATTGGACATAGGCGGTGGAAACAGGGAGGGTTTTTGTGAAAACCGAAAATACGCCATAACTTCTTTATTAAAATAGATATTGAATCAGTTTAAAGTTTATTATACTTCTAAGAAATGGATGACGAGTTTATGCATGACAGATATTTTATAAAATTAAAAAATGGACTCAAGATGTGAAAAAAAAAAACAGGGTTTTTGGGAGAAAAAAATTCATAAATTCGTCAATTCTCAAGATATCAAACCAACTAAATTTTTTATAAATGCATTAAAAATTATCTAAAACTTTTGTATTTAAAAGTTTTTGATAGAACCAATTTTTATAGATGAAAAAAATTAAAAACGAAAAGAGAAAAAGGGTGGAAAAAGAAAAAAAATCCATAACTTCGCCAATTGTTAAGCTATCTAATGCAATTAAATTCATTTTACATCTACTCAATAATATCTACAACTTTTATATTGACAAGTTTTTTATAGGACTGATACTTACGGCAAAAACAAATTAAACCAAAGTAGGAGTTGGAGAAAAAACCTCTAATCTAAACTGCTTATGTTCTGACTCATTTTTAAATTCATTTTTGGTTTTAAACGCATCCAAATGGCAGATCCTCTTATTTAGGAACTATGTAATGTGACGTATTGGCCAGTTTTTTGATAAAGGTTGAATATATTTTTAAAAAATGGCTCCCAAAAAGGGTATTTTGAAAGGGAATTTCCCGAAGTGATCGTGATTGAAAATTGAGGAAGTATTCAAATAAAAAATTGCGTTTTTTCTGACTCATTTTTAAATTTAATTTTGCTGTCAAACGCATCCAATTGACAAGTTCTCTTATTTAGGAACTGTATAATGTTTCGTATTGGTCAGTTTTTTGATAAAGGCAGAATATGTTTAAAGAAGTAAGAAAAATCATGCGTTAAGCATAGATTATGAAACACTTTCCAACTTCCCCTCAACTACCCATACATTTATACTACTTTTGAATTACTTGAACTTATATTTACTAAAGTAAAAAATAACTAGTTAAAATTAATCGTCTGCTGTTGCCACTTTAAAAATGACGCCAGTCTTAGTCGCGGACACGTTTGTCCTTCATAGAATTATAGATATTAAAATCACTTTGTATTATAACAAATAAACTTTAATGTGTTAAAATGTGAAAATAAAAGCCTTCAAAAAGTTGTTATATGTTGATTGCTGAAACGTATGTCGATTTGTCTTAGTTACTAAATTTCTCAGAATAAACCATTTTAAAAATTTACATTTTGAGAAAGACGCATGTAAAAGTTTTTGGAGATATATTAACGCTTTTGGTAGACGACGTAAACAAAAGCCTCTAAAAGTCTGTTTTTTACTCACCTCTGAGCAAGGCGGCGTTGAAAAATATTTCCGCCTAAAAAGAAAAAAAAATCCTTCCACTCTTTTAGATTATTTTATACATTGTATTCAAATTAGTATATTTTAATGTAATAAAATGAAAACTATGCAGATTAATAACCCTTTGCGCACCAATGCTTGATCCCAAACATTGATTTCATTCCATACATTTGATTCTAATAAACATCAAAAGAACACGATATTCTTCCCAAAAATTTTGACTAAGAAAACTGATGGAATTAACAAGTGATTCATATAAATTTCGGTGGCTGTATGCAGAAAAATTTGATTTTTAAAAGCTTTTTTGATTCTATGCTACTTTTTTTTCCCCTTTTCCTCTTTGTGTTTTTATCGTGTTGTACGTGAAAGGTCTCAATCTGCTAGTTAGAATGTTGTCATCACAGTTTAGAATTTCCGTACTCCTACCAGTGTTTATTGCTTTAAGGCAGACCCCGCCTTCTTGATATTACTCCCCCCCCCCCCCCACCTCTACCGAGATTAACCCCCAGCTGTAGTTTATTGAAGGAGGGCCGATTTTCGTATTGTGAGTGACGGCCCCTCTGGCAGCAAAATATTTAGAGTGTTATGCGGGTTGTTTTTCCTAGATATTGATTCATCCTTTGCTGCATCTGACACTGTTGCTCAATATTCCCCTACTGATTTCTCGTTTGGGCAATTCGATTCCATGCTGTACTTCAGTCTGTGAACCTGGGTTTATTATTTTATGAGAACGAAGTTTTGTTGTTACTACTCTCTCTTTTTATGCACTTAAAAAGAGCTGTTCTTTCTATTCTTGGAATATGAGCTTATATAATTTATATATTAACATTTGTTGATGATAATTGTATTGATTTATAATGGTTTTATATATACAATATATGTCCACTAAAGCCTTTTGCCACCCTTTTAACTTCGGAACGGCTGCTGTTATATTCATAAAAGTGGTGTAATTGTGAAATGGCCATGCGCTACTGAATGGAACCGGCCTACTGCGCTACGTGATTTACAATGCTGCTGATTGAGAAAAGCATGATGAAAGCAAATGAACCAATAATTATATTACATCATAAAATTATATGTCCAAAAAATTACAATTCATAAACTTAAAAAAAATATTTAGGAGAAAAAACCCACGAATAACATGTGAAAATATTCATACTAATCTAACCAATAACTAACAGTAATTTTAAAAATTACTTATTATTAACTAATTATAAAATTTGTTATCTGCTATTATATTTTTATTTATTTATCATATTTAACGTGTATCATTTTACTGCGTACGCGGTTTTAAAGAAATTTTTTTCTTTATCTTGAAGTTGATCCAAGATATTATAGATAGATCTTATTTTATGAACAAGACCCATTGTATCAAAGAATTGCAGCATTTCTGTCTATTCAAGAACGTAGATCACAGATAAGGCGAACTAAAAAAATTCCCGGGTTATCTGTTAAGTAGTGAATGCCATCTAAGTGAGAAGTTTTGGATAAGAGATCGGTATCACTGAGTGGTAGCCACGTTTTCGGTGCTCTTGCGGGATAGCTGAAAGAGAAGCGAGAATTCTGGAGAAAAACCAGAAAAAGTTGGTTTATTTGGTTGAATTTTCGGAGTTTAGTGTAGAGAGTTGCGGTAAAAGGCTTAGGTCTCGTGCGGAGAAAGCCAACATAACGGGAGGTCCAGGGGGATCCTCCGATAAACCTAATGAGATACCGTAGGGCGAGTAGGAAATTAGATATTTTAATAAGTTGACCCACCGCGCAGGAACTATTTGATATATAACGTAATATCGAGTCGAATCGTCTATATCCGAGCCTTTAAATGTAAATAGCGTTTTGTTTCTATGTGAATAATCAGTAAATATATTGTTCTTTAATATTAATTAAATAAGCTTAGCATATCCTCCTCTCATTGTGTCCGGTATCATGTATTTATATCGGTAGTGGCAGCCTATCAAATAAAACATTTTTTCGAAGTCTGTACGAGTTGTGATCATAGATCCGGAAGAAATCATCAGCGTGTGGTCTAAGAAAGAATGGAACACCAAGCATAAATTACTTTATTCAAATTGCCCGTTTAACTTCGATACCCAATGCTGAAGGAATTTTTTTATGAATTGAAGAAATCTGAGATTCAAAACATTACAAGTGCAGAATTAATTACTGTAGAACATTAAAAAAATCACAAAATACTGTAATGAACAAATTTTAACCAGACAAATGTAATGAGAACAGTGCTAAAAAATTTTCTGTAAAAATACAACCAATATACAATAACACTGATTTATCATTCACAAATGGGGGAAACAAAATCAAAAATGAATTCGTATATTTTATGAAAATTGTCCAAAAATAAATTGTAACATGTGAGATAAGGAATTTAAAAATAGTAAAACTCCTGAATATCACTGGAATATTGAAAAATATTGCAAGAATTGAAATATTTGTGGTGCCAAGACCGAATTATCAGGTCCAATTCACCTTAAATTCCACAAAAAACGTGTAAGATTTCATCATTGAATAAACCATAACAAGCTAAAAAAATGTAAAATTTAAAACCAAAAAGGGAGGTTAAGAAGTAAATAATAATAAATTAAATTATTAATAATAAATGTATTAAAGAATTAATTCATTTTTTAATAACTATCCTAGACACACATATACATATATATTATTTACATATTTATAGATAGATGTGTGTGTGTGTATTCTGGTGTATCATGCCTTGATCAAACGGACATATTTAGAAAAATAAATTTTACTTATTGTATAAAATGATATTGTTTAGGACATAGTAATAAGTTACATTTTATTAAATAAAATTTTTGGTTCTAAATACATTTATTATTTCGACGCATTATATGCCGGAATGTACAATATACGCGTTAAACACATAGAATATAATTTTATCTGTTTTGTGATTAAAGATATGGTTAATTTTCTACGTCTAGTTTAAGCAAAGCACTGTGCAATTATTTTATTAAGAAAGAAAAGTTTTCATTGTATAATATTTTATTAAACAAGGCTTATTAAACCATAAAAAAAACAAGGATTGAAATAAATTGTAATTCGGATTAAATTAATAAAAAATAAATTGTAATGAAACAAAACAGCAACAACAACAAAATAATAATAATAAGCCGAATTGCTCTATGGCTATGTTTATATAATGGGTAAAAAAAGGACACGAGAACTGTGCTAGCCACATAATGTGAGAATACTTGCAAATAACCATTCATTGCATGTTTATATTTGTCCTTTTTTTACAACATGACGAAAGAGTTTATATAAATGCTACATTGGTTAGATCAGTATGGTCCAATTGCTGTCCGCGTGGAATAACTATTTTTATAGAGAAATCTTCACCTTTATTTTATTCCAGATTTTCAATGATAAAGTGAGGCGAGAATTTCTTCATGAAAATAGTGGTTCCATGCGGGCTACGGCTAGACAACACTGGGTTAGAGGAATTGAATGTATGATTAAGAAATGTAGGTAACAGAAAATGCCGAAAAATGTTCAATCTATATAATAACCAGGCTCATTAGTGTAGCTTATTTTCCCTGTGTCCATTGTATTGCGAAAAGCGACCCTATCGTTCTGAATGGTCTCTTGCAGCATGAAGGCACAGAAACTAGCATTGTCTCATACTGTGCAAAATTTGTATTGGCTGTGTGTGGTGATAAAGCTATCATTCTGTCATGCTTCGAATGTCTTCAATAATTGAGGAAGAAAGTGCTTGAACTGGACATAGTAGGGTATTGACAGCGTGTAAAATGGGTTATCCTTGTGTTGCACGGGCTGGGCTTACACTATCTCCCTCTAACCTCTTCATTTCGGATGGCGCCGATACACTAAAGAACACCCTTTAAATTAATTTAATTTCTTTAAGAAGTGTTAAAATTAGTTCTATATCTTTATAATAAATGCAGTGTTGCCAAGTCTCCGGCTTTTTGCACACCAGTATTATTTTACAAAAAATCTGGATCTTTTAAATCGTCTAAATGTTCCAATTAAATAAAACAACATTTTCTGTATAATAATACTGGTATCCAAAAAGCCGGAGACCTTGGCAGCTCTGTAAATGTGTGTATATCATAAGCATTGATTGATACTTCACGGAGATGTTTTATAGAAATTTTAAACTGTTTTTGTAGTCCCAAATAACGTTTGTCTCAGGACTGAGGAGGATAATGGTGTCTTCATAACTGGTCGTAAGATAGTTACACAGTATTTGAACAAGTAATAAACTATCAAAATGCTATCTGGGAAAGAAGTTTGCTAGGCTTAGCAAATCCCTTTTTATATGATAAATTTTTAGATTTATAGTTGTGAGTGCAGTTTTTTCAATGAAAATAACTCTGCTATTTTTCATTTGCCTTAAACCTTTTGCAGCGAGTCATACGTGATGTATAGAGTGTGCACAATCCTTGATTTTTCCTACCACTAATTTTTAATGGAAATTTTAATTTAATCGCAATACTTCAGTGATTAAATTAGTCAAATTTCTATTTTAAGCTACTGGTTCTTAAAGATTAAAAATTGTGTCTATTGGACGCTCGTCACGAGTTTGAATATTTCAAGGCTTCCGTTCAATTTACAGATGACTGTCATTTTTCCTTGACATTATAGATATCTTATTTTTCTGGCGGAAAATTCCCCGTGGGCAATTATCATTTACTTAAAAATTTTTAAATTTGTATTTTATCTTTTTACGGCCCAGTCTAAAACGTGGTTTATACCGCAACACAAATCATTAAATTTTCGAAAAGTTACAATAAATAGAATACAGTTTCATCTTCTATTGCTCGTTCTTGGATACTTTTTCCTCAAAAGTTCGCAGCTTTCGTGTTTAACTTTTATCGCGGATGATTAAGTAGCACTAGGACACTAAGTTATTACTTTCTCTTATGCTTTGGCAAGCAATTTTTGTTACTTTTGCTGTAAAGATTTTATACATCATGGTGTACTGGTGGTTTTAAATTTCTACACGAGTCATTATGACTATTTGTAGCTATTTTATGCTTGTTTTAACAAATAACATGATTGGGAAAATAGTTTTGATATTACGTGAATTATCTGAAAAATGATCGCGACTTTTTTGCTTCTTTTTTTCCTTTGTTGCCAAGATTATTATATTTATTATTTACTTTTAAATTCACGTGGAAAAAAATAAATACAACAAAGGACGCTTATTAAAATATATTTATTCTCTACTTTCTCTTTGAACTCCATTTTCCCGACATTATTAAATAAGTTATATTTTTAATCAGTAACTTGCATCGATTTATTGTGTGCGGAAATTATGCCAGAGCTGCCAAGTCTCTGAATACTTTCACACCACTATTATCTTATAGAAAATGTCGTTCTTTTAAATCGACAAATGTTCGAATAAAATAAAAGAATATTTTTTGTATTAAAATATTGGTATCCAAAAAGCCGAAGAGAGAGAGAGACTTTGAGCTCTGTTTTGCGTTATGGCATATAAAATGGAGCTAATTGTTTTTGTTGATGATTGAGTGATACTGAGGCACTAAATTGGCGCCTTTTTTTTAGACTTTATCAAGCAGTTTATGTTCAGTTATGCCGTAAAGGTTTTATACTTCATGAGTTTGAAGCTATGAGTCTTGCGTATGTTTTGTCTCATTTCCGAAATTCATTTAAACACCGCACTTACAAGATCAGATTGCTGTTTGTGTATTTTATCAAGCAATATGAACTGTCATTTCATCTTATATTTTCTAAACAAATGTGAATTTCCAAGCTCTCTTAAGAATTGTCGTAGGAATTGTCACAGCATATTAAATAATAAATATGAGCTATTTTCTCTCAAACTAATTTCAGACCGACAGTCACTCGAGAATTAAAGTGTCATGTTTGATGGCAATCAACTGTCAGTCTTTTAAAATACTCGGCATACGAAGTATCCCATCGTCTGAGCATCCGAAAAACTTTTCACTGAAAAGAAACTTTTGTCCGATAGAGCGTATTTTCTTTCGAGAGATCATTATGAGCAGTATAAATGAATAGGTTTCGTATTCAAGAGAAACAGTTGAAGTACGAAAATTGTTTTACAGCGAATAGACAATATATTATCTGTCCTTTAGGAAGTCTAAAAGAATATGTGGACTTTCTGGTTTTGTGAATGTTATGGTGTAAGATGTCAAACCCACCACACTTAAACGAAGACAAACTGTTGACGCGCTGTGGTAGGTGTTTCAGTTACTGGAACCGCTGAGATCAGTGGCGTAGTATAAATCCGACTCCTGTGGGTATTCATTTTTTTACGAATTTCAAAAATGTTTGTGTATAAGCTATAGCTTTAAGTCTAAGAAGGGTGTGTAATATTTTGAATTTGTCCGAGTTCATAGAACTACCACTAGCTAGAAAATTGAGGGGTTTTTTTCTTTTTTTTAACTAGATTCCATTCTGTTTGAACTGTGTTCTCATTGAACTGTGTTTCCATCCTAAGTCATTGAGGCATATTGAATATCCTTTTACTTTCAGAAAATCAATATGAAGATGAGGGACTTTCCGTTTTTGTGTGTATAATGCAAGATGATAAACATGTGACACTTAGACAAAATGTTGACGCGCTTTGCTAGGGCTTCGGTAACCGCAACCGCCGAAGCCTGTGATTTTTCCTGACGGATATTCTAGTGATTTTCTTGTCTACTCAATTTTTTAAAGGTGCCAAAACATTCTTGCATTTAATTATAGCATAAAAACTAAAAAAATTGTGTAATATTTTAAGTTGCTCTGGGTGTTCAAATCCACACTACGTCACGGGCAAGCCATAAGGGATTTGTTTAGTTATTACTGTCTCCAAACTCATGGGGGCATATGGGGTAAACAGCAAATTATTCTTCACGAAGGACAAGTGTTGAAGAAAGCTCGATCACTGTGAAAGAGACCGTTAGATTTAAAAATGGATTGGTGAAGTAGCATCGGCAAATCGTCCAATCCTAAGATTGCAGACAGCAGAGCTCAACCAGCATTTGAAGGGTCCAATATTCATGATTTTATTAGAAGAATTGAGTAAGAAACAATTTCACAGCAGAATAAAATCCAAAATCAGTCGTTGCTATAGTAATTTCAATGCGAAACATAGGTTGCATTCGTGCCATCAGTTTAAATCGTAGTCGAATGATGCATGGCATAAAGGGATATAATCAAAATAATAGTCATTCACATTGTTCTCCAGAATTGGGCATGCATACGTTTGAACAGACCGTGAGGGTATGATTTGAATTTCCATTTGTCATACATGAAAGCTGATCTGTAATGCTTTAGACAGATATATCGCAATTTTTTGCATCTCCTGTGGTTATCGTCTCAAGGGACGAAATTTTGAATGATTCTTTGGACATTTTAGCCAACTATGTTTCATCCGACGGTGCAAACAGCAGTGAATATTCTTCAGGGAAAGGCATCTTTCGGGATGATAAAGCTCCTATTTATTCAGGTGGACCTGTCAGGTTATGGTTTGTGGGACATAGCGAAGACGTCCACTATTTCACTTAGTCCTCAAACGTCCCCTGATCTTAGAATTATTCAACCCAGTGCTCTTTTTTGGATAAGAGTCAATACGATGTTCTTCATCAACATCTCTATGGGACTTTCGCATTATCTCCATGAAAATCTGTTTAATATACCGTTAGTTTCTATCCATGATTTTTATCATTCTATTCCTAGGCGAAACGGATAGTAATACAAGCTAATTCTAAAGGTAGTCTGTCATACACTTTGATGACCGAAATAAGACCGAATGACTGAATGATTAGTATATGAAAGACAAAATGTATTTGTAATTGTTGTTTGTAGGTTCAGCAACATTTGAAGTGGTACGTTATAGCATGATTCGATATTACGGTCACGTAGATCATCCTTTTTGTGCAGTTGTAAACTGTAGACTTGAATTTTCAGGTTACTCCAAAAGAAGTATTATTAAAACACACATTTTATTAACGAGAGGGCAAAAGGCCTAATTTTTTGTAATGAGCGCATCACTGTTAGGGGAGACCGGGGCACGTTGGCCATAGGGGTAGGTTGGCCAATTTGATTTAATTCCCAGACCAGTCACCATATGTCGCCACAAGTCCAGAAACATGTTAGAAAACCTGTTCTCCTACCCTTCCAGGATTTTCAGTTCTCTTAACAAAAGCAAATTAAGAACAACGTTGATTTTTCACTTTCGTCAATCTCGAAGCAAATTTTCGTTAGTGTGCTGAAAGTGTTAATGCTTTCAAGAGATACTTCACAAGAACAAAAGTGAGTAATATTTTGAAAGTTCAATTTATAACGATTCTTTTCTTGTAACAATAAATATTAAATGTTGTTAAGATATGTGTAGAATAGCTAAAGTATTTCAAACATGGCGAGGGGGAAGTTGGCCCACTTACATTGGGGCACGCTGGCCCGGTCTTTCCCGGCCCATTTTAGCCATAAGCTACAGCCATTCGACCTCACAGTTTATGGCTCATTCAAAAAATATGTTAATTCAGCCTGTGATGGGCGGATGACAACTAATAAACGCCCTATGACCATCTACGACATTCCGGGAATTGTGAAAACTGCCCTTCCCAATGCAATAAATCGAATTAATATAACATCAGGTTTTTAGATAACTGGAATATGCCCTTTCAATAGGAATGATTTTGCTCACTCTGATTTCAAGCCTTCGTATGTCAGTGATAGACCAGAGCCTTCAAGCACGCACGACAAAGCAATTGGTAGAGCTTCTAATGAAACCCAGGTAATTATGGGTAGACCTATTTCTATAGATGTGCCTACCACATTTTCTCCTGCTCCATGCAAGACAACTCCAGCACCTGAGGACATTAGACCATTCAGAAAGACAGAGCCAAGGAAGAAAATTGCTTCGAATAGAATGAAGAGAACTTCTGCAGTCCTCACAGACATCCCTGTCAAATTAGTTCTTGAGCAACAACAAAAGGCAACAGAAGAAAGAAATAGTGCCAAAATTAAAAATGATATTAAAAGATGAAATCAGACCAAAAAAAAAAAAAAAACGAAAAGAAAGCAATCTGTGAAAAAGATTTTGTTTCCTTTTGATCCCCAGCTTGGATGTAGTGGTCTGAACCGTCAAAAAAAGAAGAAGTCTATTAAAGAAAGTGACGATGAGGAAGACGAAGACAATATATGCCTACGTTGTCTGAAGGAGTTTAATCAAAGTATGCCTGGGGAAGAATGGATCCAGTGCGTGAGTTGCAAATGTTGGGCTCATGTGAAATGTGTTCGAAAAGAGGTTAATGGATTATATTTCGAATACATTCACTGCAATGATATCTCTGATTTGTAAACTTAATTTGCAAATATTTTTTTTTATATACATGCATTAACGTTCCTAATCACTATTATGAATTTTACTTAACTTCTAAATAAACATAAAAAAGAGCATTGCAGGCCAACGTGCCCCACTCAATGGGCCAACCTACCCCGTGCACGGGGAGGTTGGCTTACATGACATCAAACTATAACTAAATTCATAAAGTTCTTAAAATTTCATATTAACTAAAAGTAAACATTTTCCTCACTAGTTAAATGTACTAGGTATTGTAAAAAAATACTACGTTTGAAAATAAACAAAATTTAGGTATTGAAAAAAAAATAAAAAAAAACTGGGCCAACGTGCCCCGGTCTCCCCTATATGCTGTGTTTGTACGGCTGGACAAAAAAGAAAACTTTTACTTGTTGAAAAAAGGGAATCCTGCTTTGCTTCAGAGAGGTTCAAAAGCTTCTAGTTGATTTCTATGCGAACAAATCAGTATACATGACAAGCATCATTTTTAATGTATGGCTTCTGAAATGGGATATTGAATTGAAAAAAGATATTCTTCTCCTGTTTGATAACTGCACCACGTTTTATTTAAATACGTCAAAAAACTCATGAATATTTTGTTTTTGTTTACAATCTCTCTATGACACAGTCTTGTGATTAAGGGATAATTAAAGAATCTAACACCATTTATCGGTATCCAATGCATACAAGAGCTACAGAAGAATTAAAGCATAATGGAGATAACAGAGGGAATGAACTTGTAAAAAAAAAATTAAACTCCTGGTAATGCCAGTAATAATAAAACATATAAAACATTAAAAGCATATAAAACAGTTTTTAACTATAGCAGATGATATTCGATACCAAAATAATATCATCTGCTATAGTTAAAAACTGTTTTGTTGTGCAGGGATTCTTTGATGTTGAAAACCATGAAGAAATGAAAACTTTAAGAACTGCGGAAAGCATTCTCGAAGATCTGACGAATGAAGATTACATGACGATGGACAATTTCATTCTTGTACTTTCAAAGCAGCGCATAGAGCTGAAATTTGCAAAAAAGTAGTGATGATGATAAGGAGGACGACAAAAGCCAAATTTTGAAAGACTACCTACAATTGGGAAAATGAGGAATGCATCGAAAATTTTGAAACGGGATGCACATAATCATTCGGACAATATTGAAAAACAATTTAGGTATGAACAATTCATTAATACAATTTTAAAGGAGAATTGTAAATTAACAAAATTTATCGATTTTTTTCAATAATTGTTTTCTGGTACTTCAAAAGTAATCATTTCAACAAGGCTGAATAATCATTTTCCTAGTAATAATATTACTACTAGGTGTTATCATTTGGTGTTTTCTTAAATCGCTTATTGTTATCAAAAATTTGTGGTCCCGAAATGATCACATGAAAACACTGTATATTTGAGGAACAGCTTCAGTTATGTATGTTTTTCACTAATCACCTGAATTTAATAAAATAATCAAATATTGATTAAATTACTTTCTTTGCTCCGAAATATTTCAGTTATATGATTCGAAACTTTGACCACACTGCGAATTTATTTGATGGATGTCTTGTATAGATCCATTAATATTCCAATAATATATGAAATACTACGCATGAATAAGGATGAAAGAAAACAAGAATAGGAAATAGGAAATGAGCATTGCTGCATCGGATTAACTCGAGTTCGCTGATGAAATAGCATATATGCAACCAACTCCGTCTGTTCCGTAGTTCGGCAGAAGGGTTTACGTCCGTACTCCTATGAACTACAACCAGCAAATGCTAACGCACCCGTTCCAATGAATATGAAATGTATAGCAAGGTAGTATGCAGGAGAAATCCAACTTCATTAAACCCTAATTAGACAGCCAGGTCGACACAATAACAAGACAAATAAGAGCAGCGGTTCAGATTAGAAAGAACACGTGCCAACCAAGGAATGAAGGGGGACTGCATTACAAGGATCGCTAAGCTCCTTAGTCTGTTGCAATATCCACTCCATAGGCAGGGATGGCCCTGTGTGGTTGGTCTCCACGGGCCCTGTTTCATAGGGCAAAAGAGGAGAGGGAAAGAGCTTGTTCTTTCACGGAACACGATTATTAATTGGGGATCAAGGGACTGAGCCAAGCATGTCCGATGATCTAGTAATTGCGTTCTTTCACGGCAATGTGAGAAAAGAAAATTTCGATGCGATACATTTCTTCCTGCATTTATGAGCGTTAGAATTAATCACGAATGTACTAGCCATTACAGTTTATTTTAAAATCATGCTGCAGCCAAACAAATAGACGCGAATGAAATAATGGTTGTTTTCAACGAAAGTCAAAAGACTGTCCAATTAAAGAGGGTAAACTGAAAACTATGTAATTTATTTCATATAAAATTTTAAAATCTAGCTTCTCTTAACAATAAGTGTTATTTCAAATCATGGGTGATCATAAGATCATTTCATTTACGAGGAATGTACTTGACCTCCACTTAATTTTGGGAATTCATCAATGTCAATTAATATCATTTTTAACAGAGGTCTAAGCTTTTCTTGATGTAGGCTTAATTTCAATTTGAAAAAAGGCTTTTCACCTTCGGTAAAACAGAGATAAACTAAGAAGACTTTTCATTGTTATAGGAGCATCTATAGGTCTGCGAGTTTCTAAATACTCATCTCTTTTAGATTTACGTATCGCCTACAGTGATCTCTGTTTATTGAGACAATAGTTTTAATACTATTTCAAGTCATTTTGCTACCATTATTTATTCCGATGCTTAGTGTTTATTATCTAGATATTTATTTTGTTTCTTTCTACACAATCTTTGGCATGACATGAAAATCCAAAAGATCTTAAAAGTTGCCAAAATATTCAAAATGCTTTTTATGAAGCTAGTACCGTCAACAATGAAATGTCAACTTTTTAGTCACACTACCTTTAAAACTACCTCTTCAATTTTGAGTAACACTGTAATAATATGTGATGGCACAATACTTAATACTAAATATTAAATAAAAATTATAAAAAATTCTTGTAAAACAGCCTATTTTACTAAAATAAAATCTTTTTGAAAAAATTTAACTTTTTAAAAATCCCTACTATTTTTATAAATATGAATATTTTTTCTTCAATTGTTTCCCCACATTCAGTAGAATGTACTATATAAAACTATGCATGGATTTTTAGTTGTATAGAATTTTACAATTAATATGATTTTTTTCTCGTGTATATTAAAAAATGAAGGAAATTCAACAACTTCTCAATTTAAATATTAAAAAAAAGTAACTATAAACTTAAATGTTAAATTCATGCGCAAAAATATTAAATACACCACGGAGAACAAGTAAAAAAAAAAAAAAAAAAAAAATTTCAAACTTTATCTAAATTAGTTAAAAAGTCTTAGTATTTATCGAACAAGCAAGTTATAAAAAATATGAATAGGGAGAAAAATCAGTTAATAGTTTTCATTTGTATGGGTTATTGCGCTGGATCTATTAACAAAATTTACAATATCTCGCGATATAATTATATAGATAAAAAAGGTATCAAAATATTTACAATTAAAGAAGCTTTCAATTAATAAAAAAAAGAAAAAAGAAAATCGATATTTTGACCAATTTCAAGGTAGTGTGTCCCCTAAAAAAATACTTGCTTTACCGTCAAGAATAACATCTTTTGAACTTCTTCACCCTAAAAACAAGATCATCTGCTAAATCTGCTTCAAAAGAAAAAAAAAAAAAAAATTCAAATTAGAGAAAATCGTTTTTTTTTTTTTTTCCCTCCGATATATTTCATACTTCGTTAAACATGAGTGCACACAATAAACAAAATATTCACGAAGAAAACTGAAAAGGAAATTTTGCGTTCAGAATACCTCAAAATACTACTAAACCGATTCAAAGTAAAGAAAGAATATAAAATAACTTTAAAATAGAAACAAAACAAACATAATCCCTAATGCATAGTAAAATATTTTGAATCTTTCTAAATATTCTAAATAAAAACAAATGAACCTTCGTAGTTAAATTATGCAATTTATGATAACATGAATTTTTGCACTGAAAAAGAAATGGCAACAAAAGTGGACATTAAATGCACAAAAATTCACGAACATTTCAAATATAAAACGAATTAGGTGAAACGGGAAAATAACGTTAAATGGACAAAGCGAAGGTTTTCAAAATTCCTACTCTTGCCATTCCTTGATGAATGTAAAAAATGCAGAGTCTTCTTCGCCATACATTATTTCTAAGAATTATAAGCAGAACGGCTTACAAAAAAGACGTCGTCTCCGTCATATATCTAAACCATCGTAGAACTTAGAAAAAGCTTTCGAATGAATGGAAATATTTGTAAATAAAATATGGAAGAAATAGTTTTGCCTAAATGTTCTGGAAAATGATAAAATAGGACTAAAATTTCGAAGCATTTCATAAATTCACAAATTTTAAACATAAAATTATTTTATTTATATTAAAACAAACGCACTTTAAAAAGGGAAAATTTAGAAAATATATCGAGTTTTTACGAATTTTAAGATTTGCTGTGGCATTAAAAATTTACAATGTTTTTACTGTACATTTTTTACCGTTAAATTAAACATTCTAAAACTAATCTCAAACCGTTTAACCCTTCGTTAAACCCAATATTTCATAAATTTCGTAAAGGCTTTAAAAATGATAATAGTTTAAAATAGTTCACACATTTGAATGCGATATTAAAAATAAATAAATATAAATAAACCGCTCAATTTTTATTTTGATAAGACACTGTAAATTTTTATGTAAAGGAAGGGAAGGTAATACGGTCCTCCCTTTCCCTTTGAACCAATAACGTCCAAAATTATCATGTTTTTCCCCCAATCTGGTTATGCATATCCATGTCTCTTAAGAATGTCCAAAAAGAATGTTAAATGTTATTTGAAAAATTAAATAAAGGTAATGAAGGTATGTAGATTTAATTTTGTACTTGTGAAATACGTCCGAAATACTCTTTAATTGCATGAATTTCTGTATTGAGTAAAGAAGTGAAACTAACAAAGTGAAAAAGTGACCAAGCCGGGACTCGAACCCAAGTTACTGTGGCATAGCGCACTAATTAATATCGATTAATGACGCATTTAAGCCGGTGACAGGATATCGACATAATTTAATTTTACAGCTTTTAAGGAAGTTATTTTTACAAGAAAGACTTCATTTTTTTAGTAAATGTAGAACGCTGAACTCTTCTGTAATTGGCATTTGTTATCTTGTAGTTTTTGAGATAAAGTCAGTAACTTCCTGATTTCGCCACTAGGGATGCTGGAGTCACTCTCATCTGATGATAGCTAATAGTCGTTTTCCTATAAGGTATTGTTCTAACAGCTTTAGTTTTATTAGGTCAAAAATTATTTCACTGTGTCAAGATTTTTGTTTCATCTCTGTATTTGACCGTGTGATCAAAGGGTCTATTGTAATATTTTTGTAAAATTTGGTGCATTTTTTGTCATTACAATATTAAACGCGGGGAGATTCCCCCCCCCCCCCCCTTTAAGAAAATGTATATGAATGAAACAATTCCTCGATCTTCTTGTTTTTTTAAATGTTCGTTATAAATTTTATTAGAAGTATGTAAAATGTTTAAATTTTAAACTGAATGAAAGCAAATAAGCAAATCTCAAATTCAAAAGGAATTAGAACTCAACTGTTAGAATTATATTTTAAGATTAAAATTTGGTAACGTATTAAAACTATTCATAATTTATCAATGTTCTAAGTTCACAAATCATTTATCCAAAGTACTGTAGCATTTCTATTCGCCTTCACTATTAACCAACACTGTGGAAGATAGTTTAAGGAATCTGTAATAATTTTGATCTTTTATAATCGATACATTATATATAATACCGTCATACCGTAATGGAAATTACTGCATAACTTACTAATAGTGCTACATACAAATGATTATATTGCGTGATTGAAAATAAAGTATGCCCAAGTAAATAAAGTTTGGCAAATTTAATGCCTTAACTGATACACTCCAAGCTTTTGGAAAGCTACTTTTGCATACTTTTTTTTCATTTATGCTTACTTAGCTTTGCTAAAAATGGCTAGTTTAGCTATTTTTTAATATGACTGCGATTAAATCGTATTCCCAAAACCAAGCAGTTAACCTTCCGTCTACCAGACAAAACACCCATTTATCTACGGCAACACCCAATTTTAATTCCAAACTTGCAAACGGCACCAGTAATATTTTAATATAATTTTGCTTTTACAATGAAAGCTTAAATTAAGGAATTCGTAATATCTAGACAAGTCCTTTATAAATACCGGTGTCAATCGACAATTTCTCATTTTACCATTGACACCAGAAATATTGCTGTCGGGTCCAATGGACCCGTCTGGTAGACGGAAGGTTAATCTTATGATCACTTAAAGCACTGACGCTTTCGAATATTTCGGTCGAAAATTATTTCAAACGCGTGTATAAGAACTATATGTGAAATATTCATCAATATTAAAAATTCGTTCTTCTTGAAAAACAACATTACTGCTTAATAGCTAGATTTCTAACGCGAACTGCATATGACCTCTAGAAAAGATATGGAATGTACGCTTTTTATTAGTCTTTGTTATGCTGTACAATTATTGCAATTATCTGATTCAATTTATAATAAGAGGTTTATTTGTTATGCACGGCATTTCTCTATCTTTACAGCTATTGCACTCAGTTCAGTAACCATTCTTGAAAAACTCGTGCATCTTCGACGCTTCGACATTCAGCATCGACGATCTGCAGTAATAGCTTCTATACACAATGTAATTATAGCAAACAAGCCCTATGTGTTCTTGGACAATAGTTTGCCATACTGTTTCTAACAGACCGCTTATCGATTTCGCCTCCTGGACGATAGTGATGAGCTAGTTGCTGTGTAGGCATATATTAGACAATCCGTGATGTATCGGGCGAATATCCATTCGTAGGAACAATTGGAATATTTCTTACGTTGAAAGAAGACTGAACACTTAGGACATGTTGTTAGATGTTTTGTTGAAATAAAACGTGAACTATATAATGAAGGCTTGAAAAGGTTTCAGTCTATCCAACTTACAATGATTACAGTGATACACAACTAGTGATTACAATGGTTGATGTTGAAAGTTACCACAAGATTTAGCTGCTGAAGTAGTCTGAAATATCCCATGACTCCCTATACCATCACAATTTTTGTTTTGAGTTAATCTGATCTTACACTAAACCTGGGATTATTCTCCTCTAATCTGTGAATCAAAGCCATGCTCCAGTAAATGGAATTCCCGATGGAAGTCTCTCGTAATACAGTAGCATAACGAATCTTCGTTTAATAGCTAAATTTAACAAAAGGATCTAAAAAATCTCTGTAAAATATGAGCATCTGTATAATAATGACTAAAATAGTAGCTTCAATGTCAGAATCAATTTTTTTTTTCTGGTTAACCTCCTCACTTCTGAGACAGATTTTACATGAGACCACGAAATCTAGTTTAAAATTATTACGAAACATTTTCAAAGATGTAGAAGTCTATATATCGATGTTTATAATATGCACGCATTTATTAAAATGTCTAGAAGTTATTTTAACAATTCTGGAAAAAATTAAATTAATTTAAAGGGTGTTTTTTAGTGTCTCCTACAGGCGACATCAGGACTGAGGAGGTTAACGAATACATAACTAAATAGTTTGCTTGCAATAATACTAATCACATAGAATTTTATAAGTCTTAGGCCCGCCACACACTAGGGAGACATGCGTCAAAAATCGTGCAACATGACGCAGTCAAACCGGTTTTTTCTTATAGTTTTGCTTATTAATACTCTGTTTTAATTTCTTTTCTTTTATACTTTGGCCCGTCTTATCTGTACGTAAAAATAATGAAAAATCTCCTTTCAGTTTCCTTTATACCATAAAAGTAACCAGAGGAATAAAGAGTGAATGAAGCTGAATATGCCGATAAATGTTATAAAATGATTTTCTGCGAAATAGTAACAGTTTTATTTGATTATTTTTGAAGTTGTAAGGCGATTTTGTCCATCCAAAAATATCTGAATTATCCACATACACAACATTCTAGGAATATCTGTTTAATGCATATTTCGAATATTCGTAACCACTCTACAATTTTGTTTTTATGCCTGTAGAGCCTAATGTCACAGCTATAAATCTTTATTGTTACCCCATTCAACGTATTATACTTTCTATTGTTTCAGGCTGATAAATTGACTTACTGCTTTTGGGAGATTCAATAATAGCTATCAATTCATTTTGTTTGACCACGTTTATCTAAAACTCTGCGACCTTTTCTAAAACGATTTCCTTATCTATCTACACTTTTATAGATGATCGAATCTAAAAGCTGATGAATGAACTTTTCTAGAAATTTCTCGGTGCGGGGAACGTGCACCCTCAACGCTCAGCTTATCACTAATGCTACGCCGAACTTTTCCAAAACCTTCATTTGGTCATTAATTATATGCTGTTAGGTCACCCTCGTCAATCCTTTTCATCCGCGGGGGCTGAGTACTCACGGGCAGATTAGAGGTTAATCCATGTCTCCAAGTCCATCTAGTACTTTTAATCCCCACGTTTCTATCGGACAGTTGGCTCCCCATTAGCTGTCACTCAAGCCTCCTAATTCCTGTCTCATTTGCGTCCGAGCTCTGCTGATTAAATGTTACTTTTCATGGGCTTTAAGTTTAGTCGCTATTTATTCCCTCTTGTTTGTAAACGTGGTCTAAATGTTTCAGCTAGTAATTGCTGCTAATGTCAACGTAGTGTCAAAATACTGTAGTTTCAAAATATCGTCGTATCCAAAGAATATTGCATTTCAGTTAACTCGTGGCAGTGTAATTGCCGAAGACATTTTATGTCATACTTGTGACACTAGTGTAATTATCCTTATGAATTTAAAAGTAAATTTAAAGTTAAATAAAAACATAGTTCCATTTACATTTCTGTGCTTTAAATTTTTTTTTCTACATTTGTTATTTTTTTTTTACTTGCTCATACCTGGTTGTATTATAAAATAAATTTTATTATTTTTAAATTGACTTTTCTTAAAAATTTTACTTAATTTAGCGTTTAAATGAATTTATAAATTTTCTATCTTTGCTTGAAAGAGTAAAATTGACTTTTTTTTTAAATTAGTAATTAAATTACTGGTGAAATAGTATCGAAATGTGTTAAATGATCTTCAGTTAATTCTCATGAAACATGAGATTTTCATAATGTGAAATTTCATATTGTCCAGTGTTTTAACCCTCCTAGTATCATTGGTGTCTTATATGACCTTAGTTATTTTCTATTTTGAATTTTTTACTGTTTCAAACCAGAAAAAAATGAATAATTTATTGTTAATATATGGAATTCAATAGGCACCATCTAAAAGGAAAATTAAATTTTTGGTTCATATAATGTAAAACTAAGAAATTATTAAAATCTGGTACAAGGAGGGTTAAAATGTTTAAGTGAAAATGTTTACTTTTGTTTTAATTTATTTCTGTTTTTGGTGGATGTTTATTATTTAAATAAATATTCTCATTGTAAAATATCATTACATATCGTTGTAAAGTATCAGTTGCGCCATTATCTTGCTATGCACTTGTAATCTAAGCCATTTCTAGCAGGAAAATGACGTTTTAGAATTGTAAAAAGTTTCACGCTTCCTTTATTTTTCTACTTAGTAGGTTTCTTACTTATATAAAAAAAAACTTTTCCCGTGTGTTACAATTACAATATATTGCAATTAAAAATTATGCAGTTCATATAATGTATAACCCAGTAAATGTATAACCCAGTAAAATGTCACCATAACAATCTACACGTCGCTTAATTTCCATTGCTGTTGTTGAAAGTTGAAATATTTTCTAAGTGTTGTTCTGACGGCAGTGAGAATAGCGTAACTTTTCTTGCGGGTGATAGATATGTTGTATAACATGTCCTTTTGAACAATGCTACTCAAAAAAGTGGAGAATTTAAAAATTTCTTTAAATATTAAATATAACGTGTGAAATGGTAGAAAACAGGGTCTGATTACCGCACAGGCCAACTGGGCCATAACCTCAAGCACACTGTTGATGGTGGCCCAGAAATGAGTAATATTATTTAGAAACTAAAAGAGTTGGAAATTGCATTGTAATATCTATTAACTTACAAAATTCCTTAAAGAAAATTCTAGCTGTTGTTTTGATTTTGAGATGTCCTCGAAAAGGCCATGAGGCTTTGGGCTCCATACACTTTTAATCTGGCTCTGCTAGAAAAATGACTTTCCTTACTTTTAAAATGATAATTTCATATTTTTTATTTAAATAGATATCCGATTGAGCGATCATATTGAATAAATATCATATCATTGCATGGTTATGTTACTTCTCATACAAACATTCCTTATATCAAATAAGGAAAAAGGAAGCAAATACGCGGTATTTTCAAGTCTCAAGAACCACCCATCTACGAACATCCTCCATTATACAGATTTCAGGATCTTTGTCATAGAGCCCGATTGCTTGGAACTATGATTGGGGTTAAATTCTGTTTCGCAGATCTACATCCGCGGATCTCCCTCTCCGATAACAGACCGTAAATTAATGAAATTATTACTCTCGAAGTCATTCGAGTGTTACAATACACGTCCGCGTAATAGTCGAACACCTGTTTCGGTATGCATGTCATATCTGAAGGACTCCTATTCGGTCCGTTTTTTTTTAATACCATTTTTTTTTCAAAGAAAAATCTGCTTTATAAATTTCGTAGAAACTTATATGGAGGCACGTTATAAATGCTATAGAAAGCATATCAATGCGATGTTGCCTAGAATATCATTATTTAAAAATCCTGTGAGCAAAATTGTGTTGCTACGTTTTTAAACAATGCTCAAAGAAATGGCCGAAAAACCAAATCTAATTTACGTCATCTTGTGTTTAGGAATCTTCGATTTGATGAATAGAGGATGAACTTCTCGAAGGATGGTGGTTTATTATTGGACCATCTAATTTTGACTTCTAAATGCTACATTAGCACCAGAATTTTAGAATGAAATTTTCTGTTTATTAAATAAAGGAAGAAAAGATTTTATTTATTATCAAATATGTTTTTTTTAATTTTAGCACTGTTCAGTCATTTCAATCTTTTACGAATAGAAGCACTCTGCTCCTTAAAAGGTTAACTACCGGTACTTCCTCCGTCTTCAATTTCTTTCTCGGCCCCATCAGTGGTTGAGAGATTCTGCTCCTAAAGCTGCTTGACGGGAAGTACTGGGTTCGATCCCAATCGCGCCTATCGGCCTAATCATTCGTGGTTTTCTGTGGTTATCTTCAAAATTTGCATAAATTCGGGCTAAGTTTCCTTAGAAAGACCCCCCATGGAGCCCTCCTCTCTAAAGCTGCAAATAGACGGACCTACTAACTGTTATCAGTATTAGCATCTTTTATTCTGGCGAAGCCGTGTTTTTTATTTTTAATGATTTTTAGAAGTAGGGGACTGATGCCCTGCAAAACAGGAACCTTTCCCTCAAGTAGGGTTGAGCTCCTTATTCCCTGACTTATTGTAGATTTCTCCTCATTCTATTGTGAATAAACCACAGAAGAGTCCTAATTTTAAGAGTCCTTAATCCAAATTTTTTGATAAATGCACATTTAGAAAGCCTTTTGTTAAAGGTTTACAAGAGGGGGAAAAAATGTTTTTTTCTATTTAAAAAAATAGTTTGTTATAAATTTAATTCTTTATTTAGTTTTTTTATAATCAATAAAGATTACAAAATTCCCGCATAAATGTTGTGAAAAATGTCGTACATTTTCCTCTTTTTTGTTAATTTCTGAGTGGCATCCCTGTAAATGTGACATAGAAGTTTACTTAATTTAAACGTATAAATGAAATTACAACAAAAATGC
This sequence comes from Maratus speculifer, assembly GCA_964019185.1. Taxonomy (NCBI): domain Eukaryota; kingdom Metazoa; phylum Arthropoda; class Arachnida; order Araneae; family Salticidae; genus Maratus; species Maratus speculifer. Next base: position 67,489,293 of record OZ025299.1, on the reverse strand, counting down.
ACTCATGGTGGAAAATTCCATTCTTGGAGAAATCAGTACATCGCAGTATTATTATGTAAAATGTGACAGAAACATTAAAAAAATGGTTCTAATACGGAATATGTCCACCACGGACTTGAATGCATTGGCGGCATCGATTTTCCATGCTCTCAATTAAATTGTCGGACAACAAAATAGGTAACGCTGGCCAGATATGGAGTAAGCCTTGTTCCAGCTCATTTAATAACCTTGGAGGAAGACTTAAAGCCGCAACTTGTCTTCCAAGATAGTCCCAAAGATGTTCTATCAGATTCAAGTCTGGAGAGTGAGCTGGCCATTCCATTCTCTCCAAACCGTGATCCTCAAGATAATCCTCAACAACCACAGCTCGGTGTGGTCTCGCATTATCATCCATTAGAATGAAACCATTGCTAATAGCATCGGCATATGGGCGCACATATGAATCAAGGATCTCATCTTGATATCTCGCACCAGTCAGAGTTCCTAAATGGAACGCATGCAGGTCAGTGTAGCATCCGAGTGAGATCCCTGCCCAAACCATGATTCCGCCGTTTCTGTACCTGTGTGTTTCGACAGCGTTTGATTGATTGTATCGAGTGCATTGTTCTCTCCACATCAGAAGACGTCCTGAATCGCTCTCCAGTGTGAATCTGGTCTCGTCTGTGAAGAATACAGAAGCCCACTGTTGTCTGGTCCAGAAACATGTTTTCTTGCCCAACATAAGCGGGCCCCTCTCTGTCGTCTGTTGAGGGGGACACACACAACTGGTCGCCTTGCATATAAACCTGCATTGAGAAGACGTCTTCGCAACGTAGTAGCTGAGATTCTTCTCCCTGATGCTGCAAAGTGGCCTGCAATGAGTTGTGGCACAGTAGTGCGTCTTCTCCTTTGGGCCGAGAGAGTTAGAAACCATTCTTCTGCAGGTGTTGTAACACAGGGGCGGCTTGGAACATGTCTTTGGACACAGAATCTTCGGATTCATACTGATCCCAGAGTCGTTGGAGTACACTGCGAGACACATTGAGCCGTTTCGCTGTACCGGCCTGTAATAATCCCATTTCCATCCATCCTATCGCTCACCACCTTAATTAATCGGGCAATCGACATCGTCTAGACGTTTCTAGACGCTACTGGTTGGTGTGAACAAAACCGACAACAATAGTTCAAATACAATAAAACTTACACGCAAAATTACGAAAGCTTCGTAATTGCATATCTTACTCTCATTGACAAATACCTATTTTTTCTATAAAATAAAAGTGGTAGCTGTAATTTTTGCGTAAGTTTTTTTTAAAGCTTTTTACTGTCATTCATATAAACTATGAAGTTCAATCTGACTGCCCATTTTTTTTCTGGTGAGCTTCGAAAAACATGTTGTACTTTAACTTTTGGAGGTTAGTGTAAAATAAATGTATAAATAATAAAATCTAAGAGATCTTTACATTTATGAAAATTTATTGTTGATAGAAAAAAAATAATTTAGTTTTCTCTAACAAATTCATTGAAAAAAAAATCATCTGTCCTCGATGGTACTTTAAAGTATCATTAAAATAAGTTGTAAAATTAATTTAATGCATCGATTATTAGTACTGCAGTTTAGAACGAGTAATAGATACAGTGGTCCGCGGGATTTTAAATTACAAATTTAGTGGTCCATGAGATCCAAAAGCTTGGCGACCATGCTCTATATTACGTGTAAAATTTAAAAAACTTTTTAATTAAATATCATATAACAAGGGGGATTCCCGTCTGTTTCTGTCTACATTTATATGTCATTAAAGGTACAAAAGACAAACTGTGTGAACAAACCCCTTTCTCCCAACCTACTTTAAAATTTCCCTCTGACGATGCCGGCTGGTTACGGGGCTTTGCAGTGGCAACCTTGTACATGCTTGATGAGATTACTTTTCGATAATTGAATCATAATTAGTTTTATGCATGATATGTAGATGGCGCTACGTAACCTAACTAAAGAAACAGTGCGTATTTTTTTCCCCTTCATGTCGATATGATATTATTCCATTTCTAAATTTGAAATATTTCACTTTTTGCATATTTTGTTTTCAGATTTAACCCTTTTATCTTTCCTTCGCAAAAAAAAGTTAAATCACAAAGAAATCGTGAAAATCGTCCATGTTCTAAATAGGCTGTAGAGTGCTTTGTTTTGCAAAAAGAATTCTCTTTCCTTTCGTCCCCCCTTCTCCCGATTATTCAGTATGAATCCATTTTAAAGTTCATCACATTTATTTGTTTTATTATTTTTATTGAAACACTAGCTGTTTGTTGCCCGTGATGTCACAGGCACCATGGTTGATAGGATCTATCACATCCCGCTTAATTTTAATCAATATTTACACAAGAAATTTTTATTTAATTTTTACTTTTATAACTTTAGTGAAAAAAAAAGTTGTAAAATTACATTTTTTTTTTTTTTTTTGTGAATACATCATCACCAAACATAATTGCCTTCCCATAAAAGGTTTAAAAGAAGGATAAATGTATTAATTAAAACATTTCACTTCCGATAATCAAAAACATAATTAGCTAACTCTTTATCCCATTTCACAGAAGACAGTATGATATTTCTTATTGATAGGGGCTTTGACGTAACTCGGTCATAATAAAGGAAAAAATTGTGTAAAATAATATAAACACTCATGATATGAGCTTCAACCAATGAAAAATGATCAAGTGAAAACCTGAAAATGGACAAAACGTTTTTTGTTAGTTTTCCAGTTTTCAAGTCTTTCTGGTCCATTTTTTTTTTTTTTTTTTCAATTTAAGAAGAAAATTACTTTTATGTTAATAATGTTAATATTGGTCATCCACAAATAGATTTACCGAAGTTTAATGAATACGTCGATTTTGATGATTTTAAATTTAACGAATTTGTCATTGTCTGAAATGTGTAAGGAATGTAGTAAGTTTGGATATTATTCATTTCATATTCATAAGACAATAGGCTGAGGAAGAGTTTTTGGAAAATATTGTATTACAACAGAATTTGACAGGTATTACAATTTTCAAATGTTTTTTGCCTTTCATCACACATGATACGCTCAGAAAAGTAACTTATATTTCAAATTTCAACAGTATAATATATATTTAAAGCAAAAGAATCGCCAACGGCGCAAAGAGAAATAAGCAAAATTTTATTATAACTAACTGTCGAAGAAGTATAAATGGAATTAATAAAAGAAGCATAGGCATTGTGGATTCGAATTTCACAGGCGGAACTTCAAAATTTTGATTTTTTCTTTCTTTTTTTGTTGCATCTTATTTTAAATGGACTTTCTGTTGAGGGCAATTTAAAGGATTATTTTATTTATTTATTTTTGCGCGGCGTAATTTTAAAAATCTCGTTTTTCTAACAGAAAAAAATCTAAAAATTAAAAAAAAAAATCCGGAGAATTATTTACTTATATATATTTTTTAAATGCACATTTAGTAACAATGTTTAATATGATATAATCAGATCCATAATTACTATAAAAAAATTCTTATTTTGAATAATTAATTGGATACAGATGAATAAATACTGAATTCTCCTTGAATAAATATTTTTTGTTTACTGTTATCATATACAGGCATTTTTTTGAAATAATAGATTTCTATGTATATATTTTTTTTTTCATGTCATCTACAAGGTTATTGAAGAGTTAAAATACATTTTTTCTTTTTTATTTCTAATTTCAATATATGTTAACATTATTTTTTGACGTTCTAGTAAGTTTTTGAAAATAATTAATACGGATTTTAGGTGAATTATTTTAGCATTTTAAAATTGATAAATTTAAAAGGGTTCGGATTTTTTTAAAATTTTATTCAACTAAATCTACTTGAGCATTTTTAATTTAATTAAAATATTTTTTTATTATTATTTTTAAATTAAATGTAATGGCGCTGCCATTTATGTAAGAATTTAGTAATTAAAAATTTTGATTTATTCATTTAAGGATAAAGTGTTTTAAATGATATATTAAACGAAACCCTCTGTGCGATTTGCGATCATATTTACCCACTTGTTTATTATTTATCTATTCACTTATTTACTTTTTTGTTCATCGGCCATATAATAGCATTTTTGCATGCAGTTAGTGATATCATTTATAAAAGTGATTTTTGCATGTAATATACAATTTCACATTAAAATAATAACTCCCAACGTTATAAGTTTTCCTCATTATGAAGCACATACCCGTTTAACTAAACCTTGACGACACCACCACCACTGTAACTATAAAAGAAAATCTCGATTCATGAGTTATTTGAAGCTAAACGGCATTAAGGAAACATATAAACTGTATATTTTTGTACGTGTAACTTATTTATAAATTGGAGGAAATTAAAAAAGTCTTGTATTACAAAATTATTTCAGTGGAATATTTTTTTCTGAAGCCAACCATTTATCGTTTCAGCTTGTACATATATCTGCATTATTAAGAAAAAACTTGTCCGTGGGTAACTATGATGTCATATTGCCGTTGACAACACCTGATCAATAAATTTTGTTTTTACTACTTTTTTTTTTTTTTTTTAACTTCTAAGCATCGCACAACTTAAATTTTTACACCATCGAATAGGAAATAGAATTTCTTTAAAATGCAATAAGTTGTTAAAGTGTATCTCCATTTACTGATTTTTAATAGAATTTTTTAAATAATTTTTAAGTATAATTAAAAAAAAACTATATCTCGTGTAGCCGATTACAAAAAAATCACCCCGTTTGCACTTAAAAAATACAAATAGTTAATCATTTGTTTCCAACTAATATCTCATAACGAAATTAAAACTTCGCCAATAAGTAAATAATTAAATAAAATACGGCATGTAATGGAATCGCGGTCTTAAACTACTGAAATTATCAAAATCTAAAGGTTGCTGTAAGTAGTGAAATCTTTGGCGATTTCTTCAGATATAGACTCCCTGGCATACGGGTAATAGGAAAGTATTCTTTTAAACCCCTTGATGAAGATGTAAGAGTAAAAAATGTGAAACTTCAGAGAAAAAATTTCTTATTATGAAGATTAAAGTTTTGAAATTGCAACACCAGAAAAATGAAATTTCGCTCTTTGAAAATACTGTATAGAGTATGTTTCAGCTTGTTTTGCAAATAATTTTGTGTACCCCTTTTCAATCCTTTCTTGTAAACTCTCATATTTTCAACTCCAATTTCACTGAATCTTTGTACTGAATGTAGCAGAATTGATTGGATGGTTCACTCTGTGTTTACTTATTTTTCTTTTGGTACTGAACATCTGTTAGCTTAATTTATTGAATATTTATTATTTGCATTAAAACATGTTGAAGCAAACTGTATTTAACTGTGACTGATATGATCTGGGATGTAAAAATATAAGCGCCAGTGGCCACTCTCTTCCACTAAATTTTAACAGATATTTTTCATCTGATGCTTCAGCAAATTTTTTTTCTAAGAATGCAAATAAAATATAAGCGAAGAAAACTACTAAAATTTTTGATGGGAGTCTGCCCGCTGGTGCCTATATTTTTACACCCCTGGATATGATAAAGAGTTTCATCTTGATCGGGCAAAATGGATAGAGCCTGATGCTAAAAGTTTGTATTTGTAAAATGTTTAGCATGTTACGCATGTTCAATAATTTAGAAGTTTTGTAAGAATTTGTTTAAAAATTCAGTAGTTGTTACCTCAAAATCAGTTCTGAAAGCTCCTCTCTCAAATCCACAATTTTTAAGAGCTTTTGTGTGTAACACCCCAAAATTTCGATACCTTGAAAAACTCAGGGAAATTTGCTGTAATCACAAATGAATTTGTCCGTAAATTCTGGTGCTAATCAAGCATTTGAACGGAAGCAGGACGTTTCAGTCCTGCCATTTCCGTTCCTCCGTTTCGGTCCCGAGCCATTTCGGTCCCTAGCCGTTTCGGTCCCTTCTCCAACAAACTGAAATTTTGTGAAATAGGACATAATTTTATAAGGAACATTGCAGAGTTTTTAAACTGAAGGCCATAAAGTTTTAGTATAATGCGATTTTAAGTGCCCGAAAACTGCACACACGTATAACTTTTATCCAAAATATTATAATTCACACAAATTTTGTATGGTAATCCTAATCATAAATGGTAATCCTAAATTATCAAAACAGTTAGTAATTTTAACATAAAAATCAAATTAATATTTTATTAAATAATAGCATTATTAATTTACATAATGAATTTTACTTTAAAATAAACTCAATACATAATCCATTTTATATTCAATACATCATTATATTTCCTAGTAGTTCTAAACTGAAATTTATCTTTTACTTGTTTATTTATTGTATATTTAAAATTACAGAAATTTAAAACAATTGGTATAGTTAAAAATAAAACTAAAATAAGAATTATTATTTCTTTTTTCTGTGAAAGTAGGAGCTAAAAGGTAATACGAATAAATAAATAAATAAAAGCTTAGTTTTGTCACTTAAAAATTGAAAATAAAATTATTTAAAATATTATTATATTACATCTAAATATATTTTATTTAATTATATATTATATTTTATATATAAATATTTATATTATCATATTTTAAAATATTGTTATATCAATTTTATGTAAATAAAAATTAAAAATAATAATCTTATTAGAATGAAATAGGCCCAGTTTCAATAAAATTAGCTCATAAAAATTGTCTTCATGAAGTGAGAAGACTGTTAAAAAATGTAATCAATAAATACTACTATTTAAAAAAAAAAAAACAAAAAAAGTGGCAGAGGCAAATTTCTAAAAAGATTTTTTTTTTTTCAATAGCATGCCCAGTTACAAAATCACTATTACTTTCGCAATGTTAATAGCGGAAAGTAACTTATGAAAACAAATTTACAAGATGTAACTTTGTATCATAAAAATAAAAGAAAAAAAATTGTTCTTCTAAAGTATTTGTACCCAATATGGACAGTGCTCTCAATATAAACACCCCTAATATCTTTAAAAGTGACAATTTTGATCGAGAAATTGAGCTACATGTCTGTGAAGAAAAGTAGTTGAAAAGATATTTAAGCCTGGAAAGTGCAAAAAAGCGCGCTGTTCGCCATTTAGAAGGAAATTTGTTGTTTAGTGGTAAGCTGATCGTAATTACAAGTAAGTTTAAATTCTTATTAGATATGGTAAAATTACTTTAAATATTGAAAAGTGGAGTGTTTTAGAAAGCTGATAAAACGTATTTTCGGTTGATTTTGCATATATTGCCTAAAAATGTTTTGTTTGTTTATTTATTACACGACTTAGTAAAACTGCGCCAGATTCCCAATATGGACACCTTTTGTTTCTATTGGAAGTAACGCAAGTGAATCTTCAGATTCACAAGAAAAACCTGCAGACAGATGCAATAAAGCTAGGAAAAACCAATTATATGTTTTGCATATGGATCTTCGAAGAGTCACAGTCGAAAATGACCCCCACTTCTAAAGTGCATATTCTGAAGGTATTTACTGTGCTCCCCCCCTCCCCCGCAATACTTTAAGGTATATATTTTTTTTATCAACTCTCCTTTAAAATTCCTTGGAAGAGTGGCTCTTCCATACAATCTGTGTAGTAAGTCAATAAGAAGCTACTTGTCGCTAATATTGACATGCATGTCCATAATAGGGACAGGTGGTTCCTTATATGGACACTTGCAAACATTTTTTGTTTTTTATCATTTAAGTTAAACCAGAATAATTACAAAGTCGCTAATTTTAATAATGATAGTCAACAGTCCAGAGATAGTGGTCATGTATTTTTGGAGTTCTATGGCGTGTACATGGAGGTGAAAAAAATAAATTTTCCTTAGGGTGTCCATATTGGGTACAGGTACCTTATAAATATATCTCATTTCTGAATTATCAAAGGAGAGAGTGTAGATGGGTGATTTGAAGATATGTATATATTATAACTTATAACTGTCTAAATGAATTATTAAAGACATTTATTATTAAACTAATTGGAAGAAAAAAATTAAGCACAGTTTTTTTATTATTTAATTAATGCTAATTTAAAGGTTCTAAAAAATGTACGTAAATAGCCAAAAGTAAAAAAATGTTTATGGCAGTTTATATAAAGTACTTTTTAGTTTATAGTAGTTTATAGAAGTTTATATAAAATACTGATATTAATAATTAATAATAATAAAATTTAAAATATTTATTCTGATTAATAATAATACTACTAAAAGCAAAAGACAATATCCTTCAAACTTATATCACATTGTTTAATCAAACAAAATTTTCAGCTCGCTGTGATTTCATTATCACGAGTTATAAAAGTTTAAATTTATCGGACTCTTATATTGAACTTTTTATAAAACTGGGGGGGGGGGGGGGAGGAGGAAAATTAAAAAAATTAAAAAAAGGCCCGAATAATGTTGAACTTATACTATTTGGTAGGTCCATAACAATGAGAATCCGACTTATAAGGTAGCGAGCAAAGAAATAACAAGGGACCGAAATGACTAAGGACTGAATTGTCTCTGGACCGAATTGTCTCGGGACCGAAATGTCTCGGGGCCGAAGTGGCGGGACCGTAATGTCGTGTACCCCATTTGAACATTCTAACAACAGAAGGCATTTTCCCATAAAAAGTGTTATTAAAAAACAAAATGTAATGCATTTTTCATATAAAAATGCCTTTTGGTGTTAGTGAACGGCCTAAAAAATATATAAAAGTAGGCGGGAAGGAGGTGGGGGAGGGAGTGATTTTTTTTTCCGGTTGCAAAAAAAATATTTTTTACGTTTTTTTATTTTGTATACTCTTGAGAATTGATTTAGCCGAATCGAAGTTTTTTCGTATAGTTAATTAGTGCTTTAACCCTTTATCTGCTGACGGTACTTACAAGTACCACTTACTTTAAACTTTCATCCTATAGTGAATATTATTAATATACTAAGGATATTTTGAAAAAACACTCTTTTAATTCCACTTTTTCAAGATACATGCCAGTAATAATTATAGGTTCATTATTTTGGCGAAGAAGAGGGCTATCTTTGAAACAGTCGATGTGTTTTGTGCCGACATTTTGAGCAGAATGTCACGGTTGTATTTTTATTCCTACAAACATAATAAAGGACATAAGTGTTGATTTTTTTAATGAGTACGTTATAATCTTAGAATTTGATTTGACTAGCTATTTTAAAAGAAAGGTGTATGTATTTGAGTTGAGTTGAATTGTTCGGCGATATACTTATAAGTACCACCATTACACTGGGTGGTGCCGAAAAACTTCATGTTTACTTTTCGTCTGTGTAGTTATACATCTTTTTTATCTTCTTTATAATGTAATTTCTAAATTGTAGTGTAGTAATGGTTTTTTTTTCTTCTAGTACAGGGTTAGCATGAAATAAGTTGCCTATTTCTGAGGGTTCTAGAACGCGTTCTTTTGGTCCGAATGAGATCAAATTTGAACTACAGATAATTCAAGTGAGGCCCTTGACATTTTATAAAAATAAAGTAATAAATAAATAATAAAAATACAAAAATTCGCTGATAGAGGCCGCTGTAATACACATAAAATGTTTAATTCGTTTTATAAATAATAAATAATATACAAAAAATGACTATCAATAAAAATGAATATCTGCCTTAATACTTGGAGATTTTTCCAGAGAGAAAATTCGCCTTGAATACAATATTTTAAATGAAAATCAATTTAATTTTTTTTAAATTACTTATAGGCGTAAATGTCAACCTAGTGAAAAAGCTTTCATGCCGGGAATCGAACCCAGGCCATCAGTATAGCGCACTGACGTTCTACCGACTAAACCACATAGAACGACACCCAACCTGAAACTTCTCACTATTACATGTTGGCAAGGCTACAAACTCAGCACAAGACGGAATACATTCTGCGAACCACCGACCTGGGGCAAACATGAAACTCAAATAAAACCAGCATCGCTTAAATATCTTAATAGGAAAATTTTCCATAGAGAAAATTCGCCTTGAATACAATATTTCAAATGAAAATGAATTTCAATTCTTTTTTTTTTAATTGCTTATAGGCGTAAATTTTTCATTTGAAATATTGTATTCAAGGCGAATTTTCTCTCTGGAAAAATTTCCAAGTATTAAGGATATACAATCGATGCTGGTTTTATTTGAGTTTCGTGTTTGCCTCAGGTCGGTGGCTCACGGAATATATTCCATCTTGTGCTGCGTTTGTTTTGTAGCCTTGCCAACATGTAATATTGAGAAGTTCCAGGCTGGGTGTCATTCCATGCGGTTTAGCCGGTAGAACGTCAGTGCGCGCTATACTGATGGCCCGGGTTCGATTCCCGGCATGGGAACTTTCCCACTAGGTTGGCATTTACGCCTATAGGCAATTAAAAAAAAATAATAATAAAATTTGATTTTCATTTGAAACATGAATATCTGCCATAAGATTTTTCGTATAGTCAAATGTGGTTCATCCAATACTCGGGGAAACAACTGGCACACTCACTGCCATCCGGGGACTACTAGAAATAAGTTTTACACTTCAGAGGACTTGATACATTTCGAAAATCAGTCTCCACATTGTAGTGTGAGTTTGCCAGTTGTTTCCCGAGTATTGGATATGCCGTATTTCACTGTACGAAGAATCTTAAGACGGATTTTTAATATTAATTACCAACAATAAGTAATTTCAATATTACTTATTACTTATTAAGCGAATTAAGTGCTTTGTATGTAATACAACACCCCTATCTGCTGTTTGTATTTTTAGTTTTTGTAATTTTTTAATAGAAGTGTTAGGCACATTATTTGAATTATCTGTAGTTTGAATTTCATCTCATTTGGAACAATAGGACATATTCAGGAGCCCTCTGAAGTGGAAAATCTATTTCTTGTATTTTTCTCTGTTTCATTATTATTATTTTTTAAATCGAAAAAGTAGTAGCATTTTTTTTCTATGCTAGAAATTACATATATAAATTCATATAGGGGAGAGTGGGCTACAGTGGACCTAATTACATAGTGAACCACCCCTTAGATTTTATTTATTTTTTAAATTTTTAAAGCTTTTCTTTTAGACTAATTGATTGCTTATAGCCTTTAAAACACATCGTTAGCTCAGAATGATTTATTTTACCCTGACTGTTTTGAGCTTCTTAAGGCAAAATTTTTCATCATCGTACTTTTTTTTATTATTAATTAAAGATTATAAATCAATAACAAAAACAGTTTTTTTTTAATAAAGATAAGTTACTTGTTTTATTTAATATTAAAATTAATATGCTACAAAGAAAGCCTTAAATAATAATTTTATGAGAATGTATTGAACTTCAGCATGGGGTACAGTGAACTAGCCATTTCTGGGTATAGTGGTCCACAGTCTACTTTGTTACTGTAATGCAGAATTTTCAAAGTATTTAATAGTTGCCTATTTTCTACAAATACTGTTTTTAAATAATTATTAGACTGTAAAATAAAATAAATAAAGAAAAATGTTTATGTATCATAGTAAGAAATATTTTGGTTTGTATTTATTGCTTTTAAAACAATACAAGTATTCTGTTGACTGCAACCAGTTATTACTAAAACAATTTCTGGCAGGTTCTGAAATTTCATTAATCATTTTAGATGTAACATAAAACAAATTTGGAATCAAAACTTTATGGTTACTAATCTGTTGTTTGTATCGATGCTATAGTAAAATTACCCTTAGTTCCAAAATTATTTCAGGAAAATTTCAGGCTCATAAAGTATTTTGGAGTTTCATTTTCGAGTTTTCATGATGATGACTTTAATTTATTTAATTGTTCAATAACAATCCTTATTTTCAATTGTTCCTGTGTCAATCTGTTTTTATTTAAAAAGTATAATAATATTTTTGATAATTTTTCTGTTTTGTTTGAAGATTTTACTTGAGAAATTCGCATTATTATGTTATTTTGGAGTTAAAAGGGAAATAAAGAGGATTTAAATTAATAAAAAAAACTTATATTGTATTTCAAATAATGCTTAACCCTTTCTGGTGCAGTGTTACCACTCCGGCAACACCTAATTTTAATTCCAAACATACAAACGGCACCAATAATATTTTAGTAATATTTTACTTTTACAATGACTGCTTAAATCGGGGAGTTCTTAATTTCTAAAAAAGTATTTTGTAAATTCCGGTGTCAGTCAACAATTTCTCATTTTGGGAACAAAACTTGTCTGCGCCGGAAAGGGTTAATAGTGGAACCACCCACTGTGCCCCATTGGGTGGATCAGTGTACCCCGCTTCTGGGGCACATTTGGTCCACTTAATAAACGCATATTTTTTTTTTTTTTTTTTTTATGTATTTGAAGCCATGTTCTAAAAAACTTCTGAGATATGTAAAAATGCTTAAGGAATGTTCAAAGATATTTTTAGGTAGATTGGACCTTCCATTACAGAGATAAAAATATAAACTGTAAAAGTGGTTTACTGTGTACCAAAAAAAAACGGACGATTTAAGGGAAGTAGTACTGGTAATCTGGACGCCAGTACTATTTACTGTTTTTTAACGGAAAGATCTCCGCTTTTTTCTGGTAAATATTCCGTTTTTTTCGAGATTTTTTCTGGAATTTACGGAAATTTTTCCGTTAAAAAAAGTAAATACTACTGGCGTCTAGATTACCAGTAATACTTCCGTTAAATTGTCCGTTTTTTTTTACAGTGAGTCTCCCTTACAACATATGTGGAGATGCGAAAGAACATGTCCTTTAAATGTAAGCGCGTCGCATAACTAAAGGACTGCTAACGAGAACGACCCTTCCCCCTCCCCAAAAATGTTTTATTAATTAATTTAAAAGTTTTTAAAGTTTAAATTAAAATTTAATTAATAAAAATAAAATTTAATATTGAGTAATTTTTAATTTTGAAATTTGGATTTATACCCATTTTTCATGTGTAAAGTAAAGCTATATCAATTTACCATCTATTTTTTTATTGTTAACTTGTTTTCTCTTGTCATTTAGAATTTTTAAGAGTTTAAATTTTATTTGAAATATCGCTTTTGTTTACTGTAACTAAAATATTTTAGGCATAGTGTAGTGACGGTACTTTAAAATACCAATTTAATAAATTACATCTAACGATTTAAATTTCTCATGGGTGATTTTTTTTTTTTTTTTTTTTTTTTTTTTAAATCAAAGTCGCTGTTTTTAAAAAATTGCAGGAGACGATTTGTATGACGTTTTCTTGGCGATTCACATAATCGCTTAGGAATTAAAATTTTACGACTCTTTATGTTTAGTTGCACTAAATTAACTCAAGTTTTCAGATGTTTTAGTTGGATGCTATATGAGTCTGTATACAAAATTCTGTATAAAGACCTACCATTACGACACCTTTCTATTGGCAAATCTTCATCTTGCTGCTAATCCGCACATTTATTTATTGTTATGCCCAGTTATTGTTATGAAATGTTTGCTTTTGCAGTATGAACGGCTGTCTGTGCTTCTAAATTTTATTATTTCTGTCCAAATATAAATTGAGTTAGCATGTTTTAGGTAAACATTTTAATTAAACTAAAATGTTTAATTTATCACGCGATGTTTCAATATTTCCTTGTCTCATTGTTAATAACAGTTTTTATTTAAAATAATGAATTTTTTCCTTTAATTTTATGCAAATGTAAGAATGAAATGAAAATGCGCAATTAAATGATTTTTCACGATAAAAAATATAGTAATGTCTACAAAACATCACTATGTATTTTTCTGCAAGAATATAAAATTCTTATGCAGCATAGTCTTCGTGAATATATTAAGACGTCAAGTTTTTTTTGTAGTATAATTAAATTGCGATTCCTTTCACTTTTCTCTACAGCTTTAATTTGCTCTTCTAGATTGAATTATTAATGAGTGAAAATATTTTAATTCGAATCAAGTTTGTGGGGAAAAAGTGATTTATTCGTATCTCGGGAATTGTTACTTACGGAAAGCGCCGTGCCTGGAAGTTTCCCTAAATTTTCTCTTGATTGGAGCCCGACACTTTGTTTTGCAATGCTCATTTGTATAAGCTTGGTCGATTTGCTTATTAGCGAGATTTGGCGGCGAAGTAATCACCAAAAATCCGCACCGCTTGGCGAATTGCGGATATACTCTATTTAACCGCCTGATCGGGGATTTTAAATGTGGCAACCATGTCTCGGATGGTGAAGCAGCAGGGATTAGAGGACCAACCCTGCCAATCTTTCGGGTAGCCACCATAGCAACCCATTGTTAGGCTCGGCGGAATTATTTGCTGGGGCTCGCTTAATTTATCCGGTTAATCCCATCATTAACAGCTCCTTCCATCTGGCCCAAGTTCCGATCACCCACACTTTTCCCCTTGCTCTAACCGGAGGGGCTGGGAGGGCTGATGCAGCCTTTTACGCATCTTGAACTACGTTAACGAATTTGTCGGAAATTGAAACTGATCTGAATGGAAGCATCGGGCTCGAAGGCTTCCTCAGCCGTACCAAATCCTCTGGTTGTTGCGTGAGCCACTCATCCACGACGCTCCTCTGCCTCCCGTTTTTTCTTTCTTTTTTCCGTGTGTTTGCGACGATGATTGCGTCTCAAACTTCGCCCGATCTTCACAGATGCTGTGTGTGAATTAAATTTTAATTACTGAACATCGAGGAGGCTTTACAATGGCTGTCTCAAGTGCGCGTGGAAATTCAAATCCCCGAGGTTAGAGCTGCTGCATCTCGTGAATTATTGTGATGTGTGTAGAACACTGCTTGCGCTGTCGTTTTGATTTTGCTCCTATATAGTCACCACTCATTTTCTTTGTCGTTAGTGAAACGTTTCATTAAAATCTCGTTTCTGTTCCTGTCTTAATGACAATGAAGCAACTTCGTATGCATGGCGAAAAATTTTAATTACGTATTTGTTAGTGAATAATGATACGAAATATGCAAACTAATTCTAAATACTTAATTAAAATATAACTGTAAGAAATGCCATTTCACTGTGTATTCTTATTTGTGATTTGACTTTGGTTTTGGTCTTTCATTACTGACATTTTTCGTATCTTTGTTAGCTAAAACTCGAAACAATTAAATTGATATTTAAGGGAAAATCTTGTCTCAGGAAACTTAGTATATCTTGGACTTAAGAAGGCATACTAGTTTAAAGTAGAGCAGTCCCTGCTGTCGCATTTGCTAAAAAAGGAAAAAAAGCTGACAAAAAGCAATTTGAAAAAAACATGTTTGACGTGCTTCAATCTTACTTCTGCACCACATCGCTAAAGAATAACGAGCACAGATAAAGAGATCTTGAGTCTTGACTAAAATTGCCATTTGCCTATTATTAATCACATATCTTTGTCCGAAACTTAAGCTGTTTTGTCTTTCAACACCTAAAGTACCATAACCTCGCTAAATCAAAACCAAAATTTCACTAGTCTGTACTTATATAAAATAGTTTGTCCTGACTGACTGATAATCAACGCGCAGCCCAAACTACTGAACCTTGAAGCATGAAAATTGAGGAAAATATACTTCTTAGGAAGTAAGCGTGCACAAAGATGGGATTTAAAAAAAATCTTCCCCCTAAGTGTGTTAAATGGGGGGGGGGGGTCGAAATTTTTTGAACATCTTGCTATATCTCAGCAGTGGTTATAGGTAGGAGCGTGAAATTCCAGATTATAAATGTACTGAAAAAATAATTAAACACATATTTGAGCAATTTTACAAATTTTCACAAATAAGTGGGTTAAAAGGGGGTCAAAAAGTTTAGAATATTTGGCACATCTCAGCGGCCGTTTTAAGAAGAAACGTGAAATTACGGAAAATTAATGCATTATAAAAATAACTAAACATGTGTTTCACCGATTTTAAAATTTCCACCTCTGAAGGAGGGGAGGGGCTAAGGTTGGGGGGGGGTAAAATTTTTTGGACCTGTCATGTGATATATCATCTTAAAGCATTCGGACTACTCTTTCAGATTATGGATCTTTCATTCCTCCTCTCCAATTTGGACCCACGGACAGAGGCGCTTTTGAAATTGGAGTACTTTTATCATTTTAAATCGGATTTTTTGCGGAACCCTCTGATAAATATTAATTATAATGTATGAAAAATTTAAAGAGAGAGAGAGACAGAAGGCTGTTTTCTGGGTGGGGGGGGGAATGATAGTTGGATCCCTGGGGTGTATTTTTTTTCAATTTTTGCCTACACTAATCAACTGACACTTCATCTTAAAGTTCGGTGACCAATACTTTATGTTATGCGCCTTCCGAGTATCTCCTCCCACTTTGACCCCAAGGGGGGCATTTTTATAAATTTAGCCAACACCCTTAACGTGATATATCGTTGTGTTTAACCCTGTGACCACTTATTCGTGTTATGCACTTCCCTTGCTCCTCCTGGGGGGGGTAGGTTTAACATATTTAAGCAAAATGTCTTCTAATTATAGTAAAACTATGAAACTGAACTTAAATAACGTAGAAAAAAATCAATAAAATTGATCATATTCATCATCCTTTTAGTTCCTGTTTTTGCCACAAGTGGAGCTTTTAATTTTTCTTTCTTTGGCTATTTTGGTATTAATTGCCAAAAAATTCTAATTTTTGATGCTTAAACTCTTTTATCTTTTTACTCTTACTCGCGCCTTTTCTACTTTTTGCAACCAGGGAATGCCATCACATGACTTTTCCACTTAATATGGATTCTTTATAGCCTTCCTTTGGTTAGTTGTTTTTTAATTCCCTCTGTTTTTAGTTTCTATAAATTGCTAAAATCAATATGTATTTTATCTATTTTAAAAATTCCCATCTAGAAGGGTTTAAAAGGGTTGGCCGTACTTTTCGGATATTTTGATACATTTCTGCAGCAGTTATAGGTAGGAACGCGAAATTCAAGATAGCAAGTCTACTAAAAAATATTTAAATATTGTGATTTTAGAGCCAATTTGTCTATTATGTCGTCAATATGTATTTTGAACCGGATAATGTGAGATTATACATTTAAGACAGCGATTATGGCTATTTGATTAGAAATTAAGTTTTTAACCGTTACTAGATGTATTTTATTTGATACAAGATTCTTATACAGAAATCGACCAGCGTAGCAGATGAAGGCTGCTAGTATCTAATAAAGGTTGAAAAAAAGGCATTGATCTGTGGAACCACAAACAGAAGTTAACGGTTAATGGAGTCGGTCTGAGCCTGTACAGTTTTGTGCCATTTCCCTTTTATGGAGTCATGTTTACGAGCCGGTCTTCCCGATCGAGCGTTTCTATGCTTTTATTTTCTAATCTGTAACGAAAGTCGTAAATCTTACCCCTGGCCTCTCTTTTTCAACCATTCAGGGATCATCAACCAAAGAAAGTGGAGCAAGAAAAATGTGGAAATGAACATGTTAACGACGTTCGACTATCATTTCCTACCACTAGACATAACACAAGCATCATGAAACATGAAAGGGAGCTCTTTACCACATGAAATGCTCCGACGAAAAGAAAGTCTGTTTGATGCTTAAGTCTTTCCCACAAAGCATTTCTCCATGGCAAAGTTAATGCAAGTATACTTATCGTGAAGAAGCACACTAACTTATCAAGTATCGCAGAATTATACTACATTAATTTTATCACAATTATTCTAATTGGTAACTAAATCCTATGAGTCGTAATTTTCAAAATGAGTGAAACATGTCCGAACCAGGGTTTAAATCAAGGATCTTTTGGATAAAGCTACCAATTCTCTGTCAACTAAGCTAAATAAATAAAAATTAATAAAAAGAAAAAAAATGAGAAATTTGATAACTATCGCAGAGAAAAAAACCCTCTTATTTTGACAAAGAATTGCGAAAATAAATACATAATTTCGTTACATCCCTTTTCGGTCTGGGAATTTTTTGAGGTTTGGTCGGAGAAAGTCGGGGAGTTTGCTAGTCATGTTTTGCTGGGAACCCTGGAGATCCTTGGTTCGAATCCTGGCAAGGACATTTTTCGCTTTTTTGGAAAGTTACAACTCATCACATAATTAGTAAATAGTGTATCAACGCTGATGATCTGAAAGTGGAACGGTACCTTCCTTCAACCCCTTAAAATAGCAATGATTGCAATTTTGAGAACGCATCTTGATAACATACATTGAATGGGTTTCGAAACTACTATTCCTATTTAGGGCTAGATCATTTATCCATGTAACGACAAATCTGTATTTTTTAAAATATTGCAATGACAATATCTAAACCTTGATTTTATTAATATATCCCAATGGAATAACAATGTTTTGAGCTCTATGGAATTTTAAACACGAACCTCGAAAAAACAGCGCCGTATATATCAAAACCAAATAAAATAATGTTTTGCGCACACTGCCAGAAATCCGAAAAACCTAGTCCAAAATTCCATTACAGTGTTTTCACCCTCCATCCTTAACCATAACAGAAAATCTACTTCAGTTATCATTTTTGCTGATTATTTCCGTTAGAAATATCCCAATTATTGCAACATATTCCTTCATTGAACACTGCGAATTTGTTCCACTGTCTGACTGCGTAATACTGAATAACATACTTTCTTCTCTCGCCGTTGTGATTGACCCGCACATATTCTGATAACTCCAGATATTTATATGTCACGAATAATCACGGGAGTTTTTGCTGTTGTTTATTTCCAGTTGATACAGAATATAGCTGCACTGTAAAAAATATTAATGTCACTTTACGCCAAAAATGGTGGCAACTAAGCTGCCACCAAATGTAGTGAAAGAATACACCACCAGTAAATTGGTATAGTAAACCACCAGCAATCGATTGGCGTAAACAAACACTACTTTTGGTGTGAAGTCTTACTATCGCTTCTTTGGCGTACTTGAACAGTAAAATAAAAAATAAATGAAAAAAACGTTTTGAATTTAATACAACCATAATTTAAAACAGTTTCACGCAAAGAGACTGTGCTAAACTTCCTTTTAATTGAGCTATATATTTTTTAACTACATAGTAACAACGAAATTTCCTATTTGTTTACACGCTTAAAAATATCTTTTTCTTAAGTCTCGTATAGAGGGGGGAGGGGGGGGGAAGTAGGGTTAGAATACCTTTAAATTTTGGTATAATTTAGGGCAAATTCATTATACATGTTTAGCAATAAAATTAAGCCTTTTTGGATGAATCTAAATGATAATCACTTAATGAACATCTCTCTCGTCCCCGCATAAAAATGCTGAATTTTCACATAAAATGTTATCAAATGTGCGCCCTTAATATTTTTAAGTACATCTTACCAATATAAACACAAGAATATGTCAATCGCTTTCACTTTTTCAATATCAACATTTAACAAATGAAATAAAAATTTCTCACATTGTTAGTAATGCTCCCAATAAGCTAAAAAGGAAAAAAAAAAAAAACTAATAATAAATTTTTTGTGAAAATATTTTTTGTTAGAGAACGGACAAATGTTATGATCACACATTTGAAAATAATTTTGTAACAAAAAAAGCATAGCTAATTACAACTAACACTATAAATTTAATTCTGCATTTTTAGTTTTCTTAACAAATATAAGCTACATATGGTATAAAAATATATTTGAATTATATAATTTAACGCATATTCTAAATTTCTTAGCTATATCTGCTAACAAATAAACAAAGCTGTATAAAAAGAATTTACTTCAAGAGTTATACAAAATGTATATCTCGTTACTTTTTAAATTGGCAGTACTGTGTTAAAAGTATGATTTTATTTTTAAAAGTATATACAAACATTTAAAGCATAAATCTGCAAAAAGAATAGTCACATTGCTTACTTTGTGCTTGTTCTTTTAAATGCAATTCTAAAATTTGAAAAAAAACTTTTTTCTATTTTTATGAAAAAATATATTTGAAATCTACATATCGGTCCAATAATGAGAAAAATAGTAAAAAAAAAAAAAAAAAAAAAAAAAATTAATTTCAAATTTATAGTTAAATTTAATTTTTATGACGTGTATCCTATATACACTATTTGGGGTTTTTAAATATTGTATCGCTATATTTTGCAATTAAATGGGCTTAAATTAATTAATTTTTTCTGCTTAACACTCTGCAATAGTCTTTATATTAATATTTTTAAATGTTCAGTAAAAAGTAAATTTCGCCTTAAGGGTGTTCTCAACTGCTCCGCTCAACAAGCGAAAAACGTTTTGACACATTTACAAATTCATTTTTTAACAGAAATACATAAAATTGGAATGCCTGATTAAGGCCCCTGTCCTCGCTCAAGGAAACGCTCGCGAGCTAATGCTATTCCTATGGGGAAGCATTTTTCTAATAACTCTTTAGCATTTTGACATTTTTGAATAATTTTTTTTTTTTTTTTTTTTTTTTTTTTTTTTTTTTTTTGCATTGGATAGCTGAGGTGCATGCCGACAGCGCACCTTTTTTACTTTTTCGATTTTGGTTGCATCTATTTTTTACAAAGTTAGTTTCACTTTCAAAACCGGTTTCGAAACTGAAAGTGCTTTTTAAAAAAATATCTGCAACCAAAATCGAAAAAGTAAAAAAGGTGCGCTGTCGGCATGCACCTCAGCTATCCAATACAAAATAAATTATTCAAAAATGTCAAAATGCGAAAGAGTTATTAGAAAAATGCTTCCCCATAGGAATAGCATTAGCTCGCGAGCGTTTCCTCGAGCGAGGAAGCAATTTCGAATCGAACGTATTTTTCCATTTTACGATAATTAAATTACCTATCCAGTTCTAAGCAATTTCGATCATCTGATCACCCGTTTTTCTCCTGCTTTTCGATCGGTTTTTCTGCTTTCTTCGGGAAATGTGCTGAAAAACGTCAACTTTGAAGGCTTGTTATGAAAGATCTATTGTGTTTTTAAAAAAACAGAAGATTGAGTGCAATTAGACAGTTTCTGAGTAACAACCCCTGCTATTTTCATGCATTTCCGAACAAAAATAAATTGAAGCATGTGTCACAAAGTGTCCGTTTTCCATTTAAGAACAGCCTTAATAGCTTGATTAAAACTCTTTTTGTTTCCGAAGAACAAATTCTGATTTTTTGTCAAATGTAGCCATCTGACATGGACAGAACAAGTGTTATTCCATTCTTTGGACTATACTTGATGAACTACAGCGATCATATTGGCCAAATTCATGGCACATACTGAGAATTATAATGTTTTTAGGTATGTGCCAGATGTGACATTTGGTGCAGTAAAGCGTTAACACTAAATCTGTATTCTGTAATGTTCTCCTGGAATACTGCCCAAAACAATGTGTTTTACCTTCTTAAATAAGAAAAATTTAAATGAATGGATATTTTTAAATTGGGAATATTTTTAATATGAGAATACTATAAGAAAGAAATTTCACTAACTAAAATGAAATTTTTGATCAAATTAACCTTTCCTCCTTCTCCTTCCCAATATTTGTAGTTCAAGTTTCACCTGAATAATTTTCTGTGTACAGCATTTTTAATGACCGTGTAAAAATGATTTCCATATACAAAAAATGCACGCAGACATATTTGAAAACAAACATTTTCTAGCAAAATTTCGAATTGTTGGCAGTTTTGTAAAGATTAAATTTCCGAAGGGCGGTGGGATATTATTTATACCACTTAATTCCTAAATCCACAGTCGCAACGATAAGGCTTTTACTTATTTGCATATTTATTTGTTCGTACATTCTGGTATCATTCAAACATTTCAACATTTTCTCAGCGGTAGTACTTTGCCTCTGAAAAGGTTATTGAGGCATTACCAGTTCTAAAAATGACGTAAATAGATATTTTACTCCTCAAGACGAACGTGCAATTAAAAATTCATATTGATTAATTTGTGTTGCATAATTGTTGAATGAGCAACATTGAATTATCTCCTTGTATAGTTTTTGGGGTGTTTTTTTTTTTTTTTTTTTCAACAATTGCTTTTAACAATTGTGCTTTTTTAGCCTTCGACGTATTTTTATTATTATATTTCTTTATGTTCAAAATGTAGGACTAGATTTATGTTGTAACTCCCCCCCCCCCCCCCCCCCGTCCCCACCACCACCCAAAAAATATATTAAAATAAAATAAAATAAAATATGTAATATGAAGTTAAAATATATAAATAAGTTAAACAAACACATTTTTTGGGGGGGGGGGGGGGGGAAAGAAAAAAAAAGATGTTTAATTCAATAAATAAATCAAGCTCAGTATGGATAAGTTATTACAATATATGTTTATTAGATAGCTTACTCGCAAAGTTTTTCAGTCCATGATGAATTTCAAGAATTATAAACTTTAGATAAATCAGGCACTGGAAATTTGTGTTATTTAAGACAGGATATTCGGGGCACGGGCCCAGGATGCTGCTGAATGCTTTCGATTACTCTCATAATCTGATGTTGTTAATACATTTTATTCTAAATTCTATTGTGTTCATATTGTACTTTTATAAAATAGTATATTCAATCTGAAACATCTATATTTATTTACTTTATTATTGAGAACATTTTCTTTTGTCTCTTTATCACTTTAAAAGTACATCGTATTTTTATTCTTATTTAATCCTGTTCTCATCAGATTATATGAGGGTTGGGGAGTGTAGCTCGTAGGCAGCAGAGCCCCCTAGTATTTTAAATAATTGTAGCTTGGTATTGTGGAAAAATTATTACTAGTTGTTGCATATTTTATCATTCCAAATATATGGACTTGAATAGGAAACGATAACCAGTACCATACAGTTTATTATGAAACGTATACTCACTTAAATTTCAAAATTATGAAATTATTATTTAAAAGTAAATTAATGATTATCAAATTCAAAGTTTTTAATGGAAATTTTAAAGTAGTTATTAAAGTTTATAGTGGTTAGCTTAGTATCCTTTTTAATATATTATTATTATTTTACTCAAGCGCCCTTTAGCCATTAGAGCAAGGTGGCCCCCGTAAGCTTCTGTGCCCCGGGCTCCCAAATTTGTAAATCTGTCCCTGCAACTTCCAAAATATTTTTAATGAAGAACCATCTTCAATGTTCTTATATAGAACCATGTTTGTTCCGAAAGAAATATAGTTCTTTGCAAATACATGAAGTTTGCATTATTTAACAAGATAATTATACCTTTAACTAAATACTACCATACCATCATAATGAAACAGATCAAAGAAATTTATATTCATAATATATTATCCATAAAAAGACAAGAATGATACATCCAAAAGTGAGATTTGAATATTCAAGCGTACATGTCGTGTTCATTTAATGACAAAATTCAAACCAAAATGTAAACTAAATCTCGTGGTCTAAGATGTCAGGTCGCAGTAAAGAAAAAAAAAATTAAAGCGATTATGTCAAAACACGCGTACACAGATTTTTATTTAACACATTATATCCTGAATTTTAAACAAAAAAATGCTTCACCTGAATAATTATTTACATTGATGTTTAAGATATCGAGAACAACATACATAATAATAATTTGACTTTTTGATGATATTTATAATCAAAACTGATTTAATAAATCGGTAGTTAGAGCTATTTTTGCAAAATATTGACAAGAATAATTAGATTAATGAAGAAAAAATACTGTTATAAAGTACTGTCAGTACATTATGCCTAAAATATTCTCGTAACAAAAAACAAACATATTTCAAATAAAATTTTAACTCTTAAAAATACTAAATAACAGGATGACACTCGTAAGTTAACATTAAAAAGTGTTAAGCTGCCATAGTTATATTTAACACATGAAAGAGTAAAATCTTAAATTTGCAAATTAAAAATTAATGAATATTAAAATTAATTAAATTTTAATTTAAACGTAAAAAACTTTTAAATTAATTAATAAAACTTTTTTTTTACTTCGTTTTTGTTAGTAGTCTTTTAGTGGTGCGACACGCTTATATTTTAGGGACATATTTTCTCGCATCTCGCCTATAATATATGAATTTACATATGTAATTTCTAGCAAAAAAGATCCGGTGCCATAACTTTTTCGATTTCCTATCAAAATTAATAATGAAACAGAAAAGAAATACTAGAAAAAACATTACTACACTACAATTTAGTAGTTGCATTATAAAGCAGATAAAAACGACTGATAACTGTACAGGCGAAAAATAAACAAATTTTTCTCCACCACCGTGTGTACTGGCGGTACTTGTAATAAGTACCGCCGAGTAATTCAGCTGTTAAATCAAATGCATACATTGTTCACTTGAAATAGCTTGTCAGATTATATTCTAAGATCATAGGTGAACTCATAAAAAAAACTAACACTTATCTTATATCCTTTATTATGTTTGCAGCAATGAAAAATATTAGCGTGACAATCTGTTAAAAATGCCAGCATAAAACGCATCTTCTGTTTCAAAGATAGCCACTTACCTCGTTAAAATAACGAACCTAGAATTACTATTGTCATGTATCTTGAAAAAGTGAAGTTAAAATATAGGTTTTTTAATGCATTATTATAATATATATATATAATATTCACTATGGGATGAAAGTTTTAAGTAGATAAAGAGTTAAAACAGTGTGAAATAAATATATTTTGAAGGAACTGTCCACTGTGTCCCTCATTATATATGTTATTAATCTAAAAAGTTTGTTGGCCCTATAAATTTACTTATCTGTCAAATGTTCTACAAATGTATATTTATTATGTAGAATTCATTGCATTCATCAAACTAAAATGATGGTTTATCATGAGTAACGATGTTTACAATCAATGTGTGAATTAGAAATTTATCTCCATATTTGAATCGATCAGTTCGGAAACTTCATATGTTCTATTTTGTTTTTTAAATGTACTTTTTTCCCATTGCAAACATATCTTTGAAGATAGGCTCACATGCGTATTCAAAAATTTCGCAGGTTTATTGTTTAAAAAGCGCAGAAAAAAATAACATTAATCCATGCCAAGATACCTTCTAATGTTCAAGAACAGGTCAAAAAAGATAATGTGATAGAACGATGAATATGATTATATCATAATAGATATATGCCAACAATTGACGATAATGAATATTTCCGAATTGGAATTTTTCAAGTGTACGCGGTCGATATTGACCATCAGACGGTGCATTACGTTATCTACCATAGCTACTCAGGATGCTGCGGTAAAATCCAACACGTTATAGATGAACCAGAATAGGTCTAAACCTTATAGGAGAATTTTTTCCTCTTGCAAAATTTTGCAATTTAATAAGGCGAATATCTTTGTTCGGATAAAATGTTATTCAATATCCGTAATACTATAACCAGTTATTATTATATTAATCTATTATATTATAACCTATTATATGTTATTATTAAGCACTTATGCTAGGTACAGTCATCAATGATTTTTGTTTATTTTTCCAAATACTTTATCAAAGTATTACTATCCTCTTTGTATCATTTGTAAAGTACTAAATCCCATTTCTAGCAAAAACAACGTTAGTTCAACGTTTTTATTCATTCATTTATTTATTTAATTTTTAGTTTTGATTCTTATAAAATAAATAACTGACATTTGACATACAAGTTTGAAGATTTGAGAAATGTGATGAGCATAAAAAGTTTTTGAAAATTTTAGCCCTTGTGTTTAGCATGGTATTTATCGATTCCTGAGAAATTTTTTAATCCGCGATTTATGTAGCTTTGATATGACGATTCATTTTCACAATTTGCCATGAAAAATGTGTGCTCATTTTGAAACATTACTTTGCATTCTACAGCTTCAAGGGGGGAGAGGAGTGAAATATTCTTTTTCTTTTTCCGTGTGTGCGTTGGAATTCCTTGCCAAGTCAGTTCAGTTGTAGTCATACACTTGAAGATGGATTAATCTGTCATTTCATAATGCATCTGTCTTTCACCCCCTTTCTCATCCCACTTATTTCTCTCTTTCCCATCGTCATCAGAATTTTACATTCTGTATTTCGCTAGGTTTCGCTTTTTCTTTTTTCGTTTGGGGATTTTTTTAAACGTATTATATACTGAGCTCGACTCTTCAGAATTTTATTTTTCGGCCCTTTTTATATATATTGGGGAGAAATGTAGAACAGATCTCTATGGTCATTAATTTTACCGTGGCGGAAGTGGCGTTTCATTACCTGTCCTAATTTTCTTTTTTTATCTAAATCGATTTAGCGAAATCTATACGGCATTAGGAATGATCCTTTTCTTACTTTAACCTAGTGGCGTGAAACAGTGCGCCTCCATTTGGACGATCAGCGAACACTTTATGCGGCAGCCTCGGAAAAACAAGGCATCATTCTCTGTTGTAATCCCAAGCCAGAATCGATTCTATCGTAGGCCTACTTACATAGGATTAGTGACGGGAGTTCTTTTTTGGACTTTTCCCTACGAATCAAAAAATTGCGGTTCGGAGCCTTTTTAGAAATAGATTTTTTTCTTCTGTTTTTTTTTTCTCTTTTTTGACTTTTCTCCTTCTATACCTGGGGCCCTTCTTGCATCTAAATCTATCTCCCTCCGTGGAATGCGAGTTACTTGTTAGATGGTGCACTGCTCTCGTGAGAGTTAGTCTTAAATGAAATAAGATCAGCCATGCTCCCCTCTCTGCTACTGCCTCAGTAATGTGTTTTGAGGGCTTTAGCTATTGATTTTAGATGCTCTTTAAAGAGCGGATAAATTTGCTGTTCCATTTGGGAGCGGTACGCTGTTTTAGTTTTTCCTCTTTTTATGCTCACATGTATGAATGCATGTATTTATTTACCGTCCCATTCCCTGATGGCCCATGGGAGAAATGCCTATCTCTCTGTCATGATAACCTCTGACTTATGGATGAGAACCGGGGAAGAACACAAGATTTGACATCCATTCATCAATGTATCTATCTGCAGTTCCCCATCCGTTACGTAACGGAGTGGTAACTTGATAATGCCCCCCATCCCCACTCAACTCATTTTGTCCCATTTATATAATCGCATCTCTGATGTCATTTTACCTTATGTCTACATTAACAACTCTTGTTTTTCCGTTTAAAAAAAAAAAAAAAAAAAAAAACTGGGACTGGGTGGTCTTGCTCCCCAATAATCTAAAGTCATTTTTTGTCCCGTTTACATACACGCGTCCAAGTTAACTTATCACTGAAACCACTTCTAACTTTTTCCCTTTATAAACTAGTAATTCACAGACTTATTTTCTATAAGCATTAACTTTGAAGTATGTTCGCTCTCCATAAATCACTCTTTATTCATTTTTTTCCCTCCTCTCTTCCCATCTTATCAGGTCGATTTTAATCAGCTTACACGGAATTATCCGTGTATTTTATTGTTTGCTGCTTTGCTACCGTTAAGATAGTTTTCAGATCTGATCTCGTTGAGAATAATTTTCTGGAGTTGTTGCTAAAAGCTCTTGGTTACACAGTGGACGAATAAGAAAATTAATTCTTCCATGTACTTTGTTTCAATAATATTCCTTGGTTCTGGCTTTACCAATTATAGTCGCGTCGATGAGAGCTCTGATGAGATCCCGGGAGATTTATAAAATCCAAATAGCACTGATTACTCTGCTAATTGGAACAAAAGTGGCTTGAATAATTTGTTCTTTCGTTTTTCTATAGATGTTTGGCCCGATGTTTAATTCATTTGTTTGAGTAATGCTGAATTAGAGCTTTCTAGGGGAAAATCTCATTACGTTTTAATAGCGGGAGGAGGAAAAAAACGAATTTGTCGGTCTTTGATATGCGAATTCCGCTTAAGAGATATATTTATTACTCCATAGTTATGGAAATTTTTATTCGCGAAAAAGCTTTTTCTTTTTTCTTTTATTATTTTTTCAAAACGCTGAATACAGAATTGTTGATAGTCATTAATAAAATGTTTTATTTATTTTTATTTATTTATTTTAATTTCGAGTATTGTGTGTTTAGATAAATCGCTTTTGACTGCTGAAACAACCATGATAGGCGTATTTCCGTTACTTGTAATGATTTGTTGATCGTTTAGTTTGTATAATTTGTAATATATCGCCTTTGAAATAGTTTTATTACTCAAATACTGCTCTTTATAAATTTTATCTATTGACGACTATTATGGAAATGATTAATTGATGTGCATCAAATTTTTTAATAAAATTCATCGCGATGATATGTAATTTAAATCATTTAAGTGTGTTCAATTGCATATAAATTGTTTTTATTGCCTTGATTGATATTAATAATACACATTGCATACTTTTTCTGGTTTTGCATTTTAATAATTTTTTAAAGCGGTTACCTAAAAAATAATTTTTTCATACGTCAATAACTTGAAACTTTCTGACGCATTGCAGTCATTATTATTGAAGTGATTTGTTATCGAACTGTTTTTTCGATTTTCGTTAAATCTATTACGTCACATATTGAGTTAATAAGCGGTTGTCTTTTTTGCTCTCCCGCGATGTCGCGACCGGAAATTTGGTTAATAAAACTTTGACAGTATTTTCTAAAAGATCTGCTTTTACCGAAAAAGGGAAAAAGCAGTTCGATTATAAAGTTTCTGAAAAAGAGCACTTACCAATTTCATGTGTTTGCGAACAAAAATTAATTAAAAAATGTGTCAAAAAGTAACCACTTTTGATTTGAGAACAATCTTACATTAGTTGATTCATAAAGAGAAATGACACTAGCCTAATGTTGCTGTTTAAGTAATAAAATTCTGAAACTATTTTCTGATGCCTCGATTTTAGGATTTCCAAGGTGAAGTCATACTTTTGCTCCGAGAATAAAAAAAAATTGAAAACAAGAAAATTTCTAAAATTATGATTTTTTAAATAACTAAGTGATGTAACTTTATAAAGTGTAATCCATGTAATAAAGATATATATTTCTATAAATGTTCCGTGCAGCTGTCACAGTTTCCTCTGCGTTCAAACAATAATCTTTCATTCCCTATCTAAACATTCACATATCCAATAAAAATCTACTACGAAGATTATTGTCTGAAAATAGTTATATGTAAAATATAGGTGGCTATGACTTTCGTACATTAAAAAAAGAAAGTGATAAATTTACTTGACTTGAAAAAAGTTTTGTAAAATGCGACCTTCAAAAGTTAAACAGCTGTATTTCACATATTGAAAAACAGACAAAAACAGAAAAAAACATCCATAGTTTGTTTCCTTTTCCAATTTTATTTGCATTAAAGCGATGTGCTAAGATTATTCGGTGTGATTTTAACAATCGTAGGAGTACTCGTGGAAGATTCTATATCAAATGTTACTTTTTGAATACATAAATTTCATTCAAAAAAACTTAGATCGAAAACTTTGAAATTATCAACGTCCAAAATACATATTTCATCTCTTTTATTTATATATATTGTATGTAGGTGATCGTGTGATCGCTGAAACAGATCCGGATGACAATGTTAAGTCTAACGGGCAATATTTTCAAATATCTTGCTCAAATTTTGATATTTTCACTTTTTTTTTTTTTTTTTTTTTTGATAGGATAACTGGACGATTTACAACCGAGCTAGTTTTTTTTTTTTTCGATTTTGGTTTCGGATTTTTTTTAATTATTTTAACTTTCGGAACCGGTTGAAACCGGTTCTGAAATTTGAAACTATCATAATATTAAAAATATATTACCAAAATCGAAGAAGTAAAAATTAGCCCGGTTGTAGATCGCCTTCAGCTATCCTATAAAAAAAAAAATCATGCAAAAATATTAAAATTTGAGCGAGATATTTGAAAATAACGACCCCATAGACCTAACATTATCATTTGTTTTTTGAGCAAGTTGAGTGGCCTCTTAAGATGTTTTTCACTTTTGTCAATAGTTTTGTTTTTTAGGTAGATTTTGTAAGAAATACTGCCTATTACATTCTCCTTTATGTTGGAATTTCTAAAAAAAAAATTTGCATATCTATGCCGCTTATGTGACCTCTAGAACTTAAAATGACCCCCAATTAAAAAAAATATCTATATCTATTTATGTGAGTTTTTTATGAACACGATAATTTCCATAATTCTGCACAAATCTCTTCAAAATTCACACATAAAATCAAAGGGCAGAAAATCGCGGTCAAGTTTGTTAACACTAGTGTGCTTGGAAAATGTCTATTTGACTCCAACCATGTGATTAAATTTCTATTCCAGTCAGAAACTTTTTCTTAAAATAATTTAAATCATGCAGATTTACATTAAATGAATCAATTAAATAATTTTGAGAAATAATTGTGGGGTGAATTTTTATTATAAAACTTGATTAAAACTTCCGGGCGTTCTAGTGTTAATGGGCAAAATCGGACCACGGAAATGGAAATAGGGATGAGTTTTGTGAAAATCGAAAAAAACCTAATAACTTCTTAATTTTAATACATATAAAATCAGTTTTAAGTTATTATTACTTCTATGAAAACGGGCAAAATTTTGAATATAAATGGTGTCAAGGGACCCCAAAAAAAAAAAAAAAAATAGTTTTGCGAAGAAAAAATTCATAGCGTCGTCAGTTTACAAGATATCAAATCCACTTAAATTTATTATAAATCTTCTTACTTGTCTTCTTTGTTATAAATCTTCAAATTTTCTTACTCTTAAATTACTTGTCCGACCGCAAAAATTGTTTACAGGGAATTGCCGAATTTTGTGTTGCGTTAAGCAAATATTATATATGGGTGATTCTACGATAAGAGGTAATTTGTACGGCAATCCGTTTAAAACAGATTTTTTATTCTATATGTTGCTATTTTTTGCAATGAATCGCACCATCTTAATATACTTTATTAAATAACATCACGATTGAATGCCTAATTAAAACACATTTTTCTGAAATTTCTTACAAAGTCTAAAAAGTCCCCTCCCCTGGCATGTCCCCTTGCCGGTTTCAATTTAACTTTCAAACAATACATATATTTTTTCCGCCAGATGCTTAGCTAAAGTATGTTTAATTGGAATTTAAGTAATTATACTTACGTATTATAAAATAAAAAATAAAATAATTTTGTTAATTTCAAATAATTTTTAAAATTAACTTTTGTCCCGCTTTTTTTGTGTCTCTCCCCTGTCAAATTTCGTTCCGCTGAAACAAATATAAATTCAAGGATGGCCGTATTGGAAGTAGTGCTTAAGGAGATCTATTGGCTTGAAGTTAGCTATACTAAACGCGCAAGCCATTTAAGCGTCGCCATTTTTAGTTGTTGCGACGCGACCGTGTTTTGTAGTGGTTTCGCACGGTCATCGTGTATCTCCCCTGGTAAGTCATAAAACTTATAATATTCATTTAATTCAATTGCATTTACTGCCCTAATTAAACAATACGGTAATACTTAAAGTGAAATACACAATTAACTGAAAAACTAATTCAGTCACTTAAAAAGTTTGAATTTATACGAAAATGTCTCTCCCCTGCCGTATTTCCCCTGGCACGATAACTGCCAGGGGAGCGAGTCACTGACCAGAAAAAGTTATAAAATATATGTAAAATGACTTGCCCTTATATGAAAAAGTAAATAAATGGAACAAAAATCATAATTTAAAGGTTTTTGATCAAACTCAAACTTTTCTTTTTGGCCGAATTCTCCATGTTTTTGAACCTCTTATCGTAGAATCACCCATATAGAGCTATCTTTTAGCGATATATGAAGCAACAGTGACCAATCACTAAAAATAGGATGGGAAGGATTTTGTTAAGCATCAGCAGATTTGGCCTTATTGCTATAGGGATGATGCATTTTAAGAGAAATTCTGAAAGGGAAGTGGTCCGAATTAACGTTCTGTCTCTTAGAAATCTTTCAGTCACCTCACCCAAGCTGTACTGTTTTCGATCCCGTTAACATCGATCCAGGTTTCACATTTTGTGGCAAGATTGCCAACCACTGGGCTAAGTGTGCTCTTCCGTACCAGGAATATGAATAAAATTTCATCTTAAAATCCGTAATCTTCAGACATTTGAATGGTATTACCCATTAAGTTTTCATCGTGTAGCTCCCCGATGTTATGTTTTTAATTACTATTTTACAAACATAATCTTTGGAATCTCGCCTCAAAGAAAAGAAAAGAAACTATTTACAATTATGTCATAAAAAGTTTGGAGTTACAGAAATATTTTTTATTTTTTTATTTTTATAAGAAATAGCAAAAGTGAGAAACTGCTCTCATATACTTGTCCTAGTTAAACCAATTTTATTTTTTAATGCAACTAATTTCAATTCTATATCCTTTTCTCCCATTTTAAATTTTGAATGTTTTTAATGAAAAGTAAATAACTTTCGGAGCCTTATGTGACAACATACAATATCGCTTCTCGAATTCTCCATACATTGTTATTAAATTAGTAAATTTTTGTCTGAAAAATTAATGCTTAAAGCTTCATTTGTAACGATACTGCAATGTCTGCATTTTAGTATTTAATTCCAATCGTTCTAATGATGTCTATCTCGCAGAGCATCTTTCTCTTGCTCTCTGATCAACTAGCAGCGTGACAGAATACCGCTTATTATCCAGAGTACGGTATATATATATATCTTTATTTCTGATGCCACGCATTGCGTTTTGCATCATGTATTATGTATGTTCCGATAAAAGGACGATTTGTTATTGTTTAGTAGACATTAATTGTTTGACTCGCAGTTGATTCAGTAGCATTGAACAAAACGGAGCTCATTATTCGTGAATATTGACTGTCTGGCGCGTTTCGCTTTTAATGAATAATCACATGTGCTTCTCCTCTTTTTCTTTTATCACTCTCTCACGCGCTCTAATAGAAGTTAAAGAGCGGCAATTCACCGTTTGAGCTTTTCGCAAATAATGCATTACTGCTTGTTAGCAACTTAGCCGAGTAGCCAATTAGTTTCAAACCGTGTTTATTTTTACCGGCGCCCTTGTCCTTTTTCGCTATTATTACGTCGCTAGATTTTGTGTAATAATACGACGTCCCGGCTTCTCCTCCTCATTTGATTTCTTTTCTGGCACTTTTTCTTCGGTATCTCTCAGTCGCAGATTTTAATGGGCATAATACGCTCCCGCTTTGCCGCTACATTTCTTTCAGATCGGAGCTGTCATTTCTGTTCCCTTTTTGGAAATGTGTTAAAAATCTTGATTTCTCATTTTGTCCTGGTTTTTCAAGCTCTTGATTGCGCTTTCTTTTCATCCTTTCCTTTATTTTTGTGCAGTGCAGTAATTTTTATTTTATTTCTGATTTTAGATTGGCAGAAGACAGAAGCGGACAAGCAAAGAGAAAAAATCCTGCTGGATGAACTTGTGGACATTGTTAACAAGCGAGATGAACTTGTACAAGATTTGCATCACCAAGAACAAGCGTAAGTAGTAATTCAGAAATTAGTAATTAAGCACAATTAAAGTAGAACTTATTAATCATCAGTTCTGTGTGGGGCTAAATGTTTCTCTTTTCACTAATTACATTCTAGTTACACATTTATCCTTAGAAATTTTTTTATAGTGAATAAGGATGAATGAAATCGCGAACAAAACAATAAGCATTTTTCGCGTTCTTATAGCAATTATGTGAGCAAAGTTGTTTTTTTCACACTAAATCGATCCCCGCTGTTACAGCTTTGTTACTATTTTCCCGCAACCCATGTAGTTTCTTTGAAATCGGCACGCTAACTATTAATATTATCGCTGGAGATGCAGTAAGTAGATTCATCGAAGTGTTCAGTAGTTGTATTATATTTAGGTGCCTTATTTATAACATTAATTGTAAGGTGTTCAAGTATTAAGTGCGTATTAATTGTAAAGAATTTCCTGAGTTAGGATATTGAAATTCATAACTTTTTTAGAACCCGCTTTTTTAAGAAACATTGAAATCGGTGGATTATAATTTCTGTTTAACCAAAATATATTTGCATTCGAGTAATTATAAACACGATAATTCTTGTAATCCATTCGCTGAGTGTTTAAAAAAAAAAAAAAAAAAAAAGGTCTCTAAAAATGTAGGGAAAAGAAGCGAAATTAACAAATATTTTAGCTATTTTTTTCTTTCTTTCTTCTTTTTTCCTCATTGTTTTGAAATTACTTGTTTCGCACTTGTTATGCTTGAAGGCTATGTTTGTAATGCAATAACTTTCGCCCAAGAAGTTTCTTATGAATCGAAATGACTTTATTGAAAAGAAGTTTCATAATTGACTTTTTGTTAATAGTTTGCGGAGCAGACCAGGTATGAGATTCTTCAGCGGCCGCGGTTTTCCGCTTTTTTGTGCTTTTCCGCGTTTCCGATTTTTTATATCTTAAAAGATCGCGAAAAAAAACGATGTTTTCGGCAAAAGATCGCGAAAAAACCGCGATATTCGTCAAAATATCACGGAATAGAAATGCGATTTTCGTCGAAAGGTCGCGAAAAAAACGCTATTTTCGCCGAAAGGTCCCGAAAAAATGCTATTTTCGACAAAATATCGCGAGAAAAACGCAGATTCAGTCAATATATCGTGATAAAAACGCGGATTCCGTCAATATATCGGGATAAGAACGCAGATTTCGTCAATATATCGCGATAAGAACGCGGATTCCGTCAATATATCGCAATAAAAACGCGGATTCCGTCAATATATCGCGATAAGAACGCGGATTCCGTCAATATATCGCAATAAAAACGCGGATTCCGTCAATATATCGCGATAAGAACGCGGATTCCGTCAATGTATCGCGGGAAATGCGTCATAAGATCGCGAAAAAAGGCGGATTCTGTCAAAATATCGTTAAAAAAACCCCTCGATTTTCGTCAAAAGATCACGAGAAAAATGCGTATTGTATCAAAAGATCGCGAAAAAAACCTCGATGTTGGACAATAGATCGCCGTAAAAACGCAAATTTCGTGAAGGAATTGCGGAGAAAATACGAATTTCGTCAAAGAATTATGGAAAATTTGCTGTAATATTGTTTTTAACAATTTTTTTGAAATTGAGTGGCAATATAAACATTAGCTTGCCATGTATGTTAACTGATGTTTTAAGTAAAAACATGTTAAATTTTAAATTGGACAACTAGCTAAGATTGCTGTGTAAAATATTGCATTAGAAATGTGAATTTAAATAGAAACTTTAATTTCAGAACTATTTATAATATTTGCATAAATGGATTCACTCTCACCCTCCCCCCCCCCCCAAAAAAAAAAATAAATAAATAAATAAAGTTAATCAGAATTTAAACAAAAGTATTCACAATTTTGTTGCAAATAAAATAAGCTTCTGAATTGTCTTACACGCGCGCTATTTGAAATAATTTCTCATTTTCCGGTTCACGCGCTTTTCCTCTTTTTTTAACTTTGCAATCTCATGCCTACTAATGTTTGAAATTTTGGCTAAGCAAGTTATACTTTTGCGCATTAAATTTTCATGAATTTGTGTTAGATTTCGTTGCTTGCGAATATGTATAGATATGCTCTAACCTTAATATTAATAATGCAATGAATTTACATTTGATTTTATGAAATTTACTTAGTAAAGTCATTATTAGTTTTAAATTTTTACTGGTGTTAAATACGATTTTTAAGATTTAGGTATACTACCTTTGACAATAAAGTTCGGTGAATGAATTCAGAACGACCGATCTGGAAACACTGGGGGAACAAAACGCTGCACCTGCATAGAGGCAAATGTTGACCTTCTTCCCCCACCGTTGTTTAGTTGAGTGTCATTTATGTTCTGTGTAAGACGTGCATTACTAAATGCTTGTTCAGTGTGTTGGTTCTTAACTGAGAACAGAAAAATGAACGAACAAAAGATCAGTTTAAAGTTCTGTTTTAAGCTTTGCAAGACACCGAAAGAAATTCATGAAGGGTGGTGAAAATTAAACACCCACCATACTCGCCAGATCTCAATCCTCCACACTTCTTCCTATTTTCACGACTCAAACTCTCTTTAAAAGAGATTTGACCATATTGATGACATCCAACGAAACGTGACGAAGCTTTTGAACTTCATCCCAAAAGAAGACTTCTTGCGAATTTCTCAAGACATATATAGCAGATCTTAGAGGTGCATAGTTATGGGAGATGACTATTTCGAAGGATGGTATGGTAACTTTCGTTAATACTTCATCTACATTAATGTTACAAGACTATTCATCGAACTTGATTGTCAGAGGTAGTATTATTTTATTTGTAACTAGCAGCCTTCGCCCGCTTCGCTGGTTAGTTTTTCTAAAAGAATCTTGAATAGAACGAAATATGGCTAACAAAGATAAAAGAAAAAAAAAATCATTTTTTTAACTAATTAAAAATCCACAATTGTTGTCAAATTTGTAAACCTTACATTATCAAATTCAAAGTAGATGTTGACCATATAATAAATGTAATCACTGAAGTATACGTTCTTCACCATTTTTTTAATTAGGGGGGGCACGCCCCCTGTTACCCTATACTCACCAACCCCCCGCGTAATCTCTTCTCCATACCGATTGGTATCGCGAAGCAATGCCTATTTTCTAGATTACCCCAGACGTAATCATGCCGCATTTTCATTCTGGATCGCTTAGCAATTCCTTATTCTCTATGTATTTAATTTTTAGATTATACTTTGTAAGAACGCGCTTCTCCCCTCAACCCAATTTTTGACGCATCCTCATTTTTAAAATTAGTATTTTATGTTATAAACTATCTTACTGTTTCAAACAGACCCCCTTGTTATATTTCCTAATTTTGTTCTCGTCTCTTCCCCACCGCTTCCCGAAATGTGACACACCATTCTTTTTTATGTAACTTTTTATCATGTGTTATAAATTACCTTAAAGTTTAAAGCAAATCGCCTTGATAGATTTCCAAATTATAACAAAATCGTGTTCTGTTAGTTCCACATTCCATCACCAGGGAATGTGGACCACCACTCTATTCTTAACAAAATTGTATCTGAATGAAACTCCGTTAAACGACCTATCAGTAGATATATTACTCGAGGAGGTGGCCGTCTTAAATAAGAATTTGATCGTGATTTGTGAAGATATTTGATGAAATTACTATTCAAAAATATGGTAACTAAATGTTTTACATTTTCGGTAGACTTTGTAATATATACTATCTATTACATTGTAAACGGATCAAGTTTTGGCTAGGACAACTCTTATTGCCAATAATAATAATAATAATAATAATAATAATTAATAAATAAATAAATAAATAAACGCAAACAAAATGGGGAGCCTATTGGATTACAATTAGAGTCTATGGGAATTTGGCGAAATACTTGAAATAGCGCCAAGTTGGTTTTCCTTTTAGTGAGTAATTTTGGTCATCAACTTCGGCGATAAACTTAGCGACAATTGGCGACATGAAAACCCCCTGCGGTTTCGCGGTATCTACTCAGATTTTCACTGGAATATATCTGAATCGTTCAGTCCATTTCCAAATCGTTATTTTCTTTTCTATATTAATCTAAATGTTTCTGAAACCGAATTTCACTTTCCAATGTCCAAAAAATTCTCATAGAATTCAGATAAACGCCAAAAATCGCATGGAAAAATGCATTAAAAATCACTAAATATTTTTTTTAAAAATTGCAGGGATCAAAATTTACTCTAAAAGGGTAAAACATTGTAATCACAAATATTTCATGAATGAAAAAAAAATTGACGTTAAACACAAAAATCTTGAAAAATCGCATTCAAAATCGCTGAAACTCAAAAATCGTGGAAAACAAAATTTAGTAGGTTAGGCTAAAAGTTAGAAGCAAAATTCCTGTTACCAATATCAAAAGATAGCCGCAAAATGTGAAAAACATTAAAAAGCACACAGGAAAAATTCCTTAAAAATTCAAAAATTGCTGTACGAATTCCGAATACACTTTATTAAAATGAGAAAAAAAAAATTACTATATAAGGATTTAAAGAATGAAACCATATTCTTATCACTAATGTGGAAAAATCGCATCAAAATATTTTAAAAATGCTAAAAATCGCATTAAAAAATTCAAGAAATCGACGATCGGGCTTCGAGGTTCAAAACTTCATATACAGGGGTACTTTGTCCCCAAATTTTGTAGCTCTAGATGTAGCGGTCTGTTCAGAACAGCGTTGACACACTCACAAACTTCTCTCCTCATTATTATAGATTTTTTAAATATCGTATTTTATCGAAGAAACGTTCACTCTTGAAAACTAGCTCGAATAAGCTTAAAAATATCGTAACCGTAGCATTCTTGTAAACGCCGCATATCTATGGACCGCGATGCAACATCGAACACTTTTATCGACAGTGTTATATTGACCTTACTTTATTCAAAGTTTTCTGTGCAGTGTACTGGTGTACAGTGATAAATTCATTTCACACAGGTGTAAAATCATTTTTTAATATCTTAAGATGTCTAAAATTTTATTTAATTCCTATTTTAAATATTTTTATGCAATTTAATTTTTTTTTTTTTTTTTAAGGGAAGACAAGACTGCGTGCAATCTTATAGAATATGTACTAACTTTAAGGCCCGTTTTCTCGGAAACTACCCGACCGATTTTGATTAAATTTAAAATCCATACTCACTGGATTATGCTCATAGCTTAAGGCACAGAGTTTTTCTGCGACTCAAACTTTTTATTTTAGAGCAATGGCAATTTTTCAAAAATTTTTTATTTTGTGAAATGTTTTTTTCTGAAACTAATTGAAAATTTATAAAACTTCCCGCCTCATATATTTCAAACTATCTGCCTCATATCCAGGCGCTGATTACCAAATAGGCACAAGAAGCAGGTGCTTCTCTTAGAAAATTTTGAAGGGCCTGAAATTGAGATAACAGGGTTCCCAAATTTTATAAATGAATTTATTGAGATGTAATGGTAATGTCAGTTTCTTAGATGTACACTCGGGGCAAAATATTATGACCACCCTCAAATTTTGCAATGAACTCGCCTGATTGATGTGGAAGGCACATAATCTGGTGGAAATGGTATTTAAAATTATTTTGGTCAGGGAGTATTAAGAATCATTTTTGTGCATACGTCTGTCTGATTATGAGGCTAAAGGCTGTTGATCTAAACTACTTTGATAGAGGACAGAATTCAGTCGCCCAACGACTCAGAGAGAGTAACTTCGAAACCGCACGTCTCATGTGTTGTTTGGGACATATCGTTGTTAGTACTTGTAAAAAGTGGATACATGACGTTGAAACTACCAGCAGAAGCCATCGCGTTGTATTCTTAGACGTTATCAAATAAAAAGTACGTTGGAGACTCTCCATCTGCACCTTTGGTAAAGTGAAATCAGCACCACAGACTGAGTAAGTTTCCATCCCAAGACAATACAGGTTCCAGTGGAATTCTTTTGAAGCATACAGTTCAGCTAACACTGATGAATGTGAGACTATAGGGTTAACATCCCACTCATGTGCACCTGTTGACCAAGTATCATTGCCAAATACTCCAACACTATTCCCCGGAACATCATGACTGGACTATGGAACATAGAGGAGAGTTGGTTTATCGGATGAAACACGACTCATCTTTTAACATGTCGATGGCCTTGTTTGAGGATGCCGTCTTCCAAGCAATTTGTCCCCCCCCCCCTCTTATACAACGTATCAGGGTATTTCTATGAGCACATGTCGTGTAAGTCACATACTACGATTTTGGAAACCAGTATTTTAGAACGGAAATATGTGACTTATTTTATCAGAGATATTTCATTAATTGAATAAGGCCATGCAAACCTTTCGAAAATAACGGTGGCCAACAACTTAGCAGTTACTAGTAATGTGACTTACACGACAAGTGCTTTTGGAAGTACCCATCATACACAGACCGTTAGTAATATTAAGCTTTGAAGAGTATTCTCTTGGACGTCTCTGGGATCTTAATCCAATGAAAAAAACTAAAAAAAGTGGAAACCTAGCCAAAATTAGCGAAGAGCTGGAAATTTGCGTAGTCCTTTAGTACATCATTTCGAATGAATTATCTGTGGTTGTTGTAGAACAGACCATGAACGCCACGGACTATGTGAATATCATTTCGGACCATTTGCACCTTTTCATGTTATGTGTCTTCCGAAATGGAAATAGTCTTTAGGGTAAGACAACGCTCCATGTCACATGACTCGAATTCTACTGAATTGGTTCCAAGAGCAGAATGCTGAATTTTAGTTAACGTCCTAGTTGCCTAACTCGACGGATCTTAAACCGACATAGTATATTTTGGGTGTCATTCAACGGCAGCTCAGAGCTCAAAAGCAACCATTTTGGAATATCCCAGATATGTATGATAGCTGCTTCAAGAACTAATACACTTTATCTCCCGTCATCTACCAAGAACTTGTGACATCTATGCCAAGGTAGTTTGCAGCTGTTTTGTGGGTCAAAGGTAGGCCAGCATGTTATTAAATAGATGGTGATAATGTTTTGGCTTTTGAGTATATGTGTATTTTGCATATTGATTTGCCTTGTATGCACAGCATAAAATATTAATAATTTTAAACTCCTACCAAAATTGAGAGAAGTACTTCAAAGTATTGACATTTAATGTTGCGCATACGTGCTAGATTCAATATTTTTTTCATCTCGCATTTTTAAGCTAAAATTATGCAAATATTGTTTTTTTTATATTTTTCTTTATTGTATCCAATTTTTGTGTAAAGGTAATATAAAAGAATTGTTTAATGCAATATGTGAACTCAATTAAGCCTTTTTATAGAACAATATTTGTAGCATTGGTTACTTTCTGGGTATGTCGAATTTTGAAAATTCTTTTCGAATAAAAGGGGCCTTGAAATGACACGGTGCTTCCCGTAGCTTCAGAGTTAATCGGGCCTTGCTCATATTTGATGTTACAGTAAAATTAATGTGATTTTACCACCAAAAAATGTTTTATCGAAATCGCCCAAGTACTTTAAAAGTTAACGGATTTTTTTTAGCTGAAAGTAAAATTTTTTGGAGAGTTAAATTTTACCATTCTAACTAGTGTGAAGTTCTTGCACAATGAATTGAAGATATGACAACAGATGAATTAAAGTAATGTAAATAATTGGATAAAATAAAGTAACATATAAATAAGTATAAAATGTTAGAGTAAAATTTATATGAGTGGACGTGTCTTCTCTTAACCCTTTGAGCTCTGGGGTGTAAATTTCTTCAAAATTCCAAATGTCACATTGGCATCAGTATTTTGCAAAGAAAAAAGCCGGTTAGCAATAAACACGAAAAAATTCATTAAACCTTTTTCAACTAAACTTGGTCGAATTTTCTGGTGCCATTGTGGCATTTCGGAATAAAAATTATGTGGTAGAAAATTCTACCATTAGAGCTCAAGGGGTTAACTGGTCGGCGAATCTTGGCATGATTTTATGAGACGGTCGCATCTTTTTTAGGTCTTTAGTTTCTATTCGAAGACATTAAAGTAGGGATGCACAACCTGTGGCTCGCGGGCCACAATGATACCACTATTTTTATGCAGACTAATTTTCTTTATAATAATGATAGAAACTTTTCTATTTAATAAAACAAACGTCACTTTTCAAATATTCTGATGGCAAACGATTTTCTGGCAAAAAGGTTGTGCATCATTACCTTAAAGTCCGAGTTATCAATATCAGAGTGGAAGACATGTAAAACTTCTTCGTCCACGCTTTATGGTTCGGTGCATTATCGGAAATATCACAGTTTTCATTATCGGCAAAGTTACTGAGCAGGGGACTTAAGAAGTCTTAATGAAATTTTTATTTTATCCCAGTTTGGTGTGCATAGGGGAAAAGAAAAATCGCACACGCTCCACATAACGTTAAACACCGCACTTGAAAAAAATTTAACTTTCACACTCGTAAACGCTGCGGTGTTTCTTCTATAAAATCTGGTTAAAGCATTGCAAATCATTCTTAAGGGTGCTAGTTACTCAGTTTCCGAATTCTCCTCGGGCAAAGTCTAAGGGCGTTTGATACATTCTTATATTTAAATTATCACCTCCGGAAATTAATATTTTAAACTTATTATATATATATATTTATGTAATATTTCTAACTTCTTTTATGCACATATATATATGTGTGTGTGTGTGTATCACTTTCATTATTAAGGCAGTCCTCAAACCTCTGCTGAACAATGCGAGTCTTTCTGACTCATTTTTAAACGTAAAGGCATAATATTTGCATATTTGGCTATTGAAATCATTTGGAATCGAAGTGAGTTTTTCATTCTTTGATAAATAAATTACTTATCGAGTTATAAATAATCCTGATCAAATGATGACGGTTTTTTCTTTTTCTTTCTTTTACTTTTTTTTTTTTTTGTCGCTTTGGAAATTCGGTTTTAAACACCCACTTTGACAATGCTTTCTGAAAAATCTTTTGCATCTACTGAAAAATAAAAACGCCTTTCGACTAAATAGTTTGAGTGACACCACCTGACAATTGCATGCGTTTCCGAACAAAAAAGTGCGTTAGAAAGTAACCCCTTTGACAAACAGAAATTCGATTCGGTAGGTATCAAACATAAACAAAGGGTTACATTCGCCTATGTCTAATTCCCTCAAACGCCTACCGTGCAATCCCTCAAACTACTGATTATTGAATATCAGCAAAATATCCGGAAAATCTATAGAGGCAGAAGGGGAGATTTAGTTACATTGTCAACATTTGCTGAGCGAAACCCTCCACTTTGAGCATTGGATGGCTTCCTGAAGCTTTTTATTTCCGCAAATGAATTTAAAATTGCGCAAAATTTAATGCACGCTTTCAACTTTTAGTTTGTGTTTCTGCTTGTATTTGTACGTTTGTTCCAAGTTTTTTTTTTCTTTTCTTTTTGTTAAATGTGCGTTCAAAAGGAAATAAACTAAAATTTGGATTAAATCCAAATGACTTTTCGAACGCTTTACACTTGAATACACTTTGCAACTCTCAACTTTTAACCACTATACGTTGAAATAAATAGTAATATAAGAATAAATAAACAATTTGATTTTAATTTTACTAAGGTACAATTATTTTACTTCCACTTAAGAAAATACTACAGGGTGTCCACTCTCAACGGTGGCCAATGGCTAATTTCTAAACCGTTAGTCATAGACATATACCGTAATTTCGGGTGTATAAGCCGCGGATCAAACAATTCTTTTTGGACCCAGAAATCTTATTTAGTGATTGAAGACAAATATTTACGGCGATCTAACTAGTTATATTTGTTTCTTAAAAAATTCTGGGTCGAAAAAGAATTGTTTGACCTGCGGCTTATACACCCGAAATTACGGTAATTCCACTTGTAAAAATGCTTTAAAAAAAGGTAAAGAATTGTTTTTCAAACGATTTACAGAGGTGCCAAGTATTACGATTTGTCCGTAATTATTACGGATTTGCAACAAAAGTTACGGTGTTACGGGCATCCTATAGAAATTACGGATAAAAAAAATCGCGAATTTCATCAAAGCATCGCTTGAAAAAACGCAAATTTCGATGTAGGATCTCGCGAAAATCAGAAAAGATTGTGTAAAATTACGCGTATTTCGTGAAAATGGCGCGAAAAACGTGCCAATTTCGTCAAAAAGTCGCTTAAAATGCGCTTATTTCGTCAAAAGATTATGAAAAACGCGCACATTTCGTCAAAAGATTGTGGAAAATGAGCTCATTTTGTCAAAAGATCGCGAAAAACGCTTTCATTTCGTCAAAAAATCGCTTAAATTTTTTGTCAAAAAATCCCTAACGCGCTCATTTCGTCAAAAAAACGCTAAAAACCCGCAAATTTCGTCAAATTCTCTTAAAACGAGCACATTTCATCTAAAGATCGCGAAAAACTCGCAATCATTGTCGAAAAATTCCTCAAAACGCGCTCATTTCGTCAAAAAAAGCGCACCTTTCATCCAAAAATCACGAAAAGCGTGCAAATTTCGTCCAAAAATCGCGAAAAGCGCACAAATGTCGTTCAAAAATCCCAAAAAACGTGCAAATTTCGTCCCAAAATCGCGAAAAATGTGAAAATTTCGTCCAAACATCGCAAAAAATTCGAAATTTCCTCAAGAGATCACGAACAAACGTGCAAATTTCATCAAGAGATCGCAGAAAAAAAGGAAGAATTAACTTTTGAAAATTTGCCCCCCCCCCCTCTACCATCCTTCTCTGAACTCTGGTTACTGGTAACTTTTATTAGTAGGGGAAAATTGGGGCTC
This sequence comes from Maratus speculifer, assembly GCA_964019185.1. Taxonomy (NCBI): domain Eukaryota; kingdom Metazoa; phylum Arthropoda; class Arachnida; order Araneae; family Salticidae; genus Maratus; species Maratus speculifer. Next base: position 67,445,423 of record OZ025299.1, on the reverse strand, counting down.
CGACCCCAGGAGGAGGAGCGAGGAGCGTGGTGGTGGTGGTGGGCTCCTCCTCCTCAAACCTCCTCCTCAAGCCTCCTCCTCACTCCTCCTCCACAACCCTCCTCCTCCTAAACCCTCCTCCTCAATCCTCCTCAATCCTCCTCATTCCTCAAGGTTGTCTTGTAAGAGAAGGGATTAAAAGGATTTTTTTCGAATTTTAAGCGGGAATTTCAGGGAGTTAGAATTTTTTTTAACCATACTATAGTATGGGGGTGTTTTTTAATGTGGAGACTTTAAAATTTTCGGCGTGTTATGGGGGGTATGTTTTTCGATTGAGTTATGCTGTTGTTCAATTAAAAAGGTAATTAAAAATAAGGAATGAAGCGACTTTTTTTTTTTTTTTTTTTCACCGTGTTTTAAATAAGGGGTTAAGCGGATATTTTGGGGAGATAGAAATTTTTTGTTGATCTATTGTACGAGTGGTTTTTAATTTTAATGTGGTGACTTAAAAATTTTCAGTTTGGTGTAATTTAAGAGTTTATTTTTTGATTTTAAGCAGAAATTTTGGGGAGATTGATTTTTTTTTTTTTTTTTTTTTTTTTTTTTTTTTTTTTTTTATCACCGTGTTTTAGATAATGGGTTAAGCGGATATTTTGGGGACATAGAATGTTTTTTTTCAGTACTATTATACGAGTGGTTTTCAATTTTAATGTGGCGACTTAAAATTTTTCGGTGAACTTTAGTTTAAGGGTTTATTTTTTGATTTTAAGTGGAAATTTTGGGGAGTTTAATTTTTTTTTTTTTTTTCCACTGTGTTCTTACATGATGAGTTAAGCGGGTATTTTGGGGGAAATTATTATTTTAGACTAATCATTCACGAAGGATATTTTGCAGATATAAATGTTTAATAGGGGGAGTTTAACTTTTTTGCAATGAGATTGACGTGCGCTCGTCGACCTAACCGTATGGAGTTTGTAATTTTCTTTGAATCATGTGTGCATACTGGCTTAGACTATCTTAGAAAGACTTCCACCACCTTTATCTCCACCAAGTCATAAATAACACATGCTGGTAATGGGAATTTGAGAATATTAACTTTAAACATTAATTTAATGAAGGAACTTTAAAATTATTTCGAGTACTATTTTTAGTTAACTATGTTATACACTTGATATTTTAGATTAGTTAAAAAATAACATTAAAATTTGAATGAGAAAATATGTTTCAAAATGGGATTTTACGTACTAACATTTATTTGCGCTCGTTGACCTAACCGTTCGGAATCTGTGATTTCCCTCGAATCATGTGTGAATAACTGTTAGATTTCTTTAGAAAGACCTGAATAAGCTTCAACCATCATAAATAACGCATGTCTGTAACGGGAATTTGAACTTAATTTTTTAAATATTCATTTTAATGAGGTGACTTCGAAAACAATTTGTAGAACTTTTGAGTGGTAATAATTTTTATTGGGAAACTTAAAAGAATCTTGTGATTTTTTGGGAACTAATTTTTAATTGTTGAAGTTTGCAATCTGTATTCGCATTTCTTTTGTGTGAGATTGTATAAATGTTGATGAAAACTATTTTTATTCCAATTAATGAAATTTAATAATAAAAAGAATAAAGTGTTCCTCATCAGACACCCCTTTTTCAAAATTCGTGCATATTTTTAAACATAACAATGTGTTTAATATAAGTAATTTTTGTGTGTCCTTTCCTTTCTGAAAGTGTAAGCGATTTTTAACATGAACATCTTTTGACATGTGTAATTTTTCCCTGGCAGAAAAATTTTCAAATAAATAAATTTTAATATTAATAGAATTTTTGACTTTCCGAAGAAAAAAAAAGGAACTCATTTTTAATGTTTTAATACTTGTCGGTTAAAAAAAAATTAAACTATATTTATCATCGAAATGAATTCATCTTCATTAATTTAAAAACATATAATATTTATAACCAGTAACGCGGAACTTTTTCAAACCCTGTTAATGAGATTTTATTTAACATTGTATTTTATCTTCAGATCAAAATAATTTGTGAAAAATGCTTTTAAATACTTTTAAAACTGTATTAAAAATAATATTTTACATACCTTAACATCAATGAAATCCAAATCGATGAAGAGTTTAATAATTATTTTCTCAAAAAGTTCGTTTCAGTATATGTGTAAACATAGATGAATCATTCTTATCTGCTTATCTGATAGCGTTTTCCGAAAAGGGTTGAATCTCTGAATCATAACTGATAGGAACTGGGGTTGATGCGTTATCTTAATTAATCTTAATGAGTACTATATCTAATTAAAATTATTTGACTTGAAATAAAATAACGTCTTTTGAGCAATATCTTTTGAAAATTTAAGATATTATTATTTAAATCAAATTAGAGGCTTTTTTTTTTTTCTCATCGATTTATTTTAAATAAAACTAAAATATTAATTTTTTTTTCTGTACTTTGTTAGCAAAATAAAGAGTGTATCACATTCATTTCGGCTTTAACTGTTTAAAAATTTCAATTAACCTCTAATTAAAATGATTACATAAGGTTGAGTATGTGATCTTTTAAATGAAATCTAGTTAAAAACGGAACACGCATTCATATAAAACTTTAAATACTTATGGTTTTGTGTATAATGTAATGTATGTATTAAATATTAAACGAAAAATATGAATTAACAATTAATGAAAGACATTAACATTAATAAAATATTAATTAAACATTGCATTGATTAAAAACTTAACGAAAAATATTAATTTGGGAATACGCATTCGTATAAAACTTTAAACATTTATATTTTTTGGTGTATAATATTATGTATTTATTAAATATTAAATGAAAAATATGAATTAACAATAAATGAAAAATATCAATTAACATTAATAAAATATTAATTAAACATTGTATTGATTAAAAACTTAATGAAAAAAAAATTTATATGGGAACACGCATCTTTATAAAACTTTAAACATTTATGCTTTTGGGTATAATATTATGGATGTATTAAATATTAAATGAAAAATATGAATTAACAATAAATAAAAAATATTAATTAACATTAATAAAATATTAATTAAACATTATGTTAATTAAAATATAGATTAAAAATTTAATGAAAAATATTAATTTCTCAAGTAATTAAAATAACACTTTATAAATTAATGAATTAATAATAAATGAAACATGTTCATTCGAAACAACTTGAGAAATACTAATTTGTAATGAAATTAGAAAATAGCAATTAATTAAATATAAATTAAAAATTAAATGAAAACTATTTATGAGAGACACATTGAAAAATATTCTTACCTTAAAAGTGACTGTTATATGCTTATTCCAACTGCTATCCACCGTCAACCTGCATCGTTGCTCGCCTGGTGGGAAATGTCTGATAACAACATATTCTTATCTTTGACGGTTTTCCCTAAAGTTGACTCACTTCATAAGTAAAAATGACAGGTTCAGATCTGAAATTAAGAGTTTATTCATATCGAATATAATTAATATAACATGCAATTAAAAAGAGACTTAATTTATTTAATACGTCATAATTAAGAATTTAATTAAATCCTGAATATAATTTTTTAAAATCTTATTAATAGAATAGAATAGAAATTCTTTTCAACATTTTCAAGAAACACACATGTTATTGAATACTTAATAGAATATATTTCGTAATGAATGTGTAATTAACAATTTTTTAATGATTTTTTCTAATTAATTAGTGTTTAATTAAAATTTTCATAATTAAAATAAATATATCAAATAAAAAAGGAATTCTTTTCAAAATTTTCAAGAAACACAAGTTATTATTAAGTAATATTTTGGATAACTACAAACTTTAATCATGATGAGTCATCACTGTGAATGATCTTTTCTTCTCATATGTTATAAAAACAAGTTTAAGTACCCAAATTTATTGATATATTTCATTGTGTGTAGGATCCTTCTTTACTTATCTCGTTAAAATTATTCATTTACCAATGATTTAAACTTCACATTTTAAAGTCATTTATATGATGTACTAACATTTATTCATAATATGCATAATTTTATTAAAATTACTAAAGAAAATAAAATTTATACTATGTAAAAAATTAAAACACCATTTAAAAATATTAAACAACAACAACAACAAACTTATAATTAAGAGATGAATAAATATAAATATATGAATCACACAATAAAAAGGAATACTTAATCATTCATAAAAATTCTTCCCTTGAACATTCGCATGCATGTTAGTAAAAATATAACACTAAAGTTTTCAAAAAGATTATAAGCGTTTCCAAATCAACAAAGAAAATTGAGTATTAAATATCAAATAATGAACATGCACTCTTTACACTCACATCTTACAATGTACTTAGTAACCAAATTTAATGATTTTTAAGCATGTCTTCCTAAATTTTTTCAATGAAAGACTATCACAGTTGAATATTTAGCTTTCTCTTCATAACTTTATCGAGAAATATATAATGCATACCACACGATTTCATCAAATGAATCAATCACAATACAATTCAAACTTCTCATTTTCAATGTTTTATATATATATACTAGTATTTATCAAATAGGTGTTTATTCTGAACAATCATTACTTAGTATATTGATGAAAAGTTTGTGTTGAATGGTTTTTAACTCAAATGGTGTGAGAGAAGGATATATTAGGACAGAAATTATTAAATATAGAGTCTTTAAAGTTTATACCCGTGCAAGAATTGGCATTTTAAGAAACAAAGTTGTGTCATATGTGAAAGCATTCTTTATATTCGAAACGCACACGTGATCACGATCACGTCACTGAAGAGTATAGAGAAGCTGTTTATGATGTATATAATTTGAATTTTCATTAACACAATATTATAACCGAAGTTTTTCGACAGTTTGAAAAATTATGATGCACAATGTCTGCACACGTTAACACAGAATAAGATTAGCTTATGCCCTTTCGATGATAAGCGTTATTTGCAGGTAAGATGCATTAACATAACAACATTTTCTTGATAATTTTTCTTGCAGGTTTCGAAACCACAAGCATCTGATCATACTTCTCATTTTTAACACGCGACACTAACCATTGGGCCATTAAAGCCCGTAATTTAGTAACTAAAAAGTAAGAAAGATCGTCGAAAGTGATTACTTCACACATGCAAAAATAATTTTTATTGTGATTTAGTTAAAAATCACGAAGAAAAGAAAAAGAATTCATATGTGTTTAGGATTACTTTGAGATTTTATGAGTCACCTCATCAGTTAAATAGACATATTCACTTCTTATGAAATGTATTATATTTTAGTTTATCAGTCATAGTGTGATTACTTATTAATAATTTTAGTATCATTAAAAAAGTTTAAAAAAAAAGTTAAATATATCAAAAATACAAGTTCGTGTTAAAGGTTTAAAAAAATTGTTAAAATAATTTTACAAAACTTTACAAATTATTTAAAAATGATTCACTAATATTTAGTAATCGACAAATTTTAATAGCCATAATCATTTATATGTGACTTAAGTTTTCTGTTTTAACTGTTAAGTTATTAGATTCCCCCTTCAATTACATCTCATTGATAAGTTTTAATCAACCAACCAACCATTCAACTGTTTCCGCAAATAACTAGTATGTCAGTTAGATTTTCAGTTTTAACTGTTAAATTATTACATCCCCTCCCCCTCAATTTCATCTCATTGATAAGTTTTCAACAACCAACCACCCAACTATTTATCAACCCTAACAACCAGGTATTTGTTTGCCCTAGTAACCAAAAAGCTGTTATTGACACATGACAAAATTTTTAAGATGCAAGACTTGTCATTTTTGATCGAAAAAACAATGATATATGTAATAATTTTTCCTTACTTAAATGAAACCTTTGCATGTGCATGGTAAAACTTGGAAAATTCATTTAATACACAAATTTAAAGTCAACGGACAAGGTCTTCAAACTTCTTTTAGTATTTTACTAACATTTTACCAAATATCTTAAGAAATCAACAAATTATTTTAATAAAAATTCTCATTTGTAAGTGACGTTACTAACCTAACTTGAAAAAATTAACTTGTCAAAGCAGGTTTTGATTATTCCAACTTAGTAATAATCATAAGTTTCATATGATAATCAGCCTGTTTGGTTATTTCCCAGTATGGTTTTATAAAAAAAGTCTCACATGCAAATAACATAACTTAACTAACTTGAAAAAATAACTTGTCAAAGCAGGTTTTCAATGATTCAGCTTAGTAATATTCATATGTTTTATATGATATTCAACCTATTTGGTTATGTCTCAGCATATCTTTATAAAATTTATCTAAAAAACCTTTAATATCAATGTTTAAAAATATGCGAATAATTCAGTTAGTCTTTTAAAGATGACTATTTTCCCTTCTATTATTTAAAAAACATTTTTAAATAAAATTATTACTGATGCCAGTTTATCCCAGTGTTATGAAATGTGCATGCGAAACTTTTAATTCTAATTTTCACATTTTATTATTTCAAATTATTGTTTTCAAGTTGTACTAAAATTTGGAAAAAAATATTTAATTTTCATGCATAATTAAATTGAAATACTTTAATAATAAAGACACATTTAACATTGTATACTCACCTAATCCAACACTTTCACAAATACACGTCCTACTCACTCCAAGGTTTAGGAAGAAATGAGAGATTCAAAGTCCTTATCAGAAAATGTTATCAGATAATTTTATCTTAAGATAGGTGACGTCATAGAACATATGTCATCAACTGGTCACGTGATGTATATCATATGACCGATGCTTTGTTAATTAATTAATCTTATTAATTAATTATTAAGTATTAAAATAATTATCAATTAATTCATTAATTAAATTAATTAATCTTATTAATTAATCTTATTAAAATAATTATTATTTCTAATAACAAAGAATTAATTATTATTTCTAATAAAATTAATTAATTTAATTAATGAATTAATTGATAATTATTTTAATAAGATTAATTAATAAGATTAATTAATAAGATTAATAATTATCAATTAATTCATTAATTAAATTAATTTTATTAGAAATAATAATTAATTCTTTGTTATTAGAAATAATAATTATTTTAATAAGATTAATTAATAAGATTAATTAATTTAATTAATGAATTAATTGATAATTATTTTAATACTTAATAATTAATTAATAAGATTAATTAATTAACAAAGCATCGGTCATATGATATACATCACGTGACCAGTTGATGACATATGTTCTATGACGTCACCTATCTTAAGATAAAATTATCTGATAACATTTTCTGATAAGGACTTTGAATCTCTCATTTCTTCCTAAACCTTGGAGTGAGTAGGACGTGTATTTGTGAAAGTGTTGGATTAGGTGAGTATACAATGTTAAATGTGTCTTTATTATTAAAGTATTTCAATTTAATTATGCATGAAAATTAAATATTTTTTTCCAAATTTTAGTACAACTTGAAAACAATAATTTGAAATAATAAAATGTGAAAATTAGAATTAAAAGTTTCGCATGCACATTTCATAACACTGGGATAAACTGGCATCAGTAATAATTTTATTTAAAAATGTTTTTTAAATAATAGAAGGGAAAATAGTCATCTTTAAAAGACTAACTGAATTATTCGCATATTTTTAAACATTGATATTAAAGGTTTTTTAGATAAATTTTATAAAGATATGCTGAGACATAACCAAATAGGTTGAATATCATATAAAACATATGAATATTACTAAGCTGAATCATTGAAAACCTGCTTTGACAAGTTATTTTTTCAAGTTAGTTAAGTTATGTTATTTGCATGTGAGACTTTTTTTATAAAACCATACTGGGAAATAACCAAACAGGCTGATTATCATATGAAACTTATGATTATTACTAAGTTGGAATAATCAAAACCTGCTTTGACAAGTTAATTTTTTCAAGTTAGGTTAGTAACGTCACTTACAAATGAGAATTTTTATTAAAATAATTTGTTGATTTCTTAAGATATTTGGTAAAATGTTAGTAAAATACTAAAAGAAGTTTGAAGACCTTGTCCGTTGACTTTAAATTTGTGTATTAAATGAATTTTCCAAGTTTTACCATGCACATGCAAAGGTTTCATTTAAGTAAGGAAAAATTATTACATATATCATTGTTTTTTCGATCAAAAATGACAAGTCTTGCATCTTAAAAATTTTGTCATGTGTCAATAACAGCTTTTTGGTTACTAGGGCAAACAAATACCTGGTTGTTAGGGTTGATAAATAGTTGGGTGGTTGGTTGTTGAAAACTTATCAATGAGATGAAATTGAGGGGGAGGGGATGTAATAATTTAACAGTTAAAACTGAAAATCTAACTGACATACTAGTTATTTGCGGAAACAGTTGAATGGTTGGTTGGTTGATTAAAACTTATCAATGAGATGTAATTGAAGGGGGAATCTAATAACTTAACAGTTAAAACAGAAAACTTAAGTCACATATAAATGATTATGGCTATTAAAATTTGTCGATTACTAAATATTAGTGAATCATTTTTAAATAATTTGTAAAGTTTTGTAAAATTATTTTAACAATTTTTTTAAACCTTTAACACGAACTTGTATTTTTGATATATTTAACTTTTTTTTAAAACTTTTTTAATGATACTAAAATTATTAATAAGTAATCACACTATGACTGATAAACTAAAATATAATACATTTCATAAGAAGTGAATATGTCTATTTAACTGATGAGGTGACTCATAAAATCTCAAAGTAATCCTAAACACATATGAATTCTTTTTCTTTTCTTCGTGATTTTTAACTAAATCACAATAAAAATTATTTTTGCATGTGTGAAGTAATCACTTTCGACGATCTTTCTTACTTTTTAGTTACTAAATTACGGGCTTTAATGGCCCAATGGTTAGTGTCGCGTGTTAAAAATGAGAAGTATGATCAGATGCTTGTGGTTTCGAAACCTGCAAGAAAAATTATCAAGAAAATGTTGTTATGTTAATGCATCTTACCTGCAAATAACGCTTATCATCGAAAGGGCATAAGCTAATCTTATTCTGTGTTAACGTGTGCAGACATTGTGCATCATAATTTTTCAAACTGTCGAAAAACTTCGGTTATAATATTGTGTTAATGAAAATTCAAATTATATACAACATAAACAGCTTCTCTATACTCTTCAGTGACGTGATCGTGATCACGTGTGCGTTTCGAATATAAAGAATGCTTTCACATATGACACAACTTTGTTTCTTAAAATGCCAATTCTTGCACGGGTATAAACTTTAAAGACTCTATATTTAATAATTTCTGTCCTAATATATCCTTCTCTCACACCATTTGAGTTAAAAACCATTCAACACAAACTTTTCATCAATATACTAAGTAATGATTGTTCAGAATAAACACCTATTTGATAAATACTAGTATATATATATAAAACATTGAAAATGAGAAGTTTGAATTGTATTGTGATTGATTCATTTGATGAAATCGTGTGGTATGCATTATATATTTCTCGATAAAGTTATGAAGAGAAAGCTAAATATTCAACTGTGATAGTCTTTCATTGAAAAAATTTAGGAAGACATGCTTAAAAATCATTAAATTTGGTTACTAAGTACATTGTAAGATGTGAGTGTAAAGAGTGCATGTTCATTATTTGATATTTAATACTCAATTTTCTTTGTTGATTTGGAAACGCTTATAATCTTTTTGAAAACTTTAGTGTTATATTTTTACTAACATGCATGCGAATGTTCAAGGGAAGAATTTTTATGAATGATTAAGTATTCCTTTTTATTGTGTGATTCATATATTTATATTTATTCATCTCTTAATTATAAGTTTGTTGTTGTTGTTGTTTAATATTTTTAAATGGTGTTTTAATTTTTTACATAGTATAAATTTTATTTTCTTTAGTAATTTTAATAAAATTATGCATATTATGAATAAATGTTAGTACATCATATAAATGACTTTAAAATGTGAAGTTTAAATCATTGGTAAATGAATAATTTTAACGAGATTAGTAAAGAAGGATCCTACACACAATGAAATATATCAATAAATTTGGGTACTTAAACTTGTTTTTATAACATATGAGAAGAAAAGATCATTCACAGTGATGACTCATCATGATTAAAGTTTGTAGTTATCCAAAATATTACTTAATAATAACTTGTGTTTCTTGAAAATTTTGAAAAGAATTCCTTTTTTATTTGATATATTTATTTTAATTATGAAAATTTTAATTAAACACTAATTAATTAGAAAAAATCATTTAAAAATTGTTAATTACACATTCATTACGAAATATATTCTATTAAGTATTCAATAACATGTGTGTTTCTTGAAAATGTTGAAAAGAATTTCTATTCTATTCTATTAATAAGATTTTAAAAAATTATATTCAGGATTTAATTAAATTCTTAATTATGACGTATTAAATAAATTAAGTCTCTTTTTAATTGCATGTTATATTAATTATATTCGATATGAATAAACTCTTAATTTCAGATCTGAACCTGTCATTTTTACTTATGAAGTGAGTCAACTTTAGGGAAAACCGTCAAAGATAAGAATATGTTGTTATCAGACATTTCCCACCAGGCGAGCAACGATGCAGGTTGACGGTGGATAGCAGTTGGAATAAGCATATAACAGTCACTTTTAAGGTAAGAATGTTTTTCAATGTGTCTCTCATAAATAGTTTTCATTTAATTTTTAATTTATATTTAATTAATTGCTATTTTCTAATTTCATTACAAATTAGTATTTCTCAAGTTGTTTCGAATGAACATGTTTCATTTATTATTAATTCATTAATTTATAAAGTGTTATTTTAATTACTTGAGAAATTAATATTTTTTATTTATTGTTAATTCATATTTTTCATTTAATATTTAATACATCCATAATATTATACCCAAAAGCATAAATGTGTAAAGTTTTATAAAGATGCGTATTCCCATATTAATTTTTTTTTCATTAAGTTTTTAATCAATACAATGTTTAATTAATATTTTATTAATGTTAATTGATATTTTTCATTTATTGTTAATTCATATTTTTCTTTTAATATTTAATAAATACATAATATTATACACCAAAAAATATAAATGTTTAAAGTTTTATACGAATGCGTATTCCCAAATTAATATTTTCATTAAGTTTTTAATCAATGCAATGTTTAATTAATATTTTATTAATGTTAATGTCTTTTATTTATTGTTAATTCATATTTTTCATTTAATATTTAATACATACATTATATTATACACAAAAGCGTAAGTATTTAAAATTTTATATGAATGCGTGTTCCGTTTTTAACTAGATTTCATTTAAAAGATCACATACTCAACCTTATGTAATCTTTTTAATCATAGGTTAGTTTAAATTTTCAAATAGTTAAATCCGAAATGAACGTATTACACTCTTTATTTTGCTAACAAAGTATAAAAAAAAAAAAATATTTTAGTTTTATTTAAAATAAATCGATGAGAAAAAAAGCCTCTAATTTAATTTAAATAATTATATCCTAAATTTTCAAAAGATATTACTCAAAAGACGTTATTTTATTTCATGTCAAATAATTTTAATTAGACATAGTACTCATTAAGATTAATTAAGATAACACATGAACCCCAAAGAATTGCTATCAGCTATGATTCAGAGATTCAACCCTTTCCGGAAAACGCTATCAGATAAGCAGATAAGAATGATTCATCTATGTTTACTCATATACTGAAACGAACTTTTTGAGAAAATAATTATTAAACTCTAGATCGATTCGGATTTCATTGATGTTAAGGTATGTAAAATATTATTTTCAATACAGTTTTAAAAATATTTAAAAGCATTTTTCACAAATTATTTTGATCTGAAGATAAAATACGTTAAATAAAATCTCATTTACAGGGTTTGAAAAAGTTCCGCGTTACTGGTTATAAATATTATATGTTTTTAAATTAATGAAGATGAATTCATTTCGATGATAAATATAGTTTAATTTTTTTTTAACCGACAAGTATTAAAACATTAAAAATGAGTTCCTTTTTTTTTCTTCGGAAAGTCAAAAATTCTATTAATATTAAAATTTATTTATTTGAAAATTTTTCTGCCAGGGAAAAATTACACATGTCAAAAGATGTTCATGTTAAAAATCGCTTACACTTTCAGAAAGGAAAGGACACACAAAAATTACTTATAATTAAACACATTGTTATGTTTAAAAATATGTACGAATTTTGAAAAAGGGGTGTCTGATGAGGAACACGTTATTCTTTTTATTATTAAATTTCATTAATTGGAATAAAAATAGTTTTCATCAACATTTATACAATCTCACACAAAAGAAATGCGAATACAGATTGCAAACTTCAACAATTAAAAATTAGTTCCCAAAAAATCACAAGATTCTTTTAAGTTTCCCAATAAAAATTATTACCACTCAAAAGTTCTACAAATTGTTTTCGAAGTCACCTCATTAAAATGAATATTTAAAAAATTAAGTTCAAATTCCCGTTACAGACATGCGTTATTTATGATGGTTGAAGCTTATTCAGGTCTTTCTAAAGAAATCTAACAGTTATTCACACATGATTCGAGGGAAATCACAGATTCCGAACGGTTAGGTCAACGAGCGCAAATAAATGTTAGTACGTAAAATCCCATTTTGAAACATATTTTCTCATTCAAATTTTAATGTTATTTTTTAACTAATCTAAAATATCAAGTGTATAACATAGTTAACTAAAAATAGTACTCGAAATAATTTTAAAGTTCCTTCATTAAATTAATGTTTAAAGTTAATATTCTCAAATTCCCATTACCAGCATGTGTTATTTATGACTTGGTGGAGATAAAGGTGGTGGAAGTCTTTCTAAGATAGTCTAAGCCAGTATGCACACATGATTCAAAGAAAATTACAAACTCCATACGGTTAGGTCGACGAGCGCACGTCAATCTCATTGCAAAAAAGTTAAACTCCCCCTATTAAACATTTATATCTGCAAAATATCCTTCGTGAATGATTAGTCTAAAATAATAATTTCCCCCAAAATACCCGCTTAACTCATCATGTAAGAACACAGTGGAAAAAAAAAAAAAATTAAACTCCCCAAAATTTCCACTTAAAATCAAAAAATAAACCCTTAAACTAAAGTTCACCGAAAAATTTTAAGTCGCCACATTAAAATTGAAAACCACTCGTATAATAGTACTGAAAAAAAACATTCTATGTCCCCAAAATATCCGCTTAACCCATTATCTAAAACACGGTGAAAAAAAAAAAAAAAAAAAAAAAAAAAAAAAAAAAAAATCAATCTCCCCAAAATTTCTGCTTAAAATCAAAAAATAAACTCTTAAATTACACCAAACTGAAAATTTTTAAGTCACCACATTAAAATTAAAAACCACTCGTACAATAGATCAACAAAAAATTTCTATCTCCCCAAAATATCCGCTTAACCCCTTATTTAAAACACGGTGAAAAAAAAAAAAAAAAAAAAAGTCGCTTCATTCCTTATTTTTAATTACCTTTTTAATTGAACAACAGCATAACTCAATCGAAAAACATACCCCCCATAACACGCCGAAAATTTTAAAGTCTCCACATTAAAAAACACCCCCATACTATAGTATGGTTAAAAAAAATTCTAACTCCCTGAAATTCCCGCTTAAAATTCGAAAAAAATCCTTTTAACCCCTTCTCTTACAAGACAACCTTGAGGAATGAGGAGGATTGAGGAGGAGGGTTTAGGAGGAGGAGGGTTGTGGAGGAGGAGGCTTGAGGAGGAGGTTTGAGGAGGAGGAGCCCACCACCACCACCACGCTCCTCGCTCCTCCTCCTGGGGTCGGAGCCCCAATTTTCCCCTACTTTTATTGAAACTTGGCACCTCTGGATTTAGGTCAAATATATATATATATATATATATATATTTAAAAATTACGAAAATTAACTTTTTATACGGTCCCCCGGTCCTATTGGTAATATTTAGTAAATATTTTCCATCACCCTATCAAGCAATACAAAAAAGATCCCATTCATCTAATATTAAAATTGATCGAGTTATGAAACTTTAAATTTCATGACTTAAAACCACTTTTCTGCAGCTGAAAACGAATGAGTTGTACTAAGTTTTCAGGGAACATATACTAAGTGCTTAAATTATTAGAAAGGGTTAATTTCCAACGCTATCCAATAGCTATTTCCTAAACCATTTGTCACAGACATATAGTTCCAATTACAAAAATGTTTTAAATGAGATAACGAAATATTTTTAAAACAATTTAACTGAAGGTGCTAACACCGTATAAGTCATACGGTAGTGTCAATTTTTATTAACTTCTAGATTGATTAAAATAGCTGAAGACGTGAGTTTTAAAATTCTCTTTACCGAGGAAATCAAATTTTGGGAAATCGCGATTTTATATTTAAAAAGTGTGTTATTTTCATAAGCTTTTATTTTGCTTAAAACGTTTATATGTATGTTTCCCTAGTTCAAAATTTCTATTCAAATTTTAACTAACTTCCAAATATCCGATAGAGGTTCAATTTGCACACTTATTTATATCCAATGACAATGTAATATTAATGCAATTTTAGGTGCGTATCATTAATTTATTTTATAGGAGTACACCAAATTCTGTTAGGTTAAGTAATCTAATAGAATTTTAAATATCTGTCATTTTGTAACGAATTGTGACTGTTGTTATTCATAATTTAAATTAACAAACTTTTTTACTTATACTTTTAGTACAAATTTTGCTTTAATATATAATCATCAACATAAATTTAAAAATAATATTGTAAAAATTATTTTACTCTCAATGTTTAATGTTAAATTTTATGTCTTGCGTTTAATTTTATTTCCAGTAAATTTGTGACTGACCCCTAATTTGCAGCAAAAAAGATGCTTCAACTTTAAACAGCTATAACTCGGCCAGTTTTAATCGCTGAGGAATGGAACTTTTTTTGTATTACTTGTTAGAGTAGTGGTAAAAATTTACTAAATATCACTTATATGACCGAGGGACCGTATAAAAATTTAATTTCCGTAATTTTTTAATAAAAATTTTTTTGGCCTAAATAGTTTAAAAAACAATTCTTTACCTTTTTTAAAGCATTTTCGCAAATGGAACTATTTGTCTATAACTAACGGTTTAGAAATTAGCCATTGGCCACCGTTGAGAGTGGATACCCTGTATAGAGAACGTCACTTTCATTTAGGTTATTCCGTGCTAAAATTAAGACACATTGATAAAAATAAATTTAGATAGTTATGCTAGTGTTATAGATATCTCAGCAACATGCAATACTTAAACCTCCCTATTTCTATGAAATTAATTAAACTAGCTGGAATTTTTTTTTTTCATACTTTGTTTCAAAAAACGTTTTATTAAACTAAGTCCCATTCTAGTGAAAAACAAGTTGGAAATTATACGTCATTTGTGGCAAATGAGGTGCATTCGTTCTATGATGAGTTTTATAATTATACAGATATCTTGGTGCAATAGCTGTTGCGCACTTATGCAAAAATGCATAAATACTATATTTATTACTATTATATGCATATATTAAATTCAGTTATACGGAAATAATGTCTCCATCTTAAATAGGACGTCATCACAATGACAATCTAGAATCATTTCCATTCATGGGATATCATTGAATTGATTATGTATGATAGGATTTAATAGAATGACGAAAACTTTTAATAATATATATATATTTTTTAAGTTTTGATTCGATTTTCGTAAAATTTGTAATGAGCTGCCAAAATTCTGCAATGTTATATTCAAATTCAAATCATTCTGTTGGGTAGCTTTTGCGCTGTTATATGCGGACAGATAGACAGTCAGACAGACGGGGGGACGAGACGACGACTATAGGCGCAAAAAATTTATAGAATTACGAACTACTGTTGGGTGAATCCATTTCAAGTGGTCCAGCACTGGTCGCTCGACCATTTTTAAAAAATCTGAAATTTTTTGTACAACAACCCTAACATGATGGAAGTTCAAAATGAACGTTATTTTAATTTTACTATTTTTTGTTTGTGCATGGGGGCCATCTTTGTTTCATCGTGTGCAGCGATTTTCTCATGTACTAGGATACACAAAATTGTAAATATCTCGTCTTTTATTTTCCCAAATGAAATGGGGTTTGTAGCATTTTGTTCAGAATAAAATAGGCTAAATGCACGGTGGTAGAATATTTTTGAAAAATAAATTTTTAGAGGTGAAATCTTAGCACAAAATTTAAGATTTTTTTCCAAAATCTATCCGTTTGCAAGAGGAAATTTTTTATGCAAGGAAAACTGTCAACCTTACACAATTTTTTCTTCAAATAGGTGAAAAGGGCATAAACTCATACACCAAGTCCCAGATCTGGAAGTTGATTTTTCTTTGCGAAAAAAATACCAAAATTCGTCAAAAACTTCAAAAATTGCACTTATTAGGCTTTGATATCTCTGGTGGGGCACGAGGTAAAAATCTAAAATTCTGGTCTTTGATAATATTGTATAGTAGTGTTATGCACAAAAAATTTCAAGAAGGAGATTTGACTACAAGCTGAGATATGGCATGGTCAATATGTAAAAACAATACTTTTAAACTATTGTAACCTACTATGTGTTTGTTCATACCTACAAAATGTTAAACTAATGGTTGATGATGCAAAGTTACAAAGATCATCTGTTTAAATCGCGATTTAAATAATTCAGATTGTATGCTAAGCCAATGCACTATTTGTCCAGATGAACAAAACCTACTAGAAATGCTATTCGTCCATTTCAATGGCCCCGAAAATATTTTGGTTGATTGACCGTTTTTAAAAAATCTGAAATTTTTTTGTACAACAACCCTAATATGAGGGAAGTTCAAAATGACTATTATTTTAATTTTAATATTTTTCGTTTGAGCATGGTGGCCATCTTTGTTCCATCGTGTGCAACTATTTCCTCACATTGAAGTTTGATATCTCTTGTGTGGCGCGAGATAAAAATCTGGAATTCTGGCTTTTGATAGTATTTTATGGTAGTGTTATGCACAAAAAATTTCAAGAAGGAGATTTGACTATAAGCTGAGATACGGTGATTAAAAAATGTTAAGAAATGCTATTAACGAGTACACTAGTAGAAATGAGATTAGTCTCTTTAATTACAATATTTACACAGAAAATATTGTTTGTTGAAAACAGTTTACAAATAAATGTTTAATTTACAAAGATACTATATATGCTCAACAAAGAGCTTAACACTATTTACGAGAGATGCTATGAGTTCGACCAGTTACTGTTGTCAGTACATCGGACTGTTCTTTCTCAAAATTTTATATGAAACCACCCAAGTCTTGTCTTCCCTTGTTAACTTGAATGAAATTCTCTAGGTTTAATAATTGAAACCATGTTAACTTGATCATTTGCAACCCATTGTCTGTAAGTTACTTTTTCTGAAATGTGTTCTGAGTAAAATTGTTGCAATAGTATTTCTAGTAGGTTTGTTCATCTGGACAAATAGTGTATTGGCTTAGCATACATTCTGAATTGTTTAAATCACACAGAAGCATTTGAAAAAGATATTTGCAATTAACATTTAACTTTGTACCGTAAATCATTAATATAAAATTTTGGAGGTATGAACAATTACATAGTAGGTTACAATAGTTTGGCAGTATTGTTTTCACATATTGTCCATGTCATATCTCAGCTTGAAGTCAAATCTCCTTCTTGACATTTTTTGTACATAACACTACAACACAATACTATCAAAGGCCAGAATTTCAGATTTTTATCTCGTGCCCCAAAGAGATATCAAAGCATAAAAAATGCGAAATTGAAATTTTTGACGAATTTCGGAATTTTTTTCGCAAAGAGAAATCAACTCCCAGATCTGGGACTTGGTGTATGAGTACACGCACTTTTGACCTATTTGTAGAAAAAAATGTGTAAAGTTGATAGTTTTCCTTGCATGAAAAATTTCCTCTTGCAAACGGAGAGATTTTCGAAAAAATCTTAAATTTTGTGCTAAAATATCACTTTTTAAAATTTATTTTTCACAATTAATTCTACCACCGTACATTTAGCCTATTTTATTCTGAACAAAATGCTGTAAACCCTATTTCAATTGAGAAAATAAAAGACGAGATATTTACAATTATGTGTATCCTAGTATCTGAGAAAATCGCTGCACATGATGGAACAAAGATGGCCGCCATGCGCAAACAAAAAATAGTAAAATTAAATAACGGTCAATTTGAATTTCCATCATGTTAGGGTTGTTGTACAAATAATTTCAGATTTTTTAAAAATGGTCGAGCGACCAAAAAAATATTTTCTGGACCACTTGAAATGGATTGACCCTGTTGTTTTTATATAAGATATGAACGTGAGTCATAAAAGTATTTAATTGAAAAATTGAGTTAAAAATCGAAACGTGTATATTTTTTCTTTGGTCATAGAATTCTTTTCAAAACGGTCTAGATACTAAATCCATTGCTCAATTTGTACAAAAATGAATGTAGTTCTTGCGAAAGTAACCTATAGCATAGTCTCCAAAAAAGGATATTAATCGAAAGCTTAGTTTGGGTGCTATCGTGTTCACCCACACTCTTGCGTACACTGTAAAAAATTTTGCCGTTAAAAAACGGAAATAGTACTGGCAATCTAGACGCCAGTACTACTTCCGTTTTTTAACGGAAAAAAGTTTCCAGGAATAGTTCCGTTTTTTCACAAAATATTTCCGTTTTTTAATACTTCCTTATGTAAAGATTTTCGTTTGAAAAGTTAAAAGAATTTTTCAAGGACAAACTAACATCTTTCTGATTTTTATTCTTTTCTTTACAAAGGCACGATAACATCAGGGACACATTATATACATTTAATTTAAACAACAGTGAAGAAATCTTACTTACCTTCCATGGGGTTTGAACTCGCGACCTTGTCTGTCGTAGCCGGCAGTGTAATACCATTATGCTAGGATTTCATATAACACTGTTTCAAATACCTTTAGTTATTTCGGATGCATTTCATGAAGTAAAGACAAGATTTTAAACGCGGGTTTATTTTTGTAGAGATAATATTTTTTTTTTATGGAACGGACAGTTCTAAATCAAGTTTTAGAGATTTTCTTTCTATAATTTCTAATAGTTACCTTTTTAATTGTAGCTTTATAAAAAAAAAAGTTTAACCTTTAAAATATTACATGCATGAATGAAAGTATTAAAAAATTTTGTTTCCTTCTTTTTAGGAAGAGTTTTAAAGCTCTATTGTAATATTATTCATATTTATTTATTTATTTTATAAAAGGATACTAACACACTTAAAATATATATATATATATATATATATATATATATATATATATATATATATATATATATATGTATGTATTTTAAAAAATATTTTGTATGACGATCTATTGTAAACTCAATAAAGATAATTACTATGGGTTATTAAAATTAATTACATTTATTGATTTTTATGACTTAGGTAATCGCCAAAATGATAATAATTTCGGTAATATATTTCGATATATTTTAAATTTTAAGTGCGAATTTCTTAATTTGAATATATTAAAATATGTATATATTAAAATTAAAAGTAGATTTTTTTTCTACTTAAAATATCTTACGCACTTTTTATAATTTTTTAAATAAATTAAACATTATTTAAAATTATACTGAAAAAA
This sequence comes from Maratus speculifer, assembly GCA_964019185.1. Taxonomy (NCBI): domain Eukaryota; kingdom Metazoa; phylum Arthropoda; class Arachnida; order Araneae; family Salticidae; genus Maratus; species Maratus speculifer. The sequence continues at coordinate 67,425,762 of OZ025299.1, read as the reverse complement.
AACTTTCCTCAGCTATCTCAAACTTAAAAAGGATTAATAAATCTTATTATTGTTATTATTATTTTTAATATTGTAAAAATATGCTATCTTTTTAATGTACTTTAAATTTTATGTGGGAACTTCTTAATTTGAATAAATTAAAATATATATATATTAAAATTAAAAGTAGATTTTTTTTCCACTTTAAATAACATACGCACTTTTATATTATAATATAAATAAATTAAACACAATCAAACTGAAAAAACAAAAAACTTTCCTTAACTATCTGAAACTTAAAAAGAATTAATAGTTTTTATAATTATTATTATTTTAATATTGTAAAAATATGCCATCGTTTTATAATTAAAACAGAAAAAAAAAAAAGAGAAATGTTGATTTGTTTTTCTATTTGTCATACAGATGGCGCCACGACACTTATCAGTTAAAAATACTGATAACTTGTGCTGTTCAAAACGGAAGGTGTTCTGTTTTCGGCGAAATTTACGGAACGGTTCCGGTATTTGTTGTCTCAAAATGTAAAATACGGAAATACTGCTGTTTTCTTGGAAAAATCAAACTATTCCGTTAAATTTTAGGGAAAAGTTTGTGTATATTAACGGATATTTTTTACATTGTACAACCGACACTATCTTAACCCTTTGCGCTCATATGTCCAGTCTGCCTAGACATAGTCTTTCTTTGCAAAATTTGTTTTTGACCTTAGTAATAAAATAAAATAAAACAAAATATCTCCTATTTAATTAGAGCATTTTTGATATTGTGTAATTGAAAGCAACTTCTTTTGAATAAGGGATGCCAACCAAATAAAATTTATGTAAGAGATACTGAAGTCAAAAGGGTTAACCCTTTAACGATCATAACATTTTCATTGCTAAGTTGTCGAAATAAATGAATGACACCGGTAATTAAGAACAAATATATTTCTAAATAAGAAAACGTGATTTTTCACATACAAAATAAACAGGATATTTTTAGATAAAAATACCGGTGTCAGTGTTGCGTATCCGAATTAAAATTTTGTGGTTGCGTGGCGAAACCAATGAACGTTAAAGGGTTAAAACACCAATTTTGGGGACCAGCAAGCGTAAAAATATTTACATAAAGGCGTACATATGTACGGAATCTTAGTAGAGAATCTAAGTAGTGAAATCGCATTCAGAAATATTCAAAATCTTTTTAAAAACAGTATTTCCATAATTTAGTTTTTATGATGATTTATCGGGTTTCTGATTATTAAATTATATCGAAATTACATAATTTTAATAATTCTTGTCCAGACGAGAGCGTCCATTTTGATTCAAAACTTTCTCGTTGAAGTTTTTCTTCAAAAATATTCTCTCGTATACTTGTTTGATTTCTAAATAGTTGCGCTTTTGATAGGAAAAAACTGACGAAAATCGTAAAATTATTTTTAATTAAATTAAACCGTCTTAAAGAAATTCTAGAAAGTATTACCTTGATCAAGGAGTTACCTTAATCAAGGTTGTATAAATTGTGAGTAATTTCAAGAAAAACTTCCACATTTGGATCAATAAAATCAATTTAATGCATAATATAAAGTGCTTAAACTATAATAACAGCTAATAAAGAAACAAAGCTGCATTAAAAGAAATTACTGCAACAGTGTACAAAAGGCATTACTTCATGGAATTCAACCATTCGGCCATTGTTTTTAGCTGGCAGTATGTTATTTAAAAGCATGACTTTATTTTAAAAACCATTTATAAACGCTATTTCGTGTTATCTCATAAATTTATAAAGAATAAATATCTTACTTACTTTATGTTTGTTGTTTTAACAGAAAATCGAAAGCTCCAAAGCACATTGATCCTCTCCAGCACAAAATTCTTCTGTTACTAAAATGTTGAAATAATTGCATAACAGCGGGATTTACGAAGACAATTTTAAGTGACTAATTGAAGGTTTTTCTTCACATATATTAGAAAAGGCAAAATTTTGTTCCACAATTACGGTGTCGGTGTGGAAATTGAGGATTAATAATAAGTGGGACAGAAATTGGCCCAATATGCCGGTAAAAGTTACATAACTCTCGTAGAATAAAATAGCTGCCGTTATCTGTTGACTCACTTATTCTTATTTCAACACGAAGCGAATTTCAAGAACGTCTATGCTGATTTCAATGTTTTGATTCCAGAATTTCTATTAAGGAATACATTACACCATTTCCAGCGTATGATAGTTCTTAATTCTTTGCTGACACTGAAAGGAGAGCATATTTAAATTTTATTTGGCATTTATAAATTCAAATTAAGGATAATAACACTTACTTTTTTTTTACAGTATGACTTCACTGTAAAAATTAAAGACCCAAATTAGGTTGTAATATTTCTGGGTATAATAATGTTCCTAAAATGGTACACTTAGTATCTCCAAAACAGTACAGTAGTATTCCCAAAATGTTTCAAAACAGAGCAGATCCTTAATAACATTGAAACAAACAAAATTTCTTAGATATAATGTATGCATTGTCTAAGATAAATTGATTGATTTTATATTATTAAGTATAGGGTGTTTTTTTAAAACCATTTTGAGTGAACTTTCTAATTTGGAGCACAGCTATACCCCAAAATTTTACAACCCAATTTGGGTCTTCAGTTTTTACAGTGTTCTTATTCTGTTCAAAAACAACAAGAATAAAACTCCTAAAATGCGCAGTGTACATGTTCAGCTAGCCAAAATTGGTCTTAATAATCCTTTTTTGCTTCTCAAATATATAGATTAAAAAACTTGAAAGGTAAGAGGAGGTTAAAATTAAACTGAATAACCACACCAAACAAGTCGATAAACATCCCCCACTCAGTCGCGTTGGTGTATTTCTAACTTAAGACTAAATTATCCGATTAAAAAATTCACGATGTATATGATATTCATATCATTAGATATTCTCAAAGAATGCCCCCACATTCATCGGAAGTGTACACCAATCCTCTTTAGGGACATCTTCATATACTTTTCTGCTACTTTAAAATACATTCACGAAATTAGTTTCATTAAAGTAAAATAAATAAAAATAAAAATACGGAAATTGTATTGGCAAATAGCGTTTTTTTCCATTTACAGTGATAGCTTATATTTTCACAATAGAAAGTTGAACAAATATTTTAGATATTTACTCCGTCACCAATATCGATTACGTCATCAGTCACCGGCTTGAATAAATATTTATTGCACTCGACGACGAAGAAAGCTCGTGCGGTGGCAAAATCCGGATGAGTCCCCAGATTACACGGTGGAAGGGGAAAAAAAAACTAAACAGTGATGACGATCTCATAGCAAAGACGATCAACAGCACGAAAGAATTTACACCGAATGCGGTGGACATTCGGGCTAAATTATCCGATTAAAAGATTTGCTCTGTAGAGGATCATTGGATCTTTTCATCTGGGGGAGAAGGAAAGCAAAGAGTGAAGTGAAATTTAGTAGCATTTTTTATTAGATTATCCTCCTATTAGCATTCTTATATCATACTCTTTATAGGAATTTGAGGAAGTACGGGACAGGTTTTAAAGTAATTTTTATTTATCGAGTTAAAATTTTGAAATTTTTTGGGGTAGTTATATTACCGTATTATTTGTAAACAAGATAAAAACTTCTCACAATTTAAAAGAGAGAAAAGAAAAAAAGGTGGGGGTAATTTAAAATTGTTATGTTTCTTAAAATATCATTTGCAGAATTTCAATTTTTTTTCGTCGAAATATCATTTATAGAATTTCAATGTTTTTTTTTTTCATTTAAATACAAAGAAATGCATAAACTTTAATTTTGATTTAGCATTAAAAAAATTATTTAAAAAACAAAAATTAAGTTACATATAGAAAAAGTTAAAAAGAAAAATGTAACCTTTTTAAAGAAAAAAAATGTTTTTTCAAAAGTATATTATTTTTCAAATTTTCTGAATAAAATTGAAAATAAAACAATTGAAAAAGACACGTTACTAGTTTGAACCGTTTATTTTCTATTGTTATTTTCTACTTTTAATTTCTATTTTATTTTCTATTATTATTAAGTCTAAAGGATTTCGAAAAAAAGCCCAAAGAAGTAATTTATGACTCTTGTCACAGCATCTTATACTATAATACGAGCAAAAATGTGTGTGTATCTGTGTGTAAATTTTATCTCAAAAACGGCTCTAACGGTTTTGACAAAATTTTGTATTTCACCATTTTCGGGCACGAGAAAATTATTGCGCTTGGTCACGTGTTCGAGAAAATTCGAATAGTGGGTCATTTTGAGTCATAATGAGTCAGGGTCAAGCTATTTATATCTAAAGAACGGCTGAATCGATTTTAACAAAATTTTGTGTACAACCATTTTTTGGCACGAGAAAATTATTGGGCCACGTCATAGGTTCGTGTAATTTAGATTAGGGGGTCATTTTTGGGTTATTATGGGTCAAACCGATTTTATCTAAAAAACGGCTCTAACGATTTTGATCAAATTTTGTATTCTACTGTTTTAGATTACGAAAAGCTCATTAAGTCATGTGTTAGAGAAAATTCGATAAGTGGATCATTTTTGGGTCATTATGGTTCACACTTATTTTATCTAGAAAACGGCTGGCACGATTTTGACTAAATTTTGTATTCTATTGTTTTCAGACTCCAGAAAATCATTGGGCTAGGTCACATGTTCAGGAAAATTCGAATAATGGGTCATAAAGGGTCTGGGTCAAGCTATTTGTATTTAAAGAACGGCAGGATCTATTTGAACGAAATTTTGTATGTAATAGTTTTAAGACACGAGAAAAATAATGGGCTAAGTCACATGTTCCAGAGATTTCGATTATAAGGGTAATATGTGGGTCATGATGGGTCATGCTAATTTTATGTAGAAAATGGCGCGTACCATTTTGACTATTCTTTTTATTATATCGTTTTCGGCAAGAGAAAACCATTGGTCTAGGATACATGCTCACGAAAATTCGATTAGTGGGTCATAATGGGTTAGTTTTATTCTAATTATATATAACAACGGCTCAAGCAATTTTACCTAAATTTTGTAACGAACGTTTTTTGTCACGGGAAGACTATTAGGCTGAGTCGCACGTTAAACAAAATTATATTAGTGGGTCATTTTGCTTTATTGCTGAATGCTGTCAAGCTAATTTTACCTAAGACGCTATCTTAAACGATTTTGATTTAATTTATATTCTATTGTTTTTGATTACCTGAAGACCATTGAGCTAAGTCGCATGTTTGATCAAATTTGATTTGTGGGTCATTTTGGTAATACGAGTCAGGGTTACGAGAATATGATAACAGCCAATAAGTTGGCGATATTTGACAAAATACTGGCGACATTTGGCTGAAAAATCAACTATTAAGATTACGAAAGCCAAAACATGTATTTGGTGCAAAATGAAAAAAATGTCTCCAAATTCGGCTATATCTGGCAAAAAATATTGTCTTTCAGAATGTGAAGAAATTTTTTATACATTCTTAATAGGATTCGAGATCCATGGTTAAATCAATCAGAGTCGAGGATCGATATTATTACGTTATAAATTTTAAAATAAAGTAAAATTTATGAACATGTGCATACAAACATAGTTTTCTTATTGATTGTGTTTGAAAATAATACTATTATAAATAACATGTTTTGCAATAATAATACAAAGTGAATGATACAGTGATAATACTATATCCAGTTGAACACAAAGTTAATTTTGACCGAGCTTAGCTCGGTCACTCCTGCTAGTTTGGTTTAATACGCAGTCACCTGTTGTCCACAGCATTCGTTCGTTAAATAAGCAGCCACCTGTTATTCGCAAAATTCGTTAACGGTGTTCCTTAAATCAAAAAGGGCAAATTTGTGACATAAGTTTTAATTTATTTTCGTTCGAAAATGCATGGAACTAGCAGGTCTTGTTAGTCAGAAACTATCTAATCGCTCTCAATTTTTTTTTCTTTATTTTATGTTTTTATTTTTTTTATTTTTTTTATTTTATTTTTTTTTGCATTGCAAACATATTAGATCTTTCAAAACAAGCCATCAAAGTTGGCCTTTCGAACCGCATTTCCTGACGAAAGCAGAAAAACCAGTCTTACAAAGGGAGAAAAATGCGCGATCACGCGATCGAAATCAATTATAACTCGATAGGTAATTTAATGATAATAAAATAGGAAATGTAGTTCGATTCGAAATCGCTTCCCTAGACGGGCCTTCCAATTTTATATCTTTCCGTTAAAAAACGAATTTGTCAATGTTTCAAAATGCTTTGTGCTTGTTGAGCAGAACACTTGAGAACAGCCTTAAAAATATGAAGCGTATTCAAAGAAAACTCGTTCGACAGCTCTTGTAAGCGGAACATGAATAAAGGAAACACAAAAGTTAACGAAATCGAAAGAATAGTATATATTTAAACTTACAGCTCACGCATTTGTCTAGGAAAATCCCCAAAATAATAAAAACAACAACAAAAATAATTTTTTTACCGGCTGAGCCAAAAGTATCTTCTACTTTTTTTCTTTGCTTTTTTTTCTTTTTTTTTCTTTTTTTTCTTTTCTTTTTTCTTTTTGCGACGTTGATGAAATTTTATGTCAATAAAGTCTCTGTGAGATCATCACAATTGTTAATTACAGTTGACTTGCGACTACAAAATAATCGCAACTTCTCGCATCGTAAAATATATTAATCCAGACTTTAAAAAAACGTATTTTGTGTATCTATCATTCCAATTTATACTTTCAACGTGAGGATCAGTTGCTTTAAATATGCCTTTCAGTTACTTAATTTTAATGAAAATAAATTGTGATATTTCAATGCGGTTTGCCGTCATAATAGGTGCTTCAGCTTCTATTATTTCTACTTTCATGAATACGCATAATAGCGGGGTTGTATAATAGAAAATCGTATACCATAAGGTAAGCCTGTTTATGCGCCATATGGCATTCATTCATCAGCTGTTACAGATTTATTTAATGTTCTCTTTTATTCTCTTTAACCAAACTGTGCATAAATATTTCATATTTTCGTTATTAGATACTATTACACGGGATTCTATTTTATTATATGCTCTTACATACATATTTATTTCTCTTTACTATTTTAAATATCTATTTTTGCGTTAATTCCAATGGTTAACAATGAGAGATTTTAAACAGTATAAAAAACAGCGTATTTTCTTTCTTGTAGGTGTAATTATGAATTTATTTTATTCTCGGGAGCAAGTTTCTGCATTAACATAATCGAAATGTCAAACTCGACACGTAAAATTACCCCTTTTATTAGGGAGGGGAAGGGTCACTTGTCTAAATCGTGATTAACATGTATCTTTAGTCCCGAGCTTTAGAATCAGCTGTGGGTTGTCATAAACCGTATAAAGCCTGTCTTACAGTTTAATTTATTGGATATGGTTTATATTTTAATTTAACAATGTTTTGATTTCTGTCAATACTATGTTTCATTTCCCTGACAAGAGGGCGGGGTAGACACATTTAGCGAGATTGTGTAAATATGCTATTAATATGTACTTCTCGGGGACATGAGGGTAGCATTTAAGGTCCCTGTCCTCGCTCGAGGAAACGCTCGCGAGCTAATGCTATTCCTATGGGGAAGCATTTTTCTAATAACTCTTTCGCATTTTGACATTTTTGAATATTTTTTTTTTTTTTTTTGCATTGGATAGATGAGGTGCATGCCGACAGCGCACCTTTTTTACTTTTTTGAGTTTGGTTGCAGATATTTTTTTAAAAAGCACTTTCAGTTTCAAAACCGGTTTTGAAAGTGAAACTAACTTTGTAAAAAATATCTGCAACCAAAATCGAAAAAGTAAAAAAGGTGCGCTATCGGACTGCACCTCATCTATCCAATGCAAAAAAAATTATTCAAAAATATCAAAATGCGAAAGAGTTATTAGAAAAATGCTTCCCCATAGGAATAGCATTAGCTCGCGAGCGTTTCCTCGCGCGAGGACAGGGGCCTTAAGGCTTAAAAATGCTAGCTTTTGTTCATGATTAACTAGTCTTAGAATACTTTGAATTAAACCCTTTTTTGGAATTTTTAATTATGCTTTTGGATAATTACATTTAAAAAGTAATATTATTCTACTTATGCAATAAATATGGTATGTGTAAGATTTCTATTTCTAAATTTCTGAATAAACCATCCTGTTGCTTTGGATTTAAAGTTCTTCTTAGCCCTTTCTTAACCCCCTTTCCTTACTAATTTAAAAATATGAAGCATATTTGACAAATAAAATTAGATAACTAACCTCACTGTTAATTGTCACTTTAACCCCTTCTAGACCAGCATCTCATACACGAATTTTATTCGGTTTGTCCGCTCTTTTTAAAACTGTTACATTTATACATTTAATTACTGAAATTCCCTAAACGTTACTTTTCTTTATTGCTAGTATCAAAAACAGTTTCGCAACTTTTGAAGATGCCTCCATGTTCCTGAAGGGGTTAAAACATTCATGCTAATAATAAAGGCTCTATAAGTAAAGAAACTTCACTAATTGAAATCTCTTAAGTGGTGATGATAAATAAGCATTCCTAGTACAAAAGGAGTTTTGGTTATATTGGAGACTAATATTGCGTTAATATTGGATTCATCGGAGATATTTTCTTTAAAATACTAATATTGGTAAAATATTTCTAATGAAATTCCATTGGTTTTTCATTTGAAATAGTTGGATTAGAATGCTAATATTGCAGAAACCTGGATTTACATTTGAAATATTAGCATGCTAATATTGCAAAATTTTAAATCTTATGGTAATATTTTATGCCAATATTTACCAATATATATAATGTTAGTCCGTTATTGTTCAGCCCATACTTTAGATACATAAAGAAGAAAAGGCATCCAAGCTAAACTTCTGTATTGCTAAATCCACTTGATTCAAAATTTGTGATGCCCCTACAAAAATCATGTGCATAATTAGTCGAGTATCTGTGTTATGCCTAAAGCCGGAGAGACAAAGCATACCTAACAAATTAGATATACATACACCTATGATTTTTCATATTCATTTGTTATTTCTATATTTTATAACAAGTAATTTGTATTTTTGTTTATAAATGATAGTTTAACAACAAAATATTTTGAACAGTTTCTCTGTTAATATGGTTTTTTATTACAAACAGTTCATATATACAGTAAAACCTCCATAACGGACACTCCCGAATAGCGGACACCTCTATTTAACGGACAATTTTCCAATTCCCACTCCCAAAACCTAAATTTTTGTATGTTTAACCTCTGAATAACGGACACTCCGAATAGCGGACACTATTTACGGTGATAAAGGATGGAAAAGTATTTTTAAGGAGAAAAAAATGATAAAAAAAAAGTAAAAAGGCCTGTAAATTTATAAAAAATTTTGTGATCACAGATAAATGGGTTGGGGAAAATCTCCCCCCCCCCCCAACGTTCAGTGTTGAATTGAAGGTGTTCCCAGGAGGGACATCTTCCAGAGCATTGAAAGATCCCCCCGGAAAATTTTAAGATTTTATGCTTTTAGTCAAAAAGTGCAATCCCCGTCCCCGCCCGGAACTCTATAATGTACAATAATGTCACTTTGAAAAACAGATTACATGTAATCGCAAGCAAAAGTTAACTTTTTTAACAGGTTTTTTTCATTAGAATGCAATAAACAGTGGATAAAGGTGTATACAATTTTATTTCAGTCCCACTGCTTAAAAAATAATTTTAATTTCTGATCAATCATATAACAGAGGTTTTAGGACGTATAAAAGTCAATTAATGAAATCTTAAGCATTTCTTAGCGGTTTTTGAATCTCTGAGGTTTTCCCAATAGCGGACAATTTCTGCGTTCCCAGGGTGTCCGTTATTTAGAGGTTTTACTGTATATGTATAATATGTATAACTTTTATATCTCTAATTTTAATTTCAAACCAAACGGAAAACAGAACCGCAAATTAAACAAATGGTTACTTATCACAATAGATCGATTGCTGTTAGATGCATTGTTATAGGATTCATATAATCGACATTAATTTTTCGTTCTCATTAGGTTATTTAATATTTGCTGTAGTTTAATTATACGTTTAACAAGTATATCATTTTAATTGATTAACTATTTTAAATTTAATTAGCATTTTCACTTGACGAAATTTGATATTTGTGAGGGGCGGGGGGGGGGGTGTTTTCTGAAAGTATGTGCAGAAGTATGGCAGGGAAGTACTTGGGTTTCAACAGAGAAAAATTTAAACTTTCTGAAATAGAAGTTTCTCTGCAAAAGTTCTCCTTTTAAATCACTTGAAATGCTTAAAATACATAAAAGACATAAGACAGTCTATTGAACGCATTATAATTAATGTTCAACGTTTGCCGCTAGTAAATTTGGCCAAAATTAACGTAAGATTCGCACTCACGCGAAAAATATTTTTATAACATTAATTTTACTTAATGTAAGCTTGTACGCAGTATATATATAGCCAATTATAAATAAATATGTTTTTAATAATTCTTTCTCTCCTTTTTTTTTTTTTTTTTTTTTTTTTTTTTTTTTTTTAATCACAAAAAGATTGCCATACATCTATGAATTATTGAGTTCAGGCATGAAAAAGTTCCTTTCATGCAAGAAAGGAGAAACTCCACATTTTTAAAAGCAATTTTGGATCTGGATTGATGCTATAATGCTAAGAAAATATTGAAAAATAGTAAGGCGCAGGGAGGGGGGTTCTGGAAATTTTAATTATCATATATTTTGACTTTAGTTTTTAAATTGTTGTGCAAAAGAGCCGTTCAATCAAAGATGAGCTTATACATTAAAAGCGTCTGAAAATCATGTAAAAAAGTTATAAAAAACTTTGTTTTTTAGATTTAAAAAATTAAAAATGAAAGGAAGTTGCCATAAGGTTCCTTTTTTTTATTAGATTTTTTTGTTCTATTTATATTACACTTTTGGGTAATTTGAACGATGTATGCTTGGATTTTTATTTCTAATGCTACGATTATTTTGACTTGCATACATTTAGCATGGAAATTGTTTTCTTTTGAAATTAGTCGTTTTGGGCCACTGTAATACTTACCCAGCGTGGAAAGGCATAACATAAAATATGAAAAGAAAACATGTGTAAATTATTTAGAAAATGTATTGCAATCCCAAAATAAAATTTAAAAGTACAGTAGACTCCCTCAAATCCGCACAGCTTGGGACCAGAGGTTTTGCGGATTTTAGAATTTTGCGGATTTCTGGTCATTGCTTTGTTTACATTTTTAAAAAAGTAATTTGAATGTAATTAATAATAAAATCATAAATATAATGAGTGCTTACAATATGTTAAAATATTAAAACAAGTGATAAACTAAAATAATAAAAATTTAGATAGTTTTTAAAATGATAAAAATATTAAAAGCAAAGGTCAAATTTGTAATCAATAATGTACAATTAAATATTCATTATAAAGATGAAATGTGTTTTTCCTAAATTATTCAATGAAATTTGCCTCATAAAGGTACATTACTAATTCACATCAAGATCATAAATTATTGAAGCTTTATTTCAGGTTTAGCCAGACTTAATAGCTAAAAAAGCTTGATTAATATATAAATATATTTGGTAAGATTGTAATTACCAATAATATCAGCAATATCTTTATTTTTTCAGAAATAAATTATTCTTTCTTCATGAAAAATCATGAATTCAATAACCTTAACAAAAATTACAAAATAAAAAATGTATGGAATTGATATAAAATTAAAAAAGTCAAATTTTGCACCTACATCATAACTGAATGTTTCATTGTTTACATCCGTAAAATATGTGCGGATTTTAGAGAGTTGCGGATTTTAGGAGTGCGGATTTGAGGGAGTCTACTGTATATTTAAATATTTTTAATGCATAGTAATGCTCTATTGCATAATTGTGGGAATTACTTGAATATCCCTTCGACCCATTTCGACAAAATATATAAATCGCCAAACTACTGGTAAGTTATATAAATTGGCTTAATTTTTATTTTAAATAATGAAAGAACAAATAAATTAGTAAAACATTAATAAAAATACGAATTAAACGTCAAATTAAAAATTACTATATGACATAACAATAATGGCAAGTGAATGTGACATGTACGATAAGCCGTTATTGGCATTTAATCTTATAGTTTGGAGATAGTTTTTTGATCGACAGGATAATCAAGTAGTACCGAATTGCGTAAAAGAAACATCTTTATAACTCAAAACATAATAATCATATTAACTAAAAGTTTACTGCGTCCGATTAAGCATCTCCTATCCAATTAAAATGTATCTTTGAATTGAAATTTTAATGAAAAGTTGAAGAGTGTGGAACATATGATTACAAACATCTCGACAGTTAGATATCCGATCGACTTCTTTCTTTATTTCAAATTTATGTGTTTTTATTATTATACACACTCCTTAAATAAAAAAAAAAAAAAAAAAAAAATAAAAATCGAAATTTTTTATGTACCTTTCATTAGAACGAATATTTCGAGAATCCGGAAAAAATAGTTCCGGCTAACCGAGGTTTTTGATATTAAATAGGCTTATTACCATTATTATATAAGTACAAACCAAATTTCAAGTGTCTATCTCAATTTTTTCGGGAAGTAGAGCGTTTGCAGACAGACGGACAGCAAATCCCTCCCCGTCCCCCCCTAAAAATATGCTTTTTGGAATCTCTTTGTCTAAAACATGTAAATCTGTCTTTTTTTTTTTTTTTTTTTTTTTTTTTTTTCCAAAGCAATTGCAAGATTTACCCTACACTATGTATGATGGGTAAGTAAAAAGGGAGAAAATGTTAAGGCTCAAACCAGTAAGAATAATATTAAAAAAAAAAAAAAAAAAAAAAAAAAAAAAATAACTACTGGAATTCACATAAGTTGATCAGATATATTTAGATTTCCACCTTTAGTATTGTTTATACCTTTTATGTTACAAAATTAAAATAGCAATAATACGTACAGTTATATTTAATTTTTTTTATATAATTATTTGTTAATATGTGATTTAATTCCCTTGAAGATCGGTGATGCCGCTACGACATCATAATTTTTAATCTCTAATTGCCATTTTGGTCCCAGAATTTTTCACAGAACATTTCACCTTTAATTAAATACCCGAAAATAATTATAAAAAGAGTTTGTTTATTCCATTCTATTTTTTTTTTTTCCTTTTTTCATACTTGGAAGTTTTGCGTCTTTGTTACGGTTGCAAAACCACTGAAATTACTATCAGTTAAACATTATTAGCTTTCCTATAAGAAGTAACCCTTTTACATTTGACTGGTATTAAACCTTAACTGATATATTAGATGTATTTAAAAAAAAAAAAAAAAAAAAAAAAAAAACACCGCTTTTGCAACTTAAAAAACTTTTTTTTTCTTTTGATGTAGGATAATCTCCAATCCCTCGTTTTTATTAATACCCTTTTGTTGCAAATATAAACATGAAAAGTATTACCTTCTTTTACTAGACTTCCATTGCCATAAAATATTAAAAACAACGCTTATGAAAAAACTTTCATGGAAATTACTCTGTTTAACGAAATTTTCGGAATTCGGGGGGGGGGGGGGGGGAATTATGGAAAATCGTTGTGAAATTTCGCGCAGTGACAAACGTTCAACATTAATTACCATTCTTTAAGAACGTTAACGTGATGCTTTTGCTGTATTTCAAAATATATTTATTCTTTAAAAAAATCCATCTGACATATTATTTAATATATTTTATGGATAACCCCTTTTGACTTCCCGCTGTTTCGCCCGCTGTTTACTTAATTAAAATATCACCTCATCAATTAAACATTGGACATTTTCACACCTCCCCTTGTCTCTCATGCGCATTCTTGTCAGGTTCAAAGGTTTTCACGGTGCCTTGATAGACAATAAGTGACTCTTTTAAAACAAAACGGAATATATCTCAAGAAGTGCGAGTCAGTGCTGATGTTATCAAAATTCTAAAGCTGTTTTGTACTTTTAATATTTAAATGGTGGGGGAGGAGAAAATCGTAGCGCGTGAAATGGCCTACCTACGGTGCCACTGATGCGTGCCTGGAATAGCAGAGTGAGTGCTTTTCAAGCTTTTAGTTTTTAAGGGGTTTGTGTTTGTCGATATTCAAAATAGGTTTAAAACGTTGCATAGTTTTAGTAGGTTTTATTTAAACGCGTATTAAAAATACAGTGAATAGTATATAATTATGTGGGAGCTGAACGTCTCTTTACAATTTTTGTTTTGCCAATATGAGTGTGCTTTTGCTCAGGGTTAATTATTTTATTATTGTTATTTTTAATAATGTTATTTAATATCTATTGTCAAACTTTTAGTAGTTAAAAAATTTAACATGAAAAATGACCAGAAAAAAAAAACGAAATCGTTGATAGTACTATTATCCAAAATGCAGTTTATTAAAGTGGAAAATATATAAATTCAGTAAGAAAAATTACAAAAGGAATTCAAAAAAGAGAATGAAACATAAATGAAAATTTAAATTATGATGTGAAACTCGTCTTCAGGGGCAATATTTCGACATTTATATGTATGCAATAATATACGTAATATTTACATTTTAAGTGTCCTATATATGCCATAAATGTCTAATACATGTATCATATATATGTGCATTATACAACTATTGTTCATACATGACTATAACATTATAAATGCCATATAACTTCGCAGTCACATCTCGATTGCTTGGCAATAAATCCTTAGAGATCGTCATTGCAAGGAAGTATTGAAGAATTTATAATCTGTTACTACACTTGTAAACGATATTGTAACGAAATAAGCAGTTTACTTCATTGAGCGCAAAACTTCGACTATTGTCCTTAGCCTTTTTTCACCTCACCAGAACACCAGAGGCTTGTTATAGAAATTCAGGGTGTTTCTCTAATCAATCCTAAATACTATTTTGTATAAATCTATTTTTAAATCCATTGGTTCACATCATCACTTCAACCGTTTTTCTGGGCCTTAAAGTGAAACATATGTTTGGTAGCCGAATTCCAAACACACAATCTTTCCATATATACACGGTGACTGAAAAGTATTGGAACGTTGTTTGACGCTACGTATCATTACGTATATTATATAAAATCCTGATTATTTTTTTCAGTTTTTGTATCATTTTTATGGGCTTTCTTGTGATGCACCACTTATTTAATTTCTAAGTTTTTATGAAGCCCTGTGTTCATCGTTTCGTCAATTGGCGACAAATGAAGAGAAGCCATCAATGATTGCATTTTGCCTCAGTCCTACTTCGAACAGCACATAGCATTGTTAAGCAGTGGAAACAAGTAGGAAATGTTGATGTAAAAAAGAAATTTGGCCGATCATCTTCTGTCAATATTCCAAGAACTCGCCACATTATCAAGATGAGAATTATCCAAAACGATAGCTCAAGACTAAATTCCATTGCAAAGGGGCTGGATATTTCTCGCCAAAGTGCCCAGAACATTTTAAAAACTCTCTCGGACTTCTTTATCATGGGCAACATTTGGCAAATGATGCCTGAAATAAACTAACGAGGTACAAGAAGATGCTTTAAATTTTCGCGCCACGTAGAAGATGTTTTGTGGTCGTATGAGAAAATTTTCACCATCGAGAAGGCATGCAACCGTTCAGTCAAACCCAGAGAAATGCTAGAAAAGCAAAAGTTGTCCCACGATCGCTTTTTTCGAATAATAATAATAATAATAATGGTTTGGGCAGAAGTTACTGCCACAAAAAAACTAATTTGATTTTTTTTTTTTTTCATAAAAATGTGAAGATTAATGCAAAAACGTATCAATACAAAGTGTTGACTAAGATTGTGATACCATGGAAACAAAATAACTAATGGAATCTTTCAACAGGATTGGTCGCCTGCACATGGAGCAAAAACGACATTAGGCTTTCTTGATGCCCATGTGC
Organism: Maratus speculifer; assembly: GCA_964019185.1. NCBI lineage: Eukaryota > Metazoa > Arthropoda > Arachnida > Araneae > Salticidae > Maratus > Maratus speculifer. The sequence goes on along the minus strand of OZ025299.1, from coordinate 67,409,887 downwards.
CTGGATTTTTAACAAAGGATGAATAGCCTTCGAACAGATTCCGATCTCAAATCTATCGATTTTTCTGTTTAAGGTTTTTTATAAGAAAAGTTAAAAGGTATATATATATCCGATTTGGATTCTCTGCGACGCTAATTTATCAAGTCTTGGGATGATTTAGATGAGAGTTACCTGCGGCTCATCATCAATTCTGAGATCTCTCGCTCAAAAGCCTGTATAAAAGTGAATTTTATTTTGAACAAATTCTTTAAATATTATTAATTGTTCTATTTAAGTTTTTATTTTAGTAGAATAAAAAATGTCATCAGATAGCATATATTTTTGAAAAAAATATGTATATTCCGCGCGCCAATATTTTTCAGCCACCCTGTATATATACTAGTGGTTAGTAGTAGTTTCCGCATGGTAATAGTGGATGGTAATTATATAATTGTTGGTGTAGTTATTATTGTTACAGTTAATTGTTACGAGTCGAAAGCTAAACAATTTAAGACCAATTAAACCATTGAACAATTTGGAACATCTTGTTCACATACTCTCGTTCACATACTAGCATCTTCTTGATAAATTACTTCCATATACGAAAAATTAATAAAAATGATGAATCCTAAAAATATTGAAAAGTATTTCAAGCTGGCTTACATCATATACCATTACATCATATGCCATTATTCGGAATCTTCTATTTGTCCATTTTGAGCTATATTTCTTGATTCAATCTATAAATAATTACGATCATTATCTGACAATTAAACTCACCTACCAAAAGCCTCCAGAAAAATAAATTTAAACCAAAACATAAATGAATTTTTCATAGTGTAAATTGTGATGGGATACATCATACGCTACTTGCATTTTATACTATAATGTGAACAAAAATTGTATGTGTGTGTAAATTTTATCTTAAAGACTGCTCGAACGATTTTGACAAAATTTTGTATTTTGCAATTTTTGGGTTGGAGAAGACCATTGGGCTAGTTCACATGTTCGAGAAAATCAGATTAGTGGGTCATTTTGGGCCATAATGGGTCAGAATCAAGTTAATTATATCTAAAAAAAAGGCTCAAACTATTTTAGAGAAATTTGGTATACAATTGTTTTTGGCAGGAGAAAACTATTGGGCAAGAATTTTTACTAAATTTTGTATTCTACCGATTTGGATTACGAGAAGACCATTGGGCTAAGTCACATGTCAGAGAAAATTCGATTAGTGGGTTAATTTTGAAATCATTGTCTGTTACGCTAATTTTATCTAGAAAATGGTTCTAACAGTTTTGAGTAAATTTTGCATTCTATGGTTTTTATGCACAATAATACTATTGGGCAGGGTAGCATGCTGTTGAACTTTCCATTATTGGGTCATTTTGGGTCAAAATGGGTCAGAGTCAAGCTAATTCTATCTAAACAAGTTAGAAATTGCACTTCAAGCGTAGGAAGTGAGGCACGTTCGTACTATAAGGAAGTTTTTAAAATATTCAGATCTTGGTGTAATAATATTCATTACATCGGATACAGTAGAGTATCCGAATGTTTTTGATATTCTTAATAAGAATCGAGATGCATGGTTAAATTAGAGTTGAGCTAAAAATGTGATTTGGATTGATGTCCTTTCGTTGTAAATGTGTAGATAATGTCCGTGCATACACAGTTTTTACATTGGTTGTTTTTCTAAATAATATTGTTATAAATAATGTTTTATAGCAGTAATACAGAGAGAATGATACAGTGAAAATAAATGGAGTTGAACAGAAAGTTGATTTAGACCGAACATAGTTCGGTCATCCTGCTCTAGTATTCCATTATTAAGCATCACGACTTTAGTAAACTTCAATAAACTGTATGAAAACATACCCGGTCACTTAAGCAGCTGAAATCATATTTTGAAAATGAAAATAATCTTCAATTTTATCATTTTATTGGATATCGTAATCTCGAGATATTGCTCAATATGATAATAATAAGAAAAGGCATGTTTGTGCACAAATTTTGCTTCAATATTGTACTTGAAGACCAACATTTTTTTTAAATTGATGTCTATTGTGTAACCATATAATCATTGACGAAAACTTGTTCCTTTGTACAAATCGAATCGTTCTTCGTTCGGTTTAGGTAAAGTATTTTGTTTCGGCTCATCCAAAAAACTGGATTTTATCTGCTTCTGATTATCTTCGGTTCGCTTTTTGTGCAATTTAATTATGTATTAATATACATACTTTCTGATTTAATTTTTGACATACCTTGTATGCAAAAGTTAAAGTAAGTAAAAATCCACTCTCAACGGTGGCCAATGGCTAATTTCTAAACCGTTAGTCATAGACATATAGTTCCAATTGCAAAAATGCTTTAAAAAGGGTAAAGAATTGTTTTTCAAACGATTTAGGTCAAATAAAATTTTTATTAAAAAATTTCTAAAATTAAATTTTTATACGGTCCCCCGGTCCTATAAGTGATATTTAGTAAATTTTTACCACTACTCTAACAAGTAATATAAAAGTCCCATTCCTCTGCGATTAAAACTGACCGAGTAATAGTTGTTTAAAGTTGAAGCATATTTTTTGCTGCAAATAAGGGGTCAGTCACAAATTTACTGAAAATAAAAATAAACACAAGATATAAAATTTAATATTAAACATTGAGAGTAAAATAATTTTTTTACAATATTATTTTTAAATTTATGTAGATGATTACATATTAAAGCAAAATATGTACTAAAAATATAAGTAAACAAATAACAGAAATTTTGTTAATTTAAATTATGAAAAGCAACAGTCTCCTATCGTTACAAAATGACATATATTTAAAATTCTATTATATTACTTAACCTAACAGAATTTGGTGTAGTCCTATAAAATAAGTAAGTGGTACGCACCTAAAATTGTATTAATATTACATTGTCATTGGATATAAATAAGTGTGAAAATTGAAACTCGATCGGATATTTTAAGCAAAATAAAAGCTTATCAAAATAACACACCTTTTAAAATAAAATCGCGATTTCCCAAAATTTAATTTTCTCGATAAAGAGAATTTTAAAACTCATGTCTTCAACTACTTTAACCAATCTAGAGGTTAATTAATAAAAATTAACACTACTGTAAAACTTATATGGTGGTAGCACCTTCAGTTAAATTGCTTTAAGACTATTTCTTTATCTCATTTAAAACATTTTTGTAATTGGAACTATATGTCTGTGGCAAATGGTTTAGGAATTAGCTATTGGACAGCGTTTGAAATAGAAGCCCTTTATAATACTTTAAGCACTTAGTGTACGTTCCCCCAATTCATCCGTATTCTGCTACAGAAAAGTGGTTTAAGTCATGAAATTTAAAGTTTCATAGCTCAGTCAATTTTAATGTTAGATCAATGGGACCTTTTTTCACTTACCTGTTAGAGTAGTGGGAAAAATTTACTAAATATCACTTATAGGACCGGGGGACCGTATAAAAAGTTAATTTTCGTAATTTTTTAATAAAATTTTATTTTGATTTAAAATCGCTTGAAAAACAATTCTTTACCTTTTTAAAAGAATTTTTGCAATTGGAACTATATATCTATGACAAACAGTTTAGAAATTAGCCATTGGCCACCGTTGAGAATGGACACCCTGTATGATGGTTTTTATTGTAACTTATCTTTTAAACCCTTCGCGACGGGAGCCTTTTAAGATTTTGTTGTCGCCGGTTTTTAAGAACAGAAATATGTGCCTTATTAAATCGAGAAAATGCTCCGATTAAATAAGACAAATTTGACAGAAAAATTTTACTGGTGGAAATAAACAAGAATTCTTAAGCCTTTTTTTTTTTTTTTTTGGCACGTATACGTGTCGCTCGTCCCCAAGGGGGTTAAATAACTGACTTTTTTAAAAGTGAATTTAAAAAGTAAGTATGTTTTACGGCTCAGTTAAGCAACAGAAATATAATTTCAGTACATTTCCGGAACTACAATAAATAAATATACTTCTGATTCGAAAACCTGTTAGCGATATTACAAACACTCTTAATTAGCCGTCAATTTTTATTGACATTTTGTGACATTTTTTGTAACTTTTCGTAAACCTTATTAGTAGATCGATTTGAAAGCGAAGTTTGAATCATGGTACTTGATGTACGAGGATTCGGTTGACCTTTTCACCTGGGAGTTGGAAATAGGTAGGTAAAAAGGCCTCTTGATGAAGACAGGGTCAAAACACTCCACACCCTCATTCGTCTAATGTCTTGACAGACAGCGGGCAGACAATAGCTAGCATCCATATTTGTGATATGATTCAGATGTAAAGCTATGTGTTAACATTTCTATTAATGTTTGCGGGATGTTGTGCAAGAGCGTATTCATATATTACGTAAGGAAGCTTCGAGAGAAAGGGGGGGGGGGGGGTGTAATAGCAGGACTTGGAACCAAAACGGAACCGAAAACCAGAAAAACTGTTAATTTCAGATTGAAATAAATGTAGAACAGAATCATTATTTTTTTAGCTACCGATTTTAGCCTGAGCGATTTTTTAATTTTTAGATCCGAAACAGATCCATGAAAACATATTTTTAAAATTTTCACTATTTAAAATTTCAATTATTTGAAAGCTAAATTACAATAAAAGCCATTGACGCCATTTACTATTGGTATTAACTGTCTGAAAGTCGTGTCAAAAATTACTTCTGCGTGCCAAAATTAAAATATGAAATTATTGGTTTTTGGTTAAAAATTAAATGTATTACTCATCACTTGTCTTTTTTTAATTCTTTCGCGTCTGGTATTCTTTTAATTGAGTATTACTTTGTTTAAACAAATACCTTTATTATTGTTTATATGTACTAATGTTAGTATGCGTCTATGCTTTAATTATATGACTTTATTAACGTTTAGGCTTTAAATATTATGACTTTTTACTTTTAAAATAAAAGTTACTTTTCTGAAAGAATAATGTGTAATAAAGTGCAAAATTTATTAGAAAGTTGTAATATCAATTAAATATTGTTGTAATATAATATTTTCTAAACATCTCGAAAAACCCTTCCTTAGCCTATTGTGATATTAGTATGAATCGAATAGTTCGTAAAACCACAACATTTATTATGTTTCAGACGATGAAATATTCGTTAAACTCTAATTAATCTATTTGGATAGCTAAGTGTTAATGTTGTTAACATAAAAGCAATTTAAAAAAAAAAAAATTGTAAAAAAATTCGGGCCAGAAAAGGTTAAATAATTTTTATGTTAAAAAGTTATTTCTGATTAATTAGCTTTATATATATTTTTTAACTTTACACAGTAACAATATTTAGTTTAGCTGTCATTTTGAAAATATATAAAAGGTTCATCTCTTCGGAACCAAATCATTGCAGTCGTTTCCAAAATTGTTATTTTTAAGAAAACGAAAACAGGAGTCTGAAAGAAATACGATATTTTAACTGTATTGGAAGGGGTAACTGGAATAAAAAGATATTATAGTTAACTGCTCTGGTTAAAATTGTTTTAACTTTTACTGTCAAAAGCATAAGCGAGGAGACAAGGGAAAAAAATACATAACAGAATTGTGTAAAATAATAAAAATAATGAAAGATTTCTGCGCTAGTTTTTTCTAGCCTTTACATATAATAAGCGGAACTCGGAGCAATATTGTTATTTCTGGGATTTTCTGTTGGGCAACAATCTTTGCCGTTGATACTGAAAATCAAGGCGCAGAATTTATAGTTTAAAGCCTAATAATTCAAAATATTAATTTGAAGTAAGCAATTTAATGTATGTTTTATTTTTTAATCTTATATGTCATTATGAAAAACTCATTACTGTAATAAAAGTGGTAGATTTAATAATCTAATTAAATTAAAAGATGGCTCAAAAATTCACCTGTTTCATATTTTTTAGTAATATTAATTTTAAAGTGAAAAAAGTGTTCACCTGAAAATTCTCGAAGTTAAAAAAAAAAAAGGAACAATCTATACTGTGCTAATTTGATATAATTTAAAATTAGGTATTCAAAATTACGGGGGGGGGAAAGTGCTTTTAATTCGAAAAATCTGCCAAGAAAGTTTAAAGCACTTTGAAAATTTTCTTTAGAGTGAAAATGTGTTTTTATTGATGACCATCGTTAGCATGATACGCGATCCAAACCAAAAAAACTCATTAAAAGCCAGCCCAATCCTAAATCAAACATTTGTGACATGAAATCTTCCCGATTCCAAAATACTTAGATTCATTTATCCTCTTCGTACCCTGCGTCCACATATTTTGACCTCCATTCTTTCCCTTTTTATTAATAATACTGAAACGTAATTGCCATTTCGATCTTAAAATGATATTCTTCGATTCGAAATAATCCGAATAGACTAAAACTCTTACTCTAAAATCAAAGTGGAGAAGAAATAATTCAGTAATAATCAATAATACTGCTTTAAAACTGTAACGAAGAGTTTACGCTCGAATTTTTTTTTCTCGTGTTTGCTGGGAAAACATTTTAAAATGTTTCAAAATAAACGAGAAAATACACCCATTTTTTTTTTTTTTTTTTTATTTTTTTATTTGATGAAATGTAAATGCCCTGAATACGGAAAGATGTGTAACCTTTTCAGTCCTGAGGCAAATATCTCGAGGGACCACAAAAACCTGTTTAAAATTATTATAAAATATGTTCAAAGATGTATCAGCCTATATATTAATGCTTGTGACATGCACGCATTTATTATAAAAGCCTAGAAGTAATTTTAACAATTCTAGAAGCATTTAAATTCATTAAAAGGGTATTCTTTAGTATCTCCTATAGTCTACAACAGGACTGAGGAATATAATATTTATCATAGTGTAATATGATTGATTATATATTTTGTCTAGATTTCTATAATATGGGCTTTTAAATTGTATATTATACACTATAATTAGTTTTTTTTTGTTTTTTGTAATACTAAATGAATAATTTGAGAATAATTTATTGAGACTAATAACATTAAAACTATTATTATTATTAACCTAATAATCGTATTTACGTCTTAAATCTTGAAAAGGACTTGACATAAATAATTGTCCCCTAAATGGAGCTAATAATATGTACCCATTCGTGCCTAGTGCCTTATATTTGGGACATTAAAAACATGCATACAAAACATGCTAGAAAATATAATTTGACAATTTAAAAAAATAGATATATTTCAAAGAAGTCCGCAAGCTAAGATTCTAATCTATTTATTTGAATCTATGATAGAAAAAATACAAATAAACTCGCTTTTTACATTCCGCCATCTTAAACAAAGAAAAATTATGAACATAGAAAAAAGTCTTCATAAAAGCAAAAAAAAAAAAAAAAAAAAAAAAAAAAAAAAAAAAAAAAAGTCCTTGTGCTGTCATCTCTCACTCGGGAACTGCAAGAAGTGTAAGTCACCAATTTTGACGAAAGTGGTATCGTTGGAAAGATCTCATCGTGAGCAGTAAAAAACTCAATGGAACTACCCGTCGCAAATCAGCCGTTTTCGAGATATTCGACAATTTATGTCACGTAGCTAGTGCACACTTAATGGGGGACCGAAAAAAAATTTAGTCTCGATTTAACGAAAGTGGTATCGTTGAAAAGATATCATCGTAAGGATTAAAAAACTTAATGGAATCACCCGTCGGAAATGAGACGTTTTTGAGATATCCGACAATTTGTGTCACATTGCTAATGCACATTGCTGGGAAACTGCATTAAGTGACATAAATTGTCAGATATCTCGAAAACGGCTCATTTCAGATGGGTAGTTCCATTGAGTTTTTTACTTCTCACAATGATATCTTTGCAACGACACCATTTTCATCAAAATCGATAAAACAATTTTTTGCTGTCCCCTATTAAGTGTGCACTAGAACAGTATGCATTAGCTACGTGACATAAATTGTAGGATATTTCGAAAACGGCTCATTTCCGACGGGTAGTTCTATTGAGATTTTTCTCCCTCATGATGATATTTTTTAACAATACCACTTTCGTTAAAATCGAGACTAAAATTTTTTGCGGTCCTCCATTAAGTATGCACTAGTTACATGAAATAAATTGTCGGATATCTCGAAAACGGATGATTTGCAACAGTTAGTACCTTTGAGTTTTTTACTGCTCTCGATGAGATCGTTCCAACGATACCACTTTCGTCGAAATCGGTGACTTACACTTCTTGCAGTTCCCTAGTCAGAAGTAAAAACATTTATGGATAATTGTTTCATGCAGTTGCATGTTACAGAGGGAAAAAATATAAAAATTCGAAGCGTTCTAAATATTGGACACTAGGCGTAAATGGATTAAAAATACAACGAACACCCGAAATCAGAAGTCAAAGAAAACAATAAAATATTTGAAAGCAATTGTGGGAGAAATAGCCCACGTTCCTATCTCTAATATAAATTTTATTCATCATATTAAATATAAGTTGAATGCATAAAAATTGGGCACATTCAATCATATTATTTTCATTTGGAACAAACATTTTTGTAACCATAATTATATAAATAAAAATATATCACGTGCTCTCTGTCTCACATATAAAAATAAAAATATACTCGGAATCTAAAACCTGGGCATTGCAACAAACGTTGATTTTATGTTGTCATGGTAAATACATGATCTTCCGAAAAGGAAACGCAATATAATCATTTTTTTACTTATGATCTTTCATAAAATTTGCCTACTTGAGATACTTTTTCTAAGTTCTGGTTTAGATAGAGAGCAGTTATTTTAAATTATTTCAAAAAGGTTATGTCCAATAGCTTTCTTAACCCTTTGGCGACGAACGTCGAGTTTACGTGAGTTATATGTTTCGTACACTACTTTTTATTTAGATGAGAAATTTTGAAAGAAAAAATCGTCGAGTTTGATTTTACTTTTACAAGATTCGGATCGTGAACCGCGAAAATACAAACAATTTGGGCCGGGCTGAATTAGCAACTTAATGGGTCCGGGTCTCGATATTCCAGCCCATGCAGACATCTAGCTAGAAGTGCAATCGTTCATCCCGAATCTAGCAGACCCACAGATGCACTCGCTATTTTATTATCTGTAGAGAATTCTTAATGCTGAATGCTTTTTATGTTTGAGATAATTATCATATAAGAATGTAGCTCTAGGATTAGCTGTAGCTTGTTTATGTTTGCAATGATTTAAACAGAAAATATTTAAAACGAAAAAAATAATGCTTAATGTTGTCATAGATTGCTTTACAATGATTTGGATTGATTATATATATGCACACCGAAGAGTCATTACATTATGACCACTTGTTTAATACGACATAGGACCATCTTTCGCCCTCAAAACCATAAACACCCGACCTGGTTGTGATGTAGAATCACATATAGTTTTCTTAAATTATACATTTTTTCTAAATTACAGTTAAAACTAATCTTTAATTACATATCCATTTTATCTTAACGGTTATTTCGATCCCACAATAACTTTCCTTCAAAAGAAAAGAAAGAAAACATATTTAACATGTGCTTTATCATTAAAACAGTTCTCAGATTAACAGATTTCCTTTAGATTAATATTCTCATTCGCTAAAAATAATAAAAGAAAGAATAAAGATCGACCTTCCTCTCGGTCAGTAAAATATCATTTTTCTCTCTCCTTAATTTTGATTCTATCTTCCTCGTTACAAAATAATATTTTCATGTACATGTTGTATGTTGTGTCTTTCAAATTATTTTCTCAAAATATGCTCCTAACGTACGAATTCGCTGTCAAATTCTTTAGGCTTATTTTTTTAGGACGGCTTTTCCTGGTAACCCTGTCATTAAATTAAAAATCCTTTTAATTGTTTAAGGCGTAACAGAAAATTTTCCGTAAATGATATCGTTCATTTTTCATGTGCTTTTTGTCGCCAATTGTGTGGCGCCATTGTGTGAATTATAGAATGATGAAGGCATTGCCTTGCCCTCGCTTCACGAACGAAGTCATGTGAAAACTGGCTTTTTATAAAATGCTCTCAGGCACCATCCCTAACTATTTATGTATGGAAAGCTTTAAATTTATAATTTTACTCCAAATAAATAAACTTCTGAAAAAGCATTGTTTTTCATAAATGATCATAGCCTACACCTATCTACAACTTTATAGCGAATGCATTTTAAAAATGAACCTGGTCAACAAACTTTAAAGTACAGAACGATATCATACTGGTATCAACTCGAAAAAGTTCCTGCAATTCTAGCACGTTGTGAGGTGATAGCGTGGCTGCACGATTAGGGATTTTCACGTGTAAACACAAATGTCTTATTGGATTCATGTCAGATGAATTTGGAGGTCAGGACATGACTTGAACTTACTAGAATGCTCCTCGAAACACTCCCTGATGATTCGACCCGTATGGCATAGTGCATTATATTGTTGGTGTATGTAATAATCTACCGGAAACATTGTTGTCATTAATGGGTGCACCTAGTCTTCATCGAAGTTCAAGCTAGGCACAGACGACAGATATTGTTCCATTGGGATTATGGGTCATAATGTGGTCCATAAGCACGTCGTCCACGTGATAACAAAGCTTTCACAGACTCGTCTCTGACCAGTTGTGCGTCCGGGAGCCAGGGTTGGCTCCCGGCGTATTTGCACTCTCTCATCGATCTGATGGATCAAAAAACTAGATTCGCTTGACTATGCAACTTTCTTCCTTTTTTCTGTGGTCCAGTTTCATGGGCCCGTTGCAGGCGCTGCTGACGATGACTTGCTTTCATCACAGGAATGTGCTTAAGGTGCCGGCTGCGTAGGCCCATAGGCAACAGTGCACCCAGTATTGTGTTTTGGAAAACGTTGTATGGGTTGCCACTGTTATTGCAGTTGCCGATTTCAACTATTGCAGCTCTTCGGTCATGACGAATAATGCGTAACAATCTCCGCTGCCCTCTGGAATCAATGCGCCACGGACGACACACCGATGGCCGAAGACGTGTGTTTTTACCATACATACACCACTTCCGATACCTGCTGACAACAACTGCATGTGAATATACCACCAACTGCGCCGTTTCCAATATCGGGGTTTCCAGTCGCCGAGATATAACCATAATAAATATTTGACTTTTATCAAAGTCTAATAAATCTGCTGATTTTCCCATTATGTTGCTAATCACGCTGTTTTATAGTATAATGAATTTACGCATGAAATAAAATTTTATTTAAATAAAATTTTAATTTTAATAAAATTTATACGCGAGAAATAAAATAATTATAAACACCGCACTTGAAAGAAAAAATCAACCGCGTAACTTGTGAACGCCGCGGCGCAGCCCTTTTTCCATAAAATACGGTATATATATAATTTTTTTCCATATGAAAAAATATTCTATACTTTCCTTTGAAAAATCAGGTTAAACCGAATTCGACCTGTAAGAGTGAAAACTGAACTCGACACTTACCCGAACACACAATTATTAGTGTCAGTTCGATTTTAATCGGATTCACCACAATAACACTCGGGTCGGGTTTGAGTAAAATCGGTCAGTTCATTGGACCTACTGAAATTCCAATAGTGACCCACCTAGTATTGCTACAGATCAAATAAATTTCTATTGGATCTTTTTTGCAATTTTCTTACTAATAGATATAAACGCTGAAAATTTGTTTAAGCATTTCGAGAATGAAGCTTTCACCCGGAAATTTAATATTAATAAAAATAATCATTTTCAGCCCACACACACGCATTTTTTCATTTTTTTCACTTTGCTCATTATCTCACATTTACATAGTTCTGTGCAATGGATGTAATTAATTAATGCTTAAAAGTAGTAATTTAATGATAATTACATTTAATTAGAATACAATTTGTTGACTAATTTAAGCAGTTGAATTAATTTTTATCCTCTTGTTGAATATTATCTAATTATATGGGGATTTTTTTTTCTTTTTAAGTCCTGTTTATGTTTTCTTATTGTAACGCTTTGAAAGAGAAAAAAAAAAAAAAAAAAAAAAAAAAAAAAAAAAAAATCTGGAAAGAAGATTTTTAATGGGATTTTTTTTCACTCATTTTAAGATTAAAAACAGACTAATATTTATTTTTAATTGATTTATGTTGTTTGTTACAAATATTAAAGAAATCCTTCTTTTTCAATTTAATCTGTCATATTCCAAAATTTAACGAATGATAACCTGATTCCTAATAATATCTATTTAATTACCCAACTAACCGCTTTCATATTTTAGCTTTATTTCATCACTTATAAACTTAATCACAACTTGATGGGTACCGCATTGGGATTTTTTTCGCTTCTCCTCTTCGATATTTCTTAAGTAATAACCTTTCGCCTGTTTTAACCGACTATTCTTCTGATAGAGGGGGATGGTGGTACAAACGTTTTCAGTTAATTGCGACGGACCGTGCACTGTATTATTTTTTTGGTACTAGGGAGTGTCCTAGAAGTAAGTAAATTAATTTGTTTGCCAACCCTAAGGGCCGTGCCGCCTACCTCTTGTAATAATAAGGAAGGAGGGAGGTGCTGGGCCTTCCGTAGGCCATCAGTCGTTCTAAGAGCATGTAATTATTGGGGCCGAAACCCATGCGCGCCCCATCTCTAAGCCACCGCAAGTCCGCGAAGCGAGTGTGCATCTCTAGCGTCCTCATGTAATTATTTGGGGATTACCTTCCACTGTTTTCCGTCATATTCGGCGGCCAGCTCATTTTCCGCCAGGATTACGATGTTCCCAATAGAATGCATGCATCAGCAACCATCTCTCTATCATTCCCTGTCTCTGTAACTTCCTCTCTCTCTCCTCTCTCTTTCTCTCTGTTCCACGACCGCAATATGGGCGGCGGAATGCTGAAAGCTCCCTCCTATTTCCATTTTATTCCACAAAGACCGTCTCCGTTAAACCCGATCGTCCTAGCAGTCCCTAGTTGCCCTTTACTCGTTCGGCTCGCTTGCCTTCTTAGTTTCTGCCACTCATCCAACAGACATTAAAAGCGATGAATAATTCCCTTCCTTTCTCGTTACGGAGACTTCGCGCAAGGCCTCCTACAAAAGCAGAAAAGTCCTTTTTTTGCGAGAAACTGGCGGTTCAATTATTTCAGCTAACAACCCGATACTAGGTACGGGTGCCTCCCTTTTCTGTCTTTTTTCCTCCCATTACTGATTGGTGTATTGGGTTACAACTTCATAGATTACTACCAGGTTTCCAGTTAAGAAATCGATAAGAACCCTCCTCCACTTCGCTCAAAATGCTTCACAATAATAAATGTGAAGACAGCAATTCCGATTCGGGCCACAAGAACACCCCCTCCCTTTGCCTTTTGTTTTTTTTCGTTTGCAAAACTTATATTGGTCTCTGTTTAAATAAAAATACAAATTTTCCTCCTAATTGCTACAAAGACTCATTTTTACAAGGAAATGTTACATCATGAAAATGTAGAGTTCCATTTATTTATTTTGTTAAATCTTGTTTGTTGATCAAAGTAATGATTGTTTTCAGGCATGCGATTAGTAAATCTTCATTCTTTTATGTTAGTGGCCTTGCATAATGATTGCTGTTCTCTAATGACTTTATAAATTTAGTTCTATCATCTATACTAAATATATAATTAATAGTTTAAAATCCTCTTACTTTATCTACAAAATTTACTTTTTAAAATATGACGTCCTCTGTTATCGAAACTTTAGTTTACAAGACAACTGAAGTTTTGTTGAGAGATCTGTGTATATCTTTTCAGTTGTATGAGACATTGAGAACCAGAGTGGACTATCCTGCATTTATGTGAAAAATGTGTGTAAAGTGTCGAAACACTGTATGTCATGCCATTTATTTGATGCATAAAAAATTATATTGATTTCGAAACTATTTAAATAATACCAATCAGTTTAATAGATTATCGAATGTATCTTGTATCAAGTTGCTAGTGCAAAAGCGGATCAAACGCCTTTGTCACTCTGCCACAGTCAACTTCAATTCAAGCCAATGTGTGTGCTTATATAATGCTTACAGTGAGTCGCATACGATGTTAAATCTCCGTAGAAAGTGAAAGAATCACAATATCCTTCGTGGAGAAGCTTTGTCTGCTCTTGCCACTTTTAAAAATACCTTTAGACAAAAAGTTGTTTCAAATTTTGGAAAGCATTTTTCTTGAAACTGCAGCTGGAGAGATTGGCCCCCTCTGTTTCTCAATACCTCATATGTAGCTCGACTTAAATAATATAAATTCCTGCTTTTAGCTTCTATGTTAATATAATAAATAAATAAATAAATGTAAGGTTTTTTTCCCCTTATTATTTTAAGTCGTTTGATATGGAATAGTTGATGGTTCAGACTTTGTAAATCACTTTCATTGCATTGTTTGTTTGTGCACATAAGTCCTACAGAACTTTTTATTTTTTATTAGTGGAGCACAGTGTGAATTATCCTTTAAAAAAAAAAAAAAAAAACCCTCTGATTAACCTTATTTTTTATTTTATTTTTTATCTTCCATTTATGCATAAATTTTATGTGTGAATATCAAATTTGATTTATTTGAGGAAGAGGTAACTTATAATTTTTTTTCTGTTCATTTAAATTTTATTAATTAATAGATGGTGCAAAATTTACCTCTCAGATAATTCTCGAATTTGGCTTCCTCAGAAAGTATAAATTCGCAGCGAACTCTTTTAAAGTAGAGCGTAGAAAGCAACTTATTGAAAGTGATGTTTATAGCTTTTTTTTCCCACGATACCTTATAATAGTTCGAAACACTAAACCATTAAAAAAGCAACATTCAGTATAAAACGTTAGATAACATATATTACGAATATTTTCCTGTTTTTAGGATTGAATTTTTGTTCTTTGGAGGTAAACTAATTCACCGAAAAACTGGAAATCGGGAAAAATTCAAAGAAACTGTTTTGCTCTTAAAAACTTGAGGAAACCTCAAGCTACTAATTTCTTCCAAATTCAGGGCAAATTGCTTAGTTACTCTGGAAAAAATGTTCTGTCTATTTTTAAAGTTCCTGTCAGCTAGCTTTTATTGGGTAGCTAAGCTCTGTCGTTTATTGTTGATATTGAAATGAATATATAATCTAGACAATTACTCAGATAAGACTCAAGTTTTTCAAGTTAATTTTATTTTATAAGTTTCATATATAAAAAATAATTGTAATTATATTCTAATACATAAAAACATCGCATGCGTATACACAATACAAAGCGAGTAACCAAATGTCAAAATACTGGAGAAAAAAAAATAATAAAAATAAACGTTTGTGCTGTTCAGTGCTATCATTTATACAAAAAATTATATTGATCACCAATTTAAATGTACGTCTTAAAAATATTTTATAATATCCTAACTAAAAACACATACATTTAAAACACCTACATTTAATACATATACATTTACTATATATAAAGTACTACATATACATTTGATACAGATAATGTATACAAACATATACATTTGCATAAACATAAACTAATACATTTACACATTCCTGTATCGTGAAACAATTGTTTTTGAAAAAATAAAGTGAAGATTAAAAATATGTATGCATTGCAATCCTTTTTTTAAGATTTTGCTGTTTTTGTTGATGAGAACGAGCCACTTTACTCTAGGTTGTCCAATATGAAGATTCTATCTAATGCTTTAATCCCCAGACAAAAGACTCTCTTTAAAATGTTTTTGAAGGCGAGTGAATTGGTCTGGAACCAGCAAAAGACTGCATGTAAACAGGAACTGCACTTCACAGTCGGCTGTGATTGTAATTACGAATTTAAACTTTTGCACGGAAACTTACATTCACGTTAATTTCAATGTTTGGGTTTGGGTTTGATATTTTAATAGTTTATTACCTTATTTGGAAATGATGAGTCTTGCATGTTCTATGTATGTATTATTAATAATATTTAATTATAACTATAATAGCTGAGTTAAATTTTGTAAATGAAGTTTTTATAATGTTGTATTGATTAAAAAAGTAAATTTTTCATAATCTGCAATTTATTTTAATTAAAATATTTTAAAATAACAATAATAGTTGAGTTAAGATTTGAAAATGAGGTTTTTATACTACTGTATTGATTTTAAAAAATTACATTTTTGTTCGTCTACAATTTATTTTAATTAAAATATTTTAAATTGTTTACTAAAAATCTGATTTAAGCGTTTGTTTCTTTCCATAGTGGTGATCAATTATTAATTTCTAGATCCCAAAAAGATGGTTTAAAATGAAATAAAAGATATATTTCCAAGTTCGATTGTTCTCTGCTGATATATGACCTAAAACTTCGCTTTATTGTTACTAATTATTGAACTTGCTATTGTTGAGACAAAATATAACATAAAGTAAGATTTATTGGGTGTACTGTATCGATGACTTGTCAGTTATTACACAGTGCAACAGTGAAATCTCTTATGAAGTGAAAGTGTCCAATTTTGCATGATATCAACTCTCTAAATACGGATATAAAAACTTCAGCGACTTTTGTTTCAGAAAAACAGACGTGCAACGTAAGATTTTTTTTTTTTGTTAGGGTACCGTATTTTAAAAGTAAAAACTAAACCATTATAAGACCATTTTTTGAGTCTGTTTGTCACTGCCATTTTACTCGAAACTGTGGAACGTGGAAAGATGAATAGGATGAAGTAATGAAGGCTATTGGCTCATATATTTATTGGTTATTCTCTTTGCATCGTTTGCGATTCATTTCTTAACATATTTTTCACTCTTATAATTGAAAGTAAAGATTATGTTCCTGGAGCAATCATGTGAAACAATCATGCGCGAAAAGTGTTAGAAAGTCGTAATATCCGTTGCATCTTGTTGTTATATAATATTTCCTAAACATCTCCAAAAACTCTTCTTTAGCCTATTGTCATATAAATGTGAATTGAATAGTATGCAAAACAACAACATTCGTAATGTTTCAGACAGTGAAATATTCGTTAAACTCTAATTAATCTATTTGGATAGCTACCGTTAATGTTATTAACGCAAAAGTAATTTTTTCTAAAAAAAATCGGATCTGAAAGGGTTATAGAAGATAATTAATGAGGTGAAACAGTTTTTTGGTAAACAATTACGTACATAAAGGATTAAATTGCCAGTTAATTTTTTTTTACAGTATTCTAATTTGTTTTGCTAAAATAATTAAATAAATCAATGTTTTTCTTTCTCTTTACAGCATCGAAGAGGACGAATTAGTTGTGCAAGACGCGCAGTCTGCTGTTTTCCGCGAAGAGAAGCTTTGTATTGTGCAGTAATGATGTATTTTTTATAGCTTACTGGCTACGAAATGATGTCGTTGATAATATGTTTTTCACTTGCATTTAATATGTTATGTTTTAGTGTTGTAGCTACGAAGATTTCACAGATATCTAATATATTGATGCAAAATATGATAATATATTTTGAAGTGTGCTTAATAATTTATGCGTCTATGTTAAAGTATTGTTAAGTTTTGACTAGGCTGTACTTTCTTTCAATTTGAAAGGATCTTAGCTTATTTATTATTTTATTATGTTATTTTGTAAAAATGATATTTAGAAAAGCCATATGTAAATACAGTGACTAATTAGTTTTATGTCATTAATGTTATGCATTATTAGTACTGCTCGCGATTATAAAGTGTATTTATTGTTTTAATTTTAGCAACGAAAATGCCTTAAGGATTTAAAAAAGACTATTTTATGTTGCTGTCAAGTTATTTGCATTTTTTTTAATCGAAATTTTTTTATTTCTATTATTATTTAAAAAGTCATGACTATTAATTTTTTTTATGTTTTCGACTTTTTATAGCCATTTTTCATAATGTCACGCGTTTTATAATACTGTTATTATAAGGTAATAGTTAGGAAAGAACGTCTGTCGTGAGAAAAACATTTCAACACAGCTATTTCCACATAAAAATCTTCCTCATAGATTTTTTCAGCATTTTCAAGCGAAATATACGAGATTATTGATTGACAAACATTCAGTTTTAGCAATGCTTTTGTTGTTTTTACAGCTTCCCTAAAAGTGTTTTCAGGTGATCGCTTTATAAACTTATGCATTTGAGTGTGTTTTACTATTTAAAAAAATTGTGATTCATCTTTTTAGAGAAAATTAGACTTGCAATACCCGATCAAATTTAGACATTTGGATTCATTATATACATTGTGATTTTATCTGTTCATCAAATTTTCACTATTGTTGTATCACATCATTTTAAATTTACAGTTTTGTATTTAACCTCACGTTAGGCGTGCGGGTGACATGTGTCGTACATGACATTTGAAACATTTGCAAAGTTTGTATGTATTTTTCATTCCCTCTGTCGGATTCCCTTCCTCTTTTTCATAATTGAATTGTTCTTAAGCCGTTGTAACTTTTAAATATAAATTTTGAATGTGTATTTTGTTATTTTAGAATGTTGCTTTATTACTATTTTTTTAAGCACAAAAACAGCATAATGACATATGTCCCCAGCGCGACGCGACTATTTGCGTAACAAATATTCGCGCGCCTAACGCAGGGATAATTTAATTCATTATTATACATTGATACTATTGAATCATGAGTCTTGAAACAAATTACTATACCAGATTATTAATGTCCTAAAATCATCCATGTATATATCTGTTGGTTTAATGTAATAATTCTACACTACATTTATTGTAAAGTTTATTAGTTGGAAAAATGCTGTACATAAAAGTACATGACTTCTACATAACAATATAATTTTTATAAGATTCTTTTCAACTATTTCTTGCCGGCATAATTATCAAAAATGCAATTCAAATTACGAGAAATAAAGAAAGCCAAAAGAAACAAGAAGGTTTTCACATAAATTATGCTTTTACATAGTTTTTAACCTTTTGTGAATCAGCAACTCTGGTTTGAAAAATATTTACTCAGATGTTAGAATAAATCATTTTTAAACATGTTAAAGATAATTAGACTTTTTTTAACATAATAAAAAAATTTGATTAAAAGTTTTTTTTCCATGTCTACAACAAACAGAAAATTTCATACTTCTTATAAATTTTGTCGATTTTTTATTACAAAATTGTAAAGCACACTAATTTATACTTGTAAGAAAAAATCTATTTTTGGACGTCTTCAGATTTTTTTTTTAATTTTACAAATTTTTCGAAGATTATTTTAGCAATAACGATGCAAAGGTGCTGAAAAAGTAAATGAACTGTGGCATGAAAAATTAACTCAGTCTGTTGTAAATTCTATACCGACTGTTGTAAATTCTATAAAAAATTTAAATTAAATACTGTGGTGAGAGATAACAGCAATAAATAAAACCGTCTAGTAAAGCCCACTATATTAGTAAAATTGACATTTGGTTATGTTGCAGATATGCAACAGTGATACAAAGGGTTAAGGTCCTTTAAATACTTAGTATCAGTCAGAAAATTAAAGTAATTTCAACTAAGTAATAAAATTTCATCTTTCATATTTGTGGTTTTAACTTTCTCTTTATCTTATGTAAAATCGCATACAATCAACTTTGTGAAATCTGCAAAGTTTGGAACTGAACGTATAGTACAGAATTTCTTTTCTGTTTACGTTATAAAAATTTTGACAAATTGATGACCCTAGCATAAGAAGTAAGCGTGGTAAGTAAAGAAAATCCACGTGTCTTTTGTTATCCTTGTAATGTTTGGTAAATTCATTTTTCCAAAAGAAAATAGAAATAAACATTTACATATTTTTTTTTTCTTTTAAAAAGTCATAATTATTTTGTTTCGTCTATTTTTGGCTAAATAAGCAGTAATCTTATTATATATTTAATTTTTTATAAATAAATATTTTATTCAAGAAATAAAATAATCCGAATTATGTTAGAATCGATGCATACACCAGCTGGATTTTAAACGGTCAATTTTTTTTTAATTAGATGTAACAGAGTAGTATGTTCTCCAAAAATAGTCGATAGAGAAGCGATGATTTAATACCTTGTTATTGAAGTCTTTTGAGAATAATTGAAAGTGCCAAAGTACTTGTTATGTTCAGTTTTTTCTGTTCTTGTTATTTCGAATTTAAAATGTTAACAGACGCAATGCTGTTGTGAAATTTCAACGCTGATCTACATAGATGGCAACATAAAATATTCTTACTGGTCAGAATAATAAATAGTTTAAAATAAATATGTTAGAACGTCATTCTTCCAGAAACGCGCGTATTCATGGATATGATAAACATGTCTTTTGAAAGAAAAAATCTTTAGTCGCCAAGTCACGTCTCTATTATCTTTGCGAATACTGGCAGTGTTTTAGATAGTCCAGAGAAATTAAAATGCATTTGTATGCCTTTAATTGGCACATTTATTTGCCCACAGAGGAGACTTGCATGTCCATGAAAATATCTTTGAAAATGTTCGTTGCTGGATGAATGACAGTAACATGAAATACTCTTATAGCGCAGTGACCGAAGTGTGAAATTACCGCGACTTATTGTCCACATTGCCATCCGCGACGTGGAAAATGAGACACTTTTGGCATCACTGTGACGTTAGTCATATTGTGTGTCCTATTTTTTGACAAACTGGAATAACGACCATTTGCAGTCTTCTGGTGGTGTGAGACAGAAAAGTCAATCATAATGACGTCACAGTGAAGTCATGAAGTGATGATCACCAGAAAATCATAAATGTGATGTATTATTGATATCACATTTTGGTCACTATTGTAACTAACATTTGTACCATGATATTGTCTAGATGTGCTATAAGAGGAGTCATTTTACAAGTGATAAATTATCATTAAACGTGACTTATGTGTCTTAAATATATTATCTTTTTTTTCCATTTAAAAAGAAACAGTAAAACTGACTTCGTAAATTGTGTTATTAATTTGTATTTTTATTTGTTTTTATGAAGAAATTAAGTTGAAATATATTTATTTTATAACTAGAATAATATATTAAAAACGACTGTTTTGACATAATTGTTGAAACTGTTCTTATTGTATATATTTTGTAGTTAATAGAGCTTATATCTAAGGAAATAAAAAGAGAGAACATTTTGAACAATATACTTTCAGTGTTACCGATACAAAAGTTTGATTCTATAACTGCGTTTATACAAAGCTTATCTTGAACTTTTTGATATCTAATATGTTAGACAAAAAACGTATGGTCGTTTGCGTATCTTATTAATTTTTCATAACCCTTTAAAAACTTATTTAGTTAAACTAATGCTGATATTGTTTTTCTAACTTTCCTTGCTAATAATATTGAATAATAATCATAAAATCAACCAAAACGTGTCAGAGTACAAATAGTAGAAAGTAAAAATTAATAATTTTTGGCAAACGTAAGGCAGTGAAAGAATTAACCGTTTCTTTTTTTCTTTATTTAAAATCATAATACAGGTTGATTTAAAATGGATGTGTTTGATACAAATACCAATATTTTCGTTTTAAGTATCAATAGGCAGGGAAAACTTTCTGAATACATCAGGAAGTTCAATATTGTGTTTGCAGCTTTATAATTATACTGCTTTTGACTCTCGTTGATCACACGGACAACGTCCTATCAGTATCACTTACAGTAATATTTGTATCAGCTAGGAAAAAATGCCGTATAATCTTGCTTTAAAAATCGCACAGAAAAAATTGTTTTTAGGTGAATCTGGGCGACCAAGAGGAGTCGCGCAGAACCTTTCTTTTTTCACTATTC
Source organism: Maratus speculifer (assembly GCA_964019185.1). Lineage (NCBI taxonomy): Eukaryota > Metazoa > Arthropoda > Arachnida > Araneae > Salticidae > Maratus > Maratus speculifer. The sequence continues at coordinate 67,388,311 of OZ025299.1, read as the reverse complement.
GTAATTTATTATGAAGTTATTTTCATCTGTAAACAATACTGTCATTTTAAATTAACCAGTAAATTGATCCAATTGTAGGTACAAAAAAAAAAAAAAAAAAAAAAAAAAAATCATTTTTCGCATCTTAAAGTCATGTCACTTTTATCGATAAAATCTTTTCATAGATACGAATTGAATATTTCTAACTGAGCCCAAATTTCCAAAAATGCCCTAGCCGGGAATCGAAACCAGATCTTTTGCTTACAAGGCCAATGCTTTATCGTTTAAGTTAACTAGACCGACAATTCTCGAGCATATTTCGCTCTGATAATTTTATTGGTAATAAGGTTATCTGAGAATACACTTCTTCACCAACAGGGAATTGTCGTCAGTCGATATTATGCATATTCTTGTAGGAATTGCTATCGGAAATATGTTACAAGATGGCCACCAAAATTTTTGAGTTACCCTTATATAGATAACTTTATTGTCTCTACTAATTCTTACTATTGTTTAAATCCCCACATAGGTTCACAAGTATAAACGCAAGTTTGAAGGCATAAAGAAACATTATTATGTTATAGAATTAAAAACTTGAGTGATGGACATAATTTTACTGCATAAATGTTTTGTGAATGCGCTTATTTTGCTTCGGTTTATTTGGACGTTAATGGAATTTTATATGTTTTCTACAGTGTACAAAATGTACTAACTTATATATTTTATTTATATGACCCACTCTTTTTACCTCACTTTTTACTTTTCTTTCTAATGTTAGTCATTGAAGATTACACATGCATGCTGTTATATATATATATATATATATATATAAAGCAGTTTTTACCATTTACGTAGCTTATGTTTAATTTATCTAACTCTTTAAAAGTATGTGTTATTTGTCCATATCAGAATTCACACGCATATTGTTTTTAGCCGTGACTATTATATCGTATTCATATGCAAAAAATATTAAAAATTTCTACTGTCTTTGTATTTTTTTTCCTTGCCATTTTTTTTTTTTAAATGCGAGGGTTTAGTAATCATAAATTTATCCATATTTTAATCAGAAAGATTTTTATTGTATAATCTTCAAAGTATTTTAAAATTGTAACTATAAAGTAGAAACATAGAGTTCTCTTTTTAAGAAGAAAAACTCCTCGAGCGTTACATCATCTTCACGCATTCAAAATTTTTGCCGTGAAATGGATATTATATTGCTGTTCTTATTTACCTGTATTTGTAAATTTTTGTCATTGTTTATGTTTTTAAATAATTGGAGAGGAGATCTGTCCAATAAAAACTTTGTATTTTTTCCCTACATTATTTTTGTCTTAAATTCAATGTTTTTACTACCGAAACAATATGCTGAAAAAAATATGCATGAAATGAAATTTAATATTTTGGAAGTGGGATTTTTTATTTTCTGTTTTAATACAAGCACTGTAAAAAAAAAATTCTTTATTGTACAAAACAAAAGTGATGGCACCCCGACTGCAAAACAGTTGTTGTAAAATTTACTAGCTACTGCCTTTAACCAATTCGGGATCATGGTTGCATATATCAAAAGCAGCATACATAATTCATTTTTGGTATTAGTAAACAAGAAAAGAAATATTTGATTTCTTATGTTACAGCATTTTCGTGATTATTGAAGTAAAAGGAACTTTAAAAAAAAGTGGTGCCGACCGAAGAAAATTCGTGTAAAAGCTGCCGGTCCCGAAGATGTTAAGAGTGCTGTAAAATTTCTTGAGTCTGGGGAGAGTCGAATTGTTATTGGCTGCGTGTTGCACGTGACAGAAAGAATTCGATTTTTGCTTCACTATTTGCTTGAATTCGATTTTACGAAATCGCTGTTTGAATTTGATTTCACAGCATAGATGCTTGCAAAAATTACAACATAAAGTGCGGGAAAAATCACAATATATTTTTATTTATTTATTTATTTATTTTATTTACAGTGTGAATTATTCTGTATTTGTTTAGTACAAACTTTCACTTAATACACTTTTTTTTAGTACAAGTTCTGTTTTCCGTAGGAAATATTTATTTACCTATTATATACAGTTTATTATTTATTTAATTTGTTTCCTTTGTATATATATATAGATATATATATGTTAAAATTTTATCGCCTATTTTTTGCATTAGGACATCTGAAGAAACTGTAGGTATTTGAAGTAATTGTTACACTGTGATCTATTTTACTGCCTGACAGAATAATCATTTGACAAACCTTTATACAATTTTCATGAAAACTAAGCCATGTTTTGTATTTCCACCATATCTGCAATTTCGTTTTATATTTGTGCTTTTTTTTTTTTTTACTTTGTGAAAACATCGAATATTGTGAAAATGACTGAAGTATATTGACATGAAATCTGTTTGTCAGTCTCACGACATCTTTTTTTCCAGAAGACTTCCCTAAATGATTTTCATTTGCACTCATAATTTTGATAATAATAATAATAATAATCGGATTTTTATAAATTTATAGAGAAATCATCCATTATTTACATCACTCTTAAAAAGGGATGATCTGCAAATTGTAACACGGTATGTGACGATGGGGCAGGAGAGTTGGGTTAAAACATCGTGATATCCATCAAAAGTATGAAAGCAGTTAGGTTAAGCTTTCTTTCAAAACCCACTATACATGCTAGTTATAGACCAGTCATAAAACAATTTAAAAATTTGAGGTAAAAGATGCATTTGATAGAGTGGAAAAGTTACATCTGGCAAAAAAAAAAAAAAAAAAAAAAGATTTTTATAACTGTTGATTTTAATTTGTTACATGTTTGTAAACTTTTTCAAAAATTAAGCGTAGAGATTTAGTCAAAATTAGGTCTAAATGAAAAGTTGCTAAGACGTAAAACACGAGAAGGGTATCATTCGTCTGTGACAACCCGTGAGCATAGGAGGATACAGGTGTAAAACAAAATATGAAATTAGTGGATAACCCTAATCACAATGCATCTTTGACTGCAAACTTTTTCTAGTCTATCATTACTTTTTGATGTGGGTATCAAACCATATCTTCCTCCGGGAAGAGGTTAGTTTTGTAAGAGATTCGATTGGTTCGATTTTATATCTAGTTCTAGGTGCTTTTGAAAAGATAATTTAATTAATTCGAGGTTCATTTGGTAAGATAATTTACTTAAATCAAGATTCGTTTGCTTTGTGACCCCGCTGGTCTAGGGGCGAATTGTTTATTGATTATTGTTTTTGATATTTTTAAAACCTGAAAGAGTAGATAAAGAGTTCAATAGTGCTATCTTTTACATCAAAGTTAATTATTTTGACAGGTAATAAAATTTTTTGAGTTATTTATAATGTAAAATTATATCCAAAAATGGATGAAATTTATTTCATTATTACAGGTTGGAATGTTGTATTCAATTTTTAAACAGCCTTAATAATGAATTTTTATAACTATTTAAAATATTATCAAGTATAGATTTAAAATTTCCGTTTTAAAATGTAGACTTGAATGTGAATTTATCAGATTTTCGTGGATAAGATTATTTTCTTCAGATTATTACTACTTATAATTGAATCTTTACACATTCAGGCTTTTTGGATGATTATTTCAAAAGCTTTAAGAAAAGTTTACGCTATGTTAAATAAATTGATTGGAGAACTAAATTTCAGGCAACTATTGAAGTATCTAAACACGTTTTATCTCCTTAAAAGGAATGTTTGATGATAACTTAGGAACTGTATATACTTCTATATTAAAATCTGCTCTAAAATGTAAAATTGGGTATGTTTTTCATAAAAAAATTCTCTTGTAAATATTATCTAACATTATTTCAGCATAGTTCGAATGAAACAATTTATAAAATTTGGCTATATCCTAATAAAACACTTTTATTTTTTCTGACTCAATTGCAGTCCTATTTTAATTTGTGTGTCTTTTTCTTTTACAAAATTTCTTACAAATATTGTTTAAGAAAAGTCTTTTTAAAATTATTTTTTCTTTCTTCCTTTCTTTCTTTTTTTTTTTGGCTACACATTTTAAGTATGTACATTAGTTGAAAATGCAAAATAGACGTCAATTCTAAAGACATCTAAGGGGTAATTGGTGCAGTTTATAAAACTGACTATATACACTGTAAAAAATATCCGTTAATATACAGAAATTGTTCCCTAAAATTCTACGGAATAGTTCCGTTTTTCCGAAAAAACGGCAGAAATTCCGTTATTGATATTTTGAGATTATAAAAACAGTAACTTTTCCGTAAAATTTTCTGAAAACGGAGGAGTTCCGTATTAAAACAGCATAAATTCCATAAATAACACCAGTGTCGCCATCTATATCTGGGATACAAAAAAATAATAGAGTTGTTTCATGAACAACTTTGTATAATAATGTTCTTTATTTCTTTCTGTTTTAATAACATAAAGCTAACATATTTTTACAATATTAAAAGAATAATAAATATTATAAAATTTTATTAATCTCTTTTAAGTTTGAGATTAGTTAGTTAGTTTATTTTCAGTTAGTTTATTTCCATTATCATTTTTAAATAATGTTTACCAGATTTATAGCCTATTTTTTAAAATATGCATAGGATAGTGGAAAAACGTTCGACTTTTAAATTTAATATATTTTAATAAAAGTAATAATAAAATAATAATAAAATAATTTTAATTTTAATATATTTTAATATTACTTTAAGAATATCCTTTCAAAAATAAATAAGTAAATAAATATGAATAATATTACAATAAACTTTTAAAAATCTCCTTAAAATGAAAAAAAAAAAAAAAACTTTTTAATGCATTTAACTCTTAATACATGTAATATTTTAAAGTCTAAATTTTATTTTTTATAGAACTGAAATTAAAAACTAAATATTCGAAATTATGGAAATAAAATCTGGAATCTGGATAATGGAAAAACGTTCGACTTTTAATTTTAATATATTTTAATAAAGGTAATAATAAAGTATTAATAAAATAACTTTAATTTTAACATATTTTAATATTACTTTAAGAATATCCTTTCAAAAATAAATAAGTAAATAAATATGACTAATATTACAATAAACTTTTAAAAATCTCCTTAAAAAAAAAAAAATAATAATAATAAAAAAATAAAAAATAAAAAAAATAAAAATAAAATAAAATAAAAAACTTTTTAATGCATTCAACTCTTAATACATGTAATATTTTAAAGTCTAAAATTTATTTTGTATAGAACTGAAATTAAAAACTAAATATTCGAAATTATAAAAATAAAATCTGTTAAATATTTAGAACTATACACTCATATAGAAAATAATTCTCAATAAAAATTAATGCCGCGTTCAACATAAGGCCTTTGCTTTATAAAATCATTCGAAATAAGTAAAGATATTTGCAAGCACTGTACGCGTAACTATGGCGTAATGGTATTACACTACTACAAGCTGCCATGGGACAGGTGCTTGGTTCGATCCCCATTGAGGGTAAGTGACATTTATTCAAAGTTGTTTAAATTAAATGTATGTGTTCTAATCTGATGTGTCCTTGTCTAAAGAATAAAAAAGCCAGTTTGTCCTTGAAAATTCTTTTTTGGCTTTCAAGCGAAAATTTTTATATAAAAAAAAATATGAAAACGGAAACATTTTGTAAAAAAACGGAAATATTACTAGAAAAAACGGAAATTTTTTTCCGTTAAATAACGGAAATAGTACTGGCGTCAAGATTACCAGAACTATTTCCATTATTTAACGGGAAAATTTTTTACAGTGTATCTTTCATAATCAATGTTAAGGAATGTGACCAATATATACAGAAAGTGCGGTTTCTTTGCTACAAAATAGAAAATACTTGCTTTTCTATATTAATAAACAAAAGTGCTGTCATTGCTCTTTGAAACATCCGTCGTGGATGGAAGATTTGAAGCAGGTGAGAACCGAGAGGTATGACCATGTCAAAAAATGTTTCAAAATTCAAAATATTTTGAATTATATAATGAAAGTAAAATTAAAAGGATAAAACTATCAATAAGGCGTGAAATATTAGAGAGCTAAAAAAATATTTAAAAAATACACTATATACATATCTATCAATTTGAATAAAAAACGAGAAAACAATCATTTTTGCGTTAAGCACGTTAAGAGCCTACACTAGTATTCAAAAAGACCCGGGTAATAACATTGTTTTTTAGGTAGCTTTCATTACAAAAAGTAAAAAGCTACCTATTGCAGCCGTCCGGAGGAAAGCACTTCCGGAAAATTTTGGTATATTTTCACCGATCATGACCCCCAGACCCCAAAACCACCCTCCGTTCAAATGTTGACATATATATATATATATATATATAACCATATATATATATATATATATATATATATATATATATATATATATATATATATATCTGATTTTTGTCATGCGATAACTAACGTATTTATGAACCGATTTGAATGAAACTTGGTATGTACATAGTACATACAAATGTCTCGACCGAGTTCGTTGGCCAGCATCATTCGCCATTTTGTTTCAAAATGGCGGCCATTTTAAATTTTTAAAAAAATTTAAAATTTAAAATTAAATGCGAAAAAATTAAAAGTTGAAAAATATTTTTCTTTTACGTGTTAGAACTTAAAACAAAGATTCCAGAACACTTTTTATTTTGTCTATACCTTACAAAATGATTGAGTTATAGCACTTTGAATTTTTCTTATGGCTGACATTTTGAAACGATCTGATTTTTGTCACGTAATAACACGCGCATTTATGAACCGATTTCAATGAAACTTGGTATGTACATAGTACATACAAATGTCTCGACCGAGTTCGTTGGCCAGCATCATCCGCCATTTTGTTTCAAAATGGTGGCCATTTTAAATTTTTTTAAAAATTTAAAATTTGAAACTAAATGCAAAAAAATCAAAATTTGAAAAATATTTTTCTTTTACGTGCTAGAACTTAAAACAACGATTCCAGAACACTTTTTATTTTGTCTATATCTTACAAAATGATTGAGTTATAGCACTTTGAATTTTTCATATGGCTGACATTTTGAAACGATCTGATTTTGTCACGTAATAACACGCGCATTTATGAACCGATTTCAATGAAACTTGGTATGTAGATAGTACATACAAATGTGTCGACCGAGTTCGTTGGCCAGCATCATCCGCCATTTTGTTTCAAAATGGTGGCCATTTTAAATTTTTTAAAAAATTTAAAATTTAAAACTAAATGCGAAAAAATCAAAATTTGAAAAATATTTTTCTTTTACTTGTTAGAACTTAAAACAACGATTCCAGAACACTTTTTATTTTGCCTATATCTTACAAAATGATTGAGTTATAGCACTCTGAATTTTTCATATGACTGACATTTTGAAACGATCTGATTTTGTCACGTGATAACACGCGTATTTATGAACCGATTTCAATGGAACTTGGTATGTACATAGTACATACAAATGTCTCGACCGAGTTCGTTGGCCAACATCATCCACCATTTTGTTTCAAAATGGTAGCCATTTTAAATTTTTAAAAATTTTTAAAGTTTAAAATTAAATGCGAAAAAATTAAAAGCTGAAAAATATTTTTCTTTTACGTATTAAAACTTAAAACAATGATTCCAGAACACTTTTTGTTTTGTCTATATCTTAATAAAATGATTGAGTTATAGCACTTTGATTTTTGCTTATGGCTGACATTTTGAAACGGTCTGATCTGAACGATCCATCATGTTGCTTTAAAATGGTTTACACTTTATGATATCGTGGAATTTGGTGACTCTCTAAATCGCTTAAAATAAAACCAGGTTGAATAAAAGATGACTAATTTCTAAAAATTCCTATTAATATTCAGTCTTGACAAAAACTAGCATTCACGACGACTTATAAAATCACTAATTTTATAAGATTATTTCCACTAATTTGAGTTTAGTATTTTTGAACAATGTAACTTACTTTAAAATAAATAAATAAATGTATAAGTATATGAAAGCTACCTCTTCCTCCCGGCATTGCCGGAAGGACTTTTTTTTTTTTTTTTTTTTTTTTTTTGTGCATAGAATAGATGAGAACGATCAACAACCGGATTAGTTTTTACTTTTACGATTTTGGTTTCAGATTTTTTTTTTAAATACTTTAATTTTTGAAATCGGTTCTGAAATTGAAACTATCATAATATATATATATATATATATATATATATATATATATATATAAAATGTGTAATCAAAATCGAAAAAGTAAAAACTAACCCGATTATAGATCGTCGTCAGCTATTCTATGTAAAAAAAAAGAATATATATATATATAAAATTTGAGCTAGATATTTTAAAACAACGATCCCATAGACTTAACATTATCATCCAAGTCTTTTTGACTTATTCGAGTGGTCTCTTAAGTATGTTTCAGTCCATGCAAATCAAACGTCCGGGTGGAACGCATTTTTGTCTTTCATTTGTGGTTATGACTCTATAATGGATATTGCGAAATAACCATAGACCAAATAGCATGTAATTAAAAAAAGAAAGAAAGAAAGAAAATATGGTGGTTTATGGCACCTCCATGGTCAAATGTTCCTCACTTCTCCTACTTCAACTATTCCACACTATATCGAAATCCTTTAAGTGTAATTTTACTTCTTTTATCAGAGTTTCTGATTCTTCTGTTTAATTTATGCGCTAGAACCATTTTTATTGTTTTATGTAACCATTTGTATATTTTTTCTATTATTTTTATGTATTTATACTGTGCAATCATTTTATTTATGAAGTATTTACGTAGTTTTTATGAAAGAATTTATTTATGAAGATAATAAACTTTGGCATGTGCGGCTATACTTATTTTGAACAAAAAAGCAATAATACCACGAATTGTTCCTTTGTTGCTAAACATGTTAATCATACTTGGGATGCTGTGTTAATGTGCTACATCCATACTGTGTTACTATGATGATGAACTGCTATGTAATGTAAAAAATATTGCAAAAGCTATTTTCATGCATTTGTCTTATGGATCGATGTATCTGTCGATCGCGATGAATCAAGTAGTCGTCTACTGTATGAAAAGGTAAATTGTTCGCATAGATTAAAATTAAAGAATGTTTTTATTTCTTCATATTCTTGGTGATTTCCTTTTTAAACTGAATGTGGTGACAGAAAACTGGAAATGAAGAGATTTTTGTAGATTTATAAAAAATTTGGTAAAAAATGTCCGCTATCTGTGGAATTAATAATGTATGTTTCGTTTTGATTTTGACTAACTTTATCCGTTGTTATAAAAATTGCAGGGATATCTTAGCTAATCAGATTTACATTTATTCTCGAATTTATGTCATAAATGACATGTACAGAAGAAATCTTAGCCGTAACTAAAAGTTAAATAAATTATGTATACGTATATGCATTACATAAAAGCATCTTTTGTATAAACTTATTTTCAGATTGCAGATTTCAGACTGCTGGAAAATATCGAATAAATTTTCTATTGATGGTTATGGTTATTATATTGATGAGTATGGTTACTTTTAAAACATGCTTACTTTTATAACAAAGCATATGACACTCATGCTCTGTTATGAAACTTTCTTATATTTTGCCTCATAATTTTGAAAACAAAGAAAGATATGTTTGTTTTAAAACTTTCGCCAGATTTGCTGCAAAATACTTGCATGTACTGCTGCATATGAACTGAACGCCAATTGCTTATTAAAAATTTCCCGCTTTGCACTTTGATCAGTTTAATTTCGCGCTTCTTTCTTATTAAGACGACCACAAAGATTTTAAATGAGAGGGAGGGGGTATTTATTATTATTATTTTTTATGTTTGAACCATTAAGAATGTCATACAGTTGGTCGATAAAAAGAAATCGCACAAATTACGGTCGTACCTTGACAAGCAGTAAACATAGAGCTACGTATACCAGCGATATTTCTGACTGGCTAGTTCCATGCATTCTTGTGATGTGAGCCACATATGTGCAAATTGCCAGTTTTTTGACTGCCAGTATTTTAGAACAAAGAAATGTAACTTATTTTATTGCAGATAGATCATTAACTAAATTGGCGAAAAAAGCTTTTCGAAAATAATGGTAGCCAAAAAGTATAGCAGTTATCGGCTATATGACTGATACTGCGTAAACCCGCACTAGTCCGACGGCAAAACTTTGAATTCATCTTAAAACATTCATTTTTTTTTTTTTTTTTTTTTAACTGTATATTCTGAAGACTTTTGTGAGAATAGCATTAAAAATAATTTGTGTACTTATTTTGTATGAAATAACATTAAAATTTCAACAAAAATATAATTACTATGTATAAATATAAATACAGTAATGTTTCAAAAGAATCATGGAATTAGTTAAAATCATCTACTTTTTATCAAGTGAATGAAAAGTTTGTATTTTTAATGAAATAAATGGGATTTGAAAAATTATTGGCAATATATCACTGTTTTTCAGCGGTTATACCATGATAACTTTTGAAATTATGTAATTTTTTATAAAGGAAATTAAATTTTCTACTAACTATACCTGAACTGAAAATAACCAAAAGATTTTTCCGAATGAATGCAAAATATTATTCATTTTTATGAATTTTTAGGTTTTTGATGTTATTTTATTTATTTATTTACCGTATTTACTCGTGTATAGGGCGCACGCGTGTATAAGGCGCACCCCTACTTTACAAGTAAAAATGGCGATTTCTTAAAATCTCGTATATAACGCGCACCATAAATTTGATACGCTAACGAAGAATGACCAAATGAATTTCAGTATAAAAAAAAAGAAGACGAAACAAACACTACATCAGACCAGAAAACAAGACGAAAATGATGTTTTAGACGTCAGATTGTTAGAGAATGACGTGAAATAGGAATGAGTGACGGTAAAGAGAATTGCTAATTAGCGTTCAGATAATGTCATTAGCTCTGTTGTATAAAAAAAACTGCAAGGAATGAAATAAATATGCAGTAATACTTCAATTAAGGAACATTGTCTGAGTTTTAATATCTTCTTTGAATAATTTCTTGTTTCATATTTATATCGTTCGACTGCATCCAACAGTAAAAAATTATTCCGTGTATAAGGCGCACCTAGAAGTTTTGCCCTAATTTTTTGGAAAAAAAAGTGCGCCTTATACACGAGTAAATACGGTATTTATTTTTTGCAAATTTTTGTTTGTTATCATTTACAATCAAGACGCAATGTAATAAGTTGTATATATATATATACATATATATATATATATATATATATATATAAAGAAGCGCGACTGAAAAATACGGAAACTGAACTTCAAAACCTTTGGAAAAACAGTTTTACAAGATTAATTTTGTCGTAAAATATTAAAACCCTTGCTGCATTTTTTTTTTTTTTTTTTTTCACAGTTTAAGATTTTTTTTTCTATGAAACATAAATGCAAAAAGAGGTAATAATCTAAATTACTAACAGAGTTTCTAATCTAAGATTAAATTCTAATTAATAATTGTAATTTAAAATTTTTCTAGTACACTTAAATTCGATTTTTATTTTCATATTGTAGCACTAAACCAAAAGAAAGCCTACAGTAGAGATTTTCTTACACATACTACAAAATTTCGGTTCTCATATAGCAATTAAAAACACTTTTTAGTCTTATTTTATTGTATTCAATTTCTTTTAGCATGCAAAAGTAAAAAAATATATATATATATTAAAAAATTGTGATGATATATTTCGTATCATGTTATATCTGAAACTTTATTGACTATATATAATATCTAAGAAGTAAATTAAAACGTCTAGCTATTGCACTCTTAAAATGTCGATTAATAGGCAATTTAAAGCTGATCAAAACCAATTTTTGAAAAGTAATTTTTATAGTGCCTCCTGAAACTGCATTTGCAGCTTAGCAACTTGATGTGCCCCAAGCAATGCATTTTTAAACTCTTTTTCTCTCATATATCTATTTATTGTTTTTAAAAGAATGTCTGTGTGCATGAGAGAAAGAAAGATTTGTTTTCAAGTACTTTTCGTTTATTTGAAGTTCAAATTTCGTTAATTTCCCTCCTAAAGTTTATTTTGCTCTCAACGTGCTGATGTAAAAGATTCAATTTTATATTTTTGCTATCCTCCATTTTTTTCTAAATTTTATTAGTTAAAAGTGACTTTAACCACTTAACAGTTCACTATTTCTGGAAAAAAAATACCTTTTTTTTTTTTTTTGCTAAAATCATATTTTCATGCCATTTTTAAAATAAATATATTAAAAAAAATAATTACGGATCAAAATGAAGATAATGTATTCAAATATAAAATTATCAGCAAAATTGTGTGTGTTTCAACTAGATTGAAATATACCGGATAAACAAAAACATACACCTGGAAAATTCTATGTCCGTACTTAGCACGAGCAAATCAGATTGGAAAAAAATAAGTTGACCATATGAGGTATGTAAAAGTTGGTAAGCTGTTGGTATGTCTATTTCCATCCTTTAAACAAGTGATTGATTCCATTATCCACCATTCTCTTCTAAAGGTCATAAAGGATTTAACAAGTTTTTCAACATTGCAAATTTTTTGTAAATTTATCTACTAGATTAGTTGTTAAAATACATAAATGGAAAGTAAATAGATTTATAAATCATTTGATGTCCATTTTTTAATGCATACAATTAAAAAAAGAACGTTAAGTTCATATCATTTATTATAGGTGGCAGGAAATGAATTTTAACAAGGACTTTTCAAAAGCTTTTTATATTTTGCTGATATTGTTAATATGACTTTTAAATACATGCCAAGTGATTACTATTTGTAGAATTTAGAAAGGTAAATACGTGATCTGGTAATGAAGTCACAACTTTTTAAAAATACAATTACTTTTTGTAAGTAAATTGTATACGTAGAAGGTAAATTAATTTATATACATTTATAAAATTACATGTTACAAAGTAAAATGTAACCCTAATACGATGTTTATTTTCCATTATACAAGAAAAGTTGTTAATATATAATTCTCCCAACCCTCTGCATTTTTTTTTTCTTTGTGTATGTATGTATCTGATTTTAAAGTAAGCTAATATTGTTTTTTTTTTAGCTTCACTATTTCAAAAATTGCCGTGTTTATGTCGTATGTTTAGGTTTCTAGTCATAAATTATTAAATATAGTTTAGTTGCATCACACTTACATTATTTACTTGTATATGATGATTTACTTAATACATTTTTGTGTATATCTATTTTTTTTTCAATTTGCCTGTAAATTTTTATGTTTTACTTGTTTTTTTCTTTTTTTAAAAGAATAATGAGATAAAATTGAATCTATTCAGATTTTGCATAAGAAAAATTGCAAAAATATATTACAATAAGGGGACGTTTTATAATATTATTAATGTGTTATTTCAATTTGACTGGCTGTATGTCTATAGAGTTTTACATTTTTTAAAAGTACTGTTTACCAATAATTGCGAATTAATTTAATAAGGATAATCAGTTTTTAAAAATATGCTATCTTATGTGTATTAACTATTATTATTCATATTGTTAATTATGTTGCATATCGTATTTAACTAGCTTATAAAAACTATGATTTGTACACATATTTTCTTTACTTATTTGGCACAACACTGAACGTGTTCATCAGTTGCTGTTTAGTTTTTTTCTTATATTTCTGTGCCGTTTACTGAAGGCTTTTGAAATACTCTTAAATAATTGTGTTTGTATGCTATTGTTCATATATATATATATATATATATATATATATATATATATTCTAATTTTCAATTCTTTGAAGTAAATTGCAAAGTTTTAATTGGTAGTTTTTGACGTTGTGCATTTGAAAAGTGTCCCATTTTCTGTAACACAAGGTCTGTATGCATTGACGGAAGTTTGTTATAAAAGTAATTGTACTTCATTTCAGAAAGTGCCAATTGTTGTCTGTTCTTATTACTGATGTTATTTGGAAGAAGTGTACATAGAGAGTAATACCGTTAGTAAGTCCAAAGTTCAGCTCGGAAAAATACGTTTTTAATGGCTTATTGAAAGATATGCACTTTAAATGCATGTTAATTTACTTTAAATTAATTTACTAAATATAATAGCATGTAGTACGCTAAATTGTTCACTATTAGCCTTTTTCAAAGTATTTTTATTAAATGCTCTTTACATGAAAATCAGTTTTGTAAACTCTTATAAAATCTCAATTTTCATAATTTATCTCAATTGTATACCCGCATTAAATTTATCTGTCGGATCATTTTTAAACAGGCAGTTTATTTTCTTTTAATTCTTGGACTTCTAAAGAGACGTATTTGATTCCTGACCGCTTGCAATTTTGAAATGCAAAGTCCAAAAATTTAACTCCAGACTTTGGTGTCAGCCAACTAATAATTGAGTGTAACATTTCAAAATTTTCAATGGGCATATCGATATTCCTTGGGGGAGGGGGGTATATTGAAAAGGAATATATAAATAATTAATAATAATTTAGATATCAATTACAGCTAATTTTTATGCATTTTAATTAGATTTCGAATGGATATATATTGAATTATAATGTTCATTTATTCAGATTTTATATGTAATTATATATAATGTAAGGTAGTTCATAAATTTTTGAAAATTCTGTACTTTTCTCGATACATTTTATTTTTTTAAGTCATCGTCTTTATATATATATATATATATATATATATATATTTAAAATTTATAATGTTTGAATGTTGTCTTAAAACTTAATTTATATTTAATATATATGATAATGGTTACACACACACACACATATATATATGTATACACACATATTTATTTATACACTGTGAAACAAATAATTTATTTGTATGAACTTTTGAAAAATAGCCGTATTGGATTTTGGACTTTCTAAGGTAGTTGTAATTTGAAATCTCTTATACAAAGTGTTTTTATACAGCTGTCATTTACATAACTTCCACCATACATGACTTTTTGCTTTTCATATTAAATGTACATAAGTAGTTTAAGAAAATAAAGCTCCACTTTTAAAATACACTGTGCAATTTTGTGTAACATCTAATTCTAAATTATTGCAACGTATGTTGTTGCTTTGTATGCGGGTTGTAAATTCTTCCTTATGGTATACTGCTCTGCCTTTGTCTATGTGATAAGCTGCCTTGTCGTTTTGTGGTGTTCTATTAGGCTTTGTAGCTTCTGTAATTTGTGTTTCAAAGATGTATTAAAAATAAAAACAGTTCTTTCAGTAAGGATACATGTACTTTTTATTTTTTGGTCGTGGGCTGGTGGTTGAAGGGTTGGGAATTACGTAGTATAATTATGTACTATCATGTTTTATCAATATGCTGTTAACATAAGCCCTACCCAGAAAATAGGCCCTTTACACTTTCTTAAAATAAATTCTGTCTAAGGAGATATCGATTTGCAAGAAAAAATACTTCCGTTTTAGATGGTATTCTGCGTTAAATAAAGCTTCAGCGTTAATTTTTTTTTTTTTTTTTTTTTTTTTTTTTTTGTATTGCACAGAATTCACTGTGGTCGGATTTGAAGATCATCCAGAGGCACTCATTATTAAGCATTTAACCCTTTCAGACACGGGCAATTCACACCGGACACCGGAATTCACAAACGAATTTTTTAAATATTTTGAATTCCTTAATTTAAGCTTTTATTGTAAAGGAAAAATTTTACTAAAATATTACCGGTGCCATTTGCAAGTTTAAAATTAAATTAAGTATCCCAGACCGGGCACAGTGTGCCAGAAAGGGTTAAAGGGATTTTGTAACCTTGATTCGGCAAAAAATGATGAAAATTTCGATTTTCTAATTTTTTGCTTAAATTATATTTTATTACCTTTAGTATATTCTCATGAAGTGTTGTAAAGATCTGAGTATTATAAATACAGCTCAAAGCGATTTTATTACATTGCTTTCCCTTTAATAGCCGCAATCCACTCCACTTTAAAGTGATTTTTCTTAGTTTTTGTTTTTTCGACGAATAGGCATGTTCAAAGTGATAAAACGTTTATGTATATTGTTTAATTAACTTTTTTACGATTGTTCATTATAGTCTATTTGATAAAACTAAGTATCGGATTTACAATAAAGTGAAAAAGTTTTCTTAAACATAAAAATGTAAAATAAATTCAGTTTTTACTATAATATTACATGTATTTGCACATTTTATTTTAGTTTCTTCCAAACTAATTAACTTAGGATAAATCTTATACTTAAAATTATACAGCCTATTTCTACGAATAAAAAAAAAAAAAAAAAAAAAAAAAAAAAAAATGCTTAAAACTGTACGAGAAGATACATTTTAAAATTTTTTCAAAAAATTTTACGTTTTTCGAATTTTGCCTGGAAAATCGAACAATTTCTTGATAGAATCGGTTTTCTTCACTGAATCCTTTAATGCTAAAAATATAACTTAAAATGCTTAAATTAAAAAAAAAAGTGCAAAGGGTACCGAGTCACCTTAATTTTCTGCTTAAGGTTCAGTTTAAAGAAAATTTCTAATTGAAATTTTGGAATTTCAAACGTGAATAAAAAGCTTAAATTCTTCCCTCCCCCTTTTTTTGTTTCGTTTTGTAAAAGCTATATGTGAATGTATATTTCATTTAAACTTAAAACTATTTTCAATTTTCAAGTGAGGCATAATCTCGTACTTGTAACATTAGGATCACTTTCTCAGTATCAGCAAAATATGAAATTATTGGTAATCATATCATTTCCATAGGATACGGGTTTATTTTATTTATTTATTTATTTATTGGTGACACATTTCTTTAACCAAAGAAAACGGCACCATAATGTAGAAAAAATAAAAGAGAAATCTTGACCAAAATTAAGATAAAAAAAATTAACGTAAAGATTAGATGACTTAAACTGATATCTAGTCTAGGCATATTTGCATAATTCATTCAATCCTTCTTAATTTGTCCTAATCAGTCTGTGTAATTTTATCGGAATGTGCTGTACCTAAAATTTCATTCAAATATTGATTTTAATTTTTCATTAAAAAGTATTTAAACATTCCAGAACACAGGTGAGTTCTCCCAATGCGAGTAATATTCATAAACTGCAATCGATTGAGAAATGTGTATAAATGAATAAGTATGTTTTAATAGGAATATTACCGATGGAAATTAAAAAATACTTCTTTTATGAAAACTAATGTAAAATCTGAAAAACAGTTTTTGCTGCATTTATTGAATATTACTCAATATTTAAAAAGGGTAAACTTATTAAGAATATAAACTATAGCTTAGCAAACATATCATTATTATTCTTAAAATGAGAAATTTGTGTAATTCCATTACAATATTAAGAATATGAACAACGAGACAGAATAATTTTGGAAGCAATTTTTTTAGTGCTGCACATTCTCTTATTATTCACTCTTATTTCTTATAAATTATGTCTCTAATTTTGTCCCAAAAATTATTTAACTTTAGTAAAAAAAACTGTCTAAATTCTTAATTTAACATTTTTTAGTAAACGAAAAAAAAAAAAAAAAAAATCTTTAGTCAGAATAGCAAAACATGCTTTATACGGAGACAAGCTTTTGGGATGAAATATCTTATAAGGATTACTTGATTAGAAATTAGAATCTGCTTTACTTCAAGATCATTGGTAAAAGATACTTACCAAAATGGTATAAAGTGAACTAAATCCTATTTTATTCATTGATATAGTCATGTAAGCGCACTTTGCTGAACCAGTGGCTTTTGATAGCTTAACTTTAAAATAAGTTTTTGGGAATTCTGAACATTAAATTTGCTATATTTGTATTTCCAAAGCCCGTTTTTAGGTGCGTTCGTAATTATATAATACGTAGCACCTATAGTGGTCGTTCAGTCCGTCCGTCTGTCCGTCCGTCTGTCCGTCCGTCCGTCTGTCCGCATATAACAACGCAAAAACTACCCAACCGAATCGTTTGAAATTTAAAATACATAATTATTACATAATTTTGTCGAGTCATTTCAAATTTTATGAAAATCGGATGCATAGATCAATTACAGGGGCAATCAAAAGTATTCCATTACATTACGGTCAATGGGGAAAAAAGTTTCAAATGCATTTTAATCGTTTGAAATTTAAAATACGCAATTATTACATAATTCTGTCGAGTTATTTCAAATATTTTGATAATCGTGTGCATAGATCATTTACAGGGGCAATCAAAAGTATTCAATTACATTATGGTCAATTAGGAAAAAGTTTCAAATATATTCTATACGTTTGAAATTTAAAATACATAATTATTACATAATTTTGTCGAGTTATTTCAAATTTTAAGAAAATCGGATGCATAGATCAATTACAGGGGCAATCAAAAGTATTCCATTACATTACGGTCAATGGGGAAAAAAGTTTCAAATGCATTTTAATCGTTTGAAATTTATAATACGCAATTATTACATAATTCTGTCGAGTTATTTCAAATATTTTGATAATCGTGTGCATAGATCAATTACAGGGGCAATCAAAAGTATTCAATTACATTATGGTCAATGGGGAAAAAGTTTCAAATATATGCTATACGTTTGAAATTTAAAATACATAATTATTACATAATTTTGTCGAGTTATTTCAAATTTTATGAAAATCGGATGCATAGATCAATTACAGGGACAATCAAAAGTATTCCGTTACATTACGGTCAATGGGAAAATTGTTTCAAATGCATTTTAATCGTGTTACACTCATACGAACTTAATAAAATTTATATGCAACTATAAAGTACATATTATAATATACATCATGCATAATTTGTGGTGCAAAGAACATTTGTTATTGATTTACAAGGCCACACAAAAGTATTCCATTATATAATGGTATAGGGAGAACATTGTTTGATGAGCGTTTTAATTGTAATTCACTATTTACAATTTTATGAGATTGACATATGAATTTAATATTTTTAAAACTTCGTTATCGTACGAACGCACCTAATTTGCTACGCTTCACGTGCAATTTCCAACTTGTTTAATATAAATTAAAAACAAAAAAAGTAATTTGTGGCTGTTTAATTTATAAGTTTATGCTGTTTTATTTATTTTTACTTTCTTCTATTTTCAATAGAAGAAATTATTGTAATCGAAATTTTTTTCGAGTTCTGGTTTTCCACAGATTTACTTTTTAAGGATCAGAGACACCAAAAAATATATTCATGGAAAATGTCTCTCTGTCCGTGTGTCGCCATTGTACCATCGAAAAGTGTATGAAATTATGCATAGAATTGAATCAAATTTGTTTACACTGAGGTGACAAAAGTCATGGGATAGCAATATGCAAATATATAGATGGTTGTAGTATCGCTTACAAATTGTATAAATGGTCAGTGCCTGGAAAGGACTTTCATTTGTTTTCAAATGATTCGTGTGAGAAGGTTGATTATGTGATTATGGCCACACGATGATAATTAATGGATTTCGAACGTGGTATGCTAGCTGGAACTAGAAGCATAGGACATTCCATTTCGGAAATCGTTACGGAATTCAACATTCCGAGATCCACAGTGTCAAGAGTGTGCCGCGTATGCCAGAATTCAGGCATAACCTCCCATCATGGACAATGCAGTGCTCGACCGCCGGCACTAAATGGCCACGACCAGCGAGTCTTCGTAGAATTGTCAGTGTGAACAGACAAGCAACACTGCGGGAAATAATCGCAAGAATGAATGTGGGGCGTTCGACTGGCGTATCTATTAAGAAAATCCGGAGAAATATGGCGTTAATGGGGTATAGCAGCAGAAGGCTGACTCGGGTGCCATTACTGACAGCACGACGTCGCCAATAGCGGCGCTCCTGGGATTGTGACCATATCAGTTGGATAAAAAAAAGTGGCTTGGTAAGATAAGTTACGATTTCAATTGGTAAGAGCTGATGGAAGGGTACGCGTGGGGAACAGAATCCATGAAGCCAAGTTGTCAACAAGGCACTGTACAAGCTGGTGGTGACTCCATAATGGTGTAGGCTGTGTTTACATGGAATGGACTGGGGCCCGCTGAACCGATCGCTAACTGGAAATAATTACGTTCATGTACTGGGAGACCACTTGCAACCATTCATGGACTTCATGTACCCAAACAACGATTGAATTTTCCAGGCTGACAATGTGTCATGCCACCGGGTCATATAGTTCGCGATTGGTTTCAAGAACATTCTGGACAATTCCAGCGAATGATTTGGCCACCGCGATCGCCCGACATGGATAACATCGAACAATTAGGAGACATAATCGAAAAATTAGTTTGTGCGCAAAATCCTCCACTGGCAGCGGAATTTCGGAATTATGAATGTCTATAGAGGCTGTATGGGTCAATATTTCTCCAGAAGACTTCCAAAGACTCGTGGAGTCCATACCACACAGTGTTGCTGCACTTCGCTGGGCAAATGAAGGACCGACAGGCTATTAGCAGGGTATCCCATGACTTTTGTCACCTCTGTGTATATGTTTTTGGCTATAGCTATCAGGTCCTCCTCCAATTTAGAAATATTCGGACGGAAGTGGTCGGTGAAATAGCGATTTTTATGCCATTTTCAATATTGTACCATCAAAAAGTTAAGTCATGCATAAAATTTAACAAATATATTTGTGTATTTTTTGTCTATGGTCAGCAAGTTCTTTCTGACTTTGAAAAAATTCGCCGGAAGGGGGCGCTATAATTGTGATGTCTGCACAATTTACGTCATTGTACCATCGAAAAGTCTTAAGTTATGCATAGAATTGAACCAAAAATTTTTTTGTATATATTTTTGGCTATGGCAAGCAGGTCCTCCCTGAATTAAAAAATCTTCCGGAAGGGGGCGCTGTAATAGTGATTCCTGTACTATCTTCATTATTGTACCATCAAAAAGTAAATAAAGTTATGTATGAATTAAATAGAATTTTTGTTTATGGCTACGCTAGCAAGTCCTCCTTCAATTTTGCCTGAAGGGAGCGCTGCAGTAGTTGTGCCATTTTCATTGTTGTACCATTGAAAAGTGTATAAAGTTAAGCTTAGAATTGAACACACTTTTTTTGTGCATGGTTTTTTGACTATGACCAGCAGGTCCTTCTTGAATTTCGAAATATTCCGTGGAAAAGAGGTGCTGTAGTGGTTGTTTTTGTATAACTTTCTCGATTTTTTTCTAATTCTATTGTCTGTTGGTGGATTTTGCAGCAATAGTAACTTATGTTCTGCTATGCCGGCTATTTATAAAAACGTGATAACCATAGTATAAGGAAAAAATATTGGTTTTAATAAATATCAATCTAAATCAATCTAGTTTTTATTCCGATTAATTAATTGAAGTTTAAGATAAAAATAAAAGTAGGTGTAGTATTGTACAAAAATACTGATATATTATCATGTATAACTATTTTTTTTAAATATTAAGATGTCTGAGATAGAAATGTCTGAAAAAGAAAGACTGATATTACACTGTACTAGTAGGAGTTTTATGTTCATGGATGCCCAATGATCACGGTATAGTTTCGAAGTTCACCTTGGGATTTAGACAAGGTTTAAACAATATATTTGATTCCTCTTGAGGCAATAAATCTTGTACAAGCAAGCAAGTTTGAGGTATTTGTGATTCCCCATCAGACTGATCGCTTGACCTAGACATCTGTGATATAGCAAGCCTATGGTCACAAAAGCAGAATTGGGAAAAGCAGGCCATCATCCAATCTGGGTTTTAGCACAGAGGAGTTAGGTTTCACATTTTTAATACCAATACCAATCTTGGAAAAACAAAGCTCTTTTAACCCTTTCCGGCTGAGTGTGTCCGGTCTGGCCACACCTAATTATCATTCCAAACTTGCAATTGGCACCAATAATATTTTTATAAAATCTTGCTTTTACAATAAAAGCTTAAATAATGGAGTTCTTCATTTCTTAAAATGTCGTTTGTAAATTCCGGTGTCAGTCGATAATTTCTCATTTTACTAACAGAATTTGTCCGCGCCGAAAAGGGTTAATTCAGCTTTTGTACAAGAATGAGGAGATTACGGCATTCCAATTCAAGAACTTATGCTGAATCGCTCATCGTATTTTGCATGTTAAAATACTAAATTTCCACAGAGCTTTGGCCATCGAATTATCTGTGAACTCTGCTTGTGTAAAAGATGTCGCTACGGAAAGATGTGCTATACTTATTATGGTTTTGGAATCAACTAACCAGGCTGTACATTGTCTTGTGAGTGTATTATCTGCTTCTGATGTTTTTAATATGTCATGTCCTATTCTGTCATTTGATACATGATGCAACTAATGATGGATTATTGTCTTTACAAATTCCAGAGTCATCATACGATGGTGAACAATGTAGTTATTTCGAAATCTTGTCGTTGCGGTGGGAATGCAGTAGACGGTGCTAGAAATTTATGTAGATGACAAGGACCCCTTTTACTAGAATAATAAAATTAATACTAACAGTGGATCTAGTCTAACATTCTTTCTTTATTCTCTTGACGGGGTAATTCCAAAAAAGTTTGATGTCTGTTTAGACAATGGACTATGTTATCGGAACATGTTGTCAACGATTTTTGTTTAGCAAGGCATACTTCGCCGCAATTCACTGTAGCATTCAAAAGATTTGTTACATCTAACTTTAACAATAGCTAGTTAATTCAGGTATTATTTCCCAACAGTTTTGGCAACCTTTCTTATTTGATATCGCTCTGTACGATTCCTTGCTATGATAATTCTTTGAAAATAAGGTCTACCAACAACCAATTACTTTCTTTATCGAAGGCCATATATTTTAAGAGAGTATAGACAGGATGCAAACTCAGACTGGAAACTTTTGCCCTAACTATGGTAACCCATGTTCCAGGAATTTGCGATGCTCATTTAGACCAATCTGTACTTGCATATAAATCTGCACTAGATTGATGATATTGGTAAGTTCTGGAAGACTAATTTTGTCCAAGTCTCCTCAAGAGTATAATTTGCCTGTGCGCATTTGGAAAATTGCTTTTTTTTTCACATTGATTTGTAATTGCAAATTATTCCAGAGAACCATAAGGAACGTTTAAAACATCTCTAGAATCTACCCTAGAATATCCACCTGAAGGATATCCATCGGAATTTATTGTACTACACTTTTTTAGTGAATATCAAATCCCTATTTTGAACTTTCTATTTTCCAAATTTCATGCTGTTATGTCCTGCGCAGTGTTCTACACATCTCTCATGGAATCCTAATTCCATCAACCTTCAACTTTAAGCAGTTGACAATATATTACTATAGTAGTTTTAGCGTGATTTGGGCCCTTTAAATCGGTACTGTGAATCAAACTGTTTTCTTATCTACTAAATCGCCTATAAATTGTACAGCAAACATTGTCTTTCAGACTTCTTTAACTGTCATTGAATTTCAATATTCTTCATCTTATCATAATATTTAAATTTCATGAATTAAAATTGTCAAGCTATCCAGAAAAAATAAGTTGTTACGCATAATTGTATTTTTTTAATGATTAGTACCTAACTCTGTATTGCTGTATTGAAAACTTAGGGCTTACTAGAAAGTTCTTTTCAAAATTCATGATGGTTTATTTATTTTTCCAGATTTAAAATTTGCAATGTTGTCAGTTTTATGTTTACCCTGATGTTGCAGTTTTATTATTCTTTCTTCAGTACATCTATCGTATATCGTCCCATAAAAATATGACTAATAAAAATTAAAATCGAGCTTATCGTCTCTGGCTGGTGCTCCATTTTTATACCAATCTTCCTACTCATTCTTTCAGAAAATGAGAATTTTATTTATTCTTGTATAGAGTAAAAATACCCCCTCCCCGCCCCTTTAAGAATGGCTTACTCCATTTCATGTCATTTGAATGCTATTTTAATCAAAAGGAAAAGAAAACAGAAATCGTGGTGTTTAAGTATTAGTATTAGAAGGCTATTTTAAAATTAAATTTTGGATAATTTGAAATTTATGTCCGATTTTGACGGCGACGAACTGTTGATATGATGCCAATCGGAATACGTCGCTATTAGAAATTTTTTTTTAATTTTAACGTTTATTTATTATTTGCATTTTAGACAGATGAACAATTTGTTTTGTTTTCAACCAAACTGCATTTTTTATATGCTGGTTAGCATAATTATATGCATTTTTGCATATGTCTGTTGCATGCAAGTAATAATCGCTAAAATAACGTTAACGATTCTATCCATTTTTCATCTTGAACTTTGCTCATACTTTGCCTCTGTTATTCACATTCGCGAAGTCAATTTTATTCGTAAGTCGATATAATTAGGATGTATTGTTATTCCGATTAAAAGAAATCTATCAATTTTCCTGTTTCCTATAAAGGAACCAGATCTTTCAGGGAATGGTGTCAGAGTTTTAATTTAAGTTGATTTTCAAATTTCGAGAATGATGTAATTTTGTTTTGAAGAAGAAATTTATAGGAAATAGAAAATTTTTCGATTCTTTGTCATACAAACAGTAACTTCTACGAATTTCATTCGTTTGTTTATTATCACTTAGAGTGCCACAGTGACTGACAGTGAAGTTAAATAAAAAGAATATTGCCCTTTTAAACTGATGGCATAGAACTCACAGTCTATTCACACTAATTGCATATTACAGCGTTATTTTTTTAAGGAATAATGCCTCTTGAAAAACATATCAAGGGGGTGGGGTTAACTGCCCCCATATACTTGATTATTAAACCACCAAAACTAATCAGAGATTCGCTTTATCAGAAAAAATCTATATTCAAAATTGAAGCAAATCGGATAATTCCGCATAAAAACCCATTTATCTAATTAAAAGGATGAGTAATCGTCCATTCCCTCCTCTATTCTTATCAAAAGAACCCTAAAACTAATCAGAGAAGTGTCTTATAAGTACCAACCTATATCCAAAAATTGAACCAAATCGGTTAATTCTGCATGAAAAAATTCATTAACTTAAATTTAGAGGATAGTCCCCTAATTCCCCCTTTATAGTTAACCAATTAATTCCTAAAACAAATCATGGAAGCATCTTATCAGAATAAACTTATATCCAAAATTTGAAGCAAATCGGTAAATTCTGCGTGAAGAAACCATTTACCTAAATTAAGGGAAGGTTACACCACATCCCCTCCCCTTATACTTAACCAATAAACACCCAAAGCTATCCATGGAGGTGCCTCATCGGAATGATCCTCTATCTAAAATTCGAATGAAATTTTCTAATTCTGCATGAAAAACCCATTTGTCTAAATTAAAGGGTGGGATTAGCCCCTCTTTGCCCCTGATACTTATCCAAAGAATTTCCAAGAGTAATGAGGCAAACGCCTTATCAGAATAAATCTATATCCAAATCGGATATTTTTATCATGAGTTATTGCGTTACATACGTACATACATACAGAACGGGTGGGGACATAAGCTCTCAGGCTTTGATAGCTTGTGAATAAAAAATGTTTTAAGTAATTATTAAGAAAGTACAATCCTATAATAAAGAAATGTTAAGTAAATTTTAAATAATTTTTTAGAAATTATTTAAAACAATATAGTTACTTTTAGTTTTACATCATATTTCACATCATATTTCAGACTGTAAGTCATCGGTGAAAGACGCAGTCTAAATGGAAAGTTAACTATCAGTCACCGGTGACTGACGTGGCACTTAACTTGTTAAACACACCTCGTTAATATGCCCATCAGATTGGCTTGTTGTCTGAGAAAAACATGAGAATCCGTTTAAAGAAGCATATTTTTGTTTGATACTAAGTTTTTGATTAGATTGAATTTAAATTTCATAATATTAATTATGTGCCAGAAATTAATATTTATTTTCATGTAAGAAGTTGTTAAAAAAAGAGATATTACATTTAAAACAACTGTTAGATAACTGTTATAATGCAAAGTCTTTTTTACTTCTTTTGAATCGTACATTCTCGTTTATTCTGCTTGGGCGGCCCGGGCTTCGAAGAGTGAGCCCGAATTCATATCCAGTGTGCTTAACATTTAATGTCCATTTGCAGGAATACTCAAAATAATCTGGTTACGGTACTGTATTTGAACAACAATCTCTGAAAGTTTTTATCTGTAGGATGCGTTTAGCTGTTTATTATTATTATTTATTGTGTAAAATTTCTATTGATCTTCACAGCATTTTTTGTTTGACTGAAATTGCTTTTAACTGTGTATGCACTTTTTAGTTGAATTCATTATCAACATGCCATGCAGTACATATAAAAATTTATAGATTACATGCAGAGCTCCACAAAAATTTTAGATTATTTTCGGCAATCCTGATTCAATGTTTGCAATTCCTGAAGTCAGGTTTTCAAATGTCTTTCGAGTTTCCCAAACTATTGCTTAGACATCATCTCTCATTTATTAACCTATAAAGTTTTGTTGCAGTATTCTGAAGGTGTTGGAAAGTGTTTAATAATCTATGCTTGAAGCATGATTTGCCATTCTGGTTTATATTTTTAATCTGCAGTTTATTTTTTAAAACAGGAGAATAATTGAAAAGTATGTATGCAAAAAAATATTAATAACGTTTGCCTCACATTTCAAATCTGATGTATTAAGAATGAATTAAATTAAAAATAAAATTATAAAAATAATAAATAAAAAAATGAAAAATTAAAAAAATAACCTGGAATCAGAAATAAATAACGAATGATAAGTGGATTTTTTTTAAAATTGTAACATGAAAATCATTCTAACTTATTCAAAAGTTTGGCAATTATGAACTTAAACCAAAGTAATTTGTTAAAAAATGATATTTGGTAAGTAATAAAATATCATTAAAAAATCATAAACATATATTTACGTAAAAAGTTTAAAGTTTATTTGAAAATTAAAGGATTTTTTTAAACTTCTAGTGGTTTTCTTATTACAGTATTAAAAAAAATCAATCTGTGGCAAAATGAAGGAACAGTTTTCAAAACCTTCTCTTTCTTTTAATTTTAAAAGCACATTAAATCTGACAATTTTCACTCTTTGATGATCATAATTATTTTTGAAAATTTCCTTTTTTTTTTTTACCTTTTAAAGAATAATCACACAGAAACATTTCTATCGTTTTTAGAATAAATTGTCGTTGGAAATGACTTCGATACAATTCGATAATTCCTCATCTTATGCATGGGCGATTAGTTAAGGGATTTCAAATTACTTAAAAAGATTTCAGCACCAAAGTAACAAGAACATAATGCCTCAAAAATTTCGTTATCCGCTCTTACAGTAAATCCCCTGCTTATCTAAAAACTTATGCTTTATCCTTTTTTGTCATTTTTTTCTATTTGTCGCTTAAAATTTGGAAATCTGATTGTCTCCTTGAAACAAAAAATGCGAATGTCTCCCTCTCCACTCCCCACGGAGCAACAATTTCATTCATCATCTTTTTGAACCTAGTGTCAAAGAGAAAGAAAAAAAATACCTCACGTTAACCGATCAGGTGTGTTATTAGCTGTTAAGTTCAAATATTCAGCAACGTATTAACTTCAGAAAGAGAAAAAAGAGATAAAAAAACAAAGTTGCTCTAAATTTATATCTCCTTATTTTCGGTATGGGTTTTATTCTCTTTATCGTAAGATGCCTTATGATACAAAATTCATAACTGATTAGTAAAAGTATAACTTGCCATAAAAAAGTATCTTGTAAACTTTTTTTTTTTTTTAAGTGGATGAATTTTGATGAAAATTTTATTTTATACGTTTAACATTAATGCAATGCAACGATTACTTATTGCTGACATTTATTTTTTATAATCCAATTAATTGTTAATTTCTGATTATTCATAATTATTTCTTTTACGTTTCATTGCTAATGTATTGAAAAACCACTTTTTAATTTTAACTACGAAATTATTAACAGTTGCTAGTAGTAATTTTATTTCGGTTTACAAACGAGGGTTTATTGCTTTACAATAAAAGTTGTTCATTTGTTACTTACAATTACTTTGAGAGTTTATCAAACAAAATATGCATAAAGCACAATAAATTTGTAAAATGATTTTTGAAACTGTTATTAAATATGTAAAAAACTTGTATTTCTATTAAAAAAAAAAAAAAAAAATCAGAATTTTTTAAAAATATTTATATATTGTTTTTAGAAGGATGCAACGTATGTCATAGAAGCGGGTTACTTTGCACCACTTAAAAGACCTACTCATAAAACACATTGCCATACGCCGAAGACCTGTTCATAATGGTTGAATAAACAGCGAATCTGCAGCACCTATTAAGTATTTTACAGATGGCTCTATCGAAATTTGGTTTAAAAATCAACTTGTCCAAATGACTAACAATAGTCTCGTTACATTGAAAAAAAAAAAAAAATGAATATACAAAAATGAGTAAATCGATGTACTCATATCGAATTAAGTATGGTTAGATCAAAATATGAGCACATTGCTTTCTCAAATTTGAAACATCATAAGTTATTAAATCACAACAAACGATAATTTTATACCCTGTATTGGTTTATTCCATTTATGGCGGCACGAAAGATGCTTAATAATGCAAATATTAAGTTATGCACGATATTTTAAAACAACTTAAAAGTTCTTGCAAATAATGCTCTTCTTATAAAAATATTCGATTTGGGTAGTTTGCTATTTTTTTCTTAATAAATATTCAATTAAATGTTTATTGTTAATAATTTTGAGCAAGAAATAAAAGCCAGTATGTTTTTACTTTAATTTGTAAATTCAGGGGTCAATTCATAGTGATTTATATTTGATCATATCCACGGAATTAAAAATGATAGCATATATTTCTCAATTTTGAGTACAATTGGATCGGAGCTATTTTGAGTATGTGAAGTACTTAAAACTGAATACTTTTTACTCAATTCTGAGAACCCATTTTTTTCAATGTAAAGAATGAGAAAACGAAAAGGAGAATTTACAATGACTCACATGGAATTAAAATTAACTATCATAATATCGCTTCCATTGCAGTAGATGACTCCTTTAATACATTTGCTCAAAGTTCTGAGCGTCTGGCGTCGAGAAAACTGACTTAGAACTTTTGCATAAAGATCTGAAAATTCTGCAAAGATCACCCGCTAAACCACGGCAGAAACTGTTCTTTCTATGCAACTATTTGTTAACCGACTTCAAGAAGGAGGTTATGATTTCGACCTGTATGTATTTGTTGTTCACGCATAACTTTCGTAAATATGAACCGATTTTGATAATTCTTTTTTTGTTAGAAAGTGTAAGATGCCTACATGGTCCCATTTCAATTTCATCAAATTCTTGTGATTAGAACTTTTTAAAAATAAAAACATTAAAATTCCAATTTTTTTTTTTAACCAGTCATCCAATTAAAAGCGTTCATTTTTCAGATAATCGCAGGCTTTCATGTCGAGCACACAAGTCAGATGTGTGTGTACAATAAATAAATAAAATTTCAGGCTATCACTCTTACACCGATAGGAGATCTTTTTAACCGACTTCAAGGATTAGGTTATGATTTCGATCTGTATGTGTTTCTTGTTCACTCATCATAATTTCCCTAAGAATGAACCGATTTTGATAATTCTTTTTTCGTTTGAAAGTATAAGACGCCCGCCCCATTTTAATTTCATTCATTTCTGATGATTAGAATATTTTTTTTAGATAAATAGATGTAAATTTGATTAAAAAAAAAAATAATGATTTGTCGCAAATAATCTTTCATTGTTGCAACCGTTTTCAAATCATAAGCATATTAAAACTATGCATTCATATGCATTAGCGCCAGGTTGTCGACAAGCTTGATTCTTTTTTGAAGTCGGTTACTATTTTTTTAAAAAAAGCATAATTATTACCTAAATAGTATCACATAATGATCTTTCCTAAGCTAAGTGCAAACTTCTTGAAAAGAGCCAACATTTCGGTCAGGAAAACGATTCGGACATTTCTCCATTTACAACATGACTTACCGAAGGCCGCCTTCCGTGTGAAAGTGGTTAACGGTGGTTTCGGAGTGCATTGTCTCCATTATCGAATAACAATAATAGAAAAGAAAAGACTGACTTACAGACCTCTACCCTGTAATCTGTTTAGAATTGGTAATAGGCATCTTAATTCCATTAACCAAATTAACAGATATTTTCGGACAAGTTGCATAGTTCCTGTGATGGTGCGGGTTTTAGAGAATCTATGAAGTGTCCATCAGCGCACTCCTGTGTCAAATGGGACAAGTTTTATGACTGGTCGAGGCTATTTTCACGTCATACAACTCTGGTATTGTTTCTATTTAGTAAGGCACGTTGTGCGCGCGGGCGTGCTGATGTCGATAAGCATCGCAGGCGTAGCTGCAGCGTTAGAGAAACTCTTAGGCTGCATTCAGATTGCAATACTTTCAGTTCAACTGAATTCTTGGAAGAGCCTTTCGTATAGGACCCATTTGCGGTTTTTTTATAATAGAACGGAGGGAATGAACAAAAGAATCGGTAGATAAGCAATCCACCCTACTTGACGGAAAGATTTTTCTTTTGCCGGATAACCGTCCCTTCCCTGCAAAACTCATTAAAGATCAAAAACACCGCGTCGCCACAACAAACACGCCGACCCCGAAGGGCAAGAAGTGGTCAGATCTGTTTGGAGCTTTAATCATGTCATACAGCAGTTTCACCATACACATATCGGCTATATAAAGAGAAGCAATATGCTTGTTGATTACGTACAAAGAGTCACTCAGGACAGGGGCATGACTGTTCATAGAGAACCCCAATTTAAAGTAGCAGATAGAAAAATGATTCCCGACTTGGTGGTCTATAGCCAAGACAGGGTGATACTAGTAGATGCGCAGGCGATTAACGAACTATATGCCCTAGAACCTGCTCACGAGAATAAAGTGAAAAAGTACCTAGTTGTCGGTGATAAGTTGGCAGGGCTCCAACCTGGGAGATTCCTATGAAGTACTCTGACGATGAGTTGGAGGGGTATTGTGGCGGTATCTTCTGGGAAGAAATTGATAGCATGTAACATCTTTAAGAAGCAAGACTTTGAAGATTCTGGCCGCCAAAAGTTTAGTTGGTCTACACTTATCCATCGAGCACACCAGTGAATGACCAGTTCCGGATGAACTGTGAATACGGGCGTGAACTGAGGCCGTACAGACACTTTTTGTTGGGCGTCCGTAGACGAGTTCTACGCATCATAACATGGGTGATTGAAAAAAAAATATATATGCGTATCCTCTAATTGCTATTTTTGTGAAAATTTTTATTTTTTGATATTAGTGTTTTGGTATTTTCGGTAATTTGTATTTTACGGTATTTTTATTACTTTAGTCTTTCCGGCACGGGAAAAATCTGTTAGTAAAATCTAAATTATCGACTGACACCGGAATTCACAAACGAATTTTTTAGATATTTGGAAACCCCTAATTTAAGCTTTGATTGTAAAAGCAAAATTTTACTAAAATATTACTGGTGCCGTTTGCAAGTTTGGAATTAAAATTAGGTATCCCAGACCGGGCACAGTGTGCTGGAAAGGGTTAAATTAAAGTTCAAACAAAAATGGATTCCATATATGTCTGACTTTTCGTTCAGCTATAATTGGAAGCAAAGTTATTGCCCAAACTATAAAACCGGAAATGAACTTTCTGAAACCCGAAGTGACCGTTTAAAGAGCCCCAGAAAAGTAAACAATACATTTTAGTATACAAATATATAATAACATAACATGTATACAAATATCTAAACACCTACAAATATGGTGGATTTTTAAATTGCAAATTTTATACATAATTTTTGTTTGTGCTACATTAAAATGTTAATTTTCATTTTCTAGAAAACTACGTTTTTCATTGTTTACGTTTACGAGAAACCACATTTCTTAAAAGTTTTTAAGCTATTGAAATAAAATTATGTCACATGGTTTTGCTCATCTGTTAGCATGTTATGAAGCAATATACAGGGTGTACCTAAACTACTGGGCAAAACTTTAAGGGGTGATAGTACACATCAAGACAAATAATATTAAATGGGAAACTAAGGATCTCAAACGTCTTCCGAAGGAGATAGGCGCCATCAAAGTTTAGGGTCCAAAATTTGAAATGATTATAAAAAACGGAAAATTTGGTCGATTCGTTTGCGGTTTTCTCGAAAAATATTTTTATGTCAGTATTATCTTGAAAATAAATTATAAAGATAAATTTCGAAAAATGCCGATAAAGAGCGCTTTAGACTTTGGAGTAACGAATAACTATTTTTTACCGTTATTTTTTGCATCTCATTAATTTTTTTTAGAAGTTTACACATAAACTTAAATTTTGAGCTCAAAATCTGTGGTTAAGTAGAACAAACTGAACTGTATTCAATGGGAGTGTGTAGGTTCAAATTTCAAATGATTATAAAAAACAGAATAATTGGTCAATTGATTTGCGGTTTTCACTAAAACTATTCTTTATGTCAGTATTGTCTTGAAAATAAATAATAAACATAAATTTAAAAAAATGTCGATAGAGGGCGCTTTAAACTTTGGAGTAACGTACAACTATTTTTTACCCTTATTTTTTGCATCTCATTAAATTTTTTTGAAGCTTAGACATAAACTTAAATTTTGTGCTGAAAATCTGAATCGTTGAGAGTGGTTAAGTAGCGCTAACTCAACTGTGTTTAATGGGGGTGGGAAGGTTCAAATTTCAAATGATTATGCAAAACGGAAAAATTGGTCGATTCCTTTGCGGTTTTCTTTAAAACCACTCTTTATGTCAGTATTTCCCTAAAAATAAATTTTAAAGATAAATTAAAAAAAATCCGTTAGAGGGCGCCTTAAACTTTAGAGTAACCAACAACAATTTTTAACTGTTATTTTTTTGTATCTAATTAAATACTTGCAAAAGCTTAGACTTAAATTTTGAGCTCAAATTGTGAATCGTTGGGAGGGGTTAAAAAGCGCAAACTGAACTGTGTTCAGGAGTTGAAATGTTACCCTGCCCACCCTACGAACACAGTTAAATTTTTCGCTACTTAATTACTCACAACGATTCAGATTTTGAGCTCAAAATTTAAATCTAAGCTTTTAAATCATTTATTTAGATTGAAAAAAAAAAATAACTGTTAAAAATAATTGTTGTTTACTCTAAAGTTTAAGGCGCCCTCTAACGGAATTTTTTGAAATTTATCTTTAAAATTTATTTTCAAGGAAATACTAGCATAAAGAATGGTTTTAGAGAAAACCACAAACGAATCGACCAATTTTTCCGTTTTTTATAATCATTTGAAATTTGAACCTCCCCACCCCCACTGAACACAGTTCAGTTTGCGCTACTTAACCACTCTCAACGATTCAGCTTTTCAGCTCAAAATTTAAGTTTATGTCCAAGCTTCTAAAAAAATTTTATGATATGCAAAAAATAACGGTAAAATTAGTTGTACGTTACTCCAAAGTCTAAAGCGCCCTCTATCGACATTTTTGAAATTTTTCTTTATAATTTATTTTCAAGACAATACTGACATAAAGAATATTTTTCGTGAAAACCGCAAACGAATCGACCAATTTTTCCGTTTTTTATAATCATTTCAAATTTTGGACCCTAAACTTTGATGGCGCTTACCTCCTTCGGAAGACGTTTGGGACCCTTAGTTTCCCATTTGATATTATTTGTCTTGATATGTACTATCACCCCTTAAAGTTTTGCCCAGTAGGTTAGATACACCCTGTATAGTTTGTAAGTAAGTATATATTAATTAAAAAACATTTTATTGAAAAATACATCTATTTTTTTCTAAAAAAATCATGTTTTGTTAAGAAAATTTATTATATGTTAATAAATTAAAAAAAAAATTGAAAATCTTTTGCTTCATAACACAGGTATGTGGTTTGCTAATACAGTGTTGAAAAAAAAAATAAATAAAAAACCAGAAATATTTTAAATAGGTTTCGTTCCAGAAGTTTTGCCATAAACGCATTTCTTTAATAAAATTTGACTATTTCCTAAATTTGTAAGGTTAATTAGTTCCATTAAAAATTTATTTGAATTCATAGTTTCATTCCTTGTTTTAACTAAAACCACACGTACAACCCAAAAAAAAAAAAAAAAAAAAAAAAAAAAAAAAAAAAAAAAAAAAGTCATACTTTTTCAAAAAAGTCCCTCGAGGGTAGACACATCCCTTAATATATTAAATGTTTTAAAGTGAAATAACAGCTTGGAGCAATCCGATCTCCTTAAAATGTATTGTGCTGCACTATAGCATCAGATAAAACGAACTAAGACTTGTTGAAGTTCAGAATAATACAATTTATCGTATTAAACATGTAAACATAATACATATGAAAATTGTCAGAAGTTTTCTTAACCCATTCGTGCCCAGCATCTTTTGCGTAAATTTTATTTGGTTGGCACCACTATTTTTAGAAGATTTAAGTTCAGTTCATTAATCACGAAAATGCATCAATTAAATAAAATAATTATTGCTTTTCTTTTTTACCGGTGTCAAAAACAGTGCTGAATGCACCTTTTGAAGCGTCCCTAAAAAGGGACGCTAGGCACCCTATTTTTAAGCTTTAGCTTTACTTAGGGTTAAGCTTTAGCTTTACTTTGCATTCAGCTCTTGTTGACTTCAGGACAATAATGTTAGAGTGGAACATTCAACTTAACATTTTTATTTACCGATAACTTTTTTTCAAAATTACAGTAAATGCTTATGTTTGTTATTATCAGTATGGATCCAGGGCCGTAGCTAAGGGAGCGCTATGGGCGGCTCAGCCCCCCTATAATATTTTGAGCCTCCCATGGAAAAGATTCCAAGGTCACTAAATGAATTTCTGTTCCGAAAATTCAAATGAAATTCTATTCAAAAATCTAATTTAGTTTTGAGATCCGTTTATAGTTCTGCAGAATTACTAAATTGTATCTAAAATAAGTGTTTCAACACTCCCTCATCCTATTTATGCATATGAAACTAACATGATATTTAATTTTGCACTAGTTATATACTCAAAATTTTCATCATATACTTTTCTAAGCATAAAATGAAGTTATTATAACAGTTTGATAAGAAACATAGAACCTACTAGGTGAATATGCACTCATATATCTTTTTACGTCAGAGAGAGAGAAAAAAATATGAGCCCCCTCCCCCCCCCCCCTACAATCTCTTGAGCCTCCCATATCGTTCACTTCTAGCTACAGTCCTGTAAAGATCATTCCATGTCAAGTGGGGTAAATTTGGATATGGTCCGTGCCTGACTCCTTTCAATGTTGATGCAAAAACAAAAGGAAATAAATATTGGCTTATGATGAAATCTGCATCTTGTGAGACTCAAATGTGATATAGTAAGCGCACCGGGATTTTGTGTGTAAAATTCACTATTTCATTGTCGTTTGAAAATCGATCGAATCAAAAGGTTTGAACGTAGATCAAAGATCAAAGAAAGTAGTTTGTGATTTTCTGCTCATAATGCGCGAAACTTTACATATTGAAAGTAGGTGACCTAGTAAAACCTTTTGCTCTGAAAGACATGATTGCAATATTAAAGATCAGAAATTTATATATTAATCACCATTTGATCTCAAACTATAGACCAAACACCAAAATGACTGTCACGATGAATTGGACTCGTATTTTAATAAACTGTAACTACTAAATACATTACTTTAAAAGTTTGACATTTTGCAAATTAATTAATTATCTATAGGCATGATATAGGACTGCCAAAGTCGTTTTCTCTCTACCTATGGGGTTATTAATTTATTCATACTTGAAAATCCCTCAAAAATTAAATTCATAAATTCCACCCCATTTTCAGAAACCTGTATATCTCAGAAGGATTCAGATTCACTTCTGACTTTATTACTGCTAATGCCACTGAAAAGAGCATGCTATAACTGGCAAGAAAACGTGTGTCTCATTTTGGACATCTACCATATTAAGTAATATGTAAGAAAAATCATTCGTTAAACGTAAGTTATGAAACTTTCCAACATTTCCTGAAATCTTTAACAAAACTTCGTTATTTAGGAAAATAAGGAGTTACTGTTCCATAGCCAAATATGTATTCTAATACTTTTGAACAACCCTGTATTTGATCTGCCGGTTGATATATATACTATATAATGGGGAAATTTAGTTTAGCAAGAAAACGCCTAACTGGTTGAAATTTCTCTTTCAGCAATTCACTAACCGACTTCAAAGGAGGAGGTTATGAATTCGACCTGTATATTCTTCTTCTCCCATATATTTTCGTAAATATGAACCGATTTTGATAATTCTTTTTTTGTTTAAAAGAGTACGGTGCCCATGTGGTCCCATTCGAATTTCATCAAAATCTCATGATTAAAACTTTTTAAAAATAAAAACTTTAAAATTCAATTTCTTTTTGAAGCAGTCGACCAATTACAAGCGTTCATTTTACATGCTTTTATGTTACTCTTACATAGACACATGGTCTTTTCAAATGTGAAATCCTGACTAATAGTCGAAGAGCCGACCACACAAAACCCTAAGTCATCGAACACAAGAAAATACCCTTTATTTTATGGAAGAGTAATAATAGAGGAATCTAATGATCCATGTCTGCCGGAAGCGAAATGGTGCATAAGCCGAAAATTGATACCACTAGTGGTTGACTCGTAGATTTAGCATTGTGTTTGCCGTACAGTAAAGTAGGAAAGATCGAAAACTGAGTGCAGGGAAACACAATGCTAATACTACGAGTCAACCACTAGTGGTATCAATTTTCGGCTTATGAACCACTTCGCTTCCGGCAGACATGAATCATTATAGTTCTATATTACTACTCTTCTATAAAATAAAGGGTATTTTCTTGTGCTCGATGACTTAGGGTTTTGTGCGGTCGGCTCTTGGACTATAGCTAAACAGCGAAAAATCCATCTGGATCTTAGCCACTGTTGCAGAGGTGCAAGGATTTTCCAAAACACAATATCTTAGCTGCACCAATTCTCGTATCCACTAAAATGAAAGATCCACATCCATTAGCTACCGACATGAAAAATAAATGTCGAAAAGCTGAAAATTCATCTTTAAAATATCCTTATATGTCAGAGTGCAAGTATCAGGGTGCCTGTTATGCCGGATGCACAAAGTGATTAAAGTGCATTGCTATTACACGGTCTTTATATTAAATTCAGTTATCGGATTAGATATCGGAATGATTTCAAATTTTCTTTTAATAGAACTCCTACATATTAAAGTGTCAGCATGCATTGGTTAAGATGAGTCTAGACAAATGAAAATGACTAAACATTTTGATAAGCTTGCCAATAAAATGAAAATAGTTAACTTCTTGCCCTCGTATAATCAATCTCATTCAAGCGATTATCGCCAAGTTCTGGAATAGAAATTTTTAGATTTTCTGTAGTTTGGAAAATCGCGTCTGTCAAAGAATAGTTTGAACATACAATGCTGCCTCTCTAATATAGAGGCAGACTATCGGTAATTCAGTTTATCGGATTCCGATTTCAACGTACAACCCCTATCGCTCATTACAGATATCGTTGCTGATGAATTAGATGACTGCAGAATATTCAATTAATCATAGTTTTTATTTACAGTATTTTCCTTTTTAGTTTTTATGACTGAAAAGGGTGGATTTTAATACATACCAACATATGGAGTTACTTTGCTGTGCATTGATTCATAGAATCACTTTGACGCTCTCTCATTATGCAAAGCACTTTACTCTGTTAAAAATATCTTGAAAAATTACCTCTGTTTTTAAAAGCTATCTGTTTTCTCACCAATGAAAACGCTCCATAGACATTTTGAGATCGTTCTCATTGGTCAGAAAATAGACAGCTTTTAAAACCAGAGATAATTTCTGGCGATATTTTTAACAGTGTACTGATGGATTGTCAGATTTTCGACTGTATGTCCGTAGATTTCAATGTGGACCTTAATGTTTACTTCTCTTAAGGATGCAGTAAATTTCCGAAGTGCGAGATTACACCGAAGTGCTAATTCTTAACTAGACAAGTTCTCACATCCACTAAACTGGAGACTCACATCAATACCAAATAACATCGGAAATAGGTATTGAAAAGATGAAAATCCTCTAGTATATATGTTGTTCCGGGGGAAAATAGTATCTCCACATCTCAATGCACAGTAAAGGACATTGCTATGTGTAGCGAAATTGTTTCTAGATTCAGATTTGGTAATCAGATTAGACATCAGAATGGTTTCAGAATTCATTCAGGTAGAATTTCTCTATATGAATATTATGACACACGAAGCATTATACTTGAATGGTTTAAACGATTCTGGACAAAAGCGAGCCCTAAGCATCTTGTTGAGCTGGCCATTGATTATCGTCAATCTTGTTAACGTCCCACACATGTACAATCGAAATCTTTCAAGGAAACTATCATTAATTCTGTAACTGAAAATGCCTAGCATTCACTATTAAAAATCTGCTGCATTTTGTTGCTACGCACTCTGCCGCTTATATAGAAAAGAGTTGCTTGGATTGTATTATGGAGCATCCTTCTTGGTCGGAATAGAGATATTATATTCAAGTGGCGGATTGCGTAGCAACAAAATGCAGCAGATTTTTAACAGTGATGTTATAATTTGGTCAAAAGCGTCTGTCAAAGAAATGCCTAGGCATCGAATGTTGTCACTCTCATATAAAGGCAGCCATTTATTGATTTTGAGTTTCAGATTCCTCGTCCAATCATCACCGCTCATTTCCGATACCATTACAGCCTTTACAGGAATTAGATTGCTGCATTTTATCTATTGAAGCATATCATGATTTTTGCTAACAACAGTGAAATTTAATATATAGAATTTAATATCCACCAAATATGGGTTTTCGATAGAATATTTTTTACAGGAGATTAATTTACATTTTTTGATTGAATTCATGAATATATGTATATAAAAAGTAATGAATTACTTTTTGATGTTGGTGCCAAACTATCTTAGGTATAATGAGAATTGTGGATATATTATGCCTTGTACCATAAATAAAATGGTGATGTATTGGCACCGACTTCAAAAAGTAATTCAATACTTTTTATATGCATACATTCATAAATTAAATCAAAAATATGTAAATTAATCTCCTGTAAAAAATATTCTAGCGAAAACCCATATTTGGTGGATATTAAATTCTATATATTAAATTTAATTGTTTTTATGCCGGTAAATGATATCCGATGTGTGGTTATTGAAAACAGATTCGTCATTAGGGAATTTTAAAAAATTATTTCATTTTTTAGCAACTAACGGCGGCGTAGGAAAAGTATAGTTTTCACGACACGGTA
The DNA here is from genome assembly GCA_964019185.1 of Maratus speculifer. Classification (NCBI taxonomy): domain Eukaryota; kingdom Metazoa; phylum Arthropoda; class Arachnida; order Araneae; family Salticidae; genus Maratus; species Maratus speculifer. Next base: position 67,349,220 of record OZ025299.1, on the reverse strand, counting down.
AATAATGCTATGTAAAAACCGTTATAAATCAATAATTACAACTAAAAAAAAATCACTGCCCATCATATATTTTAGCTTTTTATTGTTTTTAGATAATATTAGAAAATGTGACAACTGCTCACTATTTTAAACAAAAGTCTTTGACAGGTAGTAACGAAAAGGAAGCAAAAAATCAGTTCCATATAGGAATTTCTTGATTCAGTAAACCAAGTTAGCCTCTTCCTTCACTTTCATTGTCCTTATCGACCCGTTCTTCGTTGAAGACTTTAAGAACGAAATACTCATGTAGAATGTTCCTGAAGTATGCATCGAGATATGGTCTTGCCGCCAAACCATAATCTTACCATTTATTTTTTGAATAGTAACTTCAAGTAGTATTTTTAAAAATCATATGGCTAATTGTGATTGTAAAATAAATTTATTAAAAATTTAAATAATTGAAATCGAAATTGATTTCTAAAAAAAGTTATGCTTCAGCACATCTCTTTAGGTTGTGCTTTTGCGTCAAAGCATTCGCAGTTGAAAGGGTTTGCATCACCTGGGTTGCCTTGAATGACACCTTAAATATGGTTGTCAGATTAAACTTTATACGGGGGATTGGCAGCACTTGTCATGCTAAGCCGGACAGATGCCGTCCAAGCCCCCGTGTAAAGGTTAAGACCCGTTGACTAAGACGACCAGGATGTTAACTGGAATTCAGTATTATGTTCCTGGAACCAATCGAACAAAATGTATGCCACATGACAGAAAGCATCGTCTTGCACAAAGACTCAATTTCCATTTCGGAAGACAGATAGCATATAATGGTGAAAATGATCCGCAATCATGTTCAGATAGTCCATGGGATTCATTGGCCTGTTCTACAACAACCACAGGTCTCAGCGTTACCCATGAGAATGTTTCCCAAAGCTTAATATCGCTACAAGAGGCATGTGTATGACCTGTTGAATAATGGAGAGTAACAGTTCGCATGGGAAACGGCGTACCCAAACACGTCCATTGATGTCTTGAAGATTAAATTGTGTTTTAACCGACGAGGCAACTCTCTCCTTATGTACCATAGTCCAGTTATGATGTTCCAGTGGCTGCTGTAAGAGTATCTGCCGATGATGCTCAATCAACATAGGCACATGCATGAGTGGGACATTAATCCTGTAGTCTCACATTCAACAGTGTCAGCTGAACTGCAACAATGTATGCTCCGAATGAATTCCACTGGAACCTGTATTGTTCTGAGATGTAAACTGAGCCAGTTTCTCCTGCTGATTTTGCTTCACCTTCATTTATGTACTTTGTACAAGTACTAACAATGATATGTCCCGAACAACCAATGACACGAACAGTTTCGAAGTTCCTCGTTTTAAGTCGTCGGACAACTGAATTCTGCTCTCTATCAATGTAGCTTAGATCTTTACTCTCACAATCAGATATAAATGCAAAAAATTGATTTCCCAGATTCCCTAGCAGCATTTAAGTACCATTCCCATGAGATTATATGCCTTCTATGTCATTCAGGCGAGTTCATTGCAAAAAATGTGGATGGTCATAATGCTTTGGCTCTTGATTATACATATATAAATTAAAGATAATGCCTGCTCAGCAAATAAAAGTTCAGAAATAAAACAAACGTGACTTATTCATTAAGCCCATTTATTAACCCTTTCCGGCACACTGTGCCCGGTCTGGGATACTTAATTTTAATTCCAAACTTGCAAACGGCACCAATAATATTTTAGTGAAGTTTTGCTTTTACAATAAAATGTTAAATTAAGAACTTCAGAATATCTAAAAATTTCGTTTACGAATTCCGGTGTCAGTCGACAATTTCTCATTTTACTAACAGATTTTGCCCGTGCCGGAAAGGGTTAAACAAAAGACAAAGAACAAAATCGATGGTGAATGTATGATACTATTCAAAAACAAGGAAATGTTGTTCCCTGGAGCAATAACAAAAATCCAATCCAATCTCCCTTACAAAAGCTTAAAATTACATGGTTCATATAATGGTTAATATATTGTACGTCTCCTAGACGATGAAATACTGCCTGGACAAAGCCTAGGCATGCTGAATATCAAATTATCGTGCTGATCTTGGGGAAGATTAATCCAATCAGTAAGCAATTTCTCCGAAGTTCTAGCACACATAGTGGAACGCGCTGCACGTCGACCAAGCATGTCCCACATATGCTCTATCAGATCCAAGTCAGGTGAGAATGCTGGTCATTCTACACGAATGATATCCTCAGATTAAAGACATTCGTTTACGATGTTTACTCATTGAGGACAGGCATTGTCATCAATAAGCATCTGTATACTAAAGGAAAATACTGATGAAAGGTGGTAATCTAACCCTGCTTAAGGGCACATTTGAACTATGAACAAGGTAAAGAAAAGTGTGAAATGCGGGAAAAAACACGAATTTTGAGAAAGTAAAAGCGAGGTTATGTGATATTTCAAATATGAATTACAATATTTGATTCTTTTAAAAAGGATGGCCAAAAATTGTTTCAACATATTGATTGAAAGTGCACTATTGTTATTTTAACGGAGCTTCGGGAGTTTTAGATTATTTTAAACACAATATCAATACAGACTTAATGCATAAATTTAGATGAAAATTTATATGATCCAATGCGCGAAGATTATTTAACTTTTAGATATACTATGTAGCCAAAAATTATCAGATATTTGCGATTTTGCGTGTTTCGTCAAATCTTTAGAGAAATACTTGACGAATCCTTCTAGAAATTTCGGTATATAAAGAAATTATTTGATTTCATATTTTTAACAGAAGGTTTGGTCACGAGTATAATTCGGGAAGCAATAACAAACTGAAGTGAAAAGAAAAATGCTGCAGCAGATATAATTATGTGAATATCGTACATCATTTGCGTAAGAATAAAGATTTTTAAAAATTCTGACATTTTCGTATATCTTTTGTTTATAGCATGCAGGATTTTCAGCCTAATTAACGACTTTTAGAAAACTTGACGAAGTATAATAGAAACAATGTAGTGCAATTAAAATATAAATAGATTAATTATTTAAATATGAGCATTTGTATAAAATAATTTGTAACTGCATATGCTCAAACGCTGTCAAGGATTTCTTTTTTTTTCGATTATTTTGAATTCGGCTCTATAGAACAAGAATTCGAATTTTCGAATGTATGTCCGTAGATTTCAATGTGGACCTTAATGTTTACTTCTCTTAAGGATGCAGTAAATTTCCGAAGTGCGAGATTACTCCGAATTACTAATTCTTAATTGGACAAGTTCTCACATCCACTAAACTGGAAACACACATCAATACCAAATGACATCGGAAATAGGTATTGAAAAGATGAAAATCCTCTAGTATATATGTTGTTCCGGAGGAAAATAGTATCTCCACATCTCAATGCACTACACAGTAAAGAACATTGCTATGTGTAGCGAAATAGTCTTTAGATTCAGATTTGGTAATCAGATTAGACATCAGAATGGTTTCAGAATTCATTCAGGTAGAATTTCTCTATATGAATATTATGACACACGGAGTATAGTACTTGAATGGTTGAAACGATTCTGGACGAAAGCGAGCCCTAAGCATCTTGTTGAGCTGGCCATAATCGTCAATCTTGTTAACGTCCCACACATGTACAATCGAAATCTTTCAGGAAACTATCATTAATTCTGTAACAGAAAATGCCTAGCATTCACTATTAAAAATCTGCTGCATTTTGTTGCTATGCACTCTGCCGCTTATATAGAAAAAGGTTGCTTGACTGTATTATGGATCATCCTTCTTGGTCGGAATCGAGATATTATATTCAAGTAGCGGAGTGCGTAGCAACAAAATGCAGCAGATTTTTAACAGTGATGTTATAATTTGGACAAAAGCGTCTGTCAGAGAAATGCCTGGGCATCGAATGTTGTCACTCTCATATAAAGGCAGCCATTTATAGATTTTGAGTTTCAGATTCCTCGTCCAATCATCACCGCTCATTTCCGATACCATTACAGCCTTTACAGAAATTAGATTGCTGCATTTTACTTATTGAAACATATCATGATTTTTGCTAACAACAGTGAAATTTAATATATAGAATTTAATATCCACCAAATATGGGTTTTCGATAGAATATTTTTTACAGGAGATTAATTTACATATTTTTGATTTAATTCATGAATATATGTATATAAAAAGTAATGAATTATTTTTTGATGTTGGTGCCAAACTATCTTAGGTATAATGAGAATTGTGGATATGTTATTCCTTGTACCATAAATAAAATGGTGATAATCATTATCAATTGTGATGTATTGGCACCGACTTCAAAAAGTAATTCAATACTTTTTATATGCATACATTCGTAAATTAAATAAAAAATATGTAAATTAATCTCCTGTAAAAAACATTCTAGTGAAAACCCATATTTGGTGGATATTAAATTCTATATATTAAATTTAATTGTTTATATGCCGGTATATGATATCCGATGTGTGGTTATTGGATACAGATTCGTCATTAAGGAATTTTAAAAATTTATTTCATTTTTTAGCATCTAACGGCGGCGTAGGAAAAGTATCGTTTTCACTACACGGTAAATAATGCTATGTAAAAACCGTTATAAATCATTAATTACAACTAAATAAAAAATCACTGCCCATCATATATTTTAGCTTTTTATTGTTTTTAAATAATGTTAGAAAACGTGAAAACTCCTCACTATTTTGAACAGAAGTCTTTCACAGGTAGTAACGAAAAGGAAGCAAAAAATCAGTTCCATATAGGAATTTCTTGATTCAGTAAACCAAGTTAGCCTCTTCCTTCACTTTGATTGTCCTAGTCGACCCGTTCTTCGTTGAAGACTTTAAGAAAGAAACACTCATGCAGAATGTTCGTGAAGTATGCATCGAGATATGGTCTTCCTGCCAAACCATAATCTTACCATTTATTTTTTAATAGTAACTTCAAGTAGTATTTTTGAAAATCATATGGCTAATTGTTGTTGTAAAATAAATTTATTGAAAATTTAAATAACTGAAATCGAAATTGATTTCTAAAAAAAGTTATGCTTCAGCATATCTCTTTAGATTGTGTTTTTGCGTCAAAGCATTCGCATGCGAAAGTGTTTGCATCACCGTGGTATATACCAACTATCTAATAATGTGTTGACTCACTTTTGAGCTGCAAACCGGCTTGGCATAGATGCCAGGAATTTTTCGTATATGACTGGAGATAAACTGTATTAGTTGTTTAAGCAGTGGTCATACAAATCCGGGATACTCCAAAACGGTTGTTTTTGAGCTCTGGGTTGCCTTGAATGACATCTAAAATATGGTTGTTGGATTAAACTTTATACAGGGGATTAGCAGCATTTGTCATACTTAGCCGGACAGATGCCGTCCAAGCCCCTGTGTAAAGGTTAATACCCGTTGACTAAGGCGACTAGGACGTTAATTGGAGTTCAGTATTATGTTCCTGGAACCAATCGAACAAAATGTATGCCACGTGACAGAAAGCGTCGTCTTGCACAAAGACTCAATTTCCTTTTCGGAAGACAGATAGCATATAATGGTGCAAATGATCCGCAATCATGTTCAGATAGTCCATGGCTTTCACTGGCCTTTTCTACAACAACCACAGGTCTCAGTGTCACCCATGAGAATGCTCTCTAAATAATTGCTCAATATTGCTATAACTGGCCTGTGTATAACCTTTTGAATGATAGAGAGTGACAATTTGCATGGAAAATGGCGTACCAAACACGTCCATTGACTTGTTGAAGGATAAATTGTGTTTCAACCGACGAGGCAACTCTCTCCTTATGTACCATAGTCCAGTTATGATGTCCCGGGGGCTACTGTAAGAATATTTGGCGATGATGCTTGATCAACAGGGGTACATGGACATTTAGCCCTATAGTCTCACATTCAACAGTGTCAGCTGAAGTGTATGCTCCGAATGAATTCCACTTGGACCCGTATTGTCCTGGGATGTAAATTGAGCCATTTTCTCGTGTTGATTTTGCTTTATGAAGGGGGGGGGGGTTCCGACCAACGTCTTTTTTATTTGATAACGCCAGGGTGTCCAACGCGATGTCTTCTACTAATATTTTCACTGTCATTTATGCACTTTGTACAAATACTAACAATGATATATCCCGAACAACCAATGAGATGAGCAGTTTCGAAGTTACTCGTTTTAAGTGTTCGGGCGACTGAATTCAGCCCCCTATTAAGATCTTAGATCGTTAGTCTGACAATCAGATATACATGCAAAAAATGATTCCCCAGACCCCCTAGCAGCATTTAAGTACCATTCTCACCGGTTTATATGCCTTCTATGTCATCCAGGCGAGTTCATTGCAAAATATGTGGGTGGTCATAATGCTTTGGCTCTTGAGTATACACTCATGTCCATAGATTAAAGATAATACCTGCTTTGGCAAATAAAAGTTCGGAAACAAAAGAAACATGACTTATTCATTAATCACATTTATTAATCAAAAGACAAAGAACGAAAACGATGGTGAATGTATGATACCATGCAAAAAACAAGAACTGTTGCTCCCTGGTCCAATAACAAAAATCCAATCCAATCTCCCTTACAAAAGCTTAACATTACATGGTTCATATAATTGTTAACATATTGTACGTCTCCCAGACGATGAAATGCAGTCCACAAAACGTCTAAGCATGCTGAATATCAAATTATCGTGCTGATCTTGGTGAAGATAAATCCAATTAGCAAGCAATTTCTACGAAGTTCTGGCACACACGGAGGAACGCGCTGCACGTCGACCAAGGATATCCGAGGCATGCTCTATCAGATCCAAGTAAGGTGAGAATGCTGGCCATTTTATACGGATGATATTCTCAGATTGAAGACATTCGTTTACGTTGTTTTTTCAGTGAGGACGGGCATTGTCATCAATAAACATCTAAATACTAAAGTAAAATGCTGATGAAAGGTGGTAATCTAACCCTGCTTAAGGACACGTTTCAACGCGGTAAAGAAAAGTGTAAAATGCGAGAAAGCACGAATTTTGAGCAAGTAAAAGCGAGGTTATGTGATATTTCAAATATGAATTACAATATTTGATTTATTTAAGGATAGCCAAAGATTGTTTCATGATATTGATTGAAAGTGCCCTATTGTTAATTTAACGGAGCTTTGGGAGTTTTAGGTTATTTTAAAGACAATATCGATACAGATTTAATACATTACTTTACATGAGATATGATCCAATGCGCGAATATTATTTAACTTTCAGATATACAGGGTGTTTATAAAGTCCCGGACCCATTTTGATGTTTAATAACTCATAAAATAATAAAGATGGATTAAAATTAATAACATAAATGACTATTTAGACAAAAAGTTTCATGACCTTTGTCAATGAACTTCCACGTGTGCCCCCTTCGTTGCACGCAGAATATCAAGTTGATAGTCAATTTCACGTCAGGTAGCGGCAAGCATGTCGGCATCCACAGAGGCTATTGCGGTTGTAATTCTGGCTTTTAAATCATCAATGTTCGACACTCTCTTCCTATAAACATTGTCCTTTACAAATCCTCAAAGGAAAAAAGTCCAGCGGCGCTATATCAAGTGATCTGGGTGGCCAAAGAATTGGACCTCCTCGCCCAATCCATCTTCAAGGAAAATGGTCATTCAAAGAAGTACGAACGATGATACCCCAATGAGGTGGTGCACCGTGATATCACCTGATATAACGCCGCTGGACTTTTTCCTTTGGGGATTTGTAAAGGACAATGTTTACAGGAGGAGAGTGTCGAACATTGATGACTTAAAAGCCAGAATTACAACCTCAATAGCCTCTGTGGATGCCGACATGCTTGCCGCTACCTCGCATGAAATTGACTATCGACTTGATATTCTCCGTGCGACGAAGGGGGTACACGTGGAAGTTCATTGACAAGTGTCATGAAACTTTTTGAGTCTATCTACCATTTATGTTATGAATTTCAATCTATCTTTATTATTTTATGAGTTACTAAACATCAAAATGGGTCCGGGACTTTATAAACACCCTGTATTATGCAGGCAGAAATTATCAGATACATACGATTTTACATGTTTTATCAAATATTTAGAGAAATATTTGATGAATCCGTCTGGAACTTTCGGTATATAAAGAAATCGTTTGATTTCATATTTTTAAAAGAAGGTTTGGTCACGAGTGTGTTTCGGGAAGCAAAAACAAATTGAAGTGAAAAAAAAATGCTGCAGCAAATATATTTATGTGAATATCGTACATCATTTACGTAAGAATAAAGATTTTTAAAAATTCAGACATTTTCGTATATTTTTTGTTTATAGCATGCAGGATTTTCAACCTAATTAAAGACTTAGAAAACTTGACAAAATGTACTAGAAACAATGTAGTGCAATTAAAATATAAATAGATTAATTGTTTAAATATGAGCATTTGTATGAAATAATTTGTAACTGCATGTGCTCAAACGTTGTCAAAGATTTTTTTTTTTTCGATCATTTTAAATTCAGTTCTATGTAACAAATTACCGGACCAGTCGAATATCAGAAAAATTCGGTGATACAGTGAGCTGAATTTCAGCTGCTTTATAAAAGGCGATTTTTTCCATAATGTGGCCAACATAGCGTTAAATTTTGGTTATGTAACTGTTTTTTGAAAAAAACATTTAAATGCCTGGACAGAATGCTGCAATTTTTTAACAGTGTGTTGCCCACAAATTATCTTTTATAATTATTTTTTTATGCTTCTTTCAAATGTACCTGACCGACCCTATTTCAATATTCTAAAAATCAAAATTGAAGGATCTTTTTCAAAACTTACTCATTGACATTCATTAAATTTTAACTCCTTTGTTGGATGTCAGTAAATAAAAAATTACAATTTGTTGAAAATTCTTTATCATCCGGATATTTTTCGAAATACAGTTTAGGCTATCGCCGATATATTTGAGAATTTTCAGGATATTCGATTGGTCTTTATACAACCCTTGGCAAAATGTTTTCTTATCAGTGTTATCAAGCTTATGATTTTTGCATTTTGAAGCATATATTTCGCGATTTGTGAGTATAGGATTGTTTTTCAATATGCCAAATAAAAGAACACGTATTAAAATATAAACGAAAAGTGAATTCACTATAACAATCATATAACTTATAATTATACTACAAACGAAAAAAGTTTTCTCGTGAGAAAAAAAATCCTATCAAGACGGAAATTGGAAAATAGTAATCGATCACTGCGGAAACAAGTTTGAAATTTGCATATTGAAGACAGATAAGAGTGCCTTCGCATGTGTACAATATATGAATACTATTTAAATGAAGAAATCTTCCAGCTACGAGATCAAAAGTAGCTCTAAAGTGCTGACAATGGCTCGTGTGAAACACCTGTCTCGCGATTTAAAAATCCGCATGATTAAATTGCTGCAAGGAGGAAATTCAGAAAGGTAAATGGCTGTTTTATTAAATTGTGCCCAAAGTACGATATGCGATATTTGTAAAAAAATATCAGTTGACAAACAGCGTGGAAAATTTACTTCGAAGTGGACGTCCACGAATATCAACGATTAGGGAAGATAGAAAAAGTGTAGAAATAGCGAAAAGAAAGCGGTGAGCAACTTCAAAACAACTCAATGCCGAATTGTCTAATTCTAATATAAAGGTATGTGACCGCACAGTACGTAATCGTCTAAATGCAGTAGGATTTATATTCTGTAAAGCTAAAGTGAAACCTTACTTGACAAAGAACCCTAGAAAAGAGCGCTTCAAATGGTATAAAAAACATGTACACTGGCTACTTGATAAATGGAATAAAGCTATTTTTAGCGATGAGTCTTTTATATCTCTCGGAACAGGTGATGACTGTGGAACATTTGTTTGGAGGAGAGTTGGTGAAAAGTTCAATGGTAAGTGTGTCAATACGAGAACTAAATTTTCACCTGCATTTACAGTTTGGAGTTGTATGACATCACAAAGCGTCAGTAATCTGTGTATTGTGTTATGTAGAGTAAACTCTGAAGTTTACATTGACATTTTAGAGAATTGTTTGATTCCCAGCATCGATCAATGGTTAGCGGATCAAAATGACTTCTTACTACAATATGACAACGCAGCTCCACATCGCACCAAATCAGTGAAGAAATTTCTACAAAATGTAAGTAATAATTCAGTTACAACCATGACTTGGCCGTCCAATACTCCGGATCTTAATCTCATCGAAAATCTGTGGAATATATTAAAAAAGAAAAATCGATTTTCGAAGGATCACAAATGCCATAGAACTACGTAAAGCTACAAGAGAATGCGGGAGTGAAATTGCTCCCAATGAGTGTAAAAAGCTTATTGAGTCCATTTCATGAAGATTTTTGGCTGTCATCCGAGTAAAAGATTATTTTTCTAAATATTGTTTACCGTGATCGGTTATTTTTTTCCAAATAAAAGTATGATCGAATAATTTTTTCTTTGATGTTTAAATTTCAATCACCATTTTTCTGTTTATAAATTGATGCACAATGATTTTTATTTATTGATTTTTATATGCTTGTTCATTATGTATAATACAAATGTATTATCGATAATAATCGTTTAATTTTTATGCAGTGAGAATAAATAATCATTTCTTACAAAAAATGGTCGTGTTTGACTAATGATCGGAAACTTTGTGCCAAGGGTTGTATATTAGTTGCTCTGTAATGTTGACTTCTAAATCATGTAAAAAAATTATTTGGTATATTTAGAGCATGCGCAGTTAGAAAATATTTCATACAACGTCTTATGTTTCATTAAATATATAATAAATTTATATTCTAACTGTACTATATTTCTAATTGTACTTGTTTCTATTCTTATTTGTCCAATTTTCTGGAGTTGCAGTTAAATTTGGTTGAAAACTCGTAACTGCATGATATAAAAAAAAATCTTGAATTAAAAAAATCGCCTACCTATATGAATATTTGTGGCATTAAGACACGGATGATCACAAATATTCAACAATATCTACTTAGTTATGCGCTGCAGTGACATATAGTTTCATATATTTTATTTATCAAGGTGAGCCCAAATATTAATTTTCTCTTGATTTTGTTGTTATCCCCTAATTGCGCTCGTGACCAAATCTTCGATAAAAACTATGAGATCAATTATGTTCTTATTATTCCCGAAGTTTTCAATGAATTTGTCTAATATTTCTCTGAGTATGCAATTGAACGCCTAAAATCGAAGTGTCCGGTGACATTTGGTCTTCTAGTGCACATTTTATTCATTTTAAAGCGAGAAGAGTGTATAGACCCTTTAAGGCCTTTGTACTTTTGAAAGAATTTTGTTTTCATTTTTCTATAAATTAACAATAAAAATTAAGATTAAAGAAATATACGCAATAAACTTTTAAATAAAAATATTATGTAACATTAAAATTTAAACATTAGCAACAAATTAGGAAAAACTGAATAATAAATATTAAAATTAATAGAAGAAAGACGTTTTTGACAAAAAGTAGTTTAAAATTAATGGGGTGAAAAACTAAAATATGTAAATGAATTAATAATTAATTTATAAACTATACTTTGCTTTCTCAAGAGTAATAGGATATAGTTCACGAAAAACAGAGTAAAGCATTTTAGCTAATACATGAATTGATGCATTAAGTAACCTTTTTGCATATCCATATCTGCATTAAAAAATATATACAGTAATCATTTGAAAAAAAGATTTTTTCAAAGACTAAAATTTAAAACTTATAAATAAATACTGTATATATATATATATATATACATATATATATATATATGTGTGTGTGTGTGTAGCATTATATAATGGTTAGACATATGTACATACACAAATATATAGAAGGTGGCCATAATTAAACTGGCGGTACTCAGAGTGTTCTGTAGCGCGATCTAATTGCGAGAATGGCGCCAGATTTTGTAGAAAGATTAAACAAGACGGGAAACGAAGGATTCCGCGAAAAAAAACTAGTTCCAAAAGTCACGGACAGGGGAATATGTGGCGCTGTGTATTCGAAAAAGAGAGTTTCAAAAAAGAAGGATCAATACTGAAATAAAATTACCTTTTATTTAGCACATCCAACTTAAATTCTATGTGGCCGTCGTTATCGATCGTTTTTATCTCTTTGTGGACCACATATTGCATTCTGTGCACAGCATTTACAACAGCAGAGAATAAAATGTCTGCAGGAATCTCCCGTACAGTTCGCGATATGTTATCCTTCAACGTAGCTAGGTCCTGGACATCTCCGTGATAGACCTTGTACTTTAGGTTGCTCCATAGCAAAAAGTCGAAGGGTGTGAAATCAGGGGACCGAGAGGGCCATGCAGTTGGAAAGCAGCCGCTAATGACACTTTCTGCTGTGAATTTCTGTCGTAGCAGCTACTGTATCCGCAAAGCAATAAGTGGATGGGCTCCATCTTGTATGAAAATCATTTTCTCCAGGCAATGCCTTGGCTGAAGTGCCGGAATAACAAAGTTGTTTAGCATTTGGCGATATTTGTCTCCGGTAACGAATAAGTTACAGGTCGCGTCGGATTAATTTTCTCATAGAAGAATGGACCTATGATCATATCTTCTGTGAAAACACACCAAACAGTTATCTTTGGTGAATGCAAAGGAATTTCTTTGAATGCTCTTGGTGACTTGTTATTCCAAATCCGGCAATTCTGAGTATATACAGTTCCATTCAGGTAAAAGTGGGCCTCGTCTCTCCATAAGATTTTCCACGGCCAAGCATCATCCAACTCCATTCTGGAAAGAAAAGTGAGAGCAAAAGTCAATCGCTTATCATGGTCGGTGTGACGTAACTCTTGTACACGGCTGATCTTGTATGGGTAGAAGTAGATAATTTTTCGTAGGATTTTCTATTCCGTACAATAAAGCATATCCAGATTCCGAGCTATCCCACGAGCGCCAGAAGTGGTAACAATATTGTCTTGCGCTCTGTCGACAATCGCCGTTGCCAGTTCTTCGATTGTATCCTAAAGATACGGGTTTTCGTCCTTTGCCTGACTAAACATTTAGAGAACCTATTTTCTCAAATTTCTCAACCATTGCTTTTAAACAATTAACTGGCAAAGGACCGTTACTTTACGATTTTTTTTCTTTATTTTGTGGTTTCTAAAAGCACGAAGAGCGGCTGTCACATTGCACTGGTTGAGGTAAAAGAATTTGACTAGTAGAGCTCTCTCGACTAAAGAAGGAGACGTTATGAAAGGTAACTTTCAATGAAATTGCTTTTCTTCTAACAGTAGCAAATTACTTTTTAAAGCCGAACAAGCTGGCACTGGGCCAAAAGATGTAACATGAAATTCTAATAAAGAACTTCTTCTTCTGTTGTTGCTTTCTTTGGGGCTCTGTAAGTGAAATTGCAGATAAAGAAACGTTGAGCAGTGTTTATGTAAATTTTTAGCTTTTTATAAATTTTTATCATTTTGAGCTTGGATTAAATTGCTAAATTTGTTAAATAAATGTTAATTTTATTTCAGTACTGATTCTTCATTGTTTGAAACTCTCTTTTTCGAATACACAGCGCCACATATTCCCCGTGGTGGTGGCTTTTGGAACTAATTTTTTTTTTGCAGAATTCTTCTTCCCCCTTTTTTTTAATCTTCCTACAAAATTTGGCGCCATTCTCTCAATTAGATCGCGCTACAGAACACCCTGAGTACGGTCAGTTTAATTTTGGCTTCCTTGTACATAAAATGGTCTTTTACAATCAATCGGTTCAATATTGGACTTTTTCTTTTATCGTGATCGTCACACATCTTGTAATCGGTGGACTCCATAACCAAACATCTTTGTTTTGCTTTAAAAGAAGATCTTTGATGCGACGTCTTTTTTTGGACTCAGTTTTTTCCATATCTGATAATTTGCGTCTCCCCATTTTGTAACTTTTTTACTTTCTTCTTTTTTAACAACAACATTTCGATTTCCTATTCAAATAAAAATTCTTCTGAACGTAAATAATTCCGTAAAAAAATAAAACGTGGACATCCATTGCCAAAACAAAATGTTTGAATATTTTCCTTTGAATTAATAAAAATCAGTAGAAACATAATATTTATGTTGATCCAAATGTGGCTTACATAACAACAGAGTCATATATTACGTACGCGGTGGATTAAATAATAATATTCCTGAACCTGTCATAAAAAAAGAAAATGCGAACACCACATGGTCTATTCTCGACCGAAAACAACAACCATTTTTCAAATGGCTAATATTGCATTTAAACAGAACATGCGTTAAGGAAAGAAGCAATATGTAAACTTATTGGAAATTATACAAAGAAAATAGTTGTGAATAAATTTATGTGAAGAAACATATAGGAAATGAACATAAGCATGTGGTGGGAATACTTGTTACTAAAGTACGCAGTCAGTCACAGGTGACTGACACTGCCTAAACGGGTTCAGTGTCAATTACTGTGGCACTCAACGAGTTAAAATCGTGTAATTCACTATTCTATGTTTAATAAATAATACAATGCTATTTTATTTTATCCTTTTCATTTAAATAATGATTTTTGCAAATATGAGTGCGTGCTTAAATAAATGTTTATGCATAGTTTAGATGTGAAATGGAAGTAAAAAAAAATCTATATTTTAAATAATTAAACACGACGAATATATATATATATATTAACAGATTTTGTGAATTTTTGAGGAAACTTTTGCTATTCGAATTTATATTATCTGATATTATTAAAAATAAAAGTAACTTAATTATTAATGAGAATATGTATTGTTATACTGAAGATTAAGTATTATTCTCACTTCTGATTAAACCGGATAAGAGAAATTTTTATTATTGACGAAATATGTCTGTAATATTTAATTATGCAAACGCATACTGAGAGAGTGGGGGACGAGTACAGATATATATGTTTGAAATGATTAGTGATCGATTAATCCGAGACGATTTAAATTATTATCGGACTATTATGGATAAAATTTTTGATTTCGAAGTCCTTTTTTGGGACAAGCTGTGAGATTTGAGAGAAGCAGTGCTTTTGAAGTCTGCAACTTATTTTATTATTTTAAATAAGGGTTTTGTAGATTTATGTCTCAAAATAAATACGATTTCATTTCAACAATATAAAAAAAAATCTTTAGTAATATTTCGTTCAAATTGAATAACTGAGCATTGTATTCTTGAAAAGAATTTTGAATCTTTCCATATTCATGTGGTTATAATAATTATTTTAAATATTAAATATGTGATATTTTCCACATTGCTAACTAAGAGTAAACCAACAGAGTGAAAAATGACCAAGCCGGAAATCGAATTCGGATTTTTCACTCTGTTGGTTTACTCTTAGTTAGCAATGTAAAAAAAAAAAATCTCATATTTAATTTAATGTTCAATTGCATAATTTCTCTGCTGAAAATTAATTGAAAAATTAATAAAAATTATAATTATTTTAGTATCGCTTATTTGGTCATTCGAAAATAAAATAATTTCTGTTTTGCTCTATATTTATCTTTAAATAATTAAACGGAACAAAGCTAAATTAAGTAAAGACAAGTTAAATATTGATATCAGTCGAACAATATTTTTTTAATTTTAATTTCAAGCTTTTAGGATTAATGCCGTTCTTCTACAAATAAAATAGACTATACAAGCAAAATTAATTTGAGATGTATAAGATATATTGTTGGCGTACAGAGAATAGTAAAAGAAGGTCGAAAGAGATTTGGAATAAAATAAAATCTGATAATTTTTATTTTTTAATTTTAAGGGAGGATTCAGAAAGAGAAAGCCGTATATCACGAGTATAAATATAAGTAATAATGAGAAACATAAATTCAAGCTTGTAAATAATTGAAAATAAATCGTTCCCGGCTCTAGAGTTGAACCCAGGCCCCACTTGCAGATGTCAGATGACATATTTATAATAATTTGAAGGCAACAAAAAAATACCGGTTTGAGGCGTATACTAATAAAGAATGACTATTATTATTAAAATTTTGTTTTAGAAATATTAATAAAACGAGTAAAAAATAAAAAATAGCGTTTGCCTATGAAAATTTCTTCATTTTCGATACTATTGCTCGTTAACCATAGCGAGACCGAAGAGCCAGCAGCAAATAAACATATCTGCAATTCAGAATCATCCACGTCGAAAGATAAATTATGATTCAAGATCTGAGCCGTAGTTATTGGACTTAGAGGGAGATATTAATACCCTGGAGCGTAATGGGAGCTGCATCTCACCAAACTCGAATTAGCAGCTACGAAATTAGTGAACTGGAAGAACAAAGAGAAATAAAAGAATATGAAAAGGCTCAAAGACGAGGATATTGAAAGCCCGCGGTCGCAAGCCTTCATTTTGAAACACTTGATGTAGATGACGCTTTTTAATTTGAAAGCACAGGAGCAAAAATAGAAAGAAACGATACTTTTATTCATCCATATAAATACCCTACGGACAGTAGCGACCCGCGAAAGTGTTCTCCTGTCCCCCTCTGATATCATTATCAGATATCAGCTTCATTTTAAGATCTTTAAAATTATTTTTTTTTTCATCACACGAAACAATTTTTAGAGGATAATGAAATACGGAAATGGATTTTCATTTTTTAAAGACCGTTTTCAATCACTGATTCAGATATAATTGATGCTTTATAAACACTCTTTTCCTCGGAATTCGTAATTAAATTTTTTGACGCAGAATGTTTCAAATATTTTTTCTGTACGTTATGGGATACATGGTAAATAAATTTGGTAACAGGTCAATTTAAAACTTTCCTTTTTTTTAAAAAAAGTCTAGATATTTTTGAGGAAAAATAGCCGCCGCATTTATATTATTGGTAATTTTTTTCCATTAAAAAAACACAATATATAAGATTGCACGACGTAAATGCTTGATTAGAGTAAGTTTAATGATCTTTCAAAACTCGCCTTGTCAAGAATATAGAGATTTAGAATAATTTTAAATATAAAGTTGATGGTTATTATTTGTGTAAAATAAGAATAAGTTTATATAGTTTTAAGAATTTTCTAGGCATATCTTCTTAGAAAAAAGAAAAACTTAATTCACGGAATTAAACCTAAAAAAATATGTATACATATATGAATGTCGTAATTTAAAAGTAACAGAAAAAAAATCCCTGCTCACTTCTCTGAACTTTCTCAAAATGCGCAAATGATTAGCTACAATTCTCCTTGTCTGTCTGTCTTTTATATAAAAAATTATAAGAGATAAGAAATTATAAGAGTTATAAATATCAGTTATGGATCTTCAAACTTGTCACAAGGATTGACCCCAATTAATCATGTGATCATCGAAATAAAGACTACAGGAATTATTAATTGGTTTATTGGGTTCATATATAAATGTATAGAATTACTGAAATACAAACAATTTATTTATAATGAAGAATATACTAATAAAAAATACAACATGGTCAATATAAAATAGAAAGAAAAAAATAGCGGGTAGGCAAAAAGTCCTTAGAAACTTTAAAAATTCATAAAAATTGGAGAAATAGCAGTAATAAAAAAACGGTTTTCACGGTTAGCATCTATAGATCACTGGAATTTTTTAAGACAGAAAAAACAGCCGACAGATGGCGCTGCTACGACCGTCTTGCGTGAAAACATGCAAATGAGATGGTTCTAAGAACTTGAATTCCTAATCCAGAATTAGTTCACTGTTGTAAATCGTGTATACTGAATGCGATGGATAAAGCTTTGTTGGGAAGTTATTTTATGTGAATCAGGAATCACCGACCATCACTTTACGTAAATAAAATTACGATTGTAAGAAGAATAGGAGCACTGGAAAACGGTCTTTAACAGTGACAGGCCATATTTGAAATCCTGAATGTGCAATCAGGTGTACCTAACCTGTCGGAAGTGAAAGATGTGATCCGCCGAGATATGTACATCCAGATTTGCTGCACTCTTCCACTGCTGGATTTGGAACTTATCAACAATGTGTTATCACCTGTAGTGATCGACATGGAGAACACATACGGCTGTAATAAACGATTTGGAGATATTCGGTTTGTTATTTACGAATCTTTTCTGTAATTTGGGAACGTCAGCACCACCTATCGATTGTTTTTAATGTTTTTTTCCTGTCTTAAATCCACCCATCCCACTTTGATCCACCCATTCTGAAAGAAAAAAAAAATGATTCGAACTCCAATACTTTGGTTGTTTTGGCATTTTTTCCCCCAAAATCAGTCAGCAAGTTGCTAAAATTTTAAAAAGGTCCAATTTCAATGTTTTTTTTCCTCCTGTTAATAAAATTGCTTTTTCAAATCTTAAGCACCCCATTGATCGCTTAGATAACTAGGGTATTTACCAAATTTCTCGCCAATGTGGTCCTTCTTATATTGGTTAGACTAAACGTGCTCTCATATTTCGTTTAAAGGAGCATAACGGGTATGTCAAAAATCAAGAGCTTAAACGCTCTTCTATTTCTGAACATTGTTGGTCTTCACAACATAAGTTCAACTTTTCTTCAGCCACTAGAATCCTTAAGTGACCTTCTATTCTTGATTTTAATTTTTGGGAAACTTACCACATCATTAAAAATTCTCACTCCTTAGTCAATGACTTATCAAGTACTCCTTATTTTCCAAGCATTTGGAAATAATTAATTTAAAGCTTTTTTTTTCGCTTTTTAGTTTTTGTTTTGTTCGTTCTTCGGTAGATGTCTCTATTCTTGTCCACCCAGTTGTTACGGCTGCTTTCTTCTCATTGGTTGCTTTTCTTTTGGCGGGATCGTTCCCGTAGCGGGTATATAAGCCTGCGTTTCTCTGTCTCTTTGTTCAGTTTTGCTTTTTCTAGCTCGCTGAGTTTTACACTGATGAAGAATCTCGATAGTAGATTCAAAACAGCTGTTTGCTACCTTTTCATAAATTATTTCTGCATTTATAATCGTTGGTTTTTAAACATTTTTGCATAAAGGCTTTATTTGCTGGTTTAAAGTCGGGTTGTAACAGTAATCTCGGTAGATTACTCTTTAAAGGTTGGTTCACATAATTACGATCGCCAACTCTGAATAATGTCCCTAGTGATATTGTATTTTTCTAAAACAATAACTAACTGTAACTGTTCTTCATTTGTTCAACTGTTTGTTATACAATGAACATTTTTTTGTATTGATGGTGCCTTGCGAATAGCTTGGCGAAACGTTTGGTTTGTGTATTTTTAAATGTTTTTTAGTATTTTTATTTCTTGTATATAAATTTAAATTTTTTAAACGTATTCAAGTTTGTTTTAGTTTATATTATTCAATATTTTAAATTAGATTCTTAAACATTCCGGACAACACATCATCGGGCATTACTGGGCGGGAATGTCGAGAGACGTTATGGATGGTGCAACATTGTCATGAACTAGATCGAGGTCCAGACAGCATTTTTCGCAGATTTAGTATAGACAGATGATGCATACTTTTTGAGGAATGAATTGTGCAGTACACAGAAAACCCATTTGTGGGCACTGGAAAATCCTACATATTTCGACGACGTTCGACATCAAATGCGCTTTTTGAATGACGTTTGATGTCGAATTTACTACAACAAGCTAATCGACTCAGGATTTGGCCGCGGCATGTTAACGGGCGCACGATATTCAGAACTTCTGCAGGACGTAATCTTGAAAAGCTGTCGTTGCTTCAATTCCGGAATGTATGGTTCCAACATAACGACATGCCTGCGCACAAGACAAAATCATTGAAGCAGTACCTAGAGGAGAAAACCGGGGAACAATTATTCTGATATGTTAATTTCGTATAGTGGCCATCTCGTTCTCTGACCTGACTCCAATGGACTTATTCAGTGGGAATACCTGAAATAGCAGATGTATGTGACCCTGCCGTAAAATTCTAGAACAACACGCTACAACATGTTCAACATGAATTAATACAGGGATCCAGAAATGCGTCTTAGCTGACGGACAGGCGTTAAAACGTCGAAAATAAAGGAATCTTGTAAGAACTAGTTGATTTTAGGGTTTCGTTCATCTCATCACCCTTATGGTCTCGTTTCTCAATCTCTTTGTCCGTCGCAGCTTCGAATTTATTTAAGTTACAGACTTGATTTTTTAAAAACTGAATACCCCCTGTCAAAGACAAAAGCATAAAATTTTGAAAGAGTTATGTTATTTTTATGAAATAAATTAATGTAATGATATTCCACCTCCTTTAAGATTTCAAAACACAGTCTTAATTTCAACATCTGTTGGTGAATTCGGTAGTCCTGTGGTAGAGAGTATTATTTGAACCGAAAGAATCCGGTTCGTAGCATGTCGGCGGAAGTTGAAAATTTAAATTTTATACATTTAATTGTCCGATGGATTTAATTAAAACAAACTTCGAATCTTTTACCTAATTTTCGGATTTTTTGGAATATTAATAAATAACATCTTTTTCTGGCGCCATGTGTTAAATGTTTTGAAAGTGAAAGATTTAATATGGATTTTTTTTCGGATTTAGTTTAGCATTTTAACTAAATAACTTACAATAATTTTTAATTTTATTTATATCTCCGCTAATTTTTTGAAAATGCTGAATTTTACAATATTCGTATTTTTTAATTTTATTTAAATAATGTTACTTGACAATTTCTAATTTGGTCTAAAAATATTTTTTTAAACTATTTTAAAATTAAACATAATCGTGCTGACATTAATTAATGGTTTGATAATTGTATATTAACACTTTCGATTTATTAATTAAGGATAATATTTTTTAAAGAGAGATAGTAAGTGAAACTCTGTGCGCGATCTGAGACCACTTGTTTCTTCTAAGATTCTTTCGTCACGTTACAGAGTATGAAGTCTCTAATAAACAAATGCGAATTTTAAGGCTACTTTTAGCAGCCATGCTCACGCAGTGCTTTTTCGTACTACATCGATAATGCTCAACAACTTTGTAATTATTTTTTCCTCATATATCGTATCGTTTTCGAGATAGGGACGCTAACTCCACCGTTGTGCACCAGATGGCACTGTAAGTGATTTCACCTAGTAGCACATAGCCTCTTTAGGTATTTTACAACCCTCCTAAAACGTTCCTTAACACACCTTATATAATCCATTTCACAAAACATTCCTTATATAATCCATTTCATAAATTGAAAAATTATATATTTATACATATACTAGAAGATAGCCCATCAAAATCACGTGTTTGCATTTTTAAAAGGATGATAAAAAATTACAACTGCGGTCAATTATAACCATTTTAGGCTTAAACAATTTTGAAAAATACAGCAATTAAACATGAAGGGGTGGGGGTGGGGGGAGAAATCTTAAAAAAAAAAAAAATCAACAGAAATCTGCATTCAAAACTATAAAAAAAACTTTCTTGTGGATGGGGGGGGGGGGGGGGCTAATGAATGGGGATTATAATGAATAAAAGGTAAATGCATAAATTTTAAAAGAATAAATTAAGGCAATAAATCAATTATAAAAAAGTACATAGTGAAACTATATATATAAAAATACTAAAAGAATATATTAAAAATTTCCAAAATGTATAAAATTTTCTCCCATTTTGGACATTTCCTGGCGAATATGCAAGGGTAGCCAAATTACCGTAATTTCGGGTGTATAAGCCGCGGATCAAACAATTCTTTTTGGATCCAGAAATCTTATTTAGTGATTGAAGACAAATATTTACGGCGATCTAACTAGTTATATTTTTTTCTTAAAAAATTCTGGGTCGAAAAAGAATTGTTTCATCTGCGGCTTACACACCCGAAATTACGGTATTAATTGAATGGGTAAAATAATGGCATAGAATATGCAGCTAATGAATTTCACTCACAAAATTAGAGTAACTATTTCACAAAAAACAGGAAAATTAGCACTAATAATACTATTTTAAAATATTTGTGAATTAACTGTTTTACTCCATGCTTATGTTATGAAGTAAAATAGGCATACTCAGATGCCTATTCAAAAAAAACTTCAATTTTTTAGCTAATGCTTAAAAGATAACACTTTATAAGAAGGAAAACAAATGTCAACAGTAAAGAGTAAAAAATCACTCGTGAGTCGTGATGTGACAATGGAGTCATTCTCAAGAGTTACTCACGGCTAAAAAAAAAAGTTAAAGCAATCCGAATATAAAAATTCTAACCAGATTGTATTTAAAACACACCTTCGCATTCCTTAAATAAAAAGTTTTAATTAAATATTGTTTTTGAAATCGTGAAAAGATTTCAAAACATAGTAAAATGTAGTGAAGTCATTTACAGTTCACGCTGTAAATCTGACCAATCAGAATTCTCCATTACGACTATGGAACGTTTTCATTGGTTAGAAAATAGATTGCCTTTAAAATCAGAGGTAACTTTTCACAATATTTTTTATAGATTTGGAATTTGCCATTCTTGAATGGCAAGAGCATTAATTTTGCTTACATCTGTTTGTTTTTCTCGTAATTCCTGGTTGTTTTATTTAGACTTTGAACATTATAATTAGATAGTTTTTGTAGGTTTTAAAGAAAATGAGTAATGAATAAATCTTTTACATGTATATTTCCATAAGTTGAACTATTAGAGTATTTGTGAACGGCTCGGAATACTTAGGCCTAACATGGTCGCATAAGTTTCTTTTTCTCGTGGATGAGTTGACCCCGGAACTGTTATTCTGAAAAAAAAATAATAATAATAATTCGAACTCCAATACTTTGGTTGTTTTGCCATTTTTCCCCCCCAAAATCAGTCAGCAAGTTGCTAAAATTTTAAAAAGGTCCAATTTCAATGTTTTTTTTCTCCAGTTAATAAAATTGCTTTTTCAAATCTTAAGCACCCCATTGATCGCTTAGATAACTGGGGTATTTACCAAATTTCTCGCCAATGTGGTCCTTCTTATATTGGTTAGACTAAACGTGCTCTCAGATTTCGTTTAAAGGAGCATAACGGGTATGTCAAAAATCAAGAGCTTAAACGCTCTTCTATTTCTGAACATTGTTGGTCTTAACAACATAAGTTCAACTTTTCTTCAGCCACCATAATTCTTAAGTGTCCTTCTATTCTTGATTTTAATTTTTGGGAAGCTTACCACATCATTTAAAATTCTCACTCCTTAGTCAATGACTTATCAAGTACTCCTTATTTTCCAAGCATTTGGAAATCATTAATTTAAAGCTTTTTTTTCGCTTTTTAGTTTTTGTTTTGTTCGTTCTTCGGTAGATGTCTCTATTCAAGTGTTATACACGGAGGGGTTTTATATACACAATGTTATTTTTTAAATACTATTTAAATTGTTTTAAAAATAGCAATACATTATTAGAAGTAAATAAATGTTGCGTTACAACTTCAAAAACCTTTCATTATACTTTTAACGAAAATACATTTATGCATATTAATATTTTTCTTAAAAAATATAAATATATAATTTACAAGTTGAAAATCGAAATTAGTTTAAGAAATTACTAGTATATTATTAAAAATAATAAATATCGACTTACAATTTTCACTATTTATTAAAAAGAGGGAAAAATCATATTTCATTTTTTTTCAATAAATTTAGTACGTTATTATCAAATGAAAAAAAAAAGTATTATGTTACAATTTCAAAATGGTGTTCAGTAACTTTAATAAATTAAAATAAAGACTTAATTAAATTGAGTTACAAAGATGCAGAATGATTGCTATGTATTATATATTGCGATTATTACATATGGATTATATATTTTGGGTTAAAATAATAATAATGAAAATAATAATAATAATAATAGTGATAATAAGACATACTTTAATCTTCTAAAGAACATATTTTGCAAAAAATCTGTTCCAATATGAAATCTGACCAATCAGAATTCTCCATTACGACTATGGAACGTTTTCATTGGTTAGAAAATAGATTGCCTTTAAAATCAGAGGTAACTTAAATACCGCCATAATATATATGTATATATATTATATATATATATATATATATATATATATATATTATATATATATATATATATATATATATATATATATATATATATATATATATATATATATATATATATATATATTATGGCTTTTAGATAAATGAAAAATATAAAATCATTTTCCTGAAAAATTCTAAAAACTTTTTCATACAAGTCAGTTTCACTTCACTTGTTTTAAAAATAAATATATATTTCAAAGTATTCAAACAAATATCTATTCCAACAAATATTCCATTTTGTTAATAAATATATACAGTTTCTTTTTTATGAATTTACAGGAAAACATATTATTATATACTCACATAAAAAATATAAAATCATTTTGAGAAAAGTACTAAAAATATTTATTTTTCTTATAAATGGTATTAATTAGACTTACTTTTAAAATAAATATCGAATTTTTAAAATATTAAAAAAAATTTTCTTGTTAAAAAAAAAAAATCTTTTTGCTATAATTTCTAAATATATTTCATTAAATAAATACATAATAGAAGATAAGAAAAAAATCACTCAAAAGTGTATAAAAAAGTGATATAAATACATATATATATAGATAGATACAACAAGTAAGAAAAATCATGCGTTAAGCATAGATTATGAAACACTTTCCAATACTTCATGAAATCTTTAACAAAACTTCGTTATTTAGGAAAATAATGGTATATAGTCAAATTCCAGCCAAATATGTATTCCAATACTTTTGAACAGCCCTGTATTTGATCTGTCAGTTAATATACATACTACATAATGGGAAAATTTAGTTTAGCAAGAAAATGCCTAGTAATTTGAAATTTCCTTTTTCAGCAATTTATGTTAATTGATGGAAACATACTTGAATGCTTTTGTTCAGCCCTGTAGTTTACCTTGTACCTTTATTACACGTCAGTATTAAGCTAAAATTTATTTTAAATTAAATATTCTTAAAACAGCTGAAATCACATTCTCATAAATTATCCATCATAGGCATCTATGTACCCAATTCTTCGCGTGGCCCTGTATATTATTTTATCTATATTCTGAAAACATTTCTTAGTAAATTGAATGCAGTTCAGCTTAAAAATGCATAACTTATTTAAGAACCACGTTTAAGTAATTTACGCTCATATTCAGTAATGTTGGCGAGCTCTTTTAGGTAGCCCTGTATATCAACTATAGCATTTATACACCCAATGTGCACAGATTTAGTGAAACTTAAGCGCGCATATCATAATTAAAATGCATTTCGTCCACCAATCAGCCATCATCGGATGTATAAACAGTACTTCGGAAGGAATATATATACTGTTTGAAATCTTTTGCGTGTCCCTGTAAATGCTATGCATTTCATATTATGCAAGACACTATTATTTAATTTATATTAAATCTCAGTGACATATATCAATTTTATTATGTATAAAACATTTTGATATATTTAAAATATGTTGCACACAATTCCCCCCTTTACGATTATCTAATAGAAGTCTTTTGTGCGACCCTCTACATATATAATAGCCATATTTTCACCGCATATATTATAGAATGAATATTTTGGTGCACTTGTAAATGCATATAAATTTTATTGTGTTTGACAGGGAGTAACATCGTTAAAATTCCTTTGAAACGATTTTTCCCCGTAGGCCGCAATGTAATGAAAAACTTTTGACTCTCCCTGTAAATATACTAATCATCGTAGAAACTTCATTTTCAATAGGGTTCGTGCTAGGGTAAGCATCAATAACATCCAAAAATTTCAGGGCAATCCGAGTATATTTACAGGAGTCAGAGCGCGGACAGACGGCCAGACAAACCGAATGCATAAGTACTTTTCAACTTTATTGGAAAGTGCTAATAAAAAAATCTATAAAATTTTGAGCTGGAGGGTGGTTTTGGGATCGGGAATTCATGATCGGTATAGATCTGCAAAATATTTCAGCAATTCAAATATAGGGGAGAATGTAATAGGTAGTATTTTTTAATAAATATATACCTAAAATGGATTATTGCACTATGAGTTTAATATAAACAGAATAACGCAGAAAACTCGTTATCTCCAATTCATTTCTCCCTTCGATATCAAACTTTGAAATTTTTTTCAGCACGCATGAAATTTTTATACTCGAAAAATTAAAATATTCATTTATAGGCGCGTTTGTAATTAAGATAAATACGTAAAACCGACAGTAATGCCGTGGTCCTTCCGTCTCTCGGTCCGTCTATCCACATAACAAAACCAACCGAAAGATTTGAAAATTATAAAATTTTGTCGAGTCATTTCAAATTTTATGGAAATCGAATCAAAACATAAAAAGATATTAACAAAAGTATTGTTCATTCTTTTAAATTCTATAATACATAATTAATTCGATCATATCCCACGGTCAATAATGATTCTAGGTTGCCATGGTGATGACCGCCTATTTAAGATGCAGCCATATTATTTCTGTTATCACCGAATTTAATACATATAATCGTGATCAATTTTGTATTCATGCATTTTTGTATAAGAGTGCAACAGCTATTACATCCAGATATGAATATTTATAAAACTAGTTATAGTATGAAAACACATCATTTGCCACGTACGATTTATAACTTATTTATTTAACGGTATCTGTTGCAAGTAATTCTTAACAAAACAACCGATCCATAGCGTACAGATTAAATTAGTACTGTTCCCAGTGGCGTAGCTTGGATGGCTGACATCCGAGGCGAATGTAAATTATATCACCCCCATTAACTATGATGTCATTCATCACCTTCTCAATGGAATTAAGAATTTATCTGTATCGTATAAGCAAATATTTTAATAGTAGATTATAAAGGAATAAAATTCGTTTTAAGATTCAAAAATTTTAAAGGAAAATTCAACGTATGAATAGTCTTCTACATTACATTTCAATTGAATTAATGTGTCTATATAAAACCATTAGTCGTCCTAGAATTTTTACACACCATTCACTTATACTGAGTTTTTCCTTTCTGAAAGCAATATCTTTTCTAATGCCAGCAAGATAAAAATACATTTAAAGTAAAAATTATGACTTATATCGTTTAAAATAAACGTATTTATATTTTTCTCAATCGAAATCTTGGAAGCATAACGCATGTACACATAATTTTACAACCTCTGACAATAAAGTTCGGTGAATAGTCCTGTAACATTAAGGTAGATGAAATATCAACCAAAGTTACCATACTATCCTTCGAAAGAGTCATCTCCCATAACTATGCACCTCTGAGATCTGCTGTACATGTCCTGGGAAATTCGCAAGAAGTCTTCTTTTGGGATGGAGTTCAAAAGCTTCGTCACGTTTCGTTGGATGTCAGCAATGTGGTCAAATCTCTTTCAAAGAGAGTTTGAGTCCTGAAAATAGGAAGAAGTCTGGGGGATTGAGATCTGGCGAGTATGGTGGGTGTTTAATTTGCACCATCCCACATGAATTTCTTTCGGTGTCTTGCAAAGCTTAAAACCAAACTTTAAACTGATCTTTTGTTCGTTCATTTTCCTGCTTTCAGTTAAGAACCAACACATTGAACAAGTACTTAGTAAAGCACGTCTTACACAGAACATAAACGACGCTCAACTGAGCAACGGTGGGGGAAGATGGTCAACACTTTCCTCTATGCAGGTGCAGCGTTTTGTTTCCCTAGTGTTGCCAGATCGGTCGTTCTGAATTCATTCACCGAACTTTTTTGTCAGAGGTATTACCATTGTATATCAAAAAAGCGAAAACTAGTCAAAAAAGGTAATCCTTTGTTTTTTCATTTTTCGCGAATTTTTTAAGCAATTTTTATAGTACAATTTCACGTTTTGCGGTGATTTCTTGGCATTAGGAAAAATAATCTGATTTAATTTTTTTATCAAAACTATTGAAAATGTTGTCCTTTATGACTTTTGAATGTTAGAGATTCTGAATGCGATTTTTAGAGATTTTTTTGCGTTTCGCTTTTTTTTTTGTCATCCATGAAAGAAATCTGATCACACTGTTTTTCTCAATTATAGTAAATTTTGCCCCCCTGCGATTTTCCACTTTTTTAGAGACTTTTTACTGCGACTTTCAATGTTAATTTTTGGAGTTTTTTTTTCTGTCTCTCGTCAGTTTTCTAACATTCGCATTTTTGCGCGGTCTTTTCGACATTCGATAAAAGATTTGATTTCAAAAATTTTAGCCTACTATAGAAAATTTTGCTCTCAATGATTTTTGAATTTTAGATATTTTAAATGCGATTTCAATGAGATTTTTAGCATTGTTGGAATTTTGCGTCGATTTTTTTGCCATTCATGAAAGAAATCTGATTACACTGTTTTACGCAACTAAAGTAAAATTTTCCCCTAAAGTAAAATTTGCTATTTTCAGCACAATTTTTAGAGTGGTTTTGGAATTTTGTTGAGTACTGTGGCAATTTTTTTGACATTAGGATACGGAATTCGATGTAAAAAAATTATCTTAATATTTATCCATTTTCTCTCCAGAGATTTTTGAATTTTAGTAATTTTTAAGAGATTTCAATTCAATTTTTTAGCGTTCCGAGGAGAGTTTTTGACATTGGTAAAGGAAAATTGGTTTCGAACATTTAGTTTAATGTAGTTAAATTTGTCCTCTCGATTTTTGAATTGTATAGTAATTGTAATTGTATGATGTATACTTCGAATTTTGATACGATTTATGGGATCTTTATGTTATATACTTAGAAAAGCTTTCTGGGTGGTCTAACATGAAAAACTGAAAATAAAGGCACCTTCAATTCAGACCATATATGTGACGGAAAATAAATTTCAGACACTTAAGAGTCTACTTCAGTCAAACGATAATACCCATTCGCTAATGCTATCCCATGGAAGAAATTTATAAGGATATCTCGGTTGCATTTTAATATTTTTAAATGATTTTTTTGCCTTAAATAGATGAGATTGATCTGTATGAAAACTGTTTTTTATTTTTTCGATTTTGTTTACAGACATTTTTAATGAGGACACTTTCATTTTCAGAATCGGTGTTGAAAGTGAATGAATCCCCATAAAAAATACCTGCAGTCAAAATTGAAAAAATAAAAAACGGTCTTCGCACAGATCGACTTCAGCTGTCCTATACAAAAAACTATTTAAAACTATTGAAATGCAACCAAGATATCTTTATATGTTTCTGTCATAGAAACAGCATTAGCGAGTGCTATAGCCTCTTAAATGTCTTATTCAGGAAATTCAGGAAATTCAGACATAATAGATGTCTTAATTTAAGTCACATAAGTGTCTTACTATGATCATGATATAAATGAACTAGAAAATGCGTCTGAAAAATTCTCAGCTGTCTTATTTTATGACATTTTCTTGCTTCCGTTCCGTATTAGCCACCAGGGGCAAGTCTCAATTGCACATGCGTTTTAGAAGATTAGTTTCGTTCGAATTTGATGGCTGTTTGTAATTCAAACTGAATGTTTATTTTTATGTTCCTGTAGATTTTAATTAATACTTCATTTTGACTTGATTCATTTTTTGCGGAATGTGAATTTCTGTGATTTAATTCCCATAGTAATAATGTTAATTCGTATTAATTTATATAAATAATGTACCGTTCTTCGTCCCATCAAAGCAATTAAAGATAATTTTTGTCTGGCGGATTATGTTTTGATTATTCTCTTAATATAATTAGACGGATATATAAAGGGATTCTCTTTTAAAAATACGCACATCTGTCTTTTTCACTCATATCAATGTATCCATTGATTAGTCACAATAGTGCATGTACATTTGGATACAGTCCCTCATCTTTTTGCTTCCTTTTGAGAACAACGGATTTTGAGCTTATTATATCGACAATAATTTTCAGAATTTTCAAGCTATGGTTTTGAGACTTTCACAAAAGTTGCTCTATACATTGAACTAACACATTATGCACATCATATTTTGATTGCATGCACGCATGAGCAGTGAAACTTTATTTAGTAAACCTGTTCATTTTTCATTCAATTTTTATTATCTTTTATTTCTGATTACAGGGTATTGTGTAGAATGTTGTTTGTCATATTTTCTGAAAGGAATATTTTTTATATTAGGAATTCTGCAAATTATAACCCCCTTCCCCCCCCCCCCCCAAAAAAAAAAAAAATGGAAATTCGGAACTGTTTTAATGGAAATCTTAATTTTTCTACAAGTAGATATGCTATCCTCACAAAAATGTTTACAGTTTATTATAATAAGCCATTTAAACACAATCTACTGTTTGAACGTTTTTGTTACATTAAAGAGATATTCATTCTTTTTCAATTTGTCGACGGTCCCTTATAAGTTTTCGGAAAGAAACCTTCATGGAAATATATGACCAGTACTATTCTGTTTACATACTTGAAGTTTCAAGATAATTCATGAAGTATTTTTTAAATATCAAGCGGAACATCTAAAATCGCGTCACTTTTGGCCATATAGTGTATATTTGATTTGAAATCCATTATAATGTTTAATTTTTATTAATTTAAGTAAAAAAAGACTTTGAAATTTATAATTAATATCAGTAAAAAGGTAGAATTTCATACTACACTGCTCAAAACAATTAAAGGATATTTAAAGTTTTATATAAAATAAAGATATAAACGAAATATTTTTTGCCGAAAATAGAAGAAGAGAATCACAAATGCAAATTTTTCTGGTTTTCAAACTGTGGAGTATGCAAATTTTGAGTTCGACGTCAAAAACGTCGCTTCAGCTACAGCGAATGAAATTTGACTTTCAACTGGATAAAAGAGAATGAAGACAAGGATGATCGGCATTCAGTGATTGTTTTGTTTCGATGAGTACGATGTCTCAGCGAAGTCATTTGACAGATTCAGAAGCTTGGAGAATTGTTGGTAGGTTAGAAGGGGGCCAAATTCAAGCCGAAGTAGCGCAAGCCCTTGAAGTGTCACAAAGTATCATTTCCAGGATCTGGAACCGTTTTTTGGAGAGTGGATGTGCAGGCCGAAGACCAGGGCAAGGTCGTAGACGGGCAACAACGCTCAGTGAAGATCGGTATTTAGCGTTAACAGCTCGGAGACACCGAAACACAAACACTACTCTTCTCCAACAACACCTTCACTCGGCTACAGGCACCACGATTTCAATTCAGACTGTCCGAAACCGGCTCCATGCTGCAGGTCTGTATGCTCGCCGACCGATAGTATGTGTTAGATTAACATCAAGGCATCGTCGCGACCGCAGGGAGTGGGCAACCGAGCATGTCAACTGGAGGAGAAATGAATGGAGGAATATTCTGTTTTCTGACGAGTCCCGTTTTTCTGTGCATCCGGATAATAGGCGTATTTTCATCTGGAGGGACCGTGGCAGTAGGAATAATCCTGCGTTCGTGCACGAAAGTGTCAGATTTGGCGGTGGAGGAGTGTTGGTGTATGGTGGCATCTCCATTGACGGGCGCACTGACCTCTACATCATTCGAGATGGAGCTCTGACTGGTCACCGATATAGGGATGAGATCCTCAGACCTATTGTAGTCCCTTACTCTTCAGCAATCGGAGATAACTTCATTTTAATGGACGATAACTGCAGGCCACATCGTGCAAACCTGGTGGAGGATTTCCTTTTCGAGGAAGGAATCGTTCGAACGGAATGGCCAGCGTGTTCTCCAGACATGAATCCAATCGAGCACGTTTGGGACGCTCTAGGAAGACGACTTTCTGGCCGCCAACAACTTCCACAAACTCTCCAAGAACCGGAAAGAGCTCTTCTGGAAGAGTGGGGCAGAATACCCCAACTCGTCATTAATAGCCTCATTGAGTCCATGCCTCAAAGGTGTTCAACGTTGCTGGCCGCTCGTGGAAACCATACCCCCTACTGAAAATGATTTTCTTTGAAGAAAATCCCTTTTCTTATTCTTTTTTTCTCATATGCACAAGTGTTTTTTTCCTTTTGTACACAGATGCGCAATAAAATGCATTTTTTTCTTCCAAACATGTGTAATTTATTCTCATATAACCTACTATGTCTGTCGACCATGTATCAATCAGCTAAAAAGTTTCCCAGATACAAAATCCACCTAAAACTGCAATATCCTTTAATTGTTTTGAGCAGTGTATAATGAGTTATATGACTTGATTTTACACTTAAAACTGACACGTCTATTTAGCGAACCATAATGCAAGGTTGGTCGTTTCCCAGAAGGAGGTCTAGAAAAAAGCTTGGACTAACTGGACAGTGTCCACTTCCAAACTATACGATTTTTGGTGCTCTAAATTAAATATGCAATTTCTTGTAAAGCTAATATTTTAAATCTGTTTCAATATTTTATTGATTTTAATCAGTATTTTGAACTTTAAAAGTAGAATAAGATAAAAAATTAAATGGGAAAAAAAAAATTAAACACAACTAAAATTCTGAATAGCAGGTTTCTCGGGAACGTTGAATTTGTCTGCTATTCAATTGTGTTCGCCTTTATGTGAAATATATATATTTAAGTTGAAAAAGGTGAGTATTCGCTAAATAAAGTTGTTCGTATGAATATTTTACAGTAAAAGTGCCATAACGTACACTCCTAAATAGAAGACACTACTGTTTATGAAATATATTTTTTTATATACAGGGTGATTATAACTAAAGTTTAAGTTTCAAAACGCTCTAAAAAACAAACCACTGATTAGAATGATGTCAAAATTGAACGACGTGTTATTAAAGAAAGAGGAAAGAACATGTACCAAAAATAGTTCCATATTTTAGTGACAGATGGCGCTGTAAGCGTCAGAATTTCGACTACAAATGACAAATTGTAAAATAATGGCTGAGGCGTAAGTTACATGATAAACCAACTGTACTGTTCAGTGTGCATGACTGTACATGTGTGATACTGTTAGTTACGTAAGCCCATCCATCATGGCAAGGTCGTGTCACATCGGATGGGAAAAATCGGTTTTTAATTGTCCTAAGGCCGCATAAAAGCATCCATCCAATCGGTTTTTAAGTTTCGTGAGACTGGCGCCAAACGTGTTCAATATGCTGTCATCCACCGTTGAGTGCAACAAGATTAAACCAGGAAACATGTTCCACAACCGATTGAAGTGTCACCGGGTTCAAGTTCAGAATGTGTTGCGCAGTGCTTGTTTTCAATTCAGCTACGTTGGTAATCGGAGTACTGAACATAACATCTTTCAGATAACCCCACAGCCGGAAATCACATGGATTAAGATCAGGTGATCGGGCCGGCCAGGCTGTAGGAAAATGACGACTGATAATTCTAGCATTTCCGAAATGCCGCCTCAACAACTGCTTCACTCGGTTTGCAATGTGCGGAGGAGTGTCATCTTGCATAAAAATGATACTATACAGACATCTACGCTGTTGCAGAGCTAGAATGACGCCATTATGCAAAAGAGACTCATAGCATTGACCATTGACGGTAACGGTAACAAGACCTAAAGCACCCGTTTCCTCGAATAAATATGGTCCTATGATAAATGATGCCGTAAATATGCACCACATAGTGACCTTTGCAGGATGAAGTGTTACTGGGTTCGTTGCGAGTAGATTTTCTGTTGCCCATGTTCGGCAATTCTGTGTATTGACATATCCCGTCAGATGGAAATGGGCTTCGTCTG
The DNA here is from genome assembly GCA_964019185.1 of Maratus speculifer. NCBI lineage: Eukaryota > Metazoa > Arthropoda > Arachnida > Araneae > Salticidae > Maratus > Maratus speculifer. The sequence goes on along the minus strand of OZ025299.1, from coordinate 67,315,742 downwards.
TCCACAGAATTTTCCATGGCCTTGGCCAATGATTGTAAACTTCCATGCGAGCAAGAAATTCCAAAACAAAACCCTCTGTTGCTGGCAGGTCAGAAGGAAAAAACTCCTCACATGGTAAATTTTGTGTGGATAGCATTGCAGGGTGTTTCGTAGAATGTTATCCACCCTGCTCACAGGCCTGTCCATTGTTTGGCAATTCTCCGTGCACGGCATGGTTGCACACCACCGCTCGACTCCTTCTGAACTGCTGTGGCCACTTCTTTAACTACCACCGAATCATATCTTTTCCTAGCAGACTGCACATCAAACAAACCTGTTGTCAGGTTCCTAGAAGACATCTGCCCTGAATTAGAAAGGAATAACATTTCCTTATCTGAATATTTTATGTATTGTGGGTTGTGTATCCATGAAGCTCGAAATACCTTTCTTTCTTTTCTATAATAACGAATGACAGATGTTGACACAGGTGTGCAGATGACGCACTCGTTGATGAATGAAAGTGATGGCCGCGGGGCGTGCCTCAGCTGTCATCTAGCTATTGGAGTGATGTGTAAACAGTAGATGTCATGACTCAAGGTTGGTATGCGGAATTGAACCAATGGAGGAACTCTAAGAGGCCCTGCTGGGGGAAGGAAGATCTCTGACAAGGTCAACTCTGGACGGAGAGGTTAGACAGTTCTCGCTTGGCGTTGAGACCGATAGGTCGCTCAGGATTTGTGGTCCTGTTGGATAGTGTATATTTTGAGCGTGGGACAAGGCGTCCCGGTGGATAGTGTTATAGGCCGAGAAGTGAGGCCTAGTACCCTTGTGTATTGAGATTCTGCAGTAATCTCTGATAAAGCGTATCTAACGTGCGTTGAGTGTGAGGAAGAAAGTGTAAGTTGAACGGTACACAACCAACGTTTATTGTAGTTAATTTAATGTTGAACCGGATCATCTATATCCGAGTTGTAATTGTAAATAGTTGTAAATATTGTTTCTTGTGTACATATATATATCTTAAATAAACTGTTAGTTCAGTTAATTAACAGCGTCAGTGTTATTTTACACAATCCTCACAGCAGGTGACCGATATCACCCATTAATATCGGTGGTGGCAGCTAAAACTACCTAGGACATTCTTCAAAGTTTTGTGGACTGAGAGGAGCGTCCGACAAATTGTTGGCAGCGTCGGGATAGAATCGCCTGAAACCAGTGACCAGCGAGCCGTGTTGCAGTCTGTTAATGCCAGAGTATCCAGTGGAATTCTTGTGTGGTCGTGCCATATCGTCGAGTATGTGCTAAAGCATCGTGCCGGATCGTCGATTGTATGCTAAAGTGTCGTGCCGTATCGTCGAATGTGTGTAAAGTGTCGTGCCGTAGCGTCGAATGTGTGTAAAGTGTTGTGCCGTATCGTCGAGTATGTGCTAAAGTATCGTGCCGGATCGTCGAGTGTGTGATAAAGTATCGTGCCATATCGTCTAGTGTGGACTAAAGTGTTGTGCGTATCTTTATTAGAAAGAACTAAACTGAACTGTTGTGCCATATTACCGCTACATCGTGGAGCTATCTGTGAATAGAAGAGTACCCCACCAAATAAAGTATAAGGTAAGGTGTTTTGATCATTCATTTCTTCTGACATCTCGAACCAAATTGTATTGTTGTATAATTAATAGTAATTTAAGTAAATTGTCTAGGTAATTTATGTGCAATGAAATAATTGTGTTCAGATAGGTGTAAAGAATTAGTAACCATATTGCTATTGTTTTAAAGAAAGGTCATAATAATTTGAGATGATAATGATATGCTATTTATAATGATATTAGTGAACTAAATTAATGCATTAAATCTAAATTATTGTTAAAGTAATTGTTAAATGAAGCAATACTGTTTAAATTTTAAGAGTTACATTATCAAAATTCTAAGCAAATGAAGATTTTAATTGGCCAATACTACACTGCAAATCCCTGAAACACATCTAAAACACATTGCAACGCATTTTTAAACACGTGAGGTGTAAGGATGTGTTTCGAATCCGTTAATTGCTTTTCCAGGTGTTTGAGAATGTGTGGCAAAATGTGTTTTCCGAACATAGGCTGTAACTTTGGTTACGATTGAACGCCATGTAAAACACATGCTTACAACAGAACACAATCAAAACACATCTTAGTAAACACCACTTTTTTATGACGAAAGACAGCAGACGATATGCCTGATAATAATATAACCTGTCTATAACGGGATTTTCCTCTCTATTGTGCACAGTGTTGAATTTAGACGTTTTTCTTCGGGAGGGGTTTTTATGGCTGTGGGGGGGGAGGGGGGACATAATCGAGTTCAGAAAGGGGGGGGTATTTTTTTCTATCATTGAAAATAAAAAACTTCAAATCTTTTTTTTTTTTTTTTTTTTTTTTTTTGGGGGGGGGGGGGTACGGGCCATCCTTATATTTAACACTGCTTCTGCGATCCTGTCTTAGATGATTTTTCAATTTTGGTTTATTTTTTGACGGCTGATTATCTACTCGAAGGATATAGGTCCTAGGGGAAGTGCTCTTCGTGAGGGTCTTTCTAAGGGAACGTATTTCCGTATTTATGCAATGTTTTCTAAGATTCGAAGAAAACCACGAAAACTCTGGACGGTTAAACCGACGAGCGCGACTGGATTCGAACCCAGCATCTCCCGTCTACCAGCTTCGAGAACACAACCTCTCAGCCACAGGTGGCGCTAGCATTTTTCAGATTTTTTAAGCCATAGAATATAGATTACCGATATTAGATGAGTCAACTACATGCTAAAAAAGAATTTAAAAAAAAAGATCGTGTGCGCTTTCTTATAAATGAAAACTGTAAACTTAAATTAAATTTAAAATAAATATATTTTGGCAGAATTTTTCCTCGTATGACAATCATTTATTAATAACCATATAGGAACAGTGGTGACCATCCCCTCTCCCCCCCCCCCAAAAAAAAAGAAATTGTACTTTAACTATCCCCCCCCCCTCCCGCCTGAACAGAATGTCTATTGTAAAATATATTCTACACTTATAATCTACTGCACAGTCAAAAGATAGCGAGTTGAGTTATTATTGCCCTTATTTAGAATTTAAAGAAACAAAACACAGGAACATTTCTAGATATTAAATGTTGAAAAAATTTAAAAGTAATGTTAAAAAAAACCAAGATTCTTTTTAACAGTAAAATAAGGAAATATTAAGAATTTAAAAATTCCTCCCACTCCAAAATGTACTTTTTCTCAAATTCCCCCCCCCCCCCCGAAAACTAAATTGTATGACGCATGTTGCGTCACCAAACCCCTCTCTGGGTACCCCTGGAATAAACAATGGATGTTTTAAAAAAATTCCCCCGGACCACACTTCCGTTGCTTCCGTTTATACCGGGCAAGGCACGGTCCGAATTGCGTTTACACGCGCATGCGTATGCGCAACTCTGGGAAGATACTAAACGCACGTAAACAAACAACGAAGAATTCTTTCTACAGCTACACTGAGACCGGATGCTCTGCAATGGCGGGAGAATATAGGCGGCAATTTGAACCGCAAAGAAATAAGACTAACTTAAAGTAAGTACTATTATTCATATTATAAAGTTTGTGTATGCTATTTTTGTTTTCTTTCCACGTATGTAATATCTTTTCATGTATATAAGTTTAGTTTTATTTGTCGTGTCGTCTTATTGCTGACAATGTTTATCAAAACCAAACATGCGGGAGTTATATTTCGCCTTTCGTAGTACTCTCATTGCCTCATTCTGTGAAACTTTTACTGAGAAATGATTAAGGGGCCGTCCATAAATGATGTCACGTTTAAAGGGGGAGGGGGGGGGGTAAGAAGGAATGTAACATCACACTTTTTGGTTAAACGGATTAAAGTTTGAAATTAATTTTGTGCTCATAAAGATAAGATTTATAGACAAATATTTCAGATTCCATAATACTGCTGTTTTCAATTGCTCTTTTGTATTTATATTTTATTACTATTCTATGTTAATTATCTTTTATTGTTGTAAACCTTATTTCATGCAAAATAAAAATCCTTTTTATTGTTCAGCATCTAAAACATAGTTAACATTGTTTCTGAATTGCAAATGTAAGTTTACGTTACATAAAGTAACGTGTGACAAGAGGGGTGGGGAGGGGGTAAAGTTAAGTCTGACACTTTGTGACAAAGGGGGGGGGGGGAGGAGAGGAGTCAAAAATATGGAAAAAACATGTGACATCATTTATGGCCGGCTCCTAAAAGCTGGTTTTACGTAATTAATTTAAATTATTTTATTAATATTTTTATGAATATTAATAATTGCCAAATTTTAAATAAAATAAATTATCTTACCAGAATGCAATGAACATAAAACTTGAATAAATAGATGCCTTTAATTATTAATGGTATTTAATAACATTTTTAATATTAAACCAAATAAATTCTTTATAAGTCTGCTTTGCATTATTTACATAATCAAGGAAATTGATTAAACTGACAGGAAGCTGAAAAGATTGTTCAGGGATGGAGGGAGGGGGAGTAATGGGCTGAAAACCTTCCATCCAAATAAAGACAATTTCTTAAATCGTGGGTAGTTGTTAAAAATCTATATATAAACATCACTTTTATTTTGAAATTATTTTATGAACAGTTATGTTATATATCAAGTTTCTAAAATTAATTTAAAGAATTGTAACAAAATGTTAAACCTATTCACTGATACACTACATTTTATTTATTTTTTATAACTGTCCCTACCTCCTACTAAATCCTCCTTTGTTTAATAGTTTAAAACTTTAATTTATGGAAATTCAGCATTTTAAATCTTTTTTTCTAAAATAATTTAAATATTTATGTTATAAGGACAATAATAAATTTCAGAAATTATTATTAAATCAAATATTTCACTGGCTATAATGATTTCTAATTTTTGAACTGTGGAAATGAATAATTTTTGTCAATGTTTTGGTTAAGTTAATGCACACAGGTGTCATATACGCATTACATAGGTGCGATTTTTTTTTTTTTTTCTGATGCTGATTTGACAAAAAATTCATTTTCAAATAGTACCAGTTATATTTATATTTTTTTATTATTTTCTATTATTTTAATAAGGAAATAATAATAAACAAAAAATGTTTAACTAATAATTATGGAACAAAACAGTTTATTAATAAATTAACAATAATAGCCACATTATGATATGAGGCATAAAATCTCCATTTTATTGCAATCATGCCAATGTGGTGTGTATATGGCATCTGTACCAAGTTCTGATTCTCAATCTAATTACACACGGTTAATCTAGATTACTTTTTGTAGAAAGTAAATTACTGAAATTTTGGTTGTTTTGATTTATTTCTGTTTTATATTATCATAAAATTCACTGTGGGAAATATGACTGCGAGATTGGTTAAATATTATTGAGGAATAGTATAATATTTTTAAAAAAATTGGAATTATTAAAATTAAAAGTATTATTTAAAATATATTTTATTAATATTTAACTATGATTAAAAAAAAAAAAAAATATGTAGATTTTCATTATTAACATTTCATTCTAATTTTAAGAAATGTAAGTCTTACAAGTTGTTAATGTGTAATGATATATCGAATACTTTTTATTTTAGTGAAGATATAGTCTTAGAACTATCTTAAGAAATGTCTTACAACTATTTCAGTATTTTAAATCTTCTATGTAACACATTGAAATATTGATTTGAGATTATTCTTATAAATATTATTTATTATGTTATTCAGCGATATAATTGATAAAAAAAAAAAGTTATTGGTCCCACGGACCAGTAAGTATGTGAGTTTACTGGTCTGCAATCATCATTGCTGACCTGCTACATAAAGTTATATAAAGTACCTTTAACCCATTGAGTGACCCTGCTCTCCTACAGAATAAATTAAACCCTTTTTTTGCAACTACCCAAAATTTATGGTATAATAAAATGTAAAATTATAATTTGGAAAAAATATATATATACAGTGCTTAAACAAAAACTATAAAATTATTAATTCTGTATATTTTATTTCTGATCACTTATTTCAACTGTATGTAAGGATTAATGCAAATTTTTTAATATATATTTTTGTCTAAAATAAAATGAAACTTTGAAGTAATGTTTCATTCATTTTTTTCAGAGACTGGAAAATTTATATTTCCATGACAGAGGAGGGGGGGGGGGGGAGTTACTAGTCCTGCAGACCACTAAGTTTTTTTAAGTTGGTGGTCCGATTGAGTTTTTAGCGGTCTTGGACCAGCATACCACCAAGGATTTAGAATGCTGTTATTAATTACAGTAAATATTTTACCACCATGTTTCCATAATGTTTTAATTCTAAAGCAAAAATAGTAAGCAAATTTATCTATTAGGCTCTGTGCATTATTAACATATTGGAGGCCTAGATTTATTTCTGTTATTGCAAATAAATATTGATTTGCATTGTATAATAGAGATCAGTGTTCTCACTGTCGCTCGCCATTGTGTCAAATTGCGACTAAATTCTTCATTTGGCGAGTAAACAAGAGATTAGATTCGCCAAATTGCTAGTGCTCAATTTTTACTCTTTTTTTTTTTTTTTTTTTTTTTTTGTTTTTCATACATATGCATGCATACATTTTTCAAATATATTTGTAGCGGATAGTTGAAATTAATAACAATCGTTGTCGCAGTTGTAAAAAATTAGGTTATTTTAGAACTTATTGAAAAAAAGGAGTACAATAAATGATTAAAGATTTTTTTTTTTTTTTTTTTGTGTGTGTGTGTGCTAGACAGCGAATCTATTTTGCTAATACTTTTTTCATTTGGCGAATGATTTTTACTTTTAATTAGCCAAATTACTAATGCTGGTCAAATGTCAGCGAGAACACTGATACAGATGTGAAATTGATTAAATTCTCTTAATAGATTAATGTATTTAAAAAACTTGATTCTAATAATATATCTATTCCATAAAAAATAAGTTAATTATTAATTTCTTATTAGTGTTTATTAGTAACATGTTTATCCTGTTTTCACTTTTATCATCTTGTGTTGTTTAAAGTTTTAAGAATAATTTTTATTAGCATTTATTCTTTATAACTTAAAATTATAACTATTTTTAACAGGTTTAAAAATGTAAACAAAGCAGCTAAATCCACAAAATTTAAAAATCATCAGAGGATTCCCAGTGCTTGTAAATCTTTGAGAGTGTAGATATTTGAAACTGGGAAAAATGATTATATATATATATATTTTTTTTTTTTCCTCATATAGACTAGTGTTTATAATAAAAGTGAAATAATAATATAACCATTGCATTAAAAAAAAAAAAAAAAAAAAAAAAAAAAAACTGAAAAAAAATTTCTTATTAATGTTTATTATTAACATGTTTATCCTGTTTTCACTTTTACCTTTGGTTAAAATTTTAAAAATCATTTTTATTAGCATTTATTGTTTGTAACATAGAATTACAACTATTCTAAAGAGGTTTAAAAATGTAAACAAAGCAGAAACATCCACAAAATTTAAACATTTTCTAAGGATTCCCAGTGTTTGTAAATCTTTGAGAGTATAGATGTTTGAAATGGGAAAAAATGAGGATGATAAATATATCTATATATATTTTTTAATATCAAATCTTCCATAGAATTTCTAAATTAATGCGTTCAAAAATTTGCAAAAGTTAGAGATATTCTTTATTTGTTTACAAAAAATACACGAGATTTAAATCATGGAAGGAATATTTTTTTTAATTGTTATTTAACCCCTTCCCTCTTCTCCCCAAATATCTTTTTTTACTGAAGAGTGAAATTTTTCTGCTTCAGCCATGTTTTACTAGTGGATAGCAGCCTGCCCTTTTATTTCTATGGTGCACTATTATAATATAAACAATAATGCCAATATTTTTTAAATATTAGGTGGTGGTTATCTAAAATTTGGCATTCCTTGGTATGATTTTTTTTCTTTTTAACTGAGAGATATTGTAAGGAAAGAAAAGGGGAAGATGACTGATAAGAAAACTGTTATGTCGTGTTTGTAAATAGTTTATAAAGTTATCATATTATTAAATTACATTCTCATGACTTTTTTTTTTATACCTGCTAATATATATTCATATTATATTATTGAATTGGGTGACTGTGGAAGGAAAATATTTCCCGCAGGTAGTCTTTAATAATGAAACTCCAATGTGATGGTGCACCTTATTGCTGGAAATAAATTTGTGGCTGAAAAACGAACTGTTTAAATCGTTTTTGCATTTGAACAATAGTAGCACTAGCTACCTTTATTTACAATTGAACCTTGTTATCCCGACACTCTTGTGACCAAAAAAAAGTGATGTCATAAGCAGAGTGTCACGGTAACTGGAGTTGGAGAAAAAATATGTTTAAAAGCTGTATTTTTAATTAGTTTAAGGCAATTTTAAATTGGCAAGTGTTTTAGCATTTTTAAGCAATAAAACATTATTAAATTAAAAAGAATAAAAATCAGGTAAATGATTGAAAAAAGTTTCTCCTTTATGTCAGTTGGTATTTTAGACATTTTTGTGAGAAGTTTGGCTAGAAACTTTTCTTACCGCTTCACTTCTGCGCTTATAAGATGGATTATGAAAAGTGGACAGTTTTCTTAAACCGTCGGGATATTTGGAGTTGAAAATTATTCAACGATGTAAAATCCGGAGTTTATTTACATTAAAATCATATATACAGAAAATTGGGAATTTGAAAAAGGGACGCGATAAGCAGAGTGACGTGAAAACCGGGTGTCAGGATAGTGAGGTCTGACTGTATTTTTGTTTTATAGAACTTTGAAATGTGTTTAATAATTTATGCTCATCCTATATGAATTTTTAACTGCTATTTGATTACTTTGATTGTACAAATTTTCTTCGGTATATTAATTCTTTTTTAATATTCAAATCAAAACAATTTTAACATTATTTAAATATATAAAATAGATTCTTGTTTTGATCTGCCATTCCATTTTATATTAAGAATTATTAATATTTTAAAGAATAAAACTTGTTTGAAAAAATAATAAAATATACTCAATAGTGCCATTTCAGATCATATAAAATTACTGTGGAAAATATCGAGAGTCAATTTTGAATTTTATGGTGATCAAACAGAAAAGGTGATTCTATTTTTTATGGTGATCTCTATAATTTTTTTTTTTTTTTTTTTTTTTTACTTTGTTTATCTGAAAATTTGCCTCAAAATATACACAAAAATTTCCTTCTATTGCTAAGTTATTTTCACTATTTCACTAAGCCCTCTATAACACAAACTAGTGCTGAAAAATTTTGCTATTCTGCTTTCCTTGAAAATTTTTTTACTTTAAGCAACCTTTGGAGATCTTTTCGTTTACAACTTTTTCTCACCATATTGATATATATATTTTTTTCAACCTAAATATATCTCACTATTTGTAAACTAAGGTTTTAGTAATAATATTTGTTTTAAGCCTTACTACTAAAGTGTTTTTTTCTAATGATCTTACATGTGAGTTATTGCAAAGAAAATTTTTCTGAAGACTTTATTTTTTTACAGAAGAGCATTTCATGTGAAGTCCTTGCTTAATAAATAGAATATGCTGAAATTCAAGTATTTTTCTATGCAGTAGAATCTGTGCAGCTTTGTTCTAAGCGGTTTGAAGATTTTAACACTTTTTTGCTTTACATGTAATGTCTATTTATATTTAATCTATATTTATAATTTTTTAAATTCATTTATTTAGAAAAATTTAGATTTTGTGTAATATTTAAACATTAACAAACCTATAAATAATGCAAGAATCATGTAAGAAAGAAAGTTGATAGAAAAATGATAAAAAAAAAAAAGGAATTTTTTTAATATTTTAAAAATTTATTATTTTTATTAAATAGTTGTTTGTATATAAAATTTGGTTTATGTTCATGTATTCTGTCTTCCAATCTATAAATAGTCGTAAATGCCAGTTGAATTCCAAAATTTTGTTTTATTTATTTATTTATTTATTTTTTTCAATTTAGCAATCATGAATCAACATTTTTAATTTAACAATCTGAATTAAAATTACTCACGCTACATTCAACTGTAATGCCATCACAGTGTTTGAGGTAATTTCTTCAAAATTTCAGGTGTTCGCAGGGTTTGAAAGTATAAAAAATATCTGATATTTTGATCTATATGTGATATTTTCAATATATATCTGATATTTTAAAAATAGGCAACTTAATGCTGATAATAAATATTTCAAGCATAATATAAATTAGAAACTAAAACTTATTGCACTTAACATGAAAACTTAATCTAACTACTACATATTAAAAGTGCATTTTGTTTTTACTTAAAGTACTGAAGATCAACTAATTGAAAACAGAAACAATTTTCTTAATAAACTTACATGCAGCTTTTTTATTTTTTTTTTTTTTTTTTTTTTTAGAGCTATAGGATTTAGTATCAATTATTACAAAATATTTTTATAATTGAAATTTTCAACATAAATATAAGCTTATCTTGTTTTTTAACCCTTAACATGTTGTACAGTTTAAACTGAACAAAAACAAGAACAAAACAGATTACTTTACTAATGAAGCTGTATGTAACTGAATATCTAAATTAGACAATTTAACTTTCAGTGTCTGTTCTGAATTATGTCCCACATAATCTACAGTTAAAAATTAACATAAAGCTTGGGAAAGATATTTTTCTTTTTTGAGTAAAATGTTACTAGCGGAGACGAGTTCTTTATCCACAGAACAACAATACAGTCAGTAATAGATGGAAATTTCATTTACACTTGTTTTCACTGAAAATATAAAAAATGTCTTGCACAATGATATTTTGAATATAAATATAATATATCTTGATATTTTGAAAATAAATATTGTGTTTGTATCATGATATATATCAAGGTACCTATCCACTGATATATATCAACTAATTCTAGATGTTGGTCATTTTTTCCACCAACTAAACAGCTCTGATTTAATTCTAAAATAATATGACTTCAAAAATTTAGCATGTTTTGTAGACAGTCAAGCTGAATGACTCCAGTGTGTGTATATATTAGGGGGACCGGAAAGTAATGTCGTTTTTTTACATTAAATTCAAACAAACAAATTTTTAACATGTTTTTATTTTTAATCAAAAAAATAATCATACCCGTTAACAGCAACCTTTTCTCATCTAATTTTATCATTTTCTATACCGGAACGATAAAAATCAATTGTTTGTTGAGCAAAATGCCTCAAGAAGGCGTTTTAGATAGCATCCAATTTTTCGAATTTTTTACCAGGTAAAAAGTGTTGTAGATATCGGAATAAATGGTAACTTAATGATGTAATGTCGGGCGAATATGGTGGATGAGGCAGAATTTCCTACTCAAATTCATTAATTTTTTCTAGAGCTTGTCTTTCGCAGTGCGCTCTTACATCATCCTGCTGCGGAATAACATCTTTTCAAATGACATTTTCTGGCCACTTTTCAATTAAAGATTGATTTTTTCGAACTTATAGTTCACAATAAAAATCTGCATTCACAGTTTGTTCAGGTTTCAACCCTTCAAAATGAGTAATGCCGCGAATACTCCACCAAACACAAAAAAGTGTCTTTTGGGATGTAAACATGGCTTCATGCCGATTCATTCGAAGAGAGTCACTGCCTTTTGCGTAGTGGATTATCACAAAGAACCCGTTTTTTATCTCCAGTGATCAAATGATCAAAAAACGGGTTTTTATTGCGCCGTTGATGGAATAATTTGCATGTTCTGGATCGGTTAGCTTTGTTTTCTTCTGACAACTTACAGGGGACCCATACACCAGCTCTGTTTACTTTACCAATCTATTGCAAATGTTCTTGGGTGTTTGACCAAGATTGGTAAAGAGTGCTTCATAGTTCCTGGATTGTCTGACACAGATTTGCCTCCACTTTTGCCCTTAACACAGGATTGTCTAAAGATATCGGTCTTCCATATCGAAACGAATGAGAAAGATGAAAATTGCCGGAGCCGAATTTGAAAAACCATTCTTAGCATTTGTGAATGTCTAATAAACCTGGATAAACATCGCAAATGTTTTTGGTAGCAACTATAGCTTTACTATCCTTGTGAAATTCAAAAAGCATACAATGCCGGATATGAACCTCTGATAGTATTTGACTCGCCATTTCTTTTAAACCGGCAAAAATATAATTATGAATTTATTATTTATAAGTGAACAAGTCACTTTAACCTTAAAATGTCTTTGACACAACATTGAAGTACACAATCATCTGATTAACGGTAAACAAACATTGGCAAGTGAAAAAACGACAATACTTTCCGGTCCCCCTAATATATATATATATTTGAATTGAAAGTACTAACTGTCAATTCAGCCTATTACATGGCTAATGATACTGATATTTAATAAATTTGGGACATTAATGTAAATTACATATATGAGTTTGTCATTAGTAAGATTATATATCCCATCTTTCCATTATCCTGTCAGTTCCCCCCCCCCCCTCTTTGTCTCACCCTACAAAAAACTCTGTAGGATTTAATTGTAAAAATGCATGATTCTGTCATAACATTGACTCAATTTCAGGTGCGTTATACGGAGTTTCTTCTACATTGAAAAAAGGGCAGTGTGCACTCCCATTGAGAAAGGGGACTTTATTTTATCCTAAAAAGTTTGTTTTGGATTCTTGAGGACATTTTTCTGATTCTTAAACCACTTTTTTAAATTTTGAAATTCATTCTTTTGATTTTTAAAGATTTTTAAGCCAACATTGAATCAGTTTTTACAGTAAGGCATCAAATGACACAGCCTACAGTTTTTTTCTAGGTGCCAAGCTGCATTTTATGATTACAGTTTTATGTTAAATCATTTTTTTTCTTGTTTCTTTTCACAACTATATTGACAATAGTATTGTTTCTGTTATTATTTGTTAAGGGCAAGGGAGAGGGGGGGGGGGTTATATATTAAAAACTTCATCTTTGTCTTTATCACTGAAACAAAATAAAAACTGGCTTTTTCTAAAACTGCAAAGTGTAAAATCTGATTAAATTACAATATATGGAATCTAGAAATATGTTTAATTATTTTTATAAAGCTAATATGAATACAAAAATTAAAAATACAAAAACTAGAAATAAAGCTTACAAAAATTAAATTGAAATTATGATACTTTTAAAAATTAGGTCTCCTAACAGGACTGTTTATTACTCCAGAGTACCATAATTAAAGACCTTATCAACATTGAACTCTTTCAGAAGGGGTCCATATAATTTAAGTTAGCAATTTTTAGAGGAATAAGAGTGTTTGCTAAACAAAAATTAAAGTAAACAAAGCTAAGCATCAAATTTCACATTTAAGTACAGTTTTGTGGTCATAAAATGTAATAATTTAGTTGCATTTGATGACTAACAACTGTCAATTTCTAACCATGATGGAGTGCATTAACCCCCTGAAACTGCCTGGGAAAACTTGCATTCTGCTGCTTCCTCAAATGATTTTTAATTTAATGTTTATCTGTATTTTTAATTATGTTTTAATATTGATTTATTATTTTGTTACTATTTGATTATCCTGTTGTCCCCCCTCCCCCCCCCAAAGAAAAAAACCCCCACTAAATTTATAAGATTAAATGCTAATAATTGATGTTTGTAAATGTCACATTGACTTAAGCTTAAACACTATTCACATTATTTGTATGTCATCAAATAAAAAGTTGAATTAACATTTGTCGCAAATGCTAATTCAACTTTTTATTTGTATTTTTATGAATGATTTACTAATTTATTTGTTCTTTCATCAATTAAAATAAAAATTTTGCTAGTGTGGGGATTTGTATAATTTGGCAAATTTGGTTAATGGGATAATCAAGTTGTGCTGTTATTTATTTTGTTAATTAAAATAACAATTACATCCTGAAATAGCAATAACATATTAAAATAGAAAAAGCATTGAAAAAAAAATGTTGCCATGCATAGTTATGTTCAACAGGTCAGCTTCAACTGATGATTAACTTAAACAATCGTCAGCCAAGAGGTATAAAGTAATATAAATAAATAAATATCCTAGATTTTTTATTCTATTTGTAAAATTAAGATTCCAAAGGAAGCACTTTTTCATTTGTTTATTAAGCATTAGAGTCCAGCAAATAGTTTAGTATTACTTTTTCTTGTGAAAATGGTTCACGAGATAATGGAAGTACTGTCAACTGGGATAACTTTAACCTATGCTGCCATGGTGGGACTTTGGCGAACTATTTACAATGAGCTAAACTTTGTCGTTAACTCAAGTGATGTAGCCGATATAATCTTTTTCTTCTCTTTTGGGCTAAAGTTAACCCAGTTAATGTTACTAATTATGTTTATTCTGTGTATATGTATTAACAAATTAGTTTTCATATTATTTTGGTTAGTATACCCAATACCCATATGCAGCGTTTGAAATCTTTGGTAGTCCACTGGTCCAAGACCACTAAAAATTCAACTGGACCTTTAATTAAAAAAAATGTAGTGGTCTGCAAGACCAGTAATTTTCCCTCCCCCTTTCTCTGACAGGTAAGCATAAATTTTCCTGTTCATCAGGAAACCAAACCAAACACAAATCACAATTTTATTTTAATTGAATAAATAAGTATAACAATTTTTGCATTGACCTTTTTTGGCACAGACAAATTCTGTTTGTAAAATGAGGAAATATTGACTGACATCAGGATTTACAAACAACTCTTGTAGAAATTAGAAACCCCTTAATTCAAGCTTTCATCATAAAAGAAAAATTTTATTAAAATATTCTTGGTGTCGTTTGCGAGTTTGGTATTAAAATTAGGTGTGTCTGGAGTGGGTGCAATGTGCCAAAAAGAGTTAATCATTACTGTCAGTTGAAATAAGTAATCGAAAGTAAAATACATAATTAATCATTTTATAGTTAAAATGAAATTTTATATTAAAAACAAAATCGCAACAAATGAAAAAAAAAATTTGATCATATTTTTTTTCCAGCATGCAAAATTTGTCTCTGATAAAAGATTATTTTGTTTCTAAAATTTCAACAATATTTACTATTATTTATGTACAACCATAGAAAAATGAAACTATAGCTTTCTCCCCAAAATTCATTTTATCATTTACTGAAAGTTGGTGATATTCCATGCTTAGTAATGAAGTGATTTTAAAATCATTTAATGACTCTAATAATAACTTTGTATTTCTATAAAATTAGATAAAACTATTTTGATGTTAAGAAAAAAATATTAGATAAAAAAAGATTTTCTCTTTCTTTTTCTGGGAAATATGTTAGAATGATAAATGCCACACTCTGTCCTTAAAATTAGAATATTATATGTGTGCTTAATACATAAAGGTATTTAAAATTATAGATTGGTAAACTCATAAAGAATTAACATTTTGTGCAAGTGAGGAAAAAAATTAAATATACAATTTGATTACTAAAAATTTAAATATAGTGAAGTTTTCTTGAATTAAAATGAATTCATTTTTATTGGATTCAAATATTCAAAATTTTACAATATTTTTTAAAAGTAAACTATTTGCTTGTTTCCCATTATGTTTAGTTTTCAGCTTATCTCATTACTTATGGACTTCATTTTCATTTCAGATAAACAGATGGTTATTTGCAGAATATAATGTATCCTACAAATTGATCTTTGAAGAATTTGTGTCTTTTGTTACTATTTTATTTTGTCATATCATTAATTTTAACTGTAGAATTTTTGACTTAATAAAAAAGCTTCATTTAAGTAATTTAAGATGTTTGTTTAATTTATTGAAAAAAAAAATGCTTTTATGCTCATTAATAATTCATTTTACATTTATTTTATGTATATTGTATTATGTAAATATCTCAAGTTGCAAATAGGCTCTAATATCTTAAATAGCATTTTATGACATAATGCATAGCAACTTTATTGGTTTTTTATGGTTTCAAATACTAAGGTTTGTTCTTATTAACCTTCTACTAAGTATGTTTTTGCATTTACTTAATCTAGTTTGTTATTTATTGAATTTATAGATAGGTTAAATACTGACTGCTGTATATTTTTATTATAGTGAGTAATAATATAGACTATTCAAAAAATTGTGTTCTATCAATGAAATGTGAGCTTATCATATAAGCATCTGAAAGTCGTGTAAATAAGGTTGTTCAAAATAAAAGTTTCTTTTTGGAATATTTTGTACTATTTATGCAACAGTTTTGGGTAATTTCTGTCATATGTTTTTCAAGATGAATTTATGAAGTAAAGATCAATTTATCAAGATTTTTTTTTAAGGCTGTAGTAAACCCAGGGTTCAAACAGACTCCTTAGAA
Source organism: Maratus speculifer (assembly GCA_964019185.1). Taxonomy (NCBI): domain Eukaryota; kingdom Metazoa; phylum Arthropoda; class Arachnida; order Araneae; family Salticidae; genus Maratus; species Maratus speculifer. Next base: position 67,299,471 of record OZ025299.1, on the reverse strand, counting down.
ACTACTTAGAAATGAAAACGTTCCCAAGTAGTACTTAGAACTATTTAGATAAGCAAAATACTCCTTAGAAACTCCTTAAATTGTATTACGGTTTTGCACGTGAGCGATATTGCTCTAGGAAAAATCTTTTATCCTGGATTATTGTAAATCTTTTTATCTATATTTTATTTATGTGTACGTAATTTATTTAAAGTATTCAAGAGTAGATAATGGGGATTAGTATCTTACAGGGATATTAATAATGGTGCCTTTTTTTTTCACTTTTCTATGTATGTCATGGACAACATTCTTCTTCAAAAAAAAAAAAAAATGATTAAGGTAAAGTGCTCTAAAGCTGATACCCAAAATACAGTTCTTAAAGCTGACATCTTTAAGTAAAACAAATATTTAAAGCATTATCAATTTTCCAAATCCAAGATATCTTTGATTTAAGAAGAAAGAAAAACTCATTCTGAATTATTTTAGAAAATTGGTAATGTTTTAAATATTTGTTAGATGTCAGCTTTAGAACACTTTACCTTATCGCTGCTCTAAAAGAATAAATTCAGAAGTTGTTATATTTATTCATGTATGTTGCATTAGTATTTTTTTTTTTTTTTTTTTACCTTTGAAATTTTTTTTTAAGATGTATGCAATATATATAATAAGTGTTTCGAGTTTGACTGATCTCTGTGTATATGACCATTGGTCACTACTTAGGAAAGTTGATTGTGTATTTTTTATTTAAACTTACAAAATCACCAAGGTTGTGAATTCTGTGCAATTTCAGCACCATTTATTAGATTCTAATAAAGGAAAATATGTTTGAAGTGTTCTTTTCTCCAAATGGGGCAGTAAAAATTGGGGTGTGCAAGTGCATGCCACATTAATAAAAACAAAAGTGGTAAGTCCTTAAAATTTTTTGGACGCCTTGGATTTTTTCTTCCCAACTCTGTATGAACCATGAGTAAACCATTTAGAATATATATATATGTATTTCTTTCTTTCTTTTTTTGAAATTTAATCACTGTACTATAAAAGTTGATCAGATATATTTGGATTTATACTTTTAGCATTGTTAATGCTTGCTAAGTTTTTTTTATGTCAGTCACATGAGCAGTTACTTTTAATTTTATTGTGTAGGTAGCTGTTAAGATGACTCTTAAACTATAGGAATTTGGTGCCACAGCAAATAGATGGAAGAAAATTATCACCTTTTATCTCATTTTTCATTTTCATGCCTGTCCATTATAGTGAATAGTTATTACATTTGTGGTGAATATTAAATTTGATTTGAATAACATGCATATTATTTGCATTGAGAATGTTACTTTAATTTACATAGTCAAATGGGGAAACAAATATATTTTCATTGAAATAAAATAGATTCAAGTATTAGCAATTGCTTGAGATGTTATATATATTTTAAATAATTTTAGCATAAGAGAAATAAAAAAAATATATTAAAGTTTTGTGTGTGTGTGTGTCAAAATGAATTTTTTCTTTTATGTTGGTAAAAACACAAGATTGTTCTTTGAAAAAAAAAATGCAAAAGATATTTTTGGTCAAAATTGTGATAATTCTCACACACCTACATTTCAAAGCATGTAGTAACAATATAAAATTTTTCTAAAAGGAACTGGAAAATTAGTCTATTAAAATATGCAAATGTATATGATTTAGCACTCTTAAATCTGTTTTTTAGTTTCATAATAGAACTTTAAAAAACATACATTTTTGTGAAAAAAGCGAGTTTTTCCATAATATAGCAAAAAATAAGTAAATAGTGTGCCAACCTTGTATTATAAATGTATGTCAACCTTGTCTTTTATTGTGTCTTACTTGTGTTTTAGCTATTGAGTGTGGATGGGTTCAGTTCAATTATATGGGGGGGGGGGGGGGGGAGCTTAGTTTTGGGACAATATATTAAACAAAATTTAAAAAGTAATCAAAAGTTTCCAATTTTAATTCTTGTGTTATTTTATTTTGTAGATTAATATAACTAGTGTGAGTGATCAGTAAACAAACAAACAAACAAAAAAAACCTTTTTTTTACTACTTACAGTTAAATTATTTTCAAAAGTGAATATTTTAATTGCCAAATTGAGCATTTTATTTAGTTTCTAGAAAATATTAATTTTTCCCATTAGAGGATTCTTTTCTTTTCTTTTACAACTAGAACCATTTTTTTTTTTAAAGCAGGAATGAAGAAAGCTTATAAAGTAAGTACAAAAATGGGAAACTTAGACATTGCTAAGACTTTTGGAAATCAGTGTGTGTAATGTAATCTACTTTTTTTTTTAAGTAGTTTAGTATTGGCTGATGATGGCATGTTTTTATCAGTTCTCTTGATTGTATGGATATCTTGGTTATGTTAATTGTTTCACAGTGACTTCAATCCATCAGATCATAAAGTTACATTGAATATGTAGCTTTGGCATTATGTTTTGGAAATGGGGATTTCAGATTTAGTGGATTTTTGATTCAACATATAATTTCTTGATGAAATACATTGTCCCCCCCCCCTTTTTTTAACACATTCACATCTCAATTTTATGTACACATTAAAATACAATGTTTTACATTTTTGGCTGGATTGGGAGCTCACAAGGAGATACATATGTGTCAGAAAGCATATTTTGACAGGGATTTCAATTTTACCTCTTTTGATTTAAATCATTTTCCCAATAAAATGTATTGGCTTTTCCAGTCGTTTTTGCTACTAACTGATTTTACTTAAAAGACATAAGTGGTTCATGCTATTTAATTCTTTGGATTTTTTTTTAATTATTATTATTTAGGTGTATTCTAGTTTTGGGGTCTTATTATTATTGACTCTGTTTCTGGATCTGCTTTTCAAGGGCCACTGTCCAAAATGAATTTATCATACAGGTATATATTTATACTTTTTTTAAAGGAGGCTTTATTTTTTCAGCAGTTAACCCTTTTTTCAAATTGTTTTTCAGCTATCCCTCTTCTTCTAAGCCTATAGATTTTCTCTTTGATTTCTCCTCCCTCTTTTCTCCCTTCCCATTTTCTCCTTTATCACTATATAGACAACTTGTCCTTACTGAAGGCTCATGTCTCTGCATGCAGAGACACTCGCCAGCTATTGCTAATCTTATAGGGAAGTTATTTTCTAATATCTCGTTTGCATTTTGCCATTTTTATTTTTAATTCACCAGTCCAGGTCCGCACGTCTTTACATCGCTTCTTTTTTACTTCGATTTTGGTTGCAGATGTATTTTATAAGGTTTCTTTTTTCGAAACCAGTTCCGAAAATGAGAGTGTCATTCTAAAAAACATCTGCAAACAAAATTGAAAAGTAAATAAGGAGCAATATAGCAATAGACCAAAACTTTAACTCCCCCTCCCCCCACAAAAAAAATATAATTGCAAACAATATATCAGAAAATAACCACCCCATAGATTTAGCATTAGCCCTAAAATGTCTTCGCCTGCAGGGATAGGAGCCTTAAGTAAGGACATATTGTCTGGGTGTAATAATGGAAAAGATGGGACAAGAGAAAAAGCAAGTAGTAATCAAAGTGAAAATCTATAGGGGTAGAGGGGGTAACTGAAAAGCAATTTGAAGAAATGGGTTAACTACCGAATAAATAAAGCGCCTTTAAAAAAAATGCATAAATATACAACTGTATGATAAAATTATTGTGGACAATGACCTTCGTTCTAAATCCAAAAGCAGCTAGCGATTAAAAAAATAATAAAAATATTAATAAAACCTCAAATCTGGAACTACACCAAAAATAAATAAATGACATAAACCACTAAATTTTTTAACCAAAATCAGTTGCTAGTAAAAAAAAGACTGGAAAATCCAACACATTTTAACGAGAAATTGATTTAAATCAAAAGAGGTAAACCTGAAATCCCCGTCAAAAATCTGCTTTCCTAAGCACACGCACCATGTTATGTGCTCCCAATGCAACCAAAAATGTTAAACATTGCGTTTTAATATGTACATAAAATTGTGATGATAATGCGTTTAAAAAAGCGATGCGTGTAAAATGTGTTTCGAAAAACGGAACATGAACGCTTTATGCAACACATGCGGCAAACGCGTATTACTATGCCTAGACACACCATGAAACACATTATCAACGCATTTTTCGCGTGCAAAAGTCGGACCTTTTTGGTGTTGGTTTGGTGTTTTGTATTGTGTTGCGGGGATTTGCAGTGTAGTGAGAAAAAAAAAAGGCTCAAAAGAGAGCCATAGAAAAAAAAAAAAGGCTCAAAAGAGAGCCATAGTGAAAAAAAAGGCCCAAAAGAGAGCCATAGTGAAAAAAAAAGGCTCAAAAGAGAGCCATAGTGAGTAAAAATAAAAGTAAAGGTTTTCAGTATATTTGTTTTAAGTGTAAGAACCAGTATTGAGTTCGGAAATATTTTATGAGGATAATTGTAGAAATTTATATATGCATGTTGTACAATTTTTCTTTATGTGGATTTTTTGATTGACATCAATACTTCTATTCAATATCAACGTATCAGTATGATTATGTAAATTGTATGTTGTTATCTAAGTGTATACATTGAGACCTATATTGCATAGTAAGCAAATCGAATTACTCTTTTACCTTTTGTTTTATTGGAAGTATATTGTGTGATATCAATGGTTGAGGAAAATTAGAGTATTCAGTGTATTGATTATCTGAAGGGTATTAATTAGTTTAATAAGTGGAGAAATATCTGTACTAAGTTAGAAATTTCGGAAATATTAATTTGGTAGGTTTAACTATTCTTGTGGGGTGGTTATAACAATCGGTGAAGGTATGGCTTTCTTATTGAAACTAAAAAAGGTTGATCTTCAGGCGATCTTCAGCTGAAGAATTGGGTGTTGAATTCGCGGAAGATGATACCAGAATTCAGCTTAAGAAAAAGATAATGGACAGTGATGAGTATGACGAGGGGGTTATTAAGGAATTATCTGACGCTATTGTTGCAGAACGATTAGAACAAGAAAAATTAGAGCGCGAAAGGTTAGAAAAACAGGAAAAGTTAGAACGCGAAAAGTTAGAAAAACAGGAAAGGTTAGAGCGTGAAGAAAAACAGGAAAAATTGGAGCAGGAAAAGTTAGAAATGGAAAAATTAAGAATGGAACATGAATTAGAAATGGAGAGACTAAGGGTTCAAGGTTCGGCAAATAGTTCTAATGTTAGGGAATCTAATAATGAAAGTAATATCGAAAAATTGATCAAAAGTGTTAAAACTCTATCTATCAAAGTACCAGAAGGGACTGAGGGATGGAATTTATTTTTCAACAGTTTAGAAAGGGCATTCCAAACTAAAGATGTACCGGAAAACCAGCAGGCCGAAATTCTACTAAATATGTTAGGAGATAAGGCGGATAATTTGTTAATTTATACCACTAAGGAACAAATGGAGAATTATGAGGAATTAAAGGAGTTAGTCCTAAGGGAACATGAGCCAACCCCGAAGGCATGTTTAGAAAATTTCCGGAAAGCTAGGAGAAATCCGAACGAAATCCATGTATTATTTGTATCGCGTTTAATAGCTACGTGGGAAAACTATTGTAAAATTAGAGGTGCGGACACTTATGAAAAGGTCAACCAGTTAATAGTTACTGATAAGCTAATGAGTACGCTAGATGAGGATACTGCAGCATATATTAGTTTAACTCACCAGGGTAAATGGTTAGAAGCTCCTAAAATTGCTAAAGAGTGTGATAATTATTTTGATGCTAAACATAAGTCTTATGCGGTTACGCATAAAAGCTTTAAAGGTAAAGATAAGTACGTAAACAATGAAAAAATGAGACCGAGGGAGGATAATAAATTTAGTGGTGGTTGGAGGCAAAATGGTAGTAATGAGTGTAATTCTTTTCCGGATAGGAAAACAGAGTTTAAGAAGACGAATGATGCTTCAGGGCCTAAATGTTTTAAGTGTGGTTTGAGAGGTCATTACCAACGTTTTTGTAATAAAGTGGGTAATGAGGGAACTAATAATGGCAATAAAGGGCGAGACCAGAAAGCAGGTGTTCATAAGATTATGGTGAAAGAAAATCAAGAGTTACCTAATGGGGCTATTGTGGCTAGAATATCGGCAAAGGCCGAGCAGAAAACTAATGTTATTGGTGAGAAATTAAATAAACTTGAGAAAATTGAAGTTAGTGTTAATGGGCAAAAAGCAAAGGGATTGGTTGATTCTGGATGTGAGATTAGTGTTGTTCATAAAGATTTAGTCCCGGAAGAGAAATTAAAGGGAGCGGGTAGTATTTATTTACAAGGGTTATTTGGTGAAGCTGTTAAATCACCGTTAGTTAAACTACCGCTAGCTATTCCGCAATTCGGGCAAACTAATATTATTCATCAGGAAGTACTTTGCGCAGTAACTGATAATATTAATGAGCAAGTAATTTTACATCCCGAGGTGATTAATGAGTTGTCAGGTGTCAATCTTGAGGAGCCATTGATAGAGTTCGAAGAATTAAAAAGTTCCGAAATTATTATTGATAACTCGAATGAAAAGGAAGATGTAAGTAACGATAGCTGTAATGTTTACGTAATAGACGCGAGATCGCAAAATGTACAAAGTCAGGATCCAGAAAAAACTGAAACGGAGGAAAATAATAAATCTATTGTTAGTAACTCAGATATGTTTAAGAAATCCCAGTTGGAAGGTAAAGAATTAGAGAAAGCTTGGGAATTAGCTAAAAAGGAAAAAGGGGATTATTATATTGTAAACGGATTATTGTATCATAAAGAGAAATTGTTAGGCGAAACTATAGCGCAATTAGTAGTACCCAAGGTAAGAAGGGAAGAAATCTTAAAATTAGCGCATTCATCGGTATTTGGAGGGCATCATGCAGACAAGAAAACGTTGCAGAGAATAAGGTATTCTTTTTATTGGGAGGGAATGGCAAAAGAAGCTAAACAGTTTTGTGAATCATGTTTAGAGTGCCAATTGACTAGAGGGGTTAAAGTAAATGATAGAGTTCCTATTTCCCCAGTGTCGCGGCCGGAACTTCCATTTCAGGTTGTTAATGTTGATTTAATTGGGCCTATTGATCCTAAAAGTTCACAAGGGCATCGGTATATACTGACTTTAATTGATCAGCATACCAGATGGGCGGATGCGATCCCTCTAAAAAGTTTAACTGCTAAAACCGCGTGTGAGGCGTTACTTCAAATATTTATGAGAACAGGAATTCCTAATGTAATTGCCTGCGACAATGGAACCAATTTTACTGCCGACTTAACGAAAGAATTTGAGAAAAGGTTAGGTGCTAGTCCAAGATTTTCGACTCCACAGTATCCACAGTCCAACGGACTTGTGGAACGGTTTAATCAGACTCTTAAACGTATGCTACATCATACGATTAGGGAAGACGGAAAAAAATGGAATGAACAAATACCATTTATATTATGGGCGTATAGGGAAGTCCCAAATTCTACGACGGGAATCGCACCTTTCCAGTTATTATATGGTAGAGCGCCGGAGGGTCCGTTATCGATTCTTAAGTCGTCATGGGCAGGAGAAAATAAGGGAGCGCAGTTAGATACTACGCCGATTCATGAGTACTTGGATAAACTTAAGAACCGCTTAGAAAGAGCCGCAAATGAGGCAAAATTGTCGTCTGAGGTTCAACAAAATAGAATGGCGTATCATTATAATTTAAGGTCAAAAGAAAAAACGTTTGAGGTAGGCGATAAAGTTATACTGTTAATCCCCGATTCGACTAATAAGTTATATTCTAGGTGGCAAGGGCCGGCAACTATTGTAGAAAAACGAAACCAGCATTCGTTTATTGTTGAGTTAGCCGACGGGAGTAGGAAGCATGTGCACCAAAATAAGATAAGAGAATTTATCGCTAAATGTAATATAGTTAATATTGTTTTCGAAGGTGATGAGGAATTTGGAGAAGTTGGGGAAATTCCTATTTTGAACCGGGATCAAGAGATAGAACGGGATATTGAGAGGTTTGAAATAAAAGGGCTATCTAATAGTCAAGTCAAAGATTTAAAGTCCATTTTGAGGGAAAATAAAGAAGTGTTTATGGGTCCTGTACGACCAGCGGAAGTAGGGGAACATCGTATTGATCTGAAACCGGGTGTAGAAAGGAAAAAACCAAAGTTATATAGCGTGCCGGTAGCTTATAAGGAGGAAGTGGATAGGCAGATTCAGGAGTTATTAGAATTAAATCTAATCGAACCGTCGAATGCTGAAATTAGCCATCCAATTGTTTGCGTTGCGAAAAAAGATGCAACTGTCAGAATGTGTATTGATTACAGAGCTTTAAATTCTGTAACGCAGGTTCCCACCTTCCCGATGAAAGATTCCCAAGAAATTAGGTATACCGCAGGGGCGGCTAAATATTTATCTTCAATAGATTTATTGAGGGGTTATTGGCAAATTAAAATGGCGGAGGATTGTAAACCTCTGACAGCTTTTACGACGCATAACGGAACTTATCAGTGGCTGCTGCTACGTTTCAAAAAGACATGAATGAGGTTCTCCAAGGTCATCGGAGGTATGCAGAAGCATATATTGATGATGTCATCATTTTCTCCGATACCTGGGAAGAGCATTGTGAGCATGTCAGGGCTGTCATTGAAGAGTTGAAAAATAGAAATTTTACGATTAGACTAGACAAATGTAAATTTGGAGAGAAATTGACTAAGTTTTTAGGTCATGTTATTGGGGGTGGAACTCATGCACCTGATGAGGAGAAAATCGGAGCAATAAGGGACTTAAAGAGACCAAAGACTAAAAAGGAAGTTAGATCAGTTTTGGGATTAAAGTGATTCTACCGATCTTATATTCCAAATTATGCTGAGATAGCTATACCTTTAACCGAATTAACCAAAGGAAATGTCAAAAATACTGTACCATGGGATGAAAGGGCAGAAAAAGCATTTAATACTCTTAAAGATGAGTTGTGTAAAGTGACGAGTTTGGCTACATCTATCGTAGGCCGGGAATATCAGCTTCACGCCGATGCTTCCGACCTTGCAGTAGGATGTTGTCTTACTCAAAAAGATGAAAAAGGTCAGTTTAAACCTATAGCTTTTGCCAGTCAGAAATTGTCAGGGGCTCAGCGTGCTTGGCCGAGTATAGAGAAAGAGGCTTGGAGTGTTCTCTTCGGGTTGCGGAAGTTTGAAAAGTGGACTTATGGATCTCAAATTGAGGTCATTACCGATCTTAATCCATTAAAATTTCTCACGGAAACAACCCCAAGGTCGCCCAAACTCACTAGGTGGGCTCTAGCCTTGCAACGCTGGAACCTGGGCATTTCTCATCGTCCCGGAGTTCAACATTTGAATGCTGATGCAATTTCGAGGCTACAGAGGAAGAGCTGGGAAGAACAACCAGTTACTAGCCCATCAGTATCAATGTCAAAATAGTAGACAACCTTAAAGGATGTCATCACATGTCTAATTTTTTTGTGTGTGTGTAAATATTTATTTTTAAGTTTTGTGTTTATAATAGTAAATTAGCATGTGTATTATTTATGCAATAATAGTATTAGTATAAGGTTCAGTAGAGATGTCAGTAGAGAATGTTCAGACACCTGAAAATGCCTATGTAATATTTAGAATGAAGAAATCTGCAAAGAGACTATTGAACTCTTCCGTAATATTATTATATGTTTGGGGAAAATTAGCCCCTAAGAGGCATATTTTCCGCTAAGGTGGGGGGTGTCAGGTTCCTAGAAGACATCTGCCCTGAATTAGAAAGGAATAACATTTCCTTATCTGAATATTTTATGTATTGTGGGTTGTGTATCCGTGAAGCTCGAAATACCTTTCTTTCTTTTCTATAATAACGAATGACAGATGTTGACACAGGTGTGCAGATGACGCACTCGTTGATGAATGAAAGTGATGGCCGCGGGGCGTGCCTCAGCTGTCATCTAGCTATTGGAGTGATGTGTAAACAGTAGATGTCATGACTCAAGGTTGGTATGCGGAATTGAACCAATGGAGGAACTCTAAGAGGCCCTGCTGGCGGAAGGAAGATCTCTGACAAGGTCAACTCTGGACGGAGAGGTTAGACAGTTCTCGCTTGGCGTTGAGACCGATAGGTCGCTCAGGATTTGTGGTCCTGTTGGATAGTGTATATTTTGAGCGTGGGACAAGGCGTCCCGGTGGATAGTGTTATAGGCCGAGAAGTGAGGCCTAGTACCCTTGTGTATTGAGATTCTGCAGTAATCTCTGATAAAGCGTATCTAACGTGCGTTGAGTGTGAGGAAGAAAGTGTAAGTTGAACGGTACACAACCAACGTTTATTGTAGTTAATTTAATGTTGAACCGGATCATCTATATCCGAGTTGTAATTGTAAATAGTTGTAAATATTGTTTCTTGTGTACATATCTATATCTTAAATAAACTGTTAGTTCAGTTCATTAACAGCGTCAGTGTTATTTTACACAATCCTCACAGCAGGTGACCGATATCACCCATTAATATCGGTGGTGGCAGCTAAAACTACCTAGGACATTCTTCAAAGTTTTGTGGACTGAGAGGAGCGTCCGACACCTGTATTTTCGAATTTTTTCATCATTTTCCCCAGACCCATGACAGTCATCGGTCCAACGGCTTTTTTCATGCCCTTGAATGTCCGGAACATCTGCAGAGCTACTGATGCAGAATCACCGTTCTTGTAATAAAGCTTTACGAGAGACGCGAAATGAGAAAACGGTGTGTATCCAACGCTTTTATAACACCTGAAATGGCCGTGTGCATGCCAGGTATTTTAATTTACATCTTCTGACACTTACAGCGCCATCTGTCAATAAAATTTAGAACTATTTTTTGATTCATGTTCTTTCTTCCTTCTTCAATAATACGCCATTCAATTTTGGCGTCATTCTAATGAGTGGTTCATTTTTTAGAGCGTTTTGAAACTTAAACTTTAATTATAATCACTCTGTACTTTCACCCCAGAAAAGAAGACACCTCCGATGACGTATAAATTTTATGGCCACAAAGTGCCCGCTATTGAAATATTTTACTGTGTGTATATATATATATATATTTCGACTGCAGAAGTTCAAAATATTGATTATAACCGGTAGAATGCTGAAAAAGATGTAAATTATCAGCTATACGAAAATTGCATGCCAAATTTGTAAGCCCATAAAAACAGGCTGTATGGGGGCGGAGGGAGAAGACCTCTGTTGCATATGCTTTAAGGGGGCTCAGGGGTTGAAAACTTTTCAAAAAATCGATTTTTTTATGATCTAGTTTCATTATTCAATTAATTCTCAACTCAATGCAAAAAACCGAATAAAAATATTAGCATTTTTAACGGAGTTATAAGCATTTATGTATCAATACATACATAGCCGTATCCATATAATTTCAACTTTAAGTCGTGTTTTCTCAAAACTTGATTTTTGACGACTAACACCAAAATAAAAAAAAAAAAAAAAAAAAAAAAACTATTTGATGGAATGGCTTTTTTTTTTTTTTTTTTTTTTTTTTTTTTTTTTTTTTTTTTTTTTTTTTGCATGCATATAACATCATAATCTAGATTATGAATTAAGGATATAACTATCACTTAATAAAAACAGTATTAAAAAATCTCTCAAAGTTGAAAATTTAAAAAAAACCCTAAAAAATACAACTTTTTTTCCATTAAAAATACTCAAAATATTAAACTATCTAATATATATTGATTCATAATCTAGATAATAATGTTATATGCATGCAAAAAAAAAAAAAAAAAAAAGTCATTCCATCAAATAGTTTTTTTTTAAATCTTGGTGTTAGTCATCAAAAATCAAGTTTTGAAAAAACGCGACTTAAAGTTGAAATTATATGGATGCGGCTATGAAAGTGTTGATACATAAATGCTTATAACTCCGTTAAAAATGCAAATATTTTTATGCGGTTTTTTGCATTGAGTTAAGAATTAAATGAATAATCAAATTATATCATTAAAAAAATCGATTTTTTGAAAAGTTTTCAACCCCTGAGCCCCCTTAATCAGATTCTGCTTCTGTGACAAAAGCCATTTGCTTTATAGTCAAATACTTTTATAGGATTTAACGTGGTTAAACATGGCTAAATATAATGCTTACAAGTCATAATATTAAAATGGCTGCGAATGAAACGTTTGAAGTTTCTGAAAAAAAAAATAATAATTAAGGCACTTTAAAAACGTCTGAAGATTGAACATTCCATTTCAGACATTATCCATTTACAGTGAAAATTCTATTCTTCTAAGGCTAAAAAATATAGTGTTGTGACACTTTAAATTTCATGATTTTATCGGTTGCTAAAAACAGAAAAGCGCCTTTTTAATAATAGAAAATGCTAAAAATTTATAAAATTCAATGTATTATGACTCTCTGAATTCCGATCGTTATAGAAGAAATTATTACTCATGTACTTCTCGGAATATGGAGAAAATTTTGCCAACTATGACTTATGGATATAGAGACCGTATAAAAATTTAATAAGTGTAACTTTTTGAAAACCAATGGAAGGATTATTTTCATCCACATAATCTTAATTTTTACCTTATTTTGAACAATATTGTTATTCATATTTATTACGCATCTCTAATATTAAAAAAATTAAAAGTAGATTTTAATAATTTTGAGACGCCTTGTGTCTCAAATCTCCTTGAGACACCTTGTGTCTCAATTGTATCACATATTTAAATACACATTTTTTAAAGAAAACAAGGTCTTGTCAGTAAAATATTAATAAAAAAAAAACTATCTGTTGATATGCAAACGTTCCATATATATATATATTATTTATATATATATTTATTTTTTTTCAAATGCAGGACAGTAATATAAGGCCGACCCAGTGGCGTGGTTGGTGGCGGCAGCTGCTTCCACACCGCTGGTCTCTGGTTCGAGTCCAGCTAGCGGCATGGGTGTCTGTGTTGTCCCTGTGATGTGTATTAAATGTATGTACTGGATTTTCTGTAATAATAAAGTGTTCTGTATTTGTTTCTGTGTTTTCTGGATCAATCGAGGCAACAGCCATTGTAGCTAAAGGCCTCAGAGCACTGTTCACTCAAAACTCAAAACTCAGTAATATAATAACAATAAACTCATCCAAAATCAAAGGTTATTTAGAACTCATGTAATTTGCTTTTATAAAATGTATACAGTTTTGCTGTTAACATATTTAGATTAAAGTATTAGATTACTGTTTACCGTGCTTAAAGTGTAGTGTGAAAAAAAAAAAAAAAAAAATAGATTTAAAACATCTTATAAGATTTATAATTATCTTGACTCTAATTTATGCGCGTTCAAATAAAACAAGACAAGAATTTCTCGGTAAATACTGACTTCCTTCTGTCGCATTTTTAAAGAAAATATAAAATATTAGAAACTCTTGATGTTTATTTTGAGGAAATTTTATTTGTAAAGTAAAAAATAATAAATTATAAACTGTAAAATTATATATTTTTTAATTGAAACATCTTAATTTGTATTGATGCATCATTACTTTTTCATGTTTCACGGCTAGAATATAAAATACGAAAGACTGAAATTTAAAACGAAATCTCTTTTATTTTCATATTTTATAAGATTTATAATTTACTTTGATTCTAATTAATGTACATTCAAATAACACAATCTGTGAAATATTTATTTCCTAACTGTTAAATTTTTAATGATATCTGCAAGAAATCTTAATATTAATTTTATTGAAGTTTGACTTTAAAAGTAGAAAGTAAATGGTAAACTGTGAAGTTACATTTTTTTAATCTGTAACAATCTAACTGATATTGGTGCATCATTGCTTTTAATTTTACGTTGCAGGAAAATGGAAAAGAAAGGCTAAAATTTAAACCTTTTTTTAATATCTTATATGATTTATAAATTCTTCTTATTTCAATTTATGTGCACTAAAATAAAGCCATTTATGAAAATTTATTTCCTAAAATTACATTTTTAATGAAAATTTCAATAAACTATCCATGTTCATTTTACTGAAATCTGTTTTTAAAAGTAGAAAATGTGTATTAAACTGAAAAATTACATTTTTAAACTGATATCTGAATTATTATTGATGAATCGTTTCTTTTTTATTTTAGGCTGCAGGAATGTGAAAAGAAAAGACTGAAATAAAAATAAAAATAAAACATTATATTTAGCCAGAGAAGAAAAAATACATGCAGTGATACTAATAAAAATGCAATGACAGCAACAGCCGCACCAACAGCCTCAATAATAATAGCTGCATTTAAAAATTGAAAGTAAGTAATTCAGAACTCGGAGAACATGCTTTTACGTATTTCTGTTGTTGGAGGATATGGATAGATGTTTATTTCATAAATTCGATTAATTAATGGGGAGAGTGGGGGGAATGGACTTATAATGTCTTACAAGATTAAAAAACTTTTTTTCTTTCTAAGGCATGTTCATTCAAATAAAGCAATCTATGAAAATTTCATTAACTCCTGCGTAAGGAGCGCCATTTATATAATTTTTAATATTTTATCAATGGTTGTTGAAAATATAAATTTTTGCCTCCTTGAATCACAGAAATGCTTTGATTAAATAAGTCAAGATTTTCAAGCATAAGTGACTGGCAAGAACAGCCAAGGATTCTGAGGACTTTATATATCACGTATACATGACGCTTGTCGCGAATGTATTAAGCTAAAATTTTTATTGTAAATTTCTGTTATGAAAACTACAATAAATTCAATTTTCAAAGTGGAATAGGCGAAAGTATTAAATAGTAAAATTACATTTTATAACTGAAACATCCCAACTGATACTGATGCATCATTGCTTTTTTTTTTCATTTTACGCTGCAGGAATATGAAAAGGAACGAGACTAAAATAATAAAAAAAATCCTTTTTCTATTTTCGCTAGAGGGGACCGAAAGCATGCAGTGATTCTGGGGGCCCAATCCCTTCATTAGACTAATAGCGCCGATGTAAAAGGGGGAAGAAGACGCCGCGTGCCCCAAATCAAATTTCAACTTTCAGTCATTGTGAGTATCGGAAATGGAGGTTGTTTGGCTATGGGGATACTAATGAGGTGGGAGGATCTAAAAGGTGATTTGACACCTTCGCCTAACACCTCGCTTAATCTGCGGGGGTTGCCCTTTTACTTTGATTGAATTGGACTCCCTTGATCCCCAACATCCCCATGAGCCCCCTTCAGCCTTCTCCCAAGCCATCCTGTAACGCTGATGCTAACCTTTGTGTCGGTAATTCTTGCGGAGAGTTTTTGAAATAGTATATTTTGTGAGAAAACAAACAGGACGAGGAAAGCTGGAGTTCCTCTTCATTGCAAATTCTCACGTGAAATACTGAAATAATCTAAAATTGCATTAGCTGTACTTGGATGTTTTGAAGATCGTTTTACCAGGTTTAAATGTATTAGACTTTATGTACATGTTTCTTCAGAAGTAATATGAGGAATATTTTTCACTTTTATAGATTATCGTTTCATAGTTAGTCTAATTTAGTGAGTAATGTAAAAGATTAGAGGAATTGATAGTTACGGGATATTCTGATTGAGAGTTTTCTGAAAGAGAGATATGAGGGGAAAAAATGGATATCTAAAAATTCGCTGTTATTTGTATAATAAAAAAATACCTAATTTTAAAAGAGTGTTTCTTTAAGAGAGTTTTGAAAGAAATATTTCTTCATCAAATCACTGTTCACATTATTATTTTGACTGGCCACCTCCTCTGTTATAAAAATTTATTGGCTCCTGTTAACACTGCTATATAGCGTTAGAAATATTACTGACATATTTGAAGGGGCTTGTAATAGATTTTTTTACGTGGGGGTTTCTTTGTTACATCAGAAAAGAACTTACAGTTTTTATACGTTTATTATTATTATTATTATTTGGGCTATCGTTATAAATAATGTCTAAAATTCAGTTTTGCATGTATCTTTCATACTGTTATATTTACCGGGTGTCCCAAATATGACTGATGTGTTTTAAAATTCAATAACTTGTAAACGGTGACAGATATTAAAAAAATTTCTCATAGGAGGGTTATGTAAGATATCAGAATTTTTTAAGCTATGATTTCCAATTTTAGTTACAAATAGCTCATATAGCTCAAACAGCGATAGATGGCACTGCAAGTAATAACTGCTAAATCCATGCTCGATCTTTCGGCCTCTCACTTCTCTCATGCGAAAAAAGAGATTAAAATGTTTTGAATAGGTCCTGAAGCACGAATAATCGGGTCTACAATGAGCACCTTTTGTTCTCTGCGCCATCTATTGTAATTATAACTGAAATCGAGAACCACGGTAAAAAACACCCGACAACATACATAACTCTCCTGAAAGAACTTTTAAAATATCGGTTACTGTTTGCAAGTTATTGAATTTTAAAATCCATCAGTTATTTTTGGGACACTTGGTATATGTACATAAGTAGAAGGAAAAAACCCTTGGTTTTAAAGGTATGTTTTTAAATGTAAAAATATTTAAAATGTTGGTAATTATAATCTTAGACGTTATTTATTTCAAAGTATTTATTTTTGTAAAAGTTTCGAAATTAATTTTTATATGCCTCCTATGATCTATAACTTATACACTATATTGCCATTGATTATTGGACACTTGCGATTTTAGACATTTTGTTAAATATCTAGAAAAATACATGAGGAATCATCTCGAAACTCTTAGTGTATAAATATGATAGTATAAGTCATACATCTCAGTGAAGATTTTTTTCCCGAAACTCCATAGGGGACCGTCAACAAATTAAAAAAGAATGAATATCTTTTGAATAACCCTTTCAAAACTAATGTAGCAAAAGCGCTCAAACTCTAGATTATGATTGAATGCCTTATTATAATACACTGTGTTCATTTTTATGCAAATAGCATGCATACTCGCAGAGTAATTAAGGTTTTTATAAAAATGGTCCCAAATTTTTCCAAGTTTTTCCCTTATAATTTTCAGAGTTCTTAATATAAAATAATATTTTTTTCAGAAAATATGACAAACAACATTGCACACAGTACCCTGTAATCAGAATTAAAAAATAATGAAAACTGTATGAAAAATGAGTAGGTTTACTAAGTAATTGTTTACTGCGCATGCGTCAAAGATATCAAAATTTCATTTGCATGTTATGTTAGCTAAATGTATAGAGCAACTTTTGTAAAAGTCTCAAAATCATAGCTTGAAAATTCTGAAAGTAATCGTCTATAGAAAAAGGACAAAATCCGTTGTTTCCAAAATAAAACAAAAAAATGAGGGATATTATCCAAATGTAGTAGTACATCCCGTATTGTGTATTCTATATTGACACTAATCAATGAATATATGGATACAACCCCTCTTGTTTTTGCTTCATTTTGAGAATAACGGATTTTCAACTTATTCAATTGACGATTATTTTCAGAATTTTCAAGTTATGATTTTGTGACTTTCACAAAAGTTGCTCTATAGATTTAGCTAACATAATATGCAAATGAAATTTTGATATCATTGACGCATGCGCAGTAAAAAACTATTTAGTAAACCAACTCATTTTGTATACAATTTTCATTATTTTTTAATTCTGATTACAGTGTACTGTGTGCAATGTTGTTTGTCATATTTTCTGAAAAAAATATTATTTTATATTAAGAACTCTGAAAATTATAAGGAAAAAACTTGGAAAAATTTGGGATCATTTTTATAAAAGCCTTAATTACTCTGCGAGTATGCATGCTATTTGATAAAAATGAACAAGGCGTATTACAATAAGGCATTCAATCATAATCTAGAGTTTGAGCGCTTTTGCTACATTAGTTTTGACAGGGTTATTCAAAAGATATTCATTCTTTTTTAATTTGTTGACGGTCCCCTATGGAGTTTCGGGAAAAAATCTTCACGGAGATGTATGACTTATACTATTATATTTATACACTAAGAGTTTCGAGATGATTCCTCATGTATTTTTCTAGATATTTAACAAAATGTCTAAAATCGCAAGTGTCCAATAATCAATGGCAATATAGTGTAGTTGTCTAACTTATAGTTACTGTTGTCTATAGTCTGAAAAACAAATTAAACAAACACAATCCGAATCCTATCATTTTCTGAGAAAGAAACCACACCGAGTTATGGGACTGGAGAGTTTTTACATGTTTGCGAAATGGGTTATTAAGTTCTCTATTTCTTCAGCAGTATTTTCTCTTGAATAGACCTCTATAGAATGCAAGTTATAGAAATATTTAATCTTAACGTGATGTCCAGTACCACTGTATGTTGAATACTAAAAAATTAATTACAGTCAATCAGGGTAACTTTGCCCCAATTCAGGGTAACATTGCTCCACTTTTACAAGAATTTGACCCATTCTGCCATGGTAGAATCTTGACGAATTATTTCCAATGAGCTGCCAAACTCACACTAGTGCTGCTATCTATATTTTGACACCAAAACTTTGCCGTTAACTCAAGTGATGTAGCAGATTTAATCTTTTTTCTCCCTTGGCCCAAAGGAACTCGGATAGGTCAAAGTTACCCTGACTGACTGTATGCACCTAACAACCAGTGATTGGGGATATTCATTGGGAAACCTTTCTCTTAATTTAGAGTTTGCATATAAAAAGTTACATTTGAGAGTTTATCTTAGTATTCCAAGATATTTCGTATTAAAAAAAAGTAAAAAAAAAAATTGAAAGTACTCAAAACACAATTATACGTTAAATGCATTCATATTTTTACATTGCCAGGAATAAGTATCATATATGAAGGATAATTTTTGAATTGCTAAGTGTTTGAAAATAGCACATTCATAATACACTGGAATGTTGGTTTAGGACCTCTTACTACTATAGGTTTACCCCACTTACACAGGGTTGCCACAGGCGACTCATTGTTAACCCATTAGTGCCTGGCGTCCCATTTTTGGGACAGTTTCAAAAAATTCAAATAAGCTCCTTTCACAACAGTAAAGAGGAGGATAAATAAATACTTTCTTTCTCGAGACGAAGTCCTCGATAAATTAAGATAAAAGTTATTCTTACTTTAAAAGTGGTGGGAATTCGTAAAATTCGAATTTTAGCGAAGAAAATTATTCAGGCACTAATGGGTTAATTCTAACTGCCACCACTTTCTCAAAACAGAAAGCTTTAACAAACACTTTGAAAAAATTTGAAAGAGAAATAAACATTTTTATAGTAGAAAAATACTAGTGTGAACAAAATATAAAAATAGTCGCCTGGGTCAGCCCTGCTTACAGCGTTTCTTTTAACAATTCCTTGCTAGTTTGAAGTATATAAATATAATTTTTTTATATGCGGTCATGCCGAAAATGTGGTCACTTTTGCATAGAATGACCCTATGCTGATGTTTGACAATTGTTTTCATGAAACATTATTTCTCATGACCGTGAGTCGAAGTGATAATACAATGCAACCTTGATTATCCGAGTTAATTGGACCGCTAGTATCTCGGTTAATAGAAATTGTATATAAAAAATTGCTGTGCTCGCGATTTTGACATATTTTAGAATAATGGAAATTTTTAAAATGATATACATATAATTATGTTTCACAGCTCAACAAATTAAAAAAATTAATCTTGCAAACTGTCGCCATTCAAGTGGTTTGGGGATGTAAATATCGATTACACATTACATCAGGTGATCAATAGGGCCACATGGCCACTGGAAACAAAATCCGGCTTCGTTATCGGCTCGGCGAACAGAAACTTCTATTAATCGAAGCTCGGTTAATCGAGTTTCTACTGTATAAGAAAAGAGTCACTATAATTATATACGTGCTTTTTTTGTTCTTTTTGAACAGTTCTGAAATGATGCATTTTTTAGTCATCATTATATCTATACTTATGACTGAATAAATATAGGGAAAAATTATACCCAAAAGTTGGCGTACGTACTTTCTACAATATTTCGTCGCTGATATTAAATCTTGAGTATATCTTGAGACTGAAGAATTTTGCATAGTTATAAATAAAGGATTCCCCACTTCTTCAATTTTTACATCATATTCTTCTGTTACACAGATGAATATCCTATTATTACATTTCGTGACATTCGATTCATGTTTTTTTGTTATGTAAATTCAACGAAGTATAAAAAAAGTAGTCAACTTGATGCGCATTTGTTGGCAGCAATTCATTACCACCTTTTCCCATTCAAAAACCGTTCTACATCGTCTTCACGGTTATCAGAGTATTAGATAAAGGCATTGTATGAAAAAGGTTTTGCAGGGTGCAACATGAGCCTTGTCCTCTTTGCTGGTGATGACATTCCCGTTTCCGTACGATCGCCCTACAACACTACGTGTGTCGGACCGCTGAAAAGGCACGTGTCACCAATCGTGACGCCAGTGACATTCGATCAGGGTACTCTGGAAGCGTGAGAAATAGCTGCGGGCTACGAAAAGCCTGCGAGGCCCTCCTTATCAATAGCAAAATTGTGTTGTGTAAAATGGTTTTTATATTGGTAATATATATTTCATCGAGAGTGAGATATTAAAAAATGAGAAATAGGATTTTATTAGCGAAGTAAAGTTGTTCAAAAGTTTTATAGTTTGTCAATAAAGGGTTTTGCTGTGTGTGAGAAAGTTTGCAATAATTTTTTAAGCATTTAAATCCATGCCCTTCTTTAAACATTGTTTGGTAAAATTAATTTACATTGATATTGGATGTTTCATCGGGAGTGATAGATTAAAATTAAAAAGTGGAAAATATAATATCAGTATAGATCTAATTTACAAAGAATTGGAGTCCGTAAAAAAACCTTTTTTTCTATGAAGTGAAATGATATTTATTATGTCCCCTGTGTTTGTTATGTTTAAACCATGGTGGTGCGAAAATTTTATGGTTAAAAGAAAATGGTCTGACATTGCCGAAAAAATTTATGTAAAATGTTTAACATGAAGCAAAAACGAGTGGAGTCAACAAGAAAAATTTGTCATGTAGGATCAAATTGCCATAAAGTCCTAATGTACCATCTTGACCAGTGAAAGTCTAGCTTCAACCCAACCAGGAGGAGAGAAAATCAGTGTGAGTTTTGTTCTACAAACCAACCATTTACAATATTCAAATAAGTAATTTGAATTTCAATATGTAAGGATATTTAATGGAGCAGTCTAATAGCAATAAAATGAATATTTCATAACATACCGTAATTTCGGGTGTATAAGCCGCAGATCAAACAATTCTTTTTCGACCCAGAATTTTTTAAGAAACAAATATAACTAGTTAGATCGCCGTAAATAATTGTCTTCAATCACTAAATAAGATTTCTGGGTCCAAAAAGAATTGTTTGATCCGCGGCTTATACACCCGAAATTACGGTGTTTAGTATATTTATATTCCAATCGCACTATATAGTTTCTGCTACATTTTGCTACTTTTTTAAAACTGACGTTAAATTTGGGTGAAAACCCTGAATGATACAAGCCAAAAACTTGCAAGAATGTTTTGAACTTTAAGAAAAATGTCGGTATATCTCAATAAATTTACGTGCTTTTTTTACAAGAATCAATGAACATATTGTAGAATACACATACCGTAATTTCGAGTGTATAAGCCGCGGATCAAACAATTCTTTTTGGACCCAGAAATCTTATTTAGTGATAGTAGACAAATATTTACGGCGATCTAACTAGTTATATTTGTTTCTTAAAAAATTCTGGGTCGAAAAAGAATTGTTTGATCTGCGGCTTATACACCCGAAATTACGGTATATTTGTATTCGGTAGCGATAGGCAATTTCGTTCATTTTAATGTACAGGGTTCTAAATATTATTATTTTTCTATGATTTTTTTATCGGTCCCCTAATAATCCTCTTTATCAAATGGACGTTGATAAATATGAGGTAAAATCTGTATAATCCTGAAGTTCAGATGAATCCGAAGTCTGCTTTTTGATATTCGACAAAATGTCTAAAATTGAAAGTCCAGTCTTTAATGGCCGTATAGTGTATGTTTGGGTCAATTTAAGTTATAAATTTTAAAAGTATTTATCAGAATATAAAGTTTGTGGCATTTTGATTTTCTTGCATAAATGGATCACATTAATGGGAAATGTTCAAACGAGATTTATTTATTTCTATTTTTCTAAGTGACTTATCTCAACTGCACTATTTTTGGTCTGAGGTAGGGGTAGATTGGATAAATCATACATACTTGAGAAGTCACCGAAAAACAACTGTGTAGAAAGGAAATGGACAATAGACACAGAGAGTGCTCAGTACCACAGAAGTAAAAGGAAAATTTTTGGGAACTCTGATTGAATTTAGAAACCGTGTTTCTTCTTTATCGGAAAGCAAGCGAAGAAGATTGCACTTGGCCAAAGCCACTCCGGAAAAGGCTCTCCAAGTTCTCATTCTTCGAAGAAAATGTTTTTCTTCTTATGCAAAAGTCCTAATGTCGAGGCTAGAGCTACTCCGGAATAGAAAATGAAATCCCACTTGTTGTTTTGTTTTGTCGTTGTTGGTGATCAGGGATGCTTTTTCCTTGCCTCTCTCTCTATTTCATTCCGAGCAATGTTGGAATTCAACGTGGAGGGAGGGAATTCCCCCGGGCCTTGTAATCCAAAGAGACTAAGGAAAGAGAGCTTTCAAAATATGCAAAAGTCTTCCGTTTTGTGAAGCCTTGTTCTATTTCAGCGTGCAGAGGATTATGCTGCATCAGTCGCCTGAGACATTGTTTTTGATGCTGATTCAAACCACCAGAAAAGCAACCGACACCGAAGAGAGGGACAAATAATAAAAGAAAGAAATAAAAAACTCGAAGGAAAAATGGAAAAATAAAAACGCGCACTCCGTGGAAAGAGGAAGAAAAAGAAGTATCATAACGGGTTTTTATTCGTGCTTTCCCATTTCAGCAGCTGCCCGTTTGAGCTGTAAAGAGACTTGAGGCAATCCTAAGTCTGTAAACCGTCAAGAAAAAGTTGCGCGAAAAAGCGATGGTAAATAGAAGGTTTTGATTCCCAAGATGTCGGAAGCCGAAAGGGGAATCTTCTCAACGTGATAAGGCAAATTTTGCTCCATCTATCGCGCAGAGGAGGCAAATCGGTGCAAGGTTTCCTTCTTATCTGCTTTGGGACGACAGAGAGCCTGAAACTACCGGAATAATGCATTAAAATATAATTCTACTAGCGAATTTCTGCTTTTATTATTATTATTATTTATTCTATGTCTCTTGTTCGTTATTACTCGTACTTTTTTGCATGTGAATCAAATTAAATTTCGGTAAAGGTAATGCATTAAATTGCGTGGAAAACTAAACGATTTTCATTTTGTATTTTAGATGCATTATCGAGGTAGCATATATGATTTGTCATGTTTTCCTGATTTTATATTTGGGGGGAAATGCTAAAAAGATTTATTTGATAAAGATTATTTCATCCCAGGAAGGGAAGTGGGTAAAAGAGAAAGAAAGAGAGAGAGCAGGGACAAGAGAGTAGGGATAGAGAAAGTTAAAGCAATTTTCGTGACATTTTAAAGGAGGCTACCTTTTTGGGCGCTTAAAATCTTTTGACAACTATTTTCATTTTTAATATGTCATCATACCGTAGACTCTAGTCTGAAATCTCAAAAATAAAATTTTGGCTGCTTTTCCATAAAGGGATATTTTGAATCCTAATGGTATGTTCTATCTGTTAAAAGAGTATCAGAGTTCTCTTTATGTTGCTTTAACTCAAATGCGTTGGTTAAACTGGTTTAACCTCTCTGCGGAGAGTTTGAATCAATTTCCGTTACATAATTTAGTTACCATGTGTGCGTTAATGTAATACAGAATATTCATTGATGTGATATTTACAGTTTTACTAAAGCACAAACATTCAATTTTGTCTCATTACAGCGAGTCATAAATGTTTAACTTTGAAATAATTGACTGAAATTGCTTTTTTCGCAATAACCCTTTCCTTGGTGGATTCAGTGTGTATCAGTGAAGGCTTTGAACAAATCCACTGCTCAACAAGCCCAAAACTTTCGGCCAGATTTACTGACTCGTTTTAAACGTAAAGGCACTAAATTGGTAGGACTGACTATGGAAGCGATTTGGAATTGAAAGAGGTTTTCCATCTTTTGATAAATAAATTATTTATCGAGTTATGAGCTATTTTGAGTCGCATTACAGCCGTTTTTTTCACCTTTCGCTGACTAATATTTTTTCTTTCCTCCTGCAATTTGATTCAAAACACTAAATTTGATAGTTTTGTCTGAAAAATCTCTTAAGTTAAAAAAAAAAAGAAAGAAGAAAAAGGAAAGATAATGAAAAATCGCGTTCACATATAGTTTCTAAATATCAGCACCTGCCATTTTCCTGCGTTTTCGAACAAAAATGAATTAAAACATTTATCATAATGGTGCCCCTTTGGATTTGAGAACAGACTTAAATGTTGATGTGTTTAACTTTTGATTGTAAAAGATCTATTGGTCCAAATGTAACAAAAAGTGATGCGAATATAATTTAGCCCACACCAAATAGATTTAAAAAGAAAAAAATTGTTTTGATCTTTACCACTAAAGTCAAAAGAGAAAGAAACTAAAATTAAATAAAACATAAAACAAAATAATAATAAGTAAAATGTTTCTTTTTTCATACAATCACATTCCTCCTTCAGGGATCATATAGTGATGATTGATTAATGTCCTGTGAGAACTATGAACTTGATTTCCAGAGGATATGGAGAAAAATCCATAGATTCTCTTATTGGACACACGCGCTAATTTCTGAACGATCTAACTTTCTAACACGACTTCTTTCCTAAATTCTCTTTATCTTCCTTCGTTCTATAATTGTTAAAAATGTCATCTTCAGGACGTTTCTAGGTGTCCCATTTTGACATCTATGAGATATCCAGTGACTGTTTAGAGGAAATTCACAGAAGATATAGATTATTTTTTAATAGGAAATAGGATGAATTTAAGATATCGCTGTGTTGTCTGGATTTTAGTTCCTACGACTATTTTACTGGCCAAAATCATTCCATTAAGTTACTTTTGCTCCTATTGGCATTAATCTGTGATTATCTTTTTTTTCATATTTAATCCATTTCCCATGGTCAAAATAGTGTTATACAACGTTAAGTTACGTTTGGCCCCAGCTATGTACATTTTACATTAACTTCAACCAATTTAAACTAAATGGATTTAAACGGGTGGATTTAAAAAAATGCTATTTTAGAATTATTTACCTAAGTTTATAGCGAGTTAAAAATTAGATTTGCATGGATGTAATATTATCTAACAGAAAAAAATCATGAAAAATGATTCTTTCTCTACTACATATTTTGATGGTCAATAGTCTTAAAGGATTCCCAATCTTAAAATAATTACTCGAATTTATTTTAAATTAAATTTAAATTTAAAACTCGGGATTTAATCTTAAACAAACTTACTGGCAATTTTTTGTCATGTCAATTAAGCCCTGTATAATTATATCTTAAATTCAATTCTAACATGCATATTCAAGGATTCGATGATTCAAATGTTGAATTACATCAGCAAAATTCACCACATTTTTTCCATGTGAAACTGAGCCGCCAATTTAAATTCCTATGCGCCATTGAGCCACCTATTAAATTCCGAATTGGTACAAGAGTTCCTAAAATATGGTATTTTAGAGTATTATATTTTATTAAATATTAGTTGAGTATGAGTTTCATTAAATATTAATATGAGTATTTTATTTAGAGTATTAAATTTGACAGAGTGATAGTTTACACTGGTAATTCACAATTTTCCGATCTATTGGAATGGTACCCGGCTTTTCAATCCCCTTTTTTCAGTTTGTGCTTATAATTGCTTTGCATTTTGACTGATTGGATTATTTTTTAAAATCTTTTTAATGCTTCGTTTGAATTATTCATGAAAACTTGCATAAAACTGTAATATCATAGAAAATATACATATCCGTATGATGACATTTGTCATCGTTGTTAAACTTTTGGGATTCCAAGGGCCCCTTTGATGAGATATGTATAATGCCGAATCCCCAAAACATGTTTCATAATACAAGATGAGAAATTATTTTCATGTGTACAATCTATTTATTTTTCACCACATAAATTGTTACAATCACAAATTCAATTTGCAGTGTCGTCAAAAACTAGTTACTTTAAAAATAAAAAATGTTACTGCATAATTGCATTTTATGAAAATGATATAGGAAAAATTTTATTTTATGTCGTCATATACATAAAATCATAGAGAAAAAATATCTCCACCCTTTTCCTCTGCCTTTGTGAACAATTATGTGTAAACCATTCTTGCACAAAACCATCATATGGCCTCGAAATGTACCGGAGAAAACCAGAGTAACATTCTGAGTGGCGAAATTACGACTAATGTAGTTCCGGTTCGTGAAATTATTGTAAATATCGCTCTTGTTCATACAATTATTAAAATATATTGTTACAGTTGATGAAAAATATTAATATTTCTGTTCCAGTTAAGGTTTATCTAAAAAATGGACAGAACGTGTGATGATGCACTTGATGTCACAATCTTTGTGAAATGAGACCCTCCATATTCATGATTGTGAAACGATTGTGATTGTTTCTACTTCAAATGAATGAAACACAAGTCATGACATTAACCCATTAGTGCCTAGCGTCCTTTTTTAGGGACAATTATAAAAAAGACAATAAAGCACTTTTCACATCAGTAAATAGAAACATAAATAAGCACTATTTTTCACAAGACAAATTCATCAATAAATTAAGATAAAAGTTATTCGTCTTTTAAAAGTGGTGGGAAACCAAAAATTTCATTTTTAGTGAAAAAAATAATTTAGGCATTAATGGGTTAAATTTTAACCCTTTGACTGATTTCTTCTTTTGCGTACAATAACTTGAAAATGTGGGTTAACACCAGTTTTTTAAGGTTAAATATTTAGTCTAAACATTTCTGAAATTAAATAGCATGAAGTCATACTTAAAAAAAATAGTGGTGTCAAAAAGCTTTAAATGATGTATTAAGCAAATTCGTTTTGCCCGAACGACGTACGGGCAAAACAGTTAAGTGGTTAATGGCTAAACATGTATATCAGGCTACGTATCCAAGCGTTTTATTTTTAATTTGTTGATATAACGAAGATTCAAGCAGGCTGAATTTAGGTCTTGCTGGAGACATTATATAGATTTTTATTCTGTTTGTAACTTTTTAAAATTATTATTATTTAGAATATTGAATAATTTTTTTTCTCGGATGATTTTTAAAATCTATTTTATTTTATTTATTCATTTTGCATGGTTAGAAATAAATTTGTCTGTACAGTAATCTCTTAACAATCGCTACTTTTGATTATTCACGAAATAGAAAATGCAGAACATCTTTCGCACCACTTTTTAAAAAGAAAAATCTTTTACATATGCGTTGACAACATTTGCAAGAAAAGTATAATATAAAATGTATTTATTTAACTAGTGGTGCGAAATGAATATAAAATGGCAGTTTTGCGGTCGCGGTTTTGACATTCGCGAAAGTTAAGGGATTACTGTATTTTCAAAGAAAATTTTCAGTCAGCATTTAATTTCGAACCCTGATTGTATAAAAATGATACTATTACCAACTAATTGGTAATAACGTCCACTATCAACCGTTAGGCATGATTTATAATTTAGGGGTATTTTACATAGGGAAGATTGGGTGAAGATAATGTACTTTTTGATTTAATTGTTTTAAAAATTGCTTGTTGATTTTGTTTGTTATTCATTGATTTCTTGTTAAAGTTTGCACTCTTATGTATGATTAAAAAACATAGTTCATATTACAGATATTATAGAAAGCATCGAAAATTTTATATGTATTGGTACATACGTACCCCTATGTATGGGTAAGATGGCCAACGGGAAAACCCGGATCCCCCCCCCCCTCCACAAAAGTAAAAACGCGGAATCTGGTGGCCATTTATACTTTACAGAAAGGCAGGTACAAGTTTTCTTTAAGAACATCAGACTTATTTCTCTGGTAATTAAACTAAATCTTATATAGGCAAATAGATAAGTCAGGTACAGTATTTTGCACACTTATCAGAAGTTTTAAAACGAAATAGTAATAAAAAAAATTTAAAAACCCCCACAAAATTAAATTAAATTATCTTTAGGGAGACCTCTTTCTTACAACTAAGTGGCGCATAGTTTCCCTACAGCACTTGCGCAAATGAAAAGTATGTGATACGACATCTTGTACAACACAGCATCTCACCTCAAATTACCCTACTTAAAATTTTGTTGACAGCTAAAAACAGAAAATAATTATGAGTGGTGTCAAAAGTAAAACGAGCATTTGTTCTGTAAAAAAAAGGCTAAAATTACACGATTATTCCAAAGGTTTGAAACAACCCATGAACTATAATCATTCGCTCTATTTTAATACAGAAAAAAAATCAAAATGTAGAAGTATACAATTTTTTCACCTCAAAAGTAAAGCAATCTACATGTTCCCCTTTTAAGGATGTAGGTTGCTGAAACAACAAGAGAGGATTTTTAACTGTAGAACTGTCCAACATTTCTCTTAGAATTTCAAATAAAGATAATTGAAAAAAATTTCCAAGTGGCAAAATGTAATTTCCGATATTTTTAATTAATACTTCAGATAAATTACCACAGATGTTCAAATTTAGAAAAATACAACTCAATATTTTATTGTCTTACTATATAATTTAGTGCAAATCTCGAGAACTTCGTCCTTCGTCTAGCGGCATTGAAAATCTCATACAAGTTTGAGACATCTAAAGAGGAGAAAAAATATAACAGTGAAGCTCACAAAATCAAGTTTTCTCAGAACAAAAACAAGTCTTTTTTTATGTCCCACTGTGTCTAAAGTCTCAAATTTCAACGTTTCTGTCTCATTACTATGGGAACGATTTTGTCTCTTGTGTGATTATAAAATAATCACCGAGTGCGCTATGTCACTTTTTTAGAAAGTTGTTAACATACTTCGCTTTACCCTGTATTGCCCAATATTCCGCCAATATTATTTTAATTAATGAGATTAAGTGATTAAGTGTTGATGTATGTTCATTTTAGGATCATATAACTTTCAGGTATTTACAAAAACACATTTTTATTTTGGATACTATGTGAATATGTTTTTGGCACCAAATTTTATTTTATAGATAGTTACCCCCATTTAAATTTTTATATTCCGAAATTATGGATTAGCACGATATTTAGTACTAATCTATTATTTTTGATTATTAGTAGATTTTTTATGTTTAAAATAATAAAACCTATCAATTTTTATGACTAAGATCCTATACTAAAAACTCAAAGCCACTCACAAGCTAATGTTAAATCAATACCAGCATTCTTTTTAAATTTCTCGTTTGAATCTAATTTTTAACAGTTTTTTTTTTTTTTTCTAATGTAGATGTCGAACTGGGGTACGTTTTAACTTTTTCACCTTTGATTAGAGCTTCTTTTTCTGGGAATTCTTTCACTTTCGTAATATAATTTCGTTAATATATTCTGTTTATAACATACTTCGCTTTATTCTGTATTGCCCAATTTTCCGCCAATATTTTTTTAATTAATGATATTAAGTTGATTAAGTGTTAATGTATGTTCATTTTAGAATCATGTAACTTTCAGGTATTTACAAAAACACCTTTTTATTTTAGATATTACGTAAATATGTTTTTGGCTCCAAATTTTATTTTATAGATAGTTGCCCCCATGTAAATTTTTATATTCCGATATTATGGATTAGTACGATATAATATTTTTTAGGTTTAAAATAATAAAACCTGTCAATTTTTACTACTAAGATCCTGTACTAAAAACTCGAAGCCACTCACAAGC
This sequence comes from Maratus speculifer, assembly GCA_964019185.1. Classification (NCBI taxonomy): domain Eukaryota; kingdom Metazoa; phylum Arthropoda; class Arachnida; order Araneae; family Salticidae; genus Maratus; species Maratus speculifer. The sequence continues at coordinate 67,269,769 of OZ025299.1, read as the reverse complement.
TAAAGTTAATCCAATACCAGCATTCTTTTTAAATTTCTCGTTTGAATCTTCTTTTTAACAGATTTTTTTTCATAGGATTTCTAATGTAGATGTCGAACTGGGGTACGTTTTAACTTTTTCACTTTTGAATGCAGTTTCTTTTTCTGGGGTATTCTTTCACTTTTGTAATATATTTCGTTAACTAGAAGAGTTTATCCTGGAAAATTAAAAATATTTTTTTCCCTTGGCGTATTGCTCAACACTTAAAGTGGCTGGAATATGCCAGAAAACCATCTCGTTCCACACATAATTTTAGTTGTGGCAACCAATTTAACCAACCTCAAACATGCTTGACAACATACAGATGAAAAACTTTAAACGCAATCTTTTAAAGCAAGATTTTTGAATCTTGCTTACGTGTATATCGTACTCTATCTCACGCTTAAGGGAATTCGGAACACAAAAACCTTCTAATTTTCTAAAAAAAATATTGCATTAAAATTTCGTCTGTTTTTTTTTTAAATTCTTATAATGACGTCATGTTTCTATCTTAATTAGTAGAGGAGATATTTTTTTTCGTTTTGGTGTGTTTTAAAAATCTAGTTTTCAAGCAATGGTTGTTATGGAAATGGCTTTCTGTGAAAATGCGTGTTTCTTCAAGATAATTTATTTCAAAATTTCTCAGATTTAAATTGTTATAACTCAAGAACTGTTTAAGATAAATACTTTAAACATGTAACATGTCTTTTCTTATTGTTTCATTTTAATTTTGTTTCAGCAAACTCGAAAAAAAAAAATACTTCAGAAAATACGACTTTTTAAAAATGTTTCATATATATATATATATATTTAATTTAAATTTAAATATTTTTTAAGTTTCCTAAAAATTAATATTTTTTAAAATGCTGAATCAAAATTAAAATTTAGCTATATTTTTAAATTTAAATGTAAAAAAAAAAAAAAAATGAAATTTCACAAATAATATTTTGAGTTATAACGATTTTAAATTACCCTATTTTTTATATAAATTTTATTTTTTTTCTTAAATTATGAAAAGTTTTATTTTTTTATTTTGTTAAAAAATGATCTAGTTAATCATCACAAAAAAAAAAAAAAAAAAAAAAAAAAAAAAAAAAAAAACTCAATAAATAAAAATTACATTAAATTGTGTTCCGAACCCCATTAAGCCGTTCAAACCATGCGCGTTTTGCGTTTAGAAATCGAACTAGAATTTTTTAATTAACCGAAGAATTAAATATCACATTTCATCAAAAAATGAAATATATACAAAAATTCTAAATCAGATATACAGACTCACTATAGCAACACACAATACACATTGTATCAAAAACTGTTATCAACTGGATAGTATACTTAACCGTTTACACGCCGAATTAATATCTCAATGTAATAATAATCTTGTTTTTCCTATATTACAGCTTTAAATGTTTTAATTTATGCATATAAATTTAGAAAATAACAAAAATAAATATTTTTGCAGTTTTTTGGCTGTTTTCATTTCAAAATTCGCATTTTGGAACATGATTATTGATTGACAGCCTATGCAAATATAAAAAATTATTTTCCTTTATATGCTATTGTATATTGTTCTTGAATATTTCTCGAATTCCAAAAACATTTAGGCTCCTAGTGGTCAAATGTAAGTAATATAAAGAAAATGATAAAAGCAAATAATGTATTTTTATGCAAATTAATGAATTTACATTTTCCTTATACCTGTGATAAATGCTTAAGCATTAATATTTTTTTTTCTAAAGTCCTTATATTTTATAGGAAAAATAAGGACATTGTTATTATGTTGGAAAATATATGTTTTGTATTACAAATAATGCAATGTTCCCATTTGGGAATATTGGCGATTAAACGGTTAAATACCTTAAATGTGTTTAAAATATAAGGATTTACGACTTTAAAGATCTATTATAATATCAATCTCATAGACCTTCATAAGATAATTAATCAACTATTCAAACAATTTAAAAATCAATTAACTTTTCCCATTTATATGGATACAGCATATTTTCGCATATTAACTAATTTCATAATTCGCAATAACTTTATTTTACAAGATAATACTATTTATGTACAGAAAGTCGGAATTCTGCAAGGCGGCTATACGTCCAGTATTGTGTCCAGTATTGTGTGATTTATACTTATATCAATATGAGCACACTTATTGTAATGACAACATTTTAATGTTTCGCTATATTGATGACATCATTTTAATTGACACTAATAACACTATTAGTACTTTATTTCCGATTATCCAACCAATTTGGAACTTACGGAAAACCTTTTATCCAACAATATTATTAACTTTCTAGATTTAAAAATTAAATTAATGGAAAATAAAAACTATTACTGATCTTAAAGATTTTAAATTTAAAGTTAATACCTTTACTCATTTTAAATCCTGCCTCCATATTTCTGTTTATCGCAATACACTCCTCAATCACTTGTTGAGAATTAAAAGTTTATGTTCTCCTCATCTTATGACAAAAAACATTAAACAGTTGATATTTGATGCGATAAATCACGGTCTTCCTAAGAAATTTATTTACTCATTAATTTACCATTAATACTTTTATCACATATAATTTGTTGTAGGATGTTTATTGTCAGTTAGAATTAACACTTTACGCATTTAAAAAAATATAAAACTTAAAAATAACAATAAAAAATAAAAATATATAAAATGTACGAAAATGTTAAATAACAAAATGGCTGGGAGGGTAGATGTAAGATTAAGGGGGATGGGTGGAGCTGCTGGAAAATATGTGCACATACGTTAATTTAATAATTATAATAAAAAAAGAAAATACGGAAGGAATAGGCACTGTGTAACAATAGTTAAATAGTTAAATAATTTTTTATGATATTATGTTAACATAGAAATCCTTGTTAATGTCTTATTGTAATTTCAGCACTAAATTTTAATAAGTATTGCTTGCTTTATTAAACCTCAGAAATTCTGTTATTAAATAAAGCTAGAAATAACATTAATATTTAGTGGTTGCAAGTAGTCGTTTGGGACGTAGAATTCTTATCCCAGAATAGTGAGAGAATATATTACTTTATATTGAAGAAATTGCAATTTTTCTAACAAAAGTAAATATTATCTATTTCATATTGTTTCTCATTATAGTGTTTAAAACTATGGCGAAGTTTCATATAGCTAATATGGATAGACATTTTCAAAAGCGTGCCATAAATCCTAGTGTATACAAAATTCAATTATTTGATGCTATTTTTTAAAATTTCAAACATATGAAATTTTTTAAAATAGTAATTTTATATATTTAACAGACTTTAAAAGAAGGAGGTTTCATAATTATTTCATACCTTTATGTATATATATATATATATATATATACTATATATATATGTGTGTGTGTGTGTATGCCTACACATAATACAAGAGATGGTCCGATTCACATACTTTTTTTTTTTTTTTTTTTTTTTTTTTAGCAGACAGTCTCGTTGCAATATCATTAAGATATAAAATAATATGTTTGTCTATTTTTTCATGTTTTTTTCTTTTTTATTCTGTGTTAAAGCACACAAATTAGACACAGTGTGTGATATTTTTTACAGGGACGCCTAAAAAAATCATGTAGTATCATCATCGACTCCCGCGTAAGTGAAGACGGCATCAATGAAATTAAAAATAAATGAGACTAGTGACCTGCATCAAGTTCAACACAGCTGTTTTAATGGAGCCCGATTCAACTCGCTGTTTCGGACCAGTCGTAACCATCCCCCCGAAACCCAATGACGCAAATCCCTCCCCCCCCCAAAAAAAAACTTCATACTTTAACATTGACATCCCCTCCCCTAAACAGAATATCAATTATAATCAATTATAAATGTTGAAAAAAAAAAGTGATATTAAAAAAATTAACAGTAAAAAAAGCAAATATTAAGAATTTTAAACCCCCCCCCCCCACCAAAAAATGTACTTTTTCTCAAATTCCCCCCCCCAAAAAAATGTACTTTTTCTCAAATCCCCCCCCCTCAAAAAAATTTGTATGTCGTATTTTTCGTCACCAAACCCCTCTCTGGGCACCCCTGGTTCGGACTGTACCCAGTTGGCAATAATTCTTTTCGTTCTGCGTGTATCAAACCAAGTTGAACTCAATCGTTGAAGGACTCACTGCAGGACTGTTACCAAAAATCGAAGGTAAGGTACAATTTCTTAATGTCGGCTTTATTTATTTATTTATTTACTAAATTGCTTGTTTATAAAAGCTTAAATATGTTTCAATTTACTCTGAAACTTTAGTCATAACACAATATTTAAGAAAAAAAATTAAAAAAAAAATCTAAAAGGGCAAACGTGTTTGTCTGTTGAGATGCGTCTGTTCAAAAAAAAAAAAAAAAAAAGTCAGACTATCAATTTTTTTGTAAATTACACACTTTTTAAAACTAATTCATAAAAAAAATCTCGTAAAAAATTTACTTTTGAGGAATAACGTTTTTAGTATGGAAACGTCCACTGTTACCCTTGTGACTATTCTAGCAAATTTTCAAAACTGCTATCAATTATTTTATTACAAAATATAAATCAGATAAAAAGTGATATAACCAGTTGAGTAATATTGTGCTCCATTCACATAAAACACACCTAATTTACTTTAACCAGCAAAAAATATTTCACTTGTCTATATAATAATGCTACCAGTGTTGCTGCATCTGGCTAATTTTGATTTAAGTATTCCAAATTCTCGCAAGTAAGTTTTACTAGTTATTTTTACTCTATAAGTTGACAGTTGCTCCATAAATAAAATAAAAGGAACCTGAAATTCAAAATTTTCTCGTGTGAATTCAACACGTCTAAATAAAAAATCTACCAGATGCGTCAACATTGCATGTTACCATAGGCATTAGTGCGATAAAGACCATTATTTTAACTAATAATAAAATAAAAGGAACCTGAAATTCAAAATTTTCTTGTGTGAATTCAACATGTCTAAATAAAAAATCCGCCAGATGCGTCAACATTGTTAGGCATTAGTGCGATAAAGACCATTATTTTAACTAATAAAAAATATCAATTTAATTAATAATTAATTTCGTAAAATTTTTTTTTTTGAAATTTAACTGACCTTTACAGGAGTTACACTCTTTGATCTGGTTCCTCTTCTGCCTCTTGCCTTCCTTCCACGGCATACGTATATCCGTTTTTAACCCATAGCTACGATAATAACGTCTTAACACTCTAAGTTCTGCAAACCGACTGGTACAAAAGCAACGAAAAACGGTATACTCTATTCTAACTAACAGCGGCATCATTAGAAACGAAAATCCGGTTTTCGGATTTTTATATTATTATAATTTTTTTTTCTGGTCGAACTATTCCAGCTTTTGAATTTTAAACTGAAAATATTATTTTTACGATTTTTTTAATGCTAAGAAAGGCCATTATTTTACCGTAAACCATCAAACAAAGGCGACTGTTTTGCATTTATTTATTTCTTTATTTCTTTATTATACTTTTTTAGCTGGATAATAGATCAAAGACTCCGGGATATGGATGCGTATATATGAAAGAAATTAATTGGATATTCTTGAGGCAGGTATGCTTTTCAAATTGAACTTTTTTTTCTATTTTTCCTTATTCAAAAGCTATAAACTATACTCATTATTTGAAGTTTAAAATACGTACTGTAGGTGAGTTAACAATGGAATGAACCTTGCCGGTAGAGGTCAGAGTATAACGACGCCAGGTAAATTTACTAGCAGCCACACTATTTTTTCCCTAATCATACGCATTTACAACAAATAAGAGAAAGAAAACATATACTTTTAGAATGACGCGAATTATTATTATTATGATGACGATAGAGGAAGAGTTAGAGTATAACGCCGCCAGATAAATTTAACTAGCAGTCACACCATTTTTTCCCTACTCTTATGCATTTACAACAAATAAGAGAAAGAAAACATATAATTTTAGAATAGCGCGAATTATTATTACTATGATGACGATACAGTATATGTAATCGACATTTATGCATTTGCATGCATAACAACCTCCGGCTTTTTTTTTATATCAAAAAACTATATTTCAAACCAGAAATTTAGTGAGTCAAAAAAAAAAAAAAAAAGAAAAAAGAAAAAAAGAGAGTACAAATATGTTTAAAATTGTGCTTTTCTTTTAAATTTTTTGAAAAAAAATACTTAATTTTTTTTATTAAATTATTTGTAATTAAAATTTACATAATAATATCTAAAAATGATTTTTTAAAGTTAATAAAGTTTTTTATTTTTTGTTTTTTGTTGCCGAGTCTTCTTAACTCATTGGTGCCTGGCGTCCCATTTTTGGGACAGTTTTAAAAAATTCAAATTAGCGCATTTCACACCAGTAAAAAAAAAAAGGACAAACAAAAACTTTCTTTCTGGAGACAAAGTCCTCGATAAATTAAGATAAAAGTTATTCTTGCTATAAAAGTGGTGGGAAAATGCAAAATTTGAATTTTAGCGAAGAAAATAATTCAGGCACTAATGGGTTAATCATATCATTTCAATGTTTTAAAGTAATGTAAATTTAACAAATATGAAGTTTATAGAAATTCTTACACGGAATAGTTGGATCCATTAAAATACAATGTTATCTTATCTTTGAAAATGTTTAACCATCAAATGTGACACTGCGATAAAAATTATAGAAGCCATTTTTATTAGAGCACCTTTACAACCCCTCTCGTTAATATATACAGAGTGTTCCAAAATTCGACCGCCCCAAGAATGGCCTTGGCCAAGAGGTTCTGCTTTCAAAGGTGGTAGAGAAAAGGAGCTGGGTTTGAACCCAATCGCACCCGTCGGCCTAATCGTTGGGATATTCCGTGGAATCTTGGATTTCTTTGCATAGATACGGGTTAGATTCCCTTAGAAAGTCCCCACGGAAGGCACTAGGCACGGAGGGCTCCCCTCGGGCTTATATCCCTCGTGCCGTTATAGTCGGCCGTTATAAACATTACCTAAATTCTATCAACAAATTACTTTTAAATGGTAATTTTTTACAGGGCACTGTAAAAAAATTGACCCTTTTGCTGCATCGTCACTCCATCTCTTTTATAGGAAACGATTATTTCGCTGTATTACAGAGCATTCTTATTGGTCAAAAGAGAGATACTCTATAAAAGTGGGAGGTGGTGATGCAGCAAAAGGGTCAAATATTTTACAGTGTGTGTAGTCAAATAATCGTTTTCTATGAAAGCAGTGGAGTAATCATACAGCAAAACTACAAATTTATAACAATGCAAGTGAACATTTGTGCATGAATGAACGTCACTCTCCTATCTAGGTACTCTAATTTTCTGAACTTGTGATCGACTCTTGGCGGAGTATGATTTCTGAATACATTTTATGCAAATACAGATTCAGCATGTTGATGTTAAGGATAGTGTTAACTGAAGTGATTCCATAAGACGGTTACTGTGTTTCAATATCTCTTGGTAAAGAACTGATTCAGCTGTGTGTCGATTTCCATGTGGTGTAAGTTGATTTCATCTACTCTCCAATAAAGATAATGTTGGTCTCTCGAAGTACGCCAGGCTGTTAAAAATCTGCAACTTTTGTTGCACAGTCACTCCAAAGTTTTTATATACTATCTCTCAGAATAGTCTGAACAATAAGAATGCTGCATAATATCTTCGAGTAATCTTTTTTATAAAAGCCGTGGAGTGATTATGTAATAAAAGTTGCAGATTTTTAATAGTGCTTTCTGAACGAACTTGGTTCCGTATGAGAATACTGAAGATGGCTCTTGATTAAAAATATTTTGGAAGTTGCGTTATTTAAGTTTATAATTCTTAAAATTCATCGTTGGCTGAATAAACTTGTAAATGAGCTATCTAATAAACATTTATTTTAATGACTTTCGAACACTACATTTGATTTAACATTTAACTGATTTGACACTGAACAGAAAATTATATGTTGGATAATCGCGAAAAACCTCTGACTGTGTCCATTGGTTTTCACTGTAAACCACGATTTTTCAATCCCAAAACTACAAAATAAAACATTTTTTTTTTCTGTAGATTGCAGTATTTTTTCAATGCAGGTACCTAAATAGATTGACAGGGAAAATTGGATTTTTTAAAATTTTGGATAAGGCATGTTTTGAAACTCACATTCTCAGTTAAAAAGCTGAATTATCCATCACACTAAGAATCGTATAGCCGCTGTTGCATTTAACTTCGCAAAGATAAACCAGCGGTAATTCAGCGAACTAAAACTGCTTCAGTGATAGGCTTATCATTAAAGTCATTCGATGATTAGATTTCTATTGACTCTGTCAATATTCTCTTGTAAAGATAAGGATCTGTATCAAAAGCTGATCACCCTCAAGGGTCGGAAATGAAAATAAACTCGGGAGGAGGCGTAGGCTGATATCCCCTTATTTATTCGTGTATAAAAACGGGGGGGGGGGGGAGGCATTGGTGTATACTGCGGTCACCTCTCCTGTTAACAGGCATTCTGAGAGGAGTGAATAAAAACCGTGAGAATAGCCCCCATCTATCCCCGGAGTGGGTGGTAGCCATGAAAAGTCCCTAATTGAATCCGTCTCCCGGTCGTAACCGTGTGTGAATTTCACGCCTTTTACACATCAGCAAGTATGAATAATTGATAGACTTCCGCTCTCTTTCTCTGCCCATCTTTACGCCCTTTTGCGCCCTTTTCGGTGCAAGAGAGGGGAGAATTCCTTTTCTCTGAAATGATGGCTGCCTTGCTTGTATATTCCGTAATTTCATTTTCTGCCGACGCGTATAATGAATAGATAACAAAATCAAAACTCTAGTATGAGTGTATCCGGAGGTACTCTCCATAAAAATATGAAATCGATATTGTTCTGTGTTTAAAATGTTTCCCTGTGTGGATGGATTCCGATGAATATGTTTAAAATTTTTACCTTCATTCATTGTATTTTTGTGCACGAACCATGTATAGCATACATATCTTGTATAGTGCTTTCAAATTATTTTTTTATGCCGAGATTTCTTCTTGATAGTTTTACCTGCAGGTTTTATTCAATATTTCGTTTAGCTTCCGTAAATTTTTTGTATATCAATAAAACTTATAAAATGATTACTATCCAAATTAATTTCGCTTTGAATTTTACATATGAGTAACTTTTTTAGGAATTAAGAAAGCATTTATAGTCTGATTGAATTATGAATCACATTCTGTATGCAGGAACGAACTTGCATTTAACTTATTAAAAGAATCTGTGAAACGATAAGAGCATTCTGAATTACAGTTCGTACTTTAAAAAATCATAGTCAATGTACCAAAAATTAATAATTAAATACAGTTTTTTATTAAAAATAATAAATATAAATTCTTTATTAAAGAAAACACTTTAACCCTTTCAGCTCTGATGGTAGAATTTTCTACCACATAATTTTAATTCCGAAATGTCACAACCGCACCAGGAAATTTTACCAAATTTATTTGAAAAAAGTTTAATGCATTTTTTCGTGTATATCGTTAACCGGGTTTATTCTTTGCAAAATTCTTGTGGCAATGTGACATTTTGAATTTTCAAGAAAATTACCCACCAGAGCTCAAAGGGTTAAGACACTAATTCGTTATACAAAATCATGTTCATTCAGATTTTATAAGAGTTGAAATTTTCCAATTAGTTGTCCAGGCCAGGTGTCGAACTTAGGTGCTTTGGCTTAGTTGGACTAATGCTCTACTAACTGAATTATTCTGGTCGTATCTTGCCAACGTATATAATTTAGACAAACTTTTCGATTTAGCATCTGGTTCAAAATGTGATATCGATCAACGTATCCAATCTCTGGTAAACGATCCTTATCACCTATATATAATTGTCTTGTCCTATTAATAATTGGACTGTATACCAATTTATAATTACTTTTTTCTATCTTTGCCAGAAGAAAGAAAGTACTGGATTCGTGAAAATTTTTTGAATTCCGGTTTTTGACGGATTTACATGTTTTAGCGGTAAGATTCCAAGAAACATGTTTTTAGAAAATGCCTGTCGGTATGAGACATAAACATTGTGGGCGCTCTATCATAAGAACTGATGCACGGAATTTAATAACAATTTATGTTCAGGTAGTTCTTCTTATAGATTGATGCTGATTAGTTTTTGGTGTAAATTTATCAACAAGTGATGTTGTTGTGCTGTATTTTTTACGATTTACGCTACGGCTTTATCTCAATAAATAATGCACGAATTTCCATCAAATTTCAGATTCTGTTAGTCCTTGACATGAATTGATGTTGTTAACATTTTGGTGTACATCGTTCAATAGATGGCGCTGCTATGCTGCATTTTTCATGATTTCCGCAATAGAATAGTCTCAAGAATTAATGCACGGATTTTCTTCAAACTTCAGAATAAGTAAATCCGTGGTATGGACTAGTTCTGTTTATGTTTTGGTCTTCGGTGTCAATAGCCCAACAGGTGGGGATGCTATGCTGAATTTTCCCGATTCCTGCTATAGCTCTATCTCAAGAAATAATGCACGAGTTTTTACATCAAATTTCAGATTCCGGTATTGCTTGATAAATATTTTATCTGTTTAGGATTTGGTATAAATCACCCAAAAAGTGGCACTTTTATGTTGCATTTTTTCTTATATCCGCAGTAGTCCTATTTCAAGAACTAATGCGCAGAATTTCATGTCTTTAGAAGCCTCACGATGAGCATAGATTGTGATTTAATTTTACCACTTTAGTAGGGACTTTTGAAATATTAACATGCATGAAATAGAACAAAGTTTTGGGATTGACACATCCGATTTGTTTTATACTTAATCATACCGATTTATAAAAAAATCACGTGAGTTCAAATTCTGAACTATGTGAAAAAGTATCTCTTATGTAACACTGAAGTATTAAAATGGAAAATCATGCATCAGTAAATTATGAAACCCTTTACAACGGTAACAGAATATGATAAATAAATTAATATTTCAAACAATAAAACGAGATATTTATGTAAACAACTTAAAAACACATTACTGAAGAAAAATCGACTTTCAGCAATTGCTGTGCATATCCAGTAATGCGCACTAATTGCGTGCAGGGCGATATATAGAATTTATACAGAACACGAAATTAACTAAAAATTAAATAAGTTTAAAAATCCATGTTACAGTGTAAAATGCAGGTCAAATGGGGGAAGAGAAGCACTAGAGGTGTATAATTTGAAATAAAGGTCAGAGAGCTTTCTAATGATAGATCACATGAAAGGAATTGAGGGACAATTTTAGAAAACTACATCCCCCCCCCCCCGCCCAGAGTTCCACTTATCATGCCTCCCCGGTAAAAAACTTTCCCCTCTGTTTGATATTTTCATATATTATAAATAATATTTATCAGAGAATCTCGTAAAAAAATCCGACCTATAATAATAAAACGCTACAAGTAAAAAACAAAAAATGAAAACTGTGCCCCCGGGTCGGAATTGTGGTGCGGGAGGAAAGGTTCATAATGTAAAAAAGCAATCCGGGGGCTTTCCGATGATATGTTACATGACGAGTCCAAAAAATGTTTGGAATTTTTTTTACCCCCACTTTAACCCCCGCGCGGGTGGAAATTTTTAAAAGCGATGAAACACGTGTTTAATTATTTTTTAAATATATATATTTTCTGTTGCTTACATTTCTACTCAAAACGACTGCTGAGATGTGCCAAATGTTCTAAATATCTTGACACCCCTTTTAATCCCCTTAGGGGGGCAATTTCTAAAATTGCTGAAATATGTGCTTAATTATTTTTTTAGTAGATTTATTTTCTAGAATTTCACGCTGCTATCTTAAACGGCTGCTGAGATATAGGAAGATGTTCCAGAATTTTCGACCCCCTTTTGTCCGCCTTAGGAGTGGAATTTTCAAAAATCCCTTCTTAGTACACGCTTACATCATAAGAATGATGTTTTCCTGAATTTTCATATTTCCACGTTATGTAGTTTGGGCTGTGCATTGATTATCAGTCTGTCAGGACGAGGACAAACTATTTTATATATGTATAGATAGATGGATAAGATGCATCAAAAGATTTAGCAGTTCGAAAATGACGACGAAGTCAATGTTAAATATTTTCTTTAGTATATGAATTTTTCATTAATATATTTTTTATTGAATTATTATTATTTTTTTTTAGATTACGTTAGTATGCATTAATCTTAATTTTCTTTCAATTTTTTAAAAATTAATAAAATTATTGTTATAAAAATCTGGCATTATTACTCTTTTTATTTTTTCGGAACGGTTTAACACTGTCTTTTATATATAAGTATATAAAGTACAGGAAATATTTCTTATTAAATAAAATAAATAAATAAATAAATAAATAAAATAAATAAATAAATAAATAAAATAAAATAAATAAATAAATAAATAAAATAAAATAAAATAAATAAATAAATAAATAAATAGCAATGTTAGTGTGCACCAATTTTCTTTTTCTTTTAATTTTTCAAATGAAAAATATATTTAAACGTGTCTGAGCACTCTCCGAAGTGATTCCAAATTATAGCTCATATTGTCGGGCTCATTTATTTAATTGAACCTGCTTCATTTCATATGTATATAAAGATGGAATAGTGCAATCGATTTTTAATAACTTCCTCATGTGATAGAATAATGAAGAATTAGGTACACAGGCGTGTTTGTGAAGACAGTACACCATTTTAAGCATATTATAACTTAATTACAAATTAATAAATTAATTTTAAAGGCTTATTTTATAGCAGGGTGCAGATGCGATAAGTTGGCAAATATTCATTGTATTTAAAATTCTACACAAATTACAACAACAATAGAGTTAATTACGTGCCAAACTATGCTCGCTAAAATAATCGGTCTGTGAAATTATTACAAAGAAATAAAGTCGAACTCCGATTTAACAAAACGTTCGGGAATGGCAACATTATTCGTTAAATCGAAATGATTTGTTAAATCAAAATAATCAAAAGAATATTTTTATACAATAGAACAAATTGAAAAATAGCAATAAATAAGAAAAACAATGCTTACTTACCTTAATAATGATATTAAACATTTATTACTTAAAGAAAATGCAAATACACCGCATAAAAATTGATTCTTTTTTATTGTGCATTAATATAAATCACAAGTATTGAAGTTATGAAAAAATCTTCTTTATTCAAATTTAATAGATAAATTATAAGATATATTGTAGATGTTTGTTTGCTGTATTTTAATTTTGAATTCCAAATATATATATATAAAGGTGGTATATTTATGATAACATTCATAAAATTTACAATTGTTGCTCCCTAGAGCAATTACAAAAAGTACCCACTTGAAAAAACTTAACATTATATGGTTGGTATGATGGTTAATAAATTGTATGTCTCCTAGACGATGAAATACAGTCCGCACAACGCCTAATCATGCTGAGTATCTAATTATCATGCCGATTTTGGGAAAGATTACTCCACTCATCAAGCAATGCTCTCCGAAGTTTCGGCACACATGTAGGAGATGGTTGACGGGCTGCAACATTTCGGCCACGCATATCCAATACATGCTCTATCGGATTCCTGCACCACCGTAGCGATGTCGTTCAATGATGTTGTCTTGGTGGTAACGGGTGCTTGGCGTTCTCCATTTGAAAGCGCGACCTGAGTCAGACTGCAAGCTAAACCTGGACTCGTCGGAAAACGTTACACAAGCCCATTGTGACGATGTCTAAATTGCATTTTGTCTATACTTCAAGCTAACTGCAAGTGACAGTGAGTTGCTGTGAGCGGAACACATCTAACATGTCTGCGAGCATATAGACCAATATTTCCCAAACGTCTGTACACGCTTTGCCTTGAAACAATCGTACACGTGGCTGAAGATAGCTGACGAGACAGGTCTGATGATGTGCTCCGTCATGTTTTTTTGGCAGTTACTGCTAAATAACGATCTTCATTCATGGTTGTAATTCGGAGACGACCTGTACTGTAACGTCCACTGGCGTTTCCATCATCTTGGAATCGTTGCCAAAGTCTAGAGATTACAATTTGGGCATTTCCAATTTCCTCGGATACTTCCATCTGAGTACGCCTACATTCCAGACGGCCAATAATTGTACCACGTAAAATATCAGCCACGTGTGTCCTCTGTGCCCTAACTGTTTGGTCTTGGCTCTGAGAGGTTTAGAAAATGCTTGTTAACAGTTTAATTTCTTTGCCGCCGTTCCTTATGTACGCCTTTCTCACACTTTCGCCATTGTGACGTATTATCGACGCCATCTGGTGGCTCTCTGAAATTTGCATATTAGTCTTGAAGATGTGTGTGATAATTCTGCAAGCGAAATTTTTACTTTAAAGTTTTAGTTCAATGTTATTCTGAATTATCCTTAATTTATGGACAGGAGTGTATATCTATTTTTTTTCTGAACCTGTGAGAACAATGTCACCAACATCCTGAGACCTCAAATACTATTTCAGAGTATCCAAATTTCAAACTGTTGCATTCTTCATTTCTATTTCATATTCTTCACTAGATCCACTGCTACTACTATTAACACATCTACTACTACTACTATAATACTTTTGAATGCTTGTATCACAAGACACGTATTTAGAAAATTAACAGTCAGTAACATTAAAAACATTTAATAAATATTAGAAAATTTCTTCAATTTTTCAATTTCTTCAATTTTTTTTTCTGCATTGAAAGCTATTCGTTAAATGGGGATTTTAAATTCACTAAATCGAAGTATTTCGATACATACCATTTTCTTCTGGACAGTAAAAAAATCGAGAAATCCGTTAAATCACGATTCGTTAAATCGGGGCTTGACGATATTTTAAACACTAAAATGCAGAAAACAAAATATAAATAAAAAATAAATAGCGTAATATATACATTTAAATATGATTAAAATAAACATTTCAATAAATGAATTTGAACACTTACGCTATAAAAAGTTTTAAAAAACTCGCATTTTATTTTTTTTAAAACAATTTTTCCTTAGACATTTTGTCGTGAATTTCGTAAAGTTATTTTTCCGTCTATATTTGGTCTGAACCAGGAAACGACATTACCGGAAAAGATTCCGAAAGCGATTAGTAGCGACATAGGAGATTTATATTTGAGCCGAGGTGTCTGATAACTTAAGATGCTTGTTCAAATACTTATTCAATATTGATTCTACCATGCTTAAAGTTTGGAAAGAAGAAAAAAAGGTTGCAATCGCAACTAAGCCAATAATAGACTTTTTTTTTTTTCGAATCTATTACACGAATGCATAATGTAGATTATCGTAAATATTGCTTAACCACTGTTTATTTTTTTATATAAAATAAATTGAAAATATGGGATAATCACCACTTTTTTTAAGCTAAAATATTCGTAATACTTAATCTAAACATTTCTGTCATTTAATAATATGAAACTGTAATTAAAAATAATTAGTGGCATCAAAAGCCTTTTAGTGATGGATCAAGCAAACTCTTCTTGCCCGTACGACGTACGGGCAAATCAGTTAAGTGGTTAACAGGTGTTATTATTTTATAGATTATATTAGTATTATGCATCTAGTTCTTCCCTCTGTTATTCCCATTGTATTGGAAAATCTAATGTTGTAAAAAGGAACCTGTGCTAAATGACGCTGAGCTTTATAATGCTAAGAAAACTAACTACTCCAGTAAATGGGTCTTATTACTTATATAATAATTGGTTTAAAAACTGCTGTTTAACCTATTACACTCGTATGTCTAGTCTGACTGGTCGTTATCTTTTTTTTTTGCAAAATTTGTTTTGGGTATCAATAATAAAGCAAAATAAAATATGCTTTATTTAATTAGAGTATTTTTGATTATGTATTTAAAAGTAACTTATTTTGAAAAAGTGATGCCGACCAAATAAAGTTTGTGTAAGAGACGCCGGAGTCGAAAGGGTTAATTGTTAAAGCATTTTGCCTGAAATGTTCAATGAGTTATATTGCCCTGAATTTCGTAAGTTTGTTTCTTTGTCAGAGATAGTTTGTTCTGGGAAACGACATTGCCAGTGAAGATTGGAAAGCGATTAGTAGCCATATAGGAGATTACTTTTCAGCGGAGGTGCATGATATTTCGAAATGCTTGTTCAAATATTTATTCAATATTCATTTTACTGCACTTTATGCTTTGGAAGAATCAAAGAGGTTGCAATCCCAACTAATCCAATAATAGATGACTGTTTTGGACCCATTACAAGAGTATGGAGACTATCGAAAATATTGCTTTATAGATGTAATTCTTTTACTGAAATTCTTTTACTGGTATAAGTCTCTTCTTCTTCAAAATCGTCCCCTTGTATTTAAAAATCAATTGTTAGAAAAAGGAATCTGTGCTAAATGACGCTGAGCTTAACAATGTTAAAAATCTAACTACTACAGTACAATAATGTGATCACTTGCATAATAAATTGATACCGTGCCTAGTGGTGTTAAAATACCGCTTACATTTCTAAGTGGAATTTCAAAGTAGTCACTAATATGCAGCCCTTAATATTTCTGTTTAAACATATAAAAGCTCTTCACATCCAAAATTTTTACACTTGCTTTCGATTAAAGGATATAAACTTCTTTCGTAACTTTCTTTTTTCCAGTTTAGAGTATTATTTAAAAAATATTTTAAGAAGCGAAAGTACCTAATTACACATAAATACAATTTGTAAAATAATTTATCGAATTCTACATATCCCTGGAGGTATATGAAAAGTATGGTTCTTTGCTATATTGTGGATGGGAGCAGACGTAGGAGTGGAATACTTTGGTGAAAAAAAGCTTTGGTGGCTGAGATTAGACATATGATAGCAGAACATACTGTTTTCTTTCTTTCTTTTTTTTTTTTAATATATAAATCAATTAAGCTTTTAATGTTAATCAATTAAGCTTTTAATGAGTTTTATGTTATTTTCATAAGTTTGTTTTTCTGTCTGTAAATTGTTTGCACCAGGAAAAGGAATTGCTAGTGAAGATTCGAAAGTGATTTGTAGCCATGTAGCTTATTTTTCAGCCGAAGTGTGTGATATCTCAAAATACTTGTTTAAATACTTAATTAATATCGCTTCTACTAGGCTTAGTGCGTTAAAGAAAGAAAACGATTTTAATCGTAACTAGTCCAATAATAGATGATTATAGTGAATTACTGGAACATATAACGTAGACCATCGAAAATATTTCTTACTAGGTCTAATTCTTTTAAAATAATACTAGTATTGCTATTCTTCTTCTCTTATTTTCACCATATTTTATTTTAAAATCCATTGTTAGAAAAAGTAACATGTGCTAACTAAATCTGCGCTTAGTAATGCTAAAATACCACTCATATTTTTAAAGCAAACATCAAGGTAACAGAATCTGAACATTTATATGATAAAGTGTTTAATAAACATACTGTCATTTGATTTTTAAGGCAATTAGTCAGTAAACTTTCGAATTCTCTTTTACCCATCATGGATATGCATAACATAAAATCCGGGAATGAAACATGTATGAACTATTTATAAAGTGCATTGCCATTCCAAAATAAAAATTAAACGTATATTTAAATGTTTTCTAAATATACGATTTAATAATGCTCTGTTACGAAATTGCGGATACTACTTGATTATCCGTCAACCCATTTCGACAAATTATATAAACCGAAAACGTCTCGTAAATTATTCAAATTGGCATAATTTTTATTTTAAATAACGAAAGAACAAATAAATTTATATTGGATTTAAAAAAATACAAATAAAACGTCGAATTAAAAATCCCCTGAAGACGTAACAAACACGTCTAACATGTTTAATGTCAAGTGAATGTGACATTTACGTTAAGCCTTATAGTTTGGCGATTGTTTTTTGGTTGACCGGCTAATCAAGTAGTACCAAACTGCGTAAAAGAAACATCCTTATAACTCCAAAAATAATGATCATATTAACTAAAAGTTTACTGCGTCAGATTAGGTGTCTCATTTTCAACTAAAATATACATTTGAATTGAAATTTAAAAGTAATATAGGGTCATGAAAAATAGAAGAGCGTTGAAAATATCATAACAAATATCTCGGCAACTAATTATCCAATGGATGTCATTCTTTATGAAAAATTTGTTTTTTTTTTATTGTCTTTTGTATTTACACCTAAAAATAAAAATAATCGAAAATTTCTATAATCTCATGAGAACGAATATTTCGAGAGTCCGAAAAAAAAATAGTTCCGTATAATCCAGGTTACTGATATTAAATAGGTTTCTTTTCATTATTACATTAGTACACCCAAAATTCCAAGTTTCTATCTCAATTTTTTCGCGAGATAGAGCGTTTGCAATCACACAGACAAACAAACAGAGAGATAGGCGGATGGCAATTTGTTTTTCTAAAAATATGTTTTTCGTCATCTCCAGTGCCTCAAACGTATAAATCCGCCAAAAAAAATTTTTTTCGTTTTTCAAAACGATTGCAAGACTTATATATTACATATAATGGGTAAGTAAAAAGAAATATCCTTTAAGAAGATTGCATTGGAAAAAAAAATATATTGATTTCCCGAAGAGATTGTTTAAATATACAAATGCAACCTACATTCATAAACTTAACATTAGCGAAGACAATTCGGATGTTAACCGACCAACAGCTTCCCTTACTTATTCAAGTAGTTGTATTGCACTGAATTTCGTAAGTTTCTTTCTCCGCATGTAGACTATCTGCACCATGTAACTTCATTGCCGGTAAAGATTCGAAAGGGGTGTAGAAGATTGTTTTTTAGCTGATTTGCCTGCTATTCAAAAATGTTTATTCAAACACTTATCAAATATCCCTTCAAGACTAGACGACTTTTTGTAGAAATGAAAAGTTTTGGAGGTTTTACCTTATTAATTAGATCATATTTGATTGGAAGCAATATTTAAACAAGTGGGTAGTGTGATCGCAGATCACACCAAGGGTTTCGTTTAATAATTTTTACGAAAAACTTATCCTTTAATTTATAAATCCAAATTGTTAATTTATAATTATTAGATTCTTACATAGATGGTAGCATCAATAAATTTAATTTTAAAATAATTATAAAAAGAAGGTATTTAATTTAATCAAATTAAAAATGTTCAATTCAAATTATTTGAATAAAATTCAAAATTCCATGTTTTTTGAAAAATCTAAATTTAAAAAAAAGTTAGTGGAGATATAAATAATATTTTATGTTTCTAAAAACGAAATAAATTGTTTAAACGAAATTTAAAATGTTTAATCATTTATAAATTACAATAATTTCTAAAACAGAAAAAAGTTGAATTAAAAAGATGTTATGATTGTTCGTGATAATAAAAAAGTTATATAAACCATTAAATTGTCAAAAAAATGCGAAATTTCTTTTAATTAAATCAATCTTAGTTTCAAACTTTCAATTTGAAGCATCGGAACTTGAACTAAGAGCCTTCTGTTTAGTAGCGAAATGTTTTACTTCTAAACTATGAAGTATACATACAAAGCGTTGAAATTAAGGTTCTCTTTTCTCTTAAAAGAATATTAATTTTAATAACTTAAAAAAAATTAATAGGTGTAATTTCGTGGAAAATTTATTAATATCGAAACTTTTTTTTCTCCTTTTATTTTTTCCTTTTGTATTTAAAAATCAACATTATAAAAAAAGAAATCTGTTTTAAATGCTGCTAATTTATGCTAAATTACCGCTTATATTACTAAGCTGAACATTACATTAAACGAATCTGAGCAATTACATTACAATATGTTTACTGAACATGCAAAACTTCATTACTGAAGCAAGTTTACCTTAAATGTTCAACTAGATGTTTTGCTTTGAATTTTGTAAGTTTATTTCTCTATATGTAGACTGTTTGCATCAGGAAATGACGTTCCCAGTGATGATTCAAAAGCGATTAGTAACGACAGAGGAGATTATTTTCCAGCCGAGATGTTTGATATCTCAAACTGCTTGTTAAAACACTTGTTCAATATTAACTCTAATATGCTTAATGTTTTGTAAGAAGAAATAAATTTCTAATCATATGTAAGCGTATAATAACTGAGTAAATAGGATACAAATGTTGCCGGAAGTCTTTCTTATTGAAAAAAAAAAGTTTTGAATGTACTTTTCTATTGGGAAATTCTTTTGAACTTCAAAAATATATGGGTAAAGAAATTTGAGCAAACTTGCAGTAATGGGGATGTTAAAATCTAGTCATAATTCTAAGAACTATTATTTTAGTAAAAGAATTTGAACACTTGCATACACTGGTCATACAAATTAAAAGATAATGAGTAAAAGTATGCTTACTCAGTTAATGTTGCAACCAAATTAGGTGATTGTTGATGTTGTGCGCAATGGACGTATATTGGAATTCTGGTATGTAGCATTTTTTAAAGTGAATGTAGTGTCTGAGAGTGATAAGTATTCATTAGTTATGGCTCAAATCATCATTTAAGTGAAGATCAAAAGTGGCGAATAATCGGTAGAATCGAGGAGGCCAAAAACAAATGGAGGTCGTCTAGAAATTGAATATTTCTCAATATGTCATACTAAGAGCTTCGATCCGCTTTTTAAGCACTGGATACGTTGACAGACAGCTTCGTCATGGGAGACCAAGAGCACCAACTGCATTCGAAGACAATTTTCTGTCATTTTTTTCTTGAAGAAACTGCGAAGTGACTACAAGAGATTTTGTTTCAGATCTTTAGGCTGCCACAGGAGCTCTAATTAGTCGTTCTACGGCTGCACGAGGGCTTAATGAGGGTGGATGGTATGCGAAAAAACTGTTAGTTAGTGTCCCCCTCATTCCAGCTTCCAAAGACACCCGTTTAAACTGCTAGCATCATCACGTATAATGGAATCAAAGAAGACGTATTCGAAGTGAATATTTCACGGACAAGGGGAAGCAAGTTGCGTGTTCCTTCCTCTCTCCAGATCAAAACACATCTATAACGAGTGTTCAGACTGTATCTGAATTCGTCAGTAAACAATTCTAGAGCCCAGTCTTCTTGGCTCCATTAAACATGACGACGGCAACAATTGACCACTAGCACGGGGCGGAGTTTCTAATGTTTCCCACAAACGTTGCGGTATTTGATTGGCTTTTGGTGAACGCTTGTGGGATAAATAGAGAAGCTGATTAGCTGAAATCTATTGTAACGTTCTTTGACGTCAGAAATGCTAGTGGTCCATTTAAACGGTAACTTTGGATGTTGTAGTAAATGGGACAAAAACTATCGGTTTCTCGCATACAGTCCACCCTTGTTAAGCCTCGTGCAGCAGTAGAATGGCTAACTCGAGTTCCCGCGGACGCCTGAAGGTCTGTAACCAAACCTCTTGTAGTCGCTTTGCGGTTTCTAAGAATAGAAACGGTCTATTTGAAGCGATGGTCCAAATATGGCTACTGTGTCCGATAAACAGAATAGAATGTAGAATGAAATGCAAAATTCCACTTGATGTCAAAACTACATCAGTTTTAGGATAATAATTTAACCCTTATAGCCTAAGAGCCAGTGAAAAGCTACCTATATGTATTTGACCAGACCTGAGATTTTGTACATTGATCCCCCTATACCTACCATACATGAGATGGGGGGTCACTAAGCCCAAAGTGGTGGACGTGGCTACTGCGCAGGTAACATAGGTATGAATTTTTGGCAAATTTTAAATGCATTTGACTACGTCTGCAGTTTTGAAATTTTAAAATATGTTATTAGTATTATCAGAAAAAAACAATGGCAGACCATTATCGCGCGGTTAACATTGTGGCAGATAGCTTTGAAAGTGCTGGAAAAGATAAGATTTTGAAAGTAATTGACCAGGTCTGCCATTAATGTATTTTGTTTATTAGGGTCTTAAAAGCTTATATTGATCACGGCAGACGTCTTCATTAAGTACACACTTCAGCAAACAACCAAATCTTAGCTACAACACAGTCAGATGTACGCATAGACTATCTATAGCTATCTTTCATTTTTCCCCTACACTGTAAAAAATATTACCCTTTTGCTGCATCTTCACTCCATTACTTTTATAGAAAAGTATTACTTCAACCTATTATGGAGCGTTCTCATTGTCAAAAGGGACATATCCTACAAAAGCCGTGGAGTGGCGATGCAGCAAAAGGGTCGTATTTTTAAAATGTATAGATTAGTATTGTACTCATTCTAGCATATAGTATTCTCTATTATAGTTACGAGCATTCAAATAACTGAGGTTTTTATGCCTGAAAGGGCTCTATTATGTCATCACCCTAACGTTTTTTGCCAGAAATTTTCATTATGTTTGTGGACCTTCATACAGATGCCTCGTGTTTCGTAAATTTAGTAAAATCTTGACCCATTTGCTGCGTCGTCACTCCACCGCTTTTATAGAATATCTCTCTTTTGACCCATGAGAATTTCTTCATGATAGGCTAAAGTAATCGTTTTCTATAAAAGCGGTGGAATGATGATGCAGCAAAAGGGTAAAATTTTTTGCAGTGTATTAGCAATTTTAGCCTTACACCCCTTTTTATAGTAGAATCGTCCTAGAGTGAAAGGTGCAAAGTTCGAAAACAGACAGTAATGTTGCTTTCTTTTTTTGCTGATTTGTCTATATTCATTTATTATATCTGAGATTATGTCAAGTGAAAAAAAAGAATTGAAGTGTGTTTTTTGTGACACGGTAAAAACTGAAAAATTACTTATATTTTCGGAAGAAACTTTATCAAGATGTCAAAAGATTTTAAGGTTACGAAAATTTCATAAATTGAAATATAAAGACATTGTTTTACCGGACGAAAGTTTTGATTCAGCATATCACAGTAGTTGTTACAAGACATTTACAGCATTGAAAAGACATTTTTTCTCGATGGATGTTGAAAAGAAAGTTCTATCACAGCCCAGTACGTCTTCGTCTGCAATTGAACAACAATTTAAAAATTTAGAAGAACCATTGATTGTTCAGACTTCTGATATTGTAAGTTCACCAAATGTAAATGTCTGTTTTTTTTGTAACAAGAAAAGAAAACAATATCGGTCTAGGAATGAGCCATTACGCAATTCAAAGAAGGATGAATTTGAAAAGAGTATTTTTTTAAGCTTTAAGCCAGATACTAAAATTTACAGTGAAACTTTGACCAAACTGCAAAGTGTTACTTCTCATGAAGTATACTATCATGATGTTTGTCGGCAAAATTTCAGAAATCAGAAAAGATCACTAGTTAAAAGTTCTGCCCGTACTTCATGGCACACCTCTCGAGAAATACATGAAACTGTTTATAAAGAAATATGTTATTTAATTGAAAAGGATGTCATAAATCGAGGTCGTTGTTATTTTCTGAGTTATTTACACAAAGAGTATCTTGAAATGTTTAAGGAATTAAGTGAAGGCTCTGACGCAACAACTATATTTACGCCACATTATTTAGAAGAAAAAATCCACGAGAATTTTAAAGGTAAAATTCAAATTTTTATTTCAAACAAAAAAAAAGTTGTTGCTCCTAAAGGCATTTCAAGTATTGATGACTCTTTATTTGCGCACTTGAAAGACCAAGATACTTTGCGAGAAGCCGCTGCCATTTTACGAAAGGAAATTTTGGGCATAAAAAGGAAAAAATTACCTGATAATTTAACTAGTCAACGGCTAATAAAAGGGGAATGTTCAACACCATCCATGGTTTCCGATTTTTTTACATCAGTTATTGGAGGTTACAATCGTAAACGGCGGAATTGCGACAGTTTTCAACGTCACGTAAAATCTCTGTCACAGGACCTTATATATATGACCCACAATGGCAACATTAAGACCTCTAAACACATCTGCTTAGGCATGACATTAAAAAGTATTACAAGCAGTCGTAAGGTTATCGATATAATAAATCGTTACGGTCATTGTATAAGTTACACGGCAGTCGAGGAACTAGAAACAGAAGCAACGTTTTCATCAGTTTCACGTACCGAAATATGTCCAGAGGTAATTAATAAAGATGAAAATCTTGTGGCAGGCATGGCATTTGACAATTATGACCGATTTGTTGATACCAAGACTGGAAAAGACACTCTCCATGATACAGTTGGAATAATGTATCAAAATATTCACCACAATCTCGAAGACGACGATGTCGAAGAAGAAGAAAAAGAAGAAGAAACTGAAGGTAGTAAACATGATGAACGTAAAAGACGATCTTTTGAAAAAATAGAGTTTGAGTTACCACAGTATGCTAAAAAACTAAAAAAAACTAGTAATATTCAAACTGAAAGTGAAGAAGAGGTTAATATAATCGTGAATAAAAGTCTTTATAATCGGATTGACAATATTTGGATGCTTAGTCATGCTTTGGGATTAATAAATACCCCTATGTGGACTGGTTTTAACAGCCGAATTATGACAGATAACAGTCCACAACAAATAATTTCTTATTTGACTCCGATTAATCACTCACCAACAAGCAATGCAGTAGTTTTGGCAACTATGCAGCAATGTATGTTAGCTTTGGAAGAGCTAAATCAAGAGTACATGCAAGTGACTTACGATTTAGCTATTGCTAAGATTGCACTGCAAATCCAAGCTACAGAAGGTAAGACCTTCCAGAAACTATTTATACATTTGGGTGCTTTTCACATAATGATGTCGTACTTTAAAGCGATCGGAAAATTTATTAATGATTGTGGTTTATCAACCATCATGGTTGAAAGTGAAATGCTTGCTAGTGGATCCGTTTCAAGTTTCATGGATTGCAAACATTTCAATCGCTGTAAAAGATTACACCCAATAATGGCTTTAGGGCTACAAATAATGCATTTTAGATCTTTTCTAACACATAAAAATATTCGAATTTCTGAAGATATCGTAGACGAGATTGGACGATTACAGAGTTGTCAGACACTTTCATTTTTTATTCACGATGAAAGCTTGAAAGAACTGTGTAATGATTACGCTATTTACGAGCAACAAACATTAAATGGTGAACATGGTAAGACAGCCCAATTTTATATGATCTACGTCAAGCTCGTTTATTATTATTTACAACTGAGCAGGAGCATTCGTATTGGTGACTTCCAATTGTATCTTGACATTTTACCGAAAATAACAAATTTATTTTTTGTCTTTAACCATCAAAATTATGCAAAATGGACTGTCCAATACCATTACAATTTAATGAAAGTTCCCACTACTCATCCTGGATTAGAGCTGGACTTCGAAAAAGGCTTTTTTGGAATCAAGCGTACCAGTAAGCCGTTCTCAAGGCAGCCTATTGATCTTACATTAGAGCAGACCATTAATGCAGATGCTGCGAGAACACTTTCTGGTATTACACATCTGTCTCATTCGATTTCAGCTCGCCAACGGTGGGCAAGAAGTCACGACATCCGCTCAAGTATAATTACACACGTGCTGGATGAGTTAGGAATTACCAAAAAGCAAGATATTACAGCAGAGTTGCAGCCACATAATATTAAGAAAAGTTGTGAACAACTTGAAAAGTTTATCAACTCGTTTGATCAATATGTGAATCCCTTCAGCTTAGATTTACCACCTGATCAGTTGTTTAACATAGGTTCCGGGAAAGCTGCATCATCTAAAGTGGAAGAGTTTCTGTTAAATATTCAATCAATTGGTGAAGAGCTACGAACAACTTTTATATCGGAATGTGCATCTGATCCGAAAAGATTTGAAAAAGCCATAAAAAAGATACCCATACAAAACTTTTCAAGTCTACTTGTCAAGAAAAAATCTGTAAAAATTGGAGGTAAGAAGCAAGAGATAAAGTTACAGCGAGATTTATTCGGTCGTCTGTTGGGAATTTCGATGGACCATCAAATTGATGTTCTCAAAATTTTAACGTATCCAATATCTCCTGTACCTCTTGCTCTGTGTCATCTAGATGGGGGTTTCTGTAAAACTGACAAATCTGTACTTGTAAAATGCCTTGAAACAAATATTGATCAAGAAGCTCCAAGTAATACAGATGTACTCTTAATTGATGGATTTTTCATTCTCCGTTCTATGAAAGAAGTTCCGAAAACATTCGGGAGTATTTCTAAGAAATTTCTGCAAATGCTATCAAAATATTCCGCCCGAAGAATTGACGTAATCTTTGACCAATATTTTGTTCCATCAATTAAAGATAGTGAAAGATGTCTACGACATGAAGGATCGTTGATTGATTACACAATTTCGGGCTCTGAACAGGTGCGACCGTCGGATTTTGCAAAAGAATTGAAGAATACTAAATTTAAGGAAGCTCTGGTAGATTTTTTTACAAAACATTGGTCTAGTGCGGAAATGAGATCATTTTTGGGCAATCGACAGATTTTTTTAAATTTTCGGAATTGTCAATCATATCAAGTTGTTGATGACAAGATTCAGTCAAGTGTTGTTGAAAATTTATGTTGTATTTCACATGAAGAAGCTGATACGAAGATAATCTATCATGCTTGCAGTATCGTTGAACAGTCGAATATTGTTATCAGAGCCTCTGATACCGATATTTTGATTATAATGATTGGTAATATGACACAATTACAAAATTCTCATTCTAATATTTGGATGATCAATGGAACAGGAAATAACGAAAGGTATATTGACGTCACAAAAATTTATAATGAGCTTAGTGAGTTGTTAGCCAAAAGCTTAATCGGTTTCCATGCGTATACAGGATGTGATTTCAATCCAGCTTTCTTTAATAAAGGGAAGAAAAGACCTTTTAGCTTGCTGAAAAAAAATATTGAATTTCAACAAGCATTTGCTACTCTTGGAGAAGAAAATTTGAGAGAGGATCAGTTAAAAGAGGTATTTAACAGTATTCAGAAGTTTACCTGCCAGCTCTATAACGCAAAAAATTCAATTGACGTTGATGATGGAAGATACCAACTTTTCGTCAGCAATTATAAACCTTCCGACGTCAATGAAAACTTTAGCAAAAAAATATTGAATTTTGATGCAAGCTCAATACCACCGTGTAAGACTGAGCTTTACCAGCAACTTCTAAGAGCACATTATATTTCAAATGTTTGGAAAAATGCACACAAAAAGCAACCTACCACATTGGACCCATTAGAGTATGGTTGGATTGAGCAAGATGACAAATTTGTATTCAAATGGTTCGAAGGAGATCAACTCCCAACTTCTGTGAGTGACTTAATCACCAATGTTCCTGGTAAGTTTATTATGATAAATTTTTTATCGAATATGTTCGGATCAGTTTACGAATTACTTTTATTTTATAATTTATTTTGATTTTTATAGAATCCGATTCAATGGATGATGCAGACGATTCACACAACGGCAGATATGACTTCGATGATGACGATGAGTGACGATTAAAATTCGTGAAAAGAAAAATATTTTGTAATACACATGATTCATTTTTTTTTTATTTGTCTTAAATAAATAAATTTGTCTTAATTAAAGTAAAATCAATGTATGAATGATTATTTGTTTTCTGCAATATATCTTAATATTTAAGATTATTTTGCTATATATTATTTTTTTATTAGCAAACTTATAAATTTTGGTACATAGTTTACAAAATTAAATATTAATTTTTATAAATACAAAGATAAAGTAAATCATATAGATACAAAACTGGGAACTTAATACATATACATCTGACCGGGTAGTAGCTAAGATTTTGTTGTCTGCTGATGTGTGTACTCAATGAAGACGTCTGCCGTGATCAATATAAGCTTTTAAGACCCTAATAAACAAAATATATTAATGGCAGACCTGGTCAATTACTTTCGAAATTTTATCTTTTTCAGCACTTTCAAAACTGTCTGCCACAATGTTAACCGCGCGATAATGGTCTGCCATTGTTATTTTCCGATAATACTAATAACATATTTTAAAATTTCAAAACTGCAGACGTAGTCAAATGGATTTAAAATTTGCCAAAAATTGATACCTATGTTACCTGCGCAGTAGCCACGTCCACCACTTTGGGCTTAGTGACCCCCCATCTCATGTGTAGTAGGTATAGGGGCCTCAATGTACAAAATCTCAGGTCTGGTCAAATACATATAGGTAGCTTTTCACTGGCTCTTAGGCTATTAACTTCCACATAACTGATGTGAGCGGTCTGTGAGACCGCTTAATTTAAAGATGAATAAAATGTTACATTAACTCTCAGAATACTATTTAAATATTAAACTTTATATACCAGACTATTATTTAAAAAAATCAGCTATTCAAAAGTCTCTAGATGTAGCAATAAGGCTCCAAATGAAACAAAATTTGACCAGTATCTATAATTAAACTAAAAATTACGTGTTAAACTGTGAAACTTAAAAAACTGAGCGGTCTCTGAGACCGCTAACAGTAGTTATGGGTTAAAAAGCTCCTACAGATTTCGGGGGCCATTGAAAAACTGGAGCCATTGCCCAGAATGCTCTGTAGTAAATCAGTCACTGATGACAGAAAAATTTTCTTCCTTGTTTTTAGGAATTTATGTGCAACAATATCAATGATGTTTCAAGATCCAAAATAAAGATGACCTAAAGCAAAAAGAAAAAAAAATAGTGAAGGAGAAATTTTGTTTGAACGCATTTATTTAAGGTTGATTTATTTTTCACCACTTTAAATTTCATTAGAAAGAAAGTGCGAGTCAGTTAAATTAAACATTTAATGTTTTCTTTTATACGATAATAAGAGAATAAATAATGATTTGACTGCCTATTTCATGCCTTCAACGCTTCACAAATATTTTTTATTTCAAAAGATTCGACCACTCTTTCTTTTTTTTTTCTTTTTCTTTTTACAGAAATCATTTTCAGTTTTCCAGATAACTTTCATTCTTATAAAATCTGAAAAAAATGCCATAAAAAAATTAACCAACGAAAAAAATGAAATGCTCATTAGCACAGAAACCGTTTCTTTACGTATGTTACATTTAATTGTTATTAGAGGCTCTTATTTATAAAATAAGTTCTAACAGGCAGATTTTTATTTTACTTTAAAAAAACAGAGATTAATTCTGACAAAGTTTTTGTAAAAATAAGTAAAATTTTAAAGAATATCGTTTTTTATCTTCTTTTTTTTTTCAATTAAATCTTTCAGACATTTTTGTCGAAAAAAGTTTTACGTTTATATCATTAATTAAGGTTATCACTAAAGAAGAAAAAATAATGTTCCTTATTTTTATGGCATTCACATTCTGTAAATTAATATTTTAATTAATGCTACAAATTTCTTAAAACATATATATTTTTTACGAATATGCATGCGTTTTCTGACTTTTAAAATTTTAAACTATAATATTATATTAAAAAAGATAAACATGTACTAACCCAACCCGATAGAGTAAAATTTTTACCTCTTTTTTTTTAAAAGATGTTTAGATTCTTTTAATGTAATTATTCAATATATATTTACAGGGATTTTGATTTTATTATATAGAAGTACTAAATGTATATAACAATCTCAGAATCATGGCTTTATTTAAGAAAGTGTGTATTATTTTTAGATTTTTTGC
This sequence comes from Maratus speculifer, assembly GCA_964019185.1. NCBI lineage: Eukaryota > Metazoa > Arthropoda > Arachnida > Araneae > Salticidae > Maratus > Maratus speculifer. Next base: position 67,240,351 of record OZ025299.1, on the reverse strand, counting down.
AATAAATTTATGTTTTCTTCAATATTGAGTGGTCAGAACACCATACCATCACAATTTTTATATTTTACATTTTTTAATTGGAAACGACTCTCTACCAAAATCGAATTTTCATAAAAATTTCGATTTTCAGATTGTAGGTAGATTTCGTAAGAAATACTATACAAGTTACATTCTCCTCTCCGTTCGAATTTCTGAAAACGTTTGCCAGATCTACGCCGATCATGACCCCTAGAACTAAAAAGTACCCTTTGTTCAATTTTTTTTTCTCTCTCTGTCTGCATATATATATATATATATATACACTATATTGCCATTGATTATGGGACACTTGCGATTTTAGACATTTTACTAAATATCTAGAAAAATACATGAGGAATCATCTCGAAACTCTTAGTGTATAAATATAATAGTATACGTCATACATCTCTGCGAAGATTTTTTTACCGAAACGCCATAGGGGACCGTCAACAAATTAAAAAATAATGAATATCTTTTGAATAACCCTGTCAAAACTAATGTAGCAAAAGCGCTCAAACTCTACATTATGATTGAATGCCTTATTGTAATACACTGAGTTCATTTTCATGCAAATAGCATGCACACTCGCAGAGTAATTAAGGTTTTTATAAAAATGGTCCCAAATTTGTCCAAGTTTTTCCATTATAATTTTCAGTGTTCTTAATATAAAATAATATTTTTTTCAGAAAATATCACAAACAACATTGCACACAGTACCCTGTAATCAGAATTTAAAAAAAAAATAAAAATTGTATGAAAAATGAGTAGGTTTACTATATAATTTTTTAATGCGCATGCGTCAAAGATATCAAAATTTCATTTGCATATTATGTTAGCTAAATGTATAGAGCAACTTTTGTAAAAGTCTCAAAATCATAGCTTGAAAATTCTGAAAGTAATCGTCTATATAAAAAGGACAAAATCCGTTCTTTCCAAAATGAAGCAAAAAAATGAGGGATTTTATCCAAATGCAGTAGTACATCCCATATTGTGTATTCTATATTGACACTAATCAATGAATATATGGATACAACCCCTCTTGTTTTTGCTTCCTTTTGAGAATAACGGATTTTCGACTTATTCAATTGACGATTATTGTCAGAATTTTCAAGTTATGATTTTGTGACTTTCACAAAAGTTGCTCTATACATTTAGCTAACATAATATGCAAATGAAATTTTGATATCGTTGACGCATGCGCAGTAAAAAATTATTTAGTAAACCAACTCATTTTTTATACAATTTTCATTATTTTTTAATTCTGATTACAGGGTATTGTGTGCAATGTTGTTTGTCATATTTTCTGAAAAAAATAATATTTTATATTAAGAATTCTGAAAATTATAAGGAAAAAACTTGGAAAAATTTGGGATCATTTTTATAAAAACCTTAATTACTCTGCGAGTATGCATGCTATTTGCATAAAAATGAACAAGGCTTATTACAATAAGGCATTCAATCACAATCTAGAGTTTGAGCGCTTTTGCTACATTAGTTTTGACAGGGTTATTCAAAAGATATTCAGTCTTTTTTTAATTTGTTGACGGTCCCCTTTGGAGTTTTGGGAAAAAATCTTCTCGGAGATGTATGACTTATACTATTATATTTATACACTAAGAGTTTCGAGATGATTCCTCATGTATTTTCCTAGATATTTAGTAAAATGTCTAAAATCGCAAGTGTCCCATAATCAATGGCAATATAGTGTATATGCATATATAACTTTTTATAGACTCAATAGCCTCCATAATCTGCAAAAATCTCTTCTAAATTTATACATTAAATCAAGGATATCAGAAAATCTCGATCAAGTTCGGTTATGGACAAAATTGGACGAAAAGGGTGAAAATAGGAAGATTTTTGTGAATACAGAGAAAACCCACAGCTTCTTAATTATGATACATATAAATTCAGTTTAAAATTATTATTACTTTTAGGAAAAAGGCTAAAAATTTATGTATGACAGATTTTTTATATTATTAAAAATGGGCTCAAGAGGCACAAAGAAAAAAAAGGTCGGTTTTAAGAAAGAAAATTCACAACTTCGTTAAGTCACACGATATTAAATCCGCTTAAATTTATTATAAATCTTAGTATTATCTACAATTTTAGCATTGAGAAATTTCTGTTGAAACCAACTCTTACTGAAAATAAGTCAAACCTCGTTAACTGGAACGCGCTTAACCCGAATTATTTTTAACGCGAACTGTTTCTGATTAAGGTATGCTGGGATAGCTGGACCCACGAAGTAACTTGGTCATAGGTTATTGTATAAAAATGTCTAGATGACTTTTAAGGTTTAGCGATTGTGAACATTTCACCCCATCTTTACTTCTTAAAACGACGCATAGCACTGTCTTTTCTGTGACAGGTAATCGAAAATTCAGGCTTCTTTATTTTATATATATATAAAACAACATCTATTTGATGAACTTGTTAGGCTTTTTATTAAAATACATCAAGTTCTTTTATTAAACAATCACTTTTTAAAAGACTAGGCATATAAATACATTATTATTTTTAGGTATCTATACATATTTACTCCATGTTTAGGCCGGTGTTCCAGTTACCTCATAATTTTTCAAGAATGGGGTAACTGGGACATGGATCAGGGGTAACTGGACCCATGTAAGATGCAGTTACCCCAACAGTCATAAATACATTGTCAGATTTTTTCTTATTCCGAGAAATTAAGTCGTGCCGCTACATTCATTGTAGACGCACGTCTTTTCGCCTGATGAAGATAGACTAAGTTCTATCGAAAGGCCTTGCATTATTTTATTTATTTTATGGTGTTTCAAGAAGATTTTTTGTCTGCTATTGTATAACACCAGTTTCCAACTTTTTCCTACATTTACAAAGGTTCGGACATTAATTCAAGTGAACATTAACTTTTGGAAGCTGAATTGCCAGAATCTCCTGAGGCACATTGTAAAATCATGGCACAGTTATTCCATGTAACCTTACTTCGTTCAATTGTATGAATATTTAAGTTCCAAAAACACGAACTACTTTTAACTCGAACCAAAAATGTTTCCGCTTGAGTGTTCGCGTTAACAACGTTCGATTGTAAAAATAATAATAGTAATGATAATATTAATAACAATAATAATAATACTAGTAATAATAACAATAATAATGTTATACATAAAGAAGGTTTTTAGGTGCATTCCTAATTATATAAAAATGCAGCACCTATAAGCGTCGTCTGGTCTGTCTATCTGTCTTTTTGTCTTTCTGTTTACGTATAACAGCGCAAAAGCTATTGAAACCAATAGTTTGAAATTTAATATTTATAATTATTTCAGAATTTTGTCAAGACTTTTTGAATTTTATGAAAATCGAATCAAAACTTTAAAAGATATTACAAAAACTTTTCTTCATTCTTTTTTCATTTTTCGATAAATTAATGAAATCTTGTGTTATAAGCGATTGTTAGTTATTTTTCCTTCCCTGTCGTTTCTGGAAATTCGGTTCAAAACATCTCTTAGACAGAATTTTCGGAACTTTTTTTTCAGGCTTTCAAAAAAAAATTAAAAAAAAAAAAATCGATTACACAGTTTCTTAATAAGTGCACTTGCTAATTTCATACGCTTTCGAATAAGAATGAATTTAAAAACTGAATCAAAAAGTAGATAGTTTTGATTTCAATATAGTTTTAAATGAATGATTGATTTTATTTCTGAAATTCCTTGAATTCATACCTCAGAAATACTTTGAAAAGATTTGTGCTAAACCCGATTTATTTTTACGTTATATTCTATTTTCTCATATCGAGAGAAAAAGAGAAAGTGCCCATCTCCATTGTCGAGCTTTTAAACAATACCTATCTTATCACAATGTCCTATTTTAATCTGAAAAGATATTATAAATTCAAAGTTATTTTAGGAACACCATTTTTATTCTTTAAACCTTTCAAAATGTATTCAAGCCCTAACGTTTGGATAAAAATCCAAGCAATGTGTTAAGTGCAATGAAGACAAAAAAGTGCTTTTAAATATGCATGCGAGTAATAATATCTGAAGCTCTGCATATCGCTAGAATAGAGAATGACAGCTGGGGGGGGGGGGGGGATACGCCTTGTATTGGACGCAAAGTGTATGTGTAACCATGAATTAGTAATTTCCGAATTTTTACGCGTCAGGCTTTCTTCCTATTTTATGTTTGATAAAGGAACGAGAGCATAGTAAAATGAACCAGAATTTTTGTTTCTGTTTTTCTATGAAGTTTATAAGTATTTTTACGGAATAGCATATGGCAGTTTGAATGTGATTAAGTTAGAAAAGTATATTTTGAAGAGTTAACTTCGGGAATTGAATAGTATTGAGAAAAAAGATTTATGAATGAGATATATAAAAATTATTGAAAGTATTAAGGCAGAAAGAAAAAGAAAGAAAGAAAAAAGGAACTTATTCAGATTCTAAATTTTAGTGTTTTTATTCAAACATGGAAATGTTTGATTTAAGATATAATTTTATAAGGTAAATTTGGGCTACAGGGTTAAGTCGAATAACACGTGTATAATAGGAAAAAATAAAACAAAAATCAAATGGGTAAGTGCGATCGCAGATCGCGCAGAGGATTTCGTTTAACATTTCTTTCAAAACAACATATCTTTTAATTAGTAAATCCAGATTATTAATTTATAATTATTAAATTCTTATATAGGTGGTAGTACCAAAGTTTAATTTAAAAATAATTATAAAAGAAAGTTATTTATTCTAATCAAATTAAAAATGTTCAAATCAAATTATTTAAATAAAATCCAAAATTCCAATTTTTTTCAAAATCCGGAATTAAAAAAAATATTAGTGGAGATATAAATAAAATTTTCAATTTCTAAAACCAGCAAAAAACGTTTAAATAAATTTAAAATTCTGAATAATTAATAAATCGCAATATTTTTTTAAAATAAGAAAGAATTTAAATATATATATAATGAATTTCAGGGATTATTCATCACAGCATAATAATAATAATAAAAATAATATAAACTCAGAAATTGGTAAAAAAGTACGAAATTTCTTTTAATTGAACCCATCGTAATATGAAAATTTCAATTTCCCCCTCGGTTTGAACTAAGAACCTTCTGTTTACTAGCGAAATGCTTTATACCCAAGCTATGATGTCTACACGAAAAACATTGAAATTAAGGTTCACTTTTAAAATTTAAATCGCAAAAATGAGCTGATGACATTGAAAAAATAATTTAATTTAAATAATAGACTTTTTAAAAAAATTTTATGATTTGCTGTATGACACGAGGTATTCAGCTGTAAGTACACAAACTTTGAAGTCTATGAATTATGCAGTTTTTGTGACAGACAGTGGAGTGAGACAAATAGGGTTTCGTCACATGAACGATTTAATAAAAAACAAACAAAACAAACAAACAAAAACATTCCATTTTTTTAAAATTATTTACACTGATAAAAATCAGCAGCAAAATGTGCAGTCGTTGGACAAGTTTTAAAGATAACTGTTACTTGATCATATTGTGAGGCGTGTCTGATCCTATTGTTGACTCTATTATGGTTAAATAGGGTTAAATTACGGTTATGTAACCATCTAAATATAACTAAACGCAGTGTGACGATTCCGGTGCGAACCCATCCATATCAATTAGAGATAAGATGAAGCCATGTTAGCTTTAATTTGCAAAATGTATGAGAAAATTATCTTCCTTAACACAAATCTCTTCTACCTCAAATAACTTCTGTACAGCATATTTTTCTATAAAACGATTAAAAATAATAAAATTGCAAAGATTTGCTCATTGACAATTTTTTTCAAAAATTATATTTATTTTTCTAATGTAAACAAACAATGAGCTGTGTAGTGCGTCATTCGCTTTTTAGATTTATTGATGAAAAAATAAATAAATTAGAAAAAAAAAAAAACTTTCGAAAAATGAATATTTTAAGTCCTTTAATGTTAATATTTAGACCTTGTAATTTTAATAATTGATATGAAATCATCGCACTTAATTTTGCTGATGTAAACAAGCTAAATTCATAAAAATGCCTTTGAAATTATTCGCCAAGAGGAATGAAATTAGCTTATATTTTAGAAGTAATCTTTCAGAAAGCTCAACCGTACTTTCTGCGTATTAACTTCTGAAATGGAAAATAAATGGTAATAAACATCATCTTTTATTTTTATGTTTCAGTTTCTATGAGTAATTTATTTTCGCTAAAATAATTGATTTGGTAAATCCATTATTACACTTACTTTTTTTTCATTTTTAAAATGTCTTGATCTCAAAAATTTTCTCAACATATTATAATTTTAAATTTTATACCGTTTAATAGGAGGATTTATAGTGGACTTAGTAAGGAAAAAGAAGTAGTCTCTGTTCGGTGTCCAATAACGATAGTTCACTGTATGTTAATCTGCATAAAATTAATAATTTGTACAACCGTGGCCAGAATTATCCGGCTTCGCCTCCTTTAATATATGTTGAGTGCCACGGTGACTGACACTGAATTTTCCGTTTAGGCCGCGTCAGTCATCGGTGACTGGCATTGTAAAATATCATATAAACTAAAAAAAATATATATTTTCTTTAAGTAATTATTAAGAAAGTATAATCCTGTGATAAATAAATGTTAAGCAATTTTGCAAATGTCATTTTCTGAAAAATTTCTCAACATCGTATAATTTTATATTTTATAACCTTTGAATAAGATGATTTATAGAGGACTCCAGTTAGTAGGGACTAACAAGTGGCCTTCTTTGGATAGCTGCAATAACGATACTTCACTTTATGTTAATTTGCATAAAATTAATAATCTGTACAACAATGGCCAGAATTATTAGGCTTCTCCTACTTTAATACTTTAAATGTCACGGAGACTGACACTGAACTTTACGTTTAGGCCGCATCAGTCACCGGTAACTGACACTGTGAAATAGGATATAAAACTAAAATAAATTACATTATTTTAAGTAATTATTAAGAAAGTATAATCCTGTGATATATATGTGTTAAGCAATTTTAAAAATGTTTTTTTTTTCTCAAAAATTTCTCAACATCTTATAATTTAAAATTTTATACCGTTGAATAGGGAGATTTATAGCGTACTTCGATTAGTGGAAAAAAAAATGTAGCCTTTGTTGGATGTCCGCAGTAACGATAGTTCACTGTATGTTAATCTGCATAAAATTAATGATCTGTACTATTGTTTCCAAAAGTATTAGGCTTCTCCTACTTTAACATGTTGAGTGCCACGGTGACTGGCATTGAACTTTCCGTTTAGGCCGCGTCAGTCACCGATGACTGACACTAAAATATGATATAAAACTAAAAAAATTACATTGTTTTAAGCAATTATTAAGAAAGTATAATCCTGTAATAAATAAGAGTTAATTAAATTTTAAGTAAATTTTCAGTAATTGCTTAGTTTCAGTAAATTTCAGTATAAGTTTTTAGTTTTATATCATATTTTAGAGTGACTGACGCGGTCTAAACGGAAAGTTCAGAGTCAGTCACCGGTGACTGACGTGACATTTAGTATGTTACATGTGCATTTTAAAGTAAAAGTCAAATACAAATGTTAAATTGAATACGATTGTAATTTTCTTTTTGAAGTTATAATTTATAAAAAATATAGCAAATAAACAACTCAACTTTAATAAACCATTTCAATTAAAACTTTTGCGTTAAAAAAAATTAATTAAAAGGGATTATTTTAAAATATTGTCAAACTGTATCGTTCTATTTGAAGGTTTGTTGCTGCGTTATGCAAGTTAACAGATAATTATGAAAATTAGAATAATCCTTGCAAAAAATACTAAAACATAAAGACTCTTTAGCAACGAACGAAGTTTTTAAAGTTTAGAAAAAACTAAAGAAAAATGATATGCATCTTTAATTATATGATTTTTTTTTAATTATTTTTATCAACAGATTTTTAAAAAAAATATTTTTTAAAAATGCATCTAAATTGTAAAAAAATATTTTCTCTCTGTACTATTTTTTAATATAATTGTTATTGTTATTGTTATTGTTGTTATTATTACTATTTCTTGTTTTGTTATAATGATGGAACAAAACTTCCTAAAGAAACATTGATATAAATTTTCGATACAACATTCGAATTTTCATAAAAACAAAAATGTAAGTACTAGGTTGTCTAAAAAATTAATCAGCGTAACTAATTTTACAAATAATATTCCATAAACGATATAAGTAGCGAAATATTTAGAAATTTCCTCGAACTCCAATTCCACGTATATGTGTTGGTGGTATCCGATCCCTTGACTGTTAGACCGCTTTTCTAACCCCCTGCCGTGTTCTGGAGTACACCAGAGGGGGGTCGAGAGTTACGGTCGCGTGTCCCATCTGTTGCATTTCTGTCATCTCTGCTTTCTATGTGAAACATTAGCTCTTACAAATCTTTGGCTTTGTTTTTCCAAGCATCAAATGCGACAGGACGAACTAGCTTCATAGAGCCACGTTACAGTTATTTATTTAAAACAAAATTCATAATCTGTCGTATTTCTGAAAACTGCGTTGACTGTCATGTTTGTTTTCAGTTTCAGTGTTATGTCTGTTGAAATTTCACGGCTTGTGTTGCAAAGTATTCTTTACGCGCTAAGAACTTGTTTTACTATTAGAATCTCTCATATTGTAGTAAATATTTTATAATGTGTTTGTTCCCTTTCTAAAATAATATTCGTGCATGTAGCTTGATTGTAGGGCAACTGGGAAATATCTTTAAACGCATTCTGATTTTTTTTCTTTCATCTAATTATCATATAAATATAAATAAATATATATATATTTAATTATGATACTTTTGCTTCTACTACTTTTACTCCTTCTAAATGGACTATCTTTCTTTCTCTCTCTCTCTTTTTTTTCAAAATACACTTTATCAACTATGGTTTTGAGTTCCTCATATAGTGCAGCGATATCCATTAACGATATTTCGAACTAATAAAAGAAAACCAAGAAAAAATTCATATTATCACATATTACACTTATGTAAGAATATCTTTAATCAGCTTTCGCCATTTAATTGTTAAAGGATTTTTTAAAAATCCAATTAATTTTGGACAGTACGTATGTTCGTCTTTGAAATGCTCAATAAACTTGAAAAATATTTATGAATGGAAAAATATTTATGTAGAACTAGTTCATACATTTCGTGAACAACCCACTACCTTTAGTAAATGCCAATGTAATCTGTGATGCGCTATTAAAATAAAGATTGGAAAAGTACGTCCGGGTTTGTATTAAATTCACCAGATTATTTTTCCCACTGGACAATCGTATAGAGTAGTTACTCACATACATGTAGCTGAGGATATACGATGATATACGTCTTACACTTTCTGGATAATTCCATATCGCTCATCAACAACAAAAGTGGCACTTCTCGGCAAAAGTAAATTTTCAAAGGAAGATTCGCCTGCTTTGACTATAACATGAGATTATAGCACTTAGCTCTATGCAGCGGTTGAAAGGTGTACAAAACCCTAAACTCTTAAATCTGTGTGTTGCCTTTTGACAAAATACCCTATTTAGTCTTTTAAAATACTGTTGGAATAATATTGAAGGTCTAATGCCTAATGTTGCCAATAAAATACACACTGAAAATATTAAATCAATTTGAAACATGTAGATGGCAGTGCTGTTTAAGAATAAAGACTTCTTTGTAAAAGTGCTTTTTTTTTATTTGGAAACTTGTGAAATACTCTATTTTCTTCTGCTGTGAACAGGTAAAATTTATTCCTTATCATATAGTTCTTAAAATTTATAAGTGTTTAATATTATAGAACTTTACCAAGAAAAATTGTTTTTCGAATTAAAGCCCAGTGTTGCTGATTGACGACAAACTGTTTTTTAGACATAAACCATACTTAAAATATAATTTTTAATTTTAATCCATGTTTTATTCAAGAAATGAGAGCCAAATTTTATCCATGTTTCATTCAAGAAATGAGAGCCAAAAAACATTGTTAAACTGATTTTTGAAACATCAGGCATTTAAGAGTTAAGAATGAAGACGTAGATGAGGTTTTGAGGGCTGAGTAATTTTACCTTCCCACGCACAATCCACACCGCTTCCGTAGTCACGAATGTACATGTAACGTAATAAAGCGATTTCCCGGATAACTTCACTCGGGAAACTTTTACTTTAGCAAGACGCACTTATGACAGATAGTGAAATGGAATGTGAAATTAATTTTTTTGCGGGATGTGTCTTTTTTTTTTATTATGAACGACAAACCTTCGTAACAATAGTGTATACTTTCTAGTATATCCGCTGAACCAGTAGAATATAAACTCTGTTTTTTTTTTTTTTTTTTTTTTTTTACGACTACACAAGTTACTCATTTATTTTCATAATGCTCTTAATTTACTTAATCTATTACATAATTATGAAAAAATAATTTCAAATTCTGCTTTATATTACGCTACCAGAAGTCGTTTATTACTAATCTTATAGGTTTGTAAAAAGTACTTCTATAAAAATTTTCATAAAAAATTTAAGTCACTTTAGTTTTAACTCATATGAAATTTTTAAGAAGGAGGATTGGGGGAGGTAATAGGAGAAGCAATAAATGGATATTAGTTTCGTTTTGTTGCTTGTATAAGAGGTTATGTAACACTTCTGAAGCTATATATTCCTTTCACAGTAATATGCAGCAGACGAGACGTTTTTGTTTGACAGAAGATTAACGCGTTAATTAATCACCTTGAAATTAACGATCGCCATCGTTTTTAAACATCCATTAACCCAATCAATAACGATTGATGTCCAACACAAATCAAGAATGTTTATCTAGTCTTCAATCTTTTTCTGCGTTTGTCTATGTCACGAAGTCTAGATTTTTCGAAACATCTTAACTTCTAATTCAGTAAGGGATTAAAAGACGCAAAAACATTTCTTCCGCGTTTCATTTGACTACTGTTTAATCTGAAAAGATAGTTATTCAAAGAGAATTTATTAATGTGTCTTCATCAAGTAAACTTCCGGAATATTAATGCTTTTGAGTGAAATACATGTTTTTTTGCTAAAAGAAGATCTGATTTTTCTAATTGGCTCTTACCAGGCACTACATAGTATCTTAAGCCAGTGGTTAAAGGAGCGACAAAAAATGCACTCTTAATCAATGAAATTTTGTATGTTGAATGAAAGTTAAGGAAAAATGATTAAATTAGCCTCACATGTAAATCCGTTTGACATGCTTGTTTTCTGAAGAGTGGTGAAAGAAAAAATTCTTCGAAAGTTTTATTAGCTTATTAAATACACTTTACCCAATTCCGTTTTTAGCTTGTTGCTCTTTTTAAATGAGTTCTCAAGTTCACTGATAATGTTCTATTGGTATTTTCATGAGATTTTCATTAAATGTAATATAGTTCTTGTAATTTATCTTTACCTATTTATTGTTATTTTCTAAAATATGATGCTTTAGAAATATTAATATATTAATATTTAAAAATATATTTAAGACTTTCGTTCTTTGATTTTAGTGTCAGGTTTTTAAATTTGCTTATATGAAGAAATTTTTAGTATTCTATGACTTGCCTATTGAAAGGTGGCAGAAAACCTATAAATTATGAGGATATATGACATTTTTTATTTCAAAACGCAATTTCTTATTCTCCTTAGTCCTGATGTCACCTATAGGAGACCCTAAACAACATCCTTTAAATAAATTTAAATGCTTCTAAAATTGTTAAATTAGTTCTATACCCTTATTATAAATGTGACCTATGATAAGGATTACAGACAAATACATCTTTGGAGCTATTTTATAATAATTTTGAGGTATTTTTTGAGTTATCACGTAATATTTGCCGCAGGAAGGAGAAGGATAATCTTTTAATGCAATCTCTTACACCATATGATAGAGGAATTTAAAAGAAGAATGACTGTAAATCATACTTTGTTAAACGGATTTCTTAACAAGGATTTTCTATGCGTTCTACAGGGATATCCTATGGGGTAAAATATCTTTGGATGCTATTTACAGACAAATATAGTGGAACTATCTATTATACAAATATTCCTGTGTATAGATTGATATGAGTAGCAATTTTTCTATCTGTTCGAAAATGTGTCCAATCTGGGACTCGAACCCAAAACTTCGACTTTAATTACCTATGCTTTTGCAACGGAGCTGTATGGGTGACATACAGGCAAAAATATAATTGCTCAGCACATCAATTTGCTTAGGTATTTTTACCAAATTAGCTGTTATTAGAAATTGCTCAATAGAATAGATGGCAGGTAATGGATCTCCAATAAATTATGGATGTCTGATTACACTTTAATTATTTAAAACACAACCAGCTGATTGGCAAAAAATTCATACGTGTATTAATCTTACCATCTGAGTGAAAATGTGTGTAGTCTAGATTCCAAGGACAAAACTTTGGCTTTACTGCCAGTACTCTCCGACTGATCTACCTGAATGACATCCCAACGAAGGCGATATTCCCTCAATTTTGTTGGGTTGGATAGCGAACTTTAAGACGCGTTTTCTCGGAAATTATCCGAACGATTGTGATGAAATTTGAATCCATATTCACTGGATTATGCTCAAGTGATGGCAACAGCTTATTTCGGCGACTAAATCTTTTATTTTAGAACAATGGTAATTTTTCAGAATTTTTTCTCAAACTAATTTAAGGTTTTTTTTTTTTTTTTTTTTTTTTTTTTTTTTTTTTTTTTAATTGCCTACCACATAGGATCTTATAATCTACCACCTAATTATTTTTTAATCAAAAAACGCTCAAGCATAATGGGTTTTTAAACTGAAAATTGCGGTTTTTCGGAAAGTTAGACAGTCAGACACTTCTTGCACAGTTTTATCAAATTAAAAAATATATAAACATTTGGATAAAATTTAGTTACATATAATAAATTAGTATAAAACGTTAGAGTAAAATGTGTGGACGTGGCGTCCCAGTCGTGTCTTCCCTAAAAAGGCAGTGCAACTGAATTTTTGCTATCTATCAGATGAATTATTTTATGCGTCTCTGTAAATCAACTATAAAGGCTACTTCTTCTATACTCCTGAGAAAGCCTGTTGTAGTCCACTTCAGGGACGAATACCAATCTCATTAAATTTGGAATAACATATCATCAATAAAATGCACCGTAAAAAAAATTTCCCAATAGACGGACAGACACACTGAATCCATAAACACTTTTTAATTGTATTGTAAAATATTGATAAAAAATAATATTTGCGATTACCTTGCATCATAAATAGCTCCGAAATAGTCTTTAGCTCGAAGAAATGAATAAATAAGAGTTTTACATTACTGAGATAGGAGTGTAGGGTATTTTTACTCCATCTATTCTCTTGTCATAAATGTATAGAGCAACTTTTGTTGAATTAAAAAAATCATAGCTGAAAACTATCGTCGAAAGAATAAGATCAAAATCCGATATTCCCAAAATGAAACAAAAAGATGGGGGGGGGGCGGCTGTATCCATATTCCATTTATTAGTGTCTGCTCAATATTGCACGTATTACTGCATTTGGATACAGCTCCTCATCTGTTTGCTTCATTTTGGGAATAACGGATTTTGGTCTTATCCTATCGACGTTAATTTTCAGAATGTTCAAGCTATGATTTTTAAACTTTAACAAAAGTTGCTTTATACATTTAGCTAACATAATATGCAAATGAAATTTTTTATGGAGTTGACGCATGCGCAATAAAAATGTATTTAGTAAACTTGCTTATTTTTCATACAATTATTAATATTTTTTAATTTTGAATACAGGGTGTTATGTATAATGTTGATTATCATACTTTCTGAAAAGAACATTGTTTTTGATTAAGAACTTTGCAAATTATAAGCAAAAAAACTTGGCAAAATTTTGGACCGTTTTTATAAAAAATCTCAATTTTTCTACGAGTATACATGCTATAATCATAAAAATGAACACATATTATTACAGTAAACCTCTCAATCATAATCTGTAGTTTGAACGCTTTTGCTACATTAGTTTCGACAGGGTTATCCAAAAGATCTTCGTTTTTTTTCAATTTGTTGACGGTCCCCTATGGGATTTCGGGGGAAAATCTTCGCGAAAATATATGACATGTACTATTTTGTTTACACACCTGGAGTTTCACAATAATTCCTTATCTATATTTCTAGATATTCAACAAAACGTCTATAATCGCAAGTGTCAAGATTTTTTTTTTTTTTTTTTTTTTTTTTTTTTTGCTGAGATTGGTGTTTGTCTCAAAAATACTTCATCCATTTCTTATTTTTCTGTCCCAAATTAAGAGCTCACTATACAGAAATTTGTAAAAGGCTAAGAAAGTGTGTTTGAAAAGATTATATTTACCTATGATCTTCTCAAGAAAGTTCTGGAAGATAAACTCAAATTATGTGTTGGAAAAAAAGTTATTTTCACACTCATAAGGGTAGATGGAACAATCACTAAACTCAATAATGAAATCATAAGTATTGTGGAAAATTCTGTAAAAATCTATATGAATGGTAAGATAAAAGAAAAAACAATCTGCCTAATTGTGGAAAAAAAGCATAGCAGAAGCTGAAAAAAATAATAGATATAGTAAAAAGATGGTGTATTTTTAAATTATCATAAAATGTGAAAGGTACAGAAAATCATAACACTCTAAATTGAAATGTATGAAATTCAAACACTTAAATGTCTGAAGTGATCCATTTTCAGACATTTTAAAATTTCTTAATTTTTTCAAACATTTTTGCGACTAAATTTCAGATACTTCAAGTGTCTAAAACACAGGCATATTTTTATAAGCATTATATATAATAATATTTGAAAAATATTTGGCCATGATTCTGCCTGCTGTCCATTTTAGGGGTCGCCAAAGTTGTTATGCAATTTTCGTAAGCCTGATAATTTATCTTTTTTGACATAGTACTCATTATAATCAATATTTATAGTTTCTAGACTAGAAGAAGATTAACAACAAAAATTTATCTAAAAAATCTAAAATCCAAAAATCTAAAAATGTGTATTCTAAAAAATCCAAAAATCTAAAAATGTGTATGTGTGTATATCCAAAAATCTAAATACAATAAATAGGGGACACCTAGAGAAATTGGTCTCAATTTGGAGGTGTTTGCTTTTTTGAGATAAAAATATATAAAATATGTGAATGTTGTGAATGAAAAATGCGTTTCCTATATAATGGTGCTCTTTATATGGAGCGTCTAATGGACATTTTACCGCAAACCCTTCATATGGACAGTTGTATTTAGCGAACACTCATCTTATTCAACATAACTACATATTTTTACCTCAAAAAAGCGAATAATTTCGAATAGCAAACAAATTCAGCGTTCCATAAGTGTTCATTATTGAGAGATTTAGCTGCATTTATTTTTTTTATGTATATTTAGTTTTTAACATTATTCTGCTGTAGACGTTTAAAATATTGATAATAATCAAAATAACACCAAAAGAAATTAAAAATGTAAGCTTTACAAAAACTGCATATCTAATTTGGAACCCTTAAATAGTAGGGAGAAGGGAAAGGACGCTTTTTAGTTTGCCTATGCTTCAATCAAATCCCTTTTCTGCAAAAAATGCAATCCTGCATCATGTTCGCTTAATAGATAGTATCCGATATTCAGGAATATCCGTTATAGAGATTAATGGACAACTTTATTTAGCAAACACCCTTTTTAATGCAAATCGCATGCAATTTTTTTTTTTTTTTTTTTTTTTTTTTTTTTTTTTTTTTTTTTTTTTTTTACCTCACCACCGATTATCGAACAAATCCATCAAGCCGCAATCCCGCAAATGAATATTTTTACTGGTAGCTTAATAATTACTCCTGGCGCATAATAGTAATAACACGTTATAGATAAATCTAATAATAACGTGATGTATTTTCATGTATTTTATTTGTGTGATTTTTAATCTGCTGTGTGGGTTAGAAAGAAAGAAAACATTACAAAATATTTTATTTTATTTTATTTTTATTTTTTTAATGTGAGATAAGGATTAGCCGTTGAAAACAAAATGAATCTAATTAAAAATGTCTTTGAGAATTTAGAATACATAATTTGTAATACTAGACAACGCCATAAATTAGAGAATACAAAGTGTCTCACCAAAAAAAAAAAAAAAAAAAAAACCACCGTGATTTTGTTCCGCATTTGGACACACACACACAAAAAAAAACATGAGAACGAAACAAATATATTAAGAAAATTCTATACATAAATACATGTTTACAAGAAGTAACTCACTCCCTGCCACACTTGGTCAGAAAAAATGAATGCATAAAAAAGAGAGAATAAAGGTGTCCCGCCGAAATAATGCCACTACTGTTAATAGTCAATATATCCACCTTTCTTATATATGATTTAGAATATACGATGTGGATACCATTTACATACTCCTGGAAGACGGCAGCATCAGTATTATCCCAGGCCACAATGATGGCGGACTTTAGTTCTGCCAAAGACTTGAATTGTCTGCCATTCGCATTAAAATTCTACTGAGGATAGATACCCCACACATTTTCTTGGGGATTGAGATGAAGGTACAGGGCAGGCCATTCCAGGAAATGTCTCCAATTATCCAAAAGCCATTCCTAGGTGGATTTTGTAAAGTCTATGCGGCCGTTTTTTTTTTTTTTTTGCTGGAAAGTCGAACTTAAGCCACCAGTTTTCACTGCAATCGGCAATAAATGTGTTTCTAGCAATTTTTTGGTAATCAGTAGCCTACATGCTGTTTGAGGAAAAAGCCAAATTAAGTTTACCATCATAGCTGAAGCCTCCCACTCTATTGTTGTTAGCTTTGACAGGATGAATTCAAATAACACAATATTATTGATATAAATTAATACAAATTAACACTGAGTCTTTTACACATGCTTTGTAGGGTTTCCTGATGTAATCTTCAAGCATTGTCTATTTCTGTGTCTATTACGCTCTTATATCGACAGCAGCTTAAGAGACATTTGGTATAAAATTCTCAAGCTAGATGTATGTGTTCAATAACTAAATAAACTAAGCGAATACGAATTGAAATCACAGAAATTCTCATTCCGCAAGAAAACAAATTAAAATATACGCGTACATTAAAAAAAAAAAAAAAAAAAAAAAAAAAAAAAAATACTTTCAGTTTGAATTGCAACTTATACAAAGTTCAAACAAAAGAATCTAAAAGCATGCGCAACTGAGAGTGCCCCCCTGGTGATCACTACATAGGAAGAACGGGAGAATCAAAACGTCTTAAATTAAGATACGTTTGAAACTACGAAGTGTCTTAAAATATTTGGTATTAAAAAGGAAAGTGTGGAAAAGAAATTATCTTCATACATCACTCCCCTGTAAGAATAACTTAGTAGTTCTCGCCGTTTATATGTTACAGATTTTTAGAAGCTGTCAGTGCATTTTAGGGCTGCCTATGCTATCAGCTCAAAGGGTTAATTTGCTTAACCCTTTGAGCTCTGGTGGGTAAATTTCATCATTATTAAAAATGTCACATTGGTACCAGTAATTTTCTAAGAAAAAAAAACCGCTTAACGATATACGCGAAAAAAATGCATTAAACTTTTTTGAAATAAATGTGGTCACATTTTCTGGTGCCGTTGTGACATTTCGGAACTAAAATTATGTGGTAGGAAATTCTACCATCAGAGCTCAAAGGGTTAACCCCTTAAGGGGGGGGGCGGTGGTACGTTTATGAAATTACTTAATTTTAATTCCTAAATGCTACAATGACACAAGAATTTTCGTAAAAAATAAATTTCGGTTTATTATGTATATGAAATATAGTTCTTAGTTATTTAAAAATAAATTTGCTTTCAATTTCTGGCATCATTCATTAATTTTAACTTTTTAGCAATGAAATTGATTTTTCCCTTAAAGTGTTAACAATGCTCATTTCGGATAAAAAAAAATAACAACAATGAATATAAAACAGGAAATATAACTAAGCCTTGCGCAAAGTAAGCCAATTATAGTGGGACAGACAGCTTTGAATAATTTTAACTATTAGTAAGATTGATTTGAGTCTGACGACAACCAAAAAAACATAAAAATAAAAAATGCGGAGTATTGCAAAATGTTTTGTCGCCGATTTGAAATGACGTCTCACCCATGAGGTCGCGGATTACAAGAGATTTTCTGTGTTCCGAAGATATTTTCTCGTCTTTTCCGTCAGCTTAACAGTTATGCCTGACATATAAATATTAAAACCATAGACTTATTGAGTGATAACCACAAAAAATACAGGATCACTAAAGCATTACACATACTTAATGTGTTCAAAAGTAAAACAAGGAAGTTAATGTAATTCAGTCCATCTAAATAGTGTGTGTGGGGTATTTAAATAAAATAATTAAGAATTTGTTTTTGAAATCGGATAATAAAAAATTTTTTTTTTGAAGTACCGTTGTTCTGGATAAAAATTAGGATGTGAATGTATATTAATGCTTAAAAATTCTGTTATTAAATATTATTTTTGTTTCAATTAGCGCATTCAATAATTTGTTTGTCACTAAAGCAGTTAAATTACATGAATAAATATACATTCAATACCCTTTTCAAAAGTGTAGAAAACAAATAATCGGATAATTACGCCCATGTGTGGAAATAGTAAGTAACTGTACAGCGCTTTGAAAATCTTAAAATACGATAGTCTGTTCAGTGTTAAAATAATCACGCTTTTGAATTGAAAAAAAAAAAAAAAAGATTTTAATGTATACTAGTGTAATAGGTTTTTGTGAGTTGTCTATCTTTTTTGCATTAGATTTCGTACATCTGATTACAAAGACAATAAGTAAGGATACAAGAGGTTCTTCTAAGATACTGTCCATATTACAGAAGTAAAATAGTGAAATACTAATTTTTTAATCAGATATTCTAAGAAAACATTCAGTGTTGAATAGAAAAAATATTTTTCCAAAAATAAAAAAATATATTATTACCTTAAGGCTCCTGTCCTGCTGGCGAAGACCCTCGCGAGCTAATGCTAATTCTATGGGAGAAGTTGTCTTCTAATATCGACGTTTTAAAATTTCTTTTTACATTAGATGGCTGAAATACATCCCTACATCGTTCCTTTTTCACTCTTTCGATTTTGGTTGCAGATATTTTTTTTTAGAATGACATTTTCATTTTTTAACCGGATCTGAAAGTGCAAGTAATTTTATAAAAAATATCTGCAACCAATATCCAAAAAGTAAAAAAGGAATGATGTCGTGATGGATCTCAGCTATCCAATTCAAAAATAGTTATTTAAAAACGTCGAAATGCTTTTTAATCAATAAAAATCTATTTATTTACTTCATGTCAAGCTTATCTGATGTAACAAACTTATTCTTACATTTTGCATTATTTTAGTTCACTATTATGCAAATCCACATACAAATAACCAACAAAGACTGTATATATATATGTTATTCCACAAGAAGTAAATTACTAAAATTATAAAAAAAACGTCAACTAATTTAATTTACAAAATTAATATATAATTTATGCAAAAAAGCAAGATAATTTTGTATATTACGTAAATATTTTAACGAAATCATGAAAATTTACTTTTCAATTGGAATTTGATACTTTTTACACGAATTCGTTATTTATTCGCCGAACAAGAACACGTAAATTATCGTGTTATTCCTGGAGTTTTCTATACACGGTGACCAAGAAAAAAAAACTTGTCATTTTCATTGCAAATCCATAAGGCTAGCTTAAAATATGTTTAATTCCATTTTATTTCACTTGTTATCGTAGGACCTCCATACACATAGTGCACATATGTGACTAGAAACACACAAGTATTTACGTTAGACTAACGCTGAATGATCTGATTGAAAAAATAATTTTGATAAAATTCACTTTTACTCGACAAATACTTTTATGTTGCCTACATGTGAAAGATACAAAGCACCAGTTTTATAAATGATAATAATACTAATAACAATAAGTAAATTTAATATAGAAATTAGAAGTCAGAATCTCCTGCTTTTCAATAAGCTGCCACCACAGTTTGTAACACATTTAAATTTTGGGTAATATAAAACATAAATATATGAATTTATCTCACTTTTTTTTTTCTCCACAAGTATATTAGAATAACTGTATTTTCAGTCCCTTTTTTTTACCATGAAATTGCATTTTGATTCTATTATTATAATCATCCTAAGCTAAACTTACAAATAGAATGTAAAAGTTTTAAACAATATAACGATAAAAAATACTATTTCCGGAGCATATTTAACTTTTCTTAATCAAAGATTTTTTTAATCAAATGTTCCGGTAAAATGCACTGAATATTTTAATATTCAGGAGGAGTTAAAAAGTTACAAATGTAGTTAATTTTTTTTTTCATTTTACTTTGAAAAAATTACCTTAGGCATTAACGAAGTAAACCATTCAGATATTCAATTATTATTTTGACCATTATGAGGCATAACCGTAGTGGGATTAACCATTAAACTGTTAATCACAGCGATTACCTTAAGGGGGCTCAGGAGTTGAAAACTTTTCAAAAAATCGATTTTTTTATGATCTAATTTGATTATTCATTTAATTCTGAACTCAATGCAAAAAACCGCATAGAAATATTTGCATTTTTAACGGAGTTATAAGCATTTATATATCAACACTTTCATAGCCGCATCCGTATAATTTCAACTTTAAGTCGCGTTTTTTCAAAACTTGATTTTTGATGACTAACACCAAGATTTAAAAAAAACTATTTGATAAAATGGCTTAATTTTTTTTTTTTTTTTTTTTTTTTTTTTGCATGTTTATAACATCATTATATAGATTATGAATTAATATATTTTAGATAGTTTAATATTTTGAGTATTTTTAATGGAAAAAAAGTTGCATTTTTTAGGGATTTTTTAAATTTTCAACTTTGAGAGGTTTTTTAATGTTGTTTTTATTAAGTGATAGTTATATCCTTAATTCATAATCTAGATTATGATGTTATATGCATGCAAAAAAAAAAAAAAAAAAAAAAAAAAAAAATTAAGCCGTTCCATCAAATAGTTTTTTTAAAATCTTGGTGTTAGTTGTCAAAAATCAAGTTTTGAGAAAACACGACTTAAAGTTGAAATTATATGGATGCGGCTATGTAAGTATTGATACGTAAATGCTTATAACTCCGTTAAAAATGCTAATATTTTTATGCGGTTTTTTGCATTGAGTTAAGAATTAATTGAATAATCAAACTAGATCATAAAAAAAATCGATTTTTTGAAAAGATTTCAACCCCTGAGCCCCCTTAAGGTTTGAGTGGATACGTTGCAGATTCTCTATAAAATACGCTCCTTAAAAATTTATTGCTTACAAATCGGTTGTAAATTTAACCCTTTATGCGCCCAACGGTACTTTAAAATTCCATTAAAACAACTTGTTATAAAATTAATTTAATACGTCGATTAGTAATAATATAGTTTAGAATGAGTTACGGGTACTATACTTTATCTAATACCATTATTGGTTGCAAGACAAACACGCAAAAAATACATATAAATAAAGAAAATAAAATAAAGTAAAATAAAAGGAGGATTTCTTTTTCATTTGGATCTCTTCTGCTTTCTTGACTCTGAAAGATTATGGGCGAAAAATTTTAGTTAGTAAATATTACTATATTTTTATTGTAAGAGGATATTGGTACATTTTCTAATTCTATAAAATACAAAGATAAATAAATAAAAGATTTGGACGGTATTATAAATATTGCAAAAAATCCCTATAAATTGAAATTTAATAAATTTATTTTAATTGACAAAATTCTTCAAAATTTATTAAATTATTGAGTAAGGCTTTAATGTAGTTCCAAAAATTCATAAAAATTTCTTTAGAAGAGGAAATTTTCACGAATTCATAATTTGGAATTCAAAGAGTAATAGGCAAAATAAATCACTGAGTCAGTTTTTAGATGATGGCGTTTTAACGACATTTTACTTATCGAAATATAAATAAGGCTCAAATAAGACGTTAAAAAGAATAAGTGAAATAAGTATAATAAATAAATAGGATGTTCTTAAACATGTATTACTAACAAGAATAAAATTTCACAAAAGCATAAACAAATCTGTTTACAAAACAGCAACAAAAATAATCAATAGCATTGATCTTTTAAAATATTTCAGCTTAAAAATATAATTGAATTTAAAACAACTTTCTAGTCTCTCGTCCGTAATTTTTTTTAACGTTTTCGGATATCTTATGTGTTTTCCATAGACTTGTTTACGATAAGAGAAAACAAAAAAAAATATATATATAATGAAATCACTACAAACCCTTCTAAGCGCTTTGATAAATTCGTTTAAAAGAAATTTCGATTTTTAAAACCTCTCTTAGTGACGTTTTAGTAGTGTTTTTAGAAGTTGCAGAACGATCGATGCACCTTTAATAGTGGTAGAAGAGAAAATAGAGGCTTTCCCCCCCCTTTGTTTCAAAGAAGAATACATTCTTAAATGGGACGAATTTTACAGAATTTCTCGTTTCCAAGACAAATAAAATAACGGTAATCTTGTCTTACTTGACAACTTCAATGTCCACGCTGAGCCAGTTGTTTGTTTTTCTTCAGAAAATTTTCCAATTCCCTCCCCCTCTTTAATGCTTCAGCTAAAGCTAGAAGTCAAAGCTTTAAACCGGCAAATCCTTTTTAAACCCAAATCGTATTCTTCCGCTTCGAAAAGAAATCCAGAAAAATATCTCTGTGGAAGAAAAGACGCATTCTTGGCTTTTTCTACGTCTTCTTGGAGTCGTTCGAAATGCATAATGATCCTTGCTCTGAAGAAAAAGTGCAGCTGTAGACAAGAGCCCACTTTGCAGTCTACCCTTCAGGGTTACCCCTTTAACAAGGTAAACAAGTAGAGAGAACGCAATTTTCTTTTGGGTTTTGCGGATATTTTTGTCATATATATATATATATATATATACGTTTTTCTTTTGTAAAGTTGTTTGCGAAATATTGCACCGAAAAAAAAATTTCTAGTGCACGTTTGTTGTATAAGTAGTATGTATAGCCGATGATGCTTCAAATATCGGTTTAAATTTAATAACAAATATCTTAAGAGATATTTTGAATATTTTTGGTATTTTTAAGAAGTTACATAAATGAAACTAAATATCTTATTTTGTTTCTATTTACTGATTTTGTTACTATTTAACAATAAAAAACACATGACCTTTTATTTCGTTTTAATTATCTACTTATTATTTATATTTATTTGTTTATTTTGTTGCTGAAATTTTTTTATCAGTTTCCCATGTATCTTATTTATTTCTGTTGAATCAAAACATTTCTATATTAGTTATCAATAATACGTAACACCCCAGGGTTTTTATATTTTTGTGTCTTCATTCGAAGTTTTACGATATTTAGACGTTTTAAAATCGAACTGTTTATATTTTCAATGTAAATATCAGTAGGGCTATATATAGCGCATTAAAATTATTACCTTCAATAATACATCTCTAAAAAACACGCTCTATTAGAGAAGATTACTTCAAACTATAATTTTCAACATTTAAAGATTTTACTACGTTTAAAAAAATAATTTTATTGTATTACAATATCTTTTAAAGTTTATCGTGTAAGTGTGCCCTATAAACTTTAACTTCGATAATATTAGACGAGAAAGATCTAAATAGCAATTAAAAATTATGTTACCTTGTACAATTGTAAAGTAATTATATTGCATTATAGTGATGTCTTACATTTTACAATGCTAACTGTGCGAGTAATGAGCAATGTATCAATAACTGACTAAAAGATTTACGAGTTGAAAAAAAAAAGTTTTAATTCCATGCTTTCAAGGCAACAGACTAACATATGATTTATTGACTATAAACAAGTGTCACAATTTTTTCAGATTAGTTTCTGAGCTCAAATGGTTATGCACATGATCTTTTTATTGCCATTTATTTTATTTTAATTAACTAAATATTCGACAGTACTTTTTTCTATAATTTTTTTTTTCAATTTTTCAGTAATAAGTAGTGTTTCTGTGTTATTGTGTTTCTTGTGTTTTACAAAATGTGTTTAAAATACATTTTTTTTTTCAGAAAAGAAGAATTTTATGGAGGCTAAGTTATGGAGCATCATTTTTCAATCTAGACCAGGGTTGCATAGTACTGAAGCACATGTTTATTCTGAATTCGAAACTGAAACTTAATTTATATCATATTATGTTATTTTTTTTTTAAAATAATTTTTATTTGTGACTATCAGAACTAATCTGTGCCAATAACGTATCACCGCTAGATCTGGCAAATTTATGATCCAATGTTTAGACAACCTAGACATGAATTAGCAAATGTTATTATTTTGATATTTTAGGACAATAGAGATATGAAAGAAAAAATACTTCTAAAACAGAAATAAAAATAACCGCAGAAGAGGCTGTGCAAGGAAATATTTACTATTCGATCTGTAACTAAGAAGCAAGACATTAGTAGATAAACGTTGAAAGAACAAAGAAGAAATCAAGTGAAGAAAGTACAATAAATGAATCGAGGAAAAATAATACAAAACCCTGGTTATTTGTTACAAAAACATTTTATTTACACTTTCTGTGAGAATATTAGCTCTTACAATTAAACTCATAAAGGCTTTAACTCCATTCAGCATTTAAAGAATTTTTTTACGATAAAATTATCTAATAACTTATCTTTTAAATATGCATTTTTGAAACTTTATTTGCTATAAATGGGATCCTTCATATCTCAGAAATGCATTGCAGACTTATCAAAAAATTATTCTACCTACTATTTGTGCATAAAAATGAGTTAACGGTTTCAAAATACCATTTTGATTATTACTATATAATGTTATTATGATTGTTATCTTATGATGATTTCCCAAATGAAATCACAATGGAGTCATGTGATGATGTGTTATAAAGCCATATTCATTGTGACTTCACAGCAGAATCTGCAAAGCTTGGCTCCTGAGAGTCACCATTTCATTTCATTGTAATATCTTTTGGTAAGTCGTCAGAATGAAACGGTGATTGTAATTTCACAGTATAGTCTCTAAATTGTCGATCACATGAGAGACACAAAGTAAATCTCGCACAAAGCAACAGTCACTGTGTCTTTCCAGTTAAGTCACCAAATACTGGTCAATTGTGAGTAATAATGTGACGAAGAAAAGATATTAATTTTCACTCGGTAAATGTGACACTTGTAATTAGGGATGTAGTTGAGGTTATACAGGGGTATACGCCGTATATCTTTTGGATTTTTGAGAACCAACGTATATCCTCTATTTATCAAGAAAGTATTACCCTCTAGGGCATACTCTCTGCCTTGAGCATATACCCTCTGCTTAGAGCGAATATTATCTATTGTTATTTTACTCATCATTGTTTGCAACCATTTATGATGTGAAGGTGACGTCAAATTTCCTGGATGTGTTATTACGGTGGTATGTTTTTCCTAACACTGTCGTTTATATCACCTTATTTAGACCACTCACGATTAACATTTGAGATGAAAATTAACATTTTGTGCCTGCTTCTTTATTTATAGACACACATGTAGTTGGGGTTTGACATCCTTTTAAATTTCACCTACTTAATCGAATATGACACTTCTGCCATAATTTGAGCTAAAAATGATCAAGACTTAAATGTTAAAGGTAATTCTTTAAATATTCTTTTGAATATTTTGTCTTTAATTTGGTGTAACAGTTCTTACAGAGAAGAGTTAAAAAAATTAATGTGATTTTTCCACAAAAATTCTGAATAGCTTTTTTAGTAATTAATTTAAAATCCTGGAGTGACTAATTTCTGGCGCACATTTATAAATTAAGGGATGACCACAAAATTCTAATTTTGGAATAAAAGAGTTAATTGTAAATGTTAAAAAAGCATAAATGATAGGAATAGCAAATACGCGTTACTTTAATAGCGCAGCCAGTTGATTTGACATCATCTTGATGTCACAAGTATCATAGACACTACGGTAACTAATTTGATATTCGTCTCATTATCATTAAATAAATATCATTTGCCATCTCCCCTGTAGCGTCACCTGTTAATTTATGACATATCGCCAGATGGAGTTTGCAATGAAATCATTTTGTATCACTCATCTGATCATCGCGTCGTTTAGAGGAGCTACGATGATAGTTGATTTGTAATGAATCTATAAGTGACATGACAATGGAGTCATTTGATGATTTGTCTCAAAACAACGCTGATGATATCTTAGTTTAGTCTCCAAATGTAGTATGTGAATGGTCAAAATAAACTGATGTAAATAGCACTTGCAACAAATATGTACTGTCCTAATATCATAGCCAAACCACATAAATTCCCGTAGAGCTGCAAATGGTCTGTTTGCAAGTGTAACACTAACATGTCAGCACTAACATGTAATACATTTTAAATGCCTCATTATTATTCCCAAGTGTCTATTCTATGGTGGCTCTACTCTCATGTCAGCCTGATTATTGCTTTTTGATGAATGCCAAAAGATTTCACAAAAAAGTAATCTGATAACGTGTGAAAAGGTAACGCTCGTGGTGACTTCACAGTAGATTTCCGAAATGTCGGGGTTCTGAGTTGTACCATTTGATTTTATCCTGAAATCATTTAGTGGCTCTTCATAATGCAACGGTGGTAATGACTTGACAATTTAGACTTCAGATGACGATCACACGAGAGTCACACTAGCTCCACCATGAAGTTACTTACTGCAGTCACTTGAAAGTAATGGAGTAACTTGAGGGTAGTCATTGTGGCACTAGTAAATATTTGTGATGTGCAGGTGATGACAGATTTAGTACTAGATGTATTATTAGGGAATAACATAATTTGCTACTGTACTGTATATATCTGTTTATTTTGACCACTAACGATAAAGATTTGTATCGAACATTTCCATTTTGTGTTATTCCTATAATTTATGGACTCGCATGTAGTATTTAGGTCATTATAACTTTTAAATTTAGCAAACTTATAGTGTGTGTTTTAGTTAACTTATGTGATAATTTTGATATGCTTAAATTTAAAGATATTCATGCTTAAAAGACATAAAAATCAAAGAAAAAAAACTGAATATTTTGCTTGCAATTTGATGGGACAGTTACCATAAAGAATAGTATGAAAAAATAAAAGATGGTTTTTTTCTTTAGAATTCTCAATAAATTTTATAATATTAACTAAACATCATTAAGTGACAAATTTCTGGTACACATTTACTTATAATGTACCACTTGTGCACAAAAAAGATGGGAAAACTCAAAATGCTAATTTTCGGACACAAAAGTTAACCGTTAATTGCCAAAAGAAACTGATATAAAAAGCAGGTTTATCGAATACGTAGTACTCTAATAGTGCTGCTGGTCAGCATGAATTACTGTGCCATTACAAATCGTCACAAAAGTAAAAGTTACAACAAGCATAACTGAAATATGTCCACTGTGATATCACTATGATTGGGGCTTTGTGATTGTCACGAAGTGTTATCACAAAGAAGTATTTTTATGAAATATTGCAAATCAACGTTCTTTATGACTTCACAATAGAGTCTTTATTTGTTGTCTTCTAAGAGTCAATATTTGATTTTATTGCGAAACATCTGTAAACCCCTCAAAATATAACGGTAATGGGGGATTTCCAATAGAGTGTCCAAATAATGATCGCAAGAGAGCCACAAAACAATTACAGCCACAAAGCAACAGTTACAGTGACTCCACTATAGATTCTCCAAATGGCGGTCACTTTAGAGACAAATGAAAGGTATTAATTTTTGTTCCTATCAGACTGTGACACTTGCAACCAATTATGACGTGAAATTGACATCTCACTTACCGATGTACTATTACACTCATGTCCATAAATTAAGGATAATTCAGAACTACATAGAAATTAAACTCTAAAGTAAAAATTTCACTTGCTGAATTATCACACACATCTTCAATACTAATATACAAATTTCAGAAAGTCATCAGATGGCGCGAATAGTATGTCACAATGACGAAAGTGTGAGATAGGCGTATATAAGGAACGGTGGCAAAGAAGTAAAATTGTTAACAAGCATTTTATAAGCCTCTCTGTGCCAAAATCGAACAGTTATGACACAGAGGACACATGTGGATGATATTTTACGTAGTAGAATTATCGGCTATCTGGAATATTGGTGCACTCAGATGGAAGTATTCGAGGAACATGGAATTGTCCAAAGTGTAATCTCTAGGTGTTGGCAACGATTCCAAGATGATGGAAATGTCAGTAGACGTTACAGTACAGGTCGCCCCAAGTTACAACCACGAATAAAGACCATTATTTGGCAGTAACTGTAAAAAGAAACAGACGGAGCACAGCATCAGACCTGTCTTGTCAGCTATCCTCAGCCACGGAAATGACTGTATCAAGACAACCCGTGTTCAGACGTTTGGAAAATATTGGTCTATATGCTCGCAGACCTGTTAGATGTGTTCCGCTCAAGGCAATTCACTGTCGCCTGCGGTTAGCTTGGAGTAAAGAACATGCAATGTGAACATCGTCACAGTGGGCTTGTGTAATGTTTTCAGACGAGTCCAGGTTTAGCTTGCAATCTAATTCACGTCACACTTTCATACGGAGAACGCCAGGCACCCGCTACCACCAAGATAACATCATTGAACGACGTCATTACGGTGGGGCAGGATTGCTCGTTTGGGGTGGAATTATACTGATCTCCAGAACAGATCTACATGTTCAAAACAGAACTCTGGCAGGCAACATTTATCGGAAAATCATTCTGAAACAACATGTATGTTTGTTTAGGGGTGTCATGGGCTCAGAATTTGTGTTTATGGATGATAACGCCCGTCCTCATAAAGCAACACCGTAAATGAGTGCCTTCAAGCTGTGGATATCATCCGCATCGATTGGCCAGCATTTTTGTATGACTTGAATCCGATAGAGCATGCGTGGGATATGCTTGGCCGACGGCTTGCAGCGCGTCAACCACCTCCTACATATGTGACGGAACCTTGGAGGGCATTGCTTGCTGAATGGAGTAATCTTCCCCAAGATCAGCTTGATAATTTGATGCCCAGCATGCTTAGGCGTTGCCCGGACTGTATTTTATCGTCTGGGAGACATACAATTTATTAACCATCATACCAATCATATAATGTTAAGTTTTTTAAGGGGGGGGGGGTACATTTTGTAATTGCACTAGGGAGCAACAATTGTAATTTTTATGAATGTTATCAAACATATGCAATCGTTTTTGTTCTTTTTCTTTTATTTAATAAATGGGCTTGGCGAATAAATCACGTTTGTTTTGTTTCCGTGCCTTTATTTGCTGGAACTGGCATTATCCTTAATTTATGGACATGAGTGTAGAATAATGCATATTGCTACACCTTCTGTTTATATTTTAGTTTTTCTTGACCACTCATTTCTATGCGAACTAATAAATATATATAATTTACTCAACACAAATTTTAATATTTATTGTATTTTTAATGAGGACAATTAATTAACTGGTGCATATGTGAAATACAACAAATGTTCTTTGAAATGAGGTCCTGCATTTTACATGAATATAGACGACAATTCCGAGTAAACTTCACAGTTTTTGAAACAAAGCTGTTCCACATTCTTTTTTAAAAAATTAGACGTTAAATAATTTGTTAGCACCAAAGAATAATGAGTACTTGAAGTGACGAAAAACTACAACACTTGATCTGCATTAAAACTAATTAGCATGCAATATAATTTCCAAGAAAATATTTACAATTTTCTTAAAATATAAAATCTGTTTTTAATATTTTGGCTAATAACGTTGTATATATACACACTGGTGTGCAAAATTTAAGCACGAATCCCAAAATGCCAATTTTCAATAGATTATCAAGCAATAATTTTCACGCGAATATTCAAAAGGAAGTATTATGATTCGAATAATTACTATCCCTGCATAACAGCTAGTCTATATAACATCTCATTCAGGTCACACATGCTCACAAGAGTCACAATCACTACGGCGAAACAAGAAATAGTAAATTCCACGCGTGCCTTTTAAGAGTCTCAAATGACTACTATATGTGACTCCACTGACAGGTCATCAGATGCCTTTACAAGACAGGACACCAGATGACTTTGTGGCGAGTCACCAGGTGTGTTTACAATGTCGTTTCATTGAAACTCTCGTGTGACCTCTCATCTGGAGACTCAATTTCAAAGTCATTGTGAGCGTTGCATTATGTTAAATTACCAAATAATGTCCCATTAAAGTCACATGGTGACTTTTCACCATTTTTCACAGTGGTTACTTCACAGTAGGGTCTCTGTCACCATTTGACAAAGTCTTGTGACAGAAAGTCACCATGTGACTGTAATGTGACATTATTTGGTAATTTATCATAATGCAACATTCACAATTACTTTGAAATTGAGTTTCCAAGTGACAGTCACATGAGGGTCTCAATAAAACGACATTGTAAAGTCATTTGGTGACTCGATACAAAGCAGCAGTCACAATGACCTGTCAGTGGAGTCACATGTAGTAGTCATTTAAGACTCATAAAAGAGACATATGAAATTTCCTATTTTTTGTTTCCTAGTAGTGACTGTGACTATTGTGTGACCTGAATGAGATGTTATATGGACTAGCTGTTATGCAGGGATAGTAATTATTCGAATTTTATTACTTCCTTTTTGAACATTCGCGTGAAAATTATCGCTTGAAAATCCCTTGAAAATTGCCAATTTGGGACTCGTCTTTAAATTTTGCACATCAGTGTATATATATCTATATATGCATTGTAGGTCGTAGAGTACTTCGAAACTCTCTCATCAAAATGTTAAAATTTATAATTAAGAATGTATACGCTATAGCTTACATAAGCCCCCGTGACTATAGTCACGAAAGATATTCGCAAACTAAAATGGAATATATAGGATCGTCTTTTCAAATTTCCAACTTGTTTTTTTTTAATATTTATAATTTTTTTTCTTTTTTTTTCTTTTTTTTCTTTTTTTTTCTTTTTTTTTTGTATAGAATGTTTGAGTTTGATGTCTGGTGGTGGAAATTTGCGCCTTTTCGATTTTGTTTGCAGTTTAATTGATGCGGACACTTTTACTTCGGGAGCCGATTCTGAATCTTACCCAAAGTACTGCTCCAATATTTCTCCAGTAATGTCATTCAGATAGAAGGAAAAGGCTGTGGGAATCCCGCCACTAAGAGCCCTACCATTAGGTTCAAATACGTATTATATCTAAGATAATCTTTGACAACGTCATGGACTTTTTTCGCGTATGTCTTACCAATTTCGAAATAGGAATGGTAATTTCGCAATTTGCCACTAGCAAATGCTGCAGTGAACCTAATAGACTTAGCTTTTAGATCAGCTGCGAATACATAAACACCAATAGGAATGAAGGATTCTGTATTCTTCATGCCTAGTAAACAGCCTTTTTCTAAGGATATATACCGACAGATGCGTGACTGTTGCCACTAATAGGTGATGTCCATTGTGAAGTGCATCATTGTTTTACTAATACACTGTAAAAAAATTCGTGTAACGTTAAACTTTGTGTAAAACGCTGTGCAACTTAAACTGCTGGCAGCCATGCTGCCTCCAATTTTATGGAATATTTTGATCGATATAACCGGTATAACATTACGCTAATATGTAATGTTACACCAGTAATATATGTCTAAATTAAGCCATTGCATGAATTAAAAAATTACTCCATAAAATTGGAGGCAGCAGCTGCCACCAATTTTATGGAGTAACATTACATAAACTTTTACAGTGTACCTATATATCATGCTGATATATAGCTAACTTGATTCAGAAGTTATTTGTGCCTTTATAAATTTAAGTAGACACCCTTTATAAAGGATAGCTGCAACTGAAATTTAGGTATTTAGAGCGAAATTATAAAGAATGTTCTGTG
The DNA here is from genome assembly GCA_964019185.1 of Maratus speculifer. Classification (NCBI taxonomy): domain Eukaryota; kingdom Metazoa; phylum Arthropoda; class Arachnida; order Araneae; family Salticidae; genus Maratus; species Maratus speculifer. Next base: position 67,208,466 of record OZ025299.1, on the reverse strand, counting down.
GCAAACACAACACCACTTCTGATAGATACATTTAGGAATCGATTTATCAAGAAAAATACATTTTACATTTTCTGCTCCATGGGCAAAACAGGCACTCCAGGCTATACTCTGGGCATTAAAATAAGCATGAAAATTAAGTTATAACATTTTACATGATTGATTATCTTTTGATGAACATTTTAACTCAGAAATTGTTTTTTGCAGGTACATATCAATTGTGTCCTTTATTAGGATGGAGTTTAAAAAATTAAAATTCGGAAAATGAAAATGCAATACTACGCAAAAGTTGTATATGGTCCGCAATAATAAAACTACACAGTTTTTTTGGAATCAAGTTTTATTTTCTGATGTCCCCGGGAACCCCAATTTTTGCGAAGTTCGTGAAAAACGCCTATTAGAACTCATAAATCATAAAGTTGGAAAATAAAAATAGCATCTGTGAAAAAGTTGTGCATAGTATGTAAAGTTTTTCGAAATCAAGTTTTATGCTCGGATGCCCCCAAATCCCCCAATTTTTGCAAAATTCGTCAAAAAAGACTTGTATAACTTATAAATCGAAATAAACATGGTTAGAAAAGAAAAATGTCATACTACAGAAAAGTTGTGCATGTTACGTAGTAATATTCCAGCAGAGTTTTTTCGAAATCACATATCTCCCGGGGGCCCTGGTCATTTGAAATTTCGAAAAAAATGCGTTAAATTCCCTTTTGTCTGTTGTACATGTATTATAGAATGCATTGCAAATAAATCAAGAGCGCAAAACAAACATTTTATTTTTGAAAAGTATACATAAAATAAAAATTCAAGAATGAAAAACAAACACTTAAATCTGTTAAAAGTATTTAAAAAATAATGTTCAATTAAATCAGCTTATGCTTTTAAAATAAAAATCTAAATATTGGCAATGTTTCAGTTTGGTGTTTTTATTGCTCCTCTTGAAGATTTGTTACCTTGAAATCTGACCTAGTCGCAAAATATGGCATAACGGCTCTTGATTGTAATTGAGATCTTATGAGTCCATCCCTGTTACTTGAATCAGATCAATATAATCTGCTGCGCTAAAATTAATTGCAGGAACTTGGAATTGGTTGACTTATACACTAATGTTCTCACTTCGCGCTTAAAGGATTCAACGAAATCCTAGCTCACGGGTGTGTTTCTTATCAAGTCACAATGGCAATCAGCAAGTTTTCCGAATCTACAAAATAGGCATACCCATGGAAAAATATACAATTTCCCACAGATGGTCTTTGCAAGATGGCTTGCACTTAATTGCAAACCATACACGTACCGTCACCATGAGTACAAACACCGTAAATATCTTCAGATATTGCGTTGGATTCGGAGTTGCCACATACAGACTTAAAATTCTGTTGGTAGTGGTAACCCATCTGCTGTGTGAAAGTCGACCAGGAAATTTATTTGCAAGGTCTTCCAAACAACTTGCTTTCTCAATAGATAGATGGCGCAGCATGGCCCTCAAGAGGCCATCAATTGCATGGCCCTCAATTTTGCGTAATTATAACGCATACAACCAACCTAAATAGATAGGATAATTTCCTTACAAGTATTTTTGTTCTTTACTGAGATCGTCAATAACAGTTTCGAGGTTATAATTAATATCTATATACTGGAAAGAAATGATGATAAGGTATTCTCACTTGGCCAACGTTTTTCCTATCGTTCCACTATAACTGTATGGTGACCTGCTGTATCCGTCTTAATGTTGATCAAATGTCGCAATGACAGCTTATTTGCATGCAACAATCAAGAGTCATAATGCTATATTTTGTGACAAAATCCAATTAATTAAAAAATTCCAACAGGACCAACAATAAACACAAAGCCGAAACATTTCGAATGTTTAGATTTTTGTTTTGATGAGCACGAACTGATTTAATCGAATTTTAGCTATTTTGAAACTTTCAACAAATTTAAATGTGTGTTTTTTTTAACATTAATTCTTTGTGCATTTTTCACAGATAAAATTTTGTGTTACACTCTTGATTCTGGTGTAATGCATTTTATTATATATGTACAACACATAAAAAAATACGGCAATTTTTTTGAAATTTCGAATGATCGGTGCCATTGGGAGATATTTATATGATTTAAAAAAACTGTGTTATTGCGTATTATTACGTACCATGTGCAGCTTTTCGCGTTATGACATTTTTATTTTCTAACTCTATGTTTATTTCGACTTATAAGTCATACAAGGCTTTTTGACGAATTTCGCAAAAAAATGGGAAGGGGCAGGGGACATCGGAAGATTAAACTTGATTTCGGAAAAAAATACGCAGATATGTTACTACGTACTATACAAAACTTTTCCGAGGTATGACATTTTTATTTTGCAATTTTATATTTATTTCGATTTATAGGTTCTACAAAACATTTTTAACTAATTTCCTAAAAATTGGTTAGAGGGGTCACCGGAACATAAAACTTGATTTAGATAAAACTGTGTAGTTTTATTGCTGAGGGCCATACACAACTTTTGCGTGGTATTACATTTTGATTTTCCGATTTTCGATTTTTTTCATCCCACCCTAATGTTTTATATCATTTTATTGCATTCTTACACATTTGCAATGCAGTAGTTGAATTACAATTCAGAGCTCCTCCTTTTTCCTTTCATAATTTAGTTTACAAAATATGTTCAATATGCCTTCTTTGCACATGCTGCATCATATTCATTTTGAAATGTAACACAATAGACCGCAGAATATAGTATGTCAATATCGATCTGCCTGATGAACAATGTTTTATTATCCATTCCAATATTATATTAATCGCATAAATTATCCACATTTTAGGACTGCACAAAATATTTTAAATAACCCCCACAATCTAAGCTCACAGGGAGTAAGTTCAGGCGAGCTGGCAGGCTATTTCTTGAGAAATGCACGACTGATTACGCTGTAAAAAATTTGTAAGTTTATAGCATTTTACTGTGAATTACGCCAGTAAATTTACGGAAAATGCCACTTTTTACAAATAAACGGTCAACTCTCGTAAATTTTATGACCTACGGTAATTTCCGTTTAACTCAAGGCAAAGTCCGTTAATCTAGGAACAAAGTCAATTTTTATTATTGAAATTGCCTGGAATCTCTGCTACAGAAAAGTTACTGCAGCAATTTTTTGCATTGTATGTGGTTGTTATTGAAATGATGTGTAAAACGTCTTGTATACATAAACCAATATAAGGAGATGCTCCATCTTACATAAAGGTGGCAGATTGTAAGCATATATTGCTCAATATCTGTCGGCATTGACATGTGTTGTCTATACAGCTGTTCGCCTCGAACAAATACAAGAGCATATGAATGGTAAGATAAACTAGCTAACAAGTTACTTTTGGCTAATAAAAAGAATCTTCTCAGAAAATTCACTTTATCACTCAATAAGATGGTCCAAGGCTATGATGCGTCGTTTTCCTACAGACCTAGGAATATAAGAACTTCTGTGTCTCCTTCGAACAATATTCTTGAGTCTGTGTGATTCTGTGAGGATAACATTTTAGCAATTCACGCATCATTTCCATTCCGTATCGAACGGAATATCGCAGTGTCTTATATATTGGCAGAGTGCAACTTGTTCTGATTGCTGAATCGTGCAACAGACAGCAACAACTTCAACTTCAGTTTGCTGTATTGGTTTGCGCTCGTGTTTCAGCAACTTCTACGGTTCTAAATTTTCCAGATCGGAAAATCCCCTTTTTAACCTTCGATTGTCATTTGACCTTTTCTCCGTTCTTTAACCCTTTTAATATTCTTGCAATGTAGCAGAATCATTTTCGTTTTCTGGTAGTAATTTTTTGCTGACCGTAATTTTTTGGTAGTAATTTTTTGCCGATTGCGTAGCGTCAAAGTATCGAATTTTTCATATTAAAGTATGAAAGTAACATGTTTGTTTTCGGTTACATGTTCTTTTCATGTGTTTCTGTATCTGTTCGAGACGAATAAATGTACAGACAACTTCCGTCAATGCTGTCGGTTATTGTGCAGTGCATAACAGTGGCAGATTGTAAAATCTGTCATCTTTATGCTAAATGAAGCATCTCCTTATATTGGTTTGTTGCACAAGAAGTTTTAAAGCAGCATTTTAACAACTACCAGATAATCAGTCGTGTATTTCTGAAGAAATGGCCTGCCGGTTCGCCTGAACTTATTCCTGAATTTAGGTTGAGGGGACATTTAAAAAGACTTGTGTAGTCCTGAAATGTGGATAATTTAATCGATTTTAAGGGGACAGTTTACCTCAAAATTGGTCAAAATATTGATTTTTTTACAAATTAAAAGAAAGTCCTTTTAATTGTAAGTATTTTGCTAAATCCTTTTTTATCCATACAGTAATTATATTGCGAGAAATTATAAAGCGTAAAGCTGTTATATTGTTAATATAATCAGAGCAATTTCCCGCACAAATGAAAGCTTTAAATGGCTTTTTCTCAATGTTTCTTTCTTTTTTTCTTTTAAAGGTTTTTTTTTTTTTGTGTTTTAGATAGGTATTTAATTTTTTTACATGTTCTTTATTATATATGCAATAAATCTGCGTATGGAATTACCGTTCAGCGTGTTTTTTTTTTTTTTCTCTAAATAAAAGTACTTGAAAATGTGTTAGATTTCATCATTTTGCATCGTATATATCAGTAAAAAAATATATTAAATGTAATAATAGGCGTATCTAAAAATCCATATGCAGTCTTATTTGCGTAGTACACATCAGAAAATCTTTTTAAAAAAGTGTGCAAAAGTAATTAGCATTTGAAAAAGTAGTAGGAATTTTTAAAATATCAAAATTTTAAGCTTTTAAAAAAGTAATTAAATATGCAGTGAATATTTATTTTTCAAAATGTACGTTTTTTCAATATTGAAATGCAGTATGTTTATCATTTGAACTATTTTTTTAAAGTTAAATAAAATTGTTGAAATGATAAACTATTCAAACGATAGTAAATTTTGTTTGTAAGACAGATCGATAGGGACATGTTATATTCTGAAATCTAATGTATTACTTTCAGAATGAATATGATACAGCATGTGTAAGGAAGACATAATGAACACATTTTGTAAACTGATTAACTGATTGAAGTAAAGCAACTACAGGCTGCAAGTAACCATTTCTCACAGTGACAAAAATTTGCATAATCCTTATTAATACAATCTTTTAGCTAAAAATTGTAAATTGTAATAACAACTAAAAATTTATCTGTATGTTGAAATGGCTGAGTTAAGCGTGAATTCCATAAAAAATTCCTTTTTCAGTTTTCGTGACTATTTTACAGACCAAAATATGCTTGCAGCGCCAAGTTTGCCTCTGCTGCCGATAATATTATTTTTCCTTAAAAATTGATTACTCACAGATTGAGTAATACGCATTTTAAATGGTGTTACGTTTGTCCCAGTACGTTTTATTCTAAGTGGGCTCTATACTTTATTTATATAACATCTATATTTTAGTTACTCTGTGCTTATAGACATGTATATGTATATATATATATGTAGTAAATAAAAAAAAATTGCGCCTTTTGCCTGCCCTGAGTTTTAATTCTACCTTTTATGGAACATACTTTTATTCTCAGTTTTCGTAATGTATTAATATTTTAACAGCTAAAGTTCTTTTATCTTATTTTATTTAACTTAGTAATAATCTATTGATTATTTTCTTAAAAAGAGCGGGAGTATTATTGCGAAATCTTTATTTCAGTATACAGGTTCATTTTCCTTTTTGGAATATTTATCGAGACTTTAATTTTGTTGTATTAAATCGTCTGCTGGAGAATGTTCATGCGCTTTTTTACGTGTGAGCAGGTTGTGTTATTACGCGCTTAGATAGTAGTTCTTACAAGGAGACACGCCCCAGCTACCAATAGGAGATGGTGATGTGGGTTGTCTTAGCATTGAAATTAATCCTAATGGGTCTTTAAATTGCTTACGCGGACAAGGGGAGGGACTAGTTTTAGCTTGGATTTTGGGAAACTCATTTTTTTATTCGAGAGCGTCAGAATGCAGTTAATCTTTGAATTGTTAGGATGCCCGTCTCATTTTCCGATAATTTAGAACATCGAGATGACGCAGCTTTGAGAGCGAATGGTCTAGTGTTAATTGTATGGAATGGTGACCGGTGGAAAAACTTTATATCAAGCTCTAGATAAAAAAGGATTAGAAACTGATTGACTTGTTTTTTATTGGGAGAAACACCTTAAGCGAACAAATCCATTACTCACCACTTGACTGCTAACCCTGTTATGATTTTCAAGTGAATGAACTTGTTATACAGCAAAGAGGGTATTCCACAAGAACTGATACATTTAAACAGAAAATCGCCAGATTATAACATACCGGGTGTCCCAAAAATGACTGATGGATTTTAAAATTCAATAACTTGCAAACGGTGACAGCTATTTAAAATTTTTTTGCAGGAGGGTTATGTATAATGTAAGGAGTTTTTTTTTACCGTAATTTTTTATTTTAGTTCGAATTTCAAACAATAGGTGGCGCTGACGGTGATTGAAGGCCAGGTCGACGCTTCACTCAGCACTGATCACCTGGCCTTCAATCGCCGTCAGCGCCACCTATTGTTTGAGATGCGAACTAAAATAAAAAATTACGGTAAAAAAACTCCTGACATTAAACATAACCCTCCTGCAAAATTTTTTTAAATAGCTGTCACCGTTTGCAAGTTATTGAATTTTAAAATCCATCAGTCATTTTTGGGACACCCGGTATATATTATGCTACATCTCCTTGTTTAAATATATTTAATCGTTTTCAACTTTGATATTACGTTGATATATTCTCATCATAAAATTATTTCATATTTTCCAATTTTAGACTATTTTCATGGATTTTATAATATCATACACTATTTTTTTACGTTTCTTTACATATTTAGTTTGCACATGTACTTAGATTATTATAATTTAATATTATTGTTATTATTATATGCATGGTATTTCATATTTAAGTATATAACTTTTTTTCTTTTTGAATAAAATATTCCTGACTTTTTTTTTTGAGAAATCGAAATACCTCCAACCGGCATGGAATAGTTAAATCTAAAACAGAATCTGACCAAAATCCGACACATGCATGACTAAATAATAATAATAATAATAACTACTAACAGTTTGGTACACATAATTTTACAAAGTGAAATAACGGCGCTGAAAATAAAACCTTTTTTTTAAGCGTCTAATATTAAAAAAAAAATACTACACAAGTATTTCTTTCCATTTAGTATTCTGATCAAAATTTCCGTTGAAGTTTGACACGTAATTTTTACGGTAACTGCCCTCTATACCAAGGTAATACTACTAATGTTTTGTATCTCGATTAATTTTTTTTCTTAAGAATTTTATGTTTCTACACAATAGTTTATTTTATTTTCCTGCCTCCCGTAAGACATGGTGACGTCACTGCAACATCGTTGTGAGGTCACATTGTGATTTTGTGACCAGCGATTGTCGATGTGACGTCACGTGACGTCGATGTGAAGTCACAGTGACTAAAATGTGAAGTCGTTATGGCCGTTTTAGAGCTTTTTTGTGACGTCACATTGTGACCACTTTGTGACGTCGCAATGTGACCAATTTGTGAAAAGTGTGTCATTTGTGACTATTTTGACATTAACATTGTGACGAACTGTGAAAATTTTTTCAGAAAGTCACATCTTAGTCACAATGTGACGTCACTGAGTGGTGGCATTTTCGTCACAGATGTGATGTGATCAAAGTGACTCACAGTGACATCATTGTGACCATGCATGCTATGAGGGCTGTAATATGAATTCGTATAAAGTAAAAAATGAATGCGATAAACATAAACAAACACAATTAAAACAACATTAACTTTATATCTAATATTGATGAACTATAAAAGCGTGTTTTCAATTTGTTATCGATAACTGGTCGCGAGTAAGCAGTCAAATGCCATACTTCAAAATCGTTACTATTCATCCCAGCTGGAAACGACTGCTTTATAAAATATGAACAATCATATTCTGAATCATAAAGCAAAAGAAATTATTTGCTTAAAATGCCAAAAGAAAGTCAAGTTTTTGATACTTTCCCTTGAAAGAGGTTTTATTTCCTCTTTTCTACTCACGGTTATTGAGGTTATATAGTCTACCGTACAATTTCAAGAGGCACAAAAATGTTTATACCTACAAAAAATGAATTCATACTTCGATTTAATTTACTCAGGAGCATCAAGATGTGAAGATATTTATTCTTCCTCATAGAAGTCGCTTTCTTTGGTAAAGGGAAACCATTTTCTTGTGCAGAGAAGCATGTAATATGCCAAAGAAAGCGATAAACTCCTCTGGTGTTACTCACCTGGAAGATCGCTTTTCACGACCAACAATATCTTCCACCCTCCTTCGGCCCTGGGGTACCCCGGCAGTTTTCTGGCTGTTTGCACCGTGATTATCCTTTGTGTTGCTCCGAAGACGTCTTCTAGAGCACCTTTTGCACCACTTCGCCACACAATTTGATACCTCTTACCCCCTCTTTGGTTAGACATGATCCCCAGGTCACCCCCTTCTTTCTTTGTGACTATGTAACACAAATCGGGGTTCCCAAAAGAAACTCAAATATTGATAAACTGGACCTCCCTCTGGTGTCCCTCACCGGAGAACTCTGGGGTTCCACACCTTTCACAGAGTTCCTGTAGTCGCCGCTAAATTGTTTATTACTTGTTTCCTTACGTTTTTTATAAATATGGTAGAATTGGGTACATGGCGAAACTTTTGGTGCCCGTTGAGAATCACAATGGCACCTCGTCCTCTTTATAAATCTGTCTAACTCTATATCTCAATATATTATTCTGTGAAGTTGTGGCTTGCTGCGTTGCCAATAGACTTTGGAAAATCGAGCATTTTTCTTTTATCAACGTGTCAATAATATTGCTAAAGTATCAGTTCAAGAACATGTTTTGGTTCTATTTTGGAAAAAAGTGTTGAATTTTTTTTCTTTTTTTTGTGGGTGTTAATAAAAAATTTTTGCTATATTTATATCTTTCAAGTTTGATCTCTAAGAACTACGTACGAAATACACAAGATTTGAAGTTTTGTTTAGTTAGACGTGATTGTCTTCTATAAAATAGTGTTTTCCTTTTGGAAATTTCACGAATTATGATTTTTACCATTATTTCGATATAAGTTCAACAAATATACTTTTTTTTTCTATTTAAGGCAAATGTAAAACAGAGGGGAAATGTTTAATAGAGGAGCTGCAGGAAACAATTACATATCACTTATAAATTACGAGAGTTAATACTTTCGTTATCGAAGTTAAATTGCATGTTTTTAATAAATACTTAATGCATGTTTTTGCCTTATTGGCGATGCGATTTCGTCTGAAATTTAAGCGTTTTATGTTTAATTTGCATTACAAACTCATGCTCATGATTCTTAAGTCATCCATGTTGATTTTCAAAGAAGAAAACAAAAAGAAATGCACTTCTAATATATGAACACCTTTAGTCTTTACACTTTGTGTATCTTAATAGAACTTCTAATAAGTTAGATAAGGTGTCAAAATTAAAGATGTTCATAATATGTAATTACTTATACTGAAAAAATATTTTGGTCTCATTCTCCTTTTTAAGCTAGTGAAATTCAATTTTACATCATTTTTATATCAACGGATATATTTTGCCAACTGTTCCTGAGGGTTTAGTCTTGCTTTTTCAAACCATCCAAATTTCTATGGTGGAACTAAATATCCATTACACACTGGTTTTAACCCTCAGGTATTCAGATTAGGACGGCGCATCTTTCACATAGGTATATGGATTACGTCATTTTGAAAAGGGTTAAAAATCAGATTTCATGAAAATAGAACTCATTTCTAAAAAAATAATCATTGACGCTTGTTCAGTGTTTGAAAAATGCTTTTGGCATTTTTTTTGGTACTTGACAAACAGCGTTATCCTTTCATTTGTGCAATGTGACACTACCCGAAGTTTAATAAAATCTCAAGTAAAAAGTTCCATTGGGGGTAATTTCAGTGATCTTGTCGTCAAGATATTTAAGGTTTTCCTTTGAGAATTATTGAAAGTGATTCTTCGAGTGATATTGTGATATTTCTGGACATTTTGCGTTTTAAATACAATATTTAGGTAGGATCTTTTTAGTCCTTTGATTTAACTTATTTTATATATAAAAAAAAAAAAAGAATTTTGCTAAGCATCAGCCAGTTTTGACTGCATTGCTATATATAGAAGGAATGACTTCAGGGAGGAATTTTTAAAAGAGCGTTATCGTAGAAGGAACATCCCCATTTTACTTAGCCCATGCTGGTATGGACAGCACGAATTCAACTTTTCATATAATGCAAAGTGACTGTGAACATTTTAGGATTAATACATTAAACTATTGATGTAAAAGTCACCTCCAACCGAAACGCTCCATTATACCTACAAATATATATGGCAACGTCCACTATTACTCGTGTAACCATTCCAGTAAATTTTCATAAAAGATCCGAAATATTTTATTAAAAATTATAATTAAGATAAAAATTGATGTAATCCACTGTGGCCTACTCTCATAAAATATATCTAATTTGTAACAGAATATATTTTAATGGTCTATATAATAAATCAAAATTTTGGTACTTTTGTCACCAGAGTGTAACAAGAGTAAAAAAATTTTGATTCAATATATACACAAGTAAAATGCTTTTTTTTAATTTTTTTTTTTATTTTTTATTTTTACAAATTAGATATATGTTACGTGACTGAAACACAATGGCACAATTCAAATTTTTCCCTAATTATATTTTTTCATAAAATAATTGGGATTATTTATGAAAATTTGCTCGAATTTTCACAAAATTTTGAACGCATGTTCCCATACATATATATTTGTTAACTGTTAGTGTATTAAAATTGCACTTTCTATTCGCCTCTCATTGACTTTTGTTCTTAATGAAAATTCTCCCTTTCAGTAGGGTCAGGTGAGGTAATTATGACCAGGGGGGAAATATGACCATCCCTATAATGGAGAAAACTGTGCATGGTAAAATTTTATTTCATACTTAAATATTAACCTCATAATGTATTTTCTATTTTAGACATTCTTTATCACTAATCTAAAGTATTTTTTAAATCTAAATAGCAATTTGAAAAAAGTCAACGAAACTGTTTAACACGTTCGCTGCCGCTTACATGAAGATGTGATGATAGTTAATGTCGCACTGTAGAAGTGGGTTTTCCCAGAAGCCGATCACGCGCTTTCGCGTGAGCGGCAGCAAACGTGTTAATAAATGGATTTGTCATTTTGGTGGTCTAATGGTCTTAATTACCCCAATCAAATGCGTGTAAGCAAGTATAAAGAGGAAATATAGTGGTCATAATTTCCCCGCTAGTAGTTGTCTTAATTACCCCAAGCTTTCGTGATAGTTAGTTTTTGCTGGGGTAACTATAACCATCATTTTAACTTTTTTTTTTCAAAAAAAGGCTATGTTAATTAAAACTCTTAACCCTTTCCGGCACGGGCAAAATCTGTTTGTAAAATGAGAAATTATAGACTGACACCGGAATTCACAAACGATTTTTTTAGATATTTTGAAACCCCCAATTTAAGCTGTTATTGTAAATGCAAAATTTTACTAAAATATTATTGGTGCCATTTGCAACTTTGGAATTAAAATTAGGTATCCCAGACTGGGCACAGTGTGCCGGAAAGGGTTAAGAAATGATCTTAAAGGGTCAAAGTTACTTCCTATGTACTAAAAACATCACTTTTCCAAATCGAAACAAGCTAAAAAAATAACAATATTCAAAATGTAAAAAGTGTTCATAATTATCCCTCCTGACCCTACTATAGTACTTAGTCACAATTATCTTTTATATGAGATTAATATTACCATTGTTATCGGATACGATACTGAAAAATTATTTTCTAGAACTTATCAGATTTTTTCATAAATATGGGAATAATGATATCTTATTTGCTATTCAACTTACTTTCTTATTTTTTTTTTTCAAAGAACGAATTACAAATAAAAAAACTGTTTTCTGAAACGAATTACAAATAAAAAAAAGAAATTCCATTTGATCTGGCTGGCTTTAGCTTGTTGATGATGAAAACTTCGCCCCATTTCTCACAAATAAAGCACTTGAACCCAGTCTCTCCTTTCCAAATTCTTCAAATATAATGCGCTTGCACTCTATGGCAAATAAGGTGTGGAAAGGAGAAAGCTTTAAAGATGCAAGCAACTCCGCTTAAATTTTTATCACTTCAGTTTTTTCAAACAAAACAATAACAATGTTTTTTTTTTTTTTTTTTTTTTTTTTTTTTTTTTTTTTTTTTTTTTGTAAAAAAATTAACTTTTTAAGTGTTTTATTTTTTATTTTGGCGGAAAACTGATATTTAAATTATGTATATCTTCAAGTCGAAAATTTTGCTACTAAACTTTTGCCATTAACATAGGGTAACATCCCCAGTAATTGGCACTTTAAGAATTTCTCTTTAAACTTACTTCAATTTTCATTACAAAGAAATAAGATATTTACTTAGAAATATTTTTAAATCAAAGAATGCATATCTGTGCATCTATTTTGCCCACTAAAAGAAAAAAATTGAAAAAGTATTTTTATAAAAATATATTTATAAAAAGTTTCTGAAATCACCAGTAATTGGCACCTAAAGCACCAATGTATGACACCTTGTGATCCAGTAATTGGCACAAGTTTATATTTTAAAAAAACTTTACATTTTGCATTGGGTTTAATCGCTTTAAATGAATTTACTGTAGATGAAGATGCCATATTTCAGGTTTTTGAGAGTAATAAATCAGCATATTAGTCTGAAATGTGAACACTTTAAAACAATACAATATACTTACATTAATACCCAGTAATTGTTGTGCTGTCCCCAGTAATTGTCATATGAAGCTTTAATGAATTCCAATTACTAATAATATTTCATATTTTCAATTAAAAACAAATGATAAACAAAATTAGTCTATAACTTTAAAGGTATTTCCAAAATAAGTGGTTTAATCTCAAATTCCTTGAGAATTCCTTGTAATTGGAATAGGTGCCAATTACTTGGAACTAGCAAAATTGAAGCACCATTAATTGGCATCTATCATTAATTCAGAAATCCAAATATTTGTGTCGAAAATACTTTTACACAATTAAAGTAACCCTTTTCAACTAAACAAAACTGTTGTCAAATAAAATTTAAAATATATTATAAATCATATTATAATGAATTGAAAAACATGCCTTCCTTAAACCAAAGAAGAAGCATTTGCAACAAAAATGGCTAATTTCATACAAGCCATAATTGTTTCTCTTTTCTAGGCACTATTGTCATCTAGTAGCATAAATCAAAGTTATAATCTTTAACGTAAATGAGCATATAACTGGTATGAGGTCTTGCATTTTTAAAAGACTCGATATAAATCTTATTTTAGGACATGTTTGTAGGACGTGCCAATCACTGGTGCATGCCAATTACTGGGGGTGTTACCCTAGCTGCCAACTATTACGCATTTTTCCTACCACAGAAATTTTATAGCAAATATTGTGTTATTTAATCGTCGAAATCTTATGATTAAACATATGGAAAATTTCTGTACAATTTTAGTGGTAGCAAAAATGCGTAAAAGTTGGCAGCTATGCATTAAAATAAATTATGGCGTTCAATAACAATGAATTTGTTAATTTCTAACTAGTGATTTAATAACTTTCTGTTAGTTATTTCAGAATTGTCATATTTTCCAATAATGCTTTGTAGACAAAAAAATTTTCTCACTTTACATTTTTATGAAATATTCTTAAATCTGTTTAAAATTTCATATATGTTTTTGATTTTATCCCAATTACTTGTTTTATTAAGATTTTTTTGTATATTTATTTATTTCTGGATTTGAAAATGGAGACATGTAATCAAGGTATTTATATCACAAATTTTCAGACTGATTTTCAAAAAAAATAAATGTTAGTAAATTTAACTAATAATAAAATTAATGTCAATTTTTATCAGTATTGATATACATCGAAACGCAATTATTCCAAATAAATAACATCTTGTATTGAAGTGTTTTATTTCTTTTATGTAATCTGAGTATACGTAGTGATATCGCAAAGTTTCAATTACAGACAAATATATTTTTAATGCCACCTCTTACTACTTTTTCAAAAGAAAACTCTTTTACATACGTTTTCAAAACATGTGCTAGAGAAATATACTACGAAACGTATTTTTTTACATAGAAGTGCGATACAAAAAATATTCGTCTGTAATTGAAACTTTGCGATACCCCCTCGTATATATATATATTTATATTTTATATTGTAAGTATACAGTGGTGGAAAATTGGTGCAGTTATGGAGACTATGACACCGCTACTTTTCGCCTTATCTACTGTCAGAATTTTTGGATTTTAATTAAAGTGAAGAATACTATAAAAAAAAATTAGTGGTGTTAATAAGCTAATTCTCTCTGTCAATTTTACACCACTGAAGTATATCATTTTTAAATACATTGTTTAAAAAACTTTATTCCAACATTATAACGAAAAGTTACAATTCTTCAAACGGAGTTTTTCCTTTTTTTATTTTCCAAAATGGAAGATCTGCTAACGGAACAAAAAAATTCTGGTAACTTTGTTGCAAACAGTGACAAATTTTGCTGCTCCGTGAATTCACGGATTTGTTTTTAACAGTGTAGCTCTGAACACTTTCATCTTCATAAAATTTCAGAATGTATTTTTTTATAAAGAAAAGAGAACCTTTTTTGCAATTTTATTTCATAGCATTCTACATTACACCAGTTTCTTTTCTTTCTATGCTGTTGTACAAAGAACAGCATTACATCAATGAAAATTCCTATGATTCGTTCATCTGTGAATGTCATAAAGCCGTTCAGTGATAGCTTTCTTATCAAAGGTGAGATTAAAGCCAATTTCGCATCACCAGAATCTGACATATATTTTTTTTATCTTTTGAGCGTCAGATAACCGTTCAATAATCGAGCAAGAATGAGAAAAATAAAAATAACATGTAGAGCTAAAAAAAGAGAGAGGGGCAAAAGAAAATGTCACCAAAAGCGATGCGACGGATAAGTGCGAAAGAAAACTGTTTCTATCCTAATAACAGGGTAGGCTTTCGAGAGACAGAAAGAATAAGGGTCGGGAACATCTCTTTTGGAAGAGGGGTGCTCAGTGTCGTGTTTGCAGCTATCTCCCATTTCGTTGTTTGCATAGCTTTTGTCGTGCTTTCCCCATAGTGTTCAATTCTATTGTAACATATCGAAGTACCAAACTCTTACGTACATTTGTAATAAAAGTACCGCTGGGAAGTTCGTTGTTATTGAAAACTTTCAGACTTTGCTGCAACAATGTTGACAATTTTCTTCTTATAATACATGAATTACGGTGTGATGATCATCTGTGCAGTAAGATGTAAAAAAAAAAAGTGAGATTAAACTGGTATATAGTGTTAAAGTTTTTTAATTTATTTTTCTCTGAATTGTTGATAGAAAAAATAGCTATATAAAGTATCAAATGAATTTAAAAAAATCTAAGTTTATTTTTCAGCACTTTCTTTGTCAAAAAGTATTTTTACCGTGTTTTTTCATGTATGTTACACAGTTTTTTCCATTCAAACTGTACTTTTAAAATCGAAGTGAGTGCGGACTTGTCTCTTTATATATATATATAACTATTGGTCATTGTATAACTATAAGTGCCGGAAGTTTAAATTTACTTATTTAAGGGGGGTTCTGGACCCAAATTCTTCGACTTTCCTAAAAATAATTTATTAGATTTAAAAATTTCACCATTTTTTCTGCTTTAAATGACGTTTTAATCATGTTTCTATTTTAACTCGAACAGGAAATATGAATTTCTTCCCTTTGGTTTATTTTAAAACCTAGCTTTCAAGCAATAGTTGTCATGGAAACGACTTCTTGTGAAAATGCATTTTTCTTCATGATGAGTTTTTTACCATTTCTCGTACTTAAACTGTTATTACTCAAGAATCCAAATGTTTCAAATTTGGAACATGTCTTTTTCAGTTTTTTTTTTTTTATTTGATTTAGCAAATTTAAAAAGAATTTTTTTTTAAATGTGATTTTTTTAAGTTAGATTATATATATTTTAAACTTTTCAATTTAAATATTTTTTATTTTTATTTAAATTAATATTTTTTAAAATGCTGAATCAAAATTAAAGTTAATATATTTATGTATATTTATATGAAAAAAAAAATAACTTCTACAAATAACATTTCTAATTATAACGTTTTGAAGCAAAATAGATTTCTTCCTGAAATGTCTTTCCTCATTATTGAAAACAATATGAACGCTATTGCGCTATTACTTTTTGTAATATGTCACTCAAAATTTGAGCCAAAATAAAGCACCAATTCTTTTCGTCCATCATTTACAATATAATTAGGTAAAGACCGGTACGTAATATTATTAAAATTGTTTCTTAAAATTATGCAAATAGCAATGCAAAACTCATCAAAACCTACCCATTTGAACTTTTTAAAAGAGTTAATCTTTCACAATTGGGTTCACCAGATTATTAAATTCCCACATACTTCTATAACTATGCAGCAACATGCAAGATATTAAAACCATCCATTTCAATTTTCATTAAAATCCGTCCAGTAGAGCTGTTTAAAGAAAAGCTAATCTTCCATAATCTTGTTCACTTGACTATAAAACTTCTTTCATTTCTCTTTAACTAAAAATCGCAGAAAGATATGAAATAAGTAAAAATCATTTTGAAAAATTATCTAACTAACGGTGCAAATTTCATGAAAATTCATTCAGTAGAACTCAAGTTATTAACAGACGGATCCAAATTCTCGTTTGAATTTACACATATATATTTATATGTAGTATTGCAGACAAGCTTGTGGTAAACATTCAATCGAATGCATGGTAATTCCATTCAGTGATGCGTGAACTCATTCGATGAACACCGACACCTTACCTGTCGATAATGCAAATCGTGAAGTGGTCGAATGTCGAACAGGCAATAGAATAATTTTGTCTTGAAATTTCTGAATGAAATTACTAAGGCGTCTACGTAGCTTTTATTCTTCTGTAACAATACATCAACTAAACAGCTCCCACGTTAATGTTAACGATCAAGTCTTGCTGTGACAATTATAGTAGCTATTAGAGAAATTCAGAATGAAAAAAGCTGTAGTTATGCTGAAAATTCCAGCCAGCGCCATATGTTAACAAGTTGAAAATCGCACAAATTCGGTGTTTTCGCCGAATTCTACTGCTTTCTGATCAAACTCGCAATGATACAATCATGAAGTCACGCGTGTCTGATTGGTAAGGAACAAGAACGTCGAAAGATCGAATGAGAATAATTCTGCAATGAGTTCTGTTAAAAATGCGTGATAAGCTAAAAATATGAGCAGTAAACAAATATCCCAGGCGGGAAAAGTCTTGGAATAAAAATAAGTAAAAAGAAAAAAAGAAACGGCTCTTTTAAAAATATTCGAATTCACACTAAATAATAGAAATTGGTAAAAAATGATAAAGCGATTTAGGAATAAACTAAAAGGTTTATATTTAAGTAAATTGAGTAAGATAATAATTAATTCAAGGAGAATATAATAGAATTAATGATAGATGTTATTAAAAGATGGGAAATTAGTGAATATGTCGATAATTTAGCGTAATAAAAAGAAAATAAAAAAAGATATCGCGAAGGAAAAATTAGTAATATAACATGCATATAGTATATATAAAAATAGTATATATAAATATATATATGTATATATATAGAACCATTAGACAATACTAATATATATATAATTGTATACAACAGTAATAAAACAATATACAATTTTAAAATTTGACATACAATGTTATTTTTATAATTATTATTTATATTATTATTTATTAATTAATTATTATTTTTTAATTATTTTTATAATTAGGAAAAGATATTTTTCACAGGTAACATTTTTTTTCGCCAAAATTCTACGACTGAATTTGATAAGCTGGCATTTTTAAAGCCTCTATAGTTGTTCTTTGACCCTCTATGCATGACAGAAAGTTATCATAGCATGGAATCGTTCTTCCTTTTTTTAGTTGAGTCTTCATCCCAGATCCTCACTCCCGAATTCCCTCGACAACAATGTCGGTGTTTTCAAATGTTTTTGTGATCGGAGACTCTTGTACGACAAGAGAGAAAATTTCTCGTTCATCGTATAGAAAATCTTTGAAGGAGAAACACTTCTTCCTTTTCTTTGAATGCGCTTGTTACCGGACCTGTACTGAGACCCGATGTTATCGGGATTGTCGGCTCAAGGCGCCAAAAGCTAACAACTGTCGCAAATTTCTTCTTTGTGCTTTGCCGAGAATTCCGTGTCACATGGGAATGTACCTGGATAGTTTATAAACATAGTTATACCCTGTATATTTAAAATATATATTTTCATTTTTGAATGTACAGGGTTAAAAAAAAATATTCACAACATCAAGGGATTCTGGAGTGCGTTTTGACTGCTTCGAATGAGAGGAATTTTAACCCTTTGAGCTCTGGTGGTAGAATTTTCTACCCCATAATTTTAATTCCGAAATGTCACAACGGCACCGGAAAATTCGACCAGATTTCTTTGAAAAAGTTTTAATGCATTTTTTCGTGTATATCGTTAACCGGCTTTTTTCTTTGCAAAATACTGGTGCCAATGTGACATTTGGAATTATTGAAGAAATTTACCCACCAGAGCTCAAAGGGTTAACACTAGAACGCCCGGGTGGAGTCGATTCGACTCCAATCATGTAACTAAATTTCAATTTGAACCAGAAAAATTTTCTTGAAATAATATAAATTTAATCCATGCAAATTTACGTTAAATAAATCAATTAAAAATTTTTGAATAAAAATTCTGGTGAGAAATATTAGTTTCAAACTTGAGTAGAATTTCCGGGCTTTCTAGTGTTAAACTACAATTAACGCAACCTCTTCAGACCACAGGGTTTAATTTTATACATTTCTTAACTTCAGTTATGAATTAAATTGCAACAAACTCGGTCGAGACATTAGTACTCCTATTATGCCCATAAAAAATTTCATCCAAATTGGTTCATAAATTCGAGAGTTACAAAGTGGCAAAATTTATATATATATATATATATATGGGATATACATATAAGTCAACATTTCAACGGAGGGTGATTTTGGGATCTAGGGGTCCCGATGGACGAAAATATAGCAAAATTTACCGATGGAATTATTTTCTGGGACGGCTGCAATAGGTAGTTTTTTTACTTTTTGTAATGAAAGCTACTTAAAAGTTCCACAATTTTGGCCACCACTGTATATGCACTTATTGAAATAGATTAAGGGTTAAATAATTATAAATTAAAAATTTGGATTTATTAGTTAAAAGATAAACTGTTTTGAAAGAAACAATAAACGAAACCCTTTTAGCGATCTTCTACCACACTTCCATTACACTTACCCACTTGTTTTATATTATTTTTTAATGAAAATAGTATGTTGTAAAATTTATAGAAATAAGAGAAGAAATATAAATTACTATAAAATTTGGGGGCCCCATGGACAAATTTTTCTCGTGCAAAAATCGAGATCTGTCAATTGTGTTTTCTCAGCACTGTTTAACCTTTCAGCGGCTGCGTTAAAAAATTTTCACGCGTGGGCACACGTGGTATTTTTTACGCCACAATTGTTTCGTAATTTTACAATGTTACAAATGTTACATAATACTGCTAAAATAGGTAAATTATATAAGCCAGTGTGCCTGTTAATAGAGAAACTAAATTTTATATTTACCTGCAGAAAACATTATCCAAAAATATAGTATAAAAAAGGTATGTATGAACTACCTAAAATAAATTGAAGAATAAGAATGACCTTCAAGATATTTAGTGCCGTATGTTTGAACACAATTTATGGAATAGTACTTTTGTAGTGAATTTTCGCACCCAGGCCTACAGAACGGATAATTTAAAATTTTAATCTCTTCAAAACTGCTACTGCATGAAGCCTCCTTTAAATCATACATAAAGAAGAGGAAAACAACATTATGTTACACGATTAATTATTTTTCTGGACGACATTTTACATTTAACGACAAAAAATTGTTGAAACAATTGATTATATACTTAACTATAATACTGCACAAAGTAAACAAAAGCAAGAAAAAGATAAATTTGAAAAAAAAATTTAGAAATAAAAAGCAATATTCAACTACGTTGATACATGACACAGCAAGCAAAGCAAAGTATAAAACCTGTGACTGAGATACTCGAAAATAGCAGTTCTGTGAATTTGTATGGAAATAAGTAATTCGAGATTAAGAGTTTCTTCTTGTACTTCCAAATTCAAAGAAACGGAAATAAACTGATTTTTCTTAAAATAAAATTTCATTTTACTTTATTATTATTTTTTTTCTATTGCATAATTTCGTGAGATATTTTTTATTTAAGTGTTTGATAGTGTTGTCAATCTGCATGTATTAAATGTAATCATTTAGAGAAAAATATTTAAAAATTAATTTTAATATCTATAAAATAGAATTTAACTCCGGGGTAGCGAAGGGTGGGCGGGAGGTGATTGGAGTTTAAAATGAAAATATGTAAATAAAAGCTCTTACGTTATAATGATACATGATCTAAAAAAGAAAAAAAAAGTAAGGAAAAGCAATAAACATTTTCCATAAAAATTAGAATGGAATTTAGCTTTAAAACAAACACATCTTCTTTAGTGAAAAAAAAAAAGTGCGAGCGAAAAGTAACGGCAGGAAATTTTATGTTTTATTGCAACTGCCGTTCGTCAATCTCATTCTTTTCTTTGCCCTGAAAATTAGATCATTTTTTTGTCTTTATTACGAAATCTTGAAACAGCAAAATTTTAAATTTATTTATTTATTTTCATAATATCGAATTTTATAGGCTCATATTAGCTAAAACTACTTTATGAACACGTAAAACATTGTTCATTTCGTGAGTATAATGATTCAAAATCGCTCCCAATAAAAGATCCTGGCTATGCTACTGGGTATTAAGTGTCATATTTCTCATTCACCCACCTCCCTCTCAACCTTTTTTCTTTAGTTAAATAAAAAAGAATACTTCCCAGTTAAACTGATGGCATTGAGCTCACAGGCTACAAATACTAATTGTACATTAAAGCCTTATATTTTCAAGGGTTAATTCCGTTCGAAAGAAAAATTAAGAAGGGGAAACAGCTCTCCCCTTTCCTCTTTTTTTTATACTTAATCATTGAACCTCCTATACTATAAAAGACATGCTTTATCATATAAAAAATGTATATCCAAAATTCAGAACAAATGAGATAATTCTTAATAAAAACCCATTTAGCATTTATATAATTTAAAAGAGTTATACCCCTCTTTTATACTTAACCATTAAACTTCCAAAACTATTCAGAGATTTGAGCGAAATCTGAAAATTTTGTTTGAAAAACCCATTTATATAAATTAAGGGGGGGGGGATTAGAACCCCTGTTCCCCCTATTTATACTTATTCAATGAACACCTATTAACAGTCATGGAATCGCCTCATCAGAATGATCCTAATCTAAATTTTGAACGAAAACTTAATTCTGCATGAAAATCCCATTTATATCAACTAAGGGGAGAGGCATGAGCCCCCCGTTCCCCCTCTTATACATATCGAATGAACTCCAAAAACTAATCAGGGAAGCGCCTTGTCAGGATATATCTACTTACAAAATTTCAAGTGGATCGGATATTTTTATCATGAGTTATCGCGTTACGCACGAACGAACATACATACAGAACGGACGGGCACATAAGCTCTCAGGCTATGATAGCCTGTGAGCTAAAAAACGTATTTTTGTTGGTAGATTTTATAGCGTTTTGGTAGATTTTTTATTTTTACTTATTTATTTATTCATTTTTATTTAGTTTTTGTAGCGTTTCTGGTAGATTTTATAGCGTTGAAATTTCAGGGCAAATAGTTTGATTTAATTTTTTATAATCTAATTGTTTTAATTTATTATTAGTTATTATTAACTTGATTATAGTTTTCTTTTTCGCAGATAACAGTTATTATTAATCCCAACTTTTATTATTTTCTTTAAAAATTCCGATTTCATAAAATTTAATTTGTTATCAAATAGAAACATAATATATATATATATTCTAAATATAAGAAGTCTTTTTAAAATGATTTTAATATTAGGAGGCTATTTTATTTCAAATAATAGTATCTTAATTGTATTGAACAGTGACAATTCATTAAGTGAATGTACATATTAGAATAAATTTAATAGAAAAAAATTTCACACTTTTTATGCAAGAATAAATTTTAGACATTTAACCGATTAATCCATTGAAATATTAATAGAATTCTTCTAATGATTACGATTTGTTTATTTATATTAAAGGACACCTCACACCTCAAGAAATATCTGCTAAATTCGCATTTTACTAGACGATGAATATTTAGTATTGGCCTAATTCCTCGATGTTTTTCGTCTTGCAAATTAACTGCGATTATAGCTGATAAGCAAGTTTCTCTTTTTTCGCGCATCGCCTGGACTTTATTGACAGGTTCTCGCCGTTATTCCAAATTATTTAGTGCGTGGTAGGGAAACAAGACAACGGAGGATTATGTGATACCGCTAAAAAAAGAAATATCTATTATCGTTCTGTAATTCTAATTCACTCCTCTTATAATTTTCGACGTTATACAAATCGCGGCACTTTTTTGTGTCGTATTTCTCCATTTAGAGGACCGTTTCGAATAAGTCATCGCCATTACTTGAGGCTGCGTCGCCGCATTTGAGAGGAATAGGCAATGGCCTCGACGCGCTGATGTGAATCCTACTTTATGAAGCGAATAAATCCTTAATAACGACACACCAAGATCGGACCCGTTTTAACGATCGTCACAAATCAACGGCCTCTGACCCGTTTAGAATTGGCTTGAGATCTTTTTCTCTATTGCAGACACATAGTTTTTGCCGCCTTGCTCTTATTCTAAGCTTATGTTTTATCTGTTTCTTCCGCTGAAGAATATTTTGTCTTAGATCATCTTTAACTGCAATAAGAAACCGCATCAGGTCTTGGTGGTCTTTTTTTTTATAATCTATTTATGATTTAAGATTTTTTGTCGCAGTTTAGTCGACATAATGTAAGTTGTAATTCATTGCAGTAGCCCTGGTTGGCTTTTAAAGGAATTGTATAAAGTGTGAAAATTGCATATAGTCTGATAAATGAAAGTCCCAAAAAACATTACTGACTCATGTAATCTGCCTTTTTCTTCTTTGAACAACATAAAATGAGAAGCATTTCAAATTGTTAGAAAGTTACGCTTTTAGAGGGATGGTTTTGAAGACAAATACTATAACAAAAGCCCAAATTGCTCATGTTTTTCTGTTAAGATCTTTTGTGTTTTACAGTCTTTCCCTGAACATACATGTATCTCAAAATTCCGTAACAAAGATTTGTCCCACCTTTGATTGGTATCCCATGTCTCTATAGAAATAATCGCTATTTTGCAATTTTTCGCCAGATTCCTTTAAATTCCACATTGGTATTTAAAAAATAATATTAATACACGAGAACAAAATATCATGTATTAGGGATAAATCATGAAACACGTTCTAAACTATCAGACTATTTTTTAAGAAACATCATTTTTTCATACAACGAAATTACATATCTAAATAAACAATATAATATAAACACAATGCAGTAAAAATTCATCTATTGTCATTTCTGTCAATATTCAATGATGGGTTTCTTTCGTGCAGACGATTTATAAAATTTACACACACTATGTAATACACTAAAAGTGACTTACGTTTAAAAATGCCACACCACAGCTTCTAACAATTATCACTCATAGTCTGTCTTGTAATCGAATTCATTTGTATGTCAAAGTGAATTCTATACACTCCATAATCTACAGAAAAATTGTTCCAGTACACCTCAGTGATATACATGAATTTCACTGTAATTCAAATAGTGTAACCTCATTAAATACTCTGCGAACAGATTTTTCCAATAGTTATAAGGGAATGTCTTCGGGCGTCATTGTAAACTGTAAATTCTACGCACTACTTTTTCCATGGGGAGCATTAAATGGTAAAACTTAACTTTATATATGTATAACACGGTAAACCAAGCATATTTTGGAGAATTCGACCACTGCCAAGCAAACTGAATTCGAAGTTGTAAAAATTTTTAACTATGTGTTTGAACGTGTTAAAAGCTGTTGAAATTAAACTTTAAAAATAGTTACATTAATCTCGGATGATTAACCGTCTAAGGCCCTTGTATTGCCATAAGAAATTATTGTAACCAAAAGTGTATTTTTATTAACACTCTATAACTGGAAAGAGTTCAGACGTCATTTTTTGAAAGAATGATAGGCATTTTCACTCTTTCTGGAGTGAGTTTTGCAAAAATACTCTCCTTAAATAATGGAATTTTCCACTCACTAAAAAAAAAAGCAAAATACTTCACTTCATTGTCATCAGAAAAATATGCCACTCTGTTGTCGAGAGTGAAATATCTCACTCCGCTGACGAGAGTTAAAGCTTCGCATTACACACTTCTTTGAAGAACCTTTGAACCAATATATGGAGCAAACGAATGGAAAACACCAAAATATGACACTTCTTAATTTTCAAAACTTTATTTTAGAATGTAACTTTAGAAATTATACTGATTTGGTTCAAAAACGCACTTGTTTTCAAGATTGAATAGACACTACTCTGAAAGAGTAACTATGTAATCTAGGCAAGAGTGAGTATTGCATGTATTACTCATCAGCCAATCAGAATAGCAAACCTACGACACTTTTCTTTATGATAAAAAAAGACGTCCGCCATTTTAGGATTAAAATGTAGGTATAGTTTTAAAATGATTATTTAAGAAACATAAAGTTATGTCTTTTTTAATTTCAATCTTTTATTCCTATAGATTTTGTATGTTTTGATTATGAGTTAAACAGTTCTATGCTACTTAGAAAAAGATTGATATGGAATTATTTTCCTGATTTCAGCAGTGTTTTTCTTCTGTTTGTCACTCTGGTGCAAAATATATTAATTTGCCATTGCTCGAAAACAAATTGCTGACAGAGAGGTTGATACATGGCACAGAAGAATATAAAAATTAATTTCCTGTTATTCGAGATAAAATGCGTTGAGAAAGTGTTTTGATCTGTTGGATTTCTTGTCGCCTTTTTACTGTTTTCTTATTACCAACACTTACTGTAATTATCGTCATTATTATTTAGGAGTTAAATATGATATTTCCTTATTATGACGTTACGAAAATGTTTCAGATTGAAAAATAGCCTGATATTGGGAAAATGTCTTTTTGCATATTATAGTTTTTAATAAGAAATAAATCTTTTGAAATTTTTTTATTACTAATAACATTTTTAATTATTACTTAAAATCCTAAATCTTCATGCCGATGTTTTCAGATTTAAAATCTACAAAATTTATAAAATATGAGGAATTTCTTGTAATATATGGCAAGATTTCTGAGAAGTTGTAAATCTAAGAATTTATTTAATTCAACTATAGTAGTTTGTTCTCGTTTAATAGTACAATTATAAAATACTAATTAATCCAATGGGTATAATTATTTTTTTAAGTTGTATATAAATATTTTTTTCTGTTTATTATTTTAATGAAACATTTAATTATCAATATTTTGAATCAGTTATTAAAATTACTTCCTATTGTAAAGGCATTTTCTACGCTTGTGATTTATACACGTAATTATTCGCACTAAAAATTAAAACACCATATTTAAACATTGAATTAAAGTGTTTTTATGCCTGATGTGAAGTTTACAGATTAAAATGCTATATTATATTTTTTTAAAGCCCATAGTATCACTTACAGAACATAATAATAAATATGCTTTAAACAGTTAAATAACTACTTTTTTACATTTGAAATGTTTTTTAAACAATAAGAACACTACATATGTAGTTATTTCTTTTCTTTTTATCTTTCCTTCTTTTTTCTAATTTCCCAAATCAATCTTTTTCTTTAAAACATAAGAAATATATTTAGCTCATATTCACAAAATACAACATAAACGAGAATAGAAAAAAAAAAAAATAGATATGGCTTATCATCTCGTTTCATACATAAGTGTTGTACTGACATCCGTTTTTCAGCAATAGCGGAAGAAAATTCGAAATCATGATTAAGTTAAGGATATGTTTAAAAGAAAAATGTATATACATTCCAGATAATTTAAAACTTTAGACTCCATGTTTATATAGACTAAAACAATGAAAAATTACACCACATTAAAGAAAAATCGATTCTTAATATTTATTCTTAATATTAGATCAAGTTTAGAGTTTAGTAAAAACGATGTCAGCTGATAAGCAATGTCTTTTAAGTGGAAAAATTAAAAGTATTTTCGAACAATGGGACTGCCAAATAGCGATACTTTACAGAAAAATATGGTAAAAATGTTTCATATTTAAAACAAAAATTAAAAGGAAATCACACATTGCTAATTATTTAACATTCATCTGTTGTATAGTTATTTATAAAAACTTAAAAGTAACTAAAATACAGTAAAAAATAACGTTTTATTAGATTTAAATCCATTAGTAATATGTTCTGAGATCTAAATATTAAAAGATTTAATTACACATGAAAAAAAGAACATAATTAACGTACATCATCGGAATTATTAAAATACTAAATACAACTTAATGGGTATATCTGAAAAGAAAGCCATAATGTTAACTGATAAAGATTTTGATTAATTACTTGCCCTTGTGGATATTTTGAAACTGTTAATATATTTTTAGGACATGCAATAAAAGCAAACACAAGGATAAAATTCGAATAAAATATTTCTTGTCGAAAGTATTTTATTCGTATTTCCGTCAGTAGTCTAATTTAATTCACGCGTACCTTTAATTGTTTTTTCTTTAAAAGTTCAATTTGTGTTATAACTTATGAATTAAATAAATATTGGCAATAACGTATTTTATTTCAATCTATACCATGCTTGATCTTTTTTCATTGCATGCTCTAAAATATGAAGGTCTTTTAAAATGCCTATAGACGCAGCATAAAAAAAGAGTTCACTCAATAAAAAATAACCCTTCACTCCTTTGAAAGAGTGACTATTCATTGAAAAACGCACTCTCTTAGCAAGAGTGAATAGTCTCTCTTCTGAAAATGTGATTATTCACCCCATATTTAGAGTGGATATTCATTTCCCAGGAGTGAGTATTCATTCACTCTTTCAAAGAGTCAAGAATTTAACTTTTGCTCAGAGTGAATTGTCACTCTAAAAAGGTTGGGCATATTTTGACTCTGTGTTAAAGCAACTATTCACTCCTACTCCTTTTTATTTAGCATACAAAAAATATTATTTTACGACGAAGCTATGAAAATAACAATCAATTTAGCGTTTCTTATTTAGATATTTTATCCTATATCCTATATCTCATAATCTCCCTATAGCTTTCTCAAATTTCAGAATAAACAATATTAGTATATTAATGGATCAGCGGAACGTGCAAAAATAAATTGACATTAAAATAAATTGAATCAACGTAACTGTTTGCGAATATATGGTGTACTGTTACTACTCTGAAAAAAAAATGAAATTGAGACTAAAAAAAATCGAATTGAATACGTTTGGATCAAAAATGAACACATCGCTTCTCAATTTTGAAACGTCATATCAAATCCAAAGAAACGATAATTTTGTACCCTGGATTGGTTTATTTCATCCATGTCGGCACAAATGATGCTTATTAATGTGAATATTGAATTATGCACAGTATTTTTAAATAATTTAAAAGTTTTTGCAAATAATGCCCTTGTCATAAAAATGTTCGATTTGGTTATTTTGCTAATACTTTTGCTATTTTTTGTAATAAATAATCAATCAAATGTTTATTGTTAATATTTTTGAGCAAAAAATAAATGGCAGTATATTTTTACTTTAATTTGTAAATTCTGGGGGAAGTTCATACCGATTTATATTTGAACACAACCATAGAATCAAAAATGAGTGGAGGTGTTTCTCAGCTTCGAATACATTCGGATCGGAACTATTATGAGTATGTGAAGTACTTAAAATTAAGTACTTTTTACTTAACACTAGAACCGCGGCGACGGGTCATTTTGACCCGTATCATATGGAGAAATGTCGATTCAAACCAGAAAACTCTTAATAAAATAAGCTAAATATTTGCCGAGCAAAAATATTTTCAATAAGTAACTTAAACAGTTTTAAATGAAAATTCCGGTGAAAAATATTTTTATAAAACTTGAATGAACTTTTCCGCGGTTTTAGTGTTAATTTTGCGAAAAATTTTTTTTTTTCAGTGTAATAAAGTAAAAACTGACAAAATTCCCTATGTAAACTTATTTTTAATTTCTTTAAAAGGATAATTTTCTACACGAAAATATAAATTTTGTCAATTCAGGAGTGCTATAGATTTTTCGACTAATACTGTAAAAGTATCTCTGCGAAAACGGAAAGAAGTATTGAAATTTACACTTATGTCTATTACCTTAGTATTATAAAAACTTTGCCTAATGGAATTATTTTTAACTTATTAGCATAATTTGACTGCCAAGTTGTACATATTAACTTTAAAAATGATGAATTTGTTAATAGCATTATTTTTTTTCATGTACTTTAATTTCTTTTATTTATTATATTTTCAATATATACCAACTCGTGATTTTTATGCTTGATTTAATCGGTATACAAAAATTATACCATGCTGTTGAATTCCAAGACGAAATCATTATTTCACAAGCACAGTCCAATAAATTCTGTTGACGAATTTAGGACTGGAAATTCTATTGAATAAATAATTTTTGGGTCAAAAAATTCTTTCATTTGGCTGAATTTGGGTGCTGAAATCAAACTGAACAGTAACTTGCCTTATTTCTTTTTTATGAAGCTAATTAATGTAAAACACCAGCATTCTTTTTAAAATTTCAAGAATTTAGTTCATAAAACATTTAGTACACTTTGAACTACAACAGTGAGTTTTAATTACAAACGTGAAATTTTTCAATTTGATTTCATAATTTTAGGAGGGTTCAAAAGGCAAAAATTTGTTTCATTATTAATTTTTATTAGAAGCCTAAACCATCATGAAACCATACTGTTTTGTATCACTTATTTTATAAAGATTTCAGAAACACCGTTTAAAGGAATGCTGCAAAAATATATTGGAGAATGAAGACGAATAATTTAAAGGGATTTAAAGGGACTCAAGTGTAATAAGAAAATCTTAA
Source organism: Maratus speculifer (assembly GCA_964019185.1). Lineage (NCBI taxonomy): Eukaryota > Metazoa > Arthropoda > Arachnida > Araneae > Salticidae > Maratus > Maratus speculifer. Next base: position 67,179,189 of record OZ025299.1, on the reverse strand, counting down.
TTAAACGCAAGAAAATGTTAGTAAATCTTTGAATTGTTAATAAACGTTCTTTCGGCTATAGTGGTATGACTGCAAATAAACGCGGAATGCACTACAAAAAATCCTTAACAAACTGAATCCTTAAAGTAATTGCCATTTAGGTAAACCTGTGAGTTGTTATCTTACAAAAATCACTTTATCTCAGATTTAATGAATATGGACAAAAACTACGACAGTAATTAAAAGAAAATATTTGATTAAAGTATGGCTGTAGATTTGCTTAAATTAACCGATATAGACGGCAACACATGTCATGATCTTGTTAGCTTACAAGACATGTTTTTTATTGCTGAAGTTATTGTCACCAGGAGTAACGCATACCACTTCTGATGACATGATAACGATGAATTGTTGCCTTTCGATTTCCCTATTCGATAAGCGTAGAATGTAATCGTCTATCAATTTAAGGATCTAAGACACGTGGCTTACTCAGGCTTAGACATCAAGGTTATGGGAGTTGGTTACTTAAACAGTTGGATACTTTGAACCAGTTGTCAGTAAATCAATCATTTTTGCCAGTGATGGTTTTTGAATGTGTTTCAGTGTATGAACAACATCATTTCTCTCAGAAATTCGGCAAGACACCTAATAAAGTTTGTTTTGTCGTTTAAATTGAGCATGACGAAATTGTCGTTTTATGTTATATAAATTTCTTTTCCAGTTGTTAAATTAACAGGAGGCCTATAAATGGCCGTGTGATTTTTTTTTATTTCTTTTTTGAACAGAATTTTGAGCAGGGAGAATTCGAACACAAAATTCCTTTGTGTACATTTTCAAATCCCAGAAAACTCGTGGTACAGATAATTATTTATTCTCTATTTGACAGAGACTTTCTATAAATGAGTGATAAAAATTGAATAAATTTGCATTAAACAAACTTATTGTAAATTCTGCTTTTGTATGGTCCATGTCCAAGAAAAAAAGAACAAGAATAAAAATCGCACATCAGACATACATTATAAAACTTTTTCCAAATCTAACAAAATATTATTTAAAAATTTTTCATTATTCCATACATTGAAATTGATATAAATAACATGAAAAAAAAAAAAAAAAACTTAACTCTCAAAAATACCTTTTCGGAATTTATTGTAAGTATTTGTTAACATTTAGGAATTCTTCCGTTCAAACCTGTAAATTATCTAAAGAATTTATACTGAACCCGTTATAGACTGAAACCACGGATGTATTGGAGGGTATATGGGGGAACATGCCGTATACCTTCTGGATCTAGAACACCGTATACCCTCTGTTTCCCATGGAAGTTATAGTATATACACTCTAAGGTATACCATCATGGCTTGAACGAATACTCTATGCCTAGAGGGTATACCCTCTGTTTTTGTTACGACTACACCACTGACTAAAACGCAGATAAGTTTCACAATGCATACCACAGCGGTAAAAGCACTTCCAGCCAATACAGATCATATTCAGTCCTGTAACTGAAATGTGTTTCGAATCTCTGTAAATGAACGATAAATACGGTAAATGCTCTTTATAATCTATACACAACTATAAAACTATAAATTTTAACAAAAACCGATTTCAAGCATTTTTTTGTATTTCTTGCTCAATATTTTTAACTACTGTAGAAGCATATCTAATCTTCCTCTATAAGTGCATCATACATAATTATATACCCAGTCTAAATTAAGGGAGACCCGTAAGAAAAAAACCCAAAATTTTTATTATTGATTTTAAAGTAATGAATTTTGGTGTACTATTTAAGAATCTTTTTGTAAGGAATAATTAGCAAAAAAATTCACTTTTTATTAAAAAGTATATTTTTTATCGGGAATTTTATGATTTTTTTTGTCGAAAAAAACACTTTTTAAAATTACTACTCCTCATCCAATTTTCAATATTTTGGTATTACTAAAATTTCTTAAATAGTGTTATAGTATATGGAAAAGACCTAGGGAGGGATATTTTTAATTTTCTATTTTAATCAGCTAAAAAAAATTTCCTTAATTTCGTTATAATTTTCATGTTTATCAATTTATGTAAAATTTTCAGAAATAATTAAAAAATATATCTTTCCTTACTTTTGTTGCAAATTTTTTTACAATTCTAAAAACATAAACACTTTGTTTCTAAATCATTTTACCACTGAGCCTTAGTACTTTGAACTTAGGCAAAATATGAAAAAAGTCATTTTCAGGAAGACACATTTAAAGTATAAAATACAAGAGAAAGTAGTAAAAAAAACTTATTTCATGTTGAAACTATTTTTTATATTAATTTCTAATATATCAAAACTATTTTTAAGAAAAACTTTTTATATTGAACACAATAGAAAAAAATTGTAGCCAGTTTTGTCTTCGAAGAAAATTCCTCGATTTTCATCCCTCACCATCAGTTGTTGGAGCTGATGTAAATGTGGAACCTTTTATTCCTTCACATGCTCCACAAAACATTTCGAATTTATGCGCAAATCCACTGTACTTTTCATAAGAATTTTCATTTGTTTTGAAAAACAATCTGGGCATGCAGTAAATGTAAAAAGTTCAGAAATTGAATAAATATCAACATTAATATAATGATGGAGTATGATTAGATGTTAAATTAACATTTTGTCTTGTAGTACTTGCAATTTCTGTATCAATAATAAGATTAAGTAATCTTACGTTTTGTTTCATACTATTATCAGTATTAACAGATAAGTTAGAAACACTGGATATACTTTTTTTCAGGGACTTGAGTAATCACACTTTCTGCTTTCCATCTTTTAGAAGCCATCACGTTCATATGTTGTTTACGTTTCTTCGAACGAGGCATTTCAGTATATTTTTTTAAAATATACTTGTAGAATATAAAACTTGAATTAACACTACAAAATATCCATGTGCAAACACTAATTTAAACGAAAAAATGCGATGTATACAAGCAAAAACAGAAGAGCGACACGATAGCGTTCGATTAACGTTTCGATTAACGTGAGTTAACGGTTATGGATAATTCAGAACAAAAGAATGTATTCTTCTTTGATTAATCTTACTAAAATTAAAATGTTATTAACTGTACCTAACTTCGTTTAATAGTGTAATATAAAAGTAAACAAAGATGTGTAAGCTTTTTAAATGGCCGCTAGTCCTTTAAACTCTGGTGAATACAATTAAAAAAGCTCATTTACTACCTGTTCCAAGTGTCCCCGAGTTCTAAAATTTTGCATGGATATTCGCACATATGTATATTATCGTTTTCTGAGATAAAATGTTTTTTGAACTTTTGATGATTTTTGGCCGAAAATGGGGTTCGGGTCTCCCTTAATCGTTGATATATTCTGAAAATATTCTTTGTAAAGCAATTTTGTAACGAATCTAATCTCAGAAATGACAAATAAAACAGTTGGTGAAAAATGTTTCCAATCTGAGGACGGAAATGTTTGCTATCGGATAGGGCTGTTTATTTTATTATTTATAATTTATTATTTTATAATCTAATAATTTCCAAAAAGAATAAAAATAATTAATTAATCCAATATTCTATTATGCATTGGAGATTAAATTTAAGAAATTTCACTTTTATGGAACATTGCAGTAAAATAAAGAATAAATGCATCACTGTAAATATCTTCAGACTGCATTTTGAAATAACACACGCAAAATGTATAAAAAACAAAAGTTTTCTGTAAGGAGGATAAAGCAGTGTGGGTTAGTCAAATATGTTTATGTATCTTTCTTTCTTTTTTGTTTTTTCTTTCGTCTTTAAGTATTAAAAACATCCAGTACTTGCACGCTTACAAAAAGTAAATACCAGACGGTATTCAGAAATTCAGACATGAGAGACATTGTTGTGAAAATGTCTCTCTTTGTTAAACCATGGAGGAAATAAAGCAAAAACTGATATGGAAAGAAAACAATAAAGTGATGAAACCATGGAGAGTATAAGAAATATAGTAGGAAAAAAGAAGGTAAAAGAATGTTTTGTGTAATTTTACGATAAGAAGAAGTAAATATATATGTATTAAAATAAATAAATAAATAAATAAAAACACAGAAAGCATCCAAATTTTAAAATAAAATAATCAAGTTAATTCTTTTTTAGAAGCAATAAATCAGAGATATAAATAACAATATTGACGACGATTTATGATTCTGATGACGATAGCAAATAATTACATATCTGCAATTAAAATGTGTTATTTTGACATTTTAATGAAAAACATTATAATGTATAATATTTTAAAGGAAAATAATGAATTACATACATTCACCTGAGCCCCCCCCCCCCCCCGAAAAAAAATCAAATGTTGAATTCACAAATAAAAATATCATAGAAAATAATCTATAAATTAGTTTAGCATATGCAATTGACATTTATAAAATTCACCCAAATCACATTGAAATTATGCATTAAATTAGAAATAGAGAAATAATAAAGTTGAAAAAAAGACAAAAGACAGAAAATATGATAAAATGAAATAACGTTATAGACCTACGCAAAAGAAAAAATCAATATCGTTTTACCTGGGAGGGAAAATAAATAAAAAAGAGATGGCGATGAAAAAGTATGATTTCTTGGAAGTTTTATGTGACTGGACTACGATTATGAACGTGAAATAAGACTGTATTATCCAAGAAAATTTTGTATTGATAGCTGTCAGAAGTATTGTGAATACCCTAGCTATCGTGAGTATCAAAGAAAATTTGCACAAGTACGAGAGATAGAAATAGAAAAGGAAAGACTTAAAAAATAAAAGATTAAATCATGTAAAAGTGAGCAAATAACACTAGAAAATAGAACAATCGGTAAAAATGTAAATAAAATAAAAGTTTATGTCCTCGTTTAATTTCCATTTTAAGTTTTAGTTTGTTCATTTCTACCCAATGTTTCCCCCAAAAATTTGCATATTCATGCTATACCTTATATGAAAGACCAATAATTTTAAAATTAAATTTAATGGTGCTGCCATCCATGTAATTATTGAAAAAGTTAACGTTATAATAATTAGAAATTAACGATTTGGAATTTTTACTTAAAGGATAAATTTTTTGAAAGGAATATTAAACGAAACTCTGTGTGCGATCTCGATCACACTTACCCACTTGTTTAAGATCCACTGTTATGCAAATTTGATAAGATGTCATAATTAATATCAATGTCGCCAGTTTGTCAAGATAGCCGAATAATGTTTGAAGAACGTGCAAAACCCCAACGCATTTGAAACAAAAGACACGAACTATTATGAAATTAGATATAGTTTCATGATTACAATAGGAGGATGACCCCGCCAGTACATGATTAATTTTTTTAAATATTGCCTCATTTCTTGCGAAAGTGAGTTTTATACGTCGCACTAGACACAATATTTTTCTTTGAATGCACACCCGTTATTATATTACTATTTGCTATCAGCTGTAAAAGAAGCTTTTTTATGAAAATTATTTTCTAAAAATATAAACATGTTTTTTGTTTAGTTTGATAAAATTACAGTAAATTAAAATAACCCATTGTACCTTGCCTATTTCAACTGATATCTTTAGAAGAATTATTGTTAATCACAATGCAAGGATGATATTTTAAAGATTATTTTTTAGATCTTCCATTGATTTCTTTTGCGTGATCAATCACTGGAAAAATGGCCATTTAAAAAAAGTATTTATTAATAAGTTTTTTGGTGTTTGATTTCAGCAGATTTCATTTTTGTTAATTATAGGACCTTTATTGAGGTTTGTAGCAATAATTTTAGTTTATTTCTACACTGAAAACAATATTAATGTCGCTTTACATCGAAAATGCTGGCCTCTAAGTTGCTACCAAAAGTAGTGAAAGGGTACACCATCAGTAAATTGATCTAATAAACCACCAGCAATCAAATAGCGTAAACAAAAACTACTTTTGGTGGCAACTTAGTTCCCACAATTTTTGGTGTAAAGTCACATTATCGCTTGTTTGGTGTACTTTACCATCAAAATAAAAAATAAATTAAAGAAAACATTTTAAATCTAATACAATCATGATTTAAAACAAATAGTTTCAAGCAAAGAGGCTGTGCAAAACTTTCTTTTAATTGAGATAATTTTTTATAGCATACGTTTTAAACATATTAATTGGTAACAACGAAATTTCCTATTTGTTTACATGCTTAAAAATATCTTTTTCATAAGCCCCGTATAGAGAAGGGGGGTGAGGAACAAAGCGGAGATAAAATACCTTTAAATTTTGATATAGTTAAATTCATTATACATGTTTAGCATTAAAATTAAGCCTTTTTGGGTGAATCTAAAATATAATTACATAATGAACATCTCTCCCGCCTCTGCATGAAAGTGCTGAATTTTCCCATTAAATGTAATCAAATGGGCACCCTTGATGTTTTTAAGTACATTTTACCAATATAAATACGAGAGTAAGAGTATGACAATGACTTTCACTTTTTCAATATCAACATTAAAAAAATGAAAATTTCTCACATTGTTAATAATGCTCCCAATAAGGGGAAAAAATCTTAGAATGAATTCTTGGTGAAAATATTTTTTATTAGAGAACGGCCAAACGTCATGATCACACATTTTAAAATAATTTAACAAAAAACATAATGACTTATAACTAACACTATAAATTTTATTCGGCATTTTTAGTTTTGTCAACAAATATAAGCTACATATGATATAAAATTACATTATAATTATACAATTTAATGCATATTATAAATTGCTTAACTATGCCTGGTAACAAATAAACAAAGCTGTATAAAAATAATTGACTTCAACAGTTATACAAAATGTATACCTCTCGTTAAATTCAACCATGTCGTCATTACTATTAAATTGGCAGTACCGTGTTAAAAGCATTATCTGATTTTTAAAAGTAATCAATTAACTTGAACTTTATTAGCTTCCCTTCTAAATTAACAGTCAACAAAAAATAATAAAGTCTGTCCTACCTTGGTTGATTCATAACTGATTTATCCAAAGAAAAAAATACCAGGCGTGATTTATCCAATTTTATAAATATCAGGCAGAAATAATAAAATCCACTGAAGCTGAGCACAGTCCTTTTGAAAAATTATAATTTTTCTTTTCACTCTACATTAAAAAGGATATTAAACAAAAGTTAGAAAAATACAGTTAAATTTTACAGAGAACAATTTTTACGTGTTTACATTTACAAATAAAATAGAAGACTGACAAAGAATTGAACTTTAGCACTGACGAAACATCGATTGCATCACAACCTTGAAATACATAATTATAGGAAAAACAGTCATTATTATTGCGAAATATCTCGATTACAAATTGAAAATGAAAGTACTTGATTAAATGAAATAAGATAAATGTTTGTAGTTTCAGAAAATCATCATAAATCTATCACCCCTGCTTGATTTCTGAAGCTAATATAGTCATTAAGTTTAATTGGCTTCGATGTTTAAGGAAATCAGCCTTAGGTAAGGGCTTAGTAAAGATGTCAGCAGTCATGTCCTTGCTTGGGCAATATTCCACGTCTATAATTCCTTTATTTCGAAGATCCCTTATACTGTGAAATTTTATATCCACGTGTTTGGTTTTCGAATGATATCTTTGATTTTGTGTCATCTTAATGCAGGATTGATTGTCTTCGAAAATTGTTATTGGCAAAGTTTGATTTAACTCTAGATCCTTTAAAAGATTAATTATCCACGTTGTTTCTTGGGCAGCACTGGTAACTGATACATATTCAGCTTCGGCTGAGGATAGAGCAACTGAATTTTGTTTCTTTGTTTTCCAAGAAATAGCTGTATTTCCTAGCTTACATAAATTTCCGCTAGTTGATTTTCTATCATATTTGTCTCCTGCCCAGTCTGAATCCGCATATGTTGTTAGGATTGGTTTATTTTTATTGCAAATAATTAATTTTATGTCTTTTGTAGTTTTTAAATATTTTATAACCTTTTTTACTGCATTCCAATCTTTTTCTCTCGGTTTTTCATTTCGTCGACTAAGAATACTAACAGCCGCTGAAATATCTGGCCTACTGATAGTAGCTATATATAACAATGCCCCAATTGCCTGCCTATATTTGCTGTTGTTTGGAAGTAATTTTTCTTCATCAATTGTGTTTAAATAACCTGGTTCCATCGGAGTATCACAGGGTTTTGCCTCACTTAGATCGAATTTTTCAACTAGTTCTTTGATTTTGTTTCTTTGATCGAGAAAAAAATTTCCTTCTTTATTTCTGCTTATATTTATGCCCAAATAATAATTTACAGTTCCTAAATTCTTTACTTCAAATTCTTTTCTAAGTTGAGTTATGGTCTCGTCTATTTCTTTAGTATCCCCTGAAATTAACATGTCATCCACATAGATGATGATATAAGTAGTACCGTTTTGTGTTTTTCGCATGAAAAGACATGGATCGGCAGTGCTTTGCACAAAACCTATTTTTTCCAAACTTTCACTTATTTTAATATTCCATGCCCTTGCGGCTTGTTTTAAGCCATAAATTGCTTTTCTTAGTTTACAAACTTTATTTTCTTGTCCCGGTACAACGTACCCTTCTGGCTGAGACATGTAAACGTCTTCTTCTAAATTTCCGTGAAGAAATGCTGTTTTTATATCAAGATGGTTTACAACTAAATTTTTGTATGCCGCACAGGCTAAAAATGCCCTCAATGTTGTATATGATACTACTGGTGCAAAAGTTTCGTAGTAATCGGTTCCAAATTTTTGAGAAAAACCCTTAGCGACTAAACGTGCTTTGTATTTATCAATTTCACCATTTGAATTATATTTTAATGAAAATACCCATTTGCAATTTATCACTTTTACGCCAGGTGGAGGATTAACTAGATCCCATGTTTTGTTTTTTCTTAAAGAAGCAATTTCTTCCTTAGTTGCTTCATACCAATTGTTTTTATCATAGGGATTATCAATTAATTCAATATCCTTCCATTCTGATGGTTCTAATATTTTATTTTCTGTTGAAAAATATGCAAATCGATCAGGTGGAACACCCCTATTTGATCTTTGTGATCTTCTAGGTTGATTTATTTCAATATCTTCATTACTTGTTTCATTGTTTTCCTGCATATTTATAACAATTTCAGAAGATTTCCCCCCCTGCTATTTCGGGTTGTTTTTGAACGTTGATGTCGCTTGTTATCTCAAAGCTTTGTACCCTTTGGTTTGAATTAGAGTTTTCAATAAATTTTACTGTTCGTGCGCGTATTACTTTATTATTTCCAATATAAATTCTATAACCTTTTGATCTATTGTCGTAACCGACAAAGGTTCCTTCAATTGCTTTGTTATCGAGCTTGTTCCTTTGGGATTTATCAAGATAAGCGTAAGCTTTGCAGCCAAATGTTTTTATATTTCTCAAATCCGGGATTTTATTTGTCCACAACTGGTATGGTGTTAAGTTGTGTGATTTTGTTGGTAGTCTATTTAGCAAATACACCGCTGTATTTAAAGCTTCTCCCCAAAATTTCTGAGGTAGATTAGCTTCCGATAATAGGCAACGTGTCATTTCAACTAATGTCCTGTTCTTCCTCTCAGAAACACCGTTTTGAGATGGAGAATATGGTACTGTTAATTGATGATGAATACCTGTTTCGGATAGAAAATTTTCTACTTCATCGCTAATGTATTCTCCGCCGTTATCTGTGCGGAATTCTTTGATCGTGTACCCGAATTTGTTTTTAGTAAAGGCTACATATTCCTTTAATTTCTCAATTACTTCGCTTTTCTTTGATAAAAGATATATCATCGTAAATCTACTGAAGTCATCGGTAAATGTGAGAAAAAATTTCTTTCCTCCTATGCTTTCTGTTGGCATCGGCCCACAGATATCTGAATGTACCAGGTCTAGGATCTTCTGAGCTCTGTTTGTTGCTTGTTTTGGATACGGTGCATCTGTTAATTTACATTTTATGCAACTTTCACAAATTATATCGTGTTTACACTCTTTTATTTCTATTCCTGTTGCTAAATTTTTAGATGTTAGTTGCTTAATGGAATTTATGTTCCTGTGTCCAAGTCTTTTATGCCAAAGCTCAATGCAGTTTTTATTCTTGCATTGATGAGCTAGATTTGCATAGTTATCTTGTTTAGGTTTATACAGATCTATTTCATACAAATTATTTTCAATTTTTCCTTCTAAGAATGTTTTCCCATTTTGGGTTAATTTACATGTTTTGTTTTCAAATGTGAGCTTACAACCATGTTTAACAGCTTTGCTAACGGACATTAGATTTGATTGTAAGTCCGGCACATAAAAAACATCCTTCAAAGTTATGTCGTTATTTTTTGTTTGTAATTTTATAGTCCCTGTACCTTGAGACTCGAGAGTTTTCCCGTTAGCTATCGTGACAGCATTTTTATTATTTGTGTTAATGTCAACGAATAAATTTATATCATTACACAAGTGTGAGCTGCTCCCTGAGTCAATAATCCAGGTAGATTTATAATCATTTTGTGCGAGAAAAGATATTTCTTTTCCTTCGCTATTATTTTTCAGAGTCTGTGTATTTCTTTCTATTTTTGTTTCCGGAGTAACTTTATTTACTTCAAAACATAACGACGAATTTTGTTTATTTTTATCATTTGTTTGGTTTTTAGAATTTTTATTCTTAAGAAACCAACAATTTTGTTTCACATGGTTTTTTCGTTTACAGTACGTACAAAAAAGATTTTGTTCGCGCTTTGGAAATGGTTTTTGATTAAATTTTATAGTTTTGTATGCATTTTCATTCGACGAATTGGAGCTATCTTGTCTCCTTTGAAATTCGTCAGTTAATTTCCCTTTAATAAAATTAGAATTTAATTCCTCCTCAGATTTAGATTCTAACGCAGTAATAAGAGTGTCGTAACTCGGTGGGAGAGAGCATAACATGAGTGCTGATAGATGAGAATCTTTTATCTCTTCACCTATTGCCTTCAATTTATCAGCGGTTTCTAAGATCTTTACAATATGATCATTCATGTTGCCGTTTTCGGCAAGTTTTATGCTGTATAATTTACGCAATAAATATAATTTACTTGATAAATTAGTGCGTTCATGTATTCTTTTTAAAACTAGCCAAGTAGCTTTAGCTGTTGTTTCATTTTTTACGTAAATCAATTGCGAGTCTTCTAATGTTAAATTAATCGTAGCTCTAGCTTTATTATCTTTCCTGGTCCACTCATTATTTAATGGAGTTGGTGGATCGTCAGTTATATGACTAAATAAATCTTCCTTCATAAGAAGCATTTGGAGTTTAAAACTCCATATTGCATAGTTATTTGAGTTTAGTTTTTCTATACTAAAACTTTCTTTTGAAGAAGAAGCCATTTTCTTTATTTTTATTTCTGCCTTAATTCAACTTTTATAACTTTTACTTTTACTAATTTTCAACTTTATTTTAATTATTTTCAACTATAGTTTAATGTAATTCAATTTTGTTGTTGTTCCTTAGAAGAGAGCAACATTGCTAAAAGTTCAGTTTTTGTCAGTCTCATAATCTTTTATCAATTAACTTGAACTTTATTAGCTTCCCTTCTAAATTAACAGTCAACAAAAAATAATAAAGTCTGTCCTACCTTGGTTGATTCATAACTGATTTATCCAAAGAAAAAAAATACCAGGCGTGATTTATCCAATTTTATAAATATCAGGCAGAAATAATAAAATCCACTGAAGCTGAGCACAGTCCTTTTGAAAAATTATAATTTTTCTTTTCACTCTACATTAAAAAGGATATTAAACAAAAGTTAGAAAAATACAGTTAAATTTTACAGAGAACAATTTTTACGTGTTTACATTTACAAATAAAATAGAAGACTGACAAAGAATTGAACTTTAGCACTGACGAAACATCGATTGCATCACAACCTTGAAATACATAATTATAGGAAAAACAGTCATTATTATTGCGAAATATCTCGATTACAAATTGAAAATGAAAGTACTTGATTAAATGAAATAAGATAAATGTTTGTAGTTTCAGGAAATCATCATAAATCTATCACATACAAACATTTATAGTTTTACATTTTAAATCTGTAAAAAAATAATCACATTCCTTACCTTGTGCTTGTACTTTTAAATGCAATTCAAAAATTAGAAAGAAAAATTAAATACGAAATTAAAATGCCGGCTTGTTGTCCATTGTAGATTGCTGATTCTTAATCAAAACATGTAAGTAGCAGTATTTTTTTTTCCATAATAAAATATTCTTTTAGTACATCCGGGATTTACCTCACCAGTACCTAACTCTGTTTTTTACTTTTCTTTTTGTAAATTCAGCACCAGCTCGACTTAAACACAACTAAATAGATCAAGAAATTAAAATAAACAACTGCAAAAAACGGAAATCACAAACAAAATTCTTGTGGAACTTCGTAATCTAAAGGAATTTCAAAATGGCGCACTGATATGTTGTTTAAAATTTTCACATTTAATTTTGTGTTTAAGTTTCCACAACTTCTTTAAAGGTGTAGAATTACACAATTTTTAATATATTAAGCCACTTAAAAGTGTGTTAAATGAAGAAACCACCATAAGGAGTGCATATTTAAAATTAATGCGTTATTTTACATACCCAAATTAAATGTACTAATACTCTTTTTTTTTTTACAGTATAAAACTTAAATGGAATAAAATATAATAAAAACTCCATAGCACTAACTTTATTTGATCAAATTAGCGCGGGGCCCCTTATTTTGTTAATTTTAATGAAGGACTTCATAAGTTGCGAGCTAATGCTTCAATAGAGAATGGATAAGTACTTCTCTATAATTACATTCCTGTAAACTGGTCATAAAACCATTTTGAATTGTTTAACTCACTGGCTAATTTTTTGCTGATTATTTCTTTAGCTTTTTCGAGTTTAATTAAATGTTTGTGGTTGTTTTTAAATTAGCGTAATAAATTTTAAAATTTTGTGGAGAAATGAGTGTCCTAGTTATGTATTTTTTCTGACATAAGGGCTATATAATTATAGTCCATGACACTCGGGCATTGAAGATAAACATAGTGGTGCCATATTTAATAAAATTTATCCTCTTATTCAAATTATCAGCAAATTATTTATCAGCGAATAAAAATTATTGTATTATTCACTGTCAAAAATGTTTCCATTTTTTTTTTTTTTTCAGCAAGAAATCAGGTAAAGAAAAAAACAAACAAAGACGAAAAAGCACGCGTCAAACACGCGTCATAATCCATGAGTCAAGCATAGTTTATGAAATACTTTCCAACACCTTTAGAATAATTTAACCCTTTGAGCTCTGATGGTTGAATTTTCTACCACTTAATTTTAATTTCGAAATGTCCCATTGACACCGAATATTCTACCAAATTTATTTGACAAAGGTTTAATGCCTTTTTTCGTGCCTATCGTAAACCGAATTTTTCCTTTGCAAGATACTGGTGCCTAAGTGACATTTGGAATTTTGAAGAAATTTACCCACCAGAGCTCAAAGGGTTAAAGCTTCGTAATTTAATAAGGTGATAGATATCTTTGGAAAACGAATAACACATTGGAAATTTTCAATTTTGGAAATTATAATCAGGAATCAAAATAATATCCGTATTCTTTTCGACAGCCCTGCAGATGATCAAAGGTTTTTATGCACAATAAAAGTATAGTATGCAAAATTTTAGCTTAATCAAGAAACGCGTGGGTGTTAAAATTCCTTTTCATTAATTTCCGTCAATAAACGGGAATACACTCGAGATCTTTGGCGCAGCACCGTAAGCATATGCCTAGGATCTATAAAATTTATATACGCGAGTAGTAATAAGTTATAGGCAAAATATTCGTTACATTTTAAAGTGAGCATCAGAAATAGGAACGCAATTCGCACTTCCAGCAATTTTTGTTCATAGACAGTAGTGTAACTGAATTATTTTGTGTTTCTGTAAATTTTCAATGAATATTACGCGCACCATATTCTACTGTAGGGGAAGATGGGGATACTTGAGCCATTTTTTTAAATTTAATTTTTTTAAATTTTTTATAATTTCTTAGAACAAAATAAAATATTGAAAATGAAAATTTGATATTTTTTCTTCAATTGAAAACCACTTTCAATTAATTTTGAGCTATTTTTCTATGTCTAATAAATTTTTACTTTTTTTTTTTTTTTTACATCGTGACTCAAGTATCCCCATGGAGAGGATACTTGAGCCAGATGTCACATTCGCACCAGTATTTTGCAAAGAAAAAAAAAACGATTTACGATATACGCGAAAAAAAATGCATTAAACCTTTTTCAAATAAATTTGGTCGAATTTTCTGGTGTCGTTGTGACATTTCAGAATTAAAATTATATGGTAGAAAATTCTACCAGCAGAGCGCAAAGGGTTAATCACCATACTTTCAAAATGGTACCAAAGTATGTGATTTCTTTTTTACATGTTCAGAACTATAAATATGTTACCATGTTGCCAGTTTTAGAAAGAAAAATTGACCAACTGTAGAGATAATAGGGGTGGCTCAAGTATCCCCACTCTCCCCTAAGCATCTTCTAATGCATCTCAGTGACTAATATAAATCTCAATATGTTTGAAATAGAGTAATATTAGTAAAGTATACCAGAAACGAGTTCCCCTTATAGACCTTAATGTAATGAAATATTTTTGAGTGTCGCTCTAAACGAACTACAAGTGCTATGTGGCTCATTAACAATATCGAACATAACATACTAAATCCCAATAATATATATAAATTCAAATTTGCATGTCAATCCAGGAATATTTATGCAAGTTAACCCTTTGAGCTCTGGGGTGTAAATTTTTTCAAAATTCCAAATGTCACATTGGCACCAATATCTTGCAAAGAAAAAAACCTGTTAACGATAAATACGAAAAAATGCATTAAACCATTTTCAACTAAATTTGGCCGAATTTTCTGGTGCCATTGTGACATTTCGGAATTAAAATTATGTGGTAGAAAATTCTACCATCAGAGCTCAAGGGGTTAAAGGCGGCTGACAGACAAACCGAACCCAAACACTTTTCATCTATATTGAAAAGAGTTAAAAAAGTAATGACGTAATCAGTGGCGCCAACTCTTGAAAAATATTGGGTTGGTTCAAAAATATTGGGTATAGTCAATTATTTTGATAAAATGATACGACCAGCTTATTCTTCTTTGAAGGTGCTCAGACGATAAAACATAACAATTTTAAGTCAAGCTATCATGTTTTAATAGAGTTGCAATTTTATTAAATTATATTCTCATGCAATTTTCGTTTTTAAGACTCTAATATTTATTGTAATATCATCATGTCATGTCATGAACATGACTACAAATTAAAATGAGAGCAAGTTAAACATGGCCATTTCAGTCCTTTAGGATTTATTGAAGTACATGGAATATTCATGGAAGAATTAACCCATTAGTGCCTGTATTATTTTCTTCGTTAAAATAAAAATTTTGCATTTCCCCACCACTTTTAAAGCAAGAATAAATTTTATCTTAATTTACCGAGGACATTGTCTCGAGAAAGAAAGTATTTATTTATCCTCCTTTTTACTGGTGTGAATTGCGCTTACTTGAATTGTTTAAAACTGTCCCAAAAATGGGACTCTAGGCACTAATGGGTTAAAATACATGATCATTGAAAAATAAATTTTTTTCTAGGGAGAAAAAAAATAATAATGAAATAAATAACTAAATAGAACAATGATAATTGGACACGCTAGGATTTAAAACTATTGGGTGGGCTCAAGCCCCATGTTCCTATATAATTGCATGTCAACTGCGCCACTGGACGTAATGATGAACATTTTAATTAAAAAAATTGGAGGCAAAAGTATGTTTTATATAAAATATATAAATAAAAAGGCACGAACGTGTTACGCTAATTGTACGTACAATTGGAATTTTAATCAAAGTAATATTTAAAACTTTTTAATGATATTTTATTTCGTACAATTTCTATTGCGGCTTCGTTTTTTTTTTTTTTTTTTTTTTTTTTTTTTTTAAATATATACATATATATATATATTGTACTGTATCGTATCGTGTCAGTGCCTCACGCTAACGACTTTTGTTTTGACCCCAGATTTTTAATTAAAAAAATATTTTCTACTTTTAAGTACACTAATAAAAGCACATTTTTTTTTTTGAAAAAAAAAATATTCTTTTGTTTGTTACTTTATTAAAAATTCAATTTATTACTACATACTAACAGTTCATCATCTACAATGTTTCAATTTAAATACAGTTTTTATCTACAATTGAAAAGTTAAGCCATGTGGTTTTGAAGGTTTTCTTAACATCATATTCCATTTTAATTAAAAAATAATCAGTTGTTTGGGTTTTTTCGAATACTTTATTATGAATAAAGTTTCTAATCCTTCCTAATTGGGTCTGGCGCAAATTAATATTAGAAAAGCTTCGGATTAAAGTAGTATTTTTTAGATTAGAATGCTCTAATCATGAATTTGATTTATCAAACATGTGTGACTTTAGTTTAATCATTTATATTTTATTTTCGGATTGCTTGTTTATATTTTCAATACTTAATTTTGTTTCTTTGGTGAGATTGCGCTACACACATGCATACAAATATTTTATTTCTTGAGAAACATTCTTTTTTCAGTGCTAAGATAAATGCACCTATATGGGGCCATGTACCGTTAGAGAGTAACTGATTTCTAAAATTTAAAAAAAAAAAAAGCACAAAAGGCATTTTTGTATAACGGCCAAAAAGAATTTCGTTTTATGATTTTTTTTTTTTTTTTTTTTTTTTTTTGTTATTTTCTCTGATTTATCTTAAATGTGAACTTTTCATAAACTGTTGGAATTGTTTCTTTCTTTATCTTTAACACTTTCCTCGGCCGCCTGGCTGTCTAACCGACTGTCTGCGCTCTAACTTTCGTAAATATGTTCTGATTACCATGAAATTTATGGGAGTTAATAACGTTTACTCTAGCACGAACCGTATTGCAAATGAAGTTTCTAGCATGATTAGTTACAATTACAGTCAAATGTGTTTCGTTACATTACGGCTTACGGTAAAAAATCGTTTCAAACGAATTTTAAAGATGTTACAACCTGTCAAACATATTCAAATTTATATGCATTTACAAAGTGCACTAAAATATGCCTTCTGTAAGATATGCGGTTAAAAGAATAATTATTCATTTACAGGGCCACACAAAACAATTCTATTACATAATGGTAAAGCGGGGAATCGTTTGCGATATATTTTAATTATATTAAACTATTTCATTTATAATAAAATTGTTATATGTCACTGAGTTTTAATATATTTTATTTTACACATAATATGAAGTGCATAGCATTTACAGGGACACACACAAAAGATTTGAAATGGTATATAATATCCGAAGTACTGTATATTATCGATGGTGACTGATGGATGGATGAAATGCATCTTTAATTATGATATGCATTTTAAAGTTTCACTTAATGTATGCATATTATATGATTTCTATAAAAGCTCTAGTTGATATACAGGACTACACAAAGAGTCCTAAAGGTTACTGAATATGAGCGTAATTTACTTAAAGGTGGTTTTAAAATAAGTTATTCATTTTTACGCTGAACTGTAATCAATTTTCTAAGAGATGTTTGTAGAATATAGGTAAAATGTTATATAGGGTCGTGCAATGAATTGGATACATGATCGCCTATGGCTGATAATTTGTGGAAAGGTGATTTAGGTAGTTTTAAGATTGATTTAGTTTGAACTAAACCTATTAGGTCAACTGCAAGGCTGAAAAAATGTATTCAAGAATGTTTCCATCGATTAGTATAAATTGCTGAAAAAGAAGTTCAACTTGTAATACGTATTCTTGCTAAACTAAATTTTCCCACTACATACTATATATATCAACCGACAGATAAAATACAGTTTTGTTCTAAAGTATTGGAATACATATTTTGCTTTAAACAGTAACACCTCATTTCCCTAATTAACAAAGTTTTGTTAAAGATTTCAGGAAGTGTTCGAAAGTAATTCGTAATCTATGCTTAATACATGATTTTCTTTCTTGTTTTTTTTTCTTTCTGGTGCATTTGTTTATTTTTTAGGATGCCTTGAGAAACAGATTTACTGACAAATTCTTAAAAAGTTCATTAGACATAAGTTATTATTTAAAAAAAATTGTCCTTAATATTATGTTTTATTTATAATTAAACTGCTGGTTGATATGCTCTATTATGTTATAAGTTATTTGATACGTTATAATTTATTAGATAAACCGAAAACTAGCAAAATATACGAACGTCATAAGTGAAATAAAAGCTTATCAAAATAATACACCTTTTTAAAATAAAATCATGAAAAGAAACAGCTTCATTTCCTTACAAAATAAAACATGTGTAAAAATACAATTGAGGACGTGAATTTCAAAACTCGCCTTATCAGCTTTGTTTTTTTTTTTATCCGTCTATACCAATTTGCTCTAATGTAACACATCAATCTCCAAATTTATAATGAAAACCAATGGAGTATTTAAAGGTTTTTCGCGATTTCCCAAAATTTTATTTTCTCGATAAAGAGAATTTTGAAACTTTCGTCTTCAATTATTTTAATCAATCCAGATGTTAATTAATAGAAACAGCACTGCCGTAAAACTTATACGGTGGCAGCACCTTCAGTTAAATCGCTTTAAAAATATACCTCATTTAAAACATTTTTGTAATTGGAACTATTTGTCTGGGACAAATGATTTACGAATTAGCTATTGTACAGCGTTGGAAATGGATGCCCTTTATAATATTTTAAGCACTTAGTGTATGTTCCCTTAAAGTTTAGTCCACTCATCTGTTTCCAGTTACAGAAAAGTGGTTTAAATCATGAAATTTAAAGTCTAATAACTTGGTCAATTTTAATGTTAGTTGAATGGGACCTTTTTTGTATTGCTTATTAGAGTGATGGAAAAGTTTTACTAAATAACACTTATAGGACTGGGGAACCGTATATAAATTTAATTTTCGTAATTTTTTAATATTTTTTTTTTACCTAAATCGCTTAAAAAACATTTCTTCACCTCTTGTAAAGCATTTTTGCAATTGGAACTATATGTCTATGATTAACGATTTAGAAATTAGCCATTGGCCACCGTTGCGAGTGGACACGCTCTATACTCAAAATTCTCATCGTTTTATCCAAATTTAAAGTAATAATATCTGTAAAAGAAAGCCTTTTAAGTTAAATTTATTATCTTGTTTTCATTGGCAGTTCTTATTTTCAATGTCTAATTCTAACGCAACCAATCACAAAAAATAAATAAATAAATAAAATAAATAAATAAAATAAAAATAAAAATGAAAGCTCTTCTAATGCTTTCTTTCTTCCTAGCCCTAAGAGTAGATTAAAAATAAGATAAATAAAGCACATGAAAATATATGACATTGTTAACTGACTCATCTGTTATGTGCTGGGGGTAATTGTAAAACTGCAAATGTGTGTGTGTGTGGGGGGGGGACATAAATACGGTATATTTATTTAAATTTAACACCGAAAACTTTTGTAACGCATTACTACATTTTAAATGACAAATAGGCTTCTATTTTACATTATTTCGTTTCATTTTATTATTGCTAGTATTGTCTGTTGAGGTATTTATCAGCTACTAATGTTCTGTCCACGGACATGAATGCATTTTTTATGATAGTACATTGTTATCAAATAAAACTGTGAATAAACATGATTACGGTTTGAAATTTAAGGAGAAATTGAGATTAGTTTAAACTACACTGTGATTTAAATTAAATAATGTGTCATGGACAGTATAATTAAACAAATTTATAAAATAACTAAGTAGTACAAAAAAAGTCCACAGATTTGATTTTTAAAGCTTTTATGGTTTTTGTATTTTGTTAATCAAAATGTATTACCCTTTAATTTTTGATGACTGTAACAAATATATTATGTAAACTGTAATTTAAAATTACATTTAAAATATTACATCATGAAATTGGAAAGGGTAAATGTTACAATAAATATGTAAATAAGCTATATACATATGTATTATGCGGAAAATTACGTCTAATTCTGCAAAACTTGTTATAAATTATTTTTACACGTGTATGTTATTGAGTTGAAGGCTATTTATATGTATTATTTTTTCCCTGATATAAATTTTGTGACATGTAAAATTGTTTTACTACTCAAAAACTAATTTTGAATTATTTAGTAATAGATAATACAATAAATACAATAAATACACTAGATAATTTTTTAATAAATACAATGTATAGTTTTTTAATTATTTTTATCTGCATCATTTGTAAAAGTAAATTGCAACTAATAATTTCATTCATATGACTTTTTTTTTTTTTGGGGGGGGGGGGGGGGAGGGTTACAAACTTACTATGTTAAAATTCAAAATTTTATCTGTATCTTCATTTTATGGGCAAAAAAAAGTATAAAAAAGTATAATTTCAACAGAAAATATTTTTGTTTAAACAAATTGTCGATAGATTGCGGCGCCAACAAATATTTATTAACGATGTGAGTCAATGTATAAAAGATCTTGATATCTGTTATTCGCTATTTTAATTTAGAACTTGTAATGGATAGTTTTTAGAGGTTTTAATAAAATGAAGAGGAACAGATGGGATACAAAACAGATTATACATATATTCCCATAGGTTCTTAATCCGAATATTTACTCATGTCTAACATGGCCGAGATAAGTACGTTTCCCTCGAGGATGAGAAACCCGGAATCGTTACATTAGCCTATTATATAAATAGATTGATGATTATAGCTCACTAAATTACCATTTTAACGTCTTGCATCTGCAATTACCTTTTTAATGAATATGTGACGTTAATTGGTATGTTTCTCTGGAATGAACAGTAATTCGATTTATCAATTAGATCTTTTCATGGGGATTTATTTACAGTTGAAAAAATATATATTAACGTCTTCAAGACCCGATGTATCCCATACCATACACATCTTTATAATTTTTTTTCGCGAATATAAATAATGTTAAAAATAAAGAAATTGACGCGAATGGAGATTTCAAAACTAAACAAAATAGCAATTTACTTCTTATAGAGTTTTTTAAATGAGATACGTGTTATATTAAAATGACTTGCAGCAAAAATGTACATAATGTACAAAAATGAAACGTAAATAACTTTTCTGTGTGTCAAGATATCGTTTGTAGAGTATATTAGTAATAAAAAATTATTAAATATATAATTATTTTTTTTCATTGTATTTGCAATGAAAAAATAAAATAAATAATGAATAAATAATAAAAATAAAGTAAAATAAAATAAACTTAGACATTGCCAAAAAATGTGCTTTTTTCAGTCCACATGTATCATTAAATTTTGTGTGCAAAAAATGAGATTTAATTTTTTTCGCTTTTTAATCTTTCTTAATTATTAGTTTGTTAATATAAATTCTAACTGAAGTTAAAAAAAAATATATAAATAAACCTTGGGGTTTGAAGAGGTTAAGTGTGTGGCCTTTAAAAAGTTTAAGGATGTGTTTATCACACTCACACTGCAATATTTTTTTTTAATCATTTTACAGAAAAAGTTTCAGCCAGGACACCAATCAAAAACTGCTTATTTTACGGAAATAATTTGTAATTATTACTCACTTTTTGATTATATCCGTAAAATAAACCGATTTTTACTGGCGACTTGGTTCACAGTTTTTTCAGTTTTTTTTTTTTTTTTTTTTTTTTTTTAACAGTGTATAAATGAATGCGTTTATCAAAACTTTTAGTACATAAGTACATAATACTCTCACTATTTGTAATATTGTTTGGATGGTTTCGGTAATAATAATCTTAATCAGTAAGGATCTTAGCATTCGAGGTAATAAGTACAACACATAACAGTACAATGAGTGTTAAAAATAAAATTGGATTAAAGGATTACATGTGTTTCGATGATAAAAAGAAAAAAAAATCTCTATTTTTTCAATATATATATATATATATATATATATATAGTAAATAAATTACTTTATTCAAGGTTTTAAGCATGTAAATGATCAACATTTAAACAATATTTTATGAAATTCAGCTGATTGGACTCGTTTTCCGGAGACCTCTCAAAGACCTCTTCGTGGTAGTCCGGATGTCTTGTGATAGCTTTATCTGAAATTAAAGAAAAAAAAATTTTTTTTTCTGTTATTACAATTCGTGATTAAATGGAGGATTAAAATAAAAATTGAAATTTAAACTTTTGGCAGAGCTGTAGGCAAAATAGTACAATTTACACCACAAAAATAAATTAAAAATACAATGTAAAACTATTTGTAATAAAAAAAAAGAATAGAATAGCCTTTTTTTAATTCCTAAGTCAACTCTGTTGTAAAGAAATGCGTGAAATTTCAGTAAGATCGGTGCATTAGTTTTTAACATTAGAACCGCGGCGACGGGTCATTTTGACCCGTATCATATGCAGATATGTCAATTCGAACCAGAAAACTCTTTATAAAATAAGTTAAATATAAGCTGAGAAAAAACAATTTCAATAAATTACTTAAACAGTTTTAAATGAAAATTCCGGTGAGAAATATTTTTATAAAACTTGAATGAATTTTCCCGCGGTTCTAGTGTTAAGAAATCGTGTCCACCGACTTCAAAAATAGTGTTTTTAGAAAAAGCGATATTTTTGCGTCTAGTCTCTCTCCTAGACTTTTGCGCCGATTGAATGTAAACATTGGAAAAATATTGTAAAAAATATATAAATATTCTATTACATTAAAAAAACAATAAAATTCTAAAAGATAAATAAATATTCTATCAAATAAAAGAAAAATGTAAAAAAAAGAATTGGATATCTTTAAGTTTTTAAACCCATGTAAAACCCTTGAGGAAATGTTGAAATATTGCAGCATTAACCTAGCACATGATGTAATTTACAAGTTGTTCAAATTTAAGCTATTTCTAGACAATATAGATATTTCTCGATTATCATGCCTGTTTGTATTATAAACAAAAACAGGTGTTACTGAAGACCACCAAAGATTATTAAGTGCAAGAAGTTACAGTTATCAATGTCGCAACGTCAGAAAGGCGAGTTAAAAAACTTTAGGTTATTAATTTATGAAGTTGCTATAAAGGGATTGATCATAACGGAGAAGCCATTTAAAAAATACTGCATGTTTTTTGCATTTAAATGAAGCCATCTAAGACTTCTGATTTGATTACGTGTCGATTTATTAAAATACGTTCTCTGCGGTATAGGAGCCATTAAAAGCCTAAAGGTTGTAACTCTACTTTTGAAAAAAGAAAATAAAAACGAATAAGGGTCAATATTGTAACACGTAATGTTGGATAGTGAGATAATTCATGACTCTTCTAATGACGGCACAAACAAGAGTGATAAATTAAAGCATAAAGTCATATTTTTTTTTTTTTTTTTTTTTTTTTTTTTTTTTTTTTTTTTTTTTTACACAGGCATATATAACATAATAAAATATAATTTCATGTGTAAACATAATTTAAAAAATAATTGATAAAAGGGATTAAACTGATATTAGGAATTAATAAACCGTATTAGGCAAAAAATATAGAATCAAATAAATATATTAAAAATTATAGATTTACAAATATACGTTCCGTACAATCTGTGGTGCAAAGAATATTTTTTATTAATGTACAGGGTCACCCAAAAGTATTCTATTACATAATGGTTTAAGGGGAAACATTGTTTGGGGTGCGTTTAAATTATATAAAACTTTCGCATTTTATGAAATTGATATACGTTTCTGAAATTTACTACAAGTTACTTTCTATGTAACAGAAAGAATTTAGTATTTACAAGGCCATACAAAAGATTTCGGATACTGCATTGTATCCGAAATACTGTATATTTTTTAAACTTCGTTATTGTACGAACGCACCTTTTTTGCTACGTCTGATGTGCAAATTCCGATTTGTTTATAGATACTTAAACATTCTTTTTAAATGTCCTATGGATGCATATTTGTAACCGAAGAATTCTTGTTGAAAATAAATTCTAATATTAAACAAATTCATGATACTGTTTAGTTTTTTCTTATCTCCATAAGCTCAAAAACTTATTTAGATGTTTTGTGAATTTTAACTTTACTTTTTAGTTTAGATCCTTTTTCAAACATTAATATTTCAAAAAAAAAAAAAAAAAAATTAAAATACTACCTAAAACTCCAAAAAATTTTCTTTACCGACAAATATTTATCGAAAATCTATAAAAATGATCTAAATTTAAAAAACGACGCCGAGCTAAAAAATTATTAGGCTAGTGTATGTTACTAAACTAATGGTGTAAAGATTGAACCTGTTAACAAAAATTAACTGTTTTTGTCATCTCTATTCTTAAGTAAGATTTCTGCTTTCAATTTAGTAAACAGAGCATAGACTTTCTTAACGGGGTTCGAAACACAGAAATCTTCAAAAATTTGTTTAAAAACTTACAGCATTATTTTTTTTTTCTGGTTAAAATAACGTTTAAATCATGTTTTTATCTTAATCAGGTCAGGAAATATTAATTTTTATGTTTTGGTTCGTTTTTTAAATCTAACTTTCAAGCAATGGTTCTTATGGAAAGGACTTCTTTTGAAAATGCGATTTCCTTCATGACGGATTTTTTCACCATTTCTCTTGTTTAAATTGTTATAACTCAAGAGCCGTTTTAGGTAAATGGTTCAAGCTTGGATCATCTCTTTTTCAGTTGATTTACTTTAATTTTGTTTCAACACATTGAAAGACCACAACTTTTAAAAACATCATTTTTTAAAGAAAAAGTTACGTTGTTTTTTCTAAAATTTTTACTTTAAATATTTTTTAATTTTTACTTTACATATTTTTAATTTTTATTTAAATTAATGTTTTAAAAATGCTGAATCAAAATTAAAGCTTATATATTTCTGTTTCTTTATATGAAAAAAAAAATAAATTCTACAATTAATATTTAAAGTTAAAACTGTTGTTAGCTTTCGTTTTTTCAAAAACTAAAACAAAATCACTTCACCTTTTTTCATTCACATATAAAAATATTTCATATTTATTTACTTAGAAGGTGTCACAAATAAAAATTAAATTAAAGAGTTGACATATTTCGGTTCATTAATAAGAACCGTATTCATAACATATAAAATCAGTAGAAAATTAAATGACACTGGATATAAATATCATTTCATTTATATCCAGTGAATCTCACACTTTTAGTGTGAGATTCACTAAACTGGATATAAATCACTTGGATCTCATCACTTTAACTGGATATAAATTATATTTATATCCAGTGTCATTTAATTTTCTACTGATTTTATATGTTATGAATACGGTTCTTATTAATGAACCGAAACATGTCAACTCTTTAATTTAATTTTTATTTGTGACACCTTCTAAGTAAATAAATATGAAATATTTTTATATGTAATATTTAAAGTTTTAACAATTTTTTTTTACTCCAATTTTTGACAAAATTTGAATTTAAAAATGGGTAAAAAAAAAAAGTGATAAGTTTTGTCATGCGATTTTATTTAGTAATGATATGGTTAATCATCACACAAACTTTCAAAATTTTAACTCATTAAATAAAAAATATTTTAAAATGTGTCCCTGACCCCCTTAATGAACATATAAAAAAAATCGTTAGTAAACATTACAGGTGCTTTTTTAGTATGTATATTAAGAAATGGTTAGTAATATTACACATACTTTTCTTGTATTTTCACTAAGAAATTGTGTTAACTGAATTGTATATAAAAATTGAACAAAAGACGATGGTGGCGCCATCTTTGGAGAATTTCGGAAGCACCTATATTTATTAGTGGGGGAGACTTATGTCGGGTTTCTTTTTTCTTCTGTGGAAGACAAAACTCACTATCTGGGGTTTGGGAACAGGGCTCTCTATATACCTGGCTGTTGGGGTTCATGTTTATAAATGCTTTTAAAATTGACTTTTTTAATGGGTGATGAAGCTGATTCTGCTGTGTGTCATTCCACTTATAGGAATGAACATAAATGAATTCATGCTATTATAATTCCTCTTAAGTTTCAATTAAAACTCTTAATTTATTATTA
Source organism: Maratus speculifer (assembly GCA_964019185.1). Classification (NCBI taxonomy): domain Eukaryota; kingdom Metazoa; phylum Arthropoda; class Arachnida; order Araneae; family Salticidae; genus Maratus; species Maratus speculifer. Next base: position 67,153,212 of record OZ025299.1, on the reverse strand, counting down.
GGGTTATCTATGGTTAATGAATGATTAGAATATGGCTTGATTAATATAATTTTTTACTGAAATTTTCTTTGCTTAGTGAATAGTTTGAATATGTTCTGAATTATTTGTTGCAGAAAAATAAACAGTTTCGAAGTGTATTTTGGGCAGAATAATTTTCAGGTAAATTTTATTTCATGTGGGAAATTTAAAATTTTATGACAGATTTTAAGGACGGAGAGGGACACAAGCGGCAGTTTAGCATTCAGTTTAAGCATTCAGTTACAGTTATTTTTTTGTAATATTACTAGCAGTGATTGGTTTTAGGTGATTTTCTAGTAATTGCTATAATATATGTAATGATACTAAGTATCTTTTAGTAAAACCAAATACATTTTTACAGTGAACGATTGAGACAAATTTGTTATGCATAAAATTCTTAACTTTAAATTCCCATAAGTCTGTTTGGAATATTTGTTTTGTTCGGTTGGCGAGAAATTAATTTTCTTAAGTGTTATCAAAACGAAATTCTTTTAGCTAATTCTTATCGGTTTCTTGATATAAACTTTCATTTAAAACAGTATCTTTTACAGTAAGGTTGACTTTGCATTAAAATGACGTTTTATTACTCTCTAAATAATTTATTAAATAATCTTTAAAACAGGAAGCATGAATATTTTGTTAATTTTTATAGGTGGCCTACTTTTGACCCTAAATTTCTTACATTGTACCAATATGCATGCGGGTATGGATCCCACTAATGGAGAAAATGCCAACTTTTATTTTTGTGTAATTGATTTGTATAAATTATTTTCAGTCATTCTAAACATTTGCATAGAAATTAGCTAGATTTTTGTTCATGAGAAAAAAATGATTGAGTCCACTACTTGCGTACAAGTGACCCACTTATGGGGCATCCAAAATATAACTTCACTAAACTACTGCATATATGATTGTTAAAAAAGTTAATAACTGAAATATTTTATATTTCAAAGTTGGTTGTTTAGTTAGTTATTTGAATGGTTGCCCTTTAGATCAGTGGTGCCAAAATCCAGGCGCCACATTGAAAAATAATTATATATACCGCCTTCACCTAGAATGAATAGTTAATCCCTTTCCGAATCACTAATCTAGAAATATAGATGTCCGAACTATACGAATAAGTTAAACAACTAAGCTGAATAGATGAAATGATCTAGAAGTGCTATTCCCTTGTTTTCTAGGTGACGAAACGATGTTGAATTGATTCAGTAGCGAGAAATTATCGTTTGATTTCGAAATCGTTTCATAAACTAGAATTATAGTTACTAAAACTCACTTCTCGTGTTCACATCAATTTACAGAGATTTTTTAAATAAGTTTGACCACGAGAATATATATAAACGCCCTTGAATTCTAGTAAGAGACTCTGGAACTCGTTAACAAAGATAACTAGAAATTATAGAATTGACATGGAATCTTTTTTTCTTGAGCCACAATTTAGATTCTAGATGCCAGAACTATATTTTTTTCAGTGCACCAGGCAGTTTCTCATCATTAAATTTATTTCGCTATTTTTTGTCTACTATTTCGTGTAAAATTCTTCTAAGAATGCTATTAAATTTTAAGGGAAGAAAACTTTTAAATTTTAGTGGTGAGATACTGCTCGCTGGTGCCTAGATTTTTGCACCCCTGCTTTAGATTTTTAAATGTAATGAGATACTTTTCCAATTCTAACAATTTTTCACTGTAATAAACCATTTTCTCCCTAAAATATAGAATTTGTTACCCTTGTATTCCACTCACATCGAAGAAATTTCAGGATATTAAATAGTTAAATACTTTTTTATGTGTAGTAAAACCTAATTTAAATCAAATTCAATAAAAGGTTATTTTATAAATTTTCTTTAATTGGGTGCTGTTATTAGTGACGGGATTTTGATATTTGAATGAATCATTCAGCTATGCGCAAAAGCATAGTCTCCATCCTTCGTAATTTTTTTAATCAATTAAAACTACAATTTTTGTAATAAAAGGAAGATTTAACTTAAGAGCCACATTAAAAAAACTTTTTTTGTCGCTCTTATTTTTTTTTTCAAAAATTCTAGTTGTAGCGGACTAAAAAGAATTAACTAATTAATGAAATCTGATCCTTATACTCACAAAAGTAATGAAAAAAATATTGCAAAAAATTCAAAACTGTGGGCGAAGTGTCTTTTTAAAATTTTCTTAATAACAATTTTTTATTTTTTCAAATCTTACCATAAGTAATTACCATTTTTAATTTTGATTAATTAATTTTTCTTCATAAAAACAATTAACAAAATGTCCATAATGTACTCCAACAAAAAACATTTGTTCAAAGAGTACCAAGTCTTCTTAATTAATTTCGATTTTGATATTACAATTGGATTTTGATACACTATCATTTTTTTAAAATCTGAACAACAAAAGCTAGGACACGAAACTGTTTGGTGAAGGTGTCAAGTGCAGACATAGAACAGGCTATTTAAGTAATCTGATTGCAAGTCCCTTGAAAATGTAACTAAATCCCTAGGGGGTTGGACCCTCCAGATGCGAACGTTCTTCTGACTGAACGTGTTTGATGCGTAAACATTTTGACAACGTTTAAGTTCTTGCTGGTCTGACAGAAATGTTTCAAAAAACACCCTTAGGACAAATATTGCAGCCCCAGCAAAATATCAGCTAAGCCCCTTCCTGAATGCTCTATGGAACCGCGTGTAGAGACTTTTTTTCTTGTTATTTTTGTTTCTTTCCTGTGTGTTTCGACTGACAGCCAGGGGCCAGATGAACGCCTGCAAAGATTTTATGAGAGCAACGCAGAGATTCTACTTCTCCCCACCCAAATGTAAACATTGCCGTCCATTTTCATGCTAATAGTGCAGAAGCCTAACTCGTTGGATTACAATTGGGTTTGCTGGATTTGGCACTTCATCGCTTCTGAAAATTTATAGAAACGAAATCCGATGTCATCTGTTAGAAATATGATAGAATTTAAGGTCATTCTTACATCCTCCATTTACGTTTTGCGCTTGAAAACATACCTTTGGGTGTTTTCTCCACACTAATCGTCAAAGTATTTTTCAGCTTTCAGATTTTCAGTTTTCAGATTTTTTAATTCAGGTACTGAATAAATAAACATTTATTTCTATTTTATGCCGTAATTGTAATGTATTTTTCTTTATAGCTGATGATTAGTTGATTACTGTAGGTTTTAAGGTCAGGCATAAGATGTCAACATCACTTAATTATTCATGTGTGTGAATCCTGACAAACGTGTTTGCAAACACAAATTATATTTATTCGAAATCTTTTTAAAATGAAATTTGATAAGTACGTTATAGAAAGAATACACATATTCTTATATACAATTTCTTCTTTAAAACGTGTTTGTCTTCGATCAGACTTCGGAAAAATAAAGATATATTGACATCTATGAGCCGGGTTAGAAACATTGATTTAGAATCTTAATTTTGATCCCTTCCCTCTCATTTTTCTGAATTTATTTTTTTTCTTCAAAAAATACAATTTTACTTTATAAATTTTTTGAAAAGTTCATCCTATTGTTGAAATCAAATTTGTGAAACTTTATACATATATAAATGTAAATAACGTTCTGGTTGAGACATTAAAACATGATAACTTTACTTAAAAACAGCCCTTATGCAGGGCATGGTCAAGGGCACAATATTAATAAGCGACTTTTAAAAAATAAAAGTTTTAAACTTGCCTTGACTTTGTATTTATTATAATCAATGTTTTGCCTGTTTAAGGTAGGATATGATTAAAAACGACAACAAAAATCATTAATTAAATATGTGTTTATAAAGTCATATCTTTATTCTGCGCATCAGAAATGTCTATTTTTTTTTTACCGTATGGAAAGTGGAAAGGTGAATGAATATAAGACCCTGAACCTCTCTGACTTAATCGGATCTTAGAATAAATTAAAAGAAAAAACCTGCAAAAGCACTGAGAATCTCGAAATTCATGACAAATGAGGCACCGTTGAAAAAATAATAAAAAAAGTAAATAAAATCATTATTTTCAGAAATGGTAATATGGAATATAAAATAAACGCAAATTCGCGTCAGCAGCTTCAGTAAGAGGATCGTAGGTGACTTGATTTAATATTAGCCTCTATAAATGTGATATGATAGTAAGATCTGTGTAAGCTTCTTACATGCCTTGCATTATGTTGTGATATGAAATATTAAAATCATGTATTCACTGATGGATAATAGTTGTGGTTACATATTAGCAGCTAATTATATTTATTAATGACCTTAAATATTTTCAACATCAAATAACTGGGTAATTTTGCTTGAGAGACCCCAATTTGATGCACTGAATTTCTCATAAAATCAGCTTTCTTGATAAACAATATAATCATTCCTAAAGTAGCTTATTGGTTTCTGAGATATTAAGAAGTAATTATTTTCTTGAACTGTAATACATATGTTTATAAATATTTCAAAATGTTTTTGAAATTGATTAACTGGTTAACTTTTGCGCAAAATCTTGAGACTAGATGCCGCGATTTGTGATCTCTATGCCACGATTTCTATGCCTTTACCTTTTTTTTTTTTTTTCTTAAAAGAAAAAAGGGTTTTTTTTTTTTTTTTTTTTTTTTTTTTTTTTTTTTTTATGTTGTGCTTTGATTGTTTTTTCATCTCTAATATGAAATGTCATGATTATAAATAAGAGTACCGGTGCAACGAATCCCATGGGACAGCACATATCTCTTAATTATGTTAAAATTTTGTCATAAGGGTATTATATTTTGACAAGAGGATATTGGTTGGGAATACTAAAAACTTGGTAATAATAGATGTTTAGTTCTATTCCAATGTTGAAAATCAACTCTACATAATTTAGACAGATTCATTTGTCGTAAAAATGTTTTGTTTTAAGAAAAGAAGCCCCCCCCCCCCCCAAAGAAAAAAAAAACATATGAAGAGCAACTTATTTTTCTCGATAACTTCCGAACAAGCTTCATTTTTTTTTTTTTTTTTTTTTTTTTTTTTTTGATGGGTTTTATAATTAATCATATAGTTTGATCGCTTTCTTTTTTCGGTAAAACAATCTTTTTTTAGTAATAGTATAACCCAAGCTCTTCAGACCCCAGGATTTATTTATGTATTTTTTAAATTTCAGTTATGGATTTATATTAACAAACTGATAATTAAGAAAAATCGAACAGCGAAAAAAAATTAAATCTCTATTTTGTACTTAAAGTTTAATGATGCATGCGGACTGTTTTTGACAATTTCTTTGCATTTGTTTTATTTTATTTTACTTTTTTTTAATTGCAAAAACATTGAAAAACATAAAATAAATATATATTTAATAATATTTTATCACTAATGAACTCTACAAATGATGTTTTAACGCACAGTAAAATTATTTACGTTTTCTTTTTTGTACATTTCGTACATTTCTAATCAAGCCATTTTTATATAACTCGCAGATCAAAAAAAAAAAAAAAAAAAAAAAAAAAAAAAAAAAAAAAACCTTTATAACTAGCAAATTACTGTCTTGTTTACTGCAGATATCTGTTAGGCTCTATTCACGCCAATTTCTTTCTTTTTTTTTTAACATTATTTATATACATGAAAAAAAATTAAAAAGATGTGTGCCCTATAGGATACACCAGGTTGAAGAAGTTAAATTATTTTCATTTCTTGCAGACCGATTAGATTATAGTTTAGCTGCTGAGAAAGCTTTAAAAAAGGAAAAAAAAATCCTTACATTAGTTTTAGAGAAAACCGTACTTCAGTATCAGATTTCAAGTCCCTTTAACATAAATATGGAAGTGAAAAAGTAAGTAATTTTTAAAGTGCAATTGAGAATTAAAAAAAAAAAAAAAAAAAAAAAAAAAAAAGAATAATTTTCTTTTATATTTGTAATAGGTAAAGGTTATTTAAATATATCAACGGAAACAAACTTGTTGAAACATCTACAAGTTTTAAAGATAAAAAAGGACCAAGTTTGAGTTTTTGATCCATCTCTCTTCATCATTCATTTGACTTTAAATGTTAATTTATAATTCAGGGGTTTGATAATTAATCTTTGCATATTATAAGTCTTAAAGGTTGGATGGACTGCATACCATCCATAAGAACTATAATTTTAAATAATTCATTACTCTTGGTGATGCTTTATTTTGGCATGAATACTGAGTTTCATTAAAGCACGCTTCAGTTCGCCCGTGGTCTTTGTGCCCCAAATTTGGTGTATATTTTTCGTAAAATTCATATTTCAAACCTATTTTGACATTGCATTTATCCTAATCGATATTTTATACTTTTAGAGTAATTTGAGACCAACAAAACAGAAATGCAAATATTTATTTATATATATTAATATCTTTATTCTGGGCCATATAAAAAAGGTTAATATTTTATGACTACAAAATAATAAAAAATAAAAATAATACATATGGAAATAAAAAATAAATGTATTTGCTGAAGTGCCCGTGAGAACTATGTAATATATATATATATATATATATATATATATATATAATTTCTTTTGTATGCGTAATAAGCACGAAATTACTAAAATGCAATCTAACCAGAAAATGTTGTTGGAGCATTATCTTTCTAATAGTTCAGAAACGGTCATATTTGAATCCTTTTTGTTTCTGTTTAAAGCATCAATCAACACTTTTCTAAGTGATAACTTAACTCCTAAATGTTTGATAATTGATTAAATGTTGGACTGAAGTCAAGGGCTGAAAATCTATTCATTCATCTTTAATACAGGAGATATTTATTTAAAAGGGACGGTGGACGTTAAAAATTTTATTTTTTTCAATTTTCATCACAGCAATATGAAATTTTGTGCATATATACATTTCACCAAAAGCATATAGAACACCTTCAAAAAATTTCCAATCTTATTAAAAATTTTTAATTTTTTAAAAAAATTTAAATTTTTAAACGAAATTTTAAAATGCTCCTCGTGTTTTAATTTTTGAGATATTTTCGTGCTTTTGCATTTTTATCACTTAAAATTCGATTATAAACAAGTTTGTGTACGATTTTTTTAATCTCTTGACTAGTTAATATTTTACAATTTTTTTTTCTAAACTCTATATCGATTTTCATCAAAATTTTGCCTTTTAATAAGTAGAAAATCAAGTTTGACTATCTTAATGAAGCCGAATCTTAAAAAGCTTACACAAATAATTTCTAAACAACATCAGGATACTTCCATATCAATTTCATAAATATTGATCAAAAATTGCGTCGCAAGAAGCATTTCAAAAATCTAAAAACGCTAAAAAATTACTTATGAAAAAAAAAAAAAAAAAAAAAAAAAAAACAGATTTAAAGTATATAAAAATTAAAACCTTCATAAATGATATTTTAATAAGGAAAAACAGTTTTGGTACTATTATACCTCAGAAATAGCCCTTTTTTGCGACGATTTTGCTCAAATAAACTTCCACTGTCCACTTAATACGTCAACTGAAATATTATAGACGGAAACACGGTATATCAGATGAAGAAACCTTCGCTGTGAAGAAAAACATATACGAACTAATCGATTAGTCATCGTTTTATATGAAGATTTTTAAGGTAAAATCTTGGTACTTCATTATAAAGAAAATCGCCTCAAAATTGTTTTAAGAAGAAATGCTGGAGACTTTTTGTATTTATTAAAATAAAAACAAAATCGCTTTTACATAGAGTCGGCAAGGAAGAACGTGGGGCCTGTATTTTGAAAATTTCACTAAATTAAATCTTAATTTATCTTAGCTTTTGATACATATTGTCAAGTAAAATTTTTCTATCTTTTACAAGTTACTTTAAATAATAAATCCCCAAGATTACGTTAGAAAGTTAAAGTCTTTTTCGTTATTCTAATAAGTCTTCTGGATACAAAAATCTTCAAAATTTTCTAAAAACGTTTTATGTCATTAAAAATTTCTTGGTATTCTTCTGCTTAAAATGACGTGTATATCATGTTTCTATCTTAATTATAACAGGAAATAATAAATTTCTCGTTTTGGTTTGTTTTCAAAATTCAACTTTCAAGCAATAGTTAACATGAAAACGACATCTTGTGAAAATGAGTTTTCTTCATGATGGATTTTTTTCACCATTTTTCGTATTTAAATTGTTATAAGACAAAAATCGTTAAAAATGAATGGTTCAAATATGGAAAATTTCTTCTTTAATCATTTTATTTTAATTTTGATTCAGAAAATTAAAAAAAAAAAAATATTTGCTTTAGAAAATATAATTTTATTATTATTATTATTATTATATAAATCACTTTTTGAAAATTTTCATTTAAATATTTTAATTTTTTAATTAATATTTTTAAAAATACTGAATCAAAATTAATATTTGCATAAAATGAAAAAAAAATGAAATCCTACGAATAATATTTCGAGTTATAAAGATTTTAATCCACTTCACTTTTTTACTATATTTTGAATTTAACGTATTTTTTAATGAATGAGAAGTTTTATCACGTGATTTTCTTTACAAATCATTTGATTTTATTTCTGTTTCACGGACTGTTTCATACCCTTGTTTTAAACAGTATAAAATTTATGTCATTAAATTTAAATCAGTTTAAGTACCACGTATTTTCACCGCAGCTCGCTGGCACCAGATCATTATACATTTTTTTACAATAGTAAATTGAAATTGACAAAAGTTTTTAATCACATCGTCAAAAATGTCCAAACTACAAAAAAAAAAAAAAAAAAAAAAAAAAAAAAAAGAAAAAAGAAAAGAAAAAAGAAAAAAAATGTTTAGTTTGTTGAAATATAATTCTCAGATTTTGAGTAAATATGTGTAAAAATATAGTATCCATAAATATCATAAACACTGTACTATACGCAGACTCAGTTGGCGATTTTCGATAAATCTTTCTGTAACAACCCTTGTTGTTATAGGATGACATTGAATAGTATCCTGAATGAAAAATACTGTCGAAGAATGGGATACTGAGCTGCAGAGGGGGATGTTAGGGATATAGTGACATGTGGCAGGGGTTGGGAATATCTCTTATGATTCCGGACATGAGCCCTTAGAATATTCCGCAATTAGCAGTATCCCGGTGTTGGGAAAATGGGTGGTTTCACAGCTATCAAAGAAGAGGGGTTAAAAAAGCTTATCAGTTGGTAACTCGTAACTGCGTGGGAGGAATATTATTAAGATGCATTTTGGGGAGCCACTTAATTAATGAATTGTTATTTTATTTTCTACTGTGCACAATCTGAAACAGAAGAGTCTAGGCGGAGCAAATCACATGCTTTATACTTTCTTGTATAATTTATTCTTAAAGCTAATTTATCGCTTAAAGTACATGTTATTCTCTTCCATAGCTTTTGTATGCAATAGAAGACCATAATTTCCGAAACCAACCATAAAATAAATATAAATCGCTCACCCTCAAGAAAAGTGACGCATCTCACAAAAACGTTTTGCGTTTATTCCATTTATAGATCTGTCATAGGTGCTATAGAAAAAGTTTCATAAGTATAGTTATTGGTGAAAATCGTATTATTATCTTACATGTCCATCTGTGACCACAGAAGAGGTTGGATTGAGTGGAAAGGTAAAAGTACTAAACCTTCCAAACCTCATACACGTATTCAAGATTGTTCTGAAGTTCACTGCTCAACAACCGTGAAACTTTCTGACACAATGAGGCACACATTTTTAAACGTAAAGGTATAAAATTGACAAACCTGACCATGGAAGTGATTTGGAATCAAGATGATTCTTTTATTTCTTGAAAAATAAATTATTTATCGGGTTATAAGCGGTTTTGATCGCATGAGAAGGCATTTTTTTTTTTTTTTTTTGTCCATTGACTAGTTTTTCTACTTTCGTCGGGAAATGCGGATCAAAACACCGATTTTTATTGTACTTTTTTGAAAGATCTTTTGTGGTTACAAAAAAAGGGAAAACGCCTTTCGATTACATATTTTCTGAATAACAAGACCTGTCAGTTTCATGTGCTTTTGAAAAAAAAAAATGAATTAAAACGTATGTCATAAATTTACCCCTTTGGATTCGAGAATACACTGTAAAACATTTTCCCGTTAAAATACGGAAATTGTACTGGTAACATAGAGGGAGTACTATTTCCGTATTGTAACGGAAAAAAAAAATCCGTAAATTCCAGAAATATTTCCGTTTTTTCACAAAATATTTCCGTTTGTTATTCATATTTTTTATTTAAAAATGCTCACTTGAAATGCAGAAAAAAAATTTTCAAGGACAAATTAACATCTTAATGATTTTCCTTCTTTACTTCACAAAAACACGTTAACATCAGCAACAGAACATGTACATTTAATTCAAGCAACAGTGAAGAAATGTCGCTTACCCTCCACGGGGATCCAACAAAGGAACCGTCCTGTCGCAACTTAAGGTATAATACCATTACGCCAGGGTTACACAAGCCATGCTTTCAAATATGTTTACTTATTTCGGATGCATTGTATATAGCAAAGGCAAGATTTTAAACACGGGATTTATTTTTTAGATATAATATTTTTTATTGAGTGTTGTGCTCTAAATGTTTTACAATTTTTCTTTCTATAATTTCGAATATTTAGTTTTTTAATTTCAGCTTTATAAAAAATAAATTTTAGCCTTTAAAATATTACATGCATGAAAGAATGTATTAAGAGTTTCGTTTCCTTCTTTTTTGGAACAGTTTTAAAATTTTATTGTAATATTATTCATATTTATTTATTATTGAAAAAAATATTAACATATTAAAAAGAAACATGTATTTTAACAAATTATTTGTGTGACGATCTGCTGTAAAATCAATAAAGATAATTACTACGAGTTATTAAAATAAATTTCCTTTATTGCTTTCTATAACTTATAGATAATCGTGAATATTATAATAATTTCGTTAATATATTTCAGATATGTTTTGAATTTTATGTGCGAATTTCTTAAAGTGAAAGGATTTTTTAAAAATTTATTAAAATTAAAAGTGGATTTTTTTTTCCATTTTAAAATATCCAAACGCATTTTTTTAAAAATTATGCTATAAATAAGTTAAACATTATTTTAAAATCACAATGATAAATAAACTAACTTTTATTTTCAACTATCTCAAACTTAAAAAGAATTAATAAAATTTTATTTTATTGTTATATATTTTTTAATATCGCAAAAATATGTTAGTTTTTTATTATTAAAATAGAAAGAAATAGAGAAAAATATTAAAGCGATTTGTTTTTTCTTTTCTTCTTATAGATTGCGCCATGACATTTATTGGTTAAAATACCATCTAAACATCAAAACTGTTTAGTAAATATTTGGGAATGATTGCAATGAATCCAACATAGAACCATATTTAGCTAATATATAGGTGTTTCATTGAAAATATCAGTGTAAGACAAGTATTACAACAATTACTTCGCTTTTCTAACAGAACAATAAGTATTTGTAACCTATACTGTATTCGGAACTTATACTGAATATAGAAATATTCCGAAAAACTGACGGAAATTGTACTATTTTCTAGGAAAAATAAAACTAATCCGTAAAATTTTACGGAAAAATTTGTCTATATTAACAGATTTTTTTTTTTTTTTTTTTTTTTTTTTTTTTTTTTTTTTTTACAATGTAGCCTTAAAAATTTTACACTTACATGTACATTTTTGCTCCTGCATGCTGTGCTATGTGTTAAGGTTTCATGTTACAGTAAAATCATACAAATTTTCATTTGCTTCTTATGTGAAATTTATTATTCTCAGATGTGTTACTTTTATGAGTGATATGTAAAACAATGTATTTAGCTCATATTACACTTATTTATTCATTTATTCGTTTGCTGTGATTATAATGTAGAGCTTTTTAATACGGAACGTGGAGCGAACAAGTGAGAATTTTAAATGTTTTGCCGCAAATACTTCTGATGCTGTTGTTGGAATTATTGTTGCATGCATGAAAACTGTTTTAGTCATAAGTTAATTCCATATCAAACCTATATTTTTCGGTATATCTTAATTATATAACTATTTTTATACCATTTGCGCTGTTGTTTGTGACAAAAAGTAGTGATCGATTTAGTATTTAACTTCTCCAACATTAACATAATTTTGCTTTGAAACTACAATAGTAACTTATTTAAGCATCCAAGACATTAGAGTTTGGACGCGAATTAATTGCAAAATTTGCATCCGTGTTTTGACCTTTTCTGTGTTTTGGATATTTAAACTTGTTGAAATATATTTTCCGATCTAATAATCTCCGAATCAAGATACTTAACGAACTCTCGCATCTGGTGCGATAAGAACGAAAAACATCATTAAGTTAGAATTCACACTAATGATTATCGAAACTTACTTCTGGGTTTTTTCTGTGCCACGTGGAAGTTACAAAAGACATATGCAATATTTCCAGTCATCAGAAAGTGTTTGCAGAACTTTATGCATAAACTATATTACGAACTGATAGATGTTTTCTAGTATGCTTTATTATTTGACTTAAAAAATAACCCATTAAAATTAATTAGCTGATTGCACCATAATGTGTAAGTGTGCTTGTTGTTAATGTTTTGTAATGTAATTAAGCATATGTTACTTACTCTATATTTGACTCTCGCACCGAGAGGTCATAAATGTTTGCTGCTTCGTTAAATTTACTATATTAAATATTCTTTATTTTCGTCCCTAAAGTTAGTAGTAATTACTTCGACTGCTTCTTCATGAGTGTACATTGAATTAATCCCCACCCGGGGCACATAACATCATTTATTCAACGTCAACAAATGGATATACACTGTTAAATAAAAATGCCAACACTTATAGATAGTGCACCACATCCCTTGGATTAGCCGGTATACGAGAACTGGATATCTATAAAAGGTAAGAGAATATTCATTTATTCCTTTTGCTTACCTGAATTAAATGTTGAGACATCTAGAGCTATAATTTAATGATGAGGTTTAGAGAACTCACGCCAATTAAATGTTAGGAATATTTTCCAACAAATATTGATTATGTCGACCGATTTCATGATGTCTCACTTTGCAGTTAAATAAATATAGATATCCAGTCAGATAATAAAATTAGCTAAACAAAACCCGGTAATCTGAAAAAGGGAAAAATATCTAATTAATTTTGAGGAAAGAAAAACAATGGCCTTTGCAAAAGATAGTGCAGCAATTGAAAAACTGAATTTCAATAATTATTCCAATTGGAAATTTAAATTGGAAATGATTTTAATTAAAGAAGAGCTTTACGATGTCATTACTGACCCAGCTCCAGACCCATTAACCGCAGACTGGGTCAAGAAGGACAAAAAGGCAAGGGCCCTTATTAACTTAAGTATTGAAGATGGGCAAATAATAAATGTCAAACATTTAAACACGGCTCGCGAAACATGGGATACTTTAAAAGATATTCATGAAAGATCAAACCTATCCAGTAAACTACACCTTCTTCGGAAATTGTATAGCACCAAGCTAAACGAAGGAGGGAATTTAATCGTGCATATAACGAAATTACTGGAACTTATCGATAAGTTGAGGGCGATTGGAGAAAATATTACTGATTCTCATATTTCGGCTCTCTTTTTGTGTTCGTTGCCGCCGTCATATGATACACTAATTATAGCTCTGGAATCGAGAGCAGAAGTAGAATTAACACCCAGTTTTATTAAAAGTAAACTGGTCGATGAGTACACTCGTAGAATTGAAAATTCCGAAAATTCGGAACTTAGCACTAAAGCGTACAAAGCTCGCGAGAAATTAGTTAACACAGATCGCAAGAAAGGTAATAAATTCTGCACGTTCTGCAAAATGAAAAACCACTCATACAGTGAATGCTGGTTTCTTAAACGGAAAAATAATAATAATCCCGTACAACATAATAAATTTTACAAGAATAAAATTCATTCCACTTCTCTGTGTTTTGAAGAAAATGCCCCAATTAAAACCACGAAACCGCAAGATGAAAATCAAAGAAAAAATGAAGATAAAAACGTAGCTTTGTTAATCGATCATCCCGTAAATAAACAAACTTTTATTATAGATAGCGGAAGCTCCAGCCATATTGCCAATTGCAAGGAAATGTTTTCAAAAATGACCAGCACCGCCGAAACAAATGTAACAGTCGCGAATTGAAACAAGTTAATTTCATATGGCTCAAGGGAAATTATAATTTACACCGGAATAAACAACAGGCAAATCACACTTCATGACGTACTCTTTGTACCTGAAATAGAAACTAACCTGCTATCAGTAAGCAGGGCCACGAAAAATGGATGTGAAGTCAAATTCGAAAAAGATACGTGTGACATTATACATAACGGGGAATTAATTATACAAGGCAAATTGAAAAACAATTTATATGAAGTGCAAATAAACAATTATAATCAAAGGGAAGGTAATTATGTCAACATTACACACAACTGCACAAATACAAAATTCATTGATTTATGGCATAGGCGGTTAGGCCACAGAAGCTATGAAACAATTAAAACCATTGTACAAAAACAACTTGTAAACGGAATTACAGTAAACAACTGCAAACACAATACACAATGTGAGGTATGCATAAAATCCAAAATCAACGACTCCCCATTTCCCAAGTCGGGTGCACATAGAGCCACGAAAAAGTTAGAATTAATACACAGTGATGTATGCGGTCCAATAAATACACCCACCATAGGAGGAAAGCGTTATTTCATTACTTTCATTGACGACTATTCTAGATTTTGTGTAATTTATCTTATGTCGAAAAAGAGTGAAGCATTTGAAAAATTAAGGGAATACATCTCGACCGTCAAAAATAAGTTCGGAAAACTTCCAACCGCCATCAGATCAGACAACGGTGGAGAATACATTAACGATGAATTAGAAGAGTATCTTAAACATAACGGAATCGAACACCAGCTCACCGTACCATATTGTCCGAGCCAAAATGGCGTTGCTGAGAGAAAAAACAGAACACTATTAGATATGACTCGAAGTATGTTAAATGAAGCGAACCTTCCACACAAATTGTGGGGAGAAGCAATTTGCACCACGAATCATTTACAAAATCGCTTACCTTCGAAATCCATTAACACCACGCCATACGAACTTTGGCTAAACAGAAAACCTAATTTAAAATATTTAAAGGTATTCGGCTGTACCGCTTACGCATATATTCACAAATCTAAACGCGGCAAATTGGATGACAGAGCAGAAAAAGGCATTTTCGTGGGTTACGATAACCGATCTAAAGCATACAGAATACATACTAGTGATGGAAGAGTCATCTTAGCTAGAACCGTAAAATTTGCGGAAAATAAGATGCGCGATTCGAATGCTGGTGAAAGTTCAAATATGAATGAGTTAAAGTCAGAAATAAACAAACAAACACCTCAGAGCGACACAAGCGTAACCGAATTCGATCTGACACAAAACCAAAATTCTTCGGATACACCATCCGCGTCTCAACATACACAGCAATTAAGACGATCAGAAAGACATAATAGAGGCGTGCCACCGGACAGGTTTGCTTACGCAGTCCGGCATGATCCAGTATATGAACCAAAAAGTTGGCAAGATATGCTAAGCATCGAGAACCCACAAGAAAAAATGAATTGGATTGACGCAACGCGCGACGAAATGAATTCGCTTATGAAAAATGAAACCTGGTCCTTGGTAAAACCACCACAGGGAGCTAAAATTATTGGTTTCAAATGGACCTATAAGGCTAAATATGATGAATCGGGGAAGGTAAAGCGTTACAAGGCAAGATTAGTAGCTCAGGGATTCAAGCAAAAATATGGGACAGATTTTGACGAAACGTATGCTCCGGTAGTTTCACACACTACTTTAAGATGTTTTTTGACTGCCGCAGCCTATCATAACCTTAGTGTAAAGCATATTGACATTAAAACCACGTTTCTGCACGGGGAACTAGAAGAGGAAGTGTATATGTCACAACCCGAAGGGTATGTGAACGCAAACGAACCGGAAAACGTTTGTAAGCTCCGGAAGGCAATATATGGGCTGAAACAAGCAGCTCGGGCCTGGTACACAAAGATTAGCGAATCTCTTAAAGAATTAAGTTTTACTCAAAGCAAGACAGACACCTGCCTGTTTACCCGAGGACAAGGGGAAAACACAGTCTACATAGTTGTCTATGTAGACGATATACTCATAGCAGGAAACAATGTGCAAATTAATGATGTCATAAATAAATTAAAGGAACAGTATACACTCGAAGATTTAGGTGAAATCAATAATTATCTGGGGATAAAAATTAAGAGAACACCGAATGGCTTCAATCTTAACCAAACATCTAAAATTTTGGAAATCGTGAAAAATTTTAATCTGGAAGAATCAAAACCTTACGGAGCACCTATGGAAACGGGTTTCTTAAAATCAGATAAAGATGAGAATCCCATGCCTAATAACACAAAATATCGTCAGGCAATCGGCGCGTTATTATACATTGCTACAATTACAAGGCCAGACATATTATTGGCCGTAAATGTCTTGAGCAGGAAAAACGAAAACCCGACCGAAAAGGACTGGAAGGGTGTCAAACGCTTGATCCGATATTTGTATCACAGCAAAGATCTGAATTTAGTAATAAGCACCGAACATGCACCAATTTTGGAAGTGTACACCGATGCCGACTGGGCCGGTGATATGCAAACTCGAAGATCAACATCCGGAAATTTATTTCTTGTAGGAAATACTCCCATTCAGTGGATCACAAAACGTCAAACGTGTATTGCGCAATCCTCAGCAGAAGCTGAGTACGTAGCAGCAGCGAGTGCCATACAAGAACTAATGTGGATATTAAAGCGGTTGGAAGACTTTCATTTAACCCAAAATCTTCCTATAACAGTCTACGAAGATAATTTATCATGCATAAAAATGATACAAACAGAAAAATACACTAATAAATCAAAACATATTGATTTAAAATATCACTTGATCAAGCAAATGAAAGAAAATGGAACAATAGAAATGTGTTACTGTCCAAGTAAATCGATGCTGGCGGACATCCTAACCAAACCAGAACCCAAACCTCAGTTTCAAGAAAACAGAGAAAGGTTGAAACTACGAAACAATCTTGATTAGGGGCTTAAGGGGGAACATGTTGAAATATATTTTCCGATCTAATAATCCCCGAATCAAGATACTTAACGAACTCTCGCATCTGGTGCGATAAGAACGAAAAACATCATTAAGTTAGAATTCACACTAATGATTATCGAAACTTACTTCTGGGTTTTTTCTGTGCCACGTGGAAGTTACAAAAGACATATGCAATATTTCCAGTCATCAGAAAGTGTTTGCAGAACTTTATGCATAAACTATATTACGAACTGATAGATGTTTTCTAGTATGCTTTATTCTTTGACTTTAAAAAATAACCCATTAAAATTAATTAGCTGATTGCACCATAATGTGTAAGTGTGCTTGTTGTTAATGTTTTGTAATGTAATTAAGCATATGTTACTTACTCTATATTTGACTCTCGCACCGAGAGGTCATAAATGTTTGCTGCTCCGTTAAATTTACTATATTAAATATTCTTTATTTTCTTCCCTAAAGTTAGTAGTAATTACTTCGACTGCTTCTTCATGAGTGTACATTGAATTAATCCCCACCCGGGGCACATAACATCATTTATTCAACGTCAACAAATGGATATACACTGTTAAATAAAAATGCCAACACTTATAGATAGTGCACCACATCCGTTGGATTAGCCGGTATACGAGAACTGGATATCTATAAAAGGTAAGAGAATATTTATTTATTCCTTTTGCTTACCTGAATTAAATGTTGAGACATCTAGAGCTATAATTTAATGATGAGGTTTAGAGAACTCACGCCAATTAAATGTTAGGAATATTTTCCAACAAAACTCATCAAAAAATTTATATCCATGCTGTTTAAATGCAATTATGCAACTGTTTCATCTAGTGTTCAGGATGTGTCTTTAATGAGGTAGCCAGAAGATATCCTCATCATTTTCGAAGATTATGTTTGTTATTAAATAATATTCATATATGATGGGATAAGTGATTATGATAAACTTATCATTTGTCCGGTTATTGAAATTTCACTCATCGCATCCTGATTTCAGATTTTCAAGTTGAGTAAAATGCCTTGAAAATGAGAAATATGCTCTAAAACTAAAAGATAATCTAGTCACCTTATTCTATAATACACTGTAAAACATTTGTGTAACGTTACTTTATAAAATTGGTGGCAGCTCTGCTGCCTCCAGTTTTATGGAGTGATTTTTTTTCACTTACATAACGGTGTAATTTAAACATATGTTACTGGTGTAACATAACATATTAGTGTAATGTTACACCGATTATATCGATTAAACCCGTTACTTCGGTTATCCCACCTTAAAATTGGTGGAAACTTGGCTGCCACCAATTTTATTGTGTAACATTACTCAAATGTTTTACAGTGTAAATATAGAAACAGCTTATAACTCAATGAGTTAAAAGCAATTAAGCAATTAAACAATTAAAGAGATGATCGGCGTACTGAATTCCCCAACTTAGTGAAAAAACTGTTCAGAATTCCAAAGTAATAACATAATTAATTGCTTTTAACATCTTCTTAAAGATTCTTCAATGTTCAACTAATGGTTTAAAGTTTATATCTCATTTTTGGAGGAGTGTCATTCATTATTTTTGGTGATAACTCGCCATTTTTGTATAGAATTCATTGTCCGTCTATTTGTGTTATTATTCTATTTTTTCTTAACTAAACTTCAAGAACCAAAAAATTGATTCGGAGTTCAAACATCTTTTAAAAATTTCAATCGTTTATAGTAAAAGATCTCAATAGAGATCAATAAAATTGTGAAGCATGCATTCTAAAATTGCAAAGGCGTTTTCTTGTAAAACGAACGATGCCACTGTTTCTCAAGGACTTTCCATGATCGCTGATTGATTGAATCATGTATATCGGCTCTTATTGAGAATTTCTGGAAAAATTCCTGCACATTCTGAAAGTCGTGTTTCTTCAGCATTTATGTATTGTGCGAAACAACGTACTCTTTTTCAAGAATGTTCTATGAACTTTGAATCATGTATAAAGAATTGTAATGAGAATTTTTGGAACATTCGTTCTGATTTTGAAAGCCAGCTGTTTTGCCAATGTTGGCAAAATTTGGCAAAATCTTGCAAGCTTGGCGGCTTTCTTTCCTTTTTTAAAAATATGTATTTTGACATTGGTAGAAAGTCAAGTTTCCGCCCAAATCTCGCTAATGCTACCAACATTTCGTCAAATATCACCAAATTTGGTGAATTATCGCCAACTTCACGGTTTCGTCTAATACCTTCTGTTTAATGGTTTAATTTTTTCAACTGTTATTTCTATTAAA
Source organism: Maratus speculifer (assembly GCA_964019185.1). Classification (NCBI taxonomy): domain Eukaryota; kingdom Metazoa; phylum Arthropoda; class Arachnida; order Araneae; family Salticidae; genus Maratus; species Maratus speculifer. Next base: position 67,133,873 of record OZ025299.1, on the reverse strand, counting down.
TGCACTGAACCATAGTAACCTTAAATGATCCATTAATCGTTTTTTTTTTTTTTTAATATGTGACCTAATTCAATGATCTTTTCACAATCCAAAACGGTAAGTTTTAAAATTCAGTAAAAGTCTTAGAACCATTTTTAGATAAGATTAACTCGACTCGCAGTGACCTAAGAATGGTTCACTAATTGGTTTTCCTCGGACATATAACACAGCCCAATGATCTTCTCGTAATTAAAAACGGTAAGATACAAAATTCAGTCAAAATCGTTAGAGACATTTTTAAGTAATAGTAGCTTGATTCGTAGTTAGCCAAAACAAGTAATTGAATTTCCTCAAACAAAATCGAATACACTAATCGAACAGTAGGCCAATTTTCTCAAAAAAATTTTTGACCAATGATCTTCTCGTAATTTAACAGTATAAATTTCGTGAAAATAGTTTGAGTCATTTTTTAGATAAAATTAGCTTGACCCTTACATGCAATAACCTTTTAAATTTTTTTCGCTGTTTAATCGTTTTAAGTAATCAGTTTGTTAACATAAACCCGTAACTTTAAATTAAAATAAATACATAAATAAACGTGGGGGTCTGAAGAGGTTATGCTGCGACGGCACTTTAAAATACCATGAAAGAAAATGCAATACAAAATTTACTTAATTCGCCTACTATAATAATAAAAGAAAATATAGTACTTTTCATACGTATACTTTTCTGGATCACATTTAGTAAGCCTAACGAAAAAGATGAAGCAAAATATTTTTAATGTGGTTGCTTTCTCAATCATTTCACAGATTTAGCTTTTTTTCTATTAAAAAATGTTTTACGAAAAATTTGCAACTACAAACTACCCTGCATCAAAATTAACAACTTCCGATTTATTAATTCAGTTTTATATAAAAATATACCTAAAAATCAAATTGTTATATAAATTGTTTTGGTCATCTTCGTACATTAACCCCTTAACTGATTCTTTCTTTTGGGTACAATAAATTGAAAATATAGGATAAACACCACTTTTTAAAAGCTAAAATATTTGTAATATTCAGTCTAAACATTTCTGTCATAAAATCACTGTAAAAAAAAAAAAAAAAAAAAAAAAAAAAAAAAAAAAACCGGACGATTTTACGAAAATATTACTGGTAATCTAGACGCCAGTACTATTTACTGTTTTTTTAACGGAAAAATTTCCGTAAATATTCCGTTTTTTGTGAGTTATTCCCGGAATTTACGGAAATTTTTCCGTTAAAAAACAGTAAATAGTACTGGCGTTTAGATTACCAGTAATACTTCCGTAAAATAGTCCGTTTTTTTTACAGTGTACGAAATTGTATTTAAAAAATTTAGTGTTTTCAAACAGTTTTTAAGTGATGAATCAAGCAAACTCTTCTTGTCCGTACATCGTACGGACAAATCAGTTAAGTGGTTAATGGAGATAGTTATTGAAAAAGACACAAATTTTTGATTTATAATTCGGGACATAAAGGGTTAAGAGAATTTTAATGAAACGGCTGTGTCAGGCAAATCACGTTTTCATCCTCCCATTCAATTCCTCTCGAAAACGTTTTATATCGTCACCTGAGAATAATAAGGCTCTATCTGTGTTTTTGAAAAAATTGACTTATCGATATGGAAATGTTCTATTTGTATCTATGAAGGTATTTCTGGTTCCCTTTGAGCTCTGGTGGTTGAATTTTCTACCACTTAATTTTCATTTCGAAACGTCACAATGGCACCGGAATATTCGACCAAATTTATTTGCAAAAGGTGATATGCATTTTTTCGTGTATATCCTAAACCGAACTTTCTCTTTGCAAAATACTGGTGCCAATGTGACATTTGGAATTTTGATGAAATTTATCCACCAGAGCTCAAAGGGTTAAAATAATGTCGTAACATAATCATTATATTGATGTAAATTATATATAATATCATTTTGATCCAAAAATGCTTTCTTAGATACAATTAGAACCTTTGTATATCGACAAGTCAATTTTTTCAAAAACACAGATAGAACTTTATTATTCTCAGGTGACGATATATTATATTTAAACAAATGTTCTACTCAACCGTGTGATTCAAAATATTCAATATAAAAATTTGCTTATAACAATTTTTTCCCGTTTTGTTACAACCAGAAGAGTTTATTTACTCGAACAAAATTTTCCTGCCGTAGCGATTTTTATTCTATCGTGTTTAAATAAAAAAAATTAGATAGAACAGCGGACATTTTCTCCCAGAATAGCAATTAAAAAAGCTAAACCATATCTGGGTGAAACAATGTTCTCCAATAACAAGGAAAAAATGTCCCGAAATGTCATGAGGCTTCTTCAATAGCTGTGCATCTTTGAGCACTAGAAAAAAGTGATGTTTGTCCATAAATTTTGTCCTGCGCACAGTTATGGTAATTTTGATTTGATAGAATTTTAATTCAAAAAAAGGTGTCACGCAAGACTGTCGTGTTCAGTGAGGAGACGTAACATCGCAACAGCCTTCGAACGAGACGTATCAGGTACATCTAAACGTTGCAGGGCTCTCTCCGTTCTTTGAAGGGATTCTTTGCAAAATTCTGCTGATGTTCTACGGCTTCGAAGAATAATGGAAAAGAATTGACTTCAGGTCATTTCTCCTTTTAACTTCCCAGATCTTGAAATTAAAATGACGTAATATGTCTACTGTGTATTACAATAATATATATATACACAAATATGCATATGATAAAAAATATAAATTGAAAAAAAAAATCTCTAACTAGTATGCACAGCAAAAATGATTGAATCTAATTTAATGATTCATATAATTTATATTAATTGTTACATTAGATATATATATATATGTAGCAGTTTAATAAATATAACCAACCATACAAATTTTCTCTATCTAGCTATATGTATATAATTAGCTTAATATTTCCATTTATGGGCTTAATGCTGACAATATTCAACGAAATAGCATATTTTGATTTTGAATTATTCTTATGAAGCTCCTCTGACGAATCCCGATGATATTCATAGTTTATCCTTTTTTGCGTATTTATTGTATTGTGCTTAAATTCTATCTCATATTTGAGTTTCACAAATAAATTTGATTTCATTTAAATCATATGTACTATAAATATTACGATTATATCCCTGGGCAAGTTATACACCATCCCTTTCAACTGCAAGTTTTATATTATGCTCCAAAGCAAAAGAAACAGAAATACAGCAAAAATTTGACATAACTTAATGTTTGTGAGTCTTGCATGTACAGTTATGTAGGAAAGAAGAAGAAAAACTGAAAAAAGGTCCATTGTATAGAAATGGTTATTCAGTCACTTAGTGATAGCATGGTGTGGTTTTGCATACACTGTAAATAAAGACAAATGTTTCTTAATCTAGAAAAATACAATATACAATAACTTCTTCCGAATTATTCAGGATTTCAAAATGCTTATTTTATATATTTTAAAAACCAATTTAACCTCTTCAGTTCCAATGCTAATATAATAATGCAAATTCATTGGTTTTTTCCAAACAAAATGACAGAAAAAGTATCTCTTCTGAAATTGATGCTTCAGGCGCTTAGTAATATAGGTTCAAAAATATGGATCCAAAACTACAAATCCCCTTAAAACATCAATTTAATAACCATTAACCTAAATTAATGCAATTACAAATTTAAGAATTTTAAACAAGTAAATAATTTACAAAACCTAAAAAAAAAAAAAAAAAAAAAAAAAAAAAAAAAAAAAATTTGGTTGAAAAATATTTAAGTTAAATACTTATGAAAATTTATCATTTTCTTGGTCACACTATCCTTTGGATACTTTTAGGTATTTTGCAAACTCAGATGAAAATAACATTTATTGTATGAGGGATTCGGCTTACATTCAGGCATTTATTCGTTTGCTTTCAATGCAAAAAATATTCAGCTATTAAGAAGCGACGTAAAAATGTAAAAAAAAAAATCAGACTTTTAATTTTTTTTTAAGTAAAAGGACAGAGGTCTCGAATTGGGGACCCAGGAACCAAAGAGGATAATATAAATAAAATCCTTAAAATCCAATACATATTCAAAATTTAAAGAAGCATTTATAAAAACAAAGTGTCTTTTGTAGTAACATATTTTTGGAAACATTTTCGAGTAGCTTTCATGGAGCATTAATAAATTTTGTTAACTCGGAATATAGTTTTTTTTTTTTTTTTTTTTTTTTTTTTTTTTTTTTTTTTTTAATGTTATCAATTCTCAAGTCCGCATTTCTATTTCTAACAGGCATGTTTTGTGGACTAACATGATAAACTGACTGCATTAAAATTTATATTATTTAGTCAGTCTTCTTTGCATTAGGATCAATTACGGATCTGAAAATTTTTAATTGAGAAGTGGTAGCACTCTAAAAACTGATATTACGGTTTGAGAAAACTGATTAATGCTCTAAAAGAAAACAAAATCAACGAAAACATTTCCAAGAATCAGTGATATCAAAATCCCTATGACCAATATACATTCCACTTTTTAATTTAAAATACTTTAGGAAAGGTGCTCATTATATAGGGGAGAGGGGGGCACGTTTGAACTGAGGGCACCTTTGAACACTCTAAATATTTTCCTTCAAATAAATTATTAAAAAAAAAAAATGTATATGGCAATACATTACTGCTGCTTCAAGGGAATAATTATGCAAAGCTGTACCATTTTCTAAGAACAGTACTGTCTTAACAAAATAAGTATTTTTCTCCCTCTTAAGCTAAACTTAAGAAAATAAAGTAGTAAGATTTTTATTTACAAATTTCTATCCCTAAAATTTTAATTTATTGTTCAATGCTTAAACAAAGATGTTAGCTTTAGTATATAAGCTTGTTTTATTCAAATTTTTCAGCCGATTTGAGTAAACCGTTGTAATGTTGAACTCCATGTGATGGGGCACCATTGAACAGCGAAAAAACACCGAATAAACTGTTGATAAATAATAATTTAAATATTTTAAATAGAACACTTAAAACTATGAAGTAAAGAGTTGTTAATGTATCTAAATATTATTATTTCTGAATTTTTTTTTTATGTGAAAAGAGAATAATTAAGAATGTCAAAGAACATGGACTTATAACTGCTAACAATTTCCCTTACTGCACACATAGGTTCCAACCTCTATATGTATCAGTGATGAAATGTTTCAAATCTAAATTGAATCAAATCTAGATTCATTCATTGGATAATTGCAAATCCTGGATACAAAATAATGATTCATGATTTAACAGGTTTCCAAACATTATTTCTGGTTTCCGTTACGGATAAAATGGATTTTTATACCAGGTCTCTTAAAATAAAATAGCGAATGCAAAATTTTAATTTTCCCGCAGCATCAGTATCACATTGGTTTATTTCAAGGATATTGTAAAAAAAAAAAAAAAAAAAAAAAAAAAAAAAAAATCACAACTAAACATAACTGGAGGGTCACTTTGTATTTTATCAACAATGAGTTTTGACATTAACTTTGATGGATTTAAGTTTGGTTAAATACCAAAAAAAGAAATTACTAATTTCAACAAAATGTAATTATTTAATTTTATTCATATTACTTTACATTTCTGTAACACATGCAACTTTTTATAAAAACTCTCAATATTTTCATATTTTATTCATTCCTTCAATGGTGTCCCTTGCTTGTTCAAAAGTACCTCTACATGGGGCAAGTTTCAATAAAAACCCTTCAACTTTTGAATCCTCACAACTTATTTAATTTCTTTTGAAAATGTTTAATTTATGGCTGATATGATGAAGAAATGTGTTGTTTTTATTATGTAATATTTAAAACTCAATAAATATAATTCAAGTAAGAAATATATTGATTTTCTGCAAAAATGTTCAAAGGTGCCCCCCTCTCCCCTACAAATAAATACTCTAAAGCCACACAGTTCTTCTGCCCTTAAGAACTCTGTTGGTACGTGACGTACACAATTCACTGTAATGAAAACACAACACTAAAAATGAATTTACAATTTTAATGTTCCAGGTCTTCATAAATGTAGTCCTTCTTCAAACTTCCTAACAAATTAAAAAAGAGTTACAAACAGCAGCAGGAGTGACATAGTACATTAGACACTCGATTTTACGAATGTCTTTTTCACGAATTCTCCCTTTTTACGAAAACTCATGTACTGATCCAGAGCATTATTCTACTGAACTGATATTATTCCCATTTGCAAACCCATTAAAGAGCCCTTTAAAGTTCGTAAAATAGAGCGTCTGCTGTAGCAAATAATAGTCACAAAGTCTGGAACTTAGTGAACAAATAGTTTCAATATTTTACAAAAAATTAGAAAAAAAAAGTCTTGTTATTTTTATTTGCAATAATTCGTAAAGACAATATTTTTTTTTAATCGTTATAACATTTATCCACTTTATAAAATATATTTCTTTCTCCAAATAGTTAAATAGTTGCTTCCATATACATACAGCCTCTATAACAAAAAGATAGTTTGCAATCAAACACTACACTGTAAAGAAAAAAAAACGCACGATTTAACGGAAGTATTACTGGTAATCTAGATGCCAGTACTATTTACTGTTTTTTAACGGAAAAATTCCGAAAAATATTCCGTTTTTTTTTTCGAGTTTTTCCCGGAATTCACGGAAAATTTTCCGTTAAAAAACAGTAAATAGTACTGGCATCTAGATTACCAGTAAAACTTCCGTAAAATCGTCCGTTTTTTTTTTTTTTTTTTTTTTTTTTTTTTTTTTTTTCTTTTACAGTGTAAGAAAACTTCCAGAGTTCATCAAAATCATCAAAAATTTTAAAAACAAACGAAATAAGCATTTTTACATCTTTTAGAATCTAAAATGAGCTGTCAAATCACTATTCAAAGATAAATTTATTTAAAGTAAACTGATCTTGCTATTAATTAGAGCAAAAATTGCCACTCACACTAAAGTTGAAAAAGAAAACAGAAAGGCTGCGTGATTATTGTAGTAATCGTTAATTAGAAGACAATAAAAAAAGATCCTACTTCCGTTGAGAGTACTCTACAATTAATAAGAATTTTTAGTTATCTATCACACAATTCAAGATGAATTTTAGTTTTGTTTGAAAAAAAAGAAGGAAAAAAAAAAGATTAAATGTTCTCCCCCCCCCCCTTTTTTTCTCCCTTTTTTCCCTCTATTCTTTTCCACCCAAGAGGCTAAAATTTTGTGGGAAAGGTGCGCTTTATATATATAAATAAATACTGTAGACCCACACTATTCCTCTGCCCTTAAAAACTCTGTTGGTATGCCGTGTGAAATTCGCTGTAATAAAAACACAAGACAAAAAGTGAATTTAGTATTCTAATTTTCCAAGTCTTCATAAATGGAGCCCTTCTTAAAACTTCCTAATATTAAAAGAAAAAGAGTTAGAAACAGCAGCAGCAGTAACATAGTAATAAACGTTCGATATTACGAACCTCTTTTTCACGAATTCCTCCTTTTTACGAACTCATGTACTAGTCCCGACCAGCATCCCATTGAACAAATATTATTCCCTTTTACGAACTTTTGATTTTATGAACACATTAAAGAGTCCGCTAAAGTTCGTAAAATCGAGCGTCTGCAATAGCAAATAATAGTAACAAAGTCTGAAACTTAGTGAAAAAATAGTTTCAATATTCTACTAAAATTCTGAAAAAAAAAAAAAATAGTCACGTTGTTTTTATTAGCAATAATTCCAAAATACAATATTTTTTCTTTTAATTGTTATAAAATATATTCACTTTATAAAAGATATTTTTTACTCCAAATAGTTAAATATTTGCTTTACTTACAGCATCTATAACAAAAAGATACTTTACAATCAAACACCAAGAAAACTTTCAGAATTCATCAAAATCTTCAAAAAATTTTAAAAAACAAATGAAATAAGCATTTTTACATCTTTTCGAATTTAAAACGAGCTGTCAAATTAATATTCAAAGATAATTTTATTTAAAGTAAAGTGATCTTGCTATTAATTAGAGCAAAAAAACTGCCACTCACAGTAAAGTTGAAAAAGAAAACAGAAAAGCTACGTGATTATTGTAGTAATCGTTAATTAGAAGACAATCAGAAAAGATCCTACTTGCGTTGGAGAGTACTCTACAATTAATAAGAATTTTTAGTTTTCCATCACACTTTTCAAGATGAATTTTAGTTTTGTTTGAAAAAGAGGAAAGGAAAAAAAAAAAAAAAAAAAGATTAAACGTTCTCCCCCTCTTTTTCTTCTTCTTTTTTCCCTCTATTCTTTTTCCTCCCAGAAAGGTTCTCGCGCTTGCCGGAGAAAAAGAAAAAGCTCTTTACTGAAGAATCCAGAGTCTTTCTTTCTATTGCGCAACATCGAAAGCCAATGAAAAGAAAGAATCTGGAAGCATTAATAACTTTCAGGAGTAGGAAAAAAGGAAAAGGGGAAAAAATTGCGATTAATAATTTATTCGGATGAAAACGGCCGATGTTCGAGAAGAGGAAAAACCAAGCTTGTGTGTGTATGTACTAACTTTCAGAATTGGTAGCAATTTAAAAAGTGAATTAATTTTACTTTTATTATAATAATTATTATTATTGCGTTTTACGCTGTATAAAATTCAATATCATATTAAGCAGAGCAAAGTATTATATATTTTTCTCTATTTTCATTGATTTTTCTCTATTTTTTTATTGATCAATTTTAGATCTTGAATAAGCCTTTGTGAAATTTAAGCAAACGGATTTTTTGAGTGTTTTGTTTGTTAAAATAGAGGTGGATTTATCTACTTCTTATAGAATTTTGCAGTTCAGGATATGTACAAATTTTATTTATTGATACGGTTATTAGGCACAGTAAAACTTTAGCATAATGTTCTTTTCCTTCCGATTTTAAATCAGTAATCTCTATTTTTCCCCTTTTTATGCATTTGGAAAGATGGGATAGATGTATTTACAAATAATAACAATAATAATGGTGGTATTGTTGCTAAGAACGTAAATTAAAAAAGTAATAAGAATAACAAATAAGTAAAATAAACAAAAGTAGAAATTATACGGAAATATTAATAATTTTCAAGAAATAAAAAGTAAGGAAATCACGTTTTTTTTTTTTTTTTTTTTTTTTTCTTTTAAAGATTAAAACGGTCGATACTCTAAGGAAAAGAAAACCAAGGTTGTATAAATTTACTTTTGAAAATATACGCAACTTTTTTTTTTCTTTTTGTATTTGTTCAGACCTTGGTTTTTGGTTTTTGTTCAATATTGACAACAATAAAAAAATATTGTTTCCATCTAATTTCCATAACGAAATTAATAATGAAGAAAGAAAGAAAATGTAATACAAATGTAAAAGACATGTAACATGACTACGCGCTTAAAAACGGAAATAATCTGAATAAAGTCTATAAAGTCTGTAAAAGTAAATAGGTACAAAGGTAAGAATTTTTGTGTATTTCTACTGCTATTAATCACAGGTTTGCAGATACACAAGTATCGATTTTAATAAGTTTTAAAACTTTATCTGAATACATAATAGATATAAATGCTTTTTAGTGTTGTTAAAGGGAAACTAAAAAAATGGGCCAAACGTAAGAAAATTATAAGAGTTTTTTTTTTTTTTTTTTTTTTTTAAATATGCTTGTCACCTACGTTCGGTATATCTGGCAGCAACTCTGCATGGTGTAAAACACCTAGGTTCTATAATAAAAACATTATTAAAAACTAAATATTTACTTATAACATCTTTATAAAGTAGTTATAATGATATTTTTGTACAGACAGAAATCTATACATGTAAATAATAAATGAATATGGTTCATATAATGCATGTAATGTGTGTTTTTTTTTTCCCCCAGAACTTCAATCTTCATGTCCGCCGCATTTATCTTGCCCAAACTTTTTTGAATTGACGGATATTTTACCTCTTTTGAGGGAGAAAAAAATAAACGGATATTCGTCAATTTACAGACAATTGCTGGCAGCAGTGCTGCCAGTACATTTTCAGTGAAAAGACGGAAGTTTTTTTGAGAGTGTAACTTATCATAGGAACCTCTCCCTAATTTTATACCAAGGAAAATTTTAGGTCTTAAAATTCCATCCGGGTGTCAAAATTATGTGTTGGCATTGAAAAGTGTAAAGATTGTTACTATTTAAGAATGGAGATAATCCCTTAACCATTATTTTTTCATTAAATATAAATTCAAGTCATAATTAACAATCGAGTGGATTTATCTCTGCAAATAAATGATGTATAAGGAGCGGATCTTTTATTTATTTATTTTACTTTATTTTACTTTAAAATGGAAAGAGGCGTTTTTATATCACTATTTTTATGCTAGAAAACGCTGAATGATTATAAAACCCAAATAATCATAATTCGGTAAGTTTTAGTTTTTCAAGTCTCTTTACTTGTTTGAGCACAGGAAAAATTTTCTAAATGTAGCTTATAGAAACCAAGGGACATAAAAATTTAAATTTCGTAGCTTTAAAAAGAAAAACTCTTTCTGTATAAATGGCTTTTGATACGCTATCTAAAAAAAAATTTTTGAATTGGAAATATGCCTCTACCATTAACAGTTTATGAGAATTAACTATTTGGATAACAAAAAGAAAATGATCTATAGAAACAGAAAAGCATCATGTTAAAATTTACAAATTTCCCAGAGCAAATGTTAATAATAGTATATTATGAAATACCTTCATTTTAACTATTATAGTTATCATATAACGTCCATAAGTATTTTATAAATATTATAATTCAAATAATTAACTTAGTTATTATAAATAATTACCTTGATTATTTGTTAGTTTTGTGCGGTCTACTTTTACAATCAACTTGTTTGTTGATGGTTGAATCTCCGTCTCTTTCTTTTTTCTTTACTCTTCTCTTTATTTTTCTTTCTTCTTCTTTCTTTTTCTTTCTATTTGGCACTAAATACATTAATCACCGAAATTTTATAATACAAATGAGCTTTATAAAAATTATATTTATATTCCCTTCACTTTTTTTTTTTTTTTTTTTTTTTTAGTGGGAGGGGGTTATAAATATGTAAATAAAAAGAACAAAGCATATTGCACTGAATCATGCATTTTTTTTATTATTTATTTATTTATTTATTTATTTATTTATTTATTTTTTATGAATGCATTTCTTCAGCTCACATAATTGGATGAAATATTGTAATTTTGATTTCAAATACCACTCATTTATTGACTGATTGCTTTAACAGTAATGAATCAAATTTAAAGTTTTATTCCAAAGCCCGAAAGTATAATGTAATCTAATATTTAACTGTAAGTTAAGCTACGTTACTTTTACAAATAATAATAATAATAATAATAATAATAATAAAACTTTTTTTAATGAATATCTAAAGTTATGCATAAGTTGATTTCGTGTGTGAGTTAAAGGAAAATAATTCACTAATTTTCCTAAAAATGACGAAAATATAGATTTTCAAATTTTTTGCTTCAGTCATATACTGTATTATCCTTAGCATATTCTGATGAAGTTTTATAAAGACTCCAGTAATTAATACAGCTTAAAGCAATTTTATTACACCGCTGTCACTTTAAATTCCACAATCCACTTCACTTAAAAGTGATTTTTCTCAGTTTGTGTTTTTTCGACCAATAGTCATGTTCAAAGTGATAAAATTTTTATAAAAAGTTATTCAAATGATTCGAATTTTTTTAGTGGTTTTAGGTTTCTTATGGTCTACTTTATAAAACTAAATATTGTATTTACAATAAAGTAAAACTTTTTTATTTTCACATAAAATGTAAAATAAATTCAGTTTTTACTATAATATTCACACATTTTACATAATTTACTTTTTCTTCTCCCAAACTAATTAACTTATGATAAAGCTGATATTTAAAATTATACAGCACACTTGTACGAATAGATTTTTTAAAAAAATCAGCTCAAAATGTTCAAAATTGTACGAAAAGATACGTTTTTAAATTTACTTAAATTTTTCAAAAAAAAAAAAAAAAAAAAAAAAAAAAATCAATTTTTTTTTTATTTTGCAAGGAAATCGAATAATTTCTTGATAGAATCATTTTCCTTCATTGTGTCCTTTATTATTATGCTAAAAATGTACTTTGAAATTCTTAAATTAAAAAAAAAAAGGATGATTTTACGGAAATATTACTGGTAATATGGACGCCAGTGCAATTTACTGTTTTTTAACGGATAAATTTCCGTAAATTCCGAAAAATATTCCGTTTTTTCGAGTTTTTTCCGAAATTTACGGAAATTTCTCCGTTAAAAAACAGTAAATTGTACTGGCGTCCAGATTACCAATAATATTTCCGTAAAATCGTCCGTATTTTTACAGAGTACCGAGTCGCCTTAAAACTACCTGAGATACTGTTTTCGGTGTCTCTTTTTTCATTAATAAGAAAATGAAACTTCCTCCCCCCCCCCCCTCATTCTAGTTGTCTTGTATTTCTCTAAACTCACGCTAGACAAGAATAATTTTTATTTTGTCTTGGAAATCTTCTGTTTTCATTCAATGCGAATGCATGCACACACACACGTGTTCAAGGAAACAGAAAGAAAGAAAAACCCATGAAGATAAAGACAGTTAATTTACTATCGAAGTTTAAACTTTTTGCAACCCGATAACATCCATTATTTTAACTGCAGATAAATACAATGATTGATAAACAAGTTTTCTGAAATATTTGGTTAAAAAATAAACAAATAAATAAATAAAAATAAAGATTTCTCCAGAATTAAAAAACAACAGCTACAGAAAAATAAATAAATAAATAAAATAAAATAAATATAAATTTGTTAAATGGTTTGACAAATCTTTTGAAAAACCTGTAACATATGCGTTTAATAAACTGCTCTCAGTTGCGAATACAAACTAAAGATAATTAAAAGTTCCCTCTCATTTTCTTCTTTTTACAAAATTATCTCAGCAAAAAGTAAAAAACATAACCATCAGAGTGATTTAAACGTAAAAATCCTTCTTTTCAGTAAATTATCCTTTTTAAAATGTAATTCCAGAGATTTGCTTTCAGTACGTGCATTAAAAAGCACATCCAGTTTAATTTATTTGGTGAAAATTTTCTACATCAACAAATATGCATATTCTTTCCATCTTCCGACTTGACGATAGGTTGCCTTTTGTGTTGCGAGTCGAACGTTAGTGATTCCGTCGCTGCCAGCAGGCGTTCATTAAATAATAAAAATGAAAAAGTCTACTGTTGCCGCAAAAGCTAAAAGGGCAACGGTAGGGCTTTTTTCTAAAGAGGAGTGGGGGTCGCAATGAGGTTCTCCCTAAGGTTACAAAGCTTCGTAACTCCCCTTGTTCGACTCCATAAAAAAATGATTTGTCCTGGATTGAAAACAGGGACAGTATGCCGCCCCATTATCTCCTGGGTGCAGCCAAGGGATCTAATTGAAAGCAACGTTCTCGAAAATCTCTGGATATTTAATCCCTGTTTCAGCTCCCCTTGGAGCGGATTAAGGGCAGGAGAGAGGGAAGGGCTCTATCAGGATGGACAATCCTTGTTAGAAACAACGGAAAAGCGGAACGTCCTTCCCTGTTGGATCTTTCAATTTACGATGAGTATTTTTCCTGACTGGAATGCTTTCTGTGGTTTATAACGCCTTTATCGCTGACAAAATACCAGGAATATGGAATTTCACTCGCACTCATAAAGAGAGATCTGCTTTCAAGATATGAAATATGTGAAAGGGTATCAGACGTTTATCAGGGACTTCAGGGACTTGATCTCTTTGGGTAACTTCTGACTGCAGCGGCCTGTGAAAACTATGATATCACTCTACACGTGCCGTCCACGGCATGTATGGCATCCTATTTTGCCCCAGAATAAATGGAAACTTGCCATTATTCAATGAAAGAGATTTGGCATTATACTAAAATGTTTTTCTCTTTTCAACTTTTATTTGAGGATAATCCTTATAAAGTTTTTGTATAATTGTCTAAACTAGATGAGGCTGAAAAAAATAAATAAATTTCGGGTTGTATTTCATTATTTAGTAGTTGGTTGATTACTTGGTAGTGAATAAAGTAAATGATACAAAGACGCAGCTGTGACTGAATTACGATGCATTAAGAATTACATTATGATTTTGATTTCTTTTTTTGGTGTGTGTATGCTAGCACAAGATAGCCGGAAAGTTATTCAACTATTAATAACTTGTACTTGTAAACATATTCATATATCTGCTCACTTAAATATGTACAAAAAAGACTTTTTATTTCTTCATTTTTAGTATATTTAGTTTTTAAAGAAATTTATAATGTATACCTTGAAGCATATAGGAAAACAATAGATATTTTTACAGCAAGATTATATAGTATTATGTTTGAAAGCATTCTGCATCACCGATCCAACCCATTTTATAGTGTTTTTTTTATTTATTCTTAGTTTTTATCTTTTTTTTATCTTTTTTTTTCAATTCTTTAAATTGACATTTTTACTTGAATAATCTTCAGTAAACGCTAAGTGGCTATACTGATGTGCCATATAAAGTTTATGAAGTCGAACAGTTGTAAGTTAAATGTTTTCTGGGATAAAGAAAAGAAAAGAAAAGAAAAAAGAAAAGGAAGAAAGAGATAAAGGAAAAAGAAATATATCTCTTTTAATTTGGTTATAGGCCGGTCAAATAGATTATATGTTAAAATAGCCCCACATAAGTTTAAAATAGTCTTTTTTAAATGTGCTAATTTATTGTAAATTTTATAAACTTTTAACGATAATATTTCATAAAAAAGTATCTCATTATAAAAGTTAATTTTAAAGCATTTTGAGATATTTCTTTAAATGTTGCAACTCTGAATTTTAATATTGTAAAAACAATAATTTTAATTTCAAAGACGACAGTCTTTTGACTTGACCTTGATATTATTTCATTTTCATATTAAATCATATTTTTCACACTGAGCGATATTTTTATTTTCCTGGGAAAGTTAGCTTTGAGGTGAGTGTAATCTTTACACAGGAAAGAGGGTGATGCGATTATTTCCATGTTATCATTTCACAACATGAGATTTGTAGAGAGAAAGAGTACTATATTTTATGGAAGAAACGCCGCGGCATTTACGAGTTTAAAAGCTAATTTTTTAATCAAGCACGGCGTTTACATTTTTTTTTTTTTTTTTTTTTGTACGCACACTGTTAAAACTTTTCGTTTATTGACAAGTTGTCTTCCGTGAAATTTGATTAGAAGTTTTCCGTTTTGTTAGAAAAATGGGAATATCTCCGTGTATCTGCTGCCATTTTAAGATTACAGAGTTTCAAATACGAAATTATTATTGTAAAAATCCATCATCCAATGAGATTGTTGAATTTTTGATTGCCACGCATGCGCTTCATGCGCTTTAAAATTCTGTTGCAAAAAACGGAGACTACAAAAATGAATCTTTCCTCAAAAAACGGAAACATTCTGGCAACTATGGCCTTTTTTCTTAAATTGGTGATTTATTTTTATTTTTACAATGCATGAAATTGGAATAAAATAAATATTCCTCAAATTTTGTGGGTTCCAAATAAAAATTAAAAAAGGACTAAACTGGATGTAATGTAAAAAGCATCATATAAAAAAAGTTAAGTTGCGTCCACCACTTGAATCTTAAATTATTGAAAATGCGATACACTACACTGTTCAAAAAACTTTGATTGAAGTTTGGTCAATGAGAAATTCACTGAAAAAAAGGATTATTTTACGGAAATTGTACTGGTAATCGAGACGCCAGTACAATTTAATGTTTTTTAACGGGAAATTTTTATAAATTCCTGGAAAAAAAACCAAAAAAAGCGGAAATGATCCGGAATTTACGGAAATTTTTCCGTGAAAAAAAAAACGTAAATTGTAGTCCAGATTACCAGTACAATTTCCGTAAAATAGACTCTTTTTTTTTTTTTTTTTTTTTTTTTCAGCAGTGAACTGTTCACAAAAGTAGCATTCCCACAGGCAGTTCTGCCCGTAGGCTACTTTTTAAAAAATCAGAGATTTGTTTAAGCGAAAATAAAATTAAAATTTACAATTTCAAAAAAATAGTGTCAATCAATAAATCTGATTTTAAAAAAGTAGCCCACTGGCAAAATTGCTCAGAGGTGCGGCGATTAGAATATTTTTAAGGTTGTTCAGATAAATTTTGAGGAGTGTGGCGTTTCTTCCAAAAAATACGGTAATAGTAATAATAATAAGAAAAAAATCAAATTTTAAAAACTTCTGCTATAAGGTTCCAGTTGGCGAAGACACTCGCGAGCTAATACTAAACCTATGGGGGTTATGTGCCAATATCTCGTTTGCATTTCGACAATTTTATTTTATTTTACTTCATTTCATTTTATTTTTGTTTGCTTTGGATAGTTGAGGTCCATTTATACATCGTTCCTTTTTTACTTTTTTTGATTTTGGTTGCAGATATTTTTTAAAAAGTTACTGTCACTTTCGAAACAGGTTCCGAAAATAAAAGAGCCATTCTAAAACTATATACAGCCAAAACCGAAAAAGTAAAAAAAGGAACAATGTAGAGATGGACCTCAGCTATCCAATGCAAAAAAAAATTATTTAAAGATGCCGAAATGCAAATAAGATAACGGAAAATAACCTCTGCATAGATTTTGCATTAGCTCGCAAGAGTCTTTGTCTGCAGAGACTGGAATCTTCATCGATGTGTGTAGTAAATAATCAAAGATACAAATCAACCGCAAAAATATTAATGCTTCAAATGTATAAATGCACCCATAAAATTGCAAATAGAATTTTTTGTATATACTTTTTTGTTTGATCTCCCCTCCCTTCTTTTCTTTTGTACATTTCTCCCAAAAATCTTGTGTGGAATGACTTTGTATGCATATTTACTCTGTATACTTAATACTATGTATATTTAATGAGATTTGTTTAAAAAATTGTGAAAATATTTAGGACAATATCATTCCATTAGCTCGGAATAATTCCTAATACCAAATATATGTTTCAATCATTTTTTATTCCTTTTCCATAATAGGATGATGAACGATACATTTAACTAAATTGAAAAAGCAAGAACGAAAAGAAAGATAGAAAGAAAAATAAAATCCTCTTTTGTTGGACCCTCCCCCCCCCCCCCAAAAAAAAAAAAATCAATTATTTTAAATTCAATTATTGAAAGATAAATATAAAAAACAAACGACATCATTTTGAAAAGACCTTGAATATTTAAGAAAAAAATCTTTCAAGAACTAGATAGCCAAAATCATATTAGTCTCAACTTCTCAAATAATATCGAAACGAGGCCGATGTATTCTTTATTTTATTAACATGATTTTATTTTTAATGAAGTATTTTACCCTAATTTTTTTCCCCTCCAATATAAATGATTTGCTTCATCTTTTGACGACCTTTTTTGCCCAGGTTAATTATGCAGCTTACAAGATAGTATTTCATTACAGCCTGAAAGTTTTTCATTCATTTTTTTTTCTACGCCACTTAAACTTGTGAGTCATCACCCATTTACTCGTAAAAAATGAGGAATTACAAGCAGAACAGTGACAAGTTGAAATAAATTGAGATTTCATCCGGATAAAGAATACTTTAATTTCTTAATTAGTATTTCTATTTTTAATAACTCACTATCCTTTCTCCTTTCTTCCTCTAATGCAATGCCAGCGCCAACGCCAGCCGTTGGGTTTCTTTGAATTTCTGTGGTATGTGTTTCGGAAGCCATAGAGGAAGCTCTTGCAAGGTCAGCAACACATTATGACGTCACTGTAGAGAGGGTGGAGAATTCCCTCCCATCTCTCTTCTCATTGGAGGAAGTAACTGAAGGTGGAATAGTAAAGATCGATCAACAGCGACCATTGCGCCTTTGTTGTGGCTTCTTTCCCGAGTCAGACCGGAAATTGAGAGGTAATTATTATCTAAGAAGAGCAGACTTGCTTCGCTTATCACATAATTTATCGGGAGAGCCCCCGGGTAGGCACCATGGATAAAAGGCGTGAAGGGGTGAAAAAAAAGAAAGAAATAAAAAATCCAATCCTTTGGTTTCCCCTTCTGTTTACTTAAAGATATAAATATTAAAAAATGATTGTTTAGGATTATAACGCACAAGATAGAGTACATATGTGATAATTTGTATACGGAGTCGTTTAAACTAAATTTGTCATGCAGCACAGGTTATTCGCTTTTGAATAGGAATTGATTTTCCAGATTCTTTGTGTACACACGTGCCTGTTTGTCGCTGACGTTACAAAAAGAAAACATAAATATATACTTTAAGAATTTGGAAACTAAGATTTTTTTTCATTGTATATTTACTCTTGATTATTTGCTATTCATTAAAAAGCTGATAACAAATATACATAGAAAATATAAAATGTAAAACTATGGCATTTTTCCTCTTGCATCAAAGTCTAAAACTAGGGATGAGTCGAAATCATGACTGATTAACTCTGCGCACTTTGAAATTTTTCGTGTTACTAAATTTAAAAACTAAAAATCAATTTTAAATGATTTTTTAATTACTAATATTTGCATGTCTTTATTGTTTTAATTGTTATAAGCACGGTTGAAATTAGTCTTTTCCTCTGGACGGGTTTTTTGAGATAGACTTCTTTTCAGAATAATATAATTTTAAATCATTCATAATATATGATTTTTCTGCAAATTATTTTTACATGGAGTTTCTGAATCGCGGAGTTCACATAAATACCACTGTTGTGAAATGTATACACATAGCATAAGGTGCGTGTTTGTTATTACTACTGCTGCAGTGTGATGATATTGTTGCATGTTTTGAGTCACGTGATTAATGGCTTTCTTCACTTTTTGTTACTGAGATACGTCCCTGGTTACCCGAAGGTTGAACATGCCGGGGTCTGAGTGTTCGGCCACGTTGGATATAGCCACATGCATCTCCTAAATCCTTTGAGCTCGGCTCGGCGGTGAATTTCTTCAAATTTCCCAAATACATGGACACCATAGTATTTTGTAAACAAAAGATTCGGGAATGCACCACACAAACACACATACACACACACAAAAAAAAAAATCTATTTTTAGATAAATTTGGTCGAATATTCCGGGGTCAATGTGACATTTGGAGATTAAAATTAAATGGTCGAAAATTCGCCCATCATAGCTCCAAGAACCTGCCTTCTTAGACCGGGTAACATTTTAGGAGTTTTGTGTTACATTCGAAAAAATTAAGAATCTATATTATAAAAGAATATTTAAATAAAACACTGAAATATTTCTAATTTGATTAAATATCAAACATTTTGTTTAAACAGTTTTCAAAAAATATATGGACGCTAGAAGTCAATGCTCCAGCACAGAATTATATGGATGATATCCAGCTTAGCACTTCTCCGCTTTAGCTATTAGTTTCTACCTCTGAGACAAGTTGAATAAAAATTTAGCAATTATTATTTCAAATTACTAAAAATAGGCGAGTGAAATTTTAAACGGATTTCCACAAAATTATATATCTATATTCAGTTTCATCCAGAAAGTATTATTTTTCCCTTATTATCTGGGTTTCGTTCATCTGACGAAACCCTATTCGTCTCTGTATCTGTCTGTCTGTCCGTCACAGAGTCCGCACACAAAAACTATACAAGACTGCAAATTTTGCATATTTACAGCTGAATACTTCGTGTCATATGACAAATCGTAAAATTTTTAAAAAGTCTATTATTTTAATTAAATTAATTTTTTCAATGTCATCCGTTCATTTTTTAGATTTAAACTTAATTTCGACGTTTTTACAGTGGACATGATGGCTTGAAGGTAAAGTATCTCCCTAGTAAACAGAAGGTTCTTCGTTCGAGTCCTGGTACTGAAGTTGGTATTTCAATATTAAGATTGATTTAATTAAAAGGAGTTTCGCGTTTCTTTCTTTCTTTTTCTTTTTCTTTTTTTTTTTTTTTTTTTTTTGCCAATTTCAGGGAGACCCGTACCCCATTTTCGGCCAAAAATCACCAAAAGTTCAAAATTTTTTTTTTTTCTCAGAAAACGATAAAATACATATTTGCAAATATCCATGTAAAATTTCAGAACTCGGGGACACTTGGAACAGGTAGAAAATGAGCTTTTTAAATTGTACTCACTATACAGTTTAAAGGACTAGCGGCCATTTAAAACGTGTTTTCCTGAGAATGACTTTTTTCATATTTTGCCTATGTTCAAAGTACTAAGGCTCAGTGGTAAAATGATTTAGAAACAAAATGTTTATGTTTTTAGAATCTTAAAAAAATTTGCAACAAAAGTAAGGAGAGATTTTTTTAAAACTATTTCTGAAAATTTTACATAAATTGGTAAACATGAAAATTATAACGAATTTAAGAAATTTTACCATGCGTAATTTTTTTTTTTTTTTTTTTTTTTTTTTTTTTTTTTTTTTTTTAGCCGATTAAAATAGAAAATTAAAAATATCTCTCCTTAGTTCTTTTCTATGTACTATAATACTATTTAAGAAATTTTAGTAATACCAAAATATTGAAAATTGAATGAGGAGTAGTAATTTTAAAAAGTGTATTTTTCGACAAAATAAAATAATAAAAATCCCCATAAAAAATATACTTTTTAATAAAAAGTGAATTTTTTTGCTAATTATTCCTTACAAGAAGATTCTTAAATAGTACACCAAAATTCATTACTTTAAAATCACTAATAAAAATTTTGGGTTTTTTCTTACGGGTCTCCCTTAAGGGTTTATATTATTATTTTTTTTATCACTGATATTTATAATGTTTTTTGATATGCAATTTTCTTTCTGTTTTAAAAACTATTGCGATTTATTAATTATTCAGCATTTTAAATTCAGTTTAATAATTTCTTTTTTCATTTCTTGAAATTTAAAAATTATTTATAGTTCCATTAAATTTTTTCGGATTTAAAAAAAAAATTGGATTTATGTATTTTATTTAAATAATTTGATTTGAACATTTTTGATTTGATTCAAATAAATAACTTTCTTTTGTAATTATTTTAAAATTAAATTTATTGGTGCTACAATCTATGTAAGAACTTAATAATTATAAATTAACAATTTAGATCTATTAATTAAAGGATAAGTTGTTTTGAAAAGAATGTTAAACGAAACCCTGTGAGCGATCTACGATCACACTTTGTATTTCCCTGGGTTGGGGGCTTATGAAATATATTCCTTCATATGATGTGGGTGCTGCCTTGACAACAGAATAGAATAAGAAGTAATAATTTGAATATAGTCCAGGTAACTCAGTGGTAGGATGTGCGCATAATGTCAATGACCATGGTTCGAATTCGTGCTTCGACATTTTTCCATTCTGTTGGTTTTACGCCTCTTAGATAAGTTGAATAAAACTTCAAATTACTAGAAACATGCGCGAGAAATTTTCCAAAAATTTCCACAATTTTTGTATGTATTATGTTACTTGTTTATGAATTGTATTTATTTATAATAATATATAATTTAGCATTTCTACAAGAAAATTTAGTTAGGTCACTTTAAAAAAGAAGAAAAAACTTTAAAGAGTTTAACGGAAATACTTTTTAAGATTTAGTGATTGGAAGGATAAACCTTAACTCTCTTTTAGTATTACTGAGAGTGGCTTATTGCCAAATGTTGATTGATTTCATATGTTCTGTTCTAGAAATTAATAATATTTTTTTTCGCTTAACCAGTTGCCTCATTCTGCATCTTTATGCATAGTGCATATAATAGAATGAAATTACTGTTCTGTAGCCGTTTTCTATAAACAAGTGGGTAAGTGTGGTCGCAGATCACACAGAATGTTTTGTTTACTATTTCTGTCAAAACAAGTTATTTTTTTATTAATAAATCCAAATTGTCAATTTATAATTACTAAATTTTTACATAGATGGTAGCACCAATAAATTTAATTGAAAATAATTATAAAAGCAAGTTATTTAATCATATTAAAAATGTTCAAATCAAATTATTTAAATAAAATTTAATATTCGAAATTCTTTGAAAATCTGAAATTAAGCAAAAAAATTAGCAAAGATAAAAATAAAATTTTAAATTTATAAAAGTTAAAAAAAGTTGTTTAAAATAAAATTTAAAATGCTGAATCATTAATAAATCTTAAAAGTTTTTAAAATAGAAAGAAAATTGAATTCCTGAATGTCAGATTAACGAAACCCTTAAATTGGCCAAAAATATGAAATCTCTTCTTATTAAAACCATCTAAATATGAAAATTTCAAGTTTCAGTATCGAAATTCGAACTAATAACCTTCTGTTTACTAGTTAGATGCTTTACCTCCAAGCTATGATGTCTACACGAAAAACGTTGAAATTAAAGTTCTCTTGCAAAATTTAAATCGCAAAATTGAACAGATGACATTGAAAAATTAATTTAATTAAAATAAAAGACTTTTTCAAAACTTTATGATTTGTCATGTGACATGAGGTATTCAGCTGTAAGTAACCAAATTTTGAAGTCTCTAACTTATAGAGTTTTTTTTTTCTGTGGACTCTGTGACTGAAAGTCAGAGACAGAGACGCATGTGATTTTGCCAGATGAACTAAACCCTGAAAACAGTCGAATGATCAAACAGTTTGCTGCAAATATTTGACAGTACCATGTGCTACAAATCTACCCCACACAATCTCATTAATGTTTTTAACTATTAAAAATAATTAATATTCTTCAAATTGTAAAATATATATAAATATCAAATATTAAAATAATGCCTTGTATAATCGACACTAATTAGAACTTTAGCTTTTCTACATTATTCTGATGTCAGACCACATGCAATGATCACTAATGGTTTGTTGGGTGAATTAGTCTTCCAGATTTGTCTGGGACCACTCAGTACACTGTGAGAAAAACTCGTCTATATGCCCTATATTATTACTTATGTCTTAACAAATAATTTCCATATTCCTAGAAGACATGTTTTATCTGTGAATTCTCCCGAAAAGTCTGAGAAGATCTGAAGGCGTTTGAGAAATATTTTAAACAGTTTTGAGCATGAACGTGCTCACTGAACGTAAGTTTACGAACTTAGTTTATGTAAGCGTTGTCTGTGTCGTGTAAGCGATTCTGTAAGCGTTGAACTGAACTTAGTTCACATTTTGAAAAACGAACGTAAACTGAACGAAAGTTAAAGTAATCCGTGAGTTTGAACGAAATTTAAGTTCAAACTCACTTTTTTTCAAAATTTATTTTAAAACTTTCCAGCTGTTAAGAACGCATTTTTCCCTTTCAAATGTCATTTAGAGCCTACATGGGCTCGGAACGGACCGAGTGTGATCATCAATTTATTGGATCGTGCCAGGGTCTTGCTTTCTTTGGAGTCTCGGCCCCGGCCGAACCGGGCTCATCTCTAGACCTGTGCTTTATTCTTCTTAGAAGTTTGGACCGACCGAAATTTTCTGGTATGGTCACTTAAAATATCTCTTGGGAAAAATATTTTTAACTTATTATTTTCTGTGTGCTCTTCGTAAAAGATGTTTCTTTTTTTCTTAGTTCTCAAAATATTTTTAAAAACAATGCTTAATTTAATGTTTTATGTGTTAAAAGCCGATGAACTGTGTGTAAAATTGTAACACTTCATATAAAATTAAATATATACATTAGAAACTTTTTGAAAACTAAGAAAAACAGAGACATCTTAGAAGTGTCTACAAAAAATAGAAGTTATAATTATTAATTTCCCAATGAGATTTTTTAAATATACGAATACATCAAACGCCCATAGACTTTACATTAATGAGGGGGATTCGGAAGTTGAGTGACATGCCCTCTTAACAGAAAAATCCTGGCAGCACTGCTCCCAGGAAAATTTCTGTGACTTGAAGAAAGCATTCCTGAGATTGTGGAGATGATTGGTGGCTTCAATAAAAACATCCTTGGTTCGAATCATGTCCAGAATTTTTTTCACCTCCTTGGAAATTTACAACAGTTATCACCAATAATATTATTTATAATCACTATAAGGCAGGAATTTTTTAAGCTCATTCTAAATTTATATTTTGAATTCACCATGAAATATCCAAGACTCGATTACTCGAAAAAAAAAAAAAAAAAAAAAAAATGTCTAAAATTACTTCGTAATTTGTCTGCAATTTTTGTTAAGGCTATTGGTTTTGATTTAAATGCAACTGTCATTTTCTCTTCTTTATGAATGCTTTATAGAAATAAATTATGATCAGTGTTTAAACACATTTTCTCAGAACTTTAGTGGGTAGTTAACTATTATTTTTCGGAAACCATTTAGCTTTTCAATGAACAAAATTTAGAGAACTTATTTATCAAAACATTACTTCCGAAAAAAAAGTATTTTATTAATTAAAAAAAATTAACAAAATAAGAAGATACCTGTTGGGCAGTGGTTAAACAAATATTTTTCCAGAGAAATTTCGCCGGAACCAGTTGTTAAAATAACAGCTTAATGCACTTCCCTTTTCCCCCTTAGGGCAGAATGAACAAAGCTGAAAGCATTCATAAGAATTATTTTGGCAGAGGAAGTGGGGTCTATGAACGGGAAAGTCGATCTGCATTTAGATGGGAGGGTTATAAATAGTAGGAGGTTTAAAAAAATCTGGCGTGTTTACAAATTATCACTGGAGAAAGTAGTTAGTTGACTTGGACATGAAAAACATCAATCATGCCAACAGATAATATGCAAATTTATTTACTTATAAAAGAAACTTTTAAATGGATAGATTTTAATGTATATAGATATTATATTACAGTATTGTGCCACTTTTTAAGTGCTCAGTGCCATATTTATTGCTCTCGATAATTTATTTAACACATTGAGTGCTACATCAAACTGACACTGAACTTTCCGTTTACTTAATGATATAATCCATCCACGATATAATACAAGATAAAATTATAAATAAAAGTTAAGTGAATTTTAAATAAATTTTCAGTAATTACTTAAAACAATATAATTCTTTTAGCTTTATATCATATTTTACACTGTCAGTCACCGGCAACAGACGCGGCCGAAACAGAAAGTTTAGTGTCAGTCACCAGTAACTGAAGTGGCATGTTAATGGATCGATATAAATATATGATTACGTGGATTTCAAAACCCACCTTATCCAGAATATGAAAATTTGGAAAATCGCAAAAAAACCCTCGCTGCATGGGTTTGTTTTAATTGCAAACCTAGATTTTACAGTACCAGACATGCACATAAAACAAGTTTTTTTTCGCAGATTGTAGTATTTTTTTTATGCATGTTCACCAGTTATATAATAGATCGATATAAAACAGTTCGAACTCTATTTAAAATTTTTTGGATAAAGCGAGTTTTGAAGCTCATGTCCTCATGTATA
Organism: Maratus speculifer; assembly: GCA_964019185.1. Classification (NCBI taxonomy): domain Eukaryota; kingdom Metazoa; phylum Arthropoda; class Arachnida; order Araneae; family Salticidae; genus Maratus; species Maratus speculifer. Next base: position 67,108,648 of record OZ025299.1, on the reverse strand, counting down.
GATAATATATTCTAATATTGTGTCATTTTAATGCAATTGACAAGTTTTCTGACTGTGCATTTTAATGTGATACACATAAAAAATGTCCAACATGACGCCATAAATGTTACCCTGACGTTAGCATTATATTTTTTAATTGATTGTAATTATATTTATACTTTAGAGAGGCTTGGAATGCTTTCTAAAATTCTCTGTAATTCTAATTAAATTTCGTAACAGACATTTCAAAAATTCACTTTATAATATTTGTAGTGGGCAGCATTTTCTGCAATTCGTATGTCTGGGAGTATTAAACCTTCAGTATTGAAAAAGTGTTTTGAATGTAAACACGTGATTCATTTAATGAAGCTTTTTAGCTCACAAGCTATCAAAGAACGAGAGCTTTGCCCACAGGTTTTATATTTATATATGTATGAACGTAACGCGATAACTCATGATAAAAAATTCCGATTTGCTTTAAATTTTGGACCTAGGTTTTTTTTATATAAGGCGCTTCCCTGATTAGTTTTGGAGTTCATTGGACTAGTAAAAGGGAAGGAACAGGGATATCGACTGTTTTCTATCGACTAATTATACCCCCCCTCTAAATTTAGATAGATGGATTTTCATGCAGAATTATATGATTTCATTCAAATTTTAAATATAGGATCATTCTGGGGAACTATAAGGGGAGGAATAAGGGAGCTAATCCTCGCCCTTAGTTTGTTTTTCGAGAGGCATTATTTCTTGGAAATTTAAGCCTTTAATGTACAAATATTGTGCATAGCCTGTGAGCTCAACGCTATCAGTTTTACTGGGCAGTATTCTTTTCATTTCTTTTATAGATCACAGGCTATGAAGGCCTGAAAGCTAATGTGTCTACAGGTTCTGTATGTATGTATGTACGTAACGGGATAACTCTTGATAGAAATATTCGATTTGCTTGAATTTTTTTTCGAGCTTCATTCAGGTAAGGCTCTTCCCTGATTAGTCTCGGGGATTTATCGGTTAAGTACAAAGGGGGAAAGAGAGCTACCCATAAAGCATGGTGACGTCGTTGTGAAGTCACATTGTGACTTTGTGACCATCGATCGTCGATGTGACGTCACGTGACGTCGATGTGAAGTCGCACTGACTAAAATGTGAAGTCGTTATGGCCGTTTTAGAGCTCGTTTGTGACCACTTCACAAAGTGGCCACAATGTGACAATTTTGTGAAAAATGTGTCATTTGTGACTACTTTGACATAGACATTGTGATGGAACTGTGACAAAAGCGACGATATTTAAATTGCCAGAAACATGTTTTTTAAAGTAAATCACATGTTTTGAAGAACTTTTATAATTTTCTAAAGATTTTTAAAAAAGTCACATCTCAGTCACAGTGTGACGTCACTGAATGGTGGCATTTTGGTCACAGATGTGATGTGATCAAAGTGACTCACATTGACGTCATTGTGACGTGACTGTGACTATGCATGCTATGAGGATACCCCCTTTTAGTTTAGACAAATGAATTTTTCATGCAGAATTATTTGATTTGCTTCAAATTTGGTTTACTCTGTCATAAGTTTCCTTGATTAGATTTGAAGTTTCCATTGGTTAAGTATAAAGGGGAGAATGGGACTAGATCCCCCTGAATTTAGATAAATTTGTTTTCATTCAAATTTAAAAACCAATTTCTTCCGATAAGGCGTTTCCTTGAGTGATTTGAAATTACATTTGTTAAGTATAAAGGGTAGGAAGTCCCCCCTTTGATTTAGATGAATCGATTTTCATGCCGATCTATCCAATTTGCTTCAAAATTTCTTCAAGGTTCAACCCAATATGGAGTTTCCCTGATTAGATTTGGAGTTTCATTGATTGAGTATAAAGGAGGAAATGAGAGAGATAATACGCCCCCCCCCCCCTTCAATTCAGAGAAATGAGTTTTTTATGAAAAATTATCTGATTTACTACAAATTTTGCATACAGATTTATTCTGATTATGCACTTCCCTAATTCGATTTGGGGGTTCATTGGTTAAGAATAAAGAGGGGAAACGGGGGCTAATCCCTTAAATTTATTTTTTGAGGGGCACTATTCTTTGACATAAGAATAAAATATACATTTAGTGTGAACAGTCTGTGAGCTCAATGCCATAAGTTTAACTGAGCACTTTTCTTTTTATTAACATTACTATCTTGTCAGATGAAAACAGTAGGCATTTACTTGCAATAATAAATAAACTCTGAGGACATTTTCGTTCCAAAGGCTCTTGAGATATAGGTGTAAAAAAACTTTAAAGTGAAATGTATCTGGATTTATCAAAAGTCTTACAATCGTGTAAAAATATAAATAAATAAATAAATAAATAAATAAATAATATATCTTATACTAACTCTGCAATTAGAAGAAATGTTTAATTTTAATAGAGGAAATGTTAAATTTTAATAGAAGAAAGTTATTAATACCAAACGATAGGAAATAAAGTCTATTTTTAAATTATACACATAAAATATTTTAAAAAAGCCATCTATACAAATTAAAACCTGAGCAAATAGCTTTTTTTTTTAATAGCAATATATTTTTTAAATCTACGGTTCCACCTATTTTCACAAACGAAATTTCAAGTCATTTGGATGGTAAGATTTTGAATTTTAAATATTTAAAATTTAAGGCTTTTAATGTTAAATTATATTTTCAAATTTTCATTAATATCTTCAAAAATTATAATTCTAATGTGACAATTTTTGAGCGGTTATAATACCAAAAATAAATAAATAAATAAATAAATAAATAAATAAATAAATAAATACATTGAATTTGTAATTTAAAAAATGTATAATATAAATTATGAATAATGAAATTAATATAAAAAAATATGAACTGCAACATACAACTTTTTTGATAGATTTAAATTTGTTATGTCCTGTTTTAAGCAAAACTTCAAGTTCACATTTTTTCCTTCCAGGTAGTTTTTGAATTGTGTTCAACGTCAAAATAGTGTTTAAAGGATCGTCTATGAATTGCAGAAAAGCATAATTTAAAAAAATATAAATTTTATTTATTTTATTAGAAATGTATTTATTAAATGAATGAAATGGTCTTATTGGCAAGGAATAACGCATTAATAGAAGTGAGATAGTCCTTCTGTAGCGTTTCAGTAATTGAATATTGAGCTTCAATTTGGATACAGTCCCTAAATTATGCTCATTAAGAAATATAATTTCTCTGAAACTACGCATACGAATTTCATGATAATTTGTATTTAAGCTAATTGAGGGGTGTAGAGTTTGTTTGTGGTATCAAACTTGGATATTTCTATTGAAAAAAAAAGTTTTGTTTCGTTTTTATATGTAAATGGCCCCTTAAGGAAATTATATATATATTTATTTAAAAGTAGACGTTATTTTCAATCGTTTGGTATCAGTAACTTTCTTCTACAATAATTTGTTGGAGAGTTAGTAGGGAGGTGTTACACTTTTTTTTTGCCACGATTATACATTACTCTTTTATCCTTTTGTAAATACGAATTAGTTTTTCTTATAAAGACCCTCCCCCCCCCCCACGGAGGGCATCCCCTCCCCTGGGGCTTATACCCCTCGTATAGATATTTGTCCGTCATTAAAACAACACAACACAGATTACTTTTTTAACAGACACTTGAAAAAATATTTATGTTCTCTCTTAAAATTTAAGAACCTTATTTTGAAGATATAATTGAAGATTTAAGCTCAGAGCTTATGACAATTCGAGTTTTTGAAGCGTCACATTCATCACAATCTAGCTTTTCATATCGTTTGTATTAAATGTGTGTATCTTATAACTTAACCAAGCAGACATACACCATGCCATACTAGGGACAGAGAAGTTACAATGCGCAAGCTCAAATGTAGTCTTTTTAGCTTTTTAATCCATAATTTAGAAAGTGAGGTATTATTTGCAATTTAACAGCTACAATGCCCAGAATTGTCTGTGTTATGTACTACAGTAGGGGTACACAACCGGTTGCCCGCGAGCCACCAAGATACCACTATTTTCATGTAGAATAATTTTCCTTATTTAATGTCAAAGAATTTGCATTATCTTTTAAATATTGTGGTTGCAAACAAATTTCTGGCCAAAAGGTGGTGGAGCACTATATTAGAGCATGTTGTTGTCACTGCAATGACAACATATTCCACTATGAATTACTAGCATTATGTAACTTTGTGATAACTTGGTTGTACTGTTAATTTTATTCCTTCGAACTAATTTTTAACATTCATTTGTGTTTGAAATCAAAATTATTCGTTGTTCGAGTTTTAGTATAAAAGAAAATACTCAAGTAAGTAAAAAAATATCTATTCTTTCACCATAATCCTCTTAAGAATATACTGACTGCTTTCTGTCTTTGCAGCTTATACTGTTCTATTCTTATGGTAACAGCATGAATGTATGATATTAAAAGTTCATAAATGAATAAATTTGTTCATTCCAACAAGAAATTGAATTCTGCCAGACTGGACATTGGTTAGGTAGCATCTCAGTGGGAAAGCGTTGACGCATATAAGCCATGGGCCCAGAGTTGAATCCTGGCCTAAATTCTTTTTATTATCTAAGGAAAATATAAACAACATTGTAAAAAAAATTCCGTTAAAAAACGGAAATAGTACTGGTAATCTAGACGCCAGTACTATTTCCGTTTTTTCATTTATTTATTTATTTTTATTTATTTATTTATTTTTTTTTTAACGGAAAATAATTTCCGTAAATTCCAGAAATAGTTCCATTTTTTCACAAATATTTCCGTTTCTTAAATATTTCCTTATATAAAAATTTTCGTTTGAAAAGTTAAAAGAATTTTTCAAGGACAAACTAACATCTCTGTGATTTTTATTCTTTACAAAGATATGTTAACATCAGGGACACATCATATACATTTAATTTAAACAATAGTGAAGAAATGTCACTTACCTTCCATGGGGTTTGATTCCAGGACCTCTTTTGTTGTAGCTGGCAGAGTAATACCATTACACCAGGATTACACAAACTACCTTTTCAAATATTTTTTGGTTATTTCGGAAGCATTTCACAAAGTAAAGACAAGATTTTGAACGCGGGTTTATTTTTTGCAGCGATAATATTTTTTTTTTTATTGAGCAGACAATTCTAAATCATGTTTTACTGATTTTCATTCTATAATTTCTAATATTTAGCTTTTTAATTTTTGCTTTATAAAAAAAAGGTTTAGTCTTTAAAATATTACATGCGTGAATGAAAGTATTAAAAAAAACTTTTTTCCTTCTTTTTGGAAGAGTTTTAAAGTTCTATTGTAATATTATTCATATTTATTTATTTTATAAAAGAATACTAACACACTTAAAAAAAACTTGTATCTTAACAAATATTTTGTATGACGATCTATTGTAAACTCAAAAAAGATAATTACTATGTGTTATTAAAATTAATTACATTTTTTGATTTTTATGACTTAGGTAATAGCCAAAATGATAATAACTTTGGTTATATATTTTGATATAGTTTAAATTTTATGTGCGAGCTTCTTAATTTGAATAGATTGAAATATATATATATTAAAATTAAAAGTAGATTATTTTCCACTTTAAAATATCCTACGCACTTTTTATATCGTGATATAAATAAATTAAACATTATTTTAAAAACATACTGAAAAAAAAAAACTTTCCTTAACAATCTCAAACTTAAAAAGTATTAATAATAATAATAATTATTATTATTATTAATATTGTAAAAGTATGCTATCTTTTTATTATTAAAACAGAAAAATAGAGAAATGTTGCTATAATGTTTTTCTATTTCTCATACAGATGGCACCACGGCACTTATCGGATAAAAATAGTGATAACTTGTGCTGTTTAAAACGGAAGTTGTATTGTTTCTGGAAAATTGACGGAACACTTACTGGATTTGTAATCTCAAAATGTGAAATACGGAAATGCTACTGTTTTCTCGGAAAAAGGAAACTGTTCCGTAAAATTTTACGGAAAAGTTTGTGTATATTAACGGATATTTTTTACAATGAACTTTTACCGCGACATAATTAATTACAATGATGATTTGCATATGAATACTTAATTCTATGATTTTATTTTATCCAGTTACTGAGAGCAAGCATGATTTTTGATGCAAGTGTCAATCAAGGTAGGACAGAAGGTAGTGGCCCGAGCTCTTTGAAATTTATACGGGACATTAAACAGAACACAATGATACGTAGAAATGTTAACAAGTGAATGTAAGCATGGCGCATAAAGGAGGACACCCGACGTCCTCTACCATTGACGGTTCAAGGAAGCAAACAAGATAGACAATACAATAGATGCTCAATTTTACGAACTCGAGTGACTCATATAAAGTGTTCGTAAAATCGAAAGTTCGTAAATGGGAGTAACATTTGTTCAATGGTATTCTTGTTGGGACCAGTACATCAGATCGTAAAAACAAAGAGTTCGTACAAAAGAGGTTCTTAAAATCGAGAGTATACAGTATTGCTCATGGATCATCGATGAGGTAGCGTGTTTTCGTCAGGTTTATCACGGTTCTGCAATGAACATGGTGCATACATGGTTGGAAGACGAACACTTTCTTCTTGGAGAAATTATGCTAGCTTGTGGACTGCTGGAACACGTGCATTGGAAAAGACAACAAAGGTCCGACCATTTGTTATATAGATTATTGTGCTAACAGTTTTCGATTTTTTTCTTGTGCTCAAAATAATATATTTCCCTCTATTGCGATCAATGTACAGCTGCTATTATTATTATTTTCTGAAAGAATTTAGTTTTTATTTTAATGTTTCGATATTCATTGTGTTTTTATACCTGCTAGCATATTTTATCTCCCTTCTATTTTTTTTTTTTTTTTTTTTTTTTTTTTTTTTTTAATTCGGGAGAAAAATAATTATAGTTTCTGTAAGAAAAAACGCAGTACCTCCACATATTTTCCCTGCTTTAATCCATTACCCGCGCTGGTGGTGCATTGGCACAACAGTCAAATTCGCATATGTAAATTATTTACCTTTCCACGACTGACTTGTTTTTCAATTAAAAATTACCCTTATTTAATAACACAAAAGTTTAACATCAAATTAAGCAAAAATCATCTTTCACAATTTGTGGTAGAAATTGACGTCCCGACAAAAAATTGAAAATATCAATTTTATAGTTTTGGCGTTTAATGGATTAGTAAAATATATTAATTTTGTCTATTATGCCTCAATTTTTAATTTTTTTATTTATACTTAGAACTGGAAGCGACCTCTATAGCTAAGATTATTACTTTTCAAATCTTACAACAGGAAAATAAATTTTAAATGTATGATGATTTTGATTTCTAAATTTGAAAAAAAAAAAAAAAAAAAAAAAAAAAAAAGTCAAAGTAGCAATTAAAAATTGATGTTTGATTTTGTAGTTTCTTTATATTTTTTTAGCAACAATTTTCTGATTGTTCTGACTCGTAACAGATTTACAGAACTATTAATTACTATTGATATAGAAATAGCATGACGGTTACCGAAATTCTTTAATGCAGTCAGTTTTTTAATGTATTCGCAGATAAAATATTTTTGTGCAATATCTATTAAAATTATCTCTGTTACGAGAACACAAAAATTTGTAAAATATGCGGTTTAAAGATATCCCCAAGTATTTAAATTTTCAATATGCAGTTGACTTCAGGTAACATCTAAATCCCACAGATTTCTGTATTTATTTATTGCGTATGAAAAAAATAGACTTTCGAATCTTTTTGCAATGAAATGTTCAGTGAAGCTGAATCTTAGGGATTCATTAAAATTATAGATGCTAAAAATTTCCTATGTTAATTACGTTATCTTGAAAACTAAATCTAAAATTGAGCAGCCATATCCAACTCAATACAATTTTATGTCTTTATACTGTACCCATGAAATGTTTTTGGAATAATCACATTAAAAAGAAAGAAGAAGAAAAAAATATATTATCTACCATCGACATGTTCTGTCATTTATTTGGCTCATTCTCAAAAATCCAATTTGAGACTTTTTAATCAGTTATTTTTATGATAATTAATTTTCGTAATTGAAGAATTTTTTTTATCAATGTGAGTTTTTATACCACACACACACACACACACACACACACACACAAAAAAAAAAAAAAAAAAAATGTACTTTTAGTAAAATTTAAAAATTTATATACGTAAGTATTTTGTCCAGTTTTTACGTTATTCGTTTTCAAAATAATTAGATTCTTTTGTAAAATAAAATGATTCATTTAAGTCAACGGACACAGTATCTTGTTATAATTTTTTATGCATGTAGACTGGACACACTTACTTCAAAACCTTAGTAAAATTTAGACTTTGTCTTTTAAAAAAAGGAGATATGATTTTTTGTAATTTATGAGAGAAGAGTAAATTATGTTTAAACATCTTCATCATAACCGAACATTTATGACATCTGTGGTTATTAACTTTTGTATACACTGTAAAAAAAAAAAAAAAAAAAAAAAAAAAAAAAAAAAAAAAAATCTGTAAAGGTACTAAACATTTTGTAGGAAACTGGGATTCCAAGAACTTTTCATGTAACGATAACAGGAAAAATCCATGTAACCGATTCTAAAACTTGAGTTTTTGTTGTTACCGTTACAGGAAAAGTTCTTGGAATCCCAGTTTCCTAGATAAAGTGTAGTACCTTTACAGATTTTTTTTACAGTGTACCAAAGGATCTGATCTGAAACTGAATATGTGATTAAGCAATATTACAGCATAGTTCAAAATTAAATTAAAAAAAATTATTTCTTAAAACTTATTTTTAAAAAGATGCCGAAAATTTTTTGAAACAATGTTCATCCTTTTTCTTAGACCAAAATTCTCAAAAGATTACAAAATGTGGGTGATGTAAAAAATATCACAGCCAGAGATAAGATTTTAGAAAGCTGGTCACACAGCTAACGGAATTCTCCTCCGTAATGTTTAGTCTATGGATGCTTGATGCATTCGTATCTTTAAAATATCTCTTAGGGAAATTAATATTTTCAACTTCTTTTTTTCGGTGTATAGGCTTCTTCAAGATTTTACTTTTTTTCTTAGTTCTCAAAATATTTTTTAAATCTATGCTTAATTTTATATTTTATGCGTTGAAAGCTGACGAATTGTGTGTATAATTTCAACATTTCATATAAAATTGAGTATATACTGCTGAAAAATAGTGAAAACTAAGAAAAACAGACATATTTTATATACAAAAAATAAAAGTTAAAAATATTAATTTCCCGAGAAGATATTTTTAAAATACAAATGCATCAAACGCCCATAGATTTTACATTAGTGAGGGGAATTCGGAAGCTGAGTGACCAGCCACCTTAAGGCTTGTTTAAATAATAGTCCTTAAAAGAAAACAACTATAAATTTTAACGAAATTAAGTGCATGACTACTTACAAACTTCCATCAGACTGAATCAACAATGTAGAAGGTCATGCTGTGATTTGATGAAATCATAAACCTAAACTTGGGATTCGTCAAGCGTCTAGAAGTGTTGGTGGATATATTTTTGCCGAACCCATAAAATAATAAAAAATCGAAGAAATACGTTATACTTGGTATTCTAAAATTTTTCTATGCAGTTTTAGTAATGGTTCAATGACAACATTTGCTACATGCGATTTGGCACTTCTCATGGCGAAATTTTCTTTACCAGCAAATGGAAATTTCCAGTGAATTTCCTGGTTCATTCGAAATAGCAATGGATAGCAACAAACGTTTAGTCTCAACAGTTGAAAATGTATGAAAAATATACAATGCAAAATTAAAAGGGCCATAAATAGTGGATAAATGTAAGCTATTGCTACACGATGACTATTGTTTGATATAGAATTCATCATTGTTTAAGCATTAGTTTTAGCAAGTACCTAACTTTTGTATCTCCCATTGTAGAATTACATTGTCTGTTATGATTCAAATTAGGAATGCTTTAACCTCATCTTTATTGCTGAAATTTTGTCAATCAAAGAAATACTTTAAATTCAGAAACAGGGGAAAAGGAGACTATTAGGAGGATGAAAAAAGATGTTCTACCCAATATTGTTTCCCATCCTTCATTAATTTTTAGTCTCCGTACACTGTAAAAAAATTTGGTAAAGTTACTAAGATTTTCCTAGTAGACTTGTATTCCAAAAAATTTTCATGTAACGGTAACAGCAAAATTTCATGTAACCTTCCTCGGTTACATGAAATTTTGCTATTATCGTTATATGAAAAGTTCTTGGAATACAAGTTTACTAGAAAAATTTTAGTAACTTTACAGATTATTTTTTACAGTGTATACGGACCATTGAAGCACTCATAGTCTGCCTCCTCCTCAAAGTATAAATCTAACGGTGTGTATGAGTTGCTAACATTGCTTACGCTTTTAGAAATCATATACTGGAACTATATCACTTTTAAATTTCATTATCCAAGACAAAGTATACATATAGCCTGTCTCCAACTTGTTACCAGAATCAGAACATACACTGTAAAAAAAAATCTGTAAAGGTACTAAACATTTTCTAGGAAACTGGGATTCCAAGAACTTTTCATGTAACGATAACAGGAAAAATCCATTTAACCGATTCTAAAACTTGAGTTTTTGTTGTTACCGTTACAGGAAAAATTCTTGGAATCCCAGTTTCCTAGATAAAGTATAGTACCTTTACAGATTTTTTTTACAGTGTACATCTTCAAGTTCAAAGCTCTGCTGCGAAAGAATTTGGAATCGGATTTACTTACTTGCCGGCCCAAACCTGTGTTCAGTCCTGTTTCCAATTAAATATTATACCAGAATTTCCTTGCCAAAAAGACCGTGTTTCCTTTAAGTCTTTTTTTTAATGACATACGCTTTACGCTTAAATTATTTTGATTCCATTTATGGGCATCTATTTTGTTTTCTACCAAATCTTTCAGATTGTGGATTATTAGATGAATCGTTTGTTAAGTTATGCCAATAAGATCCGCAAATTTCTTTTATAAGCTCTTTTCCTCGATGAATTAAAAAAATATATATAAATAGCTGTTTCAATAAACAGCTTCTCCTTTGCCATCTTTCACGTTTCAACTTTAAAGAACATCACTAATCAATCATATTTGCGTCTTATTTATTTTTCATGATATGATGATATGCATTAAGATATTTGTTCAAGTTAGTTTACAGAAACAAAACGCTGCTTAAGAGTCAAAATTATTTAAGTGCTCATATAATATATGAAATTTACAGAGGGCGTAAAAATATTGGTACCTTATAGCATGTGATTTTGACATCGAGTAGTGTGCAATGATTCAACTTTCTTTTTATACTGCCTGCATTTATGCTCATATACTGTGTCAGCGTTGTATTCTGACTGTGACGTGTTAGGCCAACTAGGCTTTGTATCTAGTGTACACAATACAGAGAAAGCCTATGACAAGGCGCTTTGCACAGCAACCGGTTACATCTTAGCTTAGCTGCTTGAATCGAATCAGTGATCCCTTTAGCTAATGCTTGCTTACTAAGCAGTGTATATAGGTGCTTCGCAAGTGACTGACATTGAAACACAGAGATATGGGTGATTCATTCGGAAATCAATCCTAGTATAAATATGGAAAATATCCTTCTAGAAAGCTTTTCATAGGAATCATGGACCAGCCAACGCTGAACAGGATGTAAATTCCTATAAGAAAATTAAAATTATTTAAAAAGAATTATCAAGATAAATATCTAAAATAATTGCATTTCATTAGAGAGAAGAGAGTTTTGGTTTGGAAATACACCATAAAATGACGAATATAACTTATATGTGCATAGTGCAATTGTAAAAGTAAAACATACAATAGATTATTTGAATAATCAAAATGCAGTTATTGAAAGTAGAAAAAAAGTTCGGTTTAATATTTTGAGTTTGTGTTGGTTTCGGGTTGACGAATTTTTTATTTTTGGGTTCGGGTTGACTTTGGGCTGAATTTTATAACTCGAGTTAGGTACAATCTGAGTTTAAATAATTTTAAAAGATTTATTTAAATTTAAAAGGAGCAGGAAATGCCGAATAAAAGTTTTCAAGTTTATACTTTTGATTATTTGTAAATAAAAACATAGAAAAAAATCATGCCTGTAACGCTTGATTTTGCCTAATTGTGTTATTGTTAAAAAAATTTTAGAATTTTTATACTTATGTAACAATAAATTTTTTTAATATTCTAAGTGGTTTAAAAAATAAAATAAAAATAAAAATAATATCTAAATTTTATAAACTTTTTTTTTGACGGGGGAGTGAGGTCATCCTTATAAAGAATATACATCTTTATCACTAGGATTTAGAGAAGAAAAATAATTTTTTATTGGAATATTTTTCTAAGTCTTTTCGGTATTTTTCACTCTGAACATTAAAAATAACATATTTCTGTTATAAGCGGTTTTATCCTTACATTAAGAAAGACATATTTTCGAGGAAAAAATGGCAACACAGAATACTCACATGATAGTACGACATGCTCGTAAAGAAGTATGACGAGCTATTAAAAAAATGCAATTTCTTTACTATAAATTAGAAAAATAGCATTGTGTAGCTGGCAAAGCATGCTCGCGACATTTTGTTCTTATTGCAGCTACCCATTCATGTACCACTCAAATTATGTAATGTATTCACCATCGCCATATATTAATTGACAGCATTTTGAAATTTATACTTTTGATTATTTATAAATAAAAATAAAAATGAAATCATGCTTCTGATGCTTGATTCCCACTTCTTAGGATATTTTGAATGTGTATGATTTATTCTATTCGTATAATAAAATTATTTAACACGCTTTGAAAAGTCTAAAAAAAAAAAAAAAAAAAAAAAAGTAATTAGAATTATTTTAAAATATTTTTTGAATTTTTAAGTCGAAATCTTGAATGTCATTATTTGTAGCACAAGTGGCATCCAATGCAGCTTTTCCTCTGAACGCTGTCCTCTCCTTTAAATTTGTACTTTTTATTATTTACAAATAATAACCAAAATGATATCATGCTTGTGATGCTTGATTCCCACTGCTTATGTTATTTTGTAAGTGTATGATTCATTTTATTCTTGCAATAAAATTAGTTCATACGCTGTTTTTAGTCTAAACACAGGTAAAATAATTAGAATCATTTTAAAATATTTCTTCAGTTTTTAAGTCGAAATCTTGAATTTTATCATTTGTTGTACAAGTGACACCAAAGGCATTTTTTCCTCTAAAAGCAGTTTAACATATATATCAAAAATACCATTCTATTTAACATGGAGCAAACATTAAATATGTAATTTTTTTACGTTTGTTAATTTTTATTATTTATAAATAAAAATAACAAGGAAATCATGCCTCCATACGCTTGATTTCCCTCAATTTTGTTATTGTGAAGCAAAATGCAATTATTGCCATTGCTATAAAGCCGAGAAGGAATACTTGGTGTAATTGCATACGGCTAGATAATGCTGATATGTAATAGGACTCGCCTTGTGTAAATCTATATGAGATTAGTAATAATGTAGCATTGGGCTGCATGTAATGGTATAATATACATTGAAGGGTAAACAATTAAAAGGAAATCCTGAAGCAGCGCTTACATGCTAAAATAAGAGAATGTTTCCATACATACCACTTCCCTGTAGGTTTGTGTCGTATTTGACACATTATGTTATTTTGGCGTACTCCGCTTCTTTCTCGGGTAATGCGATCAAATCGATGGTTTAGTCGATTGTGCAGATGAAGCTGAATAGGGGCTGTAAATGTATAAGGTTATCAACTTTTTGGCAATTTAGGACCCCCTCCCAAAATTCCGATGTCATACGTTATAATTCCTCAACCCCGCCTCCCCCTAATAATATCATTTTCCTGTGCCAAAAAATCCATTTTTTTCCATTTTATTTTATTCTATACATTTGCAATGATTTTATAATCATTCCATGGTTTTAATAACAACTTTGTATTTTTATAAAAATAAGAAAACAGACTTAAAAAAAATAATAATAATAAGATAACAGGTGTAAAGAACAATTTTCAAAAAAAGTAAATTTTGGTTTCATAAAAAATGATAATGATATCAAATGAATAATCTACCTCCCCATACAGATATGTATATATTAAGTCCCAGACTCCTTTCTCCCTTAATGTAATACGTTATATGTACACGGTACAGCTCCATAGCCTTCTTCTACATGAAAACCATGCTGGCATGGTAGGCAAATGTTACCATTTCGTTTGTTATTCTTGATATTATTACTCGAGAAAGATGTGCAGTACACCAAAATAACGAATATTTAAAAACACTAAACAAGCCTACAGGGAAGTGGCATGTTTGAAAACGTTCTCTTATTTTAGCGCACTGCGCATTCTGCCGTGTGGAAACGTCACGAACTGACCAACGCATCAAGCAGTGCATTTCTGCAAGTTCAAACAGGGTAAGTTGCGAATATTACAATTGCTAGCATTTTTTTTTTTTTAAATCGTAACTCAAAAAACGCTTTTTTTTTTGTTAAAAGTAAATATTTTGAGCACTATACTCTAATTTTTTGGTTGGTATAGAAGTAAAATTAGTACATTAATAAATTTTTTTTAAAAATATTTTTCTTTATTTTTTAGTATTAAAATTTGTGTAAAAATGGGAAAAACATACATATAATATGAACTACTATATTCTTCAATAATTGGTGTTAGTTTATTTATTTATTTATTTATTTATTTATTTAACATTTGTATTTTTTGAGAAAAACGTATTCGAAAAATAGTTATGCCAGTGCATAGTTTCACAAGGACAATTCATGATCAGGAGTTAAAGACACCATATTGTATTCTCATGGTAAGCATTATTACCACACGTGTTATTCAGTACGTGTATTACGCGTGTATTGGGGGGCTATTTCGCTATTGCTTATCCGTTTAGAACCTACACGGAAAGAACGATTTTGTTAAAACTACCAAAAAATAGTTGTTTCAACAAAATTTTTCGTGTACTATTTCCCCCACAAAACGTTTTGTTGGATTTACCAAATCATTTTGTTAGGTTTATTTTGTTATCGCAAATAAATAATTTGTTTACAAGAACCAAATGAATTTTGTTAATGGGTTCTGTTTTGTCGTCGTAACCAAATGCTTTTGGTTACGATAAACAAATAGATTTGGTCATCGTAACCAAATCTGTTTGATTAAGAATTATTATAACCAAATGAATTTGGTTTCGAAAACAAAATAAATTTGTTTCTTGCAACAAAATTTATTTGGTTAATCGACATTTTAACCAAAGAAATTTTGTTTTAACAAACATATCGTTTTTGTTATTGAAACCAAATTCATTTTGTTAATAATTACTTAACCAAATGAATTTGGTTTGAAAAACAAAATAAATTTGTTTCTTGCAACGAAATCTATTTGGTTAATTGACATTTTAACCAAAGAAATTTTGTTTTAACAAACATATCATTTTTGTTATTGAAATCAAATCCATTTGATTAATAATTACTGTAACCAAACGAATTTGGTTTGAAAAATAAAATAAATTTGTTTCTTGCAACCAAATATACTTGTTTAATATCTATCATAACCAAATAAATTTGATATTTTGAACATACTTTTTTTTATAAATTTTATTGCAGAAAACAAATTAATTTGTTTTCTAGAATCAAATTTATTTGGATAATAGTTAATGCAGCCAAAAAAATTTGGTAACAAGAAAGTTATTTTGTTTTTTTAAACCAAATCACTTTGGTTAATAGTTTAGTGTAAACAAATGAATTTATAATGAGATAAATTTGGTTTTTGTAACCACATCAACTTCATTAATAGGTGTTGCAATAACTAAGCACATTTGGTTCCAATAATTATATAAATACCAAAATTATTAAAGAAAGTCAGATAAAAGTAGTAAATAGAACCCTTTTCTCACAGGGTCCTGTTTTTGTGAAATTATAAATTAGTTTCTTATATTTGTGAAAATTCTAGTTAGAATTTTGTGAATTTTAAATTTTCGATGATTCAGGTTCTATTTTTCATATATAAAAAGCTAATATGTTCTATGGTGACTTCAACTGCTTATTTACAAGCCAGATTTTATTATTGATTGATTAAAGGTGTGAAAAGTTCAATTTGAAGGTGAAAAAATTCTATAAAAGGTCTATTTAAGAGGCAAATAATTTTGTGAAGGGTCCTGTTTTGGGATAAAATGTTTTGTGAAGGGTGCTGTTTTAAGATAAATTGTTTTGTAAAGGTTCCTTTAAAGGACCTAAACTTTTGTTAAACATATCCCTGCCCTGTATCTGAACTAAATGTTTCATTGTTTACACCCATAAATTATGTGCAGATTTTAGGGACTCTACTGTAATAAATTTTTATTAAACACAACGTTAAACAATGCTGGATGAATTTCTTTAACCTGTATTAATTTTTTCACAGGTTTGAGAAAAGTTTTTTCTAATGCACTCAGCTATTATTTTCATAATCTGTAGCTTTTTTTTTTTTTTTTTTTTTTTTTTTAAATATGAAATGCTGAAATCTTGATACTATACTTTGCTATTTTTTATCTTTTTCGCAAGACACACAAAAAAAAAAAAAAAAAAAAGATTAAATAAAATAATAATAAGCATTAGAAAAAAAAAAAGTTTTCGACATTTTCTCATGTAATATAAAAGGTACAATTGTTAGATGTATGAAAATGTCAAATTTTCAATAAAATATGAAAGTTGTGAATGATAATTCTTTACTAATAAAGAAATTAAGTGATACATGATGAATACATTTAAAAAGTCAATTTGCATTTTGTTATAATTTATTAATTTCAGAAAATAAAATTCATAGTATCAGATTTTTGAAGAAATTGAAAATTTGCACATAGCAAGATTAACAGTTATATTGAGTCATATATATATATATATATATATGACCTGAATTACTATTGTATCAAATTGCTTAATCAAACATAGAGAAGAAATAAATGCCTGCAACTATTCTATCATATTTAAATATAAAATGAGAAAAATTATATTAGATAATCAGGAGAAATGTTTTGAAACTCAGGAGTATGTTGCCAAAATCCTGCAGTAACAATAATCTATGCAATCCCATTTCCCCTCTTCCTCAAATTTTATTACCATTACATAATTTTTATTTTTCTGTTGCTAAAAGAGTAAAAAAGTTGTAATTTCAAATGCAATTCAATTAAATCTATTTCAATTTATGGATTTCTCATGGTTTTAAAATAATTTTCAAGCATGATTCTTTTAAAAATTTACATAGCACATAACTCAATTATGCAAATTAAATCATTTGAAAGTAAAGGAACAAAAAATATTCAATATTTGGTTCTGGCTAATATTCAATAATGAAATCAATACTTTTCAATGAGTAAATAAAACAAATATAATCAGTGTTCTCGCCATTGTACCAAATTGAGACTAAAATTCTTCATTTGGCAAGTAAACAGGCGATTAGATTCGCCAAATTGCTAGTGCTGAATTTTTGCTTTTTCTTTTTCATATGTATGTATGTGTATATTTATATATATATATATATATATACACATATTATAATATGTTGATATTTTTAATATATTTGTAGCAGATTGTTGAAATTAGATTAATAACAATTGCTGTCTCAGTTATAAAAACTTGTTATTTTAGAACATATTGAAAAAAAGGGGGTACATTAAATTAAAGATTTAAGGGGAAAAAAATTATGTGCTACACGGCAGATCTATTTTGCTAATACTTTTTTTCATTTGGCGAATACTTTTTAATTAGCCAAATTACTAAAGTTTGTCAAATGTCAACGAGAACACTGAATATAATGAATGCATAATCAAAATACATGCTTAAATAATCACAATCAAAAGGCAGCTGCGAGTAACAGAACCCTCCGGTTAACCCCTAGGATCAGCCATTACAAAAAAATTACTTTAAATAAATTTTGAAGCTTTTGTTTTTTAAATGCATGAGTTTTCATGGTAGGTATACATCGGATACTTACTTTGTAGGGTTAATTTATTAATAGCAGTGTCAACACAAGTGATTGTTATTACTTATATAATTTCTTTTTTTTTCAATATTCCTTAACAATAATAACACTCAGTAGCAGAAAAACTTCAGGGACAAAAAGTAATCTGCAGGTAAAATATTTTTACAACTGAAGCATTAATTAACCAAATAATCATTTATCTGTAGTGTTTATAGGCATTTCATAATTTATTATTAATAATAATCTTAACTTTTGTATTAGGTGATGAAGAGCTAAAAATATGAAGCAAAAAAGTCCGATTAAAAAAAAAAAAATCCAAAAGAAACTAAAATTTGCAATGCCCGTCTCTGGTCTCAAACCTTCTGCTACCAGTGAACTGTTCCTATAACAAAGATTTCGGCACTACTTGGTTATCGCATCAACCCATTTTACCAAATTATACAAAATCGCCAAACTAACAGCCAAATTATACATATTGACATAATTTTTATTTTAAATAACAAAAGAACAAGTAAATTATTAGAATATTAATAAAAATACAAATAAAAAGTTGAAATAAAAATCAATGGCATTTTAGACGCATGTTTCATATATAATGTAATTGAATGTGAGATTTATGATCATTCATTGTTGGCATTAAATCTTATAGTTCAGCGATAGATTTTTGGTCGACAGGATAACCAAATAGTAACTAAGATTTCTTATTTATTAATTTTTTTTAATAATATGTATTAGAAAAGAAAGCATTTGTTAACAGCAGACTTGCGATATCTTAAAAAAATAAATAAAGAGACAAAATAGTAACACAATTTAGCTGGTTTGCGATATGCAGCTACTTTTATTGAAAATACAAATTATACAGTCTTTAAAACACATATGTATGCCAGACTAATATTTACTAGTATAATATCCTTTTACATAAAGAGTTATTCTTAGACAGTTTTAGGATTCTACTGCAGTCTGACCATTCAGTTAAAAAATATGCTATCTCGTGTCCAAATGAGGATCATGTATACAATGTCATCCATATATAAAGAATTCTTGAATCCTGATATATTTCAATTTAGGATTTCAGGTTGAGTAAAACAGAACAACTCCAAGCATCAGTTAAAGTCTCCACCTGTTTTAATGAAAGAGTAAAATTATTAAGACATAAAATTGTTTTATTGCAGGCATACATTGGTCAAATATGCAGAAATATATTAAAAAATAAATAAATAAAATTTCACATTGGGGAAAACAATCAAAATTTTAAAACAGTAGGTATGCTTTGCTTAAACCTTGGGGTAAAAAATTAAAAAATTCTTTAGAAAAATTTCCCTCTTGCATAGATGAATGTTGAACATTCATTGGAGAAAGGGAAAAAAAAAAAAATCACAGGATACAAAAACTCAGTTGTGCAAAAAAAAAAAAAAAAAAAAAAAAAAAAAAAAAAAAAAAAATGATTAGACATGTTCCGTACTTGATTGGAAAAAGAAAGATGTTCAAAACTGGTTATTAGGGTGGAGTGAAAAATCGAAAGTTGGAATTTTGATTTTGGATAGCAGCCATGCCTTTTAGTATCTCTAATACACATGCAAAATTTCATGAATTTTGAAAAACTTCTTGAGTCCCCTATTGGGACATTTATATTTTCATTGATTTAACGATAGATTCTTATGATAAATTATACATTAACAAAGTGATGCACAACCTTTTTGCCAGAAAATTGTTTCCCACCAGAATATTTGAAAAGAGTCGTTTGTTTTATTTAATAGTCAATTTAAATTAATATTTAATTTGTCATAACTATAAGGAAAAATATTCTGCATAAAAATAGTGGTATCTTTGTGGCCCACGGGCCAAAGGTTGTGCACCGCTGCATTAACAGGATTTTTTGGTAATCTCGTTTGATATTTTTATATTTAAAATGTTCAGTGTAATTCCTTTCATTATTTTCAAACTTTAAGTCTTTATTTTTAAACATTTGAAATGGTTTATTGAGTTTTAAAAATTGTATGTTGTCATTTTTACAGTCAAAATGAGTACATGTGTAAGCAAATCGAAGTTTATCATTACCAGAAGTTGGTGATTCTTCAAAACTAAATAAAGCTGTTTTGCCAACAATAGCAGAATGCTATAAAATATTATTATTATTATACAAAACAATAAATAAAACACAGCAGTAATTGTAAAGTTCGCCAAAATCAGAGGTAAAAAAAAAAAAAAAAAAAAAAAAAAAATCCTAAGAGAAAACATCGAAGGCATCAACTATTGTAGTTTCCCAAGGACGTATTGATCAAATGATAGATAACAATTATTCTGAATATCAGAAGCTTATTCAACTCCCCAAAATCAAAGGAAATAATGGAAAATTGGAGATATTTGGAAGAACTATAAGTGAAAAACAATCTCTGATTTTAAGAGGCAAATGAATTTTATTTGGGACACATTACACCATCTTTTGGACCAGGAAAAGTCGTTGCAGGAAGTATTAAAATATTGCACTGAAAAATATTTAAACCTTGATAAATTGATGGCAATAGATTGTGACGGAACAACTGTATAAACAGTAAGATAAAAAATCATGCTAATAAGTTTTTGAAGCTAAGATTTAGTCGTTTGTTGTAGTGGTTAATATGTCAGCTCTCTGCAAACGAATTGCCACTAAGTCATTGAACTTAATAAACAAAATAAAGGCTCACGAGCTATTCCTGTTCTAATTGGAAAGTCGTTGGATCAATGAACAATAGACAGTTATGGAAATTAATGTTTCCTACCCTTATCGACAAAATTTGGACATTTTTTTGCACCGAATTGATGAAATTCACAATTTTTAATGATTGGTATTTTTTTTTTTTTTTTTTCTGTGGCGAATTGACTACAATTGATTGATTCAATTAAAAAAGTCAATCAACAAAATTTGCACCCCCCCCCCTCCAAAGATAACTGATAAAATTTGCAATTTTTTTTTTTTTTTATTTGTCTGGTAGACAAAATTTAAAATTATTGTGCAACTGCTGACAAAATTTGAGATTTTTTTTCATGCTGGACTAATAAAATTCACAATATTTTAACAATGTCCTCCCCTCCCCCCTCCAAAAAATCAGCAAAACTCATGTTTTTCCACTAAAGATCACAAAATTTTAAAATATCTGAAATCTGTAGAGCCGTATCGAGTACTCGGTAAATACTCGGTACTGGGCCAATACAGAGTAGTTGTAAAAATTTCTTTTTTTAAGCATATGAATTTATAAATGATCTGTAAAAAGTTATTTGAATATAAATGTAAAATATATGCAGTAATTCATAAAACTATTTCCTCGGTATTTAACAATATGTCTGCAAAATATAGAAAAAGTTAAGAACAAAAACTCTCATAAAATTTCATATTTATACAAATGAAAATAAATACTTTCTTGATTTATAGGAAACCACAAAAGACTATTATTCTGGATAAAGAAACTGAAAATACAATAAAAAATAATTAAACTTATTATATTTCAAATTATGCTGTAAAAACACCAAATATTCCACATTATCAGTAGACAGGGCATTTCTTTTACTACTATAAATTTGGCCTGCCTCTGAAAATGTATGTTCAAAATAAACTGTTGTTGAAGGTGCACATAATTTGAAAAGTTTCCCCCCCCCATTATACAAATGGTGTCAGTTTTACATAAGTCTTCTGTTAAGAAAGCCTGTATCTCTTTTTGTGCCCATTCTTCATGTAGAGATTTTAAACTATCTTTTAACTAGCCACAATCTTCTTGCTCATTCGCAATTTCCTCAAAATATTGCCAGAAAATAGATGAATTTTTGCTGGCATTTTCTCTTTTGGTTCTTCTACATTAGCATTCTCGTGATGTATTTTTTGTTTCTTTGGTGGATTTTCAAGCTCTAGATCATCTACACGCATCAATTTTAGAGCTTGCTTTTTAAGGCATTCTAAAATTCACACATTTATAATTTTTATTGAAAAAGGTTAGTTTTTTACTGAGATATTTAAAAAATAAAATAAATTTAAAATAACAAATTAACCTGTAGCTATGAAAAATGAAAAGAAACTGCAAAGCTAATACATTTTTTTTAATCAAAAGAAAACAAGGTATAGACAATTACAAAATAAATATGAAATGTTTTGCATTATTCAATGAACTGTTACAGCAACCAATAAAAATTTTTATTTTTGATAGACAACAGATTTCAACGGTCGGAATAAATCGGAGGGTTAAAGTAGGGGTGCACAACCTTTTCAAGAGTTCTTCCTTCACTTCATTCAGGACAGTAAATTTTGTTTTATTAAAATTGCTAAAAAACAAACATATAAGGCAAGTGCTGGGGGAAAAAAAACAAAAAAAAAAAAAACAAAACTTTATGAATGAAGCAGAGAGAAGGAGCCAATCAACAAGATTTTTATGTGCTTGATCATGAAATTCCCGATTTTTTTGCATCCAATTAACGAAATTTGCACTTTTAGCAAAACCGATTGACAAAATTTGCAATTTTTATGAAACCGATTGACAAAATTTACGATTTTTCTGCGCTTGATCAACAAAATTTGCAATTTTTACGATAGCGATCCAGAAAATTCATGAAAATGTCCCGCATCATCAACAAAATTCACGTTTTTTACAAAACCAATCAACGAAATTCAATTTTTGTAAAGCTGATCAACAAAAATCTTGATTTTTACAAAGCCAATCGATGAAAATTGAAATTTTAACAAAAACAACGGTCAAAATTCGTGATTTTTGCAAAGCCGATTGACAAACTTTACTTTTCATTCACATGATCGATAAGATTCGCGATTTTTTGCAGCTTATTGGTGAAATTTGCAATTTTTCTGCAACTGATCGATGAAATTCGCGATTTTTATGAAGTCTATCGATGAAATTTGCGATTTTTGCGTAGCCGATCGACAAAATTCGCGATTTTTTCGAAGTTGATGAACAAAATTCACGGTTTTTAAGCAAATTTGTAATTTTTCTGCAACTGATCAATGAAATTATCGATTTTTTCGTGCCTGATGAACACTATTTGCAATTTTTTCGAAGGTCATCGATGAAATTCGTGATTTTTACGAAGTCTATTGATGAAATTTGCGATTTTTGCAAAGCTGATCAACAAAATTCGTGTTTTTTGCGAAGTTGATGAACAAAATTCACGGTTTTTTAGAAGGGGATCGACAAAATTTGCGATTTGAATGAAGCCTGTCAACGAAATTTGCAGTTTTTACGAAGCCTATCGACGAAATTCCTTGTTTTTACGAAGCCAATCGACGAAATTTGCGATTTTTACAAAGCTGATTGACGAAATTCGTGATTTTTACGAAGCTGATTGATGAACTTTGAGATTTCTACGAAGCTGATTAACGAAATACACGTTTTTCTTTACAAGACTGATCAACAAAATTCGCAATTTTCCTTCGCATGATCGACAAAATTCACGACTTTTAGCAAAGCCGATCAAAAAAATTTCAATTTTTTCGGCATGATCAATAAAATTATTGATTTATACGAAGCTTATCGCGAAATTTTTTCAAAGCCAATCGATGAAATTCTCGATTTTTACGAAGCTGATCGACAAAATAAACGATTTTTAAGGTGATCGATGAAATTCGTTATTTTACAAAGGTGAATGATGAAATTCACTAATTTTACAAAGGTGATTGACGAAATTTGCGATTTTTTACCGCATGACTGGCACATTAAGTCAATAAGGAAAATTAAGATTTTTCCGTGATTGATCAACAAAATTGTTGCGCATCTATACGTTTTTAAGTTTATGTTTAATAAGCATTAAAAGTTTAAAAGAAAACAAGTTTAAAGTAGAAATAAAACGTATTATTTAGATAGATGCATGTATGGTTTTTCGTCATCTCCCGAGCATGTTTTGTTTACCATATCCGAGAGCTGGTTTTTCCGATCTGCTTCTACTGAGTATTGTTACTGCTTAACAGCCGAGTAACAGTGATTTTAGCGATCGCGTCACTTGCCGTGAACGGCAGAGGTTTTTGACGTCATACCGCGTGGCCAATAGCATCTCAGATATGTGTTGCAAATAATTCGCAATGTATTACTGAAGAGAGTTTGTATGTACAGTGGCAACAGATATATGCAAAACAAGTTCTTCAGAATCTTGTATAAATAGTTTGTATTGCGATGGCTTGTTGCCCGTTCTATTTTTTTTTTCAAATGTTGCTTAAGCACATAATCATGTAACTTTATTCATCTTTATATTAGTTCTTTTAAGTTTACGGCAAAGTAATGTCGTAGTTTTATTTACATCTGTAAATATGTCATCCTGGTCAATAATAAAAGTTTTGGTCATGAAAAACTGTTGTTAATTAAGCCTTCCACAAAACCACTGCAAATACTCTGCTCCGCCCATTTTAAATGGCCGTCAAAAATGAATGATTTTTATGGAGCCGATCAATAAAATTCACGATCTTTCTGTGTCTGATCAGCAAAATTTGCAATTTTTACAAAACTGATCAATGAAATTCACGATTTTTTTTCACATGATTGTTAAAATTTGCAATTTTTTTATGAACTTTATCGATGAAGGTTGCAATTTTTATAAAGCCGATTGACGGAATTCACGGTTTTTACGAAACTGATCAACGAAATTCGCAATTTTTACAAAGTCGATTGACGAAATTCAGGATTTTTCTGTGCATGTTCGACTAAATTCACAATTTTCTGCATCCAGTAGAAGAAATTTGCGATTTTAGATCTTTTGGCAAAATTCGCATTTTTTTTCCGCGATCCTTGGTTTGAAATCGTGTCTTTTTTGTGATCGTTTGACAAAAATCATGTTTTCCCTGCTATCATTTGATGAAAATCACAGGGTTTTATGCGATCATTTCACGGAAATCGCATTTTTATCTGGATCTTTTGGCAAAATTCGCGTCTTTTCCACGATCCTTTGATTCATTTCACATCTTTATTGCGATTTTCTTTGACAAAAATTGTACCTATTTTGTATTCTTTGACCGGAAATGGAGTCTTTTTCGTGATTATTCGATGGAAATGGCGTCTTTTTCACGATCCTTTGATAGAAATTGCGTCTTTTTCGCGATCCTTTAACAGAAATCACGTCTTTTAACGATCCTTTGACAAAAAACTCATTTTCCAGCAATCATTTGATAAAAATCATGGAATTTTTTGCGATCATTTGACGGAAATCGCATCTTTTTGTCGATCCTTTGGCAAAATTCGCATCTTTTCTATGACACTTTGACTAAATTCATGTTTTTTTTCATGATCCTTCGATTAAATTCACATTTTTTTGATACTTTGACTGGAAATAGCAACTTTTTTGCAATTCTTCAACAGAAATAGCTTCTTTTTCGCGATCCTTGAACAGAAATCACATCTTTTTCTTGATCCTTGAACAGAAATTGCATCTTTTTCGAAATCCTTGAATTGAAATTTCGCGATCCTTTGACAAAAATCACGTTTTTCCAGCTATCATTTGATAAAAATCATTGAGTTTATGATCATTTGATGGAATTCGCGCTTTTTCTTGACCCTTTGGCAAAATTCGCGTCTTTTCCACAATCCTTTGACTAAATTCATGTTTTTTCCTATGACCCTTCGATTAAATTCATGTCTTTTTAGCGATACTTTGACCAGAAATAGTATCTTTTTTTGCGATTCTTCAACAGAAATAGAGTCTTTTTCGTGATTCTTCAACAGAAACAGCGTTATTTCACAAGCTTTTGACGAAAATCGCGCCTTTATTTGCAGTTCTTGGTGGTATTAGAGCATTTCTCGTGATCCTTCAACAAAAATAGCATGTTTTTGCGATCCTTCGACAGGAATCGTGTTTTTTTCTCCAAGCTTTTGACGGCAAAGGCGTCTTTTTTTGCAATCCTTTGACAGAAATAGCAATTTTTTCCGGAATCATTTCACGAAAATTAAGTTTTTTCCGCAATCCTTTGATTCTCGACGAAAAAGCGTGTTTTTCGTGATCCGCATCCGTCATCAGAGATTTTTCCGTCTCGTTTTCGTCCTCGGGAATTTTTAAAAAACGGAATTCTGTCTCAGGACGGAAAAACTTGCACCCATGGTTGAAATTTGCATGCTTTACACGATTTCTGTGACTTAAGTGATCCTTTGACGAATTTTGCATTCATTAACCCTTTCCGGCACGGGCAAAATCTGTTATAAAATGAGAAATTATCGACTGACACCGGAATTCACAAACGAATTTTTTAGATATTCTGAAAGCCTTAATTTAAGCTTTTACTGTAAAAGCAAAATTTTAGTAAAATATTACTGGTGCCATTTGCAAATTTGGAATTAAAATTAGGTATCCCAGACCGGGCACAGTGTGCCGGAAAGGGTTAAGCGAACCAAAGGTAATTTTGTTCTGTATTTTCCAAAAATGATAAGTTTTCGATTAAAAAAAAAAAAAAAAAAAAAAAAAAAAAAAAAAAAAAAAAGTCATCAATTCGGAAATTTAGGCAAAAAACATACAACGAATTTCGACAAATCATCACTCAAACAAATCAATTTCTCAAATTGTTCACAGAAAAATCGTAAATATCGTTAGAGGTTTGCGGGGATAGACTTGTACAAAACCCAAAACTTTCTACGCACATAATATTGGGTCAAAAACTTTCTGCAAAATAACTTAATGTTTAATAAAATTATGCATTATATTTTTTTGGCATAGACAAAATTTGTTTTTATTGCGCAATTCATGGGTAATTCATGGTTTTTGTGCGATTCATGGACGTAATTTGCATTTTTTACGTGATTTATAGACTTAATCTGCTTTTTTAAGCAATTCATGGACGTTTTTTGCATTTTTTTGAGTGATTTAAGGACGTAATTCACATTTTTTATGCAATTTATGAACGTAATTCGCATTCTTTATGTAATTTATGGGTGTTATTTGCTATTTTTATGCGATTCATGGTCATAATTTGCATTTTTAAAACTTTCTGTCGACGAAATTCGCGTTTTTTGAGCAGTCTGTCGATAAAATTAGAGATTTACAGATATAAATCGCATTTTTTGAGCGATTTATAAACGTAATTTGCTTTGATTTATGACTGTAATTCACTTTTTTTTAATGCGAATCATGGATGTAATTCGGGTTTATTACGCGATTCATAGATGTAATCAGTGTATTTTACATTGCTCATGCACATGAAATTCGCGTTTTTTATGCAAACCATGCACGAAATTCGCTTTTTTATGCGATTCATGGATGTAATTTGCGTTTTTGAGCAATCTGGCGACGAAATTTACATTTTTTGAGCGATTTAAGGACTTAATTCGCATTTTTTATGTGATTCATGAACATAATTTGCATTTCTCATGCCTTTAATGGACGTAATTCCCTTTTTTATGCGATTCATCTACAAAATTTGCATTTTGTGAGCTATCTCTTGATGAAATACACATTTTTTGTGCGTTTTATGGATGTAATTTGCATTTTTATGCAATTTATAACAGTAAATTGCATTTTTTAGTCATTTCATGGACGTAATTCATGTTTTTGAGAGATTCATGGCCGTAATTCGTGTTTTTTGAGCAATTCATGGACTTAATTTACGTTTTTTGAAAAATCTTTTGAGAAATTTTTTTTTTTTTTTTTGTACAAACTTTCTACAAAATTCAAGTATTTTTTGACAAAACTAAAGTATTTCTCTGCAACCTGTTCATGAAAATAGTGTTTTTCTCGCAATGCTTTGACAAAAATCACGTCTTTTCCCACAATCATTTTACAGAAATTGCGCTAACTCCCGCAATCGTTTGAAGAAATTTTCCCAATATAATAAAGTTTGTTCTGACTTTTTTGCTGTATTTCATATGTTACTACACCCTACCCCTCAAAATACAAAAATGGCAAAATTTTAATGCATATTTGCATGGATTACAGAGATAATAAAATTCACCGCCAAAAAAGCGGAATTCCGAGTTTCTGCGGAAAAGTAACAGTCTGGATTTTTAAATGAAATTTGTGGTTGATTCGTGATTTTCTGACAAAATTTGCAGTTGTTTCAAGATTTTTCCATGAAATTTGCTTTTCTAGTGATTTTTCTGATATTTGTAGGATTTTTTTAGTGTTTCTTTGACAAAACTCAAGATTATTTCCAGAGCCTGATTAAGGATGTCTGGGGCCTAAGGCCCATGATCGTTTCGAAGGCCCCTCAAAGTCAAAACAGTAGCAAGATTTTTTTCATTAGGGGAATTATTTGGAGTTATTTGATAAAGCGATGCAATTTCCAAGTTATCTAGTTTGTTTTTCCTTTTAAGTTTTTGAGAAAAAAGAAGAAAAAACATTTCTATGAATTTGTTTAAAAATTATTTTAATCATTTTGGGTCCCCAAATCCTAGGCCATAGCCTAGTTGGTTTGTGCGGTAATCAGGCCCTAGTTATTTCATGATCTTTTGATGAAATTTGTGTTTTTAATGGATCATTTTACAGAATTTACTTTTTTAATCAATCATTTGACAAAATTTGCCTTTTGAAGAAATTTGTGGTTATTTTGTCCTTTTTTGATGAAAATCACAACTGAGCACAACGAATTTCGTCGAATTTCATTGTAAAAATAACGAATTTCATAGATTGATTTTGTTAAAATAGCGAATTACGTCAGTCGCCTTCGTTAAAATTGCAAATTTTGTCAGCCGATATTGTAAAAATCGAGAATGCTAATCAAGAATTTTGATCAGTCACCAAAAAATTAAGAGTTTTGACAACCAGGCACCGAAAAATCAAGTTTTGTCAATCAGTAAAAAAAAAATCAATTTTGTCGATCAGACATTAAAAAATAGAGGAATTTATCGATCATGCGAAGAAAAATCGTAAATTTCATCATTCGACTACATAAAAATCAAATTTTATTGATTAGATGCAGAAAGATTATGAATTTTCTCGACTGACGTCATAAATATTGAAAATTTTATCGATCAGGTGTGGAAAAATTGCATTTTTCCTTAATCGGTCGCAGAAAAATCAAAAATTTCATTGATCAAGCAAGGTAAAATCTTGTAGATCAGCTTTTCTGTCCTTCATTCATAAAGCTCACATTTCTTTCGGCTTCAGCCATTAATGTTTATTTTTTAGTACTTTTAATAAAATGAAATTTATTTTCCTGAAGAAAGTCAAGGAATATTATTACATCTTTAAAATATTCTTCACTATATCTGTTATATATGTAGACGTAAAAACAACTAATTCATCCTTGCCAACTAAATTGGATTTTTTGACTGGCAAGGTGACCAAAGAAATTTAATTTTCAATTTCCCAGATATATTTTAAACTTTTCCCTGATATATCTTGATGTTAAAGTTAGTTTCAAAAGAATGATACATTTGATATACATCATAAGAAGTAAAATAGATTTTTATTTTAAGGAAATACTTGTTCACTCATACTTGGCCATGAGTACTTTATGACTAAGTTTATTTCAAAAATTATACTTTTTTTTAATTACATAATTTATAAGTTTTTGAAAAGACGTGAAGCATCAATGAGAAGAAAGTCAAGATGGTTTACCGCCTTAGCAAATAAATCAACGATTTTGTTTTTAAAATGATCTCTAATAGAAATTGTCAAAAAGGTTTAATTTATAATATTTTAAAAAGATAATGCATAACATTCATTGATGCAAATTTAACCATACAATTTATGTAACATTTATTACAAAAGAAAAATTAATAAAATACACAGAAAGTCAAAAAGATATTTCTTCTTTCTAAATTTTAAAAATTGAGTCCAATTTCAATTTATGAACAAGGGTTTTAAGATTCAAATTAAAAACTAAAGTCCTAGTTCTTGAGAAAAAAAAAAAAAATAAAAATAAAAAATAAAAAAAAAAATAAAATTATAAATAAGATTCAAATATAAAAATTGAGTTATAGTATTCTTGAGGAAAGTTTCAAGTTTATAAACAATATTTTAAAAACTAGACTTCTGGTTCTTGAAGAAAGTTCAAGTTATAAGTAAATTCAAAAATTAAAATACTTGTTAGCATCCGATGCTATATTTCTTTCAGACAAGCTAAAAATGTCGTGTCATCAGCCCTGAATTTTCTAGTCAACCGATTTTGATAATTATTTTTTTAAATGAAAGCTATTTAATTGTAGTTGTGCCCATTTTAATTATTTTTTAATTTATTTCCATTTTTATATTTTATTTTGAATTTTTAAAAGCTTTTTCATGACATTTCTTCAAAATGGTGGCAACACAGTTTAGCTTTTCTCTCGATAATAAAAATTTATTTTCTAAAATGATTGCGTATAATTATGCACTAATTGAATTAAAAATATATATATATTTACTGAGAAATAATATTAATAACGTAAATAAAATGACAGAAAATAATTTATGATAAAAATTAATGTCTAAATCAAAATAAGAGAAATTTCAAATGAGGAAAATTATGTCATTCAGCAACCAGATAAAAGGGAATTACAATATTATTATGGATGCCTTTTTCATAAACAGTAATTTTTAAAGACCATTTGAAGAGAAAATGACGTCACTGTTTAAAACATCGTATTTTTACTCATAACGATATTAGGTACTACTCTGTTATCCCGTCGACCAGTTTCGCCAAATTATACAAATCGCCAAATTATACATATTGACATAATTTGTATTTTAAATAACGAAAAAATAAATAATTAGTAGAATATTAATAAAAAGTCGAAATAAAAATCACTTAATGACATTTTAAACACATGAATCGTATTTAATGTCATTGAATGTGACATTCACGATCATCCATTATTGGCATTTAATCTTATAGTTTGGCGATAATTTTTTGGTCGATGGGATAACCTAGTAGTACCCGATATTATTATTATTATTATTATTTTTTTAAATAAAGCTATTTTTTTGTGAGTGTATATAAAATAAAATTTCTGGATTTCGCCGGTACTCATATTACAATTTTAACTGTAGATGTGCGAATATTTGAATGCAAAATTGTAACTGGCGAATTTGACATTTACTTTGTAAATATATTTATTATATATTGATTCAATAATGTAATTACTTTTGCTTTTTTTAAAACCAAATCGATCGGGTCTTTTAAACATTTCATTCGTCGAATTCGACGGGATTCCATTCGTTTTATTGTTAAATTGCATTTCTTTTTACTCAGAATCTATAAAAAAGCGTTTAAACTAAAGAAAAAATGCGTTTTTGATGAATCTAGTCAATAAAGAAGTAGCACGTCAAATTGTATCTCTTTATTACTCCGCAATTCCAATGTCTCAGAGAGAAATTGCTATTCAATTGGGTATTTCACACCGTTCTGTTTGCTATTATATTGATAAATACAAGAAAAATGAAGTTAGTTCATTGCAATCTAAACGGGGTCGCCCTTTTAAAAAACTTCTATCGATATTTTTTTCCTAATCGGAGGCGAAACTGAATTCTGCAATGGTAGAATCTACATTCCTCTTGTTCTATTGTTTTTTTTTTTTTTTCCCTTAAAACATCTGCAAAGTTTTAGTCCAGGGTTGCCACTCTAACCTTGTAAAAAAATTCCCTGTGTTTTCCCTGTGCTGCAGCATTTATTCTATGCTGAGTGCACAAAAATGTATGTGTGTATGTATGCTAATTAGACATCTTATAATTTATCATTACCCAATTAATTGAACAAATATAACACATTATATGATATGAGCAAATGAAAAAATCCTTTAAAGTTGTTACACTTATTACTAAATCTCACATTTCACATTAATAATAATAAAAACAGTAAAACAATACTCAAACATTCTGCTAAAAAATATGTTGAAGCATTTGTAAATGAATGTTAAAATGTCTAAAAACTTTGTATCTAATAGTTTAAAGAACATAAAATTTTAAAGAATCTTACCTTAAAATCAATTATCTTGAACATAATACAGTAGACTCCCTTAAATCCGCACAGCTTGGGACCAGAGGTTGTGCGGATTTTAGAATTTTGTGGATTTCTGGTCATTGCTTTGTTTACATTTTTTAAACAGAAATTTGAGTGCAATTAATAGTGCAATTGGAACTATAATGAATGCTTACAATATAATAAATTATTAAAATAAGTAATAAACTAAAATAATAAATTTTAGGTAATTTTTAAAATGATTAAAGTACTAATAGCAAAATTAATAATCAATAGTGTATGATTAAATATACATTATAAAGATTAAATGTATTTTCCCAGAATTATTCAAAAAATCTTGCTTCATAAAAGTACATTACTAATTCACATCAAATTCATAAAATAAGGATTTTTTTTTTTTTCAAGTTTAGCCAGGCTTAATAACCAAAATATCTTGAATAATGAATATATATTTGGTAAGGCGATTGTGATATCAGAAATATCTTGAATTTTATCCAAAAAAAATTATTCTTTCTGCATGAAACAAACATGAATAAAGTATTATTCAGAAAATTACAAATTAAAAAATATATGAAATTGATAAAAAACTAAAAAAATCAAATTTTGTCCCAATATCTGAACTGAAAGTTTCATTGTTTACATCCATAAAATATGTGCGGATTTTAGAGAGTTGCGGATTTCTGGTTTGCGGATTTGAGGGAGTCTACTGTATCACAAAAATTACAGAAATAAAAAAGTAAAGAAAAGAGGAAAAGCTACTTACTTTATGCATTCAAATTAATATTTATATTAAAATACAGGACACATAAAATATAGGATAACTTTGATGCGCAACACTTTTTTTTTTTTTTTTTTTTTTTTTTTTTTTTTTTTTTTAAATCATTAAAGTATCGTAAGATAATATTCAGCTTTCAAAATAAAAGCCAAAAAAACAATTTATGTTTGGATATAGTAGGAAAAAAAATTCCCTGTATTTTCCAGATTTTTTCAAAATTCCCTTTTTTTTTGGGGGGGGGGGTAAAAATTCCTGTGTTTTCCCGGTTCTCCAGGTGGCATGGCAACCCTGTAGTCTAATATCATTATGTACAAAAAAAATTGTTTTAAATATTTCCTTCTTTCACCAACTTTATTTTTTCTGTAAGTAAATTTACTTCTTTTGTTGCAGTTTCTTCTTCTATTTCAGAAATATTCTTTTCTAACTGCTTTGTTGCTACTGGCAATTTTCTTTTCTTAGTTTCCTCAGTCTCCTTTTCACTTTCCTCCCGCTTTTCTTTTTTTCTGTGGCTTCTGTTAACCGTGCTCTAGCATTTTTGTAGTACTGCATCAAACTGTTACTTCATATTTTCCAATATCATCAGAGTCATGAAAATTATCATATATAGTTTGCTGTGTCAGTAATGTTTCCTCAACAAAATTCTTAATTAGACATTCCATGTTTACTAAGAATCCTCGCTCAACATTTGCATTTCTGCGAGACATGATCACAGAAATTTTTAAAATTCCCCAAATGCATTTGGAGCCTTCAAATTTATTAAAAATAACCCTCCAAAAGTGACCCACTCGTTGAGTAACTCGACAAAATGTTATTAATATTTTTTTCACTTCTGTCTGTGAACATATAGCAATAAATTCACAATTAGCCTTGTCCGCTGTTGTCGAATTTATCCATAGACTTTCATCCAAAACTATCAACAAATTTCTTAGCCTCACCTTATAACATTGGATAAGCAAACTTTAAAGGGCAGTCCCTCATCACCCTCTGAAACTATATTTTTTTATCCAATTATAGGCCACATATCACCTCCTTGAAATCGAGTTGTTTCCGTGTTATTGATTTGGCTCTCGACCACCCAGACATATTTCTAAGTGGTGCTTCTCTTGAAAAAGTTGTGCACCCCAAGAATAGTGTTCTTTTATTTCCGCAAGGCAGCCCTTTTTTTCTAGAGTCAAGACTAATAGCCAGGGCCTGATTAATGCACAGGCCTCCGTGTCCTTGGCCCTGGGCCCACCAATTTCAGGGGCGCGCAAATTACGTG
The DNA here is from genome assembly GCA_964019185.1 of Maratus speculifer. Classification (NCBI taxonomy): domain Eukaryota; kingdom Metazoa; phylum Arthropoda; class Arachnida; order Araneae; family Salticidae; genus Maratus; species Maratus speculifer. Next base: position 67,074,833 of record OZ025299.1, on the reverse strand, counting down.
GCTGATTATTTTCCTTAATCAAATATTTTTCAAATAATATTGTTTTATAAAATATGAAACGTAAAATTGAAATATTCTGAATGACTCAATAAAATTTTTAGAAGCTTTTAACTTAGGCACTTTTCACCCAAACAATTTTGTCAACTCGTCAAATAAACCTTTTTTGTGAAAGTGTCACCAAAAATGGGTAGGTAGGGGGGGGGCAACATTTTAACAGGCCCTGGGCCCAACTTCAACATGATCGGGCTCTGCTAATAGCAAAAATATTTGTACTACTTTCCACATTGTGATTTTAACCAAGGGAATGCTGAATACCTTCTGCTAGAAATTATAAAAAAATATATGTATATCAATTTTTTCCAAAAAATTAACATAACTAAAAATAGGTTGCTGCATCCTTTTATATTCTTTTACTTTTGGGCCTATTTTAGATTTTGATATCTCCTTAATAATTCAAAATATACTGAGCATACAATTTTTGTCACTTAAATATTGAAATTTTGTCCTCCATGCTTATGCAGCAACACAATCAGTATTAAAATTATTTTTAAATAAATATCAAAGTTAATAATAAATAGTTATATAACATACAAAAAAAATTATTTCTAATTGATCTACTTAATATGTTAATATAGCAGCAGCAACCATGTGGTATACGATTTATTCAATTTCAATTCTAAACATTGATATACGACACTTCTATGCTATAATTTTTTTTTTCAAGGGATAGTAATTTCAATAAATTATTTTTAACAAACTTTTTTTTTTTTTAAGCAGGTTCTAAATTCGACACTATATCGTGTATACACTATATCGTGTTTCTATACGACAGATGATATATACATATTTTTTAATAATTGAAAGAGGATAATATTCTCGAATTAATCCCATTTAAATTTCAACGAAATTGGTTCAGTTAGTTTTTGAATATTAAAAATGTATATATATGTCTATTTTTAGCGATGTTTATCAAGTGACGCAGCACTATTTGTTTAACAAAAGTTTATTCACGACGATTTTTTTATTTCAACTCTCCAAAAGTTTTTACTTTTTATTATTATTGTTTAGAAGTTTATAAGACTATTAAATGACATAAAAGTAATCATTTTCAGTCTAAAATGTACTTGAGTAAAGCAAATGTTACAAGCGATGCATATTTCGATGTCAACGTGTTTATAATGCAATTTTAAATTTTTTAGAAAAATAGTCAAAAGCGAGAATAACTTACCTTTAAATGTTTCTATGATATTATAAAATCCCCATGAAGTCGCCAATTATTGTAAGAAATAAGTAATCTGTTTCGACGTCCATTTTATTTTTTCAAAACAAACGTGCTCGTGCTTCAAGCCGGCTGTCGCCATGTTGACACTACGCATCGTAACAACCTGTGATTCAATCACAGTTAACCAAATCATTTTGTTCCTTTAACAAAATAGATGATTCAATCACAATTAACAAAATTAGATTGTTAATTCCGTTGTTTTTAACTATTACATGGATGCTTTTTAACAAAATAAATTGACAAAATTATTTCGATTAATCAACCAAACAGTAATGTTTATCGTAGCAAAATATTAGTTAATATTACTAAAGGATATTATAAAAATATGTGACAAAAAAAATATTGTTATTTTAACAAAACAGTTCTTTCCGTGTATGGTGTCTGAAATTTTAAGTTATTTTACCCATTTATTTTATTTAATATAAATACGCGTGAATCTCATATAGTGAATTAAATTAAAATATACGTTTTACATTCTGTATATTGTGATAATATATGATGATTAACTGAAAAAAGAATTTTATTGGTACTGCTACTCTTGTCATTCAGCTATATTAATAATAATAAAAAAAAAAGAATATTTCTGCTTTGTATAATTAAATGCCGCATATATCATTGTAACTATACATTACTGTATTTTGTATATTTGGCATAAAATTTTATCGCATTTTTTATTTAAACACACTGCAATGGCGTTTTTCATGTAACTTTATTATTACGGAATTTAATATTGGCACATTTTATATCAAGCAGTTCGTTTCCTAAATGTTGACAAAAGCGATTGTTATTCTCGGATATCACTTTAAAACGAAATGTTTCTGATCGTAAAGTAGTAGTCGATATTATAAAAGATTGAAACAACACTCGCCTAGCTTTAAGGCTGTTAATTGGACACTTTTCGAAAAGCGTGTGTAATTCGTAATATTTAAAATAGCTCGCCAAGAAGTCAATATTTTTAACTTATTTTTTCTTTATACTCTTTTTTAGATATGTATATTTAAAACATACCAGCTTAGTTTAATAGTGTTTATAAATTCGGTTTGTTTGTCCGTGTATCTGTCTGTGCTTTTGCCTGTCTGTTGTCTGTTTGTCCGTACTCTAACTCGCGTAAATATTGTCCGAATGCTATGAAATTGATAGATGTTATTAGGAATCACCATGCAATGTTCGGTATTGCAGATGAAGTGTGCAACATTATCGGTTCATTTACAGGGCCACTCAAAAGAATTCCGTTGCATTACGATCTATATAGAAAAATCGTTAGTCGCGTATTTTATGATATAACAGTATTTTAAATGTATTGAAGTACACGGCAGTACTGTGGTATTCCGCATCTGGCCGAATTTTTATTTAGAGATTCCGAATTCGCTAGTAAATTTAAATATATATTGTTTTATAAGAAGATAGGTATTCCACAAATAAAATAAAAGAAAACTGCTATTCAAAATTTTTTGCTATAAATTCCAGCACCAGTGAGTCGATTAGTGATGATTCACAATTCGTATCCTCTAGTCTTGAATATTTCGATGGCAGTGCCCGGTGTCGTAATTTTGAATACAATCTTTGATATGATCTTTCTCCCTTTTTTTTTTTTTTTTTTTTTTTTTTATTTATTAGTCTATTGCTGCATTGAAAATAATAAACATGTTTTCTCATCCTGTTCAGTCCTTCCTCTATTGTGTTTTGTCGCAAAACTACAGCGCCAGGAAGATTTCGAACCATGCATTGATATGTGATTTCTCCTCTTCAGTGAACTATTGTCTTAGTGTCAGTTCTATTCTGACAGTCTATAACCGCTATACTGATACACCCTGTATATTTTTTAAAAAGGGAGGATCTTTTAATTAAATACATTTGTAAAAGGAAAATTTTTATTTTTAATTAAGGGGTAATTAATGATATGTGATGATTTGTTTATTACATCATCACAAGTAGACATAATGGATTTGTTAAAGCAACACTAATCGAAGTACGCATACCAATTAGGAGGGATGTCTGTGGGTCTGGCTAAGCGAACCTATTTATGCGATTCGAAGAAAACAGCTTAAAACTCAAACCGCCTAGGTCGACAGCCGGGATCAAGACACTGTAGTAGGCGATTTTAAAATTTCTGAATATTTTTCTACGTATTCAAATATAAAAGATTATTTTTCTATAAGCCGTCGTATAATATCAATTTTAATATTCTTGTATTATTATTACGTAAAAAAAGATAATTTAAAGACTTCTCAGATGTAGCTATTTTTAGTTATTTCTAAGAAGATCATTAATAAAGAAATGGAGAAAAAAGGATGGAATGAGTTTTCAGCACTGTATTATGTGCTCTATATGCATTTATTTTTAAATACTCCTTTTTTTATTGCGTTTAATCTAAGCTTTCAATATTGGCCAATATTGATTTTCATTTACAAAGTGTATAATGTAAGCAACCATGCTTTCGTAGAACTGAGATATTGGCGAATTTTACTTCACATGGCTTTTGTGAATTGGATAGTTTAAGAGCTTTCTAAGGAGAAAAGGTAATACAAGGAGGAAATATTTTCTATTCTTGTGGGAGAGAAACAATAAGACTTTTACACAATAATTACTTTAATAATAAAGTTACTGAAATTGCCTTCGCCATGACATATTATTAAAAGGAGGGGATTTGAGATGTCTAAAAATTACCATGCTTGACAAAACTGCCAATTTAACCAGAAAGTGAAGAAAATAGAGCATGTTTATACAGATACCTGCCTTACACAGAATTTTTCTCTGTTTCGACAAAAAATAATGCTATGAAATTATACATATTAAGACTAAAATTGCCTATGCCTAGATTTTAAAATTTTTTTTTTTAAGATTTTGTTCTACATGTTTTACTACGTATTTTGTTTTAAAGGTAAAAAAACAGTCGAAGTTTTTTAATAATTTTGCAAATTAATTTTGGGTTTTCGCCAAGTCTAAAGCTACTTTTGAGTAATGAAGCTTCCTACTTTACCCCCTACCCTCTCTTAGTGAAGACCTCGTTCTTGATTTTTGGTTATGTGCCCCTCTCACGCTCATAGAGTGGGAGCAATATAATCAGCTTCTCAATATTTGTTTCTAATTTTTTTTCTTGTTTGCAATTCTCAGAAATTAAAGGCTTTTCAGAAAAATAATAACAACGAAAAAATTTCACTCAAATAATAAATAAAAAAAACATGAAGATGAAGAAATATTATAAATTGTCTTAATTATATTTTAAAGCTCTGAAATGGAAGATGACTGAAAATTTAGCTACGAATGGGGCTGCAAATAAATTTTAATTATACATAAATAATATATAATGCATATAAAAAAAGTCAAATGAAACTTATGAAGAAAAATCATTTAAATTATTGAAAGAAAAACTTTTATTCAAATGAAACTGACTTTCTTAGTCTTAAAGACTTTCATTCTCTTGAATGCTCACTAAGTATTCTTAAGTAATAATCACTTAAGAGGATTCCTTGTTAACCGCAAAATCAGATCTCTTATGTACTGTGTTCAATGTGTAAATTATTGAATTTGAAAATTTGAAATAAATTTCATTTTCTCAAAGGATTTTAAGTGGTCTCTATACATTATTGATCATATAAATATTTCAAAATAATAATGACAAATATATTTTTAAGAAACACTTGTATTAAACGTATTGCGTCTTTACTATTCTGTTAAAAGTTTACTTCTGTATGATTTAAGTATATTTAAAATGTACTATTTTTGCAAAATGCAATTATTTTGTGTCACTAAAAATCCTTTTTTATAATAAGAAATTGTTTAAGAATTTTTATATTATTTTTCATATCGGCATTTGCGTGTAATAGAATAAGTAAAACGATGAAGTTCGCGATGTTTTTACCTCACAATGGTTTATTTAATATTTATTTATTTTAAATATAGAAATAATTTTTTTTTATTTCGTATCAAATAATAATGGTTTATTATTTTTCTAAAACTGAACAACAGCATAAAAAAGTGATATTGTTCGGATTTTTCAAACAATGTGATGCAATTATGCAGAAATGAGAAAGAAAAATTATGCATTTATTGATGTCATTTCCCATAGTACTTGAAAAAAAAAAATCATAAACAGATCTGATTACCATACCCTATAAATCTGGCATTAAAAATAAATAAATAAATAAGGATTGGATCCGTCCTTGCTTCAATGTTAAAATATTTAAAATTAATTTTTAAAGGGTGTTTAATTAAAGCTTTATTCGTGATTTTGATTATGGCACTTACCCAAGAGGCATTTGACAGCGAGAGGAAGAAACCTTTGAGTAGAAGATGTAAGCTTATGTACAGTCCTGGACAAAAAAGTAAACATCCCCTACCAACTCCTCAGAAATAAAGTCTACTTTTAAATGATGTATGTAAAATTTTATAAGAATTCAAAATTTAGTGCTTCTAATGTTAATTCACATTTTAATATCTTTATTGATAGCTCCTGAAATTATACTCCTAATGTGCTGATTTTTTATGCAGCAACAATACTAAAATACGTAAACATAAATACGTTGAATTTATAAATTTATGATATGAATGCTGTGCGTAGTAATGTCATAATACGAATTATGAAATTTATATTCGAAAAAATTATGATTTGCAACCTACAATTTTTTTATGGATTTAGGTTTAATAATTCTTGCTTTATGGAAATCCAAAATTTCAATTTTTTTCTTCCAAGTAGCTTTTAAATTATGCTTAAAAATGGTAAAATGATGATTTAAGGGACTATTTTGAATTTTCTAATGCTATCTTGTAATCTAGCAGTCTTCAATGACAGCTTGAGTGGCGCCTAAGATGCCTTGATCAAGAAGGATTTTTCTCGGCAAACAATGGAGTATCAAACTTCAATTTGGATACAACCCCTAAAACATGCTAGTTTAAAAATAATTCATTTCTCGAAAACGTATCAAATTCCAAGAAAATTTGTTTTTAGGTTAGTTCAAGTATGTAGAGGTCATTCATGCTGTTAGAATTAGGTACTGCTATTGAAAAAAAAAAAGTTAGGATTCGTTTTAAAATGTCGATGGACCCCTAAGCAAATTTTATATGCATCATTTAAAAGTAGACTTAATTTCCTATCGACTGGTAGCAGTAATGTTCTTCTACAATAATTTTTTTACAGAGGTTGTAAGGGTGTCCCCCCCCCCCCCTCGACTGTACTTTTAGTATCTAGTTTATCATTTCCTCAAAAAGTGCAATGCAATGGACTTTTGGGAAAGGAGAAGGGTAAAAACATAGATACTGCCTCCACCATTTATTGAAAAAATGTACATTTGTTCAAAAATGTTTCGATCGTTTTAATATAATTAGTCCTTTAAATTTACTTCTTGGTTGATTTTTCTTAAAATATTATTTAAATGTATTATACAAAATCAGAAACATAGGCCTATTTAGAAAACTTTAATATACAATCATTTAAATTCGACTTTTTTTTCAATATGTTTCTCTCATAACGTGAATCTGATAAGGCCTATGAAGAACGAAATTCCCTTCTAAAATTTAGGAGGTCCCCAAAATGTCTTTAAGATGGGACTTTGTTCCCACCTTTTTAAAAACTATTATTATTATTATTATTATTATTATTATTATTATTATTATTATTATTATTATTACTATTATTATTATTATTATTATTATTATTATTACTATTATTACTATTATTATTATTATTATTATTATCACTATTATTATTATTATTATTATTATTATTATTATTATTATTATTATTATTATTATTATTATTATTATTATTATTATTATTATTATTATTTGGCGTGAAAAATTATTTATTTTCCATACTACATTAAAAGGGTTATCGAACTGGGAAAATCTAAATGTGATCAATAAGCTATTAACCAATTATGTGTCATCCTGATACGCTTGTTAGAAAAAAAACCTTTGTAACTGAGCATGCGACTATACATTCTGCATATTTGACATTTTGACGCTGATTTCTATGAGGCCTAAGCAACTACGGCTTTCGCCTCGTTTTTATTTTCTAATAAATTCGTTTGTAAATTCCGGTATTAGTCCATCATTTTAGCATTTTACAAATAGAGTTACTCCGCGATGGGAAGAGGCAATTAATGTCTTTGATAAAACTGTAGAACTTTGTAAAATCTTCACACAAATTAAAAGCTTTTTTTTTTTTTTTTTTTTTTTTTTTTTTTTTTTTTTTTTTTTATAGCAAAAAACACTATTAATTCCTAAAATATTCGAGCAATTTCGATAAAAAAAAAAAAAAAAAATAGTGGTAGAGTATAAATATAAGATCATATGGGGTAAGCAATTAAAGAAAATAATTAGTTTCGGAAAAAAAAAATCTTAGAAGTTGCCATTACATAATTGTTTGTATATGTATTACACTGTTAAAAATCTTGTCCTAGTTTGAACCAAATTTTGGTGCTCAAGAGCTGCCATTGTAAGATAGTGAAATCTTGAACCAATATTTGGAACTCCTGCTGAAGCATAGTTCCAATAGTGTGAACGAGGTAGAAATAGGAAGCTCCAAATTTTGGTGCGAGATTTCACCATCTTATGGTGGGAGCTAATGAGCACCAAAATTTGGTTCAAACTAGAGCAAATTTTTTAACAGTGTATTTGTTGTTTTTTCCAAGAAACAAGTAAAATGTGCAATATTAATAATATATATTCCGCAATGAAAAAGTAAGAATTTACATTAAAAATAAATATTTTGCTTATAAGACGTTGCTGTATTAATAAAAACATTCAAAATACATAAAAAAATTTATTTACATGTTTCAACTCTTTTTAATCGAGTGATCTTCAGAATGTAAATAGAAAATAAAATTACAAACATAATGAACGTGAAAAATTGGAATAAATAGTAATTGAAATTAAATTAAATATATCATACACTTTTTTTTTTTTAATTTGTATATTATCCGTGGTCTAGCTAAATACTTATCTTGCAAATTGTCCAACCATTCAATCCATATACTTGCTATGCTAAAAGATAGCGAATCGTTACAAATATGTCTATACAAATATAATATACAAATATCTTATAAGCAAAATATTTATTTATAATAGTGAAACCTCCAAATAAGGGACACCTATGGGACCTGAACTTTTGTCCCTTAAATAGAGGTGTCCCTTATTCGGAGTTTTTTTTATGTTATTTTTAATTAATTGTTAAGAAGGATGTAAAAATAATAATGAATTAAAGATGAAATTTAAATGTACCCTAAATGTATAAATTACGTTAATCAGACAAAAGGAAGTAAAGAGAATTAATTAATTAAAATTTTCAATTAATTACTAAATCATTAAATAGTTTGTAGAACTACTGTTTTTTTTTTTCAAATTGTGTAAATGCAAAAAGTATGAAAAATTTGAAAGAATTTTATTTGAAATAATCAGCCAAGAGGAGTGGTTTTGCAAATTTCAATTTTTCAGTACAAACCTTTCAAGTGTTCATTTACCATATTTCTAAATTTTAGTTCTTCATTACCAGCAGTATTTACAAGAAAAAAAGTATTCAATTGTTTTGCGTATTTTAAAGCAACAAATCTCGACTGCTCTGCTCAGAAAATGGAAAATGTTTTGACACAATTCAAATTAAAATGCATATGCATGACTGTGGAAGCGATATGGAATTGAACTGTGTTTACAATTTTTCGTTAAGTAAATTATCTATTGAGGTTATAAGCGATTTTGATCATGTGACAAAGACGTTTTTTACCCTTTCTTAAGTAGTTATTCTTCTCTCACGTGGAAATTCGGTTCAAAACCGTCCACTTTGAAAATATTTTCTAAAAAATCTATCACATTTGCAAAAAAAAAAAAAAAAAAAAAAAAAAAAAAAAAAGAAAAAGAAAAAGAAAAAAAAGAAAGAAAGAAAGAAAGAAAGAAAGAAAGAGAGAAAAAAAAACTGGTCGATTACATATTTTCTGAACAACAACACTTCCTAGTTTCAGACATTTCCGAATAGAAATAAATTAAAACTTATGTCTTAAAAGTTGCTTTTTTGGGATTTGAGAACAGTCTAAAAGCATCTGCATTGATTTTGTTTCACAATTTTCTTTTATTCTCCACTTTCAGAATAATCTTCACAGTTTTCAGCAATATTTTCAATTCGGATAAACTCACTGATGTCGAATCAGAATTGTGGCTACATAAATTGTCGTTAACTGTGTCGTATTTGCTCTATATCAACATGACTGTTTATCTGTTTGATAAGTTCACAAAAATTTGCATTTTAATTTTCACCACAGACTTCTTCATTACATAAAATGCAAAAACCAGTCTCTTTAATCTCATTTTCAAGTGTCCCTTAATTCGAGTGTCCCTTATTCAAAGGTAAATATATTACACGTGCTATATCAAGGGACTGGGATCGGAAGTTTTGTCCCTTAAATAGAGGTGTCCCTTATTCGGAGTGTCCGTTATTTAGAGGTTTCACTGTATAAACTCTTACTTTTTCATTGTGGAATATATATTATTAATATCACGATATAGTTATTAATGTACGTAATCAAGACTTACAATTGTTATTTTTCAGATTGATAAGTAAATAGTGGTTTTAGTAACAACATAATGGGAAGTCGCCTGAAGTTATTCATGCAAATAATCTGTTATCATCACAGTTATTATAGTAATTTTCGGCATATAATCTGCAGATCAAGCGAACATCTTCAGATCCCGCAGTTTTAATTAATAAAATATAGTTTATGTAGGGTAACATCCCCAGTAATTGGCAGGCATCAGTGATTGGCACAACCTACAAAAATGTCCTAAAATAAGATTTATATCCAGTCTTTTAAAAATGCAAGACCTGATACTAAATATACCAGTTATAAGCTCATTTACTTTAGAGATTATAACTTTGGATGCTACTAAATGACAATAGTGCCTAGGAAAGAGAAACAATTATGGCTTGTATCAAATTAGCCATTTTTGTTGCAAATGCTTCTTCTCTGCCTTAAGAAAGGCATGCATTTCAATTTATTATTATCTGATTTATAGTATATTTTAAATTTTAATTGACAACAGTTTTTTTTAGTTGAAAAGGGTTAATTTAATTGTGTAAAAGTCTAAGTGCCAATTACTGGTGATTACAGCAACGTTTTATAAATATATTTTTATAAAAATACTTTTTCAAATATTTTTGCTTTTAGTGGGCAAAATAGAAGCACAGATGTGCACTCTTTGATTTAAAAATATTTGCAAGTAAATATTTTATTTCTTGGTAATGAAAATAGAAGTAAGTTTAAAAACAAATCCTTAATGTGCCAGTTACTGGGGATGTTACCCTATACGTGATATAGATTAGACTAAATTTTTTGGTTAAAATTTCTGTTAAAATGTGAATTATGATATAATAAGAATGTCAGAGTAATGAAAAAATGAAATATTTTCTTTAATAAATTAATTATTTTTTCTGACTTCCTTATTATGTTAACAAGAGAGATAAAAAAAGAATATAAATCACCAAATAAAAAAAAAGCAAATAAACAAAAATGCATATTAGAATTGATTTCCTAATTTTTTATATGAGTATAATGAATTATGTAATAAAATATTATAGATTTTTAAATGCCTCTTTATCTGCTCTGTTCTCTTGTATATTTTTAATTATATGCGTCAGTTATTAGCTTTAACTTAATTATTTAATTAAGTTTTGATGTAAATTATTTTAAATCTATATGCACAGCAAATATGAAAGTCCTTTTTAACCATTCATTTACAATATAATTTTTATCTAATCGAAGGGATATTAGTTTTTTTATTTGCTTTACTTTTTCTGAAATTAGGCAATATTCGTTGTATAAAAGAAATATTCGAGCTTGAAGTTGCCCAGTTCTCTCAAAAATAATTTTTGATTAATCGATAATCAACAAAGATAACGAAAATCTACTTTTATAACGAAAGAAACATTTCACAATAAAATAATTACACGACAAATTAATAAACAGAAAAAAAAAATTTTTAGAACACTTTTTGTCACCAAATTTACAACACATTCATATGTTCTGAATTAAAAAACTTCAGACACAAAACATTTTTTGTTTTGTGATGATTGTGTTGTAAAAGGGTTGATTTCTGGAAATGTGTTCAAAAAATAGTGTTAATTAAGATGAAATAGTGTTGTAAAAAATGTTGATGAAATATGTTCCTACAATAGTGTTGTGCTGCACAACACTTTGTCACCAAATTAATAACACATTGCAAACACCACACAATTTAGAACACTATAAAACAACACATGTGAAGCATTTTCGATATAATGACTTTAAAATTAACACAATTTAAAAAAATAATGTTTTGAAATGTGCTTTGAAGACACATTTTCTCCTCTTGTAATTTTTAACATTTTATACAAAATCTTTTTATTTGGCACAACATATTCGGAGCACATTCACAACGCAATTGAAAATGATTTCAGTTTGAAATGTTAATTATTATTTTCAGTGAATGTTGCCAAGTATTTCAGGAATTTGCAGTGTTTGTAAGAATAAGAAAATCATCACATATTATTGAAACTTAGTTTTACGTGCATATTTGCCACCTCCCCCCCCCCCCTTTAAAAAAAAAGAAGAAAAAAAAAACTGCAGAAAAATTAAGAAAAATAAGCTTTTGAATTTTTATTGCAACAATTTTGTGAATTTAGTGATATCGAGGTAATATCCTTACCAGATATTAATAAGTTTTGCTTTTCTTTTGTTCTGGAAGGGTCATGAACAGTAATTTTGATAGGTACCAAATGAGTGTATTTCGATTCGAAGCAGAAATTTCATCATAAAATAAGCTACACATAAATAAGTAAATTAAGTATGTTAAACAGTTTTAAATAAAAATTCTGGTGGAAAGTACTTTTATGAAACTTTTGAAAAACTAAGTTTGAAAAACTAAACCATTGTAAGTTTAAAGTTTTGTCTTGAAGTTAATATTTAAAGAGGAAAAAAACTGTTAATTTTTAATTTTTACGTACATTTAAAAACTGTTGTAAATATATATATATATATAATAATTAAAATTGAAATTACCTATATTATCATTACATATATTAAGTAATACTGTAATACTAAATCATAGTATAATATTTAATAATGATAAAATTAAATGCGTGAAAGGGCATTTAATTCTGCTTAGTATAGATATTATTTATCAATTTTGCATTAAGATAATTTTACATAATACCTAAAATTCTTTTTATAAATATTGTGGTCAATATTTTATGATTCATGTTGTGGCAACACCAGGATCCTTCATATAGATAGCTTGAGTGAGATTTATAATTAAAAAAGTAATTTATAAAAAAAATACACTGTGTTGTGTAAATCACGCACAAAGAAAAAAAAAAGAAAAAGAAAAAAAAATGTTAAAAGGAATTAATAACATATGGAGTTTTTCGTATTTTATTTTTCGTAATTTAGTACACCTTTTTATCATTCTGATTAAGCAATTTTTTCCCCATTAGTCCGACAATCAGAGAAAAGTTAAGGTAAAAAATATAAGTATAAAAGTAAAATAAATCCAAACAAACAAATAAATAAACAAACAAAAAAATATATACTTTTTATTGTATTTAACGTTCGTCTAGAAAATGACGCCTAATATTTTCACTGCAACTTCTGTTTTTTCCTTAAATTTTTTTATTGTAATACACTAATTTTTCGTGGACACCGAATTCAATTACGAAAAATTCATAGCTTTATTTTATTTTTTGCTTGGTAGAAAGTGCAAGCAAGTGAATTTATTAAGATCATATATTATTCCTTTATTACTTTTCTAAGATGGGGCAACAGGATAGAAAAACGTGAAAAAAAAAATTAACTATCTTTTTAGGATTTCTAAAGAGATTTTCAAAATATAATCGTAAAGGATTTATTTTAAACAATTAATTGTTAAAGGAGTTTTTGAAATATTACAATCGTAATTTTTTATTTATAATTTATATTCTAGTTTATAGCCTTGTAAAATGTTTTATTGCTGCAGTTTAACAGATATTTGGCATATTTTGGCGAGCGTTTATTAGAGCATCTTTAAATCCATTGTTGTTTTAATTCGTAAACAATTGTACCAGTTGCAGATAATATCTGGCGATTTATCACCTTTGGCAAGCTAGCGGAGAAATGTCTTAATGCTTTAAACGTCGTCGTATGCTTTTTAGAAAAATATTGGTATATATTAAAAAAGACTTTAAATAAAAAAGTATTTTTCAATCCATAATGCACTGTGTGGATAAGTATGAATTGTAGAGCAGTGCCAAAATAATAATGAAAATTAATACTCGACCAAAACAGGTTTTTAAGATCGAAATCGAATTTTTGTATTTTTTTCTATTTTCAACCTAAAACGAAAATATCCAAAAAAGTAAAAACTAATTAATGCATACATAAATTTTTATAATTATTAATTAATTACACGTGTAAGGAAGCACATTTAAAAAAATAAACATACATACATATACATGTGTATAAGCTTCAAACAAAAACAAAACATATATATCCCTTGCCCCCACTGCCGCCTACTTATTTTTTATTTTTATTTTTATTTTTTTTTATTTTTTTTTTTTTAATGGACTTCTGTTTGAAACGTTTTCTCCGGGGACTCTTTGTTCCTCTGACCAAAACTTTTTATATTCACATAGAATAAAATCTAACTTAACCATCCTCAACGCAGAATTGTTTTCAGCTATATGAATTTTATCGAATTAAAATATATTTTCAGAATACATACTTGGATTTATCGTTTATAGAGATTTTTGGAAATGATCATCTATTATGCTACAACTTTCTTAGAGAGCTTTCGAAACACTTCTGTGGTTTCAAAATAATTTTTTCCATTGCTGTTAAGTCTGCAGATTTAAATGGGTACGAGGAAAGCATCTGCAATGTTTAGTCACATATGCATGCTTGCTTTATAATTCGCACTCATGTCATGTCAGTCAAGATTGATAATTATAAACAGTGTAGTTTATAGTAATAAATGAAGTATGTCTCAATTGAACCGGTACAGCTGAAATCAACGAGTAATGTTGAAAATTTCCGAAGGAGGAAACGAAATTTGTGGAATACTGATAATTTCGGCCGAATGTTTGGCAACATTTTCGCCTGTAACGAATTTTCGGCGAAACTCTGATTTTGGGCTGAAAATGAAAACAAAACCTAATTTTCGATTAATCCCTAATAATATTAATCACATGAGACATGTGGAAATAATTTAGCTGGAGAAGACATAAAGAGCTAGGATATATTAAAAAAGAAGATGAAAGAAACATTTAAACAATTATATGTTTATTAAATTAACTTCCCAAAAGAATAATTTACTATTTAAGTTAGAATTTTTTAAATTGCAAATTGTTTGTTTCTTGTGTTAAAGTTTGCTTATTATTTACATTTTAAAAAATGTTTTCATGAGCAAGAGAAATCGTGTAAGTCAGGCAAGTTGTAGACTTTTTCTACACTTTTTAAGGGGGTAAAAACAATTTTGAAATCACTTGTGTAGAAATTGAAATTGATGTAAGCAGTTTCAGTAAATTGAAAAACAGTTTTAGAATTAATTAAACAATAAATTGTTCATTAGTGAAAGAAAAAAAATGCAATAAGCCATTTCGCAAGTAAACAAACTAAAAATCACACATATATAAGAACTGGAAATGATGTATAATTGTTTTGGGAATCACTTGAGCGATTTTATTAATTTGTTAACAACAATTTTGTCAGTAGCTGATACAAAAATGTATCAATTGGCAAGAAATAAAAATTAAAAATTTAATACTTACGTAATTTTGCAAAATGAACAAACAAATAAATAAATAAATAAAAATAAAAAGTAAAACTACATTCGTTTAAATTCACGTAAACGAGTACATTTTTTCCCCGAAAGATAAGCTTATATTTATATTATTGCAAGAATTATTTTTGAAAATTATTGAAATCGTTTCAGTATTTCCCCCCTCCAAAAAAAGATACATCAATAACAATTTTTTAGACGTGATTTCGCAAATTTTGCTGACCATTTAACACTGTCTAAATACGATTAAAATCAAATAACAGATTATTTTTTGGTAGTTTTAAGAGAAAATATTTTTATGGTGATTCATACTTACTTTTGTATATTTTCTATACTTACTCCCTGTCTATACTTACTCTTCTTCCAAAGCTCTAAATATTATCGAAATTTTCACAAAACTTTCTCGAGCTTAAAATTATCTATAGAAAAACAAATACCTATCATATTTGAGCAAGTTACTGTCCATAATACATCTTCTGTTTACAGACATATTTTTAATACACCTACTAACGTACCGAAATGCTTAGGAAAAGATTTTAAAACGAATTATTTTTTCTTTTCATCACACATATTTATTTATTTAAAGCTGTTGAATTTCGATGATTGTTTATTATCTGTTCTTTGTTACACATTTCCTTAAAAATATCTGCAAACCTATGTAAATGCTTCCAAGTTTTTCCAAATGACATTATTTACTTTTTGAGATTCTTTTATCACTGATATTTATTTATTTAAAGCTAATGATTGTTTCGTCGATGTTTGTTAATTACCTCTTTTTAACACATTTAAACAAGAATTCATATAATACTACAACATTAAATAGCAATCTGTATTCAGAGTGTAGAGCGTCACATTCTACCTCTGTTTATAAGGTTCTTCTAAATTGATAGGTTTGATGGAATCAAGGCCAAGGTGAAGAACCTTAAGTGTCTGTCAGAGAAAACAAAATACGAACTAGCGAAACTCAATGGTTTGTCATTTATTCAAAGTAGTATTCCAAGGTCATCTTTGATATGGGTCTTTGGGTCATTGCTACGATTTGAAGAATAATTTTTGACACATTTTGAATGTTCGGAAATGATTTTTTCAGAAACTTCACCATTTTCGTATCAGTTTTCTGCTTTTCATGAAGTATGATGAAGAACTCAAGCAGGTGGCGAGTAAGATGTCACATGACATGGCAACACTGGTGCGGGTAAAGGGAAAGTTAGGGTCCGGTTGGAGGAAAGTAGTAGGTGAGATTTTCGAACGGTAGTTGTTGAGACATCTCGGAACACTTTTGGTTTATCCATAGTCTTTGGATGTAAGAGTTCTCTCTCCTTCGACAAGCAGACTGCGAGTAAAGAATAGCTGCTGCGTTTCAGAGAGCGTCGCCTCAGCGCAGTCTACTAGAGCAGTCTGGCAGACAGCCGCGTGAGTCTTGGGCCGAAAAGGTAAGCCTCTTAGAGGAACGCGGTGATCTGACAGTTAATTCCAGTGTTTAGGAAGGTGCTTTGACAATAGATTATATCTTAAGCAGGCCGGATAGACGGGGTCCCGTGCAGCGCCCTCGCTCGCTGCTGACTTCGGGAGCTTAACCGCAAACAGATCCCAGTTTTTGTGATTTTAATCGGATTTGGACTCTGGGAACGCCTCTCCTGCTCTTTTGGGCATTGTCCGGGCGGGGGTTACCTGATCAAGTCCTCCCAGTCATTATCAAATAACGTTTTTATTTATTTACTATTGATCCTCCGCGAGCTCCGTGCTTACAATCTCGCTAAGCTTATTTCCGGAAAGGATTACGCGGCAGCCAGCGAAAGAGGACGCTCATATTGGATTACTTGGTAACGCTACTTGAGTGGCAGCCTCACTCTTTCACTCACTATCACCACTTGATCTGTTTTATCGCCGCCTTTATGGTTTACAACCTAATAAGACGCTGGCCCAAAACGCTTAAGGGATAAAAAAGATTCCCACTTACGACGATTTTTGTACTCCTCAAATTAAAATTGCGTTTCTTGGGAAAAAAGTAAACACTCTCACTTTTTCTTGTCATTAAAAGAACGTATTCACGAAACAATGAGATTTAATACTGAACTTTAAGCTTCAAAAAGCTTTCTAATACGTTTTAAACGTTATGAAGTAATCTGAGTAATAAATATAAAAAAAATATCTCAATGAATAATGCAAGTAATTTATTTTTAAAGCGAATGTAATATTTCACGACATTTTTTTTTTTGTAACTGTTTTTGATTTTCTTTTTCTTTTTGGAAGGATTTTTAACATATTTTTCTGCAAACTGAATAAAAAAAATAAGAATTAAGAATATTAAGAAAGAAATTACATAAAAAATATGATTATTTTTTTAAGACCAGTTGAAAGAAGTTGCAGATTTTCTCCCAAAATTTCAGGTAGACAGTAATTTACGAAAAAAGAATTTGAGAACGGAAATTTTTTTATGAGATAACCTTATAGTAATTATTTTGATTTACAATGTAATAATATAACACAAAAAATAATTCAAATAATCCCCACAAAATAATTCAAACGCTAGATATTCCCTATAGAAGCACATAAACACACATATTAAATGAAAAAAATGAAATATATTTTTGATAAGTATTTTATAGTTGGCAGAGGAATAGGTAATTGAGCGAAAATCCGTATGTATTTTAGAGTGAGCTTAAAACTGTGCTGTTTCCCCGTGGACTTCTATCTTCAAGTTCTCTGGGGTCTATCTCTGGATGGAACAGAGGGTATTCCATGTTACTAGCTGAGCACACTCACAAAAAAGGAATTAAATTCGAATTCACGTTCTGAAAAATTATTTAAATTAGCTCTCAAATTGAAAATTTATAAAACAAATCCGATCAGCTTAAATTAATTTTTAAATAACAACGAAACTCACAAATGATATTTAAAAAAATAAAAAAAATGAGCTTAATTTTACGTGTTTAAAATCTGTTTAATTTATTTAGTACTGGCACAACAGCTAATATGGTTCGTACGTGTCCGGGAATTTCCATGAAGGAAGGTGAAATTTCACGCGTTTGAACTAGATTTCTCTTTTTAATAAAAAAAAGAAATTGCAGGTATTTTTGGAAAACAGAGATACCTGTATAAACCCTGGTTAAAATTCTGCAGTGTAATCGAATAAATTATATGAAATCACTTTGCTTAAGCCTCACAGAGTCGAATTCACAAACATCAGCTTCCATCTTTTCAAGTTCGCAAAATTGATTCTCAAAGCTCTGAACTGATTATAATATAAAGGGTCTTTCAGTACCACAGGCTTGCAAACTTTTTGCAGCAAACAATTTTTTCATAGAAAACCAGGGTCGTTATTTATTGTGAAAAATTCAGGGTGCTACACATCAATATAAACCCAGATATTTGGTCATAACTTTAACAAAGATGCAGACATTTTATTAATTTTTAAAACACAATTAACTTGTTGCGTTAAGAAAAGAAATTAAGAAATATGAAGTCCTAGAATTACATAGTAATTCAGCCGGTTCCGCTTATTGTCAACTACATTCCGAAAAGAGGATTATCTAACTTAACGATAACTGGAAGAAGATTATGATCACTTCAGCCCTCATATGAATTATATATCATTTAAGGTACACTGTAAAAAAAATTTCCGTTAAAAAACTGCAATAGTACTGGCAATCTAGACGCCAGTACTACTTCCGTTTTTTAACGGAAAAAAATTTCCGTAAATTCCAGAAATAGTTCCGTTTTTTCACAAAATATTTCCGTTTTTTTTTTTTAAATTTTTTCCTTATGTAAAAATTTTCGTTTCAAAAATTAAAAGAATTTTTCAAGGACTAACTAACATCTTTGTGATTTTTATTCTTTACTTTTCAAACACATGTTAATATCAGAAACACATTATACACAATTAATTTAAACAACAGTGAAGAAATGTTACATACCTTCCATGGGGTTCGAACCCGGGGCCTCTTGTGTCGTAGCTTGCAGTGTAATACCATTACACCAGGTTTATTCAAACGGCCCTTTCAAATATCTTTAGTTATTTCGGATACATTTCGTAAAGTAAAGATAAGATTTTGAACGCAGGTTTATTTTTGTAGAGATAATATTTTTCTATTGAATGGATAATTCTAAATGTTTTACAGATTTTCTTTGCATAATTTCGAATATTTAGCTTATTAATTTTGGCTTTATATATATAAAAATTAGTCTTTAAAATATTACATGCATGAAAGAATTTATTAAGAGTTTTGTTTCCTTCTTTTTTGGAAAAGTTTTAAAATTCTATTGTAATATTATTGATATTTATTTATTTTAAAAAATACTAACATGCTAAAAGAAAGAAAAAAAACGTGAGTTTTAACAAATTATTTTATGACGATCGAAGGTAAACTCAATAAAGATAATTACAATGGGTTATATATATAAAAAAATCAGTTATTGATTTTTTATAACATATGTAATCCCCAAAATTACCTTTCTTAATTTCCATAATTTCTTTTCATAGTTTCGATTTTCTTTCCATAATTTCGAATATTTAGCTTATTAATTTCAGCTTTATATGTATAAAAATTAGTCTTTAAAATATTACATGCATGAAAGAATTTATTAAGAGTTTTGTTTCCTTCTTTTTTAGAAAAGTTTTAAAATTCTGTTGTAATATTATTGATATTTATTTATTTATTTTAAAAAATACTAACATACTAAAAGAAAAAAAAAAACGTGCATTTTAACAAATTATTTTATGACGATCTAAGGTAAACTCAATAAAGATAATTACAATGGGTTATAAAATAAATTTCAGTTATTGATTTTTTATAACTTATGTAATCGCCAAAATTATAAGAATTTCGGTAATATATTTCGATATATTTTTAATTTTATGTGCGAACTTCTTAATTTGAATAAATTAAAATATATATATATTAAAATTAAAAAAAGAATTTTTTTCCACTTTTTTCAAAATGTCCAACGCACTTAATATATATATATATATATATATATATATATATATATATATATATATATATATATATATATATATATATATATATATATATAAATACTTTTATAAATACATCCAAAGTTATTCAGACAATACCAATAAAAGAACCAATGAAACCAGTATTTTTACAATCATATTATTAAAAACAGTTGAAGTTTGAAGAGAAATAGAAGGCAGCTTACCACATATATATATATATATATATATATATATATATATATATATATCCCTTTCAGCTATTTCAAACTTAAAAATAATTAATATATTTTTTTTATTTTTTTAATTATTATTATTTTCTTGATATTTTAAAAATACGTTAGCTTTTTATTATTAAAACAGAATGAAATAGAGAAATAATCTAGCAAATTGTTTAAAAAACATCAACTCAGTTTAAGGTTTTTATTTTCCTGGTAGATGGCACCACTAAACTCTACTGTTTTCGGAAAATTGACAAAACTAACAGAACACTTCCGTTATTTAACGGGATTAGCGACTCCAAAATGTCAAATACGGAAATTCTTCTGTTTTTTTTCGGAAAAATGAAACTATTCCGTAATTTTTAGGGAAAAGTTTGTGTATATTAACGGATATTTTTTACAGTGTAGTGTAAGTGGCTACCCTCCGCATCCAATCAGCACTAAATTAGGTAACATATTTTTCGGACTGTAAATGAAATAACATACAGTGAACTAACCAAATGACTTCGCAATTCTTGCTCCTTTTTATTATTTCATCGTCTTTTGTACACAGAAATTTAATTCTGTGATAAATTTTGTTTAAATAGCTTCATTGTTATTAAAGTTCTGATAAAAAATAAAAGCTCAGATATAAGTGAAACACCCTATATTTTTGCCTGAATCGATTGATAGAGAGTTTGATTTCAAACGCAAAAGAGGTGTTCTCACCAGTCTCTTAAAGGTTTTAACCCTGTTACTGAAACACCCTGTATGCAAGGGCGAGTTACAATTTATTTAAATAATTATAATCAAAGAATCATGCTTCAGTTACATATTTTCAGTGTTTAGAGCATTTAAGAAAAAATCAAAGACTTCTGGATAACAGTACCCTCATGTAACACACGCACCGTAATTTTTAATACACTTCGGGAGAGACGTAAAAAAATAAAAATAAGAATAAACATTTCAAACAAATTTTATTACAATAGTATGTAACATTTGATTTTCACATATCAAGAAAATTTCGATTTTTATTTGAGGTAAATTTTAGGGGGGGGGGGGAACATTCAAAAGATGCACAGAAGTTATCTTATGTTTAGTTTATCATTGTTTGATTAAACGATATTCATTATAAACTATATTTAAAAGCAATGTTATATTAAAAAAAAAAAATAATAATACCAATTAAATGCAACTTCATAAATCGTAATACAAGTTCTTATACCGATTTTAACCATAATTATTTTACAAATGAAAAGTCTTAAAAGATTATCTAAGCCCCATTTAAATTAAAAATATGTAAGTTCGTATTTATAAATCAATACTATACTATTAAACATCAAGTAACGAACAAATGGCAAAGGATTCCCTGGATGAAACTTTTCGTAGTAACGTAGTTAAATTAACAAAGGAAAACAATCATCATTCAAGAAAATAAGTATCTGCTATATAAATTCAAAAATTAATTTAATTTAAAATGTTTTTAATTTTATCACTATTCAAAAAGTTTTAAAAGAACTTTAGTCACCACAAATAAATACATAAATAAACTAAAAAACTTTGTAAAATTACCTTAAAATGAAAAATTAAGCAGGACGCATTTCGAGCTACAACAATAACAGCTCGTCATCAGCTACACTAACACCTGTCCTGCTTAATTGGACACGTGTTAGTGTAGCTGATGACGAGCTGTTATTGCTGTAGCTCGAAACGCGTCCTGCTTAATTTTTCATTTTACGGTGATTTTACAAAGTTTTTTAGTTTATTTATCAGTTTATCGCTAGTGATTACGGTGTTTTACACAAATAAATAGAGAAAATTTATTGGTTTTGAAAAAATAAAATACGAATAATCAAGAAAAACACTAATTACTCCAAGTGAAAATCATCAATCATATAAATGATGCGATTCACTGATTCAGATGATGCCATTCACGGAACGATATTTTTTTTTTTTGAAAGAAATTACTTGAAATCTATATGTCAGTCTAATAATGGGAAAAATAGTTAAAAAAATGTGTTATTCCATTCTTTGGACTGTTATTGATCAGTTACAACGACCCTACTGGCCAAATTCTTGGCGCATAATAATATTTATAGTGTTTTTAGTTATGTGCTAGATATGGCACACCGTGCAGTGAAGGGTTAAGTGTTGATATTTTTCAAAGCAAAGTAATTTCTTTTCCCAAGTGGATTTTGAATGAAAGAGTGTCCTATTCGAGGTGTTCCTAGCACTGTTAGGTGGATAATTTTTTCTCCAAATTTCAGTACAAAATTTACTTTTACAAATGTCATTAAAAATTAAAACACCACCAATCAAAAGGAAGCTTGCTTTGATCGCAACTCCCTTTTTTCTTACATGCAAAATTTCCGATACCACAATAATAATTTCTTCCTCCAATCCACAAAAACGTATTTTTATGTTTCTTGATATTTATCGAAACAATTTGCTGTCTTTTCCAATATAAGATCAAAATTTTGCCTCAGTGTCCTATTCGAGCTGTTCCTAACAATGTTAGGCGGATTTTTTTTTTTTTTTTCAAAAATGAACACAAAGTCTACGTTTACAAATGTCACTAGAAATTAAAACTTGCTCACAGCTAATCAAAAGCTACCATGCTTTGATTGGTTGTGACATTTTTTTCTTACATAATTTACGGTACTAGTAATAATTACTTTCTCCGGTCTACAAAAACGTATTTTAACGTGTCCCGCTCGCAATATGTTAACGTTGCTGACATTAATTAATAGTCTAACTTAGTTAACATGAATCTCTATGAAAATTAAGATTTTATGCATGTTTTCATTAACAAAATCTTTGTTTTATATTGGCTGGGGTTGTAAAAACAATTTAGGCTGAAAGTAATTCATGTTAAGAATGTTCATGATAACGAGGATCGAATTTCTTAAATAATAATAATAATAAAAATATTTGTTACACAGAACAAGATATTTTTTCTCTATGAAAAGATATCCCCGTTATAGTTTTGAATCAGTAATCTGATATATTATCTCATATCATCTTTGAAATATTCGTTTTTATTCAATTGAAGTTTTATGAAAAGGTTACTATTTTGCAAAAAGTCTCGGTAAGGTTATGGATAAAATGAATTTACTCCGTAAGCCAACAAATTTTTGAAAAATTCATTGAAAAATGTCTTGACTTAATGAATTTATGGTAACCATTGGCTTGATAATTGATCATTTATATTTGCACATCGTTAAAATATAATATTACTACATTGGAAAGCATACGAAATTGATTAATTTAATTTGTATATGTGAATTTTGGCCTAAAGATGCAAAATTACTTTACGCCTATTAGTTTTTTTTTCTCTTGAAGAGTTATTAGGGATTAATCTTTAAGAGTATTACATGCAGCTGAGAAGGATAAAAAAAGAGAAACAATGGGAGAGGGGAGCGTTTCTTGCACTTATGACGTAGAAAATCGGATTTATAAGATTTAATCACAAATCGATGAGCTATTGAGTCTTCCATTAAATGGTATCTATGAATTACTCTGATAAATGCATCTGTATAATCAATTTGGCACAAATTATGCATTTTAAAATAAAGTAATATTGTGTTTTGGTATAAGATATTAAATGAATAAATGAAAATTGTGAGTAAAGAATTTCCTGTAATAGCAAAATTTGGCCAGAAGGAAAGACCTGTTAACTAATTGGAGTGAACCTAAATAATACTGGGTGGGCAAAATCTTTGTCGAGACTTTAAAAATTCATAAGAGAGACTTTAAAAATTCATAAAAAACTGGAAAAAATAGCTGAAATAAAATACTGTTCGCAGAATTATCATCTAAGTGTCACGCAAATTTTTTTAAATAGAAAAAAAAAACAACTAAAAAAATTGCCAATAGGTGGCGCTGACGCAGCCATGTCAAAGTAAAGATACTCAAAAAACGAAAAAAAGTCTCCATGTAGTTTACTACAGCTCTGTGTGCAATATGAAGCGTTTATGGGAGACGTTTATGCAAGATGGAGCGGTTAGTCACTTTGCTTCTCCGATCAAGGAATTCCTGATACAGATTTTCGGGGAAGACAAAACCATTAGAAGGAATATCAAACATTCAGAACTACTGAACTCTGCCGTTGAGACATTTGAGACTCGTTTGCAATGTATTATCCTATGTTATGATGGTGATGTGGAAAACATCGAGCTGTAATAAACGATTTGGAGACATTATTTTAGTGAGAAACGCAACTTTTCTTTGACTTGTGTATGTCAGCGCTATCTAGCGGCAGTTTTCCGTGATATATAGATGCTAACCCTACAAACAGTTTTTTGTTTCAGGTATTTTTTTTTATTTTATATTTTTAGTTTCTACGGACATTTTGCTCACCCGGTATATAATATTAATTGAAAAATTCATGATTGAAAGAGATTTTTTTTACAGTCTTATCGAATTTAGTCCATTTATTCTTTATTTATTTACAAAGTTATAACATACAGTACCTTTGATTTGGTGTAAACTTAAAGCATTAATTTTCTGCAATTCCATATTTAGATAAGTAGCCTCAATATTAAACCCTTAAGTGCACCGTGAGCCCTATCTGGCACATGCCTAAAAACACTAATATAATTCTCATTATGTGCCAAGAATTTGGCCAATATGATCACTGGTAACTGATCAAGAACAGTCCAAAGAGTAGAATAATACTTATTTTGTTCATGTCAGAGGTGGTTGCACTTGACAGACAATTAGAAATTGATCTTCAGAAACAGAAAAAATTTCGATCAAGCTATTAGAACAAAATTTATTTTTATTATTTTTACTGAATTCTGAAAAATATTAATATAAAGAAAGTTGGAGTGTGTTAAGCAGATATAATTAATTAATTTAAATCCATTTAATTGCATAATATAACAATACAATATTTAAAAACTCTAATTGTGTACATAGGGTACAAATTATAAAATATAAAATTTTAGCTGAAAATTTGAAATTTATTTTTTTTTACTAGTCTTGCCTTATTATACAGATAGATTAGAAATATTTTTTTTCATAATAATAGAAGAAATCGTGCAGTGAAGGGATAAGCTTCAGGGAATTTTTTTAACTTTCATTACAGTAATTATTTACCATGCCTTCAATGCACAATGAAGTTTTCTCTCTAAAACAAGTTAAAAATCAATAATTTAGCAATTATTAATAGATGTATTTTATCATGCTTATAAGTGATTTGCAGATGGTAGCTTTTAATTCTCAGTATTTATTCATTTCTATTGAACTAAAGACAAATTAATTACGAAAAAAACGATTTCATTAGCAGCTGCATTAGTCACTTGTGTTAGAATAAAGAAATCAGCACTATTTCTTAATGCGGTTGTCCTGAAAGCAATTTATTATTTTCGACACATCCGGTTTTCTTAAAATTAATCATCACCAACTGCTTTGTTATTAAAGTTACGCGGCGTTGAGATAATAGATTTTGTAGAAGGAATTTTACTAGTAGGATTTAAAAAAAAACGCCACAGTTGAACCGTGCTGTCCCACGTTCTATAAATCTGTTTAAAATATTCCCTGTAATGTATGCAATTTATCTTATACAGTTAAATTAAGCGTACCTTAATCAAAAGAGTATTTGAGAACAAAAATTAAATTAAGAAGCAAGAACTATTCAAATCCACCATTGCAAGGCATTCATAGAATTATAAAAACGTTTTTAATTTCCACGATGCTAAAAGTATTTTCAGTCCGCGTACAGTAAATGAAAAGGATTTAACCATTTGCATTAGAGAGGTAACTCTCACTCACCACAGTGTTGTCAGGTGAGGTGTCCCTCGGAAATCGGGACGCCAAATGCTTTGGACACAATTAATATCTTACCGTTTATTTCGCCATTTTTTTTTTTTTTTTTTTTTTTTTGGTCACAGATTATTTAGCCGTTAGATAAGGCAAAGAAAATGAGTTTAAAATACTGGTGTCCATTGCATTTGGAAAGCCCATTTACGATGGGTAGTAGTGGTCAGTGAGAATAACCTCTCGAGTGCAAAGGGTTAAAATATATATATGTATTTATTTAAATTCAAAATGACAATTAGTAACATAATTAACAATTTAATATTACAAAAATACAGTCTCCGCCGTCAAAAAGTAGACGTCAGATATCGACGATACGCTTTTTTAAAATTATCTACGTAAATTTTAAGTATTTTTTAGAAGATGATAAAATTTTATTAAATGGAAAATTCAAACTTTATAGGGATTTTTTAAATACTTAAAATTTACTAAGATAATTCTTAAAACTCACATCTTTGGTTTTTGACGTCTACTTGCTTGTGGTCAATACTGTATTTTAATTATTATGTTAGATAATGAGTAATTGTCTTTTTCTATTTTCCCATAGGTTAATATGGATTATTGCGACCGGAGAGTCTCACTGAAGACACTCTTCAACTTTAAAGCCTAGCCATTTAGACAAGAGGCGGAACGCTTCCTCAACTAGAAGTTAGATTAACAGATCTGATTTATGATTGTTGTACAGATCTTGCACAACTTTTATAACTTTATATTTTGTGGATGTAGAATGTAGATATATAATTCCTGAGTATATGAGTAATATTCTTATCATTATGTGACTGAAAGCTTGTAGTTTAATTGAAATCACAATTTACCTTTGAAAGGTGGGACACACTTGAGGCTCCAAAACATGATGATGCGAGAAAACCTAAGTGGCTCTTCAAACTTATCCACTATAGTAGATAGTTCGTCAGTCAGTTGCAGGTTATCTTTATGTCAGGGCTCGAAAAATCTACATGCCCGACATCAGTGTTGTTAGACGGCGACTTTTTAAAAATTTGATTGGCACCACTTTTATTAAAGGATAAAATTCCTCTTGATTAATATGTCATTAAACGAAACGTAATTTTACCAATCCAAAGAAGTGGTGCCAATCTGAATTTTTAAAAAGTCGCCGTCTAACAACACTGATGTCGGGCATGTAGATTTTTCGAGCCCTGCTTTATGTTCTACGAGATCTTCTCTATTTTTTCAAGTCAACATGAAACAACTATGACTATTTGAGGAACTATCAATCATTGATAGTAAAGTTGTTATATTTATTGAATTTAAGGCTTGATGAATATTTATTTTACATAAATCTGGATTCCGTAGGTGTAACAGCAGAGTGGAATGTTGAAATTCCACTCTGTTCACCTCCAGATGAGTGGACTATGGGTCGGGACACATTATTGGGAGCTGGGACATTTACGTTCCAGTTGACGATTTCTTATTCTATTCATATCACATTTTATTGTCATACACTTATACACTATATTGCCATTGATTATGGGACACTTGCGATTTTAGACATTTTACTAAATATCTAGAAAAATACGTGAGGAATCATATTGAAACTCATAGTGTATAAATATAATAGTATAAGTCATACATCTCCGTGAAGATTTTTTCCCGAAACTCCAAAGGGGACCGTCAACAAATTAAAAAAGAATGAATATCTTTTGAATAACCCTGTCAAAACTAATGTAGCAAAAGCATTCAAACTCTAGATTATGATTGAATGCCTTATTGTTATACGCCTTGTTCATTTTTATGCAAATAGCATGCATACTCGCAGAGTAATTAAGGTTTTTATAAAAATGATCCCAAATTTTTCCAAGTTTTTTCCTTATAATTTTCAGAGTTCTTAATATAAAATATTATTTTTTTCAGAAAATATGACAAACAACATTGCACACAGTACCCTGTAATCAGAATTAAAAAATAATGAAAATTGTATAAAAAATGAGTTGGTTTACTAAATAATTTTTTACTGCGCATGCGTCAACGATATCAAAATTTCATTTGCATATTATGTTAGCTAAATGTATAGAGCAACTTTTGTGAAAGTCACAAAATCATAACTTGAAAATTCTGACAATAATCGTCAATTGAATAAGTCGAAAATCCGTTATTCTCAAAATGAAGCAAAAACAGGAGGGGTTGTATCCATATATTCATTGATTAGTGTCAATATAGAATACACAATATGGGATGTACTACTGCATTTGGTTAAAATCCCTCATTTTTTTGCTTCATTTTGGAAACAACGGATTTTGTCCTTTTTCTATAGACGATTACTTTCAGAATTTTCAAGCTATGATTTTGAGACTTTTACAAAAGTTGCTCTATACATTTAGCTAACATAATATGCAAATGAAATTTTGATATCTTTGACGCATGCGCAGTAAAAAATTATATAGTAAACCTACTCATTTTTCATACAATTTTTATTATTTTTTAATTCTGATTACAGGATACTATGTGCAATGTTGTTTGTCATATTTTCTGAAAAAAATATTATTTTATATTAAGAACTCTGAAAATTATAATGGAAAAACTTGGAAAAATTTGGGACCATTTTTATAAAAACCTTAATTACTCTGCGAGTGTGCATGCTATTTGCATAAAAATGAACACAGTGTATTACAATAAGGCATTCAATCATAATCTAGAGTTTGAGCGCTCTTGCTACATTAGTTTTGACAGGGTTATTCAAAATATATTCATTCTTTTTTAATTTGTTGACGGTCCCCTATGGCGTTTCGGTAAAAAATCTTCACGGAGATGTATGACGTATACTATTATATTTATACACTAAGAGTTTTGAGATGATTCCTCATGTATTTTTATAGATATTTAGTAAAATGTCTATAATCGCAAGTGTCCCATAATCAATGGCAATATAGTGTATAAGGATATATTAAAGGAAAATCTACCAGAAAGAGATATTTTTGTAAATTGTGGAGCGATTGAAAAAAAAAAATCTTGTCAGCAGTCTTTGCTTGTAATCAAAGGATTATTTGTACAGTCGGCCAATGAAAAAATGACACAAAGAAACGTAAATAACAATTCGACCGGGAATTATGTCCTTTTCGATTTCTCTTTCAAAAACATGCTTAATAGATTGTCTTCATCCTTAAATTGTACCAAACTTTGAAATTTTCAGCACGAACATCTAATTTTAATATCATATTTGGATTTTTGGTAAATTTCAGCTTGGAATACCAAACGGGAAGTCTTTAGGTTAAGCAGTTTACGGGTTACGGAGGTTTACAATTTGGAACTTCTAATGTTCAATTCATTTGTAAACGACCCTTATAGCGAAACAGAATGCAATGAGGATACTTTTTTAAGCATGAGAACAAGATGGATTAAAATATCATTCGTAATCTGGTATTTTGGATTTGCACATTTGCAGCTTCTAGATATTCATTTCTCTTTAAAAGAGAATATACAGGGTGTTTCTAAATTCATGGTACAAACTTTAAGGGGTAATAGTACACATCAAGACAAACAATATTAAATAGGAAAATAAGGGTCCCAAACGTCTTCCGAAGGAGATAGGCGCCATTAAAGTTTAGGGTCCAAAAATTCAAATGATTATAAAAAACAGAAAAATTGGTCGATTCGTTTGCGGTTTTCACTAAAACTATTCTTTATGTCAGTATTGTCTTCAAAGTAAATTATAAAGATAAATTTCACAAAAATGTCGATAGAGGGCGCTTTAGACTTTGGAGTAAGGAGCAACTATTTTTTACCGTTATTTTTTGTATCTCATTAATTTTTTTAGAAGCTTAGGCATAAACTTAAATTTTGAGCTCAAAATCTAAGTCGTTGGAAGTGGTTAAGCAGCCCTAAATGAACTGTGAGGGGAGGTTCAAATTTCAAATGATTATAAAAGACGGAAAAATTGGTCGATTCGTTTGCGGTTTTCTCTAAAATCATTCTTTATGTCAGTATTTCCTTGAAAATAAATTTTAAACATAAATTTCAAAAAATGCCGATAGAGGAATCTTTAGACTTTGGAGTAACGTACAACTATTTTTTACCGTTATGTTTTGCATCTCATAAATTTTTTTTAGAAGCTTAGACATAAACTTAAATTTTGAGATGAAAATCTGAATCGTTCGGAGTGGTTAAGTAGCGCAAACTGAATTGTGTTCAATGGGGGTGGGGAGGTTCAAATTTCAAATGATTATAAAAACCGGAAAAATTGGTCGATTCGTTTGCCGTTTTCGCCAAAACTATTTTTTATGTCAGTATTTTCTTGAAAATAAATTTTAAAGATTAATTTCAAAAAATACCGTTAGAGGGCGCCTTAAACTTTAGAGTAACCAACAACTATTTTTAACCGTAATTTTTTGTATCTAATTAAGTGCTTGTAAAAGTTCAAACTTAAATTTTGAGCTCAAAATCTGTATCGTTGTGAGTAATTAAGTAGCGGAAAATTGAAATATGTTTGAGGGATGTGGAGGGTAACATTTTAACTCCTGAACACAGTTCATTTTGCTCTTCTTAACCCCTCCCATCGATTTAGAATTTGAGCTCAAAATTTAAATGTAAGCATTTGCAAGCATTTAATTAGATACAAAAAATAGCGGTTAAAAATAGTTGCTGGTTACTCTAAATTTTAAGGCGCCCTCTAACGGTATTTTTTAAAATTAATCTTTAAAATTTATTTTCAAGGAAATATTGACATAAAGAATAGTTTTAGCGAAAACGGCAAACGAATCGACCAATTTTTCCGTTTTTTATAATCATTTGAATTTTGAACCTCCCCACCCCCATTGAACACAGTTCAGTTTGCGCAACTTAACCACTCCCAACGATTCAGATTTTCATCTCAAAATTTAAGTTTATGTCTAAGCTTTTTAAAAAAAGTTATGAGATGCAAAAAATAACGGTAAAAAATAGTTGTACGTTACTCCAAAGTCTTAAGCGCCCTCTATCGGCATTTTTTGAATTTTTTCTTTATAATTTATTTTCACGATAATACTGACATAAAGAATAATTTTAGTAAAAATCGTAAATCACTTGACCAATTTTTCCGTTTTTTATAATCATTTGAAATTTGAACCTCCCCTCACAGTTCAGTTTGCGCTACTTAACCACTCCCAACGATTTAGATTTTGAGCTCAAAATTTAAGTTTATGTATAAGCTTCTAAAAAAATTTTATGAGCTGCAAAAAATAACGGTAAAAAGTAGCTGTACGTTACTCCAAAGTCTTAAGCGCCCTCTATCGGTATTTTTGTGAAATTTATCTTTATAATTTGTTTTGAAGACAATACTGACATAAATAATAGTTTTAGTGAAAACCGCAAACGAATCGACCAATTTTTCTGTTTTTTAAAATCATTTGAATTTTTGGACCCTAAACTTTAATGGCGCCTATCTCCTTCGGAAGACGTTTGGGACCCTTAATTTCCCATTTAATATTGTTTGTCTTGATGTGTACTATCACCCCTTAAAGTTTGTACCATGAATTTTGAAACACCCTGTATATATATATATACACACATATATATATATATATATATATATATTGAAAATTTATGCGATATCATGTTCATGTATATATTCTAATTTTTTTTTTTCAAAAATTATCTATGAATTTTTTAGCCAAAATCGATTTTTAGAAGCTTCAAATATGCGAAATCTAAATTACAGCTAATTCTGTCACATAATTCTTTAGTAAAGCTCTAAAATATGTCCAAGTTGTAATCTCTTTTGCACTTATTAGAAAAGTATTTAACATTAGAAATTTCATGTTTTGAACCTTCATAATTTCTAAACTACTTGACCGAAATGACTTCTCGTTTTGTATCCTAAAGCGAAATTTACGAAAAAAATAAATAAATCAAATGATGTCAAAATTAGCTGTTCGCTTTGAAAATTTCAGATATTGCTATAATTTAAGTACAAATATGAGTGTATATTTCACATTTTCGAACTCATAATTTCTAAGCTGCTTGACCTAATGACTTCCGGTTTGGTATTCTAAAGCGACATTCCTCCCCCCCCCTCTCCCCTCAAAAATATAAAATAAAATTAAAATTAAAAAAATTCAAATATGATGTTAAAATTAGCTTTTCGCTTTTAAAATTTCAGATATTGCCAAAATTTAAGTATATTGAAGGACCCTTAAAAGCACACACTAGTCACGCGGTAAAAGCCGAGCGCTAATGTAAAGTCTATGGGGGCGTTCTTTTCGAATATCTCGCTGAAATTTTAATATTTTTACATGATGTTTTTGCACAAGATAGCTGAGGGCGATTCACAACCGGCCTAGTTTTTACTTTTTCGATTTTGCTTATATATTTTTTATATTACGATAGTTTCAATTTCAGAACCGGTTTAAACCGGTTCCGAAAATTTAAATAATTGCTTAAAGAAAATCTGAAACGAAAACTGAAAAAGTAAAAACTAGGCCGGTTTGGATCGTCCTCAGCTATCTTGTGCAAAAAAATCATGTAAAAATATTAAAATTTCAGCGAGATATTCGAAAAGAGCGCCCCTATAGACTTTACATTAGCGCTCGGCTTTTACCGCGTGACTAGTGTGTGCTCTTAAACTTATTTTTTAAAACCGTAAATTGGAAGAAGACAATTTTAATAATAATAGCCAAACATGCTTTTCGGTGGGACAATTTGGTGATTGAATTGTATATGTTTGCTTTTAGTAGACTGTACACATGAGAAATTAAAAAAACCTATTTAACCTCCCCAGTCCTGATGTCGTCTGTAGGAGTCACTAAAAAATACATTATTTATTTAAAGGTTCAGAAATGATAATTAAATTGAATGAGTATTAACCATTATGTCAAAATAATTTTTGAGGCCAAATGGCTGACAATGAAATATGTACATCGCGGGGATGATTGGGACATTTGCAAATTTCCCATTCATCCTTAGAGATGCTAAAAAATATTTATTAACTAAATCATATTATTTAGGTTGTGAATTTAATAATTTATGTTAATTATTATTATTAAACAGTATTCGCATTATATAGGTCGTTTACAATTAAAATTTATATTGAATCGTAATTATTGTATTTTAATAAAAATTAAATATTTTATCAAAAAATTGCTATTTAAAGTTTATAAAAATAATTTTTTTTTAAATATAGTATATTTTTGATAAAATGTGGAAATTATATTGAATTTTTAACTTTTGCTTAAATAAATCCCCATTTTCCCAACATAATTTCAGTTGTGCATGATATCTAAGATACATTTAATTAATAGAAATTAATAAGTTGTAAATGAAAATCATCAACTTTAATTTTACGTCTAAAATGTCTTTGGGTAAAAGAAATAAACAGAAAGCCGAAATATGCATTAAAAATTAAAACTGCAGTAAAAGAGGTGATATACCAATGCTGATGTATTACAGCTCTTTTATGGAATCACAAATTACAAACATAATTACATACACGTTTATAATTTCAAATTTAAACTAAGCAACATTGAATACAAAGAGGAATATATGCCTGTCCCATCCATCCCTATTAGTGTCCCATTCATCCCTGTTATGGGAATGATTGAACAGAGAGGATCTCTTATTTATTTCTGCAATATTTTATTGCATAATATTAAGCTAGAATAAATAATGTGCATAAATGTACTCAAATACCTAATGTGTGAAATGTAATGTATAATATTGCTAATAAATAAATAAAAAAGTACTTAAAATAAATATTTCTGTATATATGCCTCATTCATCCCCCATCTCCGTATACGGAGCACGGTGGGACACAGCTGTATGTGTGATGAATTTTTTGCTTTGTAGGTATAAATCCAGGAATTGCGGACCAACTAAGGTATTTGTACCCAATATGGACAGTGCTCTCAATATGGACACCAGTACTATTTTAAAAAGTAACAATTTTTATAGAGAGATCGCTCTACATATCCATGAAGAAAAACAGTTGAAAAGATAATTAAGCCATCAAAGTACAAAAAAGCACGCTGTTCGTCATTTAGAAAAAAAACTTGTTGTTTCGTGGTGTGCTGATAGTAATTACAGGTAAATTTAAATTCTTATTAGATATTGTAAAATGACTTTAAATATTGAAAAGTGGGGTGTTTTAGAAAGCTTTTAAAACATATTTTCGATTGCTATTGCATATATTGCTTAGAAACATTTTCTTTATTTATTTATTATTAGATTTAATAAAACTATTCCCGATTCCCAATATGGACACCTTATGTCCACATTGGAAGTACAGCAGGTGAATCTTCAGATTCACAAAAATAGAAAGATAAGCAAAACCAACTACATTATTTCATAATATTTTGTAGTAACTGAGGTGCTTTGCATCGGTCTTCGAAGAGCCACAACCGAAAATCACCCCCCGTTCTAAAGTGCATGTTCTGAAGATATTTACTGTGCCCTACCCTCCCCGCAATACTTTAAGATATATTTTTTTATCCCCTCTCATCTAAAATTCCATAGAATAGTGGCTCATTCATACCCCCTATGTAGTAGGTCAATAAGGAGCCACCTGTCCATAATAGGGACTAGTGGTTCCTTATACGGACATTTGTAAACCTTTTTTGTTTTTATCATTTAAATAAAATCCGTAATAGTTACAAGGTCGCTATTTTTAATAATGATAGTCAACAGTCCAGGGATCATGGTCATATATTTTTGGAGTCCTATCACGTGTACCTGGGGGGGGGGGGGGTGAAAAAAATACATTTTCCTTAGGGTGTCCATGTTAGGCACAGGTACCTTAATGCAAAATGTGATGATCAATTAAAATTTATTACTATTATTTTATTATTATTAAAGCATTAAACGAGGTCAATCTAAAGTTGATCTTATGTGGATTAACCTATGAGAATTTCTGTTTTGTGAAATTAAATATTATTTACTTTGTGGGGCCATGAACATTTCATAAATAAAAGAGAAATATTTAAAGCCGATTTTAAATCAGAGAAAAAGTCACTTTTTTGAAGCAACTACAACTTTACCAAATTTAGATCAATTACACAAAAAGTAGATTCATGGACCTTTAAATTCCATATGTTTTCAGAAAAATGTAATTTTGCATGTTTCAGATAAGTTTGATAAGCTGTGCATTACGTGATGCAAAGTGATGCACGCACAGCATACCCATATGAAACGCATAATATCTCTACAAATTTTAATGATTATTGATTAATAAGATATATTTTTATTGTAAAAATTAAGAATATCAAGCGGATAAAATAATTTTTTGCATTAATTTAATCTTCGGAAAAATAAAATAAATAAAGACTTATTTTTCAGATAAATGAACAATAACCTCCCCTTTGAGAAAAGCATGTCAAAATTCATTGAATAAGATTATTTATAGGTATCATTTATAGATCATAAGGTAATTGGAGATAAAGTAGTAAAAGGTACAAGTCAAATTAAAACAAGTTGGTAAAACAAATTTATATTTGAATTTATCCATAACTTCCACTGCTTGTAAAATGGCCCAAAAAGTGTTTGAGCATAACTGCACACAATCATGTAGCTGGAAGCCATTCAAACTGGAAACAGCGATGCTGAATTAGCGGTAAAAATGTTCGCTTTTAAGTGATTTAGTCCTCCAACTCAAGTATCCCCTGATTACGTTTGGCAATAAAGTATCTCTGAAATGCAGTACCCATAAATATATAAATATCCTACCTAAAATACAGGTACGTGATAACTATGAAAACCTTATTTTACTATTTAAATAACTGAAACACCTAGCTATACTTCTTTTCAAATTTTATTATATTTTGGGGTAAACATACCAGATAATCACATAACAGATGTGAAAAATCTTAAGCTGAAAAGATTAAATTTTGAAACTAAAATCAGAATTTCATATCAGTATGCAGTACCCGTAAATATATAAATATTTGATCTGAAATACATGTGCACTAAAAAAGAAAAAAAAAAAAAAAAAAAAAAAAACTGTAAAAGTAGTAAACATTTTCTAGGAAACTGGGATTCCAAGAACTTTTCATGTAACGATAACAGAAAAAATTCATGTAATCGATTCTGAAACTTGAAATTTTACTGTTACCGTTACAGGAAAAGTTCTAGGAATCCCAGTTTCCTAGAAGAAGTTTAGTATCTTTACAGATTTTTTTTTACAGTGTGCGTGATAACTATGAAAATCTTACTTTACTATTTAAGTAACTGAAACACTTAGCTATATTTCTTTTCAAATTTTATTATTTTTGGGGGATAACATGAATCAGATGTGAAAAATCTTAAGCTGAAAAGATTAAATTTTGAAACTAAAAGCAGAATTTCATATCTGTAATCCTCTAGAAACAAACGTCTACCTATACATAAAAAAAAGTTGAACCATATGGCTGGCTTATAAATAATAAAGAATGTCAAAACTCAACCCGTCTTTGAAAACTCTGTGTTATGTCTTCGTCGTATTCTGGCAGCATAGAATAGGGGAAACCTTTAAAATGCGCAGTTTTTCTCCATACTTTGAAATAATGCTTTTCATTCTGTCTTCAAGTATTTCCGAAATCTTGTGGTGATGAGAGAATATTCAAATAGGTTTTGAATCATTTTGACATGTGAAAAATTGTGGACTAAGAAAAATGAAAATATCGTTTAAATTTATGCAAAAAAATAAAAGTAATAAATAAATAAATAAATAAAAACAAAAAACAAATAAATAATAAAAATAAAAATAAAATAAAGAAAGAAAGATTGAAAGAAAGAAAGAAAGAAAAAAAATATGATAAATAAATCAAATATCATTAGTGTCAAGCATTATTAAACTATTATGGTACCAGTTTAGGCATCAATTTTAAGTATAACAAAGTTATTAAACAAGCTTTTTTTTTTTTTTTTAGAAAAATAACATAGATGTACTTTTGTAAATCAGCTCGTTAAGTTACATTTCCCCAAACTTTTGATTTATGGAACCTTTTTCAAAGCCAATTTCTAAAGTGCAGCAACTTATTAGGCTTGTCGCAATATGGTGCTTTGAAGTAATTATATGGAACGAAGAGGGATGGCGTTGATATTAAAGTTACGTTTATATAAAAAAATAGTAAAAGAAAACGAATCTATGCAATTGATTTATTTCCTTGGAATGCAATTATATTTATAAATTTTTTAAAATGAGTCTAATAATCAGTTTCTTCTCAACTATCGCAATGTAGATAATATTTCAAAAATGCATATTTTTTTTTTTTTTTTTGCATTACTTCTCTATGCATAAATGTATTTCCAAAGTTCCATAAACCAAAACATTTGCATTACAATAGATTTTATATTGACGATGAAAGCAAAATTAAGCCCCTTTAATCCTTTGTGTATAGAAGCATATGGAAAAGTATTATAATCAATCGTTAATTCATTAATTAAATACTTAAAGGTAACTAAAACATTTAATAAAGTCCTTTTTTTAGAATAAAAGTTTTTGCAAACATACTTTTATAATTTTTGTATTAAGTAATGCTATTGAACATTGCATAGTTTTATTTTTTAAAAATCACATCTGCTCAGAAGATAAATTCACAAGAAGCAGGAAAACGGGAAGAACTATTAAGAGAAATCGTCGATATTGTAATATTAAAATAATAATAATATCATTAATGATTGTTTACGTCTCAGTTGATAAACATTCTTATTGGAATGTTTTCAAAGTATATAAGAACTATAAATCTTAATGTAAATTTAGAAGTTATTCAATCAATAAGAGTTTAAACATAATCGTACTTTACAAATAACGCAAATACTTGAACGGTATGAAGCTAAAATGAAATAACTGTATTTTATTATTTATATTTCATTCTAGACACTTTTATTATTTTATTTCCTGAATGATTTTATAGAAGTAAACTTTAAAATTTCAATTATATGCACTATTATTAAACACGATGAGTAAAATGTGCTTCTTATTTATAATCCCCGTCTAATCCTGTAAATAAAATGCTAATAATTATAATTAAGGCGATTGTGGTTCTATTTTATGTTTATGGTCGGAATTAGGGTAGGTAGTGCATGTAATGAATACCCTTACAGAAAAGGACACCCTTTCATTTTTTTGGTTCATAAAAAAAGCTAATATTTAGCTTTATTTATTTTTTTTTATAATTACTCCTTGCATGTTTTATAATCTGGGTACATGTTTTTTACATATACTGGGTATCATGTATTATAATCTAACTTTTAATCAAACCAGTTAGGAAGCAGAAAATAATATTTCAAAACCCCACTATTTTTCAGTGAAAATCTTAATAAATATACTAAGAGCTGCCTTTATTTAAAAAATTTATGTATTCTTTATTTTCTTACAAATTTTGAATGTTTTCGTTTGAGTAGCAATAGCAAACTTTGAATTTTATATAATAATAACTACTTACAGAATGTCATTTATTTTTAAGGTTTTAAGAGGGGGTGCCCATTACTGGGATGATAAATTAGCCATTTTCTATTAATGGACACCCCATGTAGGCAATTTCAATAATGTTTATAGAGTGTAAAATATTTTGACATAACTGAAAATCTGAATAATCAAATTTAATTTTTAAATTTCACTTACCAAAATGGAATAACAACAAAATTTTTATAAAATTTGCTTTTAAGTTATCTTATGTGGTTGAAAGAAAATTCAATATTTTATTCTTTTTTATGTATATAACTCTGCCTTGCATATTTTATAATCTTCCAATCAAACCAGTCAGGAGGAAGAAAATATTTTTCAAGGGCATAGTTGAATCGTGGCTCATAGAGCTTAATGCCTGTCCATTTAAATAAAAACAATTAAATTACATGTAAATGTAATATTAAATATACCACTGAATGTAATTAAATGTAATATTAGTATTACGAAATTTATAGTAACCATGAAACTAGTAAATTTGCAGATCAGTTGCCTCGAACATCAGTTCTGCAGTTTTAATTTGAAATTATTTTGTTTATTATTTAAAATATCCAACTCGCAATATGCTTTCTTTCGTATTTATAATACTAATTATTATGAGCAATACAGCAAGTAGTATCTGGAAGTTTAATTCTTAAAAAATAGTGAGGCATAACTATGCACTAATATTCCCAAACTTTTTTTTAATCACTATTACCTTTTAAATTCCTCACTGTCTCAGTGAGGAATAGCTGTAATTGACCTGATAATTAGTTTTTAAAACTATTCATCTAAAATAATTAAAATAACGATATTTTGATAATTATAATAATTCATGCAAACAGTGAATGATTATCACAAATATTTTATTACTTATTGGTATCCTAATTGTTAAATTCATTTGAAAATAACTATTCTGTTTCATTAGTATGTTTTTCATTAAATTCTTATTCTAAATGCAGTCATAGAGACAATTATATTTATTACTTTTTATGAGGTGTCCACTACTGGAACAGAGGATGTCAATTACTGGCTAAGGGATATGCACTGAGAAAAAATATAGTTCCAGCATCTAGAATCTAAATTGTGGCTCTTGAAAAAATAGTTCCATGTCATCCTTATAAATTTTAGTTCCCTATGCCAGAGAGTTCTGGAGCTCTCTATTAGAATTCAAGAGCGTTTTCTTATATTCTCGTTGTCAAATCTATTTAAAAATCTCTGCAAATAGATGCAAACGCAAGAGGTTTAATTTAGTAACTAGAATTCTAGTATATGAAACCATTCCCAAAATCAAGCGATAATTTCTCGTTACTGAAACTATTCAACATCATTTCGTCACCTAGAAAACACTAGACTAGAAATGTCACGTCATTACGTCTATTCAACATAGTTGTTTAATCTATTCGCATAGTTCGGTCATCTGTAGTTCTAGTTTGAGTACTCAGAAAGTGGCTGACTATTCATTCTAGGGGAAGGAGGTATATTTTTTTTTCTCAGTGTGTCCATTACTGTATTTTTGAACGTTCAATATTTCTGTTATTTAAAATTAAATTTTGATTCATACTGAAAAATAAGACTATAAGAAGGGTTGATTAAATATTGTTGATTAATTAATATAATACTGAAAAAATGAAATACACTATATTGCCATTGATTATTGGACACTTGCGATTTTAGACATTTTACTAAATATCTAGAAAAATATATGAGGAATCATCTCGAAACTCTTAGTGTATAAATATAATTGTATACGCCATACATCGCCGTAAAGATTTTTTACCGAAACTCCATAGGGGACCGTCAACAAATTAAAAAAGAATGAATATCTTTCGAATAACCCTGTCAAAATTAATGTAGCAAAAGTGCTCAAACTCTAGATTGAATGCCTTATTGTAATACACTGTGTTCATTTTTATGCAAATAGCATGCATATTCGCAGAGTAATTAAGGTTTTTATAAAAATGGTCCCAAATTTTTCCAAGTTTTTTCCTTATAATTTTCAGAGTTCTTAATATAAAATAATATTTTTTTCAGAAAATAGGACAAACAACATTGCAGACAGTACCCTGTAATCAGAATTAAAAAATTATAAAAATTGTATGAAAAATGAGTAGGTTTACTAAATAATTTTTTACTGCGCATGCGTCAAAGATATCAAAATTTCATTTGCATATTATGTTAGCTAAATGTATAGAGCAACTTTTGTAAAAGTCTCAAAATCATAGCTTGAAAATTCTGAAAAAAATCGTCTATAGAAAAAGAACAAAATCCGTTGTTTCCAAAATGAAGCAAAAAAATGAGTGATTTTATCCAAATGTAGTAGTACATCCCGTATTGTGTATTCTATTTTGACACTAATCAATGAATATATGGATAGAACCCTTCTTGTTTTTGCTTCATTTTGAGAATAACGGATTTTCAATTAATTCAATTGACGGTTATTTTCAGAATTTTCAAGTTATGATTTTGTGACTTTCACAAAAGTTGCTCTATACATTTAACTAACATAATATGCAAATGAAATTTTGATATCGTTGACGCATGCGCAGTAAAGAATTATTTAGTAAACCTACTCATTTTGTGCAAAATTTTCATTATTTTTTAATTCTGATTACAAGGTACTTTGTGCAATGGTGTTTGTCATATTTTCTGAAAAAAAAATATTATTTTATATTAAGAACTGTGAAAATTATAAGGAAAAAACTTGGAAAAATTTGGTACCATTTTTATAAAAACCTTAATTACTCTGCGAGTATGCATGCTATTTGCATAAAAATGAACAAGGCGTATTACAATAAGGCATTCAATCATAATCTAGAGTTTGAGCGCTTTTGCTACATTAGTTTTGACAGGGTTATTCAAAAGATATTCATTCTTTTTTAATTTGTTGGCGGTCCTCTATGGAGTTTCGGTAAAACATATTCACGGCGATGTATGGCGTATACTATTATATTTATACACTAAGAGTTTCGAGATGATTCCTCATGTATTTTTCCAGATATTTAGTAAAATGTCTAAAATCGCACGTGTCCAATAATCAATGGCAATATAGTGTATAAGAATTATAACTACTAATAAAAAAGCAATTTTGAAAGATATTCCTCAAGGGTGCCCATGAGGACAGATATAATAATTAATATGATTATCTGTATTTCTAATAGAATATATATTTATAAAATGTATACCACATTTCATTCTAAAAATTTCATAGTATATTCATTTTTTTGTGATATTTATCATAATATAATTATAATCGCCAGACAGATCCTTGGCAAAACGTTGAAAGAGTTTTACATTCGACGCAAAATACAGTTCCTACGATGTTGTGTTTCAAAAACAATAAAGGAATATTGTTTAAAAATCATAGATAATAATAAATATTATTTTATTATATTATTAATATTAAATTGCATACTTTTATAAATAAAGATGAAATTTTGGCAATCAATTTATTAAAGTTATTTTTCAATAATCAAAAAGTTGTTTTTAAATATGTTTTTTACTGCAGGCAGACTTTAATGAAAAATCATCCCTGCTATATATCTGCAACATGCCCAAAAGTCACAGTTACTTTTACAGTGAGCTTAAAAATAAGATTTTATTCATTGTTACTATCTTAAAAAATAGCAATTGTTTCCAAAATATTTCTTAGAATTCTGACACTAGAGATACGAGTTATATTTGTTTCATACCAAAGTTGCGTTTAACATTTAAGAGGATACTTCACTCAAA
Organism: Maratus speculifer; assembly: GCA_964019185.1. Classification (NCBI taxonomy): domain Eukaryota; kingdom Metazoa; phylum Arthropoda; class Arachnida; order Araneae; family Salticidae; genus Maratus; species Maratus speculifer. Next base: position 67,032,723 of record OZ025299.1, on the reverse strand, counting down.
TGAAAAGACTCTTTCGCTAATGCTAATCCTATGGAAGAAATTTACAAAGATATCTCGTTTGCTTTTTAATATTTTTAAATGATTCTTTTTGCAATGGATAGCTGAGACCGATCTGTATGCAGGCCGTTTTTTATTTTATTTTTTTATTTTCGTTACAGATATTTTTCAGGAGTACGCTTTCATTTTTGGAACCGGTTTGGAAAGCGGAAGCACCCTCACCAAAAATATCTGAAACCCAAATCGAAAAAGTTAACAAGTTGGAAATTGCACGTGAACGTAGCAAATGAGGTGCGTTCGTACGATAACGAAGTTTTAAAAATATTCAGATCTTGCTGATATAGTAGAGCGTACTCCGGATACCGTACAGTAATCGAAATCTTTACGTTTCTGTAAATATGCAGGAAGTAATTTTTATTACACCTCAGCAACGTATATCTTATCATAAAATGTGAAATAGTTGAATATAATTAAAACACGTAACAAACCATGTTTCCCCGTATAGCATTATATAGTGGAATACTTTTGTGGGGCCCTGTAATTTAATAATAAAAATTCTTTGCATCACAGATTGTATAGAATGCATATTTTAGTATATATTTCATAGATTCATGCTAATTCTATTATGTTCGAATGAGTGTAACATCATTAAAATGCATTTGAAACTTTTTCCCCATTGACCGTAATGTAGCGGAATCCTTTTGATTGTCCCTGTAATTGATCTATACATCCGATTTTCATAACATTTGAAATGACTCGACAAAATTATGTTATAATTATGTATTTTAAATTTCAAACGATTCGGTTGGGTAGTTTTTGCGTTGTTATATGCGGACAGACGGACAGACGGACAGACGGACAGACAGACGGTCGGACGGACTGAGCGACAACAATAGGTGCTACGTATTTACATAATTACGAACGCACCTAAAAATGGCATGCATACAGATCAGTCTCAGCTATCCAGTGCGAAAAGGATCATTTAAAAATATTGAAATGCAACCGAGATATCTTTATAAATTTCTTCCATAGATTTAACATTAGCGAACGGGTCTTTTCATTTGAGTGAAGTAGCCCCTTAAGAAGTTTCAGATCGTTATTGCTAAAATGTAAATTTTAGCTTTGTAAATTTTGTAAAATTAAAAAGGCTAGAAATGGCTACGAATAGATATTTACAAAGATAAGTTTGTATATTTTATGATTTTTTATTTGTAAATTGACAATATTGATGAAAAGTACTTCATTTTCTGCTTTTCACAAGTGTAACAAATATCAATAAATTATTATTTATATATTTGAATTTATTTTTTTGCATATCTAAAATAACATTCTAGTATTTTCAATTTCAAAATTAAATTGCGCTGAAAATAGTTATTCCATTTAAAATCTGTGTCAACATATTTATCACACATGTTGCTATACACTTTAAGTGCCCTAACCGTGTTTTTCTGCCGCATAATTATAGAATTCAAGGTCTGATTTAATACAAAATTCATATTAATGTTATTTCATTGCTGTGCATAAGATAAGTAAGCAAGTCAGGTAATTATAAACAATTCATACCAATATTTTTCATAGCTAATATTTTATGAATCATTAAATTTCAAGCAATGTTTCCCCGTGTGCCATTATGTAGTGGAATACTTTTGTGTGTCCCTGAAAATTAATAATAAATATTCTTTGTATTATAGCTTGTACAGAATGTATATTTTAATATATACTTCATAGATTTATGTCAATTCTATTATATTCGAAAGAGTGTAACATCATTAAAATGTATTAGAAACTATTTTTTCCTATTGACCGTAATGTAATGGAATGCTTCTGATTGTCCCTGTAATCAAACTATATAACCGACGTTCATAAAATTTGAAGTGAATCGACAAAATTATACAATAATTGTACATTTTAAATCTCAAACGATTTGGTTGGGTAGTTTTTGCTCGGTTATATGCGGGCAGACAGACTGAATGATCACTATACACTGTAAGAAAAAAAAAAAAATCAAAAGGTTACTAAAATTTTTTTAGTAAATTTGTATTCCACAGAATTTTTTAGTAACCATTTCAAACTTTTTTTTTGCAAGTCAAACAAACATTTTTTTGTAAATTGAACAAAAAAATTTTTTGTATAACTAACTTAAAACTTTTTAGTATGAGCCACCAAGCAAATTTTAGTAATAGCTCCAAAATTATTTTTAATAACCATTACGTGTGCCCGAAGGGCAGTAGCTTCTTTCGAGCTGCATCCAGTGGGTAAAAAGACAGACTTCTGAAGCGGAAGATTTTCGGCAAAGCCGCAATAGATGGCAGCAGCAAACATTGCTATCTGCTCTATTTTGACATGTTTCTAAAGGTGAGGGAAAGTCCAGAGATAATTACCCATGGGTAACTGTTAAGACAGGATTTTCAAAATCCCTTTACTTAACGAGTACTTACATTGCATGCTTTCGGTGCATATTTGGTGGCGTCCAGCATCGAACCCGGGTATTTTCTGCCTGGAGTTCGGTGCTATCACCACTAGGCTATCACGGCCACACCAAGTGAGTTTTAGTAATAGCTATTAAAAATGCAAAACTATTAACTCTATTTGTTGCTAGCTTTTTTCTAGTAATTCTTACAGATTCCTTGTAACCGAGTAAGATTACAAAAAAATTTTTAGTAATTATAAGGATCACTAAAATTTTTTTAGTACATCGACCCCTTTTTTTTACAGTGTAGGAGCTAACAATTTATATAATTAGTAACGCACATAAAAATCTTCAGATTTTGGTGCAATAATATACAGTATTTCGGAAAAAGTATAATAGCCAAAATCTTTTGTGTGTCCCTGTAAATACAATCTGATTTCTATTATACAGGAAATAACTTGAAGTAATCGTTTGCAATATAATCAATTTCATAAAATGTTAAACAGTTTAATACAATAAAACGCGCACCAAACAATATTCTCCCTATATAATTATGTAAAGGAATACTTTTATGTGGCCCTGTAAATCAATAACAAACATTCTTTGAACCACATGATGTACAGAATGTATATTATAGTATATATTTCATAGAGGCATGCCAATTTTATTATGTTCGAAAGAATGTAAGACCATTAAAATGAACTTGAAACTTTTTTTCCTATTAACAGTAATGTATAGGAATCTTTTTTATTGCTCCTGTTTTTGAATTGTGCGTCCTATTTTCATAAAATTTGAAATGTCCCGACAAAATTATGTGATAATTATATATTTTAAATTTCAAACGATTTTATCGGATAGTTTTTTCGTTGTTATATGCGTAAAGGCAGACAGACGGACAGATTGAACAACAACTATGCTACCTATTTACATAATTACGAACGCGCCTAAAAATGTGTAACAGAGATTGAAGTCTGCGGGGTATTGAATTTATCATAAAGTTATAGATGTAAATGATTTTACAACATGTATAAATGTTCACAACTGTATAACTGTGTCACAATATCATTTTACAACATTGTCAATGCAGTCACCATCACAAAGTCAATGATAAAATCGTCATAAACCACACAATATACACAAAAATGTCACAAAATGACTTCACAACTTTGTCACTAACGTCACAGAATAGTCACAGTGTTAATGACAATTCCGTGACACTACTTTCACATTTTTGCCACACCGTGCCTTCACAAAAAGGTCACAATGTGACGTCGCAAACGAGCTCTAAAAACGGCCTTCACATTTTAGTCACTGTGACTTCACAACGACGTCACCGCACTTATGCGTTTTTTATTTTTAATCCTCAATTTTAGATTTTATATAGAAATCTATAACAACGTCACATGTTGGGTGATGTACACAAAAAACTAATGATAAATTTTTTATCAGGCACTAACTAAATATGAAGTTTGATGAAATTCCGCGCATTAGTTCTTGAGATAGAGCTATTTCCATAATCAAGAATAATGTGCTATGGTAGCGCCATCTGTTGTGCGATTTCCACGAAAATGTAATCTGCACCATGTTATATCAAGTACTAACTAAATATACAGTTTTATGAAAATCCATGCAATAGTTCTTGAGATATGGCTATTGTGGAAATTGTAAATAATGCCGCACTGCAGCGCCAACTATAAAGCGATATTCACCAAAACCTAATCAGATTTAGTTTATATTGAGGTCTAACAGAATCTAAAGTTTTGAGAAATTTCGTGCATTAGTTCTTAAAATGGAGCTATTGCAATAATCACGAATAATACACCATGCCAGCGCCGCCTGTTGAGAGATTGGCACCGAAATATAATCAGCATTATATAATATCAAGTACTAACTAAATCTAAAGTTTTATGAAAATCCATGCACTGGTTCTTGAGATATGGCTATTGTGGAAATTGTGAATAATGCCGCATAGCAGCGCCACCTGTTGAGCGATATTCACCAAAACCGAATCAGATCTAATTTATATCTGGGTCTAGTAGAATCTAATGTTTTGTGAAATTCCTACATTAGTTTTTGAGGTAGAGCGCCCACATATTTTTTTCACATTATACGGACAGTCATTTTGTAAAAACATGTTTTCCGGGTTCTCTGACCCCTAAAACATGTACATCCGCCAAAAACTGAATTTAGAAAATTTTCATGAATCCAATACTTTCTTCTTGTAGCAGAAAATAGAAGAAAGTAAAGAAACTAGAAAAAGGTCATTGTACAGCATAGGAGAAGATTCATTACTTTCACTTCGTGACATGCCAGGAAAATGACAATCTGAAATTTTAAGTCTTTTAATTGCTTTATTTGTGTTATTAGAAATGTCTTTTGTACTTTTAAGAATACTTTTTAATATAATGGAAAATAAATAAATAAAATAAAATAAAATAAAATCAATAAATAAAATAAAATAAATAAATAAATAAAAATTGCATTTTATAACATTTAATAGGTATTTTACTGTGCAGATTCGTATTTTCTGATATTCTCCCGGATAAACATTTTTGAAAATCTAGAAATATAGTTGATTTACTTTCAGTCACAAAATGCTCCAACTCTAGGATTACTTCCAATCTGAACCTTTTACTTTAACCCACCGACTATAAAGTAAGAAATTTCAAACATTTTTATAATTACTTCGCATTTTTTAATGCATAATTTCTGTCATCAAACGGCATAATTTTTTAATACTAAAATAGTGGTAACTGGGTAATTATTTTTACAAATGCATTTACAGGGTGTCCATTACTGAACGACCTTACTTTAAATTTGTCTACAGACGAAATTATTGTTCAGAAAGTTGTAAAATTTTCTGAAGGAGATAGATAATAAAGGAATGAAAATTTTTTTAAAGCAAATAAGAGTTCAAAATTTTGCCACCAGAGGGCAACTTTTAGGGAAATACACATTTAGCCACCACTCACTGAGTGCTAATCCTAAGCTCTTGCAACAAAATTGCGCTGTGGTATACACTGTAAAAAAAAAATCAAGAGGTTACTAAAAATTTTTTAGTAAATTTGTATTCCACAGAATTTTTTAGTAACCATTACAAACTTTTTTTTTTGCAAGTGAAACAAGCATTTCTTTTGTAAACTGAACAAAAGAATATTTTGTATAACTAACTTAAAATTTTTTAGTATGAGCCACCAAGCAAAATTTAGTAATAGTTCCAAAATTTTTTTTAATAACAATTACGTGCGTCCGAAGGGCAGGAGCTTCCTTCGAGCTACATCCAGACTTCTGAAGCGATAGATTTTCGGCAAAAACACAATAGATGGCAGCACCAAACATTGCGACCAGCTCCAACAGGAAACTCATAACCCCTTTATTATAGAGTACTTAAACTACATACATTCGGGGCGTACTTGGCGCTGTCCAGTATTGAACCCGGGACCTTTTAGCCTGGAGTCCGTTACTATAACCACTATGCTATCGAGGCCACGCCAAGTGAGTTTTAGTAATAGCTATTAAAAATATAAAACTATTAACTCTATTCGTTGCTAACTTTTTTCTAGTAATTCTTTCAGATTTTCTGGTAACCGACTAAGATTACTAAACATTTTTTAGTAATTACAAGGATTACTAAAGTTTTTTTAGTAGATCGACCCTTTTTTTTTTACAGTGTAGGTGAATTTTTTTCGGAGTTTGTACAGTCCATTCATTATGAGCAACAATATTTTTTAAAAGTTTTTACCCTGTTTGCTTTTCTCAAATTAAATAAGACAAAGATACAGAGCCTGTCTGTCACTCTGTTAGTTTGTATGTGGCAAAATTTTGTGGGAGCTCTATCTCCAGAACGAATAACGGAATTTCACAAAACGTTAGACTCAGTTAAACCTTGATATAAATTGAGGTGTTTAGTGTCTGCTGTATATCGCTCAAGAGGTGGCACTGCTTTTCAAAATTAATCACAATTTCCTCAATAGTTCTATCTCAAGAACTAATGCACGGATTTTCATAAAACTTTAGATCCCGTTAGTCCGTGGTCTAACATAGTGGGAATTATGTTTTGGTGCAAATCGCTCAACAGATGCAGCTCCCATGCTGCATTATTCGTGATCATCGCAATAGCTCTATCTCAAGAATTAATGCATCAATTTTCCTAAAACTTCAGATTCAGTTAGTCCCTGATATTAGATTAGTTTTATTTTTTAGGTGTAAATTTCCCCACATGGCGCTGCTATGCTGCACAATTCACGATTTCGCAATCGAATAACCTCAAGAGCTAATGCATAGATTTTCATTCAACTTCACATTCAGTTAGTACCTGATAAAAATTGATCCTGATTAGTTTTTGGTGTACAGCACTCATCAAGTAGTTCTATTTTGGAGAATTTTTTAAGATTTTGCAATAGAATTCCTTAGAACTGATCAGAAACTGATGCACGGTTTTTCATAAAACTTCAGACTCAGTTATAAGTTGACATAAGTTGTTGCGGATTAGATTTTTGTGTAAACCACCTTAACGAAATTTAGTTAAAGAATTTTTGTCAAATAAAAAAAAAAGCTTTTTGGAAAAAATTAAAGAGATTCTTAAAATATTTCTTGTTATTGTTTAGAAATATGTTGTTTTATGTGCCGTTATTCAAAAAATCTTTAGTGGATCTGGGAGCAATGCATCATTTTCTCACGCCAATTTAATATTTGCCTTTGTATTTCACGCATAACTAAAATTTTATGTCTACTGTTTTTTAAAATTTGAACTTTTATTAAAATACTAGTAAAAACTTCGATATTGCACAAACCTGAGAAAAAATTATACACTGTTAAAAATCTGCTGCATTTTGTTGCAACGCACTCCACCACTTGTATATAATATCTTTATTCCAACCAATGAGAAAGCTCCATTTCACGGCCAAGTAACCGTTTTCTATACAAGCAAGGGAGTGCGTTGCAACAAAATGCAGCAGATTTTTAACAGTGTATGCAAGAGATTTCTTGGATTACTTTAGAGGGAGTAGTTAAAAAAGATGCGGAGCTTCCGGGCTCCACGTAATTGTGGTTACGGGCAGAGCCTGGTTACGAACGGGACAAACTTCCACCAGTAAAATGGAATAGAAAATATTCCATATTCATAGCACAAATTTTCCTTGAATAATTAATTTAAATAAGTAAAAAATTTCTATAAAAATTTACTGGTGCAGTTTTGACTCGATGGTAATCTGACCCTAATTAGAGGCTCCAAAACGAATGCCTGTGGCTCAAAGTACCTTTAATGGGACCCTGCTGATTCCTAATATGTAGAGCACACTGTATAGTTACAAATGTTTTGATATCGCGAAGTATTTAGTGTTAATGCATTTTCACCCTTTTTTTCCTGTCAATAAAATAAGATTACTTTATATTCACCTCAAAAAATCAGATTTATGAGGAAATATGCATAATGCGAAGGTTTAAGAAAAATCGAAACCTATCAAGATAAAAGCATTTCTAAAAATAGTTACTAAGCAGGTTTGATACAACGACACATTCCAAATAGTCAATTAGGCAGGAAGCAATATAATCACACCTCAACAGATCATTCATCTGTGACTTTCATAATCCGTTGAGGTGAATGCTTATATTGCTTCCTTCTCGATGCCGGAAAATAGATTCCTTCTAAATGCTCTGGATATTTGAACCTGTTTTGGTGGCAGGTTCAAGGTTTCGGAAAATATTTTATCTGGATATCATGCTAAAAACGAAACTATATCCAGTGCTTTGGTGTACATTGATAAATATTAATATTCAAGCCTACAAGAATATAAATATGCATCATCACAGTTCTGTGAAAGGGAAATTGTTCATACTCCCCTTTCGATTTTTTCTGATATGTTGGAAGAATGGAATTATTCGTATGTTTACAAATACATATTTGATTAAAAGCGGTAAATAAGATGGCGAGTAATGGAGTATTTTGAAAGAAACGATTTTAGCGATGGAATATCTGTTTTCGATATTTTATGTAATAATCCTTAGTATGTGACTATGTTTCTAAATATATGAATTGTTTTAAGTCAGTGATCTTTCGGAGGATTTTTCGCAACTAAGGAAACATGCTTTTATCCAAATATGCGTATATTCAATGCTCATCTTTGAAAAAATAGAACAGGAATAAAAAGAAATTTAATATATTTCAATAGCCGAAACTTAAAACGTACGAATATCATGGAACCATAACAACAAGAACATTGAAAAATGCTTTGTTTATAGTATTGCACTTTTATAATTATACATATTTTATAAAAAAAAACGCGTGTCCATTCTTTGCATATCGGTTGTGGTGACGACCCACATGATAATTGTCACTTTTATTGCAGATATGTTTGCTTCTAAATATCACATAATTTCAATTTTTACACCATAAACGTAGAATAAAATAAAACTTTACTGTAGACGAAACTTTAACATAATTTATTGAATTCAAAAAATAACACAGTAAACAACCGATTATACATCTTCCAAGGGACCGTTCTAAACCGACGTGTAACTGAGGAAGATGTACAATTGAAATTGAAGTTACCATTAGGTGTAAACTTTTTGACTGTAGAAGTACAATGCTGCAATCATACAAATTTAATTTGTCTAACTTTCTCGTTTTTTTTAACATGCACTATATATTGAAAAAAGTTAAAACAATGACAAAAATTATTAAAGAAGCATTTCTAAAATTTAAAAATAAAAGTGAGAATTATCAAACTTTATATCTACATACCTTGTGTGAATTATATATGTTATTTTCCACTATTGAACATAGAAACAGATTTCAATTAAACTAAACTTTAATCGTCGTTTAACATGCCAAATTCATTTTGAGACCTAAACAAAGTGTTATTTATGGAGTTATGAGGCTGGAAAGTTTTTTCGCTAATTTTGTGTGAAACAAAAAATATTCTTAGTATGTTAGTGTCAATGCAGTCAGCCCATTGTTCATTCTTTTCGTCCGCCCCCCCCCCCCCCCCCCGCCCCACACACAAGGGTTCGACAAACTTGAAAAAAAGCCTGTAGACGCAACATATGTTCTTTTCTTTTATCTTTCCCCAAAAGTAGCTAGCATAAAATTAAAAAAAAAAAAAAAAAAAAAAAAAAAAAAAAAAAAAATCTGAGAAAACTCTTGGCGTTTTGAAAGATATGGTGTATAGCTGATGTCATGTGCCGTAGAGATCTCCACGGGCTGGGCCTAACTTATTTTTTCTGTGAGAAACCGGGAATGGTTTCATTCTTCCTAGTCATCACGGACTAAAATATTTAGTCCTGGTAGAATCATCCCATATGAAAATCATTTTCTCGAAATGGCCAAGTCTGTTAAAAAATCAGTAAAATTTGGTCCTTTTTTTTTGGTCAAAAATTTTTCACAAAAAGGCATACACTTTTATATCACAATTATTCTACAGTTAAACATTATAATTTATTCTTTTTAAAGAATCGTAGATTTCCAGGCTTATTAAAATAGAGTTAAACGCATGAAAAAAGAGCCCGCCTATGACAGAATCTTCTTTTAAACTGAAAACTGGAAATTTCTTTTAAACTATTCATCCATACAAAATAAATACAATGATACGCGAGAAAAAAAATAAATATTTACACCTGCTAAGAAGGGAACTTTTTCTTTTCAATGCAATTCCGCCTTAGAAGATTTTACTTTTACCGTATATCATATTTTAGATTTTTATGTCTCCATTACATGGAATATGGATTAATAATATTAATGATAACTGAAACATTTGTATACAACAAACAGAGATTCATTACAACATAAATATCGCAGCCTACGGCACTTCTGCATAAATAAAGATCATAAATATGATAAAAAAAGAGAGACAATATAAGTTTTTTTTGGTCAGAACAGTAAAATCAATGTTCTGTAGAAATTCACTCGGGCTGTGTTTTTAACTTTTATAATGGGCCGGGTCGGGCCAATATATTTTTCGTTCGGGGAGGGCCAAATTTTTTTCGTTCTAGCATGGCCATTTTTTTTTCTGTGTTTCGGGCCGGACCTGGGCGTAGAAATGTCGGTCCATGCAGATCTCTCATGTGTTGTGTAAACGAAACAACTTAACATTAAAACACATGTGAATGAAATCGGATGCACTGAAACGACGTATAAATGTAAAAGGCGTATAAATGAGGAACATATAAAGAACATATAAACGGTATTTTACTGTATAACAATAATATTCAGGAGTTAAAAATTTCTTTCGTAAAAGTAAAGAGAAAGTGGTTGAGTTTCCGCAATTAGCGATTGTTGCTAATTTATGAGATCTCTTTATCCATTTTCATTCCCAAAAAAATCAATTTTGATCAAAAATATCGAGCAATCTCATAATTTTATTAATCTTTAAAAGCTATTATCGTATACAAATTGTCGGACGCTCCTCTCAGCCCGCACAACTTTGAAGAAAGTCCGTGGTAGTTATAGCTGCCACCACCCATATTATTAGGTGATATCGGTCACCCACTGTGAGGATTGTGTAAATGAACACTGACGCTGTCAATTAACTGAATTAACAGTTTATTTAGAATATATGTACACACTAAATTCGCTATTTACAATTATATACAATTACAACTCGGATATAGGTGATCCGGTTCAACATTAAATTAAATACAGTAAAGGTTGGCTGTGTACTGTTCAAATTACACCTTCTCCCTCACACTCAATGCACGTTAGATTCACTTCATCGGAGATCAATTTCGAATCTCCCAACACATGTATACTCGGCCTATGCTATCCGGCCCAGAGCACAACACCAGGACGTCTGTGTCCCTTGCTCTCCAGATACGAACTGCTTACGCTCTACAACACAGAGCACTCTCTACAAGGACATCTGTCCTACACACTCTCTAGGTACGAACCCCAGTTACCAACTACTCCAATCTGAGAAAAGACTTGCTCTTCTCAAATCACTGTGTTTCCCCAATGTCAACCCCCTTTGGAGCTTATTCATTGGACACATTCCACATTACTTTCTTGATTAGTGACATGTTGCTTGTTTGCTCATCATCCACATACATCCCTGACGGATGAACACGCCTCTTAGCAATCTCCTCTTTCTCACTCACCACCTGTACAGGATTACCTGTCAATTCTCCCTTCGACAAAGAAAGAATGTCATCTTGAAAAGTCTAGTACACAGCCAGTACAATGCATAGAATGTTAAGATAGAGAGATAATAGAATTTCCAATATGTAGCAGAGGTTTACTTAGAACCTGACACAAATGTTTAACTGCATACAATTATGAATTATTTTTAGTTGCACTTTCTAAAAAAAAAAAAAAAAAAAAAAAAAAAAAAGACAGAAAACGTAAATTTCAATTTTATTCAAATTTTTAAAGCAATTGCTTTTAAAAATGAGTTTTTATTTTTTTTAGTGTTGTTTATTTGAACATTGGTTTTTGTGTTATGCAAGTTAATAGATAATCATGAAAATTCTGGCAGAAAATGCCAAAGTTTTAGTAAGCTTACTCTACAGTAATTCAAATAATAATAATAACTGTTTTTATCCATTACTTATATATATATAAGTATTTTATTATATATTATTATTATTATTAAAGAATGTTAAAATTTAAAGTAGTATTTCAAAATTATAAATTAAAAAACATATGTTTTTAATTTTTTTAATATAAAATATTTTTCTTTATTATTGACCAAAGACCAAGTTAATTTCTTCTTGAAAATGTTTTGCAAGAATATTCTATTTTTCATCATTATCTATAACCCATCACATCACGCAAAAATTAAAACAAAAACAGTATCTTTAAATGTGCTCATGTTTGGAAAACTACCAAGCATTAAAAAATTAATAATATGAATTTTAGAACACGAAAACTACTAAAATACATGCAAGGAGATACGATAATAATCGCTTCTACTTTTTGCCTAGAGATAAGTATTTCACCAATTAAACCTCTTGGGGGTTGCTTTAATGGAACCGAAACTAATATTATCATTGATTCATCCGACTAGACCATTTCATACCACTTTTTCTAATAGCAATGTTGAAAACTTTAAAATCACATGATTTTGTTTCAGTTTAAACAGTTAGCAGTTTATAACAAGTTGGAAATTGCACGTGAAGCATAGCAAATTAGGTGCGTTCGTACGATAACGAAGTTTAAAAAATATTACTTTCATATATCAATCTCATAAAATTGTAAATAGTGAATTACAATTAAAACGCTCATCAAACAATGTTCTCCCTATACCATTATGTAATGGAATACTTTTGTGTGGCCTTGTAAATCAATAACAAATGTTCTTTGCACCACAAATTATGTAAGATGTATATTATAATATGTACTTTATAGTTGCATATAAAATTTATTAACTTCGCATGAGTGTAACACGATTAAAATGCATTTGAAACATTTTTTCCCATTGACCGTAATGTAACGGAATACTTTTGATTGTCCCTGTAATTGATCTATTCATCCGATTTTCATAAAATTTGAAATAACTCGACAAAATTATGTAATAATTATGTATTTTAAATTTCAAACGTATAGAATATATTTGAAACTTTTCCCCCATTGACCATAATGTAATTGAACACTTTTGATTGCCCCTGTAATTGATCTATGCACACGATTATCAAAAAAATTGAAATAACTCGACAGAATTATATATATAAAACCTCTCCGTGTACGACGATTCCGGGGTCAGCCCATCCACGAGAAAAAGAAACTTATTGCAATTGCGTCCACGTTAGGCTTAACTATTCCGAGCCGTTCACAAATATTCTAATTGTTCAACTTATGAAAATATACATGTAAAAGATTTATTCATTACGCATTTTCTTTAAAACCTACAAAAACTATTTAATTATAATGTTTAAGTTCTAAATAAAACAACCAGCAATTACTAAAAAGAACAAACAATATAAACAAGTTAAAACTGGTGCCATTTAAGAATGACAAATTCCGTGAATGAATCTTTAGAATGACTCCATTGTAACATCACGACTCAGGAATGATTGGGTGCGTTCGGGAGCTATGTGCGCTGAGTGCGCGTGTTCAGGAGACAAGTACATGGAGTGAATATTACAGCGGATTTAGTACTCGGAAGCCAAAATCCCTGAGCTCGCGCGCGCAGCGCGTGTGTCTCTCGAACACGCGCTGTTTACTCTTTATTGTTTACATTTGTTTCCGATCTTATAGAGTGTTTTTTTTTTTAAGTATTAGCTAAAAAATAGTCCAAAATAGGAATTTTTTTTAAATACATTTTAGCTATTTTTATTATTTTCTCTCAGTATTTTTATATATTTTTTGGCTGTAGTTTCACAATATAATCTTTTATAATTGATTTTTTGCGTTACTTTATTCTTTTAAAATTTATGTATTTACGATTTGTTCATTCCAATCCCCCCCTTCCACCAGACAGTTTTGTTATAGTTTTAAATGCAAATTTCTGTTAAAATTTCCTTTTTTTATATAGATTTTTTTCCACGTGTTTAATCGCAGTATTTTTAAAAATTGTTTAAGCTTAAAGTGGCTGATTGACCACAGTTATAATTTTTTTATCATCCTTTTAAAAATCCAAACACGTCATTTTGACGGGCTGTCTTCTAGCAGAGGTTTACTTAGAACCTGACACAAATGTTTAACTGCATACAATTATGAATTATTTTTAGTTGCACTTTCTAAAAAAAAAAAAAAAAAAAAAAAAAAAAAAGACAGAAAACGTAAATTTCAATTTTATTCAAATTTTTAAAGCAATTGCTTTTAAAAATGAGTTTTTATTTTTTTTAGTGTTGTTTATTTGAACATTGGTTTTTGTGTTATGCAAGTTAATAGATAATCATGAAAATTCTGGCAGAAAATGTCAAAGTTTTAGTAAGCTTACTCTACAGTAATTCAAATAATAATAATAACTGTTTTTATCCATTACTTATATATATATAAGTATTTTATTATATATTATTATTATTATTAAAGAATGTTAAAATTTAAAGTAGTATTTCAAAATTATAAATTAAAAAACATATGTTTTTAATTTTTTTAATATAAAATATTTTTCTTTATTATTGACCAAAGACCAAGTTAATTTCTTCTTGAAAATGTTTTGCAAGAATATTCTATTTTTCATCATTATCTATAACCCATCACATCACGCAAAAATTAAAACAAAAACAGTATCTTTAAATGTGCTCATGTTTGGAAAACTACCAAGCATTAAAAAATTAATAATATGAATTTTAGAACACGAAAACTACTAAAATACATGCAAGGAGATACGATAATAATCGCTTCTACTTTTTGCCTAGAGATAAGTATTTCACCAATTAAACCTCTTGGGGGTTGCTTTAATGGAACCGAAACTAATATTATCATTGATTCATCCGACTAGACCATTTCATACCACTTTTTCTAATAGCAATGTTGAAAACTTTAAAATCACATGATTTTGTTTCAGTTTAAACAGTTAGCAGTTTATAACAAGTTGGAAATTGCACGTGAAGCGTAGCAAATTAGGTGCGTTCGTACGATAACGAAGTTTAAAAAATATTACTTTCATATATCAATCTCATAAAATTGTAAATAGTGAATTACAATTAAAACGCTCATCAAACAATGTTCTCCCTATACCATTATGTAATGGAATACTTTTGTGTGGCCTTGTAAATCAATAACAAATGTTCTTTGCACCACAAATTATGTAAGATGTATATTATAATATGTACTTTATAGTTGCATATAAATTTTATTAAGTTCGCATGAGTGTAACACGATTAAAATGCATTTGAAACATTTTTTCCCATTGACCGTAATGTAACGGAATACTTTTGATTGTCCCTGTAATTGATCTATTCATCCGATTTTCATAAAATTTGAAATAACTCGACAAAATTATGTAATAATTATGTATTTTAAATTTCAAACGTATAGAATATATTTGAAACTTTTCCCCCATTGACCATAATGTAATTGAACACTTTTGATTGCCCCTGTAATTGATCTATGCACACGATTATCAAAAAATTTGAAATAACTCGACAGAATTATGTAATAATTGCGTATTTTAAATTTCAAACTTTTTCCCCCATTGACCGTAATGTAATGGAATACTTTTGATTGCCCCTGTAATTGATCTATGCTTCCGAGTTTCATAAAATTTGAAATGACTCGACAAAATTATGTAATAATTATGTATTTTAAATTTCAAACGATTCGGTTGGGTAGTTTTTGCGTTGTTATATGCGGACAGACAGACAGACAGACGGACAGACGGACGGACTGAACGACCACTATAGGTGCTACGTATTATATAATTACGAACGCACCTAAAAAGAGTAAAAAAATCTGTATACAATCAAAACTTCAATTCAAACTGAAAAAAAAAAAAAAAATCGCACGCAATTTGAGAGACATATTCGCGACCTGTCTTCCAATCTTGTATTAATCATTCTCTGTCATGTTTAAATTAAAAACACGTGCATCGATTTTAAGTTTCTATAGACACTATGTAAATCAAAAAATTATACGAATGTACGATAGTTGATTGTAAAACCTCCTCTTACTGAGAGGTACGTGAGCATTAACCTTTTTATTTACGAAATATTTAATAATACTGTTAATCGCTGTTTCTTTTTAGATGAATGTATTATTATTTAACATTTATTTGTCAGTTTTTAACTAAAACGTTTTTCTGATGAGCCATTAGGCATTAATGTCAACTAATATTACCCGTGATCCTAATGAAAATCTATTCATTCGAAAATTTGCTTGTTTTAAGAATGTTTATTTAGAACTACTTCGTCGATAGCTAAAAACAGACATCGTTTTTTCAACCCTTTAACATTACTTTAAGTGGCTTTAAATAAGTGTCTCAATCAGATGGGATTAACAGAATCGATAACTGTCATTTACCCATTAACCGGAAGGCACGGATTTTTCAGTTTCTAGATATGTTAAAATGGCTTCATACATAAATATTTTAAACGGAATTCGGATATTTTGAACCCTATATAGAAAGAAGTGATAGATATTATACCATCAAACTGCGATTAAAAATAATATATCATGGGGATTACAAGCATGCATATAAAAATACAGGAAAACCCTCGGATGGTGAAAGGGTTAATTTCTGCTCAACTGTAAAAAAAAAGGACGATTTTACGGAAATTGTACTGGTAATCGGGACGCCAATACAGTTCACTGTTTTTAATGGAAAAATTTCTGTAAATTCCATGAAAAAAAAAAAAAAAAAAAAAAAAACAGAATTTATTTTAGATTTTAAAGAAATTTTTCCATTAAAAAGCAGTGAATTAACGTTCCGATTACCAGTACAATTTCCATAATATCTTCCATATTTTTTTTTTTTTTTTTTTTTTTTTTTTTTTTTTTTTAACAGTGTGGATTATGTTATACATTTGATGAGATATAGGATTGGTTGCTTAATATATGTAGAATGCAAGTCTGGCCGCAATAATTTCATATTCACTGCATTCACTGCAACACATTCACTGCAAAACAAGAAATACAATTTCATGATAAACATAAAATGTAAAATAGAGAAATCACAGAAATCAATATATATTAAGCATCATCACTGAAATTTTGATGAATTATTTGTGATTTATGTTACATCATTCCACTGATACAACAGATATAAATGTCCATAGTTTGTGAAGATAACTCGCATATTTCCCATAGCTCTAAATTAGCAGTATCAAATAGCACATGCCTGATCTTTGTGAAACTATGACGGTTTTTATCAAATGTTTATTCTAATATTTCTTAACCTATTTTAGTCAAAATATGTTATTGACTGTTTGCATTTTGTGATAAATGTCACGCTACATTTTAGTTGTAATGTAACTTTACCTTGTGTTGGCATCTTGATCACAGACACCATGTCACATTTTAATCACAGTGTGATGTAACTGTTTGATGGGATTCTGGGTCACAAATGTGACGTGTTGTTCATAACTTGCAGTGCAATGAATGCAACGTCATTGCCACCAACATTGACAGACGTTAATTATCGTGATAATCATCACGGGTGCAAAAAGTTCAACCCTATCAAAATTGAAAATGTCTTTGATTATTATGTATAACTATGGGAAACATGCTAAAAAATTCAATGTCTCGAATTAGAGCAAAAAATGATCTTTTTACAAGAAAATAGTAATTAAAAGTTTTTATTTTTAAAATTGTTGTTATTTTACTAGATAAATTATAATTAACTTTTAGTCTAATTTTTTTCCAAGAATGAAGAATGTCATCCGGGGTGGTCACACAACTGTTAATTAATTCTTTTACTTCTTGTTTGTCAGTGTCACGCTACAAATTTAGAAGATAATCAAATTCAAAACACTGATCATATCTATAGCAGTAACAAAAATTCTTACGCAGGTGAAAGTTGGAGGGAGAAAATATATGTCTCCTATCATGTAGATAAGACACAACTTAGGGAAACATCTGTGGTCACAGTCACAGATCAATCAGTCACAGATAGTCACAATTTTAATGCGTTAAATTAGAGCTAAAAATGATCTTTTTACAAACAAAGAAAGTGATTAAAAATTTCTACTATTTTACCTGATAAATTGTAGATAACTTTTAGTCTAAAATTTTTTAAAGACTGAAATCTGTTCTGAGACTGAAGACTTTCACCCGTAGTAGTCATACAAATGTTAATTAATTCAAGCAGTATGAAAGTTGAAAATGTCTATATTCAAATATCTGAAACTTTTAATGCCAGACATTTATTACCGCACAGACAAATCGGGACTTTGTCCATGGACCTCCAAATCCATACATTAAATTATAAAATATTTACTTTCTTTTTCCAATTCCAACTTTTCCATATGTTGAAGTCATTAAATTCATCTTAAAGTAATATAACAAATTGCTAAAGTTATATAAAAGAGTTTTGTTCTATACTAAGGGAAAAAAAGATGTATCTTTACCAATTCAGGTATTTAATTTAAAATTGATGGAGCTAAGAATTTTCTTCTCTTTATATCCAAAGTGCGAATATATGATTATGCATTTTGCATATACATATTAGTGACCATCAGTTCTATTTGAATAACGTTGCAATGATTCTAAAGGGGTTCTTATCTCAAGGGGTAAAATTTTTCTAATTTATTTTTGCACAGGGCCTCAATTAGTCATAATCGGGGCCTGTTAATGACGCAAAAGGAATGGAAGGAGAATTCCTAGCCACTCCCTTCTTTTACTTCTTGTTTGCCAGTGTTACCTTACAAATTTAGAAGATAATCAAACTCAAAACACTAATAATACCTACAGCAGTAGCAAAAATTCTTACGCAGATGAAAGTTGGAGGGAGAAAATATATCTGTATATCTGTCTCCTGTCATGTAAATGAGCTACTACTTGGGGAAACATCTGAGGTCACAGTCATAGACAGTCACAGTTTCAATGTCTCGATTTAGAGCTAAAATATCATCTTTTTAAAAAGAAAGTTATTAAAAGTGTTTACTATTAAAATTTCTATTATTTTATTAGATAAATTTCAGTTCACTTTTAGGCAAAAATTTTCAAAGACTGAAATTAGTCCTGAGACTAAAGAACCAGGCACCCGTGGTGGTCATACAACTGTTAATTAATTCAAGCAATATAAAATTTGAAAATGTCTATATTCAGTATGTGAAACCTTCTTTTACTTCTTGTTTGTCAGTGTCACCCTACAAACTTAGAAGATAATCAAATTCAAAACACTGATCATACCTACAGCACTAACAAAAATTCTTACGCAGATCAAAGTTAGAGGGAGATAATATATCTGTCTGCTGTCATGTAGATGAGCCACTGCTTGGGGAAACATTTGTGGTGTTAAGGATGAACGTGCCTTCACCTTACGGTCAGAGCTATTAGCGCGATTTCGAGGGCTGTTTAAACCAGATTTGGTGTCCCTTCTCTCAAAAGAAAGAGATCACTGTCACGATTATGTTCTGTAGACCGATACGATAACGGTGCTCATCCAACTATATAACACACCAGAAAGAAATCCGGTTTTCTTTTTGTTTTCAGACATTGGGAAATACCTGGCTGAAAAGGCGGTATTTTCTTTTAGAAACCTCAGATAGGAAACTACAGAAGGAAAAAAAAATGTGGAACGATGTTGTAGTCATTGAAATGTCACAGCGAAATTAATTTAACTCAACTTATTGTATTTGAGTACGAATGCAATGATTCAAATACCAAAAATGCTCAAAAACGTTTAAAATATTTTTTGAAATTCGAGTCCTATTTCTTTAATAATTTTTGTATAAATGAATTAAGTAAACAAAATAATGAATTGATGGTTTATAAAATTTAGTCAGATGTGTCCTAGGTTTAAAAAAATCCTAATGATACATTTTTCCAGAGAAATAATATATTTATTAAAAATTTCTTTCGAGATATAAACTGACATTAACAATTAAAACATGGAAATTCAATGATTAGAGATGAAATCATACAGCACGTATGTTAAAATTTCTCTAAAACATTCATGAATTAATTATGTATTTGAGTACGAATGCAATGATTCAAATACCAAAAATGCTCAAAAACGTTTAAAATATTTTTTGAAATTCGAGTCCTATTTCTTTAATAATTTTTGTATAAATGAATTAAGTAAACAAAATAATGAATTGATGGTTTATAAAATTTAGTCAGATGTGTCCTAGGTTTAAAAAAATCCTAATGATACATTTTTCCAGAGAAATAATATATTTATTAAAAATTTCTTTCGAGATATAAACTGACATTAACAATTAAAACATGGAAATTCAATGATTAGAGATGAAATCATACAGCACGTATGTTAAAATTTCTCTAAAACATTCATGAATTAATTAAGGATTTAATTTGCATGAATCTATGTTATGAAAACATAATTTCACATGTCAGGCTATTCCATTTTAATGACACCACAGACCCACGTGTATACGTATATGATAAGCGCTTTCAAAATGTACGCATTTTTAATACAAAGTAACTGTTACGTTGTTTAGTAACAAAATGAAATAAATTTTGAAACACCAGCTAATTATAAAAAAATAAAAATCATCGTTTAAAGCGCCAATACACTTTATTTCTTACTGCAAACCAGTTTCATAGACATAGCGTACCGTCACCAGAACAAATTATGATTGCTCAGAGAAAAAAAATTGCCGAAATATATGTTGGAGAAGCGGAAATCTTATAGATTTAAATTTATTAAAATATCAGCTTTTCCAACATACATTTCGGCAATTTTCTTTTCTGAGTAATCATTATTCGACGGTGCTGACGGTACACAATGGCTACCGAAACTGGTTTGCAATAAGAAATAAAGTGTTTTGGTGCTTTAAATCGCTGTTTTTTTTAGTTATTTATATTGTACTGCGCCAAGTAATTTTTCATTTATAGTGCGTCCCAAAAGTTTATATACGATCATTTTTTAAGATTTAAGAGCTAACTAAGCGAGTGAAAATGACGAAATAAATTATGCAAATACATAATGATGAAACAAAAATAATAAAATACTCAAACAACTTTTAGCATTCATAGATTTAATATAAAAAATTAAAAACAGAAAAATACTGTCCCAAAAATTTATAGACAACCGATGTTGAAAGCTGAATTAATTAATGATATCCGAAATTAGCACAATAGTTTCCTGATATAAAATTGAATCTGTCTTTTCGTTTTCGTCCGATTGCAAAGATGTCACGCAATGTGCAGTTTTCCAAATAGGATATTTTGAAAATCTATCGTTTCAAGACTCATGGATAAAAAGTTGTGGACATTAAAAAAAAAAACTGGACGTAGCAGAGTTGAAATTTACTAAATTCTGTCAAAAGATGACAATCTGAAACAAAATCCCGTTCTAGACTACCAAAGAAAGCAACTAAAGGATAAGACACAATTTTGACATTAATTTCAAGCCAGAACCTGTGTATACGGGAAGTTTCTATAGATGTAACCGTTCCGGTAATAATATCCACAGTCCATTGACAGCTACTGACAAGTATATTTCTTGAAGTTTACACTGAAAAAAAAATATATATACCGCCTTCAACTAGAACGAATAAGTAGTCACTTTCTAAATCCCTGAACTAGAAATATAGATATCGGAGTTATGCGTATAAGCTGCAGAAATAAACCAAATCGACAAAATGTCCGAGAATTTCTAATCTAAGATTTTCTTGGTGATTAAACGGTATTTTACTATAATTAATCGTTTGAATTGCGAGAAATTATAACTTGATTTTTCGATTAGATTTACAGAATAGACTATAGTTATTGAAACTGAATTCTCGTGTTCGCATTTATTTGCAGAGATTTTTAAATAAATTGCACAACGAAATTATGGGAAAGCGCTCTAGAAAATGAGGGGGAATACAGCGACCTGTTACGAGAATATATTTTTCGGTTTGGTTCCTTCCTCCGGAAAAATGAACGTCCAACTCAACTCAATTGCGTAAACAAATGGCGGGCGAGGCGAATGCAGAAGAAAGAAGGAAGATATTTGTTGTTCTTTATCAAATAGCTAACTTATAATTGAGAAACTTCAAGGTATGTGCAAGTTTTACATGAATAATTGTTTAGCAAGCAAATTGATATTTTGCTTGTTCTTAGTATTCATTTTTTAAATTAAATTTCTAAGTTCGTTATATTTTCGTGTTCTATTGTGGAATTTATTCTCACTAATT
This sequence comes from Maratus speculifer, assembly GCA_964019185.1. Classification (NCBI taxonomy): domain Eukaryota; kingdom Metazoa; phylum Arthropoda; class Arachnida; order Araneae; family Salticidae; genus Maratus; species Maratus speculifer. The sequence continues at coordinate 67,010,636 of OZ025299.1, read as the reverse complement.
ACAGCGTGTATTTTTAATTTAATGATCAAAGTTAAGTCATTTTCAATTATATTATCACATTTTTTAACAGAAACAAATTTAATATGAAATAAATCTCGTTAAAATATTTTCATTTGTGATAAAGTTGTAAATAAAAAATTTAGTTCTAGCTTGTTTCTCATGCAATATATTTAAATGAATTGCGATATTGTTTCTTGTTAAAATTCCTTTTGCCTTGGTCATATTATTCTGATATAAAGTTTGTTGTAGGATTTTAGGAACAACCTGAATATTTACAATCTAATCTCCGAAAAAGATCGAAAACTTCAAACACGGTTGTAGGATGCATTAAAAACTTCCTTGCTAAATCAAAAGTTGAAAAGTTATTCTTATTGACTTGTCAACAATTGACTTTATTTTAGTCTCTCCCTGACAAATAAACAATAGGATCATTCCATAATAACTTACGTTACATTTTGAACAACTCGCAGTAATTTTAGTGATATAACACACAAAAATTTTTCTCAAAATGCAAATTTGATGTGGTTTGCTAATTAAACTTACCCAAAACCTAATCTAGATTAAAATTAGCTCATTTTAGTATTATTTCTTATATTTTGGTAGTTTTATTTACTATGGTAATTGCCATTACTGAAAAAGAAATGTAAGTTATCATATAAAGTGTAATTTTCACTATCATTTTTTAGGTAATCTTCATCCAAATTGGTTCTTCTCTCCTTCATATATTTTTTTGCCATTAGTCACTTATTTGTTTTTTAGTTAGTACTTTTACTAAAGCAAAATTTAATTTTCCGAATAAACTCAAGGTGTATTATTGCATCTTGATCGATTTATCTAAAAGGATTTTGGCAATAAAAATTAATTTACAGAACGAACTTTTTGGTAATTTGGCAAACATTGTGCTTTTGAGGAGGGGGGGGGGGGTAGTAAGCAGGGTTGGATTTTTGACATGACAAAGGTTTAAACCGATTAAAACCGTCAAAAACCCAGAGTCACAATCTGCTGCGGTGCATTAGAGTTTGTTTAGGAAACAAATTTTAAAACTAGTAACAGTTGCCATACATTATGTTGAAATTTAATTATATTATACAGTTGGCAAAAAAAGTATTTGTACACTTCATTTTTTTAAATTATAATGAAATTAAACAAAAGATTTAAGCAAAAAATACTGTAATACATTAATTTAATGCATTATAATATTATAGAAGCAAAAACAAAATTAAACGAATCGATTTGTTACATTATAATAAATAAATATACAAAAATATAATGCAAAAAAAGTATTTGTACACTATATTTATGTAATATAATTAATGAAAATTTAGTAAAATTATACAAATTAATATTTTGTGCGAATTCATTTAGCGTTTATGACTACTTCTAGATGGTGTGACATTGATTCCACCAACTTTTTTGTATCGGTCTGGTTAATGTTATTCCATGACACAATAAGAGCTTCTTTAAAACTGTTTTTTACCAATACATATTTTTTTTTTTCGGATTTTTGCATCCAATAGCATCTGCAAATTTTCTATTGGATTCAAGTCTAGAGATTTTAGAAGAGTTACCAGTCGTCTTGGAGTATTGTCGTAAGCATGTGCTGGTGATCACAGCAGTATGCTTTAGTCGTTATCCTGCAGAAAGTGAAAAGCTTCCTCTATGCATAATTTCTTGGCACAGTTTAATAAATTATGGCGCGACACATCAATGTATGTTAAACCTGTCTTTCCATTGTCAATAAATTTTAAATGTCCTGCTCCATTAGAAGCTATGCACCCCAAAATATAATATTCCCCCCAACATGCTTGATAATTTGAAGTATATGTTTTGGATCTAGAACAGTTTTATTTTTACGCCAATTTTTTCGAATGCTTGATGGTAAGATAATTCCGAATTTTCCCTCATCAGAAAAAATTACTGCTTTCCAAAAATCCAATGATTTACTTCTGTATGCGAAAGCGAATACTATGCGTTTTCGCCTGTTTGTTTCGCTGATGAATGGATTTTTCCTTGAGGTTCTTTCTTTTAAATCTGCATTGAGAAGAATATTTTTTATTGTTTGAGGTATTACTCTGATGCGAGAAGATGTCGCAAGGTCTCCAGCAAATTTTTGAACCGAACGCATAGGGTTTTTTAAAGCTTTTTTAACAACACTCCTTTTTTCCCTCATTGTTAGTTTGCTAAGAAGTCCTGGTTTTCATTGAATTTCGATGCTTTTAATTTATTCATAGTTTCTCACTATACATCCAATAGTTGTAAATGGTAATTTAATAGCTTTTACAAATTCTTGTTGCGAATTTAAATTTTTATTATGCTCAATTATAGGATTTCATATATCTAGAGGTACCTCTCTAGTTTTAGATTCTATTCTCAATTACTTCAAGTGCAAATTAAATTAAATGTCAGACAAATATAGTATGAAGTTAAAAATTATTAACAGCTTCTGTATAAGTAGTCCTTTGAACCATAAACACTATAAAACACAGTACATATCAGGATGGAGAAATGTACAAATACTTTTTTTGCAAGAAATTTTTAAACTTTTCCTATTAGAAAATTATTTTGCATCTTTATCGAAATTTTCTGTTGTGTAATTTAAAACACACGGTAAACAGACTGTATTAAAACCATTTTTGACAAAATATCTGTTTTTATTTAGTTAAAAATTTAAAATTTTAGAGTGTACAAATACTTTTTTTGCCAACTGTAGTTAACTAGCAGGTCTTAAAATATTTTTAATTAATAAAAATTAAGGTAAAAATGACAATTTCAAATCTCAGAAATTTTATCTCAAAATGGAGATGCAGAAATATTTACCCAAAAATTATGTTAAAATATCTTGTCTGTTTATTATTATTATTATTTTAATACTTTAAAAAATGTAAAGTTATTTAGTGTGCATTTTGACATAGTTAATATTTATAAGGAAGAAGTTAAGTGTTACAAATACAGGATTTTCAAAAGTGTCGAACTTGATACCGACACTTAGTGTACAAGTGTTTAATACATAGATACATAGTGTTTAATATATATGTTTTTTAATGCTATACACATTATATACATAGTATCCAGTAGATTAATTTTAATTTAAATATAATGCATATTTATATTTATTATTATTACGCATCATTATAAACCATTTTTATCTCTAACCCCCTCCCCTCCCTAACACACATATTAATAGTACTACAAATACAAATGTCTACTTTGAAAGCAAGATAAGACAAGAAGTAATTTTTCAACAACTGAATACTTAAGTTATTTTTAAAAAATTTATAGTATTCAGTGGGAAAAAAAAATAATAATAACTATTTGTATAAGCTTATTTTTCAGCGTAGTAAATAAATAGGCTGAATATTGTAAATAGATATTCAGATATTATAGAAAAGAGTTAATTTTTTATTATCTTTATGTTAGTTAAAAATTCCAAAAATGACTGACGATTTAAAATTTACCGATTTTTCTGAAAAACTAACTAACAATTGTAAAAGTCAAAACAGAAAAAATATTACACTGATCTATGAAATACTTCTATAGCACAAAATATTATGTAGTTTTTTTTTATTATTATCTAATTAAATACACAATTAAAAAAACATTCATTAAATATTTCTAATTAATTTGATTACATAATCAAAATCAATCCAAATGAAAGTTATCAAAGTAGAAATTTAGTTCAATAATCAAATTCATTTGCCCACGTAGCATACGGTAGCACATAACCAGTTTTGAACATTTTTCTGTTCCTTACCAATAATAGAGTTTTGAATGAATTAGTCCAAAATTGGAAAACATTTGTTCTATTGCAGCAGAACTGGCAAAGCATGATAAAAATTGTTCGGCTAATTCTACCAAATCAGAAATTAGACCAGACTAGAAAAATTTGCATTTGTTTATAACCTTCTAATATTTTGTTTACTATTCAAAATGCTTCTTCAAAAATTTTAATTTATTTTTTCTAGGTCATATTAAAAACATTTTCTTTATTAAAAGCAAATAAATTTTACTTAATATATGTAGATATACATATGTAAATAAATATTTTTATTTACATATAAATATAGGTTTTTGACAGTTTTTGACATGACGGTTTAAACCATGGTTAAAACCATCAAAAACTGTCGCATGTCAAAAACTTGCCAACCCTGCTAATAAGGCATTATGCTAATATTCTTCATTCCACAGTTTTTCTTGCTTGAAATTTGTCATAATTTTACCATCAGTATTATTACTGATAATGCCTTGAAATATCCTTTTGGTTAATCTCATGATCTTCTCTTAATCTGCTTTATTAAAACCAATATTTAGCTAGATTGGTTTCTATTAAGATGCTTTTCAGTTTTTTCGATTTATGACAATTGAAGGCCAACTGCTTTGACTGACAACTGTCACAAAAAATTCGTAATTGCTACTATTTGGAGCTATATAAACTATGATGTTACGAAAATCAGTCTTAAAGCTAAGGGACAGTATGTATATGTATTCATTTAAGGGTCGAGGAGGTCTGACATATGATATCAAAAGATATCTCTTGGGGGGGGGAAGGGGGATTTGTCTTTTGATATTGTTATCCTTTTTAATCCACTCAAAAATTTCTTTTTATTTGTAACTTGTTTTGATAGAAAGTAGCACATTAACTTTTTTTAGTCTGTTGTGCATTTTTTTTTTAAATATAAAGTTATTATTAAAATCACTAAATTATTATGGAATTTATTTAATTCTGATGATAAAAAAAATGTTAATTGTGACTGTGGGAGGAAAAGACTGAATATTTTAAAATTATTGCAGAAAAAAAACCCCCACAAATTTCGTTAATTTACTGCACATATGCTTTTCCATTTACCAACGTAACACCGAAATGACATGATCCCGGGCACAGAATCGGTGCAACACTGCGACACACGTCACAGACTCTTGAAAATGTTTGAAGATTATTTTTCAACTGTTAGTTTTTTTTTAAAAATGCTAGAAATCATTTGCTATGTACCAAAATTTGTCTAGGTACCCATAAAAAATGCAAATAATCACAAAAATATCAAATTTCATCAAAATACCACCCCCCCCCCCCAAAAAAAAAAATCACCTGCAAATTTTGTAAATAGATGTGGAAAAAAACAGAAATTTCATCAAGAGAATGCAAAAAACAACAAATTTCTTCAAAAAATCTCAAAAAATTTGTCAAAAAACTGCAAAAAAAAAAAAATGTCTCGGTATCTCAAATAAAACAAATTTCGCGAAAGTATTGTAAAAAATTAAAATTTTGCCAAAACATCTAAAAAAATGGCAATTTCTATGAAAAATTTTTTTAAAAAAAAAGGCAAATTTTGACAAACAAATCTCTAAAAAATGGCAAATTTGTAAACATATTGTGAAAGAAATTCAAAATATTGTGAGAAAACAACAAATTTTGACAAATGATTGTGAGTAAACAATAAATTTCGTCAAAGGATTGGAAAAAAAAGCCTCAAGTTTCATCAAATAATCACAAAAAAGATAAATTTAGCAAAAAAAACAACAAATTTTGCAAAAAGATCTTCAATAAAACGGCAAATTACATTGAAAAATTGTGACAAAATGACAAATTTCATCAAAAGAACTCAAGAAAACGATAAACTTTACCGAAAGACCTCAAGATTACAAATTTTATCCAGGTTTCATAAAAGACGCGAATTTCGTCCAAAGATCTCAAAAAGCACATATAAAATTTGTCTAAAAAGGTAAATTTAGCTAAAAAAAAAAAAAAAAAAAAAAAAGACAAATTTCTCAAAAAACAAACGAAAAATGACAATTTCGCAAAAAAAAAAAAAAAAAAAAAAAAAAAATCATGAAAAAAGGATAAATTTGATAAAACGGCAAATTACAGTGATAGTGAGAAAAAAACGACAAATTTCACCAAAAATCCCTGAGAAAACAAATAATTTTGTCCTAGTATCATAAAAGACATGAATTTCGCCGAAAGATCATGAAAATACTTTAAATTTGTCTAGGTACTTCAAAAAATGCAAATATTGGTAAACAGATTGTGAGAAAACAACACATTTTGTCAAAAGATGAAAAAAAGAGGCACATTTCATCAAAAGATCACAAAAAAGGTAATTTTTGCAAAAAAAAAAAAAGGTGAAAAAAATGACAAATTTCTGAAAATAACCAAAAAAAAGAAAAAAATCACGAAAAAAGGATAAATTCGATAACACGGCAAATTACATCGAAAGATTGTGACAACAAAACGACAAATTTCACCTAAAATCCCCGAGAAAACAAATAATTTTGTCCTAGTATCATAAAAAACATGAATTTCGTCAAAAGATCATGAAAATACTTTAAATTTGTCTAGGTACTTCAAAAAAACGCAAATATTGATAAACAGATTGTGAGAAAACAACACATTTTGCCAAAAGATTGAAAAAAGAGGCACATTTCATCAAAAGATCACAAAAAAGGTAATTTGTGCAAAAAAAAGTGAAAAAAATGACAAATTTCTAAAAATAACGAAAGAAATGTAAAATTTCACAAAAAAAGCGCGAAAAAAGAATAAATTTGATAAAACGGCAAATTACATCGAAAGATAGTGAGAAAAAACGACAAATTTCACCGAAAATCCATGAGAATACGAATAATTTTCTCCTAGTATCATAAAAGACGTGAATTTTGTCAAAAGATCGTGAAAATACTTTAATTTTGTCTAGGTACTTCAAAAAACACAAATATTGGTAAACAGTACATACTTAAAACAGTAGCGATCTTTTTTCAGCACAGCTAAAACTGGTCTCTACGCATACGCGCTTGCGCAGAAATCTGACAACCTATCGGAGAAGACTGTATTTACTCTCTGTATACGTATTTGCAAAGTGCCTTGGTAAATATGGCATAAGACTGCATTTTTGCTATCACTGTTTAATGCAATGTTATGATAATTATATATTTTTTTTTCTTTTCTTATCTTATAATGATCGAAATACATTGGCTTTTTTCACTTTACATAAGTTATTTTATTTTCATTTGTATTCTTTTTTTGTGTTAAACGCTATTCCCTCCTTCAAACCTTGTGATGTTAGGCTTAATGTAAAATTGAAACATTCAATAGTTAATGATTAAAGTGTTTATGTTCTTAGCCGATAAAGTATTTTCTATATTGTATATCATGATTGAATGCTATGCAAAAAAGAGGGATCTCTTCTGATAATTTTATTTTTCTTTCTTGATTATAATGATCTTCATATTTTTTGAAAAACATTGTTAAGAGATCAAGATCAAGCGATTGGGAAAAAAAAAAAATAGCAAATTTCATCCAAATATTCCCTCCTCCTTCTCAAAAAAACAGCAAATTTTGTCACGAGAACACTTTTTAAAAAAAGGGAACTTCGAGTCAACAAAAAGAAAGTGAAACATTAAAGAAATATTAATGATTTACAAAGCTGTTTATAACTGGGATTATTTTCATTTCATATGCAATTCTCTATTATTCGGCGAAAACAATGTAATGTAAATACTTCCTAAACCTTATGAATTTGCTCAAAAATGAAATTATAAGGGGGAAAAAAATCACCGTTTTTTTGACATGAGTATGATAAACTGAAGCAAAAAATAAATAGTGATTTTGATTTGCGAATCTGTTTACATCCATGAAGTCAAAATATCCGCCGAAAATCGCACCATCAAAACACAAACAAAAAACAATGTGATTTCCAGCCTTTTTTTTGTATATACTTAATATAAATTTGAAATAAAATGATTTATCGGCCAAGAACGTAAATAAACACTTTAATCATTAACTATTATTGAATGTTTCAATTTCATATATATGAAACATTTCTACAATTAAGCCTAAGATTGCCGGCAATAACATTGCAAAGTTTGAAGGAGGGAATAGCGTTTAACATGAAAAAAGAATACAGATGGAAATGAAATAACTTACGTAAAGTGAAAAAACAATGTATTTCGATCATTATAACATGAGTAAAGAAAAAAATATTATTATTATAGCATTGCATTAAACAGTGTCAGCAAAAATGCAGTCTTATTCTTATCCCATATTTACAAACGCGCTTTGCAAATGCTTTTACAGACAGTAACTACACTCTCCTCCGATTGGTTCGGAGCGATTTCAGTGCAAGCACGTATGCGTAGAGACCATTTTAAGTATGCTGACTTTTTTTTGGCTACTGCTTTAATTAATATATATGATAAGTAAAATCCAGGGGTGCAAAAATTGTTTCTACTCCCAACATTTCTCCCAATCCACATGAAAATTTTACAGTGTATTTATAGGAAAATTCTGAATTACGTAGGTGTAAAAAAAAATTTCATATATTTCTCATATATTCCGTGATCTTTTGATGACATTTGTATTTTTTATTTGACTTTTGGGGAAATTTTTGTAATCTTTCAATGAAATTTGGGGGAGGGGGGGGGTTCTGCCCCTATTGACAGAATGTTTGTTTTGCAATCTTTAGATGAAATTTGTGGTTGTTTTGCAATCTTTTGATAAAATTTGAGTTTTTTGCAACCTTTTGAAAAAATTTGCAGTTTTTTCATTATTTTGTGACTTAATGTGTGTTTATTTTGCAATCTTTTGACAAAATTTGCATTCATATCATGATTTTTTTGATGAAAGTTTGGGTTTTCTAATAATTTTTGGGTTAAAAAAATAAATAAAATAAAATAAGAATTGGAAGTTTTAAATCTGAATAAAATTCAGAACAGAATCGCCCTTGAATAAATGATACACATTTATCTGAGATTGATTTTGTGAAAGTAGCCATATGGATCTTTTTATTTGTAGTGAAAGTTATGTAACTAAGGGAATTATGACAGAATTAATTGTTAAAATCAAAATCTTTGTATATATTTCTATAAAATTCCTCCTGATCGTAGATCGCTGGATTGGACATATTCTGTACTAAAAAGCACCTTAACACTTCACAAATGAATTACCTCTGCTCAATATTCATTACTAGATTTTATCTTTTTCCTTTCCAAAATACTTTATTGATGTGAATACATTCTATATTTATTTACACAATAGATCACAATTCTAAATTTTATTATTCTGAAGTGTTAAAATTATCTTTGCTTGGTATTTACGTATTAAGGCCTCTGCAGTTACAGATTTGGCGATTTTTAATCTACACCTAAATTTTTTGCGACAAATCATAAAATAAAACACTTTATTTAAAATTAAAACACTTTCGAAATTCAAAACACTATATTTAAAAACAAAGTAGGGATGTACCGAATATTCAGTATTCAGCCATGTTGCCGAATATTCGGTTTGGCCGAATATCGAAGTATTCAGCCGAATCCAATACTTAATAAAGCCTTTTAAAATACATTAAAAAAAAACTTTTCACAATTTCTACTTTTAACTGTCAGATTATTAATATATTTAAAATAATAAGAAATAAAATAATATTTAAATAATATAGAATGTTTTTACAATATTTATTTGCTGTTTGTAAAGTTTAACTTAAGAAAATTAATCATGAGAAGGATTAAAATTAGAATTCTCCTTAGGAATAAATGATGCAACTGCAGATGCAAGTTCCTAAATTCTATTTAGTAAATAATCTGTTTCTTGCTTTTCCCAAAAGTCCTTAAACAAGAAAGGAAAACTTTTGAGATTAGTAATAGCTATCAAGGCAGACAATTTTTTGTTTATGAAATCATAATCATAATCAACTTATTGAATCATAAATACATTGTACTTCATCTCACTCTAGATCAAACTTGTGTTTTTGTTTGTTGCATTAACAATAAATAAGATACCATAACTGTATTTTCATATTTTCAACTCACATGTTTTGATTTCTGTAAAATATGATACGATGGGAAGGATGGAAAATGCCACTATTCATAAGAAAAGAACTATGAGCTAGACATTCCTTTATTCAGAATTAAGTTGAAAGTATTTATACTTTATTTTGAAAAAAAATCTGCCTTGAGTTATTTAAAAAGAATAAATATGAGACTGTACAGTTTTTCTTCAACTATTTTTTCATTATTTATCTTTGATTTCAAAATGTTTGTTTCAATTCGTAGAAGAAATGAAATTTAAAATTTTACTAATTGAAAAAGTCTCATAATTATGCTTCTTAAATAAAAAAAAGACAGATTTTTTTCAATACCGAATTTCTTATAAAAAGCTCTTATTTATCAAAATATAAATTTCTCTTATTAAATATCATGTAAAATTGTTTTAAAAAGTAACATTTTAATACTTTTAAACTTTGAAATATAAAAAGTATTTGGAAAGCCGAATATTCAGTATACTGCCGAATAGTTACTATTCGGCTGGCCGAATATTTGGCATTCGGCCCAACAATTACTATTTGGCTAGCCGAATATTCGGTATTCAGTTTAGCTGTTGGCCGAATATTCAGTATTCAGGCAAAATCACTATTCGGCGCATCCCTAAAACAAAGTAACATATCAGATTTTGGTGGAAAATGGGCCGATATAGAGTCACTTCTGCTGCGGTGGCATTAATACTCGAGTACCTTTGCTTTTTACCAATTACTTGCAATAAAATAACTATCTATAATCGATTGACAGAAACTTAATGCTATGAAATCCTAACTGATATTATGCATATCACCATATGTACTTATCATTAAAAAATTATATGTAGTTATATATTAGTTTTATAGGCTAATGAAATTTAAACAATTTGAAAATTGTTCTGTTGTAATCAATACTTCATATATGATTGATTATTTTATCTATTTTTTAGGTGAACTTGAGTCTACTGTGGCAGTTTTCAGGTTTCAGCACATGGCTCGTTTTGGTCCAGTCATCGAATTCGATAAATTCTTTCATATTTCTCCCTTATGTGGTTAGTCACAGTAGAAAGCAGAGAAATGAACAATGGATCAGGGGATAAGGAGTTTGATCCTACCGGAAGGAAAAATTTCTCTTTTGCAGGATACCAGTCCCCTTACTGTAAATGTCATTAGAGATAGAAAATACTACATCGCCACAATAAAAAGGCTTACAGTAGCCAACAGTTGTATGTTGATGTAGTTAACGTCCACAACATGGATGATGATTGGAACTTCCAACTTTGTTTTAACTATAATAATAACTTTTATTTAAAAGAGTTACTTCATTTTAACATTTTTTTAACACTAGAATTGAAGGCTTTGTTTTTATGTATGTTTTTGGAATGTTAATAAATTTAATATTTTACTCTGTATATCGTTATTTAAAAAAATTCTTTAGTTTATTTACATGTTTATACTTTTTATTTTTAGCATTTTCCAACAAAGTTGAAAAGTACTTATGCACTTGGTTTGTCTGTCTCGGTCGCCTGTCCGCACTCTAACTCTCGTAAATACACTCTGATTGTCATAAATTCTTTGGATGTTAATGGTGGTTACCTGAGCACGAACCCTATTGAAAATTAAGGTTCTGCCATGATTAGTTTATTTACAGGGATAGTAAAAAAATTTTCCATTGCATTATGTCCTATAGGGGAAAATCGTTTCAAATGAATTTTAACGATGTTGCACCCTGTCAAACATCTTCAAATTTATATGTATCTACAAAGTGCATTAAAATGTACATTTTATAAAATAAACAATAAAAAGAATAGTTATTATTCATTTACAGGGCCACACAAAAGAATACCAATACATAATAATAAGAGAATTATTTGAGACATATTTTTTATGGTAAACGATTTCATATATAATCAAATTGATATGCATTGCTGAGGATTAATACGAGTTATTTCATTCATAATACTAGTGCATAGCATTTATAGGGACACACAAAAGATTTCGAATAGTATATTCTACCCGAAGTCCTGTATATTATGGAAGATGGCTGTTGGATGGATGAAATGCATTTTAATTATGATATATGCTTTTAAGTTTCACTTAGATGTATGCATATTATATGGTTTATATAAATGCTAATTGTTACACAAAAGTTCTTGGAAAAGTATTGAATATGTGTGTAATTTAGTTAAAGGGGGGTTTTTAAATATGTTATGCCTTTTTACGATGAACTGCATTTAGTTTACTAAGAAATGTATCGGTAAAATGATATACAGCATCCTGCAAAGAACTGGATACATGGTCATCTTTGGATGATAATTTTTAGAAATTTGATTTTAGTAGTTTAAAGAAAATATATTTTACAGGCTAAACAAAAGTATTCAAGTATGTTTCCATCTATTGATATAAATTGCTGAAAGGAAAATTTCAACCAATTAGGCGTTTTCTTGTTAAACTAAATTTTACCATTATATAGTCTATATATTAAAAGACAGATCAAATACAATACTTTTCGAAAATATTGGAATCGATACTTGGATATGAACAATCATTACAGTTTAAAGATTATAGGGGGGGGGGGGGAGAATTACATACTTTTTTTAAACTGAATGTTTATATATATATGAGTAAATAAAATTTAATAAATATTAATGTTATTTGCTGAGAATTTTATAAAAACCTATATTTATAGAAATTCATTCGCTCAATTATTCCGGAGTCTGTTCCAAGATATATGTATAAGGAAATGAGTCATCTTTCAGTAAGGTACATTTTGAATTTCACATTGCAATTTTTGTTCAAATAAAATTTTCGCTTAGTAGCATTTCCGTTTTGGATCAGACTCCAGAATAATTAAGAGATGTTGGCATCTATGCAATATTATACATTTAAAATTTATTGTATCCTTCAGTGAAGTACGTACTCAAGCTACTGATGCTATGCAAAATCATGCATAAATGTTGCCCTCTTAATTTAGGAATCCTTCCATTTGATAAATTTTTGCCATTGGTTCTGTCACCAATATTTTCGAATTACTTACAAATTTTAATTTGAAGATTTATATTTCATATAAACAATTTTTGTAATAGGTATCCAGGCAGTATTGGTTGTGATCTTATTTTATGTTTTAGAAAACAATATTTTGTAATAAAAGTTTTTTTTTTTTTTTTTTTTTCTAAAATTTACTTTTGAATGACATGGTATAGGAAATTCTGGTTTAATAAATCAGAACTTCCTATTCCCTGCTAATTTGGTTTAATAAACCACAACTTATAGTTATGCAGTTCGGGCCTTTTTCAAAATCTCGCTTCAACCCCCCCCCCCCCCCGTTTTTTTTTTTTTTTTTTCTTTTAATCCTTGTTCAAGAAACCAGAACTCAGCAATGAAACTTAGGTCATTATAAAAATCTAGCCTAAAAACTATTTTTTCTAGTTCAGTAAACTCGAATTTACAATTTTGTTAAGATCTTTTTATAAATCTAGCCTAAAGCCTATTTTTTTTCTATTTTTAGTCCTAGCCTATTTTGAGTTTGTAAAACCAGAATTTTCAATTATGACATTGCTTTCTGCTTCAGGAAACAATATTTTGTAATCAAGAGGTCTTAAAATTCCAGTTCTAATATCTATCTTTGAAAGTCAGGGAGCTAGAAATTCTGATTCATGAAACTAGAACTTAGTTGCGCCATTTTGAAAATCTAGCCCGAAGGCCGTTTTTTCTGGTTCTGGGAACGAGAAAATTCTGGTTTACTCAATCAGAATATTAACTAGAACACGCTAGCGAAGGGAACTAGAATTTATAGGGATGACATGGTACTATTTTTTCTAGAGCTACAATTTATTTTCTAGATACCAGTGGCATATTTTTTTTTTCAGTGTATAAAGCTGAATAAGGACACTCGTATTTAATGGATTTAAAATCACAGGCCTGATAAAGGGTTGAGTGTTGATGTCAGTGATGAAAAGAAATTCAATTTAGATGGTCCCGACGGTTGGCCATACTACTGTACGATATTTGCAAGGGACCACAAAGTTTTTTTTAGTAGACAACAAGGATGGAGTTCTTTCATGGTGCGGGCAGTATTTTCTAATAATGGAACAACCCATATTGCTTTTTTGAAAGGTCGTCAATGTTTTGAAGATTACTAGAAAAGACTTTAAATACAATTAACTTCCATTTGGAAAGATGCTAAAGGAGGGGGGGGGGGGATGGATGTAAAAATCTTGCCTGAAATTTACGAGGTAAAACATCTTCGGTACATTCAAATTTCAAATTAATTCGTTAAGTTTCTAAATTTTCTCCGGAAATTCTAAGGTCGAAAATATCCGGATATACTTTTTATAATATAGTAAAATTTTACATACATCCAAAAAACAGATCTTTAATAGTTCAGGGTTCATACAGATGTAGGACGTTCAAGCACTTTTTACCAAAATTTTTGTAAAGTAATATTTGTCTTATGTAATGAAAAAATATTCTATCTTCATATATGACCTGAATATTATGAAATTTCTGGTGCTAAAGCATCTAAAATCTCCTGAAATCCTTGATGAGTGCGAACCCTGTAGCTTTTAACAGTAGCAACTTTTGGTAGCATTCCATCATCCTACAGATCCTTTAGCCGTAATATGGACTTATACTATGCTTAAAAATGATTGGTGTTATGATTTATATGGCTTTTGGATGTATCCAGTGTCTGAATAGCAACTATATTTTATTCTTTCCTTTATAGGATTGTAGAGATACAATACAAAGTAATAATCGAATTTGTCATTTTAAATTAACAAACGTTTTATATAATATATCGTAGAAGTTTGTAATAAAAAAATTGACTTTTTAGTCAAAATAAAAAACCACCATTATTTCAGCTTGATTTAAAAGCATGCCATACTTTGATGTAAGTTGATAATTTGCAGTTTGCATGATTTCTAAAGACCTATTTTCATCAAGCTTAAATATGATGCACAGATATTTTCTAATAACACAGCAAATGTATTAAACAGAGGATCTCTATACTCATTTCCCATTTTACTGAGATTTTAATATATTTTCAATCTTTTAAAAAGCCAAAATTGTTCAAAAATGACAAGAAAATTTGAAGAATGCTTTAAGATACACTTACGGGTGTCCTAGCTTTTCGAAGGCTTTATTTACTCCGTCTTCGGAAATTCAATTATCAGGCTTTTCACTTCACGTTTTATGCTGGTACGCTATAAAGGATCCCCGTATCCTTTGGGACTGAATTTACGCTTTTAAACGACGGCACATATTTTAACCCATTAATGCTTTTAAAGAATTATCTAACTGCTTAAAAGTGTATTTCATAATTTACTCGAAATATAATGTTTTATAGCAAACAATTTAAAAATTTCATCATTATTTTTAATCGTGTACACGGAAAATTACTGCTATATAGATAAATGTGTGTGTATAAGATATTTCTTTTTGTTCCATCTGGTTCTCGAAATTACTGCAGAGAAATAACGTTATTAAGAAGCTATTTCGCATTTCTTTGATGTTACTTGAATAGCCTATTCAAATTTCAAAAATATCTGGGCAGAGAAAGTGCACATAGCGTTTGTTCTTTTCAATACAAATTAAAACAAGTTGGAAATTGCATGTGAAACGTTGCAAATGAGGTGAGTTCGTACTATAATTCATTTTATAAATATTCAGAGCTTTTTGCATTAGCTGTTAAACTATTTTGCAAAAATGTATGAATACAAAATTTGAAACGATTATATAACTTCAATTCAGTAATACGAAAATAATAGGCCTTCATCTTAAATACGAAGCAATGAACATGACAAACCTAGAATCATTACTTATCAAGGGATATCATGAAAATGCGTACCTCATTCGAAAACTACTTTTAAGCTACTTTAGTCATATTTAGCAAATCTTACATATTCTGTTGTGTTACCCTGCCTATGATTTACAGCATTTATACACACAACGTAATATACAAAAACATAGTTAAACTTAAAATCTCATATTGCAAATAAAAATGCACTTCCAGCAAAGATTTGCAACATACGGTATCTTTGGTACGGTATAGTATCCGAATTTTTTTGTGACTCCCTATAAATATTGTTAGCACTTACAGGAAATAACTTGTAATAAATCTCAGCGAAGTATATCAATTTCATTATACATGAAGTAATTTAACATTACTGAAATATGCCGAAAACAATGTTTTCCCATATATTATTATGCAACAGAATTCCTTTGTGTAGCTCTGTAAATGAATAATATAAGCATTTTTTTCAACACATATTGCACAGAATGTACATTTTAGTACACTTCATTAAATGCATATCAATATTATCTTATTCGAAAGGCTTCAAAACCATTAAAATGAACTTGAAACATTTCTTTTCTCATTGACCGTAATGCAATGGATTACTTTTGATTGTCCTTGTAATCAAACTATACATCCGATTTTTGTAAAATTTGAAATGACTCGATAGAACAATAATTAACAATTATATATTTCGAATTTCAATGACTCGGCTTGGTAATTTTTGCTTTGTTACATGCAGACAGAGGGACAGACGGACGAAAACAACGACTATAGGTGCTTACGTATTTACAAAAATAGGAACTCACCTAAAAAAGGTCGATTAGGATGTTATTAGTAATTTGGGAGTTTAAAAAATAAAATTTCACAGAAAATGTAAGGTATCAGATATCACATTCATTTATGTTTCTAGTAGCTCCAATAAAGGTTTCCGAACGTCGGCAGTTCGTGGAACCGGATGGGAAATGCTAAGTAATATATTAAGCGATGTGAGATCCCATATAGTTTTAAATTATCTTCTTTTACGTTTAAATATACTTTACCTATCCCTATTCAGTATTTAAATTACACTTAATTATATTTAATACTTTTGAGTTCTGAGCTATTTTAAACGTTATCGCCCTCTTAACTGAGGATATTTGGTACTTTTTATAATTTTTTTGGAAAATATCTGAAAGACATGCATTGTAATATTTTTTATTATAAATTTAAAACTCTTCTTATTGATAATCAAGGAACTATTTCAATGTATTAAAATTTATTATTTAATAAGAAATTGTTGAAAAGAGCATGTTTGATTCTTTTTTATAAAACGTTTCTCATAAGAAAATATCATTTTTTAACATGCAAATTTACACAGGCTTGAATAAAAAATTATGAAAAATATAAAATTAAAAATGATACAAAAATATACATAAATAAAAAATTATTGTATATAAAAATTATTTAGTAAAATTTTCTTTTCTGTGGTACATTTCGAAGCACAAAGAGCAATAGCATAAGGAAAGGGTGATAAAAAAATATAGCATATTTCGTCATATTTCAGCAGAGTTTTAGGTAGAAGCGGGAAATTCAAAATACAAACCTACCAAAAAAAAAAAAAGTTAAATACAGTAAATTAAATTTCTCATATTTTTCTTTATCCTTATGCCACAAGCTTTCCATGGTACTACTGTTAATAAAATCGGTCAAAAACTTCGTAAAAGTAAAAATACCATTTTCAGTATACAGGGCTACAGCACGTTACACTGTGTCACAATTAAATTGCTTCTGAAGTAAAACTGCACAACTTTTGTGTAAAAAATGTTATTATTATACTGTTGACCATTTCGCAACTATGCCTAGCTTAACCCGGTGGAAGGCGCGCACTCATTAGCACACATTTGGTCGCGTGGGGTTCCTGTATAACCCCACCGAAAAACTTTGCAATTTACGCATGTAAATTTATTCAAACATATATAAAAAATGTATAAAATATATGTTTAAGATATAAGTTTCAATTTCAGAATATATTTAAATAAATATCTGCACTAATAATTCTTAAAAAAAAAAAAAAAAAAAAAACTTACTCATTTTCAAAAGAAATTACATACCTTTATTGGACTTTACATACATTTGTCACAGACGTAATTAGAGTGATCCTTGCAAGTAAATTGTTCACATTTAATACAACTAATTGTGGTTTTTTTGTCCTTAGCTCGAGGACAAACTGCACATCGTCCTTTACCAAGCTTTATTCTCTTTGGCAAGTTATTATCAGGATCATCATTACTTTCTGTTGAGGGCAAATCAGATTTAATTTTTTCTCGTAATTCCTTGGGCAACATTGACATAGTTGATCTTTTCATAATTTGTTGGTTAACTAGAGACAATGCCAATGTTTTCAAGAACATTCGCCTACTTTTGTACTGCAGAGGAGCATTTTTGGTGGACATAAGTGCAACTCGCGCATTTATAGCTGCCACATTCAACACACAATAGAAAACAACCATCGGCCACCTATTTGTTTTCCTCGCAGTAGAATAAAGTGTAGACATTTCATCAACAGTATCCACTCCTCCCTTTGTTTCATTGTAAAATTGTATTATTTCCGGCTTCTTTTTCTCAGAGTTTTCATCTATCGTGTTATCATGATGCATAGTAGACAACAAAACTACACATTTCGATTTCTTCGGAACATAAGACACTAATGTTACGTCCTTTTGGAATCCAAATATAGATGAAAAAACTTCCCTTGTTTTTGCTTCTAAAAATTCAACAGGAATCACAGCTTTATTTTTCTTCAAAGTTCCCACGATAGTTAGTTTCTTTGATAGAAGCTCTTTTGCTAATGGATAGCTTGTGTACCATAGTTGTCCATTGTCACGTTCCTTGCGGATCCAAATAACGGGGTGCAGAGTCGTTTTACAATTGCAGATGGTGAATTGTCGACTTTGAACGGACCTTCTGGTTGTTGTCCGGCATAAATTTCCATATTATATGTATAAAATGTCCTCGCATCGACTAAGGCGAATATTTTAATTCCATATCTTGCCGGTTTTTTCGGCATGTACTGCCGAAATCCACAACGACCTCGAAACTTTTCTAACTTCTCGTCTATAGTGACATATTCACTAACTGAATATATCTCTTGACACTTTTTATTGAATGCACTGAAAAAATCTCTCACTGCTGCCAGTTAATCTAATTGACGTCGATCTTCACGGTCTTTTATATTATCAAATCTCAAGCATCTGAGAAGAAATGTGAACCGCTTGTAAGACATTGTTTTTCGAAGCAATTCAATTCCAGTTCCATCGGCGCTCCACAAATCCTTTGCATTAGTATGGGATGATTTGTGTAGCCCGCATAAATATAAGAGACCAAATAGCGCTCTCATCTCCACTTCATCCGTATTTCTAGCATCACGACTTCGTTGGAAATTTGCAGATATTTTATCAATAAAAATATTAGTGCAATCCACGATATTTTTTATAACGTTGGAATCAAAAAAGAGTTCCCAACTTTCAACAGGTTCCGTAATACCTGATGCAACTGATTTTAGTCCAGGTAGATGAATAATGATGTTGCACGAGCTAGTTCTCACTTTTGCATTCGGTTTATCTTTTTTCCAGACTGTTTTATCTTTTCCTACGTAAATGTCATTTTCTTGATCGGATTCACCGCTTATATTGGCAGCTTCAAATTCACTGTCACTGTCGTGACTACTATAAATTTCATAATCAATTTCATCTTCACTAGCAGAGTCTATTTCTTCATCTGAAGTTTCAACAGTATCCAGCAGCCCTCTCAATCTCTCCATTTCTTTCTCATATTCCGTCAATTTTCGTTTAGCTGCCATTTTCGAAAAGAACAAAAAATCAAGCGTCCACTATCTATGCGAGCAGAAAACTAATGAGAGGGAATTGCTGTAAAATGCGGTCGCGCGGGGTTGCTAGGTTACCCCAGTGGCAGGTGGCTTTCCAGGAAATGATTGCTTCTCCCTAACAAAAGAAAAACACCTGCTGATGGCAGGTGCTATTGAAAGAAAACATTTTAAAAGTTAGCTACTGAAGGGATGAATAATGACGGACTAATACGAATTCCAGAATAGAAGTTTTTATGAGACTGGGGTGACTCAGGTACCCCACGCGCCTTCCACCGGGTTAATAGAATGTGTGCAAAGCTGCGAGGCGAAACTCGCCTGATCGCTGCAAGACGTTGATCTACATGTCTAGTTTCTTGATTGTCATGGCTGCAGTGCTATTTAGTGAATCATTTTAGTTACTGTGTTGGCCGGTTCTAGCTACGTTGAAATTAGATGTGTTGATCGGGCTTGTGTGTCCGCTGTCGAAAAATGAAAATAAAAGAAGTGTGTGTGTGGGGGGGGGGGGGGCTTCACTTTTGCACAAAACTCGTACAAGCCGCCTGTATATACTGTTCGCATTCGCACCGAAAATCATAAAAGGGGTGTATTTATAAAAAGTTACTTAGTGTTAATATAAGCTATGGTAGCTAATAATGACCATGATAAGTTAACATCCTGTGGTTTATACCTTTATGTCATTACCATTCAATATAAATATATATATTTGCGATTGATCGGGCAATATGGAAATCATTTTTAGGTTTATCCTGATTTCTATTCAGTAATTAATCGCAATTAATGTGTCTATTTAGCATTACCCTTGATAACGAGCTAAATACCACATTTCCAATATTATTCTAATTTTTGACAACTCGTCTGTTTGATATTTGTCATTAACGAGTTATTCCACATATTGATGTTGATTTGTAGTATTACCTAATGGTTCTATATATATATATATATATATATATATATACATACATATATATATATATATATATATATATATATATATACATGTATATGTATATATATATATATATGTATATATAAGTATAAATTCTGGATGGAACTTACCCACTGAACAGGAGTATTACCATAAAAAATCTTAAATGGCCCATGTTTTGAAGACGCAGCTGTACAAAGTTAATATTTGAAAAAATATATATATTTTTAAATTAATACTCGATACAAATATGAATTGCAACCTGTAATTTTTTTGTATAAAAATCGATTTTTAGAAGCTTTATTATATTTGCGAATCAAAATTACAAATCATTCTGCCAAATAGTTTTTGAATTATGTTTTATAAACTCGAAAGACCCAAACATGATGTCGAAACTGGGTTTTCATATTGTTAGCAGAATCCAGATTAATTTTTGACTGCCTCGGCAATTTTCAGAAATCTGGCCAAAGATGACAATTTGATTTTATCTCATTATCTTATTAAAAACTCTAATTCTGTTCCATAGGTATCTTTAAAAATCATAAAATATATATTTTTTAAAGGGGCTTACGAATTATCTCGTATTTGGTAATTATATTTTTTGATTGTTTTTTAATAAATTTTTTGTTCATACAAGCCAGCATTGATTTTTTTTCTTTTCCCAGAAGCCATGTATCTATATTAGCACTGATATATTGCGAGTTTAATCGTAGCTGAACAAAAATGGCAAGTAAACACAGTACGAGATAACTCGTAGTTGGCGTCCTAGATAAGAACGCAATCTACGAGTTATCTCGTTGTTGGAAGTCAACTTGTTAAACAACATTTTCTAAAAAAAACCAGGTGAACTAAAATTGAAATTTAGTTGAACAATCCTGGGTTTCTTCCGGTGTAATTCGGCGATCATTCATTAAAAATAGAAACAAAAAGTTCCGTTAAATAACAGAAAATATTATCAAATAACACAAATTGCGATTACGATCTTATCTTGATGTATTACTTTTACCTCTCTGAACTAGCTGTAGTCATCTTTCCTGGGATATCCTTAGAAGTACTCTGCATATGAAATACCAGATAGTCAAAAATAGATTGAACGCTAATAAAATTAAACTATTATAAACGATATATCATAGGTATTCTTCCGGAAAGATAATGATGTGTATAAACGAAAATTTCTTTATGAGCTTATTTGTTTTGCTTCCAAAAATAACCGATAGATGGCGTAATGCTGTCTCAAACTGCTAGAACGCCCCAAAAATGCATGAAAATGGATTCACCCGGTTTTTATCCTTCATTCTACATAGTTGTTGAAACGCTAAAAAAAGGGAGGGGAAAATTGGGGAAGGGTCTTAAAATTGTAAGGTTTTTTTGAGCAATACTGCAGTTTTAAACAGGCATAGGCAATATTTGAAACTGGAGAAAAAATGTAGTAAAGGAATTTCATGCATTCATGCACTAACCTCAAAGTTGCTTTAATACCTCACACAGTTTACTTTTTTATTGAATTTAAACCAAAGTTCTGTCTATATTTAAACATATTGCATATGTCTTAAAAATATAACAAAATTCAATTATTCAGTTCATATTTATATTTACTTGTTGTTTGAAAGATGAAGAGAATTATTAGTGAAATAAAAAAGCAAGATGCAATATTTGAAACTGGAGAAAAAGTGTAGTAAAGAAACTTCATGGTTTCATACATTAATCTCAATAGCTCACACAGTTTACTTTTTTATTGAATTTAAAACAAACTTCAATCTATATTGAAACATACTGCATACATCTTAAAAATACAATAAAATTCAATTATTCATTTCATATTTATATTTACTTGTTGTTTGAAAGATGGAGAGAATTATTAGTGAAATAAAAAAGCAAGGTGCATCCGAATTACGGTCATCAGCTCCCTAAGCATTTACAAAAAAACATGGATTACTGAAAAGCTTACAACTGAACGAAACATTCATTCAGAAGAACATCTAGTCAAAAATGAAAAGAAAAAATCTATGAGTTTTTACAACCGATATAAACGAGCATTTCTTTCTGAAATGACCTTCGCCCACCCCCACCATTATATGACTTTTCCTCGTGGAATTGATCAAAGATTTTAGGTCATTCCGTCTAATGCAATTTAATCCGGTGACTGGTAAAAGTTATATAAATTCTTTAAAATAACATAAAAACTCATATATTTCTTGTTTTTCTGCTTTTTTTCTTTCTGAAGCAAATAACTGTTCAAAATAAAGCGCCATCAGCTTCAGAAAAACTGGAGGCTAAAAATGTTATTTCTCTATGGGAGGAGATTTTTCTGTAAGTGGCTATAAACTTTAATATTTTTCAGAGGCCCTAAATTTTATTTTGAAAAATAAACTTTTAAAATATTGCCGAAAGGCAAATTTCAGCGTAGGTTTAAAAAATGTAAAGGTTTAAGAGTAGGTAAAAAAAAAAAAAAAAAAAAAAAAAAAAAAAAAAAAAAAAAAAAAAAAATGTTTTGAGATTTTGTTGTGGTGGGAGTGTCTTGAGAAGAAGACATTCTAAAATGAATTACAGCTTATGTATACATAACAAGTAAACCATCTAAAAATATGGAGTACCAGTCTGATCTTATTGCAGATTTAAATCATACGTATCGTATACGTAATATCTTTGTGCAGGAAAATAATAAAGTATTTGATTTTATCAGATTTTTTAAGTTGTTTATTATCTTTATTTAGATATTTTATATTAGATATTGCCACATATCAGTTTTTACACTTTCATGTTATGCTTGTAGCGTATTGATTAGGCGCGTTACTAGAATGAGTTGCTGTTGAGACTATAAAAATAAAGTTACTTAAAATCAATATCTGAAAGGTCAGTCCAGTGCAGGAGGGATACTCAGTCAACGACGGATTAATTTTAGCGACCAAGTATTGAATTAACGAAAGGGACAGGGAATTAATTCCAATAAATGCTTTGAATTATCAATGTAGTCTTCAGGAAGATGACTATAATGTAATCGTATTTAAGAAAAACTGCTACGTAGATGGTCACTAAATACACCGAAAATATTCCAGATAAGAGCACTTTGAAATACGTCAATATCATGGAAAATATGGAATTTCGGGGACTTCAAATTCCTTTATTCGAAGTACTGGGATTTGTATCTTTCAAAAAGCACACTTATGGGACACAGAAATCTAACTGCACACTTAATCTCTGTAAACCGTGAATGCAAAGAGCACAAAGCTTGAATAAGGCTGCAAAAGTCACTTTGCAGAACTAATAGGGTTAGATTCGACTAAATCAACTGGATTCAATTCCTGGCAGCAAATTCATACACACAAGTCGACCACAGCAACCTAATTAAAATATAACTGCGTAAAACAACCACGAAGATCATATTCAGGGAGATTCAATCATGCTTGTGAATTAAATGAAATGATACAATAGGCTCGTTTAAGCATAAAATGTTAGAAACCGGACAACACGCTGAAACACAATCTTTTTTATCTTAGATTACCTTGATAGGGGGTAGCTAAGAACTATGTTATTTGCTTAAACTGTATTGATACTATACATGTCTAGTCAATAAAAATCAATTGTTTTGGTGAGAATAGATATATAATGTATTCAAGATGCTTAAAATATACTAAGAAATCATCTGAATTGATCAACAATTTCATCTACAGAGAGTTTAAATGGTAATGATGGCATTTCAGTTCAAAATTCATAAGCTTAAGAAGAGTTTAAAACAATGTTTACAACATGTATTAATTTTCAGTATTATGATTTTTTTAATGAGGAATCTCTGGAGTTGCAATATGTATGTATATATACATATATGCAGGATAATGCAGTACCAAAGTTATAAAATTTAATAATCGAAAGAGCACAAATATTTTTGTATATCAAACTGGAGTTACAACACATGTATACAGCCAAAGATATAGAATGCCTTGCCGCAAACGGAAACCGGATTTTGGATCCTTAAAACATTGTTATATGAAATGTTATGTATGCCAAGAGAATCAGTAGACGTGTTCACCATCAGTATAGAAACTGCGCTGAACTGAACACAACATTTCTTAAAGTAGTTGGCATTGCATGCGGTGTCATTGACTGAATTGCTTAGTCTTTTATGTTATCTTATCACATAGCATATAGTTTAAATTAAGGCCCGGTGCACACGTCCGGTTTTTTCAAGTTCCGGCGCCGCTGCGTGCCCGCAACATGTGTTGAGGGCATGTGTTGCATGTGTTGCAACATGCATGTCCGATTTTTCCAGCTGCGGCAGTTAGAATCACACCGTCGACAACGATGGACGTGTATTCTAGAAAGCAGATTCTTTTTGCGTATCTTATCTATAAAAATTATATACGCACACAGAATAGACGTTATTGGGTACAGACGTTATTGGGTATTTTGCAGATTTACGAGAAAATCCAGATAAGTTTTTTAATTACTTTCGAATGAGCGTTCGATCCTTTGACGAGCTTGCTGCAAAAATAACGGACAAAATAAAGTCCCCAAATACGTGTATGAGGCATATATTGATCCACGCTCCTCTTTTCTTGATTAGGTCGTGGTAGCTTTCTGACTTCACATCCCAAATTTCTGGATAATTTTTAATTTCCCCAATGAAAAGTTCAATATCAACGTTTTCTACTTCCGCCATCCTTGCCGTATTTACGTATTTTACTGGACGTGTGCAGCGCTCAGTAGGCAACAAGATACTAAGGAACCAGAATTGCGTGTGCGGTGCCGCTGCGGTTTGGTGGGGAAAAGCTCGGAAAAACGCAAGGTGGACGTACGTCGCTGCAACGGCGCTGGAGGAATGTGTGCATGCCATACCTGTTTCCTTTGTATTCTACGCCGTAATTGCGGCACCGCAACGTCGCCGAAGCTTGAAAAACCGGACGTGCGTACCGGGCCTTAGAACCAAACTTTCGATAATTATTCCATTTCCATTTACAAGCATTTCATGTATCTCAAGTACTATGAGTATGAGGGTGTTTCAATAATTATTGTCCCAAATGTATAAAAAAATATTTGTACTGATATGGTTGATGAGGAATATCGAAGCCTAATGGCTTAGATGCCTATATGCTCAATTTTATTTAAGAGGAAATATGAATTCGCCAATGTGTTAGAAAATACTCAATCTCTATTTGAAATCAGCCTTTTATTACTTCTTTTGTATACATTGCTAATTTAGACAATAAATGTAAGCTATAACACATAAAAAAGATAAGTCTGAATGTTTACACAAATAATTTATTTACGAAGTACATCTATAGACTTTGCAACCATTCATTATCATCTTTATAATATAGAGACAGTAATATTTTAACTGGATTATTTGAGTTAAGTTAAATAGATTGGATTAGGGTCCTGTGTGTGTGCACGTGTTATTGCTATCTTTCTGCGTTTTCAAACAAAATGATTTTCAATCGAAGAATTATTTTTTCAGTGATTGAAAAATATACAAGTAATAAAATAGAATAATAGAGTTCGAGTGGGCAAAGAGCAAGTTATTTTATAGACTTTGGCCCAGCGGATACATATCATTTGTCGCCACTGCGTGTTACTATCTATATTTTTCGAATTATTGAACTTTTATGTATTTTGAGACTTTTGTGTAACTTTGTATAACACAGAACATAACATATTCAATGTGGACTTCGCAAAATAATGCAGTCTGCAGTATTAGGTAGCCTCTGCGATCTTCGCAGTTATGCTGCAGATTAACCCTTTTAGAGGTGACTCTCAGTCACCACTAGTGTTTTCAGATGTACTTCATAAACCGGGACACTAAATGTTTTGGTTACCACTAATATCTTACAGTTTACTTCGCCATGTTTTAACACAGATTATTCGATCGTTAGATAAGGCGAAGATAATTAGTTTTAAATACTGATGTCCAGAGCATTTAGAGCAACCATTTACGCGACACATTAGTAGTCAGTGAGAATGCCCTTTCGTGTCAAAAGGGTTAAATATATAAATGTTAATTGATCGGAAGTCTTTATCATAACATTACCAGCCAACTTTTTAAGTTTTTGCACCAGCGTAAATGACTTAATTCATGAACAATAAAGGATTTTAGTCTTGTAAGTGCTTAAGGCATTGATTATCGTTGAATTATTGAATATGCACTTTTTTATAATTTTGAATTGCTCTTTATAACATAAAATATAACAGATTTGATACAGACTTTATTAATTAATACTTTCTGCTGTAATGTCTAGACTCTGAGATCTGCGCAGTCATGATACAGAGTAACTATCACAGAAAAAAAGAACCAAATGTATAGAAAGTACCTGAATTGGGTAGAAAGATTCTTAGGTATGAGCTTACCTAATTTGCGTTTTAGTTAGCACTGTGTATCCATCATAAACACGATTAATCACCCATTTTGGGATGTTTATATATTTGTCCAAAATGGGTATTTAACAAGCTCCAAAATGGATGCACAGCGATAAACAAAACAGGCATATAAGCCCAAACTGGATAATCTCACACCTAAGAATCTTTTTACCCAATTCGGATATTTTATACTCGTTTTAGGTCTTATTTTTTTCTGTATGCTAAATTTAGTAATAACTACAATTAATATAGTAACTAATATTAATTTTCCTTATCGTAACATTATGATGACTCGTTGTTAGGAGTTTGTCCTTTGCAAGGTTCGCACACTCCTTATATTTTTTAAGGATTCTGGAACCGCTATTGATGATAAGAAAATTTATATTTAACTTTTAAGAAACAAATTTTTCAGCCACCACCTTTATTCTCAAATTTTGTATTATTTATCTGTAGTGAAATACTTTGAAAATACTGTTAAAATTTAGTGGTAAATTTGTACGAATCCTGCTTTGGGACGATTTTAAAGGGACTTAAGGCATCTTTTAAGATATTAATTTTTCTTGAAATTTTGAATTTTTAAGTCTTGTGTATCTTTTGGACCGTCCTATGTAACATAAAGTATAACAGATTAGATATCGACTTAGTAAAATAACACTAAGATCTGTAATAGGTAGCTTCAGCACTCGCCGCAACTACACTGTAAAAAAAAAAGGGTCGATCTACTAAAAAAACTTTAGTGATCCTTGTAATTACTAAAAAAATTTTAGTAATCTTAGTCGGTTACAAAAAAATCTGTAAGAATTACTAGAAAAAAGTTAGCAACGAATAAAGTTAATAGTTTTATATTTTTAATAGCTCTTACTAAAACTCAGTTGGTGTGACCTTGATAGCATAGTGGTTATAGTAATGGACTCCAGGCTAACAGGTCCCGGGTTCGAAACTTGCCACCGCCAAATACGTTCCGAATGTATGTAGTGTCTCGTTAATAAAGGGATTACGAAAATCCTGTCGGAGCAGGTAGGAATGTTTGGTGCTGCCATCTATTGCGGTTTTGCCGAAAATCTTCCGCTTCAGAAGTCTGGATGCAGCTCGAAGGAAGCTCCTGCCCTTCGAGCGCACGTAATGGTTATTAAAAGTAATTTTGGAGCTATTACTAAAATTTGCTTGGTGGCTCATACTAAAAATTTTTAAGTTAGTTATACAAAAAATTCTTTTGTTCAGTTTACAAAAGAAATGCTTGTTTCACTTGCAAAAAAAAGTTTGTAATGGTTACTAAAAAATTCTGTGGAATACAAATTTACTAAGGAATTTTTAGTAACCTCTTGAATTTTTTTTTACAGTGTATACAGATTAACTAATGTATATTAACTTGCCGTAATACTTATCATATTCGCATAACATTATATTATCAGGACTCATTCATTACGAGAGTTTTTTCTATAAAGTGACTTTAAAAGGTTTTAATTCTTGAAAAAAAAAAAAAAAAAAAAAAAAAAAAGACATTTTTTTTTTAGTTGAATTATTGAGTTTTCATGTCTTTTGAGACTTTTGGATCGCATTGTATAACATAAAATATATTTGATATCGACTTTGTAAAATAATACTGCCTGCAGAAATGGGTGACCTCTGCGTTCTGCTCATTTATGATGCAGATTAAGTATACAAATACCATATCAGTAATCTTTTTCATTACATTGTCAAGCCTTGTTGTTAGGATTTTGCCAATTAAAGCGGCATTAAAGGGACTTAATTCATGAAAAAAATCTCTTTTAAGACATTAATTTTAGTTTAAATATTTCATGTTTTTTGTGGCTTTTTGACTGCCCTGTATAACGTAAGTCATAATATATTCGATATCGACTTTGTAAAACAACACTGAGTATACAGTAGTTAGCCTCTGTAATGAGAGCAATTGTGATGCACAGATTGACTGTATGAATGTTAACTTACCGATAATTCTTCTCTTATTCATATATTATATTATACAGGGCTCCCAAATGGTCCGCGAACTGAACATTAGTAAATTTTAACAAAAAATTTCATGATACGTTTGTGCTAGAATCAACTTCCAAGCGTGGATTCTTGGCGATTTGCAAGACAAATGTAAAAGGAAAATTTCTCTAAGAAAATTCTGATGTTCAGTTCGCGGACTATTTGGGAGCCCTGTATTATAGCGATACATTCATTTCCAGGGTTTTTTCAGCAGTGTGACGTTAAAGAGACTCAATTAGTTAGACTCAATTAGTAGTTAGCCTCTGTAATGAGCGCAACTGTGATGCACAGATTGACTGTATGAATGTTAACTTACCGATAATTCTTCTCTTATTCATATATTATAGCGATTCATTCATTTCCAGGGTTTTTTCAGTAGTATGACGTTAAAGAGACTCAATTCATGAAAAAAAAAATACTTTTATTAAAATCTTTCAAGGCATTTATTTAGTTGATTTATTGAAATTTGCCTTTTCAGACTTTTGGATTACACTGCATTACATAAAATATAACCGTATTCGTTATAGATTCGGAAAACATACAAAAAACTGAAGGAAAAATGAAAGTAAAATATTTGTGAATATTTAAAATTTGTGACAAAAAACATTGACCTTTCAAAATTATTTTTGAATTGATATTTTAAATAATAATTCAAATATCTTCATTTAATTAGTCTTATTTTGGCATCTTAAAATAATAATTTAAAATATTTTCCTTCCTATTCCCTCCTTCATAAAATAATACTATATCCAGAATCATGTAGTCTATGTGGTCTGCGAACATATGATGCTGATTAACTATACAAATATTAACTTGCAGGTAGTTTTTGCCATAATATTATCAAGACGTTGGATTTTGTCCATTAAAGTTATTTTTAAAAGACTTGATAATTTATTTTTTTAGATTCTCTTTCGGAAAAATATTTTAAAATATTATTTTAAGATGTCAAAATAAGATTAATTTAATGAATATATTTGAATTATTATTTAAAATATTCATTCAAAATTAATTTTGAATGATCAATGTTTTGTCACAAATTTTAAATATTCACAAATTATTTTACTTTCATCTTTCCACATTTTTTGCATGTTTTCCGAGTGAATAAATTAAAATATTGGATTTTCTAAATAGCACGATTTTTTGAAAAACAAATAATTTAACTGTCAAAAATAAAAAAAAATAAAAAAATATTTCAAAAATCACACACACAAGCATGTGAAAAAAAAAAAAAAACCGAAAAACGTTTTTAAGTAAATCTTAAATTTAAATCTTCTGTATTCTATAAAATGTTCTATTGAAAACATTTTCAAATAAGTTTCTTAATTCTATTTTGCAGGTAACTGATAATAATATACTTGAAGATTTCGGTGGATAGTTTAAATAGTTGAGTACTATATGTGTAAACTGCTATTGGTTTAGTGCCATGAATAGTACAGGATTCTGTTATTCTCCTGAAATGTATATTTTTGCTATAACAATCTAAAATTCGGTGTTTTCACAAAAGAAGAAAAAGAACCTTTAACTCAAGAAAAAAAATTTAGAATCACTCATGAAGTTGTTAAGTTGGCTCGAAATATTAATTTTTTGACTATTTAAAAATAAAAATAAGATAAAGAAACGAACGTAGTGAGCTATATCTCTATGAGAACGTGAATTACAAAACTCATGTTCCAAAATTAAAATAAAATAAAATAAAAAAAAATTCCAAAATTTAAAAAATTGAGTTTTTTCTGTCTATCTATTCTATTTCGTGATCCTGCATAAAAAAATACTATAATCATGCTGATAATTACTAATAACTACTAATTACTATTCTATTGAAAACATTTTCAAATAAGTTTCCTAATTACGTTACAATTCTATTTTGTAGGTAACTGATATCACTATACTTGAAGATTTCGGTGGATAGTTTAAACAGTTGAGTACTATATGTGTAAACTGCTATTGGTTTAGTGCCATGAATAGTACAGGATTCTGTTATTCTCCTGAAATGTATATGGACAAAATACTTTAATGGACAAAATCCAACGTCTTGATAATTTTATGGCAAAAACTACCTGCAAGTTAATATTTGTATAGTTAATCAGCATCATATGTTCGCAGACCACACAGACTACATGATTCTGCATATAGTATTATTTTATGAAGGAGGGAATAGGAAGGAAAATATTTTAAATATGTCAATAAACTACTTTTAACATATATTTATGATATTGTAAAATTTTGCTTTACAACTAGAACCAATAACCACAGTCAGAGGTTTTTCGCGATTTCTCAGAGTTTGATTTTCCGGACAAGGGACTGTCTATAAATGATGTCATGCTTAGAGGGGGAAAGAGGAGTTCAAGAAATTGTCACATCTTGTGGCAAGGGGTGGGTGAGAGGGGGTAAGAAGAAATGTGACATCACACATTTTGGTTAAAATAAAAAGCATTTAAAATCATTAAATTAAAATTTAAAATTATTTTAAAGTTAATGTATTTTGTTTTCATAAGGTAACGATAAAATATTTAAAACCAAATACATTAAAATCTATTTCAAATTCAAAAATACTACTGCTTTAAACTGCTCTTTTATATTAATATTTTATTACTGTTGCAAACTGATTATGTTTTGTTGTAAACTTTAATCTTATTTCATACAGAATAAGTACATGGATCCTTTTTATTTTTATGCTCAGTAACGTCATTATAACGTACAGTTTAAGTATGAAAATAAAATTTGAAATATGATCTATAACGTAGTGTTTTGTTTCTGAAATAAAAGTTTATGTAACGTGACATGTGACAAAGGGGAGGGAGAAGGTAAGGTAAAGTGTGACATTTTGTGACAAAGGGGAGTCAAAAATATTGAAAAAAATGTGTGACACCATTTATGGACAGCCTCTAAGGTGTGTTTTGAAATTCAATTCCTCAAATAATAGTGGAAGTAAGGGGTATTAACAAAAATGTATTGCTACTAAAGAAGAAGATTATAATCAAAATGATTTTTTTAATTAAAAAAATGACATTCTAAAGGTTATAGAAATTGAAAATATTTCTGACACATGCGATTTTTATGTTTGATTACAGTTTACCTTATAAAATAAAGAAACAAAAATTGAAGAATACAAATAAAATAGTTTTGATGAACTCAGATCTTCAAAATTTCGCCAGTTGAGCGATAAAACATCTTTTCTTTAAGATTCTATCCCTATTCTTGTCTAAGCTTGGAGGTTGACAGGTAAAGGTGGGAGAGCAAGGGGGCCCTTTTCATTTTGTGGGGGCTCGAGGTCTGTCGGCCCACCTGAAGTTCATAGGTCACCCGGCATTACATCACTGACGTGAGTGTCAAATCCGAATCACGACAACGCCACAGAAATGTCTCGGTGACGTTTAGTCTTTTTTATTTTAGTGTTTCACTCGACTTTTGATTTTTTTTTTACCTGCATATTGTTATTGAAAAGGTGGGGGAGCGAGTCAGCTTTTCGTCGGGACTCGTGTAATTCTTTTCATTATTGATTTAGTTTTTATATCGCATAAAAATTCTTTCAAATGTGTAATTTTTTTACATCTAGTTTCTGACCTAACTATAGCTCCAAAAGAGTACAATTGATGATTCCTTACGTCTATGATGAATAACAATCATTTTGTGAAATTCTACGACTTTTTATCGAGTAATTCATACATTTAGGAATAGAATTCTGAATGTACTACCATACTCAGCAATGAAATAACTAAGTAATAATGTTTAGTGTCATACGAGGTGTTTTCAGCAGAAATAGAGAAAATTTCTTGCTCATTTCTCATCAAAAAGCAATGCTACGGTACCGTATATAATTAAAAAATGAAATAATTGTATGTTTGTTAATTGATTGTATTTATGACGGATAATTATCAACATGAGGGATATGGGACCTAAGAGAGGGGTGTGCCCTCCGAGCGGGTTTTTCTAATGTAATCTAAAACAACGGGTGCGAAAGGGTTCGAACTCAGTACTTCCCTTCTTCCATCTTCGATAGTAAGAAATAATTGTACGACCAATGGTAGCAAATATTTTTCCATTTTTGCATTCTCTACCTGCATTCTAATTATTAATTAAAACCTTCCATTAAGGATAGATTTTCTGTAGCAATTACTAAGTTTTCCGTACATGATTGTTGCTTGATTCCGTACATGATGTAATTTTAGTCTAGTTAATAATAATGCGACAATGAGACAGTATAGAGCAAAATAGTTGGTAAAATCAGTTTTCAGAGTAAAATTAATATTTGAAAATCGATTTTGAATTTGCTAATCTCTTATTAATATATGAGTATCCTTAATAAGGCAAAGTTAATTGGGCAATGCAAATTAATTTTATTTTTATGAAGAAAGTTTTGACTTAATTACCCCAGAAAATATTGTAGAAACTGGAAACCGAAAGGTACTCGAAGTGCTTTGACAATGCAATATAAGGGCAGGGGTAGATCTAGATACAGTTTTGTGTCCATTGTGGAGTTTTCAAGAAATACAATTTAATAAAACAGCCTGCTTCACAATATTTTTTAAAAAACTATTCACAAGATTTTTCTTAATAATATAGTCCCCCCTTCACAAAATTCCTCTTAACACTAGAACCGCGGGAAAATTCATTCAAGTTTTATACAAATATTTCTCACCGGAATTTTCATTTAAAATTTTTTATCTTATTTATAGAAATAATTTTTGCTCAGCTGATATTTCGCTTATTTTATAAAGAGTTTTCTGATTCAAATCAACATCTCTACATATGATACGGGTCAAAATGACCCGTAGCCGCGGATCTAGTGTTAATAAAATAGGTTCGTTCGCAAAATTGCATTTCACTAATTACTTTTATTTTGTTAGTCTTTAACGATTATGTTAGGTTTGTAAACAAAGCAAGTTCCCCAGAAAGCAAAACTTTAGGAGAAGGATCTAAAGAAGTTATTATTAATTAATACAACGGTTCAGATTAAAGTTCATGGTAACTGGATTTGATCGTTCGTTAAAAATGTATTTTTCACAAAAATATGAAAAAATTCACAATTTTTAATTTTCATGAAATGGACCCTAACAAAAAATCCTGATTCGCCAGGGCAAAAAATAATCCTTAGAAGATATTATTCAGAGATGAAAATATTTTAATTGGATGAAGGTATTTAGAAAAAGGATAAAACCCGATGGAAGAAAATTTTGCAAGCTGATAAACGATGACATATGCATACATGTCAATCTCCGGCTTTAAAAAAAAAAACTAAACAATCATATTTACAACCAGAAATTTATTTAATTAAAGTATTTAGGTAAATTTCAAACAACTATCGTATTCAATCCAATACATTTCTTATTAAACAAATTTTCTGGTTCAAAATAAGTTTTATCAATTAAAAAAAAAACGGAGGTTGGCAACTCTGCATATGACGTAATTTACAATTAACCATCTAAAATAACCCTTAATGATAGTAAGAAAGTTGAAAATTCAAATATTTGCAGTTGCGATCTTCTCTCACTCAGTGGACTATAGACCCCACTGGACCCCACTTTTATAACTACAGTTCTTGCTGTTTAGAAATTATTGGGGTGACAACATGCTTTAGCGAGCACATTATATATATATAAAGACGAGAAAAAAAAGAGTCAGAATTACACACATTTTATTATTATTTTAAAGATTATAGTTTGATAAAGTTTGACACTGAACTATATTTCGCAATATGTCTAATAGTAGAAAATATCAATTCTTTGTAAAATATAAATCAGTGTTGCCTGTTTCGCTTTTTTAGGTATATTTCGTATAAAATACTACCGAATGCGGTCACTCCCATGTTGAAATTTCTAAAAAATTTTTGCAGATCTAAACCGATCATGACCCCTAGACTCCAAAACTATCATCAGTAAAAAAGTTAATCTATCTATCTATCTATCTACTGGTCTAGATCACTTTTTTATGGACACAATAACATCTATAATTCTGCTCAGATCGCCTTCAAACTTTTACATAAAATCAAGGGGCATGAAAAGTTCGTTAATGGGCAAAATTGGACCAAGCGGGTGGAAATAGGGAAGATTTTTGTGAAAACAGTAAAAAAAAAAAAAAAAAAAAAAAAAAAAAAAAAAAAAAAAAAACCCATAACTTCTTAATGAAAATAGGTATAGAATTTGTTAAAAGTTTGTATTACTTCTAAAAGTGAACCAAAAGTTTATGCATGAAGGATTTTTGATCAAATTAAAAATGGGCTCAAGGGGCGCAAAAATAAGGCTTTTGGGAGAAAAAAAAACTCATAACTTCGTCAATTCTCACAATATCAAATGCAAAAAAAATTTCTTTATAAATGTTCTTAATATTATCTAAAACTTTTTTATTGACAAGTTTTTGATAGGACCAATTCCTATTGAGAAAAAAAAAATAAAAATAAAAATAAAAGACAAAAAAATAAGGGGGAAGAGGAAGAAAAAAAATCCATAAATTCATCAATTATTAAGATATCAAATCCGATTAAATTTATTTTACATATTTTGGATAATATCTATAATTTTTACATTGACAAGTTTTTATTGGACAAATCCTTATAGCTAAAATAAATTAAATATAAATAGGAGTTGAAGAAAAAATCTCAGATAAAAACTGCAAACATCATGTAAGACTGCTTATATAATGACTCATTTTTGAATTCATTTCTGATTTTAAACACATCCAAATGACAAGCTCTCTTATTTGGGAACAATATAATCAGGCCCGTAGCTAAGGGGGCGCTATGGGCGGCTCAGCCCCCCCCTAAAATATTTTGAGCCCCCTCCCCTCCCTAGAAAAGATTCCAAGGTCACTCAATGAATTTCTGTTCCGAAAATTCAAATGAAATTCTGTTCAAAAATCGAATTTAGTTTTGAGGGCCTTTCACAATTTTGCAGAATTACTAAATTGTATCTAAAATCAGTATTTCAACACTTCCTCATCCTATTTGTACATAGGAAGCTAACATGATGTTTAATTTTGTACCAGTTATACATTCAAAAATTTCATCATCCTATACTTTTCTTGCATAAAATGAAGTTATTACAACAGTTTAATAAGAAACATAATATCTACAGTGTGAATGTGCATTAATGTGCGTGAGAGAGAGAGAAAAAAATTATGAGCCCCCCCCCCCCCCCTACATTCTCTTGAGCCCGCCACTATGGTTCACTTCTAGCTACGGCCCCGTATATAATGTGATGTATTAGCCAGTTTTTTGATAAAGGCAGATTGTATTTCAAAAAATTCTTTGAAAATAGCCTTTTTGAGCAGAATTTCCTCAAGCGATCGTGAATGAAAAATCGAGGAAGTATTCAAGTAACTGCTTACCTTTCTGACTCATTTTAAAAACTATTTTTGCTCTCAAACGCATAAAATGGACAGTTTCCCTTATTTAGAAATGTATAATGTGACGTATAAGCCAAAGAATTTTTTTTTTTATAAAGGCAGAATGTATTTCAAAAAATGCTTTGAAAATAACAATTTTGAGCAGAATTTCTTGAAGCGATCGTGATTGAAAATTGTTGCAATATTCAAATAATAAACTGCTTACTTTATGACTCATTTTTAAAACCATTTATTTTTGCTCTCAAACGCACCCAACCGATAGGCTCTCTTATTTAGGAACTGCATAATGTACCGTATTGTTCAGTTTTTTTTTTTAAAATATATATATAAAGGCGGAACGTATTAAAAAATATGCTGCTAAATTGGTCATTTTGTGCCGAATTTTACTTAAGATGATTCTGATAAAACAAGCTGTTACGGAAAATGATATTCAAAATTCTTCAAAAGCGGCTAAATGAAATTGTTATACTCGGTTTATCTCTAATCATACTTTATTTTTTGTTGTAGAAATGAGCACTTAGCTTCGAAATCTACGTCCATCTATAGACCAAGCCGACAGGTATTTTTTAAAATTCAAATTGCTTGATTTCTACTACTATTTAAAATATAATTCTTTTTATCTTCGGGTTTTTAATATGTCATTAAATATTGTGAATATTTTTGTACTTCAAAACGCTGGTGGCAATCAAGCAAATTGTATAAAAAAGGATCGAATCGGGAACGCCGTTCTAAGCATCATGTGGTTAGAAGTACACTACATGGCCAAAGGTGACCGGCCACTTGCGATTTTAGACATTTTGTTAATAAATTTAAAAAAATGCATGAGGAATTATCCTGAAAGTCTAAGTGTGCAAACATAATACTACAGATCATACATTTCCGTGAAGATTTTGTCCCGAAACCCCATAGGGGACCGTCCACAAATTGAAAAAGAATATCTTTTGGATAACACCGTCAAAACAAATGTAAGCAAAAGCGTTCAAACTGCAGATTGTGCTTAAGTGACGTGTTGTAATAAACTGTGTTTATTACAAAAACAAATACATTAAAATAATATATTAAAAATATTTTAGTTGTATTTAGTTGTGTCTAGCTGTGTTGAGAAATTAAGATTTTTATGAAACAGTCCCAAATTTTTTCACGTTTTTTACTTGTAATTTGCAGAGTAAATAAAATAAAATTATTTTCCAAAAATGTGACAGATAACATTGTACACAATATTCTGTAATGAGAATTAAATAAAAAATGAACAGATTTACTGAATAATTTTTCATTGCGCATGCGTAAAAGCTAGTAAAATTCATTTGCATATTCTGTTAGCTAAATGTATCAAGCAACTTTTGTAAAATTCTCAAAAACATAGCTTGAAAATTTTGAAAGTGATCGTCGATAGAACAAGCTCAAAATTTGTTCCCAAAATGAAGCAAAAAAAATGAGGAGTTGTATCCAAATGTACTAGTACGTGCCGTATTGCGTATTCTATATTGACACTAATCAATGGATATTTATTCATGGATAGAGCCCCATTTTGGGAAATGACCCTTCATTTTGGAATAACGGATTTTGTGCTTATTCTAGGGACGACCACTTTCAGAATTTTCAAGCTATGTTTTTGAGAATTTTACAAAAGTTGCTTGATACATTTAGCTAACACAAAATGCAAATGAAATTTTGGTAGCGGTTACATGTGCGCAATGAAAAATTATTTAGTAAACCTGCTCATTTTTCATACAATTTTTGTTATTTTTTAATTTTGATTACAGAGTATTGTATACAATGTTGTTTGTCAAATTTTCGGAAAAGAATAATTATTTTATGTTAAAAACTCTGCAAATTATAAGAAAAAAATCTTGACAAAATTTGGGATTTTTTTTTTTTATAAAAAACATAATTTCTCTACGAGTATAGATGCCATCCGCATAAAAATAAACACAGTTTATTGCAATAAGGCACGTAATCATAATCTACAGTTTGAACGCTTTTGTTTCATTTGTTTGGACAGGGTTACTCAAAAGATTTTTGTTGTTATTCAATTGGTTGAAGGTCCCCTATAGAGTTTCGGGAAAAAATCTTCACGGAAATGTATAACCTGCACTAATATGTTTACACACTTAGAGTTTCAGGATAATTCCTAATGTATTTTTCTAGGTATTTAAAAAAATGCCTAAAATTGCAAGTGGCCGGTCACCTTTGGCCAT
The DNA here is from genome assembly GCA_964019185.1 of Maratus speculifer. NCBI lineage: Eukaryota > Metazoa > Arthropoda > Arachnida > Araneae > Salticidae > Maratus > Maratus speculifer. Next base: position 66,972,391 of record OZ025299.1, on the reverse strand, counting down.
ATAGTGTACGTATATGTGTGCTTTTGCATACAATCGTTAATTCACGAAATTTAAAACATGTTTGAATAACTTTAAAAAATGACAAAACCATCTCAATTATTAAAATAATAAGGCTTTTTAAATCTGCATGTTTCAAAGCTGCACTGAAAACAATAAAAGAATTTGCTTCATCTCAGTGATAAAACAGCTGTGCACCATCGGCGGATTCTCACTACTAAATTTTAATATAGTATTCTTCGTCTATCTAAACCACACAAATTCTTGTATTAGTCAAAGAATCTTATTTAAATTTATTGGTAGCTATAAACTTGTTGGTACGCAGCTGTTTCATTTATTGACACGTTTTACCATTTGAATGTCAGTAATGAGTTATTTAAAGTGTTTATTAAATTAAATTGTCAAATGGCAATTTCTTAGCAACATTTAACTGTCAACAGGTACACGGAAGTTTTTAATAAAGTTTTGCTTTCAAAGAAAAATTTAAGAAAGAAACTTATTTATTATCAAATACTTTTGTTCGAAAATTCTGGTGTAAATTAAATAATTTCACCATTTTATCAGCAAAATTACTTTCACCCTGAAAAGGTTAAATAGCTCAGTACGCAATAATTATTGATAAATAATTAAAAACAAAATGCATATGACTGAACATCGTTCAGAAATACAAAGATTTTTTTCTAAAGGCGATTTTAAAAATATGGAAAAAAGGATTTATCGGAATATACATCTGAAATAACCAAAAGGAATATCAGAAATAACCAATTACTTTAGAAACTATACAATTTCTAAATTTTGAAGATGGCCTATGGATCTAGAAATCGAATTAAACTATATTCCGTATAAAAAATATCTATAAACAAAATAAGAAAAGTAGAAGCGTATTTAAAACAGAAAATATAATCATCAAATATTTGATTCTATTCGGTGAAAACTATCGATCTTAAAATGTCAAATCATAAACTTGGTTGTATGTCAAAAACTTGTTCGACATAGCTGGAATAATTTCTGAAATCTTAAATTAAAATGAATTCTAATTAGAAAATTGATGCAATATATTAAAGTGTGGAGGCTAAACTGCCGTTCATTGCTTAAAGTCGAACTATTTTGTTTTTTCATGTGATTAAATATTCGTCTTCAGACGCATATGTTAAACTAAAGGATTCGTCCATTCTTATATATTAAGCTAAAAGTTCGACTTAAAGTCTATTTTGCTGCAGTTTTTATAAATTTTCTAATTCAGACTGCTTGAATGCAAGATTTCTCATGTGGTATTAGTCATAACGTTTCACATGTAGGAACTATGGTATTTGATGATATACTGGTGAAGAAGAGAGGAGTAGTTTTAATGTTTTATTGAGTTAACAATTTTCAGTTGGATTTTTTTTCTGCAATAGCTGCATACATAAGGTAGTGAAATCTCATTCCAACATTTTGAGTTCCAATATATAGGTATGAAATGTAAGCATCTTGTGGATAAAGTTACTGAAGAACCAAAATTTTCTTCAACTCAACATAAAGTTTTTAATAGTATAATAATAATTTGCAAGACAAGAATTTGATGTTTAATGTCTAAAACATGGTGAATTAAATGCATAAGTCAGAGAGTAGTATTAATGAACTATATGCAACAAAGATTTTTTTTTAGGTGAAATGATTATGAACAGAATGAAATGAGAAAAATGAGACAAAAGACACAAATTGACACTGGAAGGTAACTTTAACCCTTTAACGATCATAGCATTTTCATTGCTAAGATGTCGAAATAAATGAATGACACCGGTAATTAAGCACAAATATATTTCTAAATAAGAAAACGTGATTTTTCACATACAAAATAAAAGGGATATTTTTAGATAAAAATACCTGTGTCAATGTTGCATATCGGAATTAAAATTTTGTGGTTTCGTGGCGAAACCAATGAACGTTAAAGGGTTAATAACCACATTACTCTCGAAAACTGTTATCAGATTTCAATTAAACCGTTTCATTATTGATTTTACATTTGATAATATTTGCTAGACGTTGTACAAAATTTAGGTTCATAATTTTGGACAGCACTTTAATCAATTGATAAATTTCTATATGTTATACCCATTTTGTGGCCTTTAGCGTACGCTTTGGACTTAAGATACGCAAGAACAGCACAGTTAGTCGTCTTTCGGGAACGTTAGCTGGATTGTCCGATTTCTCTTCAAAAGTGATGTTTTGTTGGTGGAAATGGTTGAGAAAGTGTTTGCAATAATGACTGCTGGCCAAGTAAAAATTAAAAAAACGTAATAACTGCCATTTTAATTGCAACGCATACAGGAGATGAGATGCCGGTGAATGCATTTTTTCAGATGTCGTTGCCCATTGACAGCGAAACTTTCAGGACTTCAGACAGATTTCAGATTTCCGTAAATAACAATTGAAACATTTCGGACACATCGCAATCCATACCAGGAATTTGTCTTCGAATATCGCTTTAGAAAATGATATTCGAAGAGAATTTGATGATAGGTAGTCATGAAGACTTCGAATGATTAGTAGCCTTCATTATCGTGAAACGAGTGAGCGTGAAGTATGATTCGTCATCCAAGAGGAATACTCGACCAGAGAATTTTCTGATCAAGCGACAACATTTCGTTTGTGCGGCAACCATTTTCTATTTTTTTATTCATTCTGATATGACTGTTTTCTTCTGATATTTGATGTCAAGCTTCTTCGTCAGTGTCATATGTAGGTAGCAGAGTCGAACATTGAAACGGATGACAAAGGGACAGACTGGTAGTCGCTCGTTTTTGCCTAACAGCCTGATTCAACTGCTGTAAATTTGGCTTGGCAAATTGTCGTTATGGAATATCGTATATAGTTTGTTTGGGGATGTTGTCGGCAAAAATGGTTCACGATGAATCTGCTTCTAAGATGAATATTACGTTCATAAATCTTGTACACGTGCATGCACAGATACTACTGTTTCGACCCCATTCTCAGAAAATACAGATAAGTTACTGAGCTCTCAGCTAAACCAGGCGTGCTCTGATATATGATAATATAACCCTGCACGCGCAATTTCTCCTGATTTATATTCCCTTGGTATTTTCTATAACTGCAACATTTGAGCGGATTTTTAATAAGCAGTCTTCAAATGATAAAAATAAGCCTCTGATTTTGTATTCTAATGCAAGAGTTTACATTAAGAATTTAAGTGGATCGTACGTATAGATGTGCTAAATATCCCGGGTGCACAGGCATGGAAAACGTTTCATGATTATGCGAATTTACAGAAAATTAAAATCCCTCAAATATTTCAAATTGTTTGAGTAAATTTGAAATTTTAAGTTTTAATAGGGTAACATACCCAGTAATTGTCATGCACCAATGATTGGCACATCCTTCAAACATGTCCTAAAATAAGATTTATATCCAGTCTTTTAAAAATGCAAGACCATATACCAGTTATATGCTCATTTATTTTAGAGATTATAACTTCGATTTATGCTTCTAGATGACAATAGTGCCTAGGAAAGAGAAACAATTATGGTTTGTATCAAATTAGCCATTTTTTTTTGCAAATGCTTCTTCTCTGGCTTAAGAAAGGCATGCTTTTCAATACATTATTATCTGATTTCTAATATATTTTACATTTTAATTGACAACAATTTTCTTTAGTTGAAAAGAGTTACTTTAATTGTGTAAAAGTATTTTTGACACAAATATTTGGATTTCTGAATTAATGATAGATTAGATAATGATAGATTAATGATAGATAGAATGATTCTCAATTAATGGTGCTTCAATTTTGATAGTTCCAAGTAATTGGCACCTATTCCAATTACAAGGGAATCTCATGATTTGAGATTAAACCACTTATTTTGGCAGTACACTAAATTAGTTATGGACTAATTTTGTTTATGAGTTGTTTTTATTTGAAAATATGAAATATTATCAGAGATTGGAATCCATTAGAGCTTTATATGACAATTACTGGAGACAGCATGACAATTACTGGGTATTAACATAAATATATTGTATTGTTTTAAAGTGTTCACATTTCAGACTAATATGCTGATTTCTTTCTTTCAAAAACCTGAAGTATGGCATCTTCATCTACAGTAAATTCATTTAATGCGATTAAACCCAGTGCAAAATATAAAGTTTTTTTTTATATAAACATGTGCCAATTACTGGTTCACAAGGTGTCATATATTGGGGCTCTAGGTGCCAATTACTGGTGACTACATTAACTTTTAATAAATTTATTCTTATTAAAATACTTTTTCAAAAATTTTTGATTTTAGTGGGCAAAATACATGCACAGATATGCATTCTTTGATATAAAAATATTTGCAAATAAATATTTTTTTTTCTTGGCAACGGAAATTGAAGTAAGTTTAAAGGCAAATTCTTAATGTGCCAATTACTGGGGATGTTACCCTATGTGGTGTATATGGTGATGTGAAATTCTAAAGAGGAGATGTAATATTTCTTCTTAGAAATATACGTATGATCATGAATCAATTATCAGTTTAGAATTTTTCTTCTGAAGAGGGATAGTAGGCGAGTCCATTTAGTAAAAGAAGGGCCCAAACTATAAAAATTCCACAAAAAGGTCTGTGGACGGTTTTTGTCAGCATGAGGTCTACTAATTCCTAGAATCCTTTTTTACAAAAATCTAACAAATGGAAGATGTATTTTTAAAGATGGCTGACGCTAAGTATGAAAATCCCCGATACTTCTGTAATCTTGTTAATTTTAAGCGTAGAGAAATTACTTAGCATCAAATTTACGATTTTTATGGTCAAGGAACTCATTGTGAACAATAAATTGTGTTTAATGCTTATAATCCTGTATTTTTATATGATTATGATCAAATATAGAAATTTTATATATCATTAAATCTATAAATCAGGCTTCACGCTTGAAAAAAAACTGTTGTAGTTTCCAAAGCTATATGAATTTGCCCGTAGCTATAGATAGACAGCTGAGCGGTATAGGTCTGAAAAACATTTTAGAAGTGGTATATGGTCTAAATGCTGTAATGTATATGCTAAATGGTAAAGCAGTTACAAGAGTTCCGAGGCCATCTCAATTGAATATTTCCCTTCATCATCTACTTCTACAATCCATATGACGTTTCTGAATTAACTTGCTAATAAATGAAACCGAGGATGTGTATTTCAATACCTTAAGGAGTGAAACCACTCTTGAAACTGTTGTGAAATCTAGCGAAGTTAGTAGAATCCGTGAGGTACTCGACAAAAATAAATCTGAAGTTAGCACCGAATCTAAAACTGGCAAGTTGTGACTACGATATCAGCAAATGTTCAGTACTGAATGAGCGTGGATTAAAGAACTGTCACTAAATAAACTGTACTGTGTCTTAAATCATACATTATCGACATTTGCTCCAGCAGGACATTACGGCTATCTGAAATCAGGATATATGTACTTCCAAGAAATGAATGAATTGGGCAACAAAAATTCCTAAAGTCTACCGAATATTTAAAAATGAATTGTATGTAATCCGCGGAACAAATTATTTTTTGGGCTGGTCTGAGTTGTGACCTCGAGATTCAGGGAACACTTATGAAATGGGTTAAAATATCATATAATTTAACTCATGAAAGCAAGATGATGGAACATCATCTTGACATCGTTGTGGACAACGTCAACTCCTGTTATGTCTGATTATAATATTGCCATACAAGATTGTAACGAATTCAAGTGCACCATCAGCTAACAACACGAAGATTCCAATATCTCAAGAATTGAAAGAAATAATTTGTACATTACTTCAAAAACGTATGCAAAGCTGTAATAATGTTCGCTTTTTTATGTTCACAGCTCTCTGAGAAACGTCATCAATATTGTGTAGAAAGAAGATGTCAATGTGCAGCAGAGTACGAGTCCGAAGGAAAGGATGTAGTGCACACAATGTTTGACACCATGTATTTTTCTTTGATTTTAAAAGAATTAAAAAAGCAAGAACTATGAGTATTTAATTAGCTGTTACGGTCGCTGCGAGAAAAAGAAATAATCCTAGATCTTGGAATTGATTCTTCTAGAAACTTCTTGTCGTCTCAGGGCAGAACAGTTAGATATGGAGTGTGTGATGAGATATGTTATTATTCCATACTCAACACCACATTCTGAGAACAACTATGTTCCGACAAAGGCCGATAAATTGAAATTAGTGCAGGCCATTGACAAACAATTTAGGAATTGAGACAACGCCAAGTGCTATTTCATGTACGGAAAGACATGTTATTGACGGAAGATACTCGATACTAAAGTTGAAGTGGTAACTAGGCGATACGTATTTTAACATAGCAAAGGTATATTCAGGCCTTACAATTATTATACATTACGGCTTGGCAATTTCGTGTTCGATTAATATGACGCAAATAGATCAGAAAAGAAAAATAAGATTAGAGATCCAAAAAGTAATGGAATTTCTTCATAAAAGATTTATTTAACTTTGTTCAGAAAAAAATTAACATATCTTAAATGTACTTTTCATTTAACTTTATATTCTTATCTAATCTATGGTTCTATTGTTGGAAAAATTGTTCAGACGTCTGTCTGTATGGCGCTAAACTCTGCCTTGTTTTTTTAGCCCGTTCAACGTCGTTAAAATGGTGTCCTATTATGTATCTGTTAATCCGTGGAAACAAAACAAAACAAAACAATTAAGAAAATGCGTTAAGCATAGATTATGAAACACTTTACAACATTTCCTGAAATATTTAACAAAGCTTTGTTATTTAGGGAAATAAGATGCTAATGTCCATAGCCAAATATGTATTCCAATACTTTTGAATAGCCCTGTATTTGATCCGTCAGTTGATGTATATATACTGATGGGAAAATTTAGTTTAACGAGAAAATGCCTAACTGATTGAAATTTCTCTTTCAGCACTTTATTCTAATAGAAGGAAAGCACTTCAATACTTTTGTTCAGCCCTACCTGGTACCTACTACCTAATTTACCTAGTACCTTTATTACATGCCATTATTTTGTTAAAATTTAGTTCAAACAAACATACACTTAAAACTACTTAGATCATATTTCCAGAAATTATCATCTATGGGTAACCATGTAGCTAATTCTTTGCGTGACCCTGTATATAATTTAATCTGTATTCTACAAACATTTTTTAGTAAACTGAAAGCTATTCAACGTAAAAATGCATAACTTACTTAAAAACCACCTTTAAGTTAATTACTCTCATATTCAGTAACCCCTATGAGCTCTCTTGTGTAACCCTGTATATCAGCTACAACATTTATATACGCCATATAATATGCAGAAAATTTAGTAAAATTTAAAAGTGCATATCATAATTGAAAAAATGCATTTCAACCATCCATCAGCTATCATCGATAATCAGGGGCGTAGCGTGAAATTTTTATTGGGGGGGGGGGAACCAAAATTTGGCACCTTTTAATGTTTTGGCGCCCTTGAATTATTTGCACATTTTTTAGGAGAGGGGGGGGGGGTAGTTATGCTACTTTTTATGTTTAGTTAATTATTCATGGTAATGGCATCTATTTAGGTGATATAAATGATGCAACCACGATTAAACTTCCATTTCAAGCGTGCATGCTATGTGCAGGTAAAATCTCTCTCCCAGCTCTTGTTTTTTCAAGGTCTAAAAAGGCAATGTAGAATGTTTGAAGAGAATCCGAATCTTGGATCCTTAAATTCATTTTCCTGACATGATAAGAACAATTGTATTTGGAAGAAAAATAAAAATACAGAACACAAAGTTAATTACAATAGAGTTATAGTGGTTTCAAAGCCGCAGCTTCCGCCCGAAACTTACTGGTCAATATAAATGAATTTAGACTTCAATTTTTTCTGGTGACATCCTCCGAGATCGGGCCCACTACTATCACTCCCACCCAGAGACCGATCTAGCTGAAGTTGGGCCCAGGGACTGTTAAAAAATTGGGCCCCCTACCTACCCATTTTCAGCGACACTTCCAGCGAAAAAGAAGGTTTATTTGACGAGTTGACAAAGTTATTTGGGTGAAAAATGCCTAAATTAAGAGCTTCTAAAATTTTTATTGAGTCATTCATAATATTTAAATTTTACGTTTCATATTTTATAAAACAATAATATTTGAAAAGTATTTGATTAAGGAAGAAAAAAATACATACATAATTTGTGGGCCCCTGAAACTGGTGGGCCCAGGGCCGAGGCCCCGGAGGCCCGTACAATAATCAGGCCCTGCTCCCACCAATGTGGTGGGAGTGATAGTAGTAATAGTGATAGTAGTAGTGATAGTAGTAAAAAAGGAACTATGTAAAAAAGGAATGTTAAATCTCTGGATGAACATTCGACCCTTTTTCGAGGAAGTAACGGTGGTCTATATACCAAATATAATGAATATTCCAGTTTCTGTAAAATGAAATAACATATTTTCCCTTTTATAATCTTAGTTCCCCAGTAAATACAGATAAGTAAAAAATAACCTGTATTGTACTGCAATTGTAACACAAAACTTTAAAGTAGTTATTTTTTCTAATGTGCATTTTTTAAATCGGTTGTACGATTATTCTATTAATTATACAGTACATTAAAGAATACTTTTTTTCCTGTCACTTTTTAACATTAAAAGACAGTCGTTCAAAATAAATTTAATTCTCTCTTTTGACAATGGCTACTTTAAAAGCAAAAATCAATTATTTCCAAATCCCTTTATCCAATCACTTGAACAAAAACATTTTTAACCCCTTAAGGAACATGTTCAATTTAGCAATAGTATGCTGAATACCGGATATCATTAAATTTCGTCAAAAGTAATTTATCACAAGAGCAATTAGCGACGCACAAAAACTCAGATGCATAGAATATTTCAATCTGGATTTAAAATAAAGATATATACACACATATTTTGGAATTTCAGATAAAAGAGTTCACTTTGCACGTCGGTACATCATGATGTTTATATAGTTAATTGAAAACCGTTATTTTTCAGATAAATCAAATTTAAGCTGTAATGTCCACCGCAAGGCAGAAAAAAGACCCATCAGAAGAATGACAATAACTTGAAATGTATATGTACAATTGATAAAACATAACAAAATTATATTTAGGAACCATATTATAAAACAAAAATAGAGCAAAAAAAAAAATCTATTGCTCAGTTGAAAATGTTTTTGAAAAACATTTTTTTTACCACATGATCAGTAACCCTTGCAAGAATGAAATCAGTACCACTTGATCATAAACGATGCATTTTTAACTATAATGTTACAATTTGAAATACAGTGTTTTATAAAATAAAATCTGTGAAAATGCAATATGTGGATACCAAAAACCTAAATAATAATAATAATAATAATAATACAAAATCATGTAATTCTGAATATTTGTTTGGTTCCATTCGATTGCATCTTACTATGTTCGATTGCTTTTTCGAAAAACATTTGTAAGTAATGGTGTATTCCGATCCAAACTGCTTATTTTCGCATTTAATTTTGAATTCATTTTTACTCTCAAATTCATCAGACTGACATATTCTCTTATTCAGAAACTATACAAGGTGCCGTAAATCTCAATATTTTGATAAAGGTAGAAAATAGTGTGAAAATGCTGTCAAAGTGGGTGTTGTGAACCGAATTTTCCGAAGCGGAAGACCTGGAGACGAAAAAAAGAACCATGCTGAAGCAATGATTTTTTATCAATCAAATTCTAATAAATGAAGCGAAAAATAAGATCATGCGCACCTTGTACGTCTCTTCGAAAATCACTCCAGCAAGTTTCATGTTTCTATTTTTAAAAATGAGTCTGAAATTCTATCAGAAAATTTCGAGGTGTTGAAGGTAAAAAAGCATGTTTTCGAGTACACCCTTAAACATATATTTCTTTTAATTTTGGGGAAAGCTTCATTCCTGCCCAGTCCTGGGTTAAAACTAGGTCGATTATTAATAATGTAAAAGTTTCAGAAATCACCATTAATCAAAAAATAGCTATCTGTTTAGGAAATAAAAAATAAAAATCATTAAAACTTAAAGTTACCGGAAAACTGAGAATGCTATTCGATTATTTTCCTATAATAATAGCAATGATTGATAATAAATGAACTCACAATTGCGTCAGTAACATAAACATTGTACATTAAGAACTTGCTTAATTAAAGGAAAATATGTACATTTTTTACCTTCGACTGCATCATCGTTTTTCATCCACTTTTTCATAAATTTGCGTCATTTCTCCGCTTCATAACTTCTTTTTCTCTTTTGTTCCTGGTTTTTTATTTTTATGTTTTATTTCAGTCATCATTCATGACTGAATTTCTTCTCTCTAGACGACTACGAAAGACAGCTTTTTATTTTTATTTTAAAAATTGAACGAAAAAAATCGCTAGTTTTGAAAAGTCGCATTATTAGCTTCAGTACAATCTGACAACACTAGACACTGGACAACAAAGATGTATGTAGGTGACGCCCGGAAATTATCTAACCTCACACAAGGAAGGACATAAGAGGGGAGTTAAAATAATTAAAGTCAGATGACCCTGTCGAGGACCACCAACCTTGAATTGAAATAAGGGAAGAGCTTTTCTCCGAAAAATCACATTACATGTAGTGATCGAACAATGTCCATTTCCGGAATGTGTTCTTGTTTTCGCACTGGGGATAGCGCCTAGTAGTAATCTTAAAATGTCTCAAATGTAATGGATTGCCTATATTTTTTCGAAACCATAATTTATTTTCTTATAAATTTACAATAATATTAATTCCAAATCATGTTACTGCTATTTCATAATTTTTTCGTGTGTGTGTGTAAAAAATAATCTAAGAATGCCACATTAATAATAAAAAATTTAGGTGCCTAACGGCGCCTTTAAACCTTCCAGGGCGCCCTTTTTGAAACCCTCTTTTTTAGGTGCCTAACTGCACTTCTAAACCTTTTGTGGCGCCCTACTACTAAAACATATTATACAACCATTCAAATGCACTACAGTCGTTTCCACACTTCTTTTCCCTTTCTATCTATTTCTAAGGGTGACCAACAACTACTATAAGAAGGAAATAACTGTACATCTATCCTGGAATTCATTACAAGCAGAGATGGGCAGTATCGAAAATACATGTATTTGAAATACATTTTGAAAATACATTTGTATTTTGTATTTTGTATTTTATCCCAACGAAACGAAGGTATTTTAGTAATGTATTTTGAAACACTTTTTCCAAGTATTTTGTATTTTGAAAATACATTTCATACTCAAAATACATTTCTGTAGATTTCAAGTTGCTTCGTTTAAACCACCGCAGATGCAAGATTCACAAAAGCAAAACAGGTGCCTCTCTGTTTTGTTTTGTCTGATAGGATTCGTTTCTAGAAGTTAATGTAAACATATTTTTTCAACTATTGCTATGATAAGGATTAGAATGAATGCTTCTGTTTTACTTAAGTATTTTTGCTGAACTGTACATGTACAATTCTAACGTTCTAGTTTTTATGATTATAACGTTGCTGTGAGAACGACAAAAACTACTGTGTGATAAACAGGAAGAATCATTCAGTTTTGCTGTGTATAGAATTTTTTAAGAACCATAGAAAGGAAGTTAATGCAGTAGCAGAAAGAAATGTAATGTATGTTTAAATCTCGTGAAAGAATGGTTGATATTGCCCCAGATCCGGATAACAATATATCAATGAATTACGATAGTGCACGTTGCGCTATATTAGATGGAAATTTTTTTTAATAACTTCTGTTGATAGTAACGGCAAAGTTAAAGCAGCATACCAAATATGTACAATAAAGTCTACCGTTATAAGTGGAACATTCGATGCAACAGCGCATTTTAAAACAAATTTAAATGTAAAATTTTTAGTTTTATACCGTTATACCTTGATTGCAATATTTTATCTAGTTTTTTTGTATCCTTTTTATCAAAGTTCGGGCATATTTTAACCCACCCCTGATATTCATTTAATTGGGAAATAGTTTTATTATATAGATCGTTTTATTTATTGATATAGAGATCCTACTTTTAATAATTGTATTTACGATTGAGTATGTTAAATACCGGAGTTTTGGCTACAGACCTGTCGTTAATGGAGATACGTGTTTATATAGCGTGATTTTTTTCCCCCTCATTTTATGTTTTATTTTATAATGCTTTTTAGTGAAGATATAAAATATAAAATAGTGTCCGACCGAAACGAAAGTTGCTGTCTGAAACCGAAGTTTTATTCCTTTTTTAATTTATAAGTAATAAAACTTCGAAAGGAAATTTTCAAACGAAAATTTCTCAGATAAAAATTTTATTGATAAAAATATTAATCAAGTTAATTAAAAAAATATTCTTTTACAGCAGATTTATTATATATTTATGATTTTGATATTTATTTTGATATATATTTATGGTTTTAAATGTGCGGATATGTGTAGGGGCATGTGAAGAGAAAACCACGGGGCAAAAACTCCCTTTCGCGCCACCACGCGCCAATTTTTTCTTGTGACAAGCTAAAAATGACATTGATTGTATAAATCTAACGCCCCCTAAATTTCCGCGCTCAGGGCGACCACCTCCTTCGTTCCCCCTTTCGCACGGCTCTGGGTATGTGCATTATTTTTTTAGAATAAAATTAAAAAAATAATAATAATTAACATTATTTTGTACCGATTTATAAGTACAGAAATGTATACATTATTAATTGTGCAATTATTTATGTATCCTGTGTATTCTGAGATTATTTTGTATCAAGCGAGATTGATGTTCATTGTACAGAGTTCCAAAATTTTTAACATTTGGTTTGCAAATTAATCAAAAACAAATATCAATAAAAGATTCTTTAAGAGAATAGTAGTGTATCCATGCTTAAAGAAAATAAATAACAATTTTTAATTTGCAATCATTATAACAAATATAGTATGCATGAGTTTTAAATGCAGTTTTACAATATGAATGATGGAAAAAACGTTTTGAGTTTTTAAAGTTATTTTAATGCTATGACCAGTTCAAGATTGTAGGGTCTTTAACTTCTTGAGGGGCAGTGAAATATATATTATATTCAGCGTTGAATTCAGGGGATGGCCCGGGGGAACATTCATTCCCGTAGCAATAAAATGTCACCTTTCGAAAAAATTGAGATTTTACGTTTTCAATAGTCAAAAAGTACAATCCCCCCCCCCCCCCCCCGGAACTCTATAATGTCCCACTCAGGAGCCAGTGAATCCTCTCCCGGAGAAAAGTGTCTGAATTCAACACTGATTATATCCCACTTAATTTTAATCAAGATTCGCACTAAATTTTTTACTAATTTAATAATAAAAATTTAATAAAATTTTTTTAATTATTTTACTAAACTTTATGTACTTAACTTTGGTTCAAAAATGTTTCAAAATTGCTTTTTTTTATTTTTAAACTATAAAATTTTTCGATTATTCCGGTGTGAATTTAACATTACAGAGACACAATTGCTTCTCCTTCAAAGTGTTGAAACAGACCATGAAGAATAGCGATGCACAAATGGAATACACTAATTATCTATTAAACACTAAACACCATCACTTAAAAAACAACAAAAAATTATTTGGTGGCATGATATTCCAAACGTCGTATTGTTATATTTTATAATATTACCAGGATTTAAATGAAAATGTTTAACATGTTGTTTATTTAATATTTCTTATAAAATTTTATCTTATTTATTATTCATGGGAAATATATCTGCGAAGCTCTATCAAATTATATATAATTTTTTAAAAACTTCTAACGAAAGAGATTATACAATTATTTATATATGTGTGTTTATGTATGCGTGTAAGAATAACTACTGAACTGACACTTTGATTTTCAACCTCTCGCTCCTTTTACTTTCCTCTATCTTTACAATAAGAAAGTATTGGATTCGCGAAAAAATCTACTTCAGGTTTTTGATGGATTTGTATGTTTTAGAAAGTCCTGAATATCATTTGATTGCTTTTAGAAAGTGTCCATCTTGTGAGTTTGTAAGTGACAAAAATTTTGTGGGCGCTCTATCCAGCGCCGTGCAAAAATAAGCGGGGCGAAGGGAGCGGTCGTCCCGGGGGTGGAAATTTAAGGGGCGGCAAATTTATACTACCAACGTCATTTATTAGCCTGTCACAAGAAAAAGTTGGGGCAGGGGGCGCAAAATTGAAACGTTGCCCCGGGCGCAGTTTTTTCGCACGCCCCTGTCTCTAAAAATCTAAAAGGAAAAAAATCCTTTAACAGATTTCCTTTCAGCTGATACGCAGTTTTCTCTAAATTTATTATATTCTTTTTGCTTGTTATTAAATCCATTTTGCATGAATTAACACATTTGCCATTTAAGGCTGTTCTCATCTACTCTGCTTAATCCATTGGGGACGAGCGACACGTATACGTGCCATAAAAAGGCTTAAGAATCTGTGTTAAAGTCTTTTAAGTGTTTATCCCCTCCAGTAAAATTTTACTGAAAAATATTCCTTATTTAATCGGAGCATACTCTCGCTTTAATAAGGCACAAATTTCTGTTTTTAAAAACCGGTGACAAAACATTAAAAATTTCGTAAAAGGCTCCCGTCGCGAAGAGGTTAACAAGCGCAAAACATTTTGACACATTTACAAACTCATTTTTTAACGGAAAGATATAAATTGAAAGACCCGACTATGGAAGCGATTTGGAATCGAATTGTTTTTTTCGATTTTTTGATCAATGAATTACTCATAAGCGATTTTGTCATGAGACAAACACGTTTCTTGTTTCTGTTTGAGTGGTTAATCTTCTTACGCGCACAAATGCAGTTCAAAATGAACACTTTGACAATATTTTCTGAAACACTTTTTTTTTGTGTTTGTAAAAACACTTTCCATTACTTTTGAATAACAACATTTACTATTTTGATCCATTTCGAACAAAAAATAAATCAAAACTTATTTCAATTCTATTTGGATTTAAGAACAGCATTTAGACAGGATTTCTTGACAGAGTCATTTTCAGAGTTCCTTTTATTGTGCTTTAATTTTATTATCCAGAAATATATTTACCATTCTTTAAAAATGATAAAATTAAAACTTTTAACTGTAAAATTACAGCAATTTAAAAATACATACATTATTTGGAAAAAACTGTTGGGTCGAGCCAAATTGTACTGTTTTTTGGATAGTTCAGGCCGGGATGGGATACCCAGCTTAGGGGGGGGGGGGGTGGATTCGGAAAAATATTACAATTTTTGACTTATTCAGACCTCTAGGAAGGATGAAGTCTAGTCCTGGTCTGGTCTGGACAGAATAAATCAAGCCCGTCCCGAATTCGCAAAGAAAAAAGTAAAGCCCGGGACCCGAAAGAGTAATGAAAAGGTCCATTTGAGACTATCCTTCAGGAAAATATAAACTGGGTATCTGGCCCGGACCAGCTTGGAATGACTGAAGAGCAAGTCCGGGCCGGCCTGGCCAGAGTGTTGTGGATAAAAAAAAATGTCCGAAACCGGACTGCTGACAGTGCCGGACACGGTCTGTGAAAACTCCAATGTTATACACAAACTTTTAAAATTTTCAAATGTATTTTGTATTTTAAATGTATTTTCAAAATACATGTATTTTGTATTTTGAATTTTTATGAATAGGAAAGTATTTTGTATTTTGTATTTTAGGTTCTAAAACTAATGTATTTTGAATTTTGTATCGAAAATGATTTTTTGATGTATTTTGCCCAACTCTGATTACAAGTCTGTTTTTGAAATTTTTTATTTTGGATGCATAAATTTTCTTCGGGATAGGAGTGGGGGAATAGAGGTAGTAACAAGTCTAAAATTAAGTGCCTTTTTCATGTTTTGTAAGTGAATAGTAATTTATTTTGTAATTTTACATTTCAAATTAAGTTATTTTATAATTACTTATTACTGCTAACAAAGCCTTTTTTCCGGGCGCCTAACGGCGCCCTTAAGCCTTCTTTAGCGCCCTACTACTTGAACATATTGGGAGGGGAGGCTTCCCCCCTCCCCCCCTAAAGCTACGTCCCTGTCGATAATATACAGTACTTCGGATAAAAATATAAGATTTGAAATATTTTGTGTGGCCCTGTAAATGCCATGCACTTCACATTATGCGTTAAATAATAAGTCTCAACGGCGTATATTAATTTTATGATACTTGAAACTGTTTAACGTTATTAAAACATGTCGCAAACAATTCCCCCCTTTATTATTGTGTAATTTAATTGTTTTGAGTGGTACCTGTAAATGAATAATAACTATTATTTCGACAGCATATTTTAAATAATGAGTATTTTAGTGCACTTTGCGAATGCATGTAAATTTGAATAAGTTTGACAGGGTGTAACACCTTTAAAATTCACTTTAAACGAATTTTTCCCATTGGCCGTAATGTATCGGAAAACTTTTGTCAATCCCTGTAAATAAACTAATCATAGTAGAAACTTCATTTTCAACAGAGTTCGTACTAGGGTAAACATCAATAACATATAAAAATTTCATAGTAATCTGAGAATATTTACGGGAGTTAGAGCGCGGCCAGACGGCCATACGGCCAGACGGACAGACAAACCGAATGCATAAACACTTTTCAACTTTGTTGCAAAGTGTTAAAAATCAGGATGGAACAAGGTAAGGTGAGTAGATGACGTGGAACAAAAGAGTTATACAGCTTTTAATAAAAAATAAGCTAACAAAAAAGGCTGCGTGTGCCGATGCATTGTCATGATGGTGTCATGATGGAAATATCAGTTGCCCGTTTACCACAAATCGGGCTAGATAACTCTGCAAATACTTCAATGGTCCGATGTCAGTCTTCAAGCAAAAATGCACAAAAATTTCGGCATTTTCTTACTTTCTGGCAGTAGAAAGACGAAGTAAGTTTTAGTAGTCAAGCGATAGTTTTTGTTTTTAAAGGTAGCCGTACAATTTCTTTGACAGCCTTGTGATACCAAGCACTCATGAAGAAAGTCGTCTGGGCTAAATCATTTGTTCATTCAGAGCGTATTACTCCAACTGAGTAAATGCGATTGTGTAAGGATATACCAGTAATGTGCAATATGAATGCTGCACTAGACTATTGAAAATTATACACTGCATAGTTGCGGTGGTAATCATTGCAGTTGCATAACATGCGGACTTTCATACAGTTCTGAATGTGGATCATGATCAGTTGCACATTGTGAGAATCAAGTGCTAAATGAATTAGACAACTATGGTAAGAATTAATAGACAAGGAACAACGACAAAGTTATCCCCTTATTACTGCACTTTTTCTTAACCTACTTTGAAAAACGCTTTGTGGAATAATTCGAAGATATACAGAATAATTCAACGGTATTACGATAATAAAACCATACAACTTAATATTTGGGTTCTTTGACCTAATATCTGATATTCAAACAATACTGGTCTTTGAAGGCACCCATTTTTGATATTATGGACCAAATTTATTGATTAAAAAAAATTCCTTGACTATGAAAAAGGTTAATTTGATAGAAAACTATAACCTTGAAAATAAGAAAGTTACAGAAGTTCTTCTTCTTTTAACGTTTAATAGAAGTCAACTTGAATACAGTCCACTTATTGTTATATTTTGATAAACTTTTTTCAGTCGATTAGTACATCAAGCAATGACTCTCTCTAAACCATTTGTTGAAATATGTTAAAAATGTCATGGTATATTAACCATGATATAACTATGGTATAACCATGAAAAAACCATAACCAATGTAATCATAATAAGCATGATAATTATCATATTTGATGGTAACCTTGAAAATAAAAAAGTTACCGAAATTCGGCTTCTTTTGATAGTTAATAGCAGCAGTCTTGAATACAGTCCCCTATTTATTAATCGATCAGTATATCTAATAATGTCTAAAATTGAACACAAACTTTTTGTTGAATTTTTTGAACGTTAGACGTTATATTGACCCGACTACACATAATTCTGTTAATGATCTAAGTCACAAATAATTTAGCGGCCTTAAAATTTCCATTATCAATCCATGAATAAAATAACATAAATAATATACTCTACATGGCCAAAGATGACCGTCCACTTGCGATTTTTGACATTTTGTTAAATATCTAGAAAAATACTTGGGGAATTACACTGAAAACTTAAGTGTGTAAACATAATAGTACACGTCATATATATCCATGAAGACTTTCTCCCAAAACTCCATACCGTCAACAAATTGAAAAAGAACGAAAATCTTTTGGACAACCCTGTCAGAACTAATGTAGCAAAAGCGTTCAAACTGTAGATTAAGTAGCTTATTGTAATTAACTGTTTTCATTTTTGTGCCATTAGCTTGGATACTCGTAGAGATATTAAGGTTTTTATAAAAACAGTCCCAAATTTTTTCAAGTTTTTTGCTTATAATTTGCAGAGTTCTTAATATAAAATAATGTATTTTCCCGAAAATATCACAAAAAATATTGTACACAGTACCCTTTAATCAGAATTACAAAATAATAAAAGTTGTATGAAAAATCAGCAGTTTTACTAAATATTTTTTCTTTGTGCATGCGTCAACGTTATCAAAATTTCATTTGTATATTGTGTTAGCTAAATGTATAGAGCAACTTTTGGAAAAATCTCAAAAGAATAGCTTGAAAATTCTCAAAGTGTTCATCAATTGAATAAGCTTAAAATCCGTTATTCCAAAAATGAAGCAAAATGATGAGGGGCTGTACTGATTTCTCCATTGATTAGGGCCAATATATAGCATACAACATGGCACGTGCTACTGCGTTTTGACACAACCCCTTACTTTTTTTGCTTTATTTTGGGAACAACGGATTTTGTGCTTATTCTATCGACGAACACTTTCAGAATTTTCAAGCAATGCTCTTGAGACTTTTACAAAAGTTGTTCTATACATTTAGCTAACACAATATGCAAATGAAATTTTGATAACGTTGACGCATGCGCAAAGAAAAAATATTTAGTAAAACTGCTCATTTTTCATGCAATTTTTATTATTTTGTAATTCTGATTAGAGGGTATTGTGTACAGTATTTTTTGTGATATTTTCGGAAAAATACAATATTTTATATTAAGAACTCTAAATTATTAGCAAAAAAAACTTGAAAAATATTGGGACTGTTTTTATAAAAACATTAATAACTCTACAAGTATCCATGCTATCCGCATAAAAATTGAAAACAGTTAATTACAATAAGTTACTTAAACATAATATATAATTGGAATGTATTTTTTACATTAGTTTTGACAGGGTTGTCCAAAAGATATTTGATATTTTTTAATTTGTTGGCGGTCTCCTATGGAGTTTCGGGAGAAAGTCTTCATGGAAATGTATGACTTATATTATTATGTTTGCACACTTACGGTTTCATGATAATTCCTCAAGTATTTTTCTAGATATTTAACAAATTGTCTAAAATCGCAAGTGGATGATCATTTTTTGACCATATAGTGTATATATAGACACAAATTTAAGAGACATGTAGTCCAACTACGCGCTTAAAGCACGGAAATTATCATAACCAGAAAGAATGTTGTAGCGACATCTTTTGCGATTTTTGCGGGAATAAAAAGGTTTTTCACATATGTTCTATAACGGCCTGGATCCCCTGGTTTAACCAATATGTTTCAGATTATTCAAAGAAGTTGTTATTTTTTAAAAGCAAAAGACGTCGGTAAAGCAACAAATTGGAATCGAACTATAAACAATGTAATAGAAAGGTGAAAATGTAAATTAATTATGGAAAAATAATGGCTAAAAGATAAATATCTTTAACAGTTACGTTATTTAACATCACGACCATAAAATAAAGGAACAATAAGATGTATTCCATCAGATCTGCATTTAGTGACTGATAAGGAAAAATTGAATTTCATATGTAGTGCTATTTGCATTTCGAGCAGACAATCAAAAATGAATGTAACTCTAAAAACATTGAAACATATTCTTTTCCCATTACTTTTGTATGCGGGAGTTTCGAAGGACAGACTTGAACCGTTACAGTTTTCTTGATCAAAAGATGGGCGATTGTTATCTGGAATCACTTCCTCCAGGTGAGTACACTTGATAACATACATGGAAAACAGGTAAAGGTTTGATCCCATTTTCTGGCTTCACTTGCATCAGACATCGGCATGTATCGTTATTGAGATCTACTTTAAGTCTTCTTCAGTTGTTTTTATCACATTACAGCATGACTTTTCCAGCTCGGAAAAGCAAAATAACAAAGATTTGGATGCACACGTTAGCATCCTCCAATTTTTATGTATACAGTGTTATGCTTCCTTCCTTTATGTTTCATTTAATCTCGTATATCTTATAATGATTTAGTGTAAATTCTTTTTAAATTTCATTTGTCATAAAATCCTATTTTTGATCGAAATTTTGTTGTACTTTTTTACTTTTCTTTTTTTGTATTGTTCAGCCCGCAGAAAACAAATCAAACATATATTATAATAGCCAAGTAATCGTAGAGAAAAACAAAAATAGTGATTCGATTAGGATTACTTTCTTTTTTTAAGAGCACACGGAACATAAAAAGGTCCAAGTTTTGGAAAATTTAACTATCGGCGTAAAAAAAAAAAAAAAAAAAAAAAAAAAAAGATTATGGAGATAAGTGATTATGGATTTAAAAGATTATGATGCTATATATACACATACACATATATATATATGTATATATATACTTTTTTCCGAAATGTCTTTTTTATGCTTTGGTACACTTTTCTAAAATTCTATTTTAGGTAAACAGTTGAACCTTTCCAAAATCGTGCAACAAACTTGTTTCTTCAAAAATATCTAACATTATAGGTTTGAGTATTATTATTTTTTAAATAATAAAAAAGAATTTCTTACATTTTTTAGTAAAATATTTCTAATTTTATTTCTTTTAAGCCATAAAGAAAAGAGCTTCTTATTATTCTCAAATAGTTACGTTTTCTGACACTGCAACATGTTTTAAGGTGATATATTCAACAATTTCTTGGAAAAGTGTATCAAACAGACATATTGTTTAAAAAAAAGAGTAATTAACTTATTAGTTCTTGAAAACTAATTTATGCAGGAAATTAGTTTCGCTTGATCTATATATGGGCTATAATGTGTATATTTACTGTAAAAAAATTTCATTTCTATAGTTATTGTTAAGTAAAATACATGATGTTAAATATTTCGTAGAAGTTGCTTCGTTTTATTTATTGACGTTCACCATGTGCCCTTAATATCTATTAATTTTCTTAATATCTTTCTATTTATATTTTAAAAAAATCGCTAGGGGTCGTCTTCCAAGATCAGTTATACCAAACTTTGAAAATTTCATTTCCAATACTTAATTTAGACTTAATGTTTGCCTTAATTAATAAATTTCACTTTAAGATACTGAACCAGAATTCATTCGGTTTATTCATTAGTTTAAGAATTATGAAAGTTTACAATGTCGTTCCATATTAAATTAGCAATAAAATCTTAAATTTTGAATAATTTCGCCAAACTGCGACACCAGAATACGATTCCTGATCTTCAAATTATCTTGCTTAAATTACTTTTCTGTGTGTAGTTCCAAAGGTATTCAGTATTAAAAAATGGTCTAATTTGAACTCGGCAGTGAAAATTATTGCTTTAAGGTTCAGATTTAATGTAAGTTTTATAAATATGTCCAATGAAAAACATTATTTTTATTTTTAAAAAGTCAAATAAATCACTTAAATATATTAACAAACAGTTAAGATCATTGTTAAATTTATTAAAATCATTTACGAAATTATGCAGCTTTTAATTTTTGAACGACCCCTCAGATTTTTGTGCTGAAGATATTTAAAGCATAACTCAATTTTCAAGGAGGCTATTTTTTGCCCACACTAACTCAGATCTACTTTAAACGATGTAACTATTTGAATGGCTTAAAATTATCTCTCTCGTCGAATAATAGAAATTCTTTTTATGTCAGAAATTAAATAGATTACCAACTAATAAGTAATCAACTTTTAGTTTAATTTAGATTTTTTTTAAATGAAAAATCAACTTAGTAATGTTTAATTAATAATGAATAATAAATTTCTGACGGCAAACGAAATGTGCAAAGTACTTGCATATTTAAAATTTAATTAACATAACCTTTGTTTTTCTTTTGCGTTACTTCAACAAATAACCCTTTTTATTGCATCATTTTAATCATTTTGCGAAACACTCGAAAATTTAGTGATTGATAATATCGGTGTACAGCCATTAGCAATTTTAGAATTTCTCCTCTTTTTGGAGGTAGAATTTTTTTATATTCATTATTGTCACTACCAATTTCTTGATTTATCATAAATCAAATTTGCACTAAAGTTGCGTTTGAAAAAATAATGTACAAAAGTTGCCTCGATTCTGCTCGGTCAGTAAGTGAAAAAAACTATCTGCAATATTAGACGAATTTTACACTTTAATCAAGCATTTCACATTAATTGCAAATAGGAATCGATGAGGGAAGTTGAAATTGTCTTCATTAACTGGAGACTAATTAACGAGAGTTCACTGTATTTATCGTTTTACATTAATTTTGTAAGGAATAAACCATTATACATACCATATACAGGGTGATTTTAAATTCATGGTGCACACTTTAAGGGTTGGTACAGAAAACTGTAACAATCGTTTATTGTGTAGGAATGTGCAGACATAAATGACGCGTTGAAGTACGAACAACAGGGGGGCCAATATGGCTCTATTTTATTTCAAAAATTCTCCTTCATACAAGAAAATTGTCATACTATTCTTTTGGTTATTTGAGACTGAAATTTCGTGATTACATAAAGAAAAAAAAGTATTTGAAAATTTCTGGTATGAAATCGAAATTTTTAAATTAGAAAAATTGAAAACTGGCAAATTTGTCAAACGCAAAAAATACATAATTTACGTTTTTTTTCTTTTAATTAAAAAATTTCCATTTCACACGAGAAATTTTCGAAGATTTTTTTCTTTATATCATATAATCATGAAATGCTTGTTTTAAGTTTTAAATAAAGAAAAGAATATTATAGTAATTTTCTGGTATGAATGAGAAATTTTGAAATAAAAAAGGACCAAACTGGTCGTTTGGGTGTCACTTGCGAACTTGTCATCACTCTAAAAAAATCTTCCGTCTTTTCACAGAAAAAGTACTGGCAGCACTGCTGCCAGAAATTGTCTGTACATTGACGATTTTCCGTTTATTTTTTTCTCCGTCAAAAGAGGAAAAATATCCGTCACATGAATAAAGTTTGGAAAAAATCAACGCGGAAGAGGTGGGGATCGAACTGAGGACTCCAGGTTTACAAGACCAACACGCATCCACAGCGCCACGATTGCTCATGAAGATTTTACTTTAAAATAGAAGCGTTGACTTCATATGGGTGTGGTTTGGTGTATTTCGTTAAAAAGCTTTTGATTTTGCAGTTAATCTCGGAAAGTTTTCATCTTTAATGAAACTGTGGCTGTTTTTTTTTTCTTTACGTTTGGTATTAATATAGTATAAAAATGTGAATTTTAAATATATTACGTAGATTGTCAGAGAAAAAACATGGATGTTTTATTTTTATTCGATAAGATTTTTTTTAATAATATCAATTTTTTTTGCATTTTATTTTTTAATTAAAATATTTTTTAAATGTCTTCACTTAAAGTATATTTTATATGCGAATATTTATCATAGAAATAACTTAGTATATTGAACTTTATTCAACTTATCCAACTTTGAATAACAGATTGTGAGAATTTTTGAATGAATAAAGAAAGTAATTGTTATTTATTTTTAAATTCGAAAACATTTTTGTCTTTTAAAACTAAATTAGACATTTTAATCGATAGAATATTTTTGTTTTTCATTTTAAAAATAAATTCGAATTTATTACTAACAGACCCAATGCGCATGCGTGCTAGATATAAACGGAATCGTTTCCTCATTTTTCGACTTTCGGAATGAACTCACAGAACAAATACGTTTTCTGGGAAAACAGAAGTTATTTGTGAAAAAATAACGATAACTTAGTGTATATTGACGAATTTTTCTGACAGTGCCTACACATTCCTATACAATAAATAATTGTTACAGTGTCTTCTACAAACCTTAAAGTTTGTAGCATGAATTTAGAATCTCCCTGTATATAGATAATTTGTATGTTTGGAGCTGCCTTCTCCGCTTACGTCAACGCCCTACACTTGAGAAAAAGTTGCTAACTTTTTACATATTTTTTTAACGACGTGTCTGCTCGACACACTTTTCTAAAATACTATTGAATATAATACCATAAAACTTGTTATGGTATCAGAAAACATAGTAAATTTTAATTCACATTACAGCATTGAATTTTTATTTTTAAATAATAAAGAATAATAAGACGCAAATTTCATTTAGGTTTAAAATATATAAAATTAAAAATATTTTACTGAAAAACTTTCACGACAAATGTTTTCATATTTAAGGGGCTACTTAAGGTCCCTGGAAATATTCGCTTGCTAATGCTAATCCTATCGTGCAATTTTTTTAAGATATCTTGTTCGCATTTAAAAATTTTTAAGGATTATTTTGCATTGAATAGCTGAGACTAATCTCTACATCTGCTTTTTTTACTTTATCGAATTTGTTTGAAGACATTATTCAAGTAGATGGCATTTACTTTAGAAACCGGTTAGGAAAATAAAGGGGTCCTAGTTTAAAATATCTGTAAATAATATCGATAAAGTAAGAAACGCCCTTTTTATAGACTGATCTTAGCTAGTTAATACAAAAAGAATTGTTTTAAATATTGAAATGCAAACGAGATATCTTTAAAATTTTCTTCCATAGTATTAGCATTAGTGACCGGATTTTTTTAGCTGACTGAAGTAGCCTCTTAAGGAAGGTGCTAGTCTGTTTAGCCCTCTTATGCAAAAGATGACCGTAGCGTTAATAATTAACCAACAAACCAACCATCCGAAATATCTAAATGCTCTACTTTATTTTGTTCTAATTCATTCTATTTTAATGAATTCTAATGTAATTTAGTGATATCTCAAAGAAAATGATATATTGACAAAAACTAGCCAGTCGAAAGTGCAAGTCAAATCAAGGAATAGCTGGCATTGTTTTTAAATCTTCTGTCATAGGACGTTGAGAGTGCTGAAACGGAGCATTAATCTTTTGGTAGTGTTAAAAATGAACTTATCCTGTGCAACTGTGATTCATAACATATTCAGTGCCGACTGGCAGTAGCTGTCACATTTACCTTCCCCGCAGCGTGCAGAGACTAAGCACAATGGGAGGCCAGTGACAAAAACCAAAACACCATTCATTGAAGAAAAATGTTCAACTTCTGCAGAAACGAACATGTAGTGAAGTAAGGCCGAATTCAGCACAATTTGATTTAAAGTCACCTGTCTTTGTGCTTTGTGACAGATGACATCAAACGGAACTGTCTTCAATTATTAAATGCAGGTCTGGTATACTCGGCACTATTAACTATTTGGGAAACGACAGTATACTAATGAAAAATACTTAGTAGTATGTGATGGCTCCCAGTATGTGATTATTTAAGAGTTATTTTTAGTATATTCATGAATAAAACTGACAACTAAAACCTGACAGGTGCGCTTTTATATGCGTCAAAATTATTAATTTTAAGATTAATAAAATGATGCTTGCTTTTGGTAGATCATTTATAGAGCTCATTTATAGATTTCGCTATCTGTTTATGCTATAAGGTTATAATTTTTACTGCGAAGCCGCATTTTAATATATTAAACAATAAAGTTGAATAAACCTTACAATACTAACAATGGGCAGTCTGTTAAATGAATATCCATCAGCTAGAAAATTTCTGTCTACGTTTATGAAATAACTTTCGGTTGAATCGTAACATAAATCATCTACTTGATGTTATGGTTTTTAGAATTTCTATCGTCATTTGATTCTACTTCATTCAATTTTATCTGAATTCATATGCTTTTAGGTATGTTTTTTGTTTCCTCTTACATTAGAATTTTATTGTGGGATTTATTGAATATGTTTTTTAACATTTTCTGTGACATATCTGTGGATTTTTATATTCCATCTCTAAATTGAAGTTTCGGTCACTTTATTGTTCGAGTATGTTAACTGTTTAACTTCTTGTTAGTTATTCTATATGTATGACAATCTTAAAATTAGTTTTGTCAGATTTTGTTTAAAAAAGACTTCTCCGTTGCCTTTTTATTTTCAAAGGTATTATATAAGGTTTATCTAAAAAGGGGGGACAAAACTTTACGGGATGACACAATGCAGCTATATGAGCAAATTTTGTCATAGAATGTATCGCCGGAACGCAATCGGTGCGAAATTAAATGGTAGTTTTCCACAGTCGCAGTTGAAGAATTAACACAAGAATGAGAGGAGATACATTAGAAAAGATTTTATTACGGGTGTATTCGAAAAAATGATTTTCCACCTTCAACAGCTCGAAATTTTCCGATACATTTTCAGGCTCATTTTTTAAAGTAGAAATATGAAACTTGCTGAGAGAATTTTTGGAGTGATGTACAAGGTGCCGTGTGATGTAATTTTTCGCTGAATTCATTAGAATTTGATTTAAAAGCAATTATTTTCTCAGCATGACCCTTTTTTTCGTTCGAAAATCTCCCTCCTTGGACAATTTGGTCCAAAACGCCGTTTTTGATAGCAGTTTTTTGCAACATTTTCTACATTTATCAAAAAATCAACAATCACGGCACCTTGTGTAGTTTCTAAATAAGAGATTTTGAAAGTTTGGTGGATTTCAGAGTAAAAATGAATTTGAAAATAAATCTGCAAATAAGCAGTTTTGATCAGAATACACCCTTAACAGGAATGCAATTATTGTACATGCTCAAAGAAATTGCTCAAAAGATCTTTTGTCAGCTTTAATGCATTATCTGTGGGACATCTTTACACCTGTGGGATAGGGCCTGATGCACATTCGCATAGTCACCATGTATTCCCTGAATATCGGTGGCAACAATGCAATCGTGGCGACTACAATATAGATCCATATCGGTTTCAGTCGGGCACTCGTACTTGTATATTAGGCTCTTCGTATGACTCCACAGGAAATGGACCAAATACAAGAGATCCGGGACTAAATTTTTGGAATTTTAAAATTCCAAATACAGGGTAATTCAGAATTGCTAAGATATTTTATCCCATTCATTTTAAACCATTCTTTACTTACTATCAAATACTTAATCACTGTTTTAAAGTTTATTATGATTGACTTGATTAAATTGAAAATTTTCAATAACATCATTTCATCATTAATTTTTTCTAATTCTGAATATACAAGTAAAAATTTTAAGTGAAAAGGAAAGTTTCAGTGATTTTTTTTCAGCGATATTTGTTGCTTTCAACCTTTGAAGAAATAACATTGTTTTATTATAATCCAGCCTAACTACATCGAAAATTTTATTATTTTTTTTCTTTTTATTGAAAATTGCCTCAACTATTTAGTGCAGAACAATCTGATAGGGTGTTTATTAAGAAGCTCGGAGAAATGTACATATTTTATTTTTAACTTTATTGAATGTAAAACTTACTGTTTAATAATGCTGGTGAAATACAGAATTAACTATCAGAACCATTTTCTTCTCGAACATTCAGTTAGAAATTTGTTCCTATTCTATAAGAGAGAAGATAATTTCATCGAATTTCTGTTTTTCTATACAAAATAAACATGAGAATTTTTTTTTTCTTTCTGCTTTATTCTAATGCATCCAATGCTTAATTTATCACAAAACACTATTTGATAACTAATAACAATACTTTTTAATATTTGTTCACGTCGTAATAGATCCGTACGGTTCTGTAATTTTGTAATATATATATATATATATTTAAATATAGCTTTATTTGCCTTAATGACTCATTTTAAATCTATTTTAAGTAGAAAATATTTTTTCACCCTCTTAAAAACATTTTACGCTTGGGAGAGTTAGGGAAAATTACCTAGAAATCAATAAAAATGCTTCAATTTTCCATTATTTGCCTTTTTAGTCATTCATGTATTGTTTGTAAAACGTCGCTTATTTATTTTACTTTAAATGACGATACATAATAGGTGCCAACAATCATTATTTGAGCAGCTTTCTGCAAAACACCAACAGCTCATATACGATAACGCAGGTCATGAGTGCTTTAAGTAGCTGCAGTTAATCCAATCCTCAAACTAAATATAAATGGACACTGCTTTAGCTCTCTTTGCAAACCAAAGCTCCTTAATCCCTCTTAAACACACAGATATAGCTATTTATTCAACAGCGTTAACTGAGCTTTTTTTTCCTACACGGGCAAACATTCTGTTTTTAAATAGGAAGTTTTTTCAAAAATATTTCTAGACTGTTAAGTACATTTTTATTTTATAAATATCTCTTTTCGTGGTACTCAAAGCAAGATAATCCATTTTATTAGTGAGTAATATGGATTGAAAGCTTTTTTTAAATGGTTTCTATTTTTGTATTTTAAGTTTGTTTTTAAATGCAATTAGTATTAAATTTTTAAATGATGGATAACCATTTTCGAGAGTTTGAAAATAAAATTATGTTTCGCTTATACAAATTTTTGATTAATTCTAAATTTTTTAAAACATGTTTTTCTGTTTAACATTTTTTTTTAATGAAGGTAAGTAATATGAACGTAATAGACTACATATTTTATTGTTTTTGTTTTTTCTTGTAGATATTGTATGGCGTATTTGTTTTATCAATTAATTTTTTAAAATACAACAACAATAATAGTCGGTAATTTCAGTCATAATGCGTGTGGACAAAATCTACGCACAACTGGCGTGCGAATTTTTGGTCTAGGTGGAGGGAATTTTTAGGAAGTCTGTTAAATACTGCAGTCTGTAAAAAACCATACCAAAAACTTATATATATATAGAAAATTTTAGTATTACGTTGAGAACATCATATGAATATTGATAAATTAAAAACAAGTCAGAAATTGCATGTAAAACGTAGCAAATAACGTGTGTTCGCACTAGAACGAAATTTTAAAAATATTCAGATCTTAGTGTAATAGTATCGTTTGTGTATCCCTGTAAGTACTATCTGATTTCGATTACACAGGAAGTCACTTGTAATAAACCTCAGCAACGTATATCAGTTTTATAAAATGTGAAATAATTTAATATAATTAAAACACGTTCCAAACAATCTTTCCTCCTATATCATTATATAATGGAATACTTTCGTGTGGCTTGTAAATTAATAAGAAATATTCTTTGCACCGCAGATTGTACAGAATGCGTACTTTAGTACATACTTTATAGATGCATATAAATTTCATTATGTTTGAAAGAGTGTAACATCATTCAAATGCACTTGGAACTGTTTTTCCAACATTGGCCTTAATGTAGCGGAATATTTTTTATTTTCCTTGTAATTGAACTATACATCCGATTTTCATAAAATTTGAAAGACTCGACAAAATTATGAAAGCATTATATACAGAGTAAAAAAAATCCCCGATATAAGAGCCCATAGCGGCCTAACCGCACAACCAATCGAAAAGAAATTTTAGATAAACTTATTGAAGGTATGCGCTCGAGATCGAGATGATTTAAAACAATAGACCATTCACGGTTAAGGTTACAATGAGAAAACTTTGAAATTTTCGAACGGCAACTTTGAATGGCATATCTTGAACGTGTATTTCATTTCTAAGCAATTTATTTGTTTATTTATTTAAAATTTAAATTTAAATTATGGAACTTTAAATTATGGAGCTTTTTATTGAAAAATTGCTAATTTTAAATAAACAAATAAATTGCCTACAAAGAAAGTATACATTAGTTTTACATCATTATCACAATTTTGGGGGGCTCTTGAACCAATAGTTTTGCTACAGGCGCGCAAGGGGTGCAAGTCAAAGGACATTTCTAAATTTTTTAACAAAATTAAACATAAAAAAATAAATTTCAAAATGGAATATTTTGAAAAAATTATGAATAGAAGCGATATTAAGATGTCTATATTTAAAATTTTATGTATTTATGTTTTATACGGACTGAAAGGAAAAATTAAACGTGACATGTTGCTAAATTGCAGAGCCGGATAAAAAGTAAGACTCCTGAGACCCCTTAAATATTTTTTTGCCCATGAGCATTTATATTTATTGACATTTGTGATATAGTTTATAGAGTTTGCAAAGCTCGGAGTAATTAATAAATACAGCGCCATATTTTTCTTTATTGTAAGAAGTCTCATTCATCATTTCCATCTCATACATCATTGCCGAAATCCACCATAGGGACTTATAAATCGAAGGCAATACATACATATGCAAGTGCATCCGTGTAATATTCAGAGTAATACCCTTAACCCTTTTTTACACAGTGTTGCCGGGTCGGCAACACCTAAAGTTCCCCCTGTTTAGAGACATAAAAACTCCGTGAATATTTCAAAAACTACTCTAATGGCTACTTTAAATTTTTCTTATGAGTTCTAGATCACAGCACCACAGATATCAAATTCTACTGTTTTTAAATAATAGGTAAAATTTTTTACTCTAATACGCGCTTCACAGAAATGCTCTTCTCACTGCGCTTATCAATGGTGTACTTATGCGGAGTTACCACTTCGGCAACAGCTGTATAATTAAAATGGTTTGTGCAATCTTTACAAAATTATACCTGTGTACTCCTCTAGGCCTAAATAGATTGCCAATTTTTTTTTCTTTAAATTCCAACTTTAAAGAGTAGTGCGCCGGAAAGGGTTAAAAGAACAAGAGCAGTTTTTACAAATTTTTGTTAGCTGTTTGCGATAGTTAACATAATTTTTAAACGCATTTATTCCAATTTGTTTGCTAGTGTATGTTTTCATTTTCTTGTTGTTTTCAAAATATAAGCTTTTTGTCAAATATTTATAACATTGTTTGGAATTTTTTCTGACTAAACACTAATCGCATGAAAAAGATTTTAAAATCTACATAGAAAGTGTACAAAGGCGTAAAATAATGTTAAATCGTTGTAGATTTTTTTTTTTTTTTTTTTTTTTTTTTGCAAATTTTTTGTTTATTTTTCGATATTTTTAAACGATTCTTTATGCATAGGATATAATTGGTCGAAGTCTAATATTGTACTTTTATTTTTTTAACACTTTGCAACATTGTTAAAAGGTGTTCATGTATTCGATTTGTCTGCCTGCCTGCCGTCTGTCCGAGTTCTAACTCAATTAATTATAGTCAGATAAACATCAAATTGCTATATATTATTACGGTTATGGTAAGTTCGCATTGAAAATGGTGTGCATAGCATTAACGGTTCATTTTCAGGGACACTAAAATTTTTTTACGTTATAGTCTAATGGGAAAAACCGTTTGAGGTGTATTTGAATGACATGTTATTTAAAATATATTGAAATGTATACATATCACAAAGATGTACTACAAGACATTTATCGTAGAATTTTGTGTTCGTATCATTTATCGTTTATTTACAAAAAACACACGAAAGAACTCAGTTATAGTACTGCCTATGAATGATATCTACTGATAGTGCATTTTCGGTTGTGGTACGGGTTTAAAAAAATTTTTTTTCACATAATTTGATATTTTTCATTTCTACAGATTTTATATTGGGTTCCAAAAAAGATCTCAATTATATTTCGGTTTATTGACGGAAAATGCTGAGTAGGATTTTTCAGCTGTGACATGCGTATAATTGAAATAACTTTCACACACCATATAATATGCATACAAATCTATAGATCATATAAAGGACTCTCCAAAAGGACTCTCACCTCTCCAACTTCCCCTCCAAAATTAATAAATAAATAAATAAAAATCTGATATTTATCCGATTATTGATAGCAATTGATAATAATTGGGTTTTTAAACACGTTGTTGTTCATCTAAATTGTTCATTTAGAGATCACATTTCATTTCATTTATTAAACTGTATTAGTGTTAGAATATGCTGAATATGTTGGAAAATGCTTCACAATCAATGCTGGACGCATGATTTTTCATTCTTGTTATTTTTGTTGCAATTTTATCCTGAGGACACTTTCGATATGGAGAAAAATTTTATTGTTTAGTTTCAGAAAGAAAGTTTCTTCAGAATGAAACTGTAAGCAAAACAAAATAAGAATGAAAAAAACATGCTTTAAGTATGTTTGGGGTTATGTAATACTTTCCGATTCCAATACATTGCGAATAATGTAAAAGAACTGCATCAATTAATAACCTAAAATATTATGTTTAATTATTCAACCATGCGTAAAACTTAACACCAAAACCTAAAAAAAAAAGCTGAAAAACTAATTTCAGCTGTTTCTATCTGCAATTGGGAAATTATTCGAATTCTTTGAGCAGCCTATTATATATTAGCATAATATATATAGATTTGTATCATTTAACGATATACATGCAAAAATTTATTTCAGTTAGAAATTCATAGGAGAGACCGGGGCAAGATGACTATGTTAACAATTTTTTTTTATTAATTTAAGTATAATAAAATTAATTTTGTTGAACTTTTAGAGTATTCCTTTGTAGTACTAAATATATTACCATTTAATTTTTCAAATAAAATAAATAAAGGATAATTCTATTTTTTTTTCATAACATTAACAAATCGTCATCTTGCCAAAGTACTGGGGCTTGGGGAAAAATGATAACACTGAAAAAGTTTGAACACATATTATCTTTTGAATATGCTACATAGTTTTAAAAAATTATAACTGTGCTTTTGTATCTTACAAAGTATCAAACTAAGCATAATGCATTATAACGTAATGTCGAAGTATTTAGTTGTGCAGCTAACAATAGTCACAAATAAAAATGCCATTTTTTATAATTGGAACGTTTCTCAAGCCACCACTCTTGGTATTTACAGCACAGGATCCACTCATGTATTGGTGGGTCACAATATTTCTCCTCACAAGCAGGACATTTGAAAACACCATCCTTTGAAGTGCAAGATGACGAGCTCGTCATCTGAACTTAAAAATATTCGTTTCGCTTTCTGTTTAAAAATATTCGTTTTCATTGCCATGAAGGAAGGCGATTTATTGACATTTATCAATAGTAATAGGTAGTTACTCATAAATATTAAAGGGAAACAATATATCTTATCTGTATTGGTAGAACAGCTTATTCGCACATGCATAAAAGTTATATCGTGACAGCGGTAAACAATCAAACCTTCCCAACTAACACAAAAATGGCGATTTCAACGCCTCTATACTTATTGTTTAACGAACGGCCGCTAGGAGAGCCAGTAGTGTCCGGTTGATACTGCCACTTAGTGGAAAACGGAAAAATTAAAACATTTGTCATCTTGCCCCGGTCTCCTCTACAACAGTTGAAAATTCCCTTCAGCAATTTGCACTAATAAGGAGAATGGTATATGGAACTTTTTGTGCAGCCTTTTAAAAGAAGTACAGAATTTATATTCAATGGTAGCATGCAAAAGATTAGTTAAATTTCAAAGCACGTACCGCAATCGAAAACTCGCTTACAGCTCAAAGACAATACTATAACTGATATCTTATGTGTGCCCTGTAAATCAGGCATGTCAAACTCGATCACCAACACGGGCCAAATACGATTCTATGCATAAGTATTTAATATGAAAAAGGGATTTAATACTTTTATCATCTTTTTTAACAGCTATATAAACAAGAAAAATATGTTTGAATGTATAACTTTTTTTAATATATTTATATGCCATAAAAAACTAAAATGTTAGGGTGAGACAGTCCACGAACATGATTTGCTATGTTCTGTGGACAAATAATTTCACTAAAAATTATTCTTTTACAAAATAAACATTATGCAGAGTTAATATGATCTTTATAATTACCAATTAAATTAAAATATCAATTCTTATGTAGAATAAAATAAAATTACACGAGACAAATATTTTAACGTTTTGTGGAGTATGATCCACAGCAGTAGCCAATTAAATTCAACTTTTAGTCAATTTGGTTAATATGATATCTGTCCTTAAGGAACAATCCAAAGAATGGAATAACACTTATTTTGTCTAAGCCAAATAGCTCTGCACTAGTCAAGAAATTAGAATTTGCTCTTCGGAAACAAAAGAAATTTCGATCATTCTATTAAGGTAAGATTTACTATCATTATTTTTACTGAATATTTGAAATTAGTACTATAAAAAGCGTTGCAGAATGTTAATCATATAACATTATTTATTTTAGGATCATTTAATTGCAGAATATAGCAAAACAGTAACTTTACTTTTACGCACATGTTGCTTTTAATATCGGAAAATGTGACCACAGTAAATCGTATGCGATCACTGTGTTTGAAATATACCCAGAATCGAACAACATTTATTCACATCTGAGGATCGTGCAGAACATGCCGTATGAAAAAAAAAAGCTGGTGATTTTATTATCAAGAAAATAACATGCGATGCAAATAACAATTCAAATATATGTTATGATTGTGGATGTTGGCTGTAATATAGATGATATTTTGTTATCATTAAATGGGGAAAAATGTGTAATTCATGTTATATATTCTGTCTAAAAATATTGCATGCGCTCTATTGGTGGCTTTTGGAACATTTATTTTTATTTTATTATTTATTGCTTTAAAGGTCATAATTATAATCTCCTTAAGACACCTTTACAAATATCATGACCTTCTGGTGAATTTTGTTTTGTTTCACTTTTCAAAAATTTATTTTAATTTTGGGCGGCATATAAAATTTGAGTAGTCACATTTCTATTTCTGAATATGTGGAGATTTTAAAATCGTATTAACTCTAACACATACTCAGATTCCTCCATACGATCCTTTATGAACAAACATTTTGTGATACTCAGTTTTCTCAAAATCAAAAAACTTCTGTTATCACCTTACAATCAGTGTTGGGCACGTTCACAAAATAAACGAACTAACTCAAACTCACGTTCAATTTCTGAAAAGTGATTTAAGTTCACGTTCAAATTCAAAAATTTTCAAACGAACTCGTTCAAATCAAACTCTTTTGCAAAAGTGAACGCAGTTCACTAAAAAGTTCACTTTTTTTATGTTTGGATATTATTGTCCAAATTTACAAAATTTTGTGAACTAATCATTTGATTATTCGATATGTAAGATAGAGATATTCACGGACGGAAATTTCCAGGCCCGATAAAAAAAAAAAATGCCCGGCCCGATATTAAAATAAAAATTTCGGCCCGAGCCCAGCCCGGCTCGTAGAGAAAATTTAGCGGCCAGACTCGGCCCGATATAATAGCTAAAATCAAGGTTCGACCCGGCCCGATATAATAGCTAAAAACAAGGCCCGAGCTTGGCCCGGCCCGGAAAAAAAGTTGAAATTTCGCACCGAACCCGGCCCGACCCCGAGTACATTTCTACAGGAAACTTACGGATATTTACCCTTACGGTAGAGTTCTGGCCAAAAAAACTTACCTTAGTCTGTTTATAATCTCCATTTATGCATAAGTGCCGTAGGCTGCGATATTTATGCTTTTAATGAACCTTTGTTAGTTGTATGTAAATGTTTCAGCTATCATTAGTATTAATAATCCATCTTCCATGTTATGGAGACATAAAAATCTAAAAAATGATGTATGGTAAAAGTAAAATCTTCTAAGATGAAACCGCATTGGAAAGAAAAAAATACGTTTCCTTTTTAGCAGGTGTAAATGCTTAACATATTTTTTCTACCATATTATTGTATTCATTTTGCATGGATGAACAGTTTAAAAGAACTTTAAAAGAAATTTTCAGTCTTCAGTTTATAACTTCATATATTTTTGGTCGGTACAATATTGAAAATGGTACAAAAATCGCGATTGCAGCACCCCCTGCCGACGGATTCTTTTAAAATTCAGGAAGGACCAATTAGCCATAGTCATACACTTACACAAAAAAATTGGTTCAATTCGATGCATAACTTCATATACTTTTGGTCGGTACAATATTGAAAATGGCACAAACACGCGATTGCACTCTCTGGATGTCTGTGTGCATACCCTTCGAGACAATGCTGGTCTGAGTATTGTGCTTTAGTAATTGCTCCTTTTTGCTAGTTTGGAACTTAGTATTAATTTTACAGAAGAGGGGGGGCTAACGTACCTTATAGCAATTGCGATAGACAAAAAACAGTTACAAGAGGGAGATCTTATAATGGTTCCGTTTAATTTTTTAAATACGGAACTCTAAAAAGTACTTATTACAGTTTCTCTTTCATGCTTATGTTTTTCATTTAAAAAAGGGGGTCATGGGCTGCGTAAATAGGCACATTTATTCCAAAGTATTGGTCTTTCCATATTTATTTCTGTATATCCCATAGTAAACTAAATTGATTTTAAAATGAGTCCTTAACTGTATCTAAATATCTGAAATATTAATAACATTAAGACATTTCCACGGATTGGAGGCTTAAAAATATAAAAAGTTCTATACAGGTAAATCTTAAAAAAAAAAAAAAAAAAAAAAAAAAAAAAAAAAAAAAACTTAGAAAAATTTATTGTAGACAGATGCTTTATTAAGAAATTCGCCGTCTTTTACAAATGTGATATGATTTTTTTACACGGATTATTCTATCCATTTTGCACCGATCTAGAAATTGTTTCGTTTAAGACAGGATTTCGTCATATACATATTTTTGTATCACCTTTTATAATACTGTTTCTCTCATCCCTTAGCATTGTATATGAACTATTCTTTAAAAAAAGTTTAATTGTTGAATCATGTTAATTTAAAATTAGAATAAACTATGGCTATAGCGGAATCGATCGGTATCTTGAAATTTTTTCGTAGAAGACAATATACCGTCTTAGACAAATTCTACTCTGTCTGCGGATTCGCAGGAACTTGAAAATCTTTCCGATTTAGACATATTTCCGCCTTACACAGTCCACCTTGTACGAAGAGTTTACTGTATATATCTATTTTCGGCGAAATTGTATCCAGCCCAGGTCCGGTTTGGCGCGACCCGAGTCTGTAGAAGAAGTAAGACTAGGATACTACCCAGAGAAGTGATATCCAGACTTAACCCGTCCTGAGGCTCGTGTAGACCTCTAAATGGCACTTGAAAGAGGGAAAAAATGTACTAAGGTCTGGAAAAATTTTAAATAAATTATCAAAAAATTGAACGTAAATTTGAGCGTAAATTTCGTTCAAACTCGTCTATTTTTTGAGTTTCCGTTCAGTTCAAACTCGTTTATAAAATAGTGAGCGAAGTTCAGTTCAAAGTTCACAAATAGTGAGCGAAACTCGTGAGTTTTCGTTCAGTGAGCGCGTTCATACCCAACACTGCTTACAATTAAAACATAGACCCGTATGTGTAGACTCTCAAGTAAGAAAAATGAAGTAGAATCTCCCTAGAAAAGTGGTGAATAATCTTCTTACGTCCAATGAATAGTCCGTGGATATGTTGAAGTTCCCATTTTTTATGTTCCCTTCTGTATGGACGCGAAGCGAGAGATACACAAACGGTTGATCATCTTTACACCATGACAGGCCATCTTTACTAATTCCCATTGCTTTCTCAAAATGTTTTCTTTCAACATCAGTACATAAATGATCTTTTCTAATAAATTCTATAAATAATTCAAAGTTCTTTACAAGTTACATTGTTCCAAGCATCTATTATATTTGAATTAATGCTTTACAATACGATTTTTTTCTATTTTAGTGAAAAAAAAATCTACATATTCTATTTTAATGAAACAAAATCTATATATCGGTCTAATAATGGAAAAAATAGTAAAAAGAAATTAAACTTCATATACTCAGCTAAAATTTGATATTTTCTGGTGAGTTTCATCTGTACACAATTAGGATTATAAAGTATCCCAGAAAGTTGGAAATCCCAGCTTCCTTGGAAAAGTTTAGTAACTATACAGATTTCTTTTTCTTTTACAGTGTACACTGCAATCAATTACTTAATTTGCTATGTTACGATTCCTAATGGCAGCAAAGAATAGTGATCATCCTTTTGAACATTTTTTATTCTCATTAAAGAAAGGTTTTAGCGTAGTTCATGTAATATATCGTGTAGAAATATATTTCATGTCCCCTATTAAGGGTTTTTAGCTCACAGGCTATCATAGCCTGAGAGCTTATGTGCCCGCCCGTTCTGTATGTACGTTCGTACGTGCGTAACGCGATAACTCATGATAAAAGTATCCTATCCACTTGAAATTTTGTATACAGGTATATCCTGATAAGGCGCTTCCCTGATTAGTTTTTGGAGTTCATTCGATAAGTATAAGAAGGGGAACGGGGGACTCATGCCCCTCCCCTTAATTGATATAATTGGGTTTTTCATTCGGAATTATCAGTTTTCGTTCAAAATTTAGGTATAAGATCATTCTAATAAGGCGCCTCAGTGATTGGTATTAGGTGTTCATTGTATAAGTATAAACAGGGGGAACGGGGGTTCTAATGCCCTCCCCTTAATTGATATAAATGGGTTTTTCATGCAGAATAATCCGATTTCGTTCAAATCTCTAAATAGTTTTGGAAGTTTAATGGTTAAGTATAAAAGAGAGGACAATAACTCCTCTTAAATTATATAAATGGGTTTTTATTAAGAATTTTCCGATTTGCTCTGAATTTTGGATATAGATTTTTTACATGATAAAGCATGTCCCTGATTAATTTAGGGGGTTCAATGATTAAGTATAAAAGGGGGAAAGGGGGAGCTGTTTCCCCTCCTTTGATTTTTTTTTCGATCGGAAATAACCCTTGAAATTATAAGGATGTAATGTGCAATTAGTATGCGTAGCCTGTGAGATCAATGCCATCAGTTTAACTGGGCAGT
The DNA here is from genome assembly GCA_964019185.1 of Maratus speculifer. NCBI lineage: Eukaryota > Metazoa > Arthropoda > Arachnida > Araneae > Salticidae > Maratus > Maratus speculifer. Next base: position 66,933,696 of record OZ025299.1, on the reverse strand, counting down.
ATTCTTTTTATTTAGCTCACAGGCTATCATAGCCTGAGAGCTTATGTGCCCGCCCATTCTGTATGTACGTTCGTGCGTTCGTAGGTGCGTAACGCGATAACTCATGATAAAAATATCCCATTCACTTGAAATTTTCTATATAGGTATATCCTGATAAGGCGCTTCCCTGATTAGTTTTTGGAGTTCATTCGATATGTATAAGAGGGGGAACGGGGGGCTCATGCCCCTCTCCTTAATTGATATAAATGGTGTTTTAAATAATACTTTTTATTCAAAATTTACACATAGGATCTTTCTGATGAAGCACTTCCGTGATTGGTATTAGGTGTTCATTGGATAAATATAAACAGGGGAAATGTTCTAATGCCCCTCCCCTTAATTTATATAAATGGGTTTTTCATGCAGAATTGTCAGATTTCGTTCAAATCTCCGAATAGTTTTCGAAGTTTAATGGTTAAGTATATAAAAGAGGGGGATAACTCCTCTTAAATTATATAAATGGGTTTTTATTCAGAATTTTCCGATTTGCTCTGAATTTTGGATATGGATTTTTATAATGAAAAAGCATGTCCCTGATCAGTTTAGAGGGTTCAATGATTAAGCATAAAAAGGGGAAAGGGAGGAGCTGTTCCCCCCTCCTTAATTTTTTTGCGAACGGAATTAGCCCTTGAAAATATAAGAGTGTAATGTACAATTAGTATGCGTAGCCTGTGAGCTCAATGCCATCAGTTTAACTGGGCAATATTCTTTTTATTTTATTTTTTTCCCTCTAGAAAAGTGGTGCATAATCTTCTTACGACACTCACTAATAGTATAAGAAAGTCGTGCCACTTTTTAGAAAATCGATTATAAGAGATGAATGTGAATTCGTCTGTGCGGCTACACTCGTTTATTGTGCTTTTCTTTAACATACAGAGTACTTCAGGTATTTGGGAATAAATCAACGCCTACTTTCAAACCAGAATATACACTAGAGATAGAGCATTTTTTATTATAACGTTCTATAAAAGTAATCACGTACACACTGGATGGTATCATTCATTGGAACCACTGTCAGCCTCAACAATCACATTGCAGGCTGTCAAAACAGATTGCAGGTAATGGTCGAATATTTGGCACTGCATACATAGCGGCTGACTTGAGGGCCGCAACATTTCTGTATCGAATGAATATGGGAGCCTTTCACAACTATGCGACTTACGTGAAAGGCCATCCAATTAATATCTATGTAACTGAGAGTCAACAAATTGAGGATTACATAATCATGAAAGCTTTAGCCTTCCATTTTTTGTTTGTATCGGCTGTATGGGATTGCAAACTCTTGTTAAAAAACTTACGATCTTCCACGTGTTACAGAAGTAATTTAGTTGTTTTAACCATTTGGTATCGCAGCAGCGTTCACTATGGCACCTTAAAGAATTAAATGTGCATGTATCAAATCGTCTTTTCTTCTCAGAACTCCCCTCCCCCCCCCCCAAGAATAATCAATGAGATTGTAAATTTTGCGCACTTTCAGTCAGAACCTCTTCGGGGATTTTACACCATCACAAATCTTTTTGCGGTTCACTTTCTTGTACTATATGAGACTTGTATTTTATGTACGTCACATACTATATGGGATTGTGCAGAGTCTTGTTAAAAAACGTACGACCTCACACTTGTTAAAGAAGAAATTCAGCGCTTTAATTCTGTAGGTACAAGCAACAGCGTTGATTTTGGCATCTTGAAAAAAAAAATGTTGAGGCATCAGATCGTCCCCAGAATCACCAGTGAAGTTGGAGATTTTCTGCACATGTCTGTCGGAAATTCTTTAAAGATTTTACACCATTGCTGATCTTTTCGTGGTTCACTTTCTTGACCTGCGCAAAAGTTTTTTTCTTTGGAAAGAAGTAGTAGCATACCTGGTTCCCCTTGATGTTTCAGTTTGTCAGGGAGACGCTTGTCTCTGGTCAGTCGGTTATCCTTAGTTCTCTCGGGCAAGAACTGTACTCGTCTCATCACATACGGTTTTGAACAAAGTTTTTCGTGAGTGCTCTTATCAAATTTGTAGGATTTTCATACACATGACTAACGAACGCTAGTGCTTTCAAGGTTTTTTACGTCGGACAATGTTGTTTTCTGCATGAAACAATTACCGCTTGAAACATGGCAGCCTTCTCTCCTTACATTAAAGACAGTAGATCGGGTGAGTTTCAAGAATGTGGCAATCTCTAAGTCAAAGTATTCTTCAGCGATTGAGGAAATGACAGCATACTTCACCATTTCCTCAGTTAGTCCAGATTCTGATATGTTTACTCATAACAGAAAAAGATTTGTAACTGTGATATACATTGTAATGTCTCACTTATAACGTGTGTTCTCAAGTATTTGACGCAACATGTATATTAAATTTATAACTTGACTTTTAAGAAATTACTGCCTTTGGAGAATAATGCAGCATATTTCTGCTGCACTTCACTGTAAGTTAACAGTGTAACCGACACTATTTACTATAGAGACAATCAATGTACTGAATATGGACAATGCATATGCATTTCGTAATATTTGAAGTGATCTAATATTATTAAAATGTACTTCAAACAGTTATCCATAGACCATAGTGTAATTGAATTCCTTTGAGTATCGCTGTAAATGAATCGTTAAATTATACACATTTTACTTTAAATATGAAACAGAATATAGGGAACGCATAACATATTAGAATTCCGTTGCGATATGGGTATATTTTTCAAAATTAGGGTGCGGTCAGATGACCAGAAAGATGAATCGAATTAAAATAAGTTATTATATATATATATATATATATATATATATATATATATATATATATATATATATATATATTCAATTAAAAATAATTTAATTATATTATCATTGCAATGCATAACATCACAACATCACTAGCATAATAAAATTAAAGACAAATAAATAAATCGACTATTTTGAGGTAAATCATGTTAGATATTTCAGACTTGTGTTTCAGATGTAATATAACTTTGATGGTAGATGGACAGTATTATTTCGTTGTTATTTCTTTTCATTCAGATTTTAAAGTTTTTTTTTATTTAGTGAATCGTATATGTGTTATGGTAGAGTAAAAAATCACTCAAATTTATTGTTATAAAATAATGTTTAATCTTATGTATTTTTTCTCATTTTACTCTCCCCTCTTCCAACCTTATTTGAGTTTGCTAACATTATTTTGTTGATTTGTAGTCGGTCCCTTTATCTTATCGCTCGACATTCTTTCACAGTAGCGTAATCAGTTTCTTGAAGAGAGAAGTATTCTTTTATGATGGTGACAATAGAAGAGGGGGAGGACAAGGACGAGGACTCAATATCCGTAATGTCACAAGCCACCCGGATACACGTCCGGATGCTCCACGCGATTTCATGAAGTGTGCTTGCTGACAGAGCAAGAGTCCTCGGAAGAGAATGAAGCTATGGCCGCCTTACACTATTCAAGTCATTTCCTCGCTGATTCTGACAACAAAGATATTTTACAAAAAAATGCGAATAAAATCTTTTTTTTTTCTTTCTAGATTTGTAGATTTTTATGTTTCCATATAATTAAAACTTATTTTTTAAGTACATTTTTTTAATGCAATATTTCGAATAGGAATCATTTAGTCAATAGTTTAAATATAAAATTTCTTTCATATTTTCTTGAAAAAAAATATATATAAAGAAATGGACTTTTTTGCACATGAGTCACATTTCATTCATAAAACATACATTGTACAAAAATAATCTTTTTTTTTTTGTCCTATATATTTAATATAAAATGAAACAAATGAGCTATTATTTCTTTTTAAAAAGTTAATAAATACGACGATCAAAAGTTCGCATCAATGAACAGCATAAGGTAAAATAAAAAGATTGCAGAGTATCTATAAATTTAATAAAAATTTCAATTAAAATATTTAACGTAACGGAATATAAATCTAGTTGAGATTATGGTGAAAATCATATGACCTCAAGCATTTCAAAATACAGTATACAGTACAAAGTTGTTAATAAAAATGTACCTGGATTTGATTTTGCCCACAAAGTGATGTTTTATCATCGTTGTAAAATCAAATTACCTCCCCTCCCCCTAACAACTGCAACTTATGCAGTTAAAAAAGGAACATTTTATTCAAAAGTATGTAATCTTTCTCTCAGATAAATTGTAAATATTGATATTTCTGAGTTTGTGTGAAACATACTGATTTTTGTACATACACTGTGAAAAAAATTTCCGTTAAAAGACGGAAATTGTACTGGTAATGTAGACACCAGTACTACTTCCGTATTTTAACGGAAAAAAATTCCAGAAATCGTTTCATTTTTTCACAAATATTTCCGTTTTTTAAATATTTCCTTATATAAAAATTTTCGTTTGAAAAGTTAAAAGAATTTTTCAAGGACAAATGAACATCTTTTTAATTTTTATTCTATACTTTACAAAGACACGTTAACATCACGGAAATATTATATTCATTTAATTTAAACAACAGTGAAGAAATGTCACTTACCTTCCGTGGGGTTTGAAACCGGGACCTCTTCTATCGTAGCTGACAGTGTAATACCATCACACCAGGATTACACAAACCACTCTTTCAAATCTTTACTTATTTCGGATGCATTTCATAAAGTAAAGATAAGATTTTGAACGCAGGTTTATTTTTGTAAAGATGACATTTTTCTATTGAATGGATAATTCTAAACGTTTTACAGATTTTCTTTCCATAATTTCGAATATTTAGCTTATTAATTCTAGATTTATACTAATATAAAAATTAGTCTTTAAACTATTACATGCATGAAAGAATGTATTAAGAGTTTTGTTTCCTTCTTTTTTGGAAAAGTTTTAAAATTGTATGCTAATATTATTGATATTTATTTATTTATTTATTTTTAAAAGAATAGTAACATACTGAAAAAAATTGTGCATTTTAACAAATTAATAAATAAATTAAGAATTATTTTAAAATCATAATCAACTTTCCCTTTCAGCTATTTCAAACTATACGGAAATTGTACTGTTTTTACGAGAAAAGGAAACTATTCCGTAAAATTTTACGGAAAAGTTTGTGTATATTAACGGATATTTTTCACAGTGTATTATAAATTTATCTTGTTAAGATCATACAGATAATACAAAGAAACCTAGCATTAATTTTTAGAATTACCAAGAACCTCGCCTAAATTCCGTATATTATTCGCCTAAATTCGGGAAGATTTCGTATTTGAATGTACTAATGAATGTACTAAATGTTGAATGTATTTGAAACTACTAATCCATTTCGTTGACAAAATAGATGCTGTACAATTAAACTTGTAAGTACTTTAAATAAAGTACTTCAAATAATTTTAATAATATTTTAATAATACTGTAAATAAAGTTATTTAAATCCCTGAAAATTAAGGCTTTTTGGGCAATTTATTTTTTTAAAAAAGGTGACGTGTTTATAAAAATCAATTTAATTTATTTTGCATACATTAAAATAAAAAAATCTTTTTTTGTTCTGTCGGTATATTAAAAAATGGTTGATTGACAAATGATGTGCGGGACTCTGTCAAATAAATAAAAAAATAAATAAAATAAAAATAAAAATAAAAATAAAAATAAATCAATCAATAAATAGAAATAAACGAATAAACATGGCCAAATGTTAAACACCTAAACTTATTGTAGACTTGATCTAAAACAAATTGACAAAATAATAAGTTTTCTTGTCCCAAAACCGTTCTAATAAGTATGCATTTTTAATTAAAAGAAAACGATTCAAAGTAAAATGGAAAACTTTTATCACAAATTTTGCTCTTTAAAGTTACGGAGAACAACGAGGATTTCCTGTTTCGAAAACGTCCTACGTATTTCACTAGAAAAAAATATGTGACGATTTATTTAAAAAAAAAAAAATAGGAGTTGCTTGTTTGAAAATTGGCAGCATTTTGAAAGTGCTAAGAAGACCAGCATTACATTTTTCGTAACTGTTCACAAAGCTGTATTTTGCTCTTTCTGTTGTTCCAAAATTATCCTTTCACAATAAAATATCAATTTCTGATGAGTGCCACTGTTACTGACACTGAACTTAACTTTCCGTTTAGGCCATGGCAGTCACCGGTGACTGATGGTATAAAATATGATTCAAAACTAAAAAATATATATATATTGTTTTAAATAATTTTTAAGAAAGTATAATCCTGAATTAAATAAAAGTTAACTAAATTTTAAATACATTTTCAGTAATCACTTACTACAATATACATATATTAAGTTTTATATCGTATTTTATACTAACAGCCATCGATGACTGACGCAGCCTAAACTGAAAGTTCAATGCCAATCACCGGTGACTGACGTGGCACTCAACATGTTAATGAAATGTGATTCAAACACTTTTGAGCAAATAAAATGTTTGAAATTTTGAACTCTATATTGAAATCGTGGTAGTGAAAATGGTGTTATCCTTTACTCGATTCATCATGATGATAATCTTCCTATGGAGAAGCTATAATCTTATTTGCATCGGACTATTGAATCTGAAAAGCTCCGAATAACGTGTTAATTGTCAGAAAGTAAAAGTGTGGATTTTTGAATATCTTTGAACTTGTATTTATCATCGAAAAAACAATGAACTATTCCAGGTGTTATTTTAAAAAAACTGTTGCTCCAGATTTAAAGAAAGAACTCTGTAAAAATGATTTAAGTAATTTAAAGGGAAATGTGAGCAAGAGCATGTACATTAACAAAATGTTCAAGAAACAAGATTATTTATCTATCTATACACAGAAAACATTTTATCTGTATAGTTTTTATTTCTCAGTCTGTATAATTTTTATTTCTCAGTTTTTATTTCAACTGTGTAAAAATGATTTAAGTAATTTAAAAGGCAAAGTGAGCAAAATAATGTAAATGAACAAAAATGTTCAACAAAAAAGATTACCTGTCCGTCTATCTATCTATACATAGAAAACACTTTGACTATATAGTTTTTATTTCTCCGTTTTTATTTCAATTTTGTACAAATGATTTAAATTATTTAAAGGGGAAAGTGAGTAAAAGCATGTAAATCAACAAAAATGTTCTAGAAACAAGATTATCTATCTGTCTATCTATCTATCTATACACAGAAAACACTTTATCTGTATAGTTTTATTTTTCAGTACGAACACCTAATTCTCACGTAATCTGTGTTTAGTATGTAGAACCAAGCATGAATTTCTGTATATAATCGTTTACTTATTTATTATTATTATTTTTTTTCGTCGCCAACATATTCTCTACGCAGAATGATATTCTTTTACTCGCTCCATCATCAATCCTTTGGTTCAAAGGTAACTTTGGGAGGGGTTCTTGAGGGAAGAGAAGTGACAGCGGCCAAAGCGGTGTTGTCAAAAGGCATTTTTTTTCTCTTTTCCAAGCCGTCTTTCATCTGCTGGGGCTGTACCGTGTTCGCTTTCGGGTGTCTGAAGTTGTTCTGCGATGAATGCATCAAGAAGCTGGTTTTCCTTCTTTTTTCCGTCTTCTGCCTCGCTTCTCTGGGTCAAAAGTTTTTGATGACAGTCCCCAGCCGCGACTTAGAAGATGTTTGGTTTTTCTTTCTTTTTTTTTTTCTAAATTTTTTAATCGTGTTTTTTCCCCTCACGTTTTAAAGATAATGACCGATAATTTTGTGACACATTGGGTTGGTATTAAAAGAAGTTAGAGAAAAAAAAGAGTCTTTTGAATTGAAAGTAAAAGTTGACCTAACACTTTGAATTGATTTGCGGATACGATTCTTTTGTTGTTGATGTTGTTGCGGGTATTCTATTATGTTCAGAGATACAATATAAAAAAGTTGTTAAGGTTAAGATAAAAAATGTTCTTGGTTTTGAAGATGAAATAATTTTCTTTTTTTTTTATTACTAAAAGTATATCTTTTTATTTATTTATATTTTTAATGTGAATACGAACATATAATTTAGACCTTTCTGTGCATTTTTGCTTAAAATATCGATTCGATGAGGTAATATATGTATTTATTTATTGTTATGTACATTACAGACGAGTTCATTTACAGGGTTGCAAGAACATCATAAGACCATATTATACAATCCGATCAATCAGAATTTTATCCATTACATGTTTTTCCTATTATACAATCCGAACCCTCAGAATTGTATCCATTTCATATTTTAATAACCACAAGAGATTTTCACAATTACATCTATATGTCTTACGCAGGATTCGAACCCGAACTCCTCGGGTTGGCGCAGTAGTTGTTGCCACTACCGATCACGCCACTGAGGTGACAAAAATTTTGTCTAAAGCTGGGTCAAAAATTTTTGATGACAGTCCCCAGCCGCGACTTAGAAGATGTTTGGTTTTTCTTTCTTTTTTTTCAAATTTTTAAACGTGTTTTCCCCCCACGTTTAAAAGATAATGACCGATAATTTTGCGACACATTGGGTTGGTATTAAAAGAAGTTAGAAAGAAAAATAAAAAAGAATACTGCCCAGTTAAACTGATGGCATTGAGCTCACAGGCTACAAATACTAATTGTACATTAAAGCCTGATATTTTCAAGGGTTAATTCCGTTCGAAAAAAAATTAAGAAGGGGAAACAGCTCTCCCCTTTCCTCTTTTTTTATACTTAATCATTGAACCTCCTATACTATCAAAGACATGCTTTATCATATAAAAAATCTATATCCAAAATTCAGAGCAAATGAGATAATTCTTAATAAAAACCCATTTAGTATTTATATAATTTAAAAAAGTTATCTCCTCTTTTATACTTAACCATTAAACTTCCAAAACTATTAAGAGATTTGAACGAAATCTGAAAATTCTGCTTGAAAAACCCATTTATATAAATTAAGGGGGGGGGGGCATTAGAACCCCTGTTCCTCCTATTTATACTTATTCAATGAACACCTAATAAAAGTCACGGAATCGCCTCATCAGAATGATCCTATTCTAAATTTTGAACGAAAACTTAATTCTGCATGAAAATCCCATTTATATCAACTAAGGGGAGGGGCATGAGCCCCCGTTCCCCCTCTTATACATATCGAATGAACTCCAAAAACTAATCAGGGAAACGCCTTGCCAGGATATACCTACACTGTAAAAAATAATCTTGTAAAACAACAGAAAATATCTGGCAGCAAAAGTTGCCAGAGAATTTCTGTTAACAGAAATTCTCTGGCAACTTTTGCTGCCAGATATTTTCTGTTAACAGAAATTCTCTGGCAACTTTTGCTGCCAGAATTTTTCCGTATGTACAGATAATTCTTGTCAACAGAAATTCTCTGGCAACTTTTGCTGCCAGAATTTTTCCGTATGCACAGATATTCCTTGTCAACAGAAATTCTCTGGCAACTTTTGCTGCCAGAATTTTATTGTATGCACAGATATTCCTTGTAAACAGAAATTCTCTGGCAACTTTTGCTGCCAGAATCTTTCTGTACATACAAATATTCCTTGTACATACAAAATTTTTCTGGCAACTTTTGCTGCCAGAAATATTCTGTATGTACAAGAAAAGTGTGTGGTCAGATATTTCTTGTACATACAAAATTTTTCTGGCAACTTTTGCTGTCTTTTTTTTTTTTTTTTCACAAGAAACATCTGCGAGCAACCACTATATATTATACAGATTTTTTAACCTATATTTAATGTTCTATGTATCCTAAAATAGACTGACTGATTTTAAAATTTAATCACTTGCAAATGGTAGTAGCCTTTTTTTTAATAGCTGTCACCATTTGCAAATTATTGAATATTAAAATCAGAAAATCCATTTGAAAACACACAGTATCTTACTTCTAACCTCAATGCTTTTAAATAAAATTCTTAGAACTAGAAATATTTTCTAGTTAAATATGTATTAATTTTTTAGGGTAGTCATTTGAAATCCATTTGATTACATTTATTTAATTCTCAAATTTGAAGAAATTGGCTATATGGCAGCACATTGAATAAGTTCCCTCATATCAGAAACTGATGCTGCCAAATTCCACATATTTAATAAATTTTGTACTTTGCTTTCTTTGCTGAAAATAGCCTGAATTTAGTTATTTTTCACAAATGCTTGTATATCCAGTTATATATTGCACACTAAACATGAATGGTGATGGCAATAATGATGTCAAATGCAGAGGAGAGTAAAAACTGGGAAGAAATGAATAATTTTGTAACAAAAGACCAAATCACTTATTCACACTCAAATTGTTTACTATTACAGTGAGTTTATTTTGGTTTCAAATTATAATTTCAAATAAAATACTAAGTACCACAAAATACATTGATGAGCAAAACTACGCACTCACTGTGTAACAAATTAAAATACATAGTCAATTTCATAACATTAAAGAAAAATTTTAGCAATATGCCCAGAAATAATAAAAATATATATCATGCATATTTTCCAAGTTTAAATATTATAAAATAAAATTGGAATACTCTGTACCCCCCCCCCCCACAAAAAAAAATGCTTTAAAAGACTGCAAAAATATGGTGTGTATAGAAATTAAAAACAAAACACCCTTGATTTTTTCCTTGAGTAAATTTATCAGACTTCTTTGATTTTCATTATTAACAATATGCATACCATATATTTAAATATATGTTGGATTTCTCATATAATACACTTATTCTAAAACTATGGCATTACATTTCATGAAGGATCAGCCCTTCCCTATTTACTAGATACTGGGTCAGATACAGCCTGACCCGCAAATTCCATTTTAAATCAAACCACAACCTGACCAGAACCCGCAAAAATAAATATCTGCAACCCACAACCCGACCCGAAGTATTTCAACCTGCAATCCTACCCCAACCTGCAATGAAATGAAAGTAAATCATGTTTTAAAGCTATTATGAAAAATAAACCTAACTATATTTAAATATAGTAAACCTCTGAGTAGGGTTATCTTAAATATGTTTTTTCGGCTCAGAATGAATCTATTTTTTTTTTTATTTTTTTTTAGCAGATTGAGTTTACAAGAGAAAAAATTCGCAGGTCATGTATAGGTTTTTTGCAACTCAGATTGTTGATTATACAAAATTTAAACTATGTTTCCAATGAAAATAAATACACATTTGAAAATGTGTGAATATACATTCCATTTAATTTATGAGAGATAAAATGAAAATGTGAAAAGAAATGCAATCACAGATTATGCTTTCTTTAAGAACAATTTCATTTTTGATATACACGAAAATACATGCATTGTATTTTTGATACTTTATATACACATATATACATTACATGTGTGTAGATTGAGAGGTGCCCACTATTCAGAGATTTAAGTGCTCACATATATATATTTGAAGAAGTGAAAAAGTGTACCCTTAATAGAGGCATTCACCTTTCGAGAGAAAAGCCATTTTGGAAGTCTTTTCATAAATGTATTTTGAACTTAAAAATATTTTGAATATGGATTTGTTACAACAACACAAACTGTGTTGAAGAATTAACAGAAGTGTAAAAAAGTTGGGCATTAGCAGTTAAGCTGACCATCTGGTCAAAGGTTATGCAAGTATGTAATTTAAAATTTTCAAAAATTGGTAAATTGTCTTTAATATATGAGCTATCCAGAGAAGATGAGAACATGCGATCATTTTGTGTTTATTAATAATTTATACCATGTGCAATTATTATTCAAATATTGAGAGCAACTGTAGAAAAAATACAGGTGGTTATCAAAATAATTGAAACACCCTAGATTTTGAAGGAATTCTTTATTAATATGGCGTAGGACCGCCTTTGGCATGTAATACAGCTTGGATTCGCCTGGGAATCGAATCTTACAAATTCTGAATAGTGGTCAGAGGAATATTGTACCATTCTTCATGGAGTTATTGTGAAAGTTCCGTGAGAGATGCCGGTGGAGGATATCGATTCCGGATTGAAAGCTCTAAAATAGACCACAACAGTTCGATTATGTTGAGGTCTGGGGCTGTGCGGGTGAAGGTAGATGTTCCACCTCATCCTCATGTTCATCAAACCATGATCGGACAACTCTGGCTGCATGAATAGGGGCATTATCATCCTGGAAAATTCCATCTCCTGCAGGAAACAAAATTTGCATCATGGGATGGACCTGGTCAGCTAAAACTTCTCTATACTTCTCCCCAGTGATCCTTCTTTTCAGGGTTACGATTGGACCAGCAGAAAACCATGACACGGCTGTCCATACCATGACCGATCCACCTCCATGCTTGACAGTTGGACGGAAGCAATCAGAATCATACGCTTGTGCAGGTGTTCTCCAGACATGTACCCGTCCTGTTGTGGGGGAAAATGTGAAAGATGATTTGTCTGACCATATAACAGTCTTCCACTTATCAATAGACCAGGTTTTGTGGTTGTGGCACCACTCTACACGACGTTTGGCATTAGCATCTGTGACAAGTGGCTTGGGAATTGCTGTTCTGCCGTAAATGTTCTCTTTATGAAGGTATCTCCGAACTGTAATTGTTGACACTGGAGAATACAGATGCTGATTGAGCTCTGCGGTCACTTTGGCTGCAGTTGTTTTCTTTTTAGACATTACAATCCGTTTCAATAATCGTCGGTCTCTTTCATTCAGCTTCTCCTTCCGTCCACTATTTTGCTTTGCTGAGCTTGTCTTTCCATGCTGTGTGTATGCTGTCATGACTTTAGACACCGTACCTCTAGAAACGCTTATAAGCTGGGATGTTTCGGTCACTGTTGCTCCAGCTAGTCGGGCTCCTACAATTTGGCCTCTTTGAAAATCTGTGCGGTCTGACATTTTACGCTTCTGACTAAAAAAAAAAAAAAAAAAAATCAAAACGTAGACTACTCTTCTAGAGCTCTCTCATACTACCTAATACATGTACTTTTTATATTAAAAAAAAATCTGTTAGCTAAGATTATATTTTAATGCTTACGAAGGGAATTCTTAAATGTCCCTTTCATTCACAAGTGTTTCCATTATCTTGATAACCACCTATATGATACATTAAAAAAAAAAAAAAAAAAAAAAAAAAAAAAAAAAAAAAAAAAACCTGACCTGTTTGGCAAGAAAACAAATATTTTTACATGCAGACATATTTCTCTGATTTTAGAATATTTTTACAAAAATCCTTTACTTTTGACAGACAAACCTTACTGATTTTCCATAATTCCCCTGATTTCCAAATTAGTTAGGCACTTTGTGAAACTTATATTAAACCTTAACCTGATGAGCTTTATTCATTGTCTATAAATTGAAACCACATACAACTATAAACAAACATGAATTTCAATAAAAATCTCAAAAATCGCAGCAAGACATAGAAAATAGTTTTATTCTTAATTCTTTAACTAATAATTAATTTAAATCACTCTGTCCACATGTTTTTACAGTTTGCCAAATCTTTCACAAGTTTCACACTATTGTTCATCTCTCACTTGCTACTTGAAGAATCTGGAAGAATTTCCATCAAACCCTATAAGAAACAAAAAAGATAACATTTAAATTGAGTTCTATCTTTTCAATTTTGTGGAATATAGTATCAAAAAATCCGAGAGCAGGATAATGACAACCTTTTTGTCATGGTAGACCAAATTTCAAAAGCAAAGTTTTTTAAAATATAAAATATAAATTTTAAAAAACCAGTTTTTTTTCTTGTTTTGTGTGTGTTTGTGAATAAAAAGAGTTATTTCATGCAAATATGCATAAAAATTACTTTGTGTCGTTAATTAGGGATTGACCAAAGTAAGAATTTTCTATACCAAACACTTTTTAATGCATTAGCTTTAATAAACTTTGGTTAAAATTAGATTATTAATAATTTAATTAAGTTACATTTTTATTCTTAAATCAAATTACACAAAAACATTAATGGAAGACTTACTAACATTAATTTTTATGATTACTAATTTAAATATTAATGACCACTTACAAATTTATTTACACTTATTTTTATTATTTTACCATTAGTCAGTATCCAAAATAACTTATGAAAGTAGTGAGCTATACAGACTACAATTAAGAATAAAAATTGCAAAAACTCAAAAATTCATTCATTCATTCATTTAAAAAAAAAAAAAAATCTTTAAATTGATTTATAAATTGTCTAAGTCCAATTGTAAACATACTAAATATAAATGCTTGCAAATACAAAAGGTAATTCAATTAGTATTTTTAACTGTTTTCTGTCAAATTATTGATATTTATGTTTTGATTAAGTGTTGATTAAGTTGTCTTTGTGTCGAAGATAAAAAATGTGAGTGATTTAAGTAAATGTCTCAGATTTGTGCAAATTTTGCAAAAAATATAAAAAGTGTCAAATTATTACACAATAGGACATTAATGATTGATTTGATATGAAAGAAAAATAATGAATAAAAATTTTAATGTTATTTGGATTTATAATTACAGGGCTCCCAAATGGTCCGCCAACTGAACATCAGAATTTTCTTAGAAAAATTTTCTTTTTAGGTTTTTCTTGCAAATTGCCGGGAAACCACCTTTGGAGGTTACTTTTTGCGCAAATTCTGTTGAAACCTATGAAGAAATTTTCTGTTAAAAAATATTGATGTTCAGTTCGCGGACCATTTGGAAGCCCTGTAATTAGTACAAAAAAAAAAAAAAAGTAGTTGTCACTTTATTGTAAAGATTGAAATAACAGTTTTTTTTTTTTAATTCTCACTTCGACGAGTTTTACTATGCAAATTTCTCCATATAACTTTTTCAGCATGTCTGTTTTAATCTAACTCCAAGTAATTAAGTGATGCCTCAATGTGTACTAATGCATCATTGTAGTTAACTTTTGATAAGTTATAAGGTTTTTTTTCATTATTTTAAAGAAATACTTTGAAATTCCTTTTTTTTAAACTCTGAATCACAAGTGACACACATCATGTATCATCATCATTTAAAACTTCGTAGTATTCTAATTTCGAATGTTCATTAATCCATTGTTGCATTGCTTCGTTATGCTCAATTTCGAAACAGTTTCAAATGTTCTAAGATTTCACTCTGCATATCAGTACCATCGCTATCTTCTGTTGGAATTTCAGTTTCTTCATCTGATAAAAATCTCCTCCATGATTTCTTAATCGTGATGTTTTTTACTAGTTTCTATGCAGCATCAACGTAATAAACTGTATTAAAAACTGAGATTTTTACTCTCCCGGTTAATCTGCAACCTGAATAATTTGATCCCAATTAATCAAGAATCTACTGCATTAAAAAAAAACCTTTTAAATAAATCCAAACAACTAATGAGATTTTTTTAAAAACGAGATGAAAAAAATGAGCTGATTAGGAAAATGTTTTGATTTTAGATAAATCTGAGTTTTGAAATTCTGGATTTGAATTTGATACCCTGAACAGCACCGTCAAACCAAAATTTACCATAGGGAAATAACTGAAAACACAACTTTTTGAGAATTTGGCTTACCTCAGAATAAATTCCATTTTTACTTGGTATTCTTCTGAATAAACAAGACTGAAGACAAAGTACGTGGCAAACCAATCTTTAAATCATCATCTGCCATTACATACTGACTGAAGCTTTTTCTTGGAATAAAAAGTACAGCCGATTTGGTTCCTATTAATATGCAAAAAATTCTAAGTACATTTTACAAACATAAAGGTTTACATAAATGAATAAAAAATTTTCACCAAACATTGGAGTACATAGAGTAATTTATTCCATTTTTCAATATTGGGTGAAAAAAGCCCGGGCCAGGATTCGAATCGGGATGTATTGGCTGAAGCCGCCAATGCTCTACCAACTGAGCTATCCCGGACACGAACACTGGAGGACTATTTCACCCAATTAACCTCAACGATTACTACGTTGAGGTTAATTAGGAGAGTCTACGTTGGGGTTAATTAATCGTGTTTAAAAATTAATCTATTGGAGTACATAGCTATGGGGCTTGTCACCCCCCTTCTCAACACTAAAGATCAGTTTATTTGATGGGCTTTAAAAAATTTACAGAAGACTAATTTAAATAATAATAATAATAATAAAAAAAACAGTGGTAATCAATTTATAAATGGCTATTCATTCTTTTCCATTTTACAGAATGGGATGTAAAGGCTAGTGACTTGCTGTTAAGGGCTGATTTCACATTTTATTAAGTAAGATTATTTAAACATTACAAATTCAGCTAATATAAAAGTAACTTAGTCAACGCAGTCTTAGCTTCCAGGTATAACAATATATCAACTAAACAACCAATTCCTACAAGATAATGGTTTTTAAAAATGAGATTTTAAATGTAACGTTTTAAATCCAATATAATTTTAACTATTTTTTTTTCTTTTTTTAATATTCACTAAAGTGTGGCCTGCAAGTTTCGTGAATTCATAACCGGAAAGAAATGCAATTTTTGTGTATAAGTTGCAGGAAAATATCGTAAATTTCATCAATTTACCTCGGGAAAACATAAAATTTCATCACTTAAGAAAAGTAAATTTCATTGATCGACATGGAAAAAATCATGAACTTCATTGATCAAGTGCAGAAAAAAGCATATCTTGCTAATGGGGCTAGGAAAAAATAGAAAATTTCCCCGATTGGGCACGGAAAAATAGAGACTATTGTCGATCAAGCATAGAAAAATTACACATCATTTTGTGGGTCGGACGCAAAAAATCGCACATTTTGTTGATTGGGCAAGAAAAAAATTGTCATTTGTTGATGATGCTCGTAAAAATGGCACATTAAATTCATCAGTTTAAAAAAAACAGCATGTTTTCTCGGTTTATCGTGTGAAAAAAACGCAAAATTTGTTGATCAGGCAAGAAAAAATTGCAAATTTTGTCGATCAGGGACGAAAAAAATCGCTAATTTCATTGATAAGACACGGAAAAATCACAAATTTTACAATGCGCAGATAAATTGAAAATTTCGTTGATCAGCAGCAAAACAATCATGAATTTTGTCAGTTTATCAGGTGAAAAAAGTGCGAGTTTCATCTTGTTGTGTAAAAAAATGCAGATTTCATCAGTTAATACAGAAATCATAAATTTCGTTAGTCGGGCACAGCAACATTCGTATTTCTTCAATTAAGGATGGAAAAACTGCACATTTTGTCATTCGAACACCAAAAAATCGCTAGTTTTATTGATCAGATTTCTAAAAATTTGAAATTTCGTTGGTCTGAGAGAGAAAAATTGCGAGTATTTTGTCGATCAGTTTTATAATAATTACGAATTTTGTGAAAAGCTTTGTAAAAATCATGATGAATCGGCTTTTTAAAAATCGCTAAGTTCGTCGATCGGCTTTTTAAAAATCGCGAATCTTGTCGATCGGCTTCGTAAAAGACACAAATTTTGTTGAACAGACACAAAAAAATGAATTTTATTGATTATGTGCAAAAATCGTCGATGAGCTTCGTAAAAATTTCAAAAACGTGTAAATTTTCTTGATCAGGCTTGACAAATCACGAATTTCGTCGATCAAGTGCGGAAAGTGGCGAAATTTGTCGATCACAAGAAGAAAAATCCTGAATTATGTTATCAGTTTTGTAAAAATCGCAAATTATGTTGATGAGGTGCCAAAAATGATGAATTTCATCGATTGGCTTCATAAAAATTTTGCCAATCGTGTGCAAAATAATCATTGATCAGTCTTGGAAAAAACTCAATTCTGTCGATCGGCTTTGTAAAAATTGCAAATTTCGCCTATCAATTTCATAAAAATCGCGAATTTTGTTGATCAGTCACGGAAAGACAGTGAATTTTCTCAATTAGTTTTATAAAAATCGTGAATTTTGATCATGCAAAAGAAAGAATCAAAAAATCGCAAATTTCGTCGATTATGTGAAGATAATAGTGAATTTCATCTATCAGCTTTCTAAAAATTACACATTTCATTGAGCGACTTCATAAAAATATCTAATTTCATCGATCGGCTTCATAAAAATTGCAAATTCTGTCAATTAGGTTCAGAAAAATTCACTTCGTATAAAGTAGCAAAATTTATTGATCAGACGCGGAAAAAATCATGAATTTTCTCGATTGCTTTCATAAGAATTGCGAATTTTGTTGATCAGGCGAGGTTATATCACAAATTTTCTCAACTGGCTTCGTAAAAATTGCGAATTTTGTCAATTGGTTTTGCAAAATGTACAAATTTGACTGATCAGGCATGGAAGAATTACAAGTTTCTTTAATCAGAAACAGAAAACTGGGAATTTCATTGATCAAATTCAGGAAAATCTTGTTGATCGGTTTTTTTTCCCTCTCTAATTTGTTCATAAAGTTCACATTTTTTTCAGCACCAGCCATTTATGCCTGTCTTTTAGCATCTTTAATAATACAAAACTTACGCTCTTGAATAAAATCAAGGAATATTTTTACTTTTGAAAATAATTCTTGCTATATCTGTTATATGTAAAAACATGAAAACTGCTGATACAGAGATTAAAAAAAAAAAAAAAAAAGCCACAATAAAAAAAAAAAAAATTAACAGAAATTGTCAACATAAATTTCATTATTGAAAAATAACATGCCTGGAGGAGAATCGAAGCATGGGATAATTTGTAATAAGCAAATAGTAAATACATAGAAAATCTGGAGATCTTTTTTTTTTTTTAACAATGCAGTAAAGGAAAAAATAAACTTTTAAAAACACAAATTGCAAAATTACAGTCATAAAGGATCAATGGATACTGAGATTAGAAAATCAAAATAATGAGAACATTTGATTTTAAATATATAAATTGTTAATTATTTCAAAAACAAGACTTGACTTTTACTCCAATACATAAAAATACTAAAAATAAAATATAGAAAATATCAAAATAAAAACATTTTAAAAGAAAATTAAGTTAGTTTCAAAAATAGGATGCACAATTAACAATAAGCATACAATTTTTACAAAATAATTTAACTTTTTCTTTAAGGAAACACAAAAATTTTAAAAAGAAAATATTGAAAATATCAAAATATTGCAAAATTTTACACTTTAAAAGACAAACTGTTAAATTATTTTCAAAAATAGGGTTTTAAAAACAATATATATATATATATATATATATATATATATATATATATATATATATATATATATATATATATATAAATGCTTCCATGTACTTATGCAATAATTTGAAATTCGTAAACAGACAAAATAAATAAATAAAAACACAAAATAAATAAAATAAAAAATAAATCAACACTTCAAAAGTCGTTTTTATGCATCCAACCAAAAATCGACATTCAAATGAACATAAATTTTCATTATTTTGATTTAATTTGCTTTATTTTAATATTTTCAACATTGTTTATAAATTGTATGCTTTTACAACTGCATTTTTAAAAATAATTTAACAATTTATCTTTTAAAATATTATTTGAAATTTTCAGTATACTATACTTAGTATTTTTATGTACTGGAGAAAACACAAACCTTATTTCTGAAATAACTTACAATTTATATTTTTAAAACTTTTTTCATTATTTTGATTTTGTAATTTAAATATGTTTATACATTTATGGCATTTTTTTTAATTTATGGCTGTAATTTTGCAATTTATATTTTTTTAATATATTTTTGCTTTTCTTTACTATTTATTTTATTTTATTTTATTTTTTTTTTTTTTTATCGCAATTTATTTATGTATTTACCATTTACTCATTACAAACCCCTCAGCACACTCCATTTTGTATATTTTTTTACAAATAACAGTAAAAATGCCCATTTCTGTTATTATTATTTTTTTTTTAATGCGATGATTAAATTTCATTTCAAATAATTTTAAGTCCAACGCTGCTATAAATGACCATTGGACAAAAGCAAGTTTTTTTTGCTGCATGAAAAAACTGGCTTTCAGCACGTGGTCATTTATAGCAATGTTATGCTTAAAATTTCTTGAAAATTCAGAGGTTAAACATTAAAATACAATCCAAATAAAAAAATTAGGATACAAATAATAAATAAATACTTTAAATTTTTATGCATTCAACAGAAATTAGCATAATATTTTATTATTTTGATTTAATATGCTATATTTTAATGTTTTCAACATAGTTTTTATGCATTCAAAAGAAATCGGCATTCAAAATGCTCATAAATTTTTATTATTTTGGTTTAACTTGATTTATTTTAATATTTTCAATAAATTGTATGCTATTTAAACTGCATTTTTGAAAATAATTTGACAATTTATCTTTTAAAATGTGATTTGAAAATTTCAATGCACTATACTTAGTATCAATGGCAAATATAGGGGGGGACGATTGCCCCCCCCCCCCCCTAAGCCCAATAAAGGATCTGCAGAGTGACGTTAGATGCCCGCACAGAAAAGTTGTTGGTCCGAAACTCAAGATCGGTGCGACCCGACCTGGATCCCGCCAACTTTAATATATTATACTGGGACTGGGTCAGGTATGCACACTTTCAGAACCGGGTCGGATCTGATTTTTTCCAGCAGAGCTGGATCTAGACACACTGTTTTTTCCAGGTCGGGTCTGGGGTAGACTTCCTTCTTACTCATGGGTGCAAGTTTGAAATTCTGCCAAGACTGAAAATATTTTGACCCCCCCCCCCACTAACTGGGAACATAAGCACGTAACTCATGTTTTTTCCCCCGATCTTTTGATAAAATTTGCGAGTTTTCTATGATATTTTGCCGAAATTTGTGATTTTTCTACGGTTTTTAGCCGAAATTTGCAATTTTTCTACAGTTTCCAGCAGAAATCTGTCATTTTTCGATGAAATCCAAGTATTTTATATGATCTTTTGACAAAATTCGCGTCTTTTTCACGATCTTTTGACAAAAATCACGTCTTTTTCGCGATTGTTGGACAGAAATCTCATTTTTTTCCCAATCCTTTGACAAAAATCGTGTTTTCCCTGCTATCATTTGATGAAAATTGTGGGTTTTTTTTCGATCATTTCACGGAAATCGCGGTTTTTTTTCTTGATTTTTTGGTAAAATTCGCGTCTTTTCCACGATCCTTCGATTATATTCACATCTTTATTGCGATCCTTTGACAAAAATTGTACCTATTTTGTATTCTTTGACCGGAAATAGCGTCTTTTTCGCGATTATTCGACGGAAATAGTCTTTTCCGCAATCCTTTAACAGAAATCGCATCTTTGCACGATGCTTTGCCAAAATTCGCACATTTTTCACGATCCTTTGACAAAAATCGCATTTTTTCTGCAATCTTTTGATGAAAATCGTGGAATTTTTTGCAATCCTTTGACGGAAATCACGTCTTTTTCTTGATCCTTTGGCAAAATTCGCATCTTTTCCACGATCCTTTGACAAAATTCACGTCTTTCCCACGATCTTTTGATTAAATTCACGTCTTTTTTGCGATCCTTTGACAAACATTGCATCTTTTTCACAATTCTTCGACCGGAAATAGCACCTTTTTCGCAATTCTTCGACCGGAAATAGCGTCTTTTTCGCGATTATTCGACGGAAATAGTCTTTTCCCGCAATCCTTTAACAGAAATTGCATCTTTTCACGATGCTTTGCCAAAATCCACATATTTTTCACGATCCTTTAACAAAAATCGCGTTTTTCCTGCAATCTTTTGATGAAAATCGTGGAATTTTTTGCGATCCTTTGACGGAAATCGCGTCTTTCTCGATCCTTTGGCAAGATTCGCATCTTTTCCACGATCCTTTGACAAAATTCACGTCTTTTCCATGATCTTTTGATTAAATTCACGTCTTTTTTGCGATCCTTTGACAAACATTGCATCTTTTTCACAATTCTTCGACCGGAAATAGCATCTTTTTCGCGATTCTTTGACCGGAAATAGCATCTTTTTCGCGATTCCTCGACTGGAAATAGCATCTTTTTCGCAATTCTTTGACTGGAAATAGCATCTTTTTTGCGATTCTTCGACTGGAAATAGCTTTTTTTGCGATTCTTCGACAGGAATAGTGTTTTTACTGCAACCTTTTGACAGAAAACACATCTTTTTTGTGACCCTTTGACAGAGACTGCATCTATTTTGCATTCTCTGACCAAGATGACGTCTTTTCCGCAATCTTTTAACAGGAATCGCGTTTTCTTCACAAGCTTTTGACAAAAATCGCGCCTTTTTCCGCAATTCTTTGATGATATTGGTGTTTTTGACGATCTTTCGACAAAAATAGCGTGTTTTTATGATCCTTCGACAGGAATCGCATTTTTTTCTGCAAGCTTTTGACGACAAACGTGTCTTTTTTTGCAATCCTTTGACAGAAATAGCACTTTTTCCCCCCACGATCACTTCACGAAAATCATGTTTTTTTCCAGCGATCTTTTGCCGAAAAGCGTGTGTTTTTCCGCGATCCGCTTCCGTCTCGTTTCTGTCCTCGAAAATTTTTAAAAGACGGAATTCCGTCTCAGGACGGAAGAACTTGCACCCATGTTCTTACTAGAGGTATACATGGGCCAACATTTTCAAGCCCAAACTCCATTCGGTATAAAAGCTAAACGCTCGATCTGGTATCGACACAGCCCCTATGCTGTGGCGGTCCTACGAGGCGGAGGGAACGATGAAGTCCCCTTCCCCCTTGGACTAATAAAGGGTTTACAAAGTGACATTATGCATCCTCATGAGAAATAACTTGGGGGGGGGGGGTGAAGCTCGAGCCCGTCATGGCCTGGCATGGGTCGCGCCAGTGTAAGTCCACGAGACTTGGACTGGGTAAGGTTTTCTCTCATTTTGAATCAGGTTGTGTCCTGATTTTGCTTTTTTTGGAGATTCTAGATAGTGTGATAAACATTATTAGCCCAACTGCTACCTGTGCAGCTAAACGTTCGGTATGTCTCTGATCTGAATTTCTTCGAAGGATCGCAATCAAAACTGGTTCAACCATTCTCGCAAGAGTAAAAATCGAATCTGTAACTGACTCAAATCCGAAATGTATGACAATCTAACCCGATGCGCTAAGCGCAGCTAAAAAGTAAAAGTCAACCCGACCAACAACAAAATGTAGTAGTTGACTGAACCCAAAAGTGAAAAATTAGAAATTAATTTGAACCACAGCAAACAGTAGAAGTAAACCAGACTCAAACACGACCCAAGTACAAATTAACCCGACCAGGATCAAAAAAGTGGAAGCAGACCGGACCCAAACCCGACCCACAGCAAAAAAGTGGACGAAACACGACCCGCATTTAAAAAAAATGAGATCCGAGCCGTGCTGGAGTTTCTAAATTTCTAAAATCACCCTCCCCCCCTTGAGGACTCTCCAGATCCACCCTTGCTTAGTTGCACAAACCTTGCTTTTGAAATAAGTTAAAATTTGAATTTTTAAAACTTTTTTTTTATTCTTTTGATATTTGAGTATCTTTGTACATTGATGGTAAATTTTTTAATTTACCAATTTTTTAATTTCACAATGTATATTTTTTAAAATGTATTTTTGCTTTCCTTTACTATTTTATTTATTTTTTCTTTATCTCAGTTTATTTATATATTTACCATTTACTTATTACAAATCTTCCACCCTAACTCAATGTGTATATTTTTAAAAAAATAACTTTAGAATGCCAATTTCTGTTGAAAAATTTATTTATTATTATTATTATTATTATTTTGAAATATTTAAACTTAATTAAAAAAATTAATCCCAACGCTTCTATAAATGACCATTTGACAAAGACAATTTTTTTTTGTTGCACGGGAAAAAAAAAAAAAAAAAAAAAAAAAAAAAAAACTTGTTCTTAGCAAGTGGTTATTTATAACAATGTTATGCTTAAAAATTTTTGAAAATTCAGAGATTAAACATTAAAATATAATCCAAATAATGAAATTTTTAACAAAAATCGGTATTCCAAATATCATTTGTAAAAAAAGAAAAAAAAAAGAGAGAAAGAAAGAGAAATGGGGGGGGGGGGGAGAAAAGAAGATAATTTGTAATAAGCATATTGTCAATACAAAAATTAAATAAACGGAGATAAAAAATTTTGAAATGTCAAAGTAAAACAGATATTCATTTTTAAACATACACACTGCAAAATTACAATCATATGGGATAATTATCAGTCAGTATCTTTTTTTATGTAAATATTGTAGTAGTATAGTTTAATATTTTTAAGACCGAATATTAAAGTAAGCAAGGGCTGATCCAGCCCTCCTTTTAGAAAAGGATCATGGCTCCTTTTTTTGGTGAGGTGGGGGTCATGTCTCTTAATAGGTAAGCAATTTTTATATTGAAGATTGTCGCCACGTCCAAAATAGCTAAATTTCTGTTACTTTTGGGAAGTTAATTTCATTCATAACAATAAAGTTCTATAAATATTCGTAAAAATATAAATACATAAATTTTTTCAGATGCCAAGAAATTGAAAATTTTTCCGCTTTCATATAAAAATCAAACAATCATTCAAGAAATTATGTATTTTATACACATTTTTAAGGTTTGACAGTTACAAAAAGCCGTCTTGAGGGAGCAATTGACAGTCATGGCCTAAATTCAGTTTAAAATTCTACAATTTATGGAGATTTCATGAAACTATCTTTGCCTTTATTGAAAAATGGAAAACGTTAATCAATCGCATTTTCTCTGAATAAATGTATCTTGCATCTAAAATTAAAATATACTTCATGGACACGTCAGAAATTACCTACTTTGGGTTTAAGTTCAGCTTTAACAAAATCAATATATATTTTATTTTTTAAATTTCCTTAAACACTTTCTTTGTTCAGATGGAGTTTATGACCCCCCCCCCCCCCTGAATTCACCACTCAAAGTAAGTGCAATAAATCTTGTAAAAGTTTTGTTCCTCTCATAATTCTGGAATAATAAAGCAAAGACTTAGTTTTGGGTATACATACAAAGTTATTTGATGTGCAAAAGGCTTTTGTACATTTTACAAAACATTATTTAGCCAAAGAATCTTTAAGCATTTTTACAGCATTTATAAGCAGTATGTATTACTTCTTTATCCACAGTGAATGGATTAATTAATACCTAACAAATTTACTGGTCCATAAAATGTAAAACAAATTGTCGTTTTTTTCGATTTTATATGGCTTAGACCAACTGAAGTTTTCTGCTCCTTTTTGGTGAAATTATACACAAACCTCAATGCAGATCTTTATTATAATATACAGTGTAATAAGGCTATTATAATGCATTATGCATATTTTAATGCACAATTTTGGCATTTTGATATCGGATATTATTTATATCTAATTGTTCTGCCATAATGTGTCTTATTCTCAGAGCATTTACATTCAAGGATGCAAGTTATATTAACTAGAATACATAGTATAAACATCTGGAAAAATTACATCATTAAGCACTGACCTCCTGGTTATTTTTTAATACCTCACAAAATTAATCGTCAAACTAAGCCTATAGGCTTAGTTTGACTCATATATAAATGTTTGATATATTAGAAGAAAGTTTCATAATCAAACATAAAACTACATTATTAAATAAAAATGAATAGTACTTACATTATCTTTACTTGCTGCTTTATTATTATTACACAAATCAACGTGGTTAGGAATGCGACGAGCTTCCGCTGTTTACAAACTAAAAACATGGCTGACACGGACACATCTTCGCTTCACTTCCCCTACAGAGAAATTTCGTAAGTACTGTTGCCGCGTTCGCGCGATGAAGTTCTCGTAAGCAGATTATTGCTGTCATAAAGCAGTCAAACTGGAGAATAACAGCGGTGCGTTCTTTAATAGTTTGATGCTGTTAATAAACACATATTGTTGAAAAGCGGGCTGTTTTATTACAATTATTTTTTTACAGTGCAGATTTTTGCTGTCATAAAACAGCTAAACTGGAGAGAAACAGTGATGCGTTTTTTAATAGTTTGATGCTGTTAATAAACACATTTGGTGGAAAAGCGGGCTGTTTTATTACAATTATTTTTTACAGTGTACATACAAAATTTCAAGTGGATCGAATATTTTTATCATGAGTTATCGCGTTACGCACGAACGCACGTACATGCAGGACGGACGGGCACATAAGCTCTCCGGCTATGATAGCCTGTGAGCTAAAAAGGAGTCTTTTGAATTGAAGGTAAAAGTTGACCTAACACTTTGAATTGATTTGCGGATACGATTCTTTTGTTGTTGCGGGTATTCTATTATGTTCAGAGATACAATATAAAAAAGTTGTTTTCAGGGTTAGGATAAAAAAATCTTATTGGTCTTGAAGATGAAATAATTTTCTTTTTTATTACTAAAAGTATATCTTTTTATTTATTTATATTGTTTTAATGTGAATACGAACATATAATTTAGACATTTTTGATTAAAATATTAATTCGGTCTCTAATTGGCGAAATTGGATCTACTAAGAGCGACTTCCAGATGAATTGATTTGCGGATACGATTCTTTTGTTGTTGATGTTGTTGCGGGTATTCTATTATGTTCAGAGATACAATATAAAAAAGTTGTTTTCAGGGTTAAGATTAAAAAAAAGTTCTTGGTTTTGAAGATGAAATAATTTTATTTTTTTATTACTACAAGTATATATTTTTATTTATTTGTATTTTTTAATGCGAATACGAACATATAATTTAGATATTTTTGCTTAAAATATTAATTCAGTCTCTGTTTGTCAAAATTGAATCTACTACGAGCGATTTCCACTTGGTTATATTCCACTTGGTGCTTCATGGAATTACACATCCACAAATCTTTAATCAAAAGTACTTCCCTTATGTATCGCATGCAGAGCAAGGTTTTACAAACCCGTACAAATAAATACGTACTTTGTAAAAAGTACTTTGAATCCAAATGAATCACTATGAAATTTATTGGAATCCAAGGATAAAAATGACTGAACATTTTGAGCGCAAATTCATTAGCTACAGGTCAAGTAAAGGCATGACGAGTGATTTATGATTTGTTATACATGAATATTTAAATGTCTTCTTTCTTTCTTGGCTTTCTTTCTTGGTGACGTCACAATGACGTCACTGTGAGTCACTTTGGTCACATCACATCTGTGACGAAAATGCCACGACTGAGTAACGTCACATTGTGACTAAGATGTGACTTTCTAAAAATTTTTTAGAAGATTACAAATATTCTTCAAAACATATTATTTACTGTAAAAAACATGTTTCTGGCAATTTATGTATCGTCGCTTTTGTCACAGTTTCGTCACAATGTTAATGCCAAAGTAGTCACAAACGATACACTTTTCACAAATTGGTCACAAAGTGGTCACAATGTGACGTCACAAAAAGCTCTAAAATGGCCATAACGACTTCACATTTTAGTCACTGTGACTTCACATCGACGTCATGTGACGTCACATCGACAATCGATGGTCACCAAGTCACAATGTGACTTCGCAACGACGTTGCAATGACGTCACCATGTCTTACGGGACCTATAGTTGTCGTCCAGCCCTTCCATTTGTCCGTCCGTCCGCATATAACAACGCAAAAACTATCCAACCGAATCATTTGAAAATTAAAAAATATAACCACTACATAATTTTGTCGAATTATTTAAAATTTTATGAAAATCGGATGCATAGATCAATTACAGGTATTCCGTTACATTACGGTCAATGATGAAAAAATGTTGAAATTGCATTTTAATGGTGTTACACACATTTGAATATAATAAAATGCATATGCATCTATGAACTACATATTATAATATACATTCTGCACAATCTGTGGTTTAAAGAAAATTTTTTATTAATTTACAAGGCCACAGAAAAGTATTCCATTACGTAATGGTATAGGGAAACATTGTTTAGTGCGCGTTTTAATTGTAATTAAATATTTAACATTTTATGAGATTGATATACGTTGCTACAAGTTATTTTCTGTATGAAAGAAAGCAGATAGTATTTACAGGGACACACAAAAAGATTTTTTCTGCTATACTGTATCCGAAGTACTGTCTACTATAACAGTAAGATCTGAATATTTTTAGAACTTCGTTATCGTACGAACGCACCTCATTTGCAACAATTTTTTTTTAATGCTACGTGAACGCCGTGAAGTCACGGTTAACATTTATATTTGCCAGTAACTTTAATTAACTCTGTAACGAATTGGAAGACTTTAAGGATGTATTCGAAAAAATATATATTTCCACCTTCAATAGCTCGAAATTTTCCGATACATGTTCAGATTCATTTTTAAACGTAAAAACAAGAAACTTGCTGAGGTGATTTAAGAGATGTGTTAGGTGCCGCTGGATTTCATTTCTCTCTCTATTGATTATAATTTCATTTATAAACAATTATTTTCTCGGTATGAACCTTTTTAGCTCACAGGCTATCATAGCCTGAGAGCTTATGTGCCCGTCCGTTCTGTATGTACGTTCGTATGTTCGTGCGTAACGCGATAACTCATGATAAAAATATCCGATCCACTTGAAATTTTGTATGTAGGTA
Source organism: Maratus speculifer (assembly GCA_964019185.1). Taxonomy (NCBI): domain Eukaryota; kingdom Metazoa; phylum Arthropoda; class Arachnida; order Araneae; family Salticidae; genus Maratus; species Maratus speculifer. The sequence goes on along the minus strand of OZ025299.1, from coordinate 66,905,397 downwards.
TATCCTGACAAGGCGCTTCCCTGATTAGTTTTTGGAGTTCATTCGATATGTATAAGAGGGGGACGGGGGGCTCATGCCCCTCCCCTTAGTTGATATAAATGGGATTTTCATGCAGAATTAAGTTTTCGTTCAAAATTTAGATTAGGATCATTCTGATGAGGCGATTCCGTGACTGTTATTAGGTGTTCATTGAATAAGTATAAATAGGGGGAACAGGGGTTCTAATGCCCCCCCCTTAATTTATATAAATGGGTTTTTCAAGCAGAATTTTCAGATTTCGTTCAAATCTCTGAATAGTTTTGGAAGTTTAATGGTTAAGTATAAAAGAGGGGGATAACTCCTTTTAAATTATATAAATGCTAAATGGGTTTTTATTAAGAATTATCTCATTTGCTCTGAATTTTGGATATAGATTTTTATATGATAAAGCATGTCTTTGATAGTATAGGAGGTTCAATGATTAAGTATAAAAAAAGAGGAAAGGGGAGAGCTGGTCCCCCTTATTTTTTTTTCGAACGGAATTAACTCTTGAAAATATAAGGCTTTAATGTACAATTAGTATTTGTAGCCTGTGAGCTCAATGCCATCAGTTTAACTGGGCAGTATTCTTTATTTTCGTTCTCAGATCTCTTGCTTCGGAAAATTCACTTCAAAGTGCCAAATTTAACAGCATTTTCTGTAATATTTTCTTCCTTTATCGAAAAATCGACATGCACAGCACATTGTACAGTTTCTAAATAAGAGAATTTGCCAGTTTGATGCATTTTAGAGGAAAAATGAATTAGAAAATAAATAGCAAAATAAGCAGTTTGGATTGGAATGCACCCTTAAACAAAAGAGTGTTCTGAAAAGCCTTTAAAACCTTTATTGTAACGGATTTACGTTATATAATTATGAAAGTTTATAACTTACCCAGTCAGGCAGTCTTGAAGGCATTTTGAAATCAAGATTTAAATAATATTTACTTTAGGAAGAAATAAGTAATAGTGCCGCCATTTATTGTTTTTGTTCAGCTCCATAGGAAAAAAAAATCTGTAATTTTTAAAAAAAGAATAGAGATCCACATATGTGCCCTTCATGCCATGGTGGCGCCATAGTTTGCCCGACGGGGGGGGGGGGGCTGTATCCTGGACAGGGGGGGGGGCAAAATCATAATATATATTGAAGGCCCCGGAGTATTGGGCCCGACCCTAAAAAAATGTTAGGTTCGTAAATCCACAATCAGAAAAAAATTATCCACAATATAATGTAGTTTAAAAAAAATAGCATTTAGCATATGATCATAACTTCAATATAAATTTTATTTGTTTAATTGAGAAATAAACATGTTTAGAGTCATTCATGTATTATCCTGCGTAGTCATGTATGTAGATTTTTATTTTAAGAAATTCGGATTTTTTTTTCTTTTTTTGTTTTTTCCAAGAAAGATCGAGTATCTGAACTCGAATTACAAGAACCAAAATTCAGTCAGAAACCGATTCGTACCCAAAATAAATAGTTTAATCAATCCGACATAACAAAAGGAGTTTCATATTTTGACACAACCCATTAGGCTGAAATTCAAAAGTCAAAATATTTTCCCCGACGACATATTATGAATTTTGACCCCAATGGGGGGGGGGGGCATATGCTCTCCTCCCGGACCCCCGTCTGGTGCCGCCCTTGCCTTCATGTCTGAAATTATTAAGCGGAGATATTGGATAAACAAATGAATCTATAATTTAGACTTATTTTCCTTCCAGATTTACCAATTCCGCCGAAATAACAGCAAAGAACTAGTGTTGAAATGTCTATGAAAATGCTCCCTTTTAATGATAAACATATATTTTTTTCTAAAAAATTATTATTATACATTTCGAAATTGTTTATTATGCATCTATACAATTTTATATAATATTTAGGTTTACTGGAATTGTTAAAAGAATATTTTTTTACTGGCCAAAATAGGTTAGATATACGTATTTTATATTTTTGCTATTTTATTGCTATTTTATTCATTTATGTTTTCTTTTTCACATAGAGTGAAGGAAGATGCCATTTTGATTCTGATATATGTTTATGTGAGTTGTTATGTTAGGATTCATATATCATTAAAATAAAATTGGTACCTAAGTCCACTCATAGTTGGGGGAAAAAAGAAATATTTTCGTTTGCATGAAAGACAAATTTTAATGGTGTGAAACCCCAAATAATTGGTATCTTAAGGCTTTTTTTCTTTCGTTGAAACCACTATTACAATAATAGAAATTCCTTTTATACTTTTATTTGAAAGGATAGGAGATACACTAAAAATTTAATGATGGCAAAATGTTCCAAATTCATACACTACATTAATAAAAATTAATTTCTTTAATAAATATGGTGAAAAATTTGAATAACTGACATAAAGTGAACCAATGTCTGACACTTTAGTTGAAAAGGTAAAGAAAAAAGTGTGTAAATGTGATCGAGATAGACCAGAAGGTTTTGTTAACATTCCTTTCAAAGTACTTTATCCTTGAATTAAAAATACCGAATCTTTAATTTCTAATTATTAAATCCTTAATTTTTTCAATAAGAACATAGATGGTAGCACCATGAAATTTAATTTTAAAATTATTGGCCTTTCAAGTAAAATATTACATGTGCAAACTTTTAAAAAATATAATGGGGTAGTAATAAACAAACTAATACTTGCACGCCCTCTTGTAGTGAAAAAAAATTAATTAAGAGGGAGCGAAATGGATGCTTAGTAATGTATTGTCCAAGAGCTTTAAATTTATATGTCGCATGAAAAAATCCACATATATGATGCATACATACAATTATATGTTATATGATGTATACATACGATTATATGTCATATGATGTATACATACAATTATAAGTCGCATGAAAAATCTGCCCTCACCCCCATGGAGAAAAGCCCCTAATTGTCTACTGCCGAAATAGACCTTACCAATCAAAAGAGAGTCCCTGTAATATTGTAACCCTTTCGACCAAGCTTTCAAAAGGGGGTCGAAGCACGCTGTAGCTGAGTTAGGAAATTGCTTAAAATACACAAGTTAGAGCCCAGAGAGATAAAGAAAAGCATCTTAGAAATTAAGGGATGTTCATACTATTAAAAGGTGGTCGAAGAGTTTTCCTATGTATATATCATATGAAGTGTTCAGAAAGATTTAGGAATCACCTTCCCGCGGGTTTTGTCCACTGTATCACATCCCGGACTTCACTCAACGCCTCTTTGAAATATTTATATTTAATAAGTAATATTTGTCTGATTTCTTCATTAAAAAAAAAAAAAAGAAAAAAAAAGAAATCTAAAATTATATTTTTTGTGGAAAACGCTACCAATTTAAAAATTTGTTCGCCCCCCACCCCCCCCCCCCACAAAAAAAACAGTGGTCACGTTTTAAACAAACACATAAAAAATAGAGTTTAATGGTGAAATAAAAAGTAATTTATTTAGCATATACACGTGTACAAGAAAACAGAGACAAATTTAAACAAATGGGTATGTTTAATTTAATCATAAAATTCTTTAAATTTCATTACTAAGCGTAATACAAATTTTTAACTATCTTTCTTCAAAAGATATAGTTGGATAAGATACATTTAAAGAAAATGTATAAGCTAAGCAATCATGGTAGTGTGGAGTGCTAGAAAAAAAAGAGAGAGAGAGAGAGGGCATTTATAAAAGAATTGTTTTAAATTTGTAATCTAATAGCATAGTTAATGGAGCTAGATCTAAGTTCGTTACTCACGTTTAAGCAGGTCTAGTTGAGAAAATAAGCGCTTTTTACACTTTCTCATTTAACTCATAATGTCTAACACAAAATTAAAAAAAAAAAAAAAAAAAAAAAAAAAGATTTTTGTTAAATTAGACTAAGCATGAAATTTTATAACTATGTTACCTAGCAAAAACAACTCGTTGAAACTTTTTTCATATCGATTAAATATCTTTGTAAAGGTGCTTTGCATTAAAATATAAAGTAACATGAAATATAATTGAAATGTTACATATTTAAAGTGAGATACACTATCAAGAGAGTACCCCGTAAACGAGAGTGAACCTGTGAACGCCAACGTATAACATGTAGCACACGGTAAAGCATAATGTTAACGTACATAAGTTCCGCCCACACCTCTTCTAACAACAAAAGATAAATGAAACATTTGCTTTTCCTTTCCAATAAAGAAGACTTTAAATTTATTGATCTCCGTACAGGAATTGAAGCAAATCATTACTTACAAACCAAAGCAATATAGTGATGTTTCTTGGTGGGTGGCGGGATTGAATCTCAATATTGGAGAATTCGAGACCTCAAGAGTAACTCAGTATCAACACCTTAAAGAAAAAAAATATAAATAAACAAAAAAGTTTCGCTTCATATTGGACTAAGAAAATTTGGGACATGAAGGGTATACACGAACAATCGCAAGCCAATGTTAAACCAATGGAAACGTTCTTTTTAAATTTCTCGTCTGCATTTCAATATTTTTACATGTTTTTCTTCTTTTGCAGAAAATATAAGATGTCAATGTCTAACGAGACACTTTTATACATTTTCGATTTAGATCGATTATTATTAATTTTTTTCATTTTCCAACGAACGCTGCCATTGGCTTAACATTAGCTTGCGAGTGTGTTTGGCTTAGTAATATGGGCCCTTAAGGGGAGTCCTTACTTGAAAACACTCCCTCCGCAATGATAATCCTTATGAGCAAGTTGTTTTGGAATTTCTCGTGTAATTTTGCATATTTTTAAACTTTTTTTTATTTCTTTTTGCATAGGATAGTTGAGCTTGGTCTCTAATATGGCTAATTTTTTTTTTCGATATCGGTTGTAATTTTTTTTTTAACAAGGGTACTTTCACTTTCGAAACCGGCTTTGATAGTGAAAGTACCTTTATTAAAAGAATCTGTAACCGAAACCGAAAAAGTAAAAAATAGTCACATTAGAGATCGAGCTCAGCTATACTATGCAAAAAATATCGTTCAAAATTAAACGAGAAATTCAAAAACAACTTGTCCATAGGATTAACATTACGGAGCGGATTTTTTCAAGTTAGTGAAGAATTCCATTAAGAGGCACTGACAGCTGACATATTAGATTTTTTTTTTTTTTTTCGCGTTGGATTTTAGATGGGTTGGTCTCATTTCTTATAGGTGTGATTTTTCTTTAATAAGTCATGTGAAGGTGGACTTGACTTTCCAGAAAGTCCTTAATATGAGGCATTTCTCCATGACAATGACTCATTTACAAAATTGCTAATCCTCAACAAAATATCCAATGTGAAAGTAAATAATGTTGTGTATGTTGAAAACTCCAAAATTGTGTAAAATGTCATATTCGATGAAAATCATTATCTGCTGTAAACACTGGAAATTATTGATTAAAATTTTACTGTCTAAATTTCACAATGAGCCAAACAAAAGTTCGAATGAAATGCGATTTATTTCCGCCCGATGGCATCAGAAAGATTTTAAACGATCGCGACTCACCAAGACTCGACTTTGCGGTCGTGGGTCGGCTGTCAGAGTGAGTAGTTGGTCGCAACTAGACGCGTCCATTTGTTTTCGCCATCTGGATTCGCGTGGTGAACAAGAGAGGGGGGGGGGGGTCGGTCATCTCCCATTGTTCGGCTGCCGTCATGAATGTTTCATTGGCAGCGGTGCCAGATCGTATCGCGGCAGCTCTCTGTCAGCGTAATCTGGTGCCGCGATCTAAAAGGTGCGCTACAGTCAGCGGCTACAGTTACCTGACGTCACTGGATAGGCCCGGTCCGGGTATGCTTCATGTCCCATATTTCTCTGTCTCTTAGTAGACTTTTTTCTTCTGCGTTTGAGCATCAAACATTGCGCAAAATATCAGGTAGATTACTCTTTGTATGTAAAGTAAAGAAACATCATTTGTCAAAGATGCTCTGGATTTCCTTTCTTTAATTTCATTTTGAGTAACATGTTTTACCGTCTTTGTTTGAAATGTGATTCTTTATTTATTTAGATTTTTACGGTTTATAGTTATGCCACATCACTAAGCAAGTCTTTAAAACAGATATTAAAACATTTTTCAATAAAGTGTTACATAAAACTAATAGTTTTTATCACGATTTGTGTTTAAATCATAATAAGTATTGAGTATCAGATGTAAAGAACAAGAGAAAATGTAGAAAATAGTATTTCATTGTCAATAAATTAAGATACGCCGATTACTGAAAATAGTTTGACTGTGTTGTAAACGAAGCATAAATAAAGCATATTTTTTCACATTTCCTGACATTATACATTTTGAGCAAGACCGCTGCATAAGATTTTAGCATCTTCCTTGTCATATTAAAAAATACTTGTCATTTTCTTTCGAATGTCCTTTGAAGTCAGTGTTGAATTGAGACATTTTTTCAAGGGAGTCTCCCCACCCCCCCCTCCTGGGGGGCTATTATTAGAATTCTAGGAGGAAATTGCACACTTGGACCACTAAAGTGCTGGGGGCGAAATTTCATACCAGAGGAGGGAACTGGGGGGATTCTTCACTCACTGGAAAACACCCATTCCGTAATGTTAAATCTTTAGGCAGATTGTTTTCAGATTTCTTGTTAAACATTTTTTTTCTTGGCGTAAAGTAGATGAGTTCGATCTTTACTGTGATTAATTTTTACTTTTTCGATTTTCGTTACAGATATTTTTATTAAAGGCACTTTTAATTCTTCAACTGATTCTTAAAGTGCATGTACTTTTATTTTAAAAAATCTGAAACCATGGCCTGCAACCATGGCCTGGAAAAATAGCCATGTTAGAGATCAAACTCAGCTATACTATACAAAAAACCATCGTTTAAAAACATTCAAAATTATATGAGAAACTCGAAAACAACCTGCTCATAGAGTTAGCATTATGGAGCGGGTATTTTCACTTCGGTGAAGAATCCCATTGACAGGTTATTAATCCCATGCCCATGCAATACCATGCAGTACCCAGATTCAAGTCCCGGCTTGGACACTTTTTCAGTATGTTGGCTGTACGCCTTTTAAGCAATTAAAGTTTAAATATATATATATTGAATACCGAGGCGTGAGAAATTTTCTACAGAAAAAAAATCCAATAATTATGTAGATTTATTTCATCGATGCTGTATTTTAATTTAGTTGAAGCTTTGCTAACATATGTAGTGAAAAGTGCCAGGCAGGGTATCGTTCTAAATGGTTCAGATTTTAGGACGTCGGTGCGCTATACCGATGGCTCGGATTCGAGTCCCGGCTTGGACACATTTTCCCTCTTTTGGCTATATGCCTTTAAAGCAGGTAAAATTTGAAATAATATTGAATGCCTAGGCGTGAGAAATTTTCTATAGAAAAAATTTTCCAATACTTACGTAGATTGGAATTATTATTTAATATTTCTACATTTATTAACAATCAGTAATATATATAGACCCGTATTTACACATGCATAATATTTTATTGTAATACCCATACATAAAAATCATAAACAGATACAGTATATTATAAATGTCAAATAAGAGACATTTCATCGATTGTCACATAACTCTCATACAGTCACGTGTTGATACGTCAGTGGTCAAGTGGCTGTCGAAATCACATGCTGATTATTTTTTTTTGTATATAAAATGTGTGCTATTATTATAAAAAATATCGGAAGCTGATTAAACGTAAATAAAAATCAGAATGAACATTTCATTAGTGCACAGGGAAGTTTTGAATTCTGCGTCTACCAAAATATTTGCTATCTGTCACATAACTCTCACAGGGTAATGACCCTGTTTGCTTGCACGCCAGTTGCCACTATTATTTTCTAATAATCTTCGTGTGAATTAATTACAGATTTTTTGTCCTTATTAACACAAATATTATTATTAGGAGTTAGGGTTGAGAACTGGTTCAATATCACGTGTGTTCGTCACCCCTGTACAAAAATAATTGTAAATTTACGGGTATTTTACCGTAAAATGCTCCAGTGTATTTGCGGAGAATGTCCTTTTTCCCAAATAAATGGTCGAATCCTGTAAATTTCATGTTTTATATAAAATATAAACGTTTATCTATAGAAAGCTTGTTAATCCAAAAGGAAAATCCGTTTTTTTATATGTCTCTCCTTGCAATGTTGCCAGTGGGCTATATTTTTTTATTCATATTTCTTGATTCGCACCACTATTTTGCAACGGTAGTATTCCTCTTTTTGCCTTAACTAATATGTCATTAAATAAGGAGAAATTCACCATCTTAAAAATGTGATGCCAATTAAGAAACAGCAATTTAACAAAAAAGTTACCATGTGATATCTGCGGCATTAAAATTACTGCAGGGATTTATTGCAGTGTATTATTCCATTTCTTTGTTTTCATATGGCAATACTACTCAATCTACGCTGTGAATTACGAAAAAAACGTACTCTGTAGAAAACTGTCTCTTTCTTCCTACATTTTCTATTTCATAGGGCTGGGACAAAAGCTTCGTTTTTATATCTTTTACTTCCGGGTCACATGAGTATTTCAAGCATAATGATGCAATAGACGTCGCATGTAAATGTTGATGCTATAACAGACGCATGTCTTATAACATATATGGATGAAACAACGATTTTTAGCACCACAGGACCATTTATCAGGGTTTTTTCTCCTTTATTTAAAGAAATAATTAATTAATGAAGCGTTTTATTTGTCATGTTTTCTTTAATAATAAATAAACTTTTTGTTGCTCTAACCAGCATAACGCATATCGCCACTATTCACTGCTATGAGTTTCGCAGAGATATGTTTCCGTAAACATTACCGTCTATCGACTTAACCCATTTCTAATAGAAATAAAAATGTTCATGAATTTCGTTTGCAGTCCATCTGTTTGTTTGTTTGCTGTCCGTGCTCTGACTCATATATTTATAGTCAGATTACTCTGTAATTCATAAATGTTATTCAACTTTTTATGGCATGTCAGTGTTTGAAAAAGAACTGTGTAGTATTTTGCTTCGACGATTTTCCGAAGCATGCTCGTTTGACCTGTACAAGACGAATGCTAGTCGTCGACGAACAATTCAGACAATTTCTACAGAAGATAGCGTTCCTCAAAAAGTAGAACAAAATCTATTCGTAAGTTCACGAATTGTTTCCTAAAACACCCATATTTCTCAATCCACAGTCTGGAGAATTGTGCACAACAGTGGACTGCATTCCTTTTATCTGCAACATGTCCAAGCATAAGAATCTACAATGGGGAGATTACAATAAGCATATTGAATTCGCAAGGTGGTAGTTTATTTTACAAAAATTCAAATTACACATACACACACAAAAAGATGGCTCCCATGTGAACGTTAACAGTTTTTGCTTGGCAGTCAATGTGTTAAAAGGACTTGTTAACGAAACACTTGTTTCATTGTAGACGAACTTAATAGGAAGAATTGTTGTTGCAGAAGGATGTGTTAGGCTCGCCACAGACTACAGAGGCATGCGTCAAAAAGCGTGCAACATGACGCAGTCAAACAGGTTTTTTCTTTGTTATCGGGATGAAATTGTCGCATGTCTCACCTTTTTTCATTCAACGTTTCACTAGTGTGTGGCGGCCTTAAAGATACACCTGGTATATTTGAGACGATGCGCCAGACCATACAGCGTCAATGTAATGCATGTCTCTAGGCGTCTGTCATTTGAGTATCGCCTGTAGTAGTATTTGTCGTAAATGTGTAACATGTATGGAAATACAATGTAAATAAAATGTTGCAGAATAGTTTTTATTATTATTCTTGTATTATATATAAATTGCAATTCTCTCTAGCAGCCTCGTATGGCGTGTGCGATCCCAAGTTCCCATCTGATTATTTATTCTTTTTATTACAGATCATATACGGGCTGCACAAAGTATTTATATATTTTTCGACTATAAATTGTAATTGCTGGAATTGAATCTTCACATGCATTATTTGCAAATTATTTACTTGCATGTTTCATATTATTAAACGAACATGAAATTAGATATGGTGCTTTATTTTAAGTGTATCATTTCAATATGGTTTGTAAGAGCAGCATACAGATATTATGAAATGTAAAAAAATGAATGGAGATAAAATGTTCTAGATAATTATTAAACACTCTAAATACGGTCAGAAACAGAAAATTTGACAAGATAGTTACTCTTAAGTCGTAAAAGTTCGTACAGAACAATTTCTAAATAATAATAATAATAATAATAATAATATAATGATCAAATGCGCGAAACTTTCTAAAATAGCGCTACCGAAGCGCTTTCAAAAATTCTTTGAAAACTATAATACATTGGTGAAAACAATTAAAGGGAAAAATTGTTTTTTACATTTAAAAAAGCAACAAAGAAAATAAAACAAACTTAGCAAAAATATGTTCCGATATAAGACCAATGTATGGGAAAACAAAAATGGGCACAAACTGCACACTAAATAAGGAAACTGGAAGCTGACCGACGCCCTGTAAGTCAGAGAAAAACATGTCTAATAAGATGTATGATCGCTTTCAAAAGCTACATAACTCTAACATCGGTGTTTCATACTCTTTACCAGGGTCCTTATGAATTCCTGTGAGAACTGTTCGCACTCTTGCAAAAAAGCAGCCTTGAGCTCATCGATAGTAGTTAGAACTGGTCTTCCAGCTGCAATTGACCATCCAAGAGCGTCCTATACATGTTCGATTGGATTAAGATCAGGGGACATAGCAGGTCACCTCATTCATTGAATATCTTCCGATTCGAACTATTTGTCCACCAACTGAGCTCTATGCGGACGGGCGTTATCGTCCATAAAAAGGAAATTTTGTCCATATGCTCGACTCGCGGGTATTCATATGAGAATACGTATTGAGTTGCTGTCCAGACTGAATTGCGACCCATCACTGAAGAGAACCAGCCCACAACTATCCTCTGTCCAAGGCATGTGTTATCGGTACCATACTAGACGAGTCTTTTTGGGGTTAACAGTCAATAGGATGCAGAGCAGACTGCAGGGCTCCTAGCATGCAGGCCATCTGAATTAAATATCTGGGTGTCTTTTATCCGTGAAATGGTTGCTCTTGTTACATTATACAGGAGACGAGACAATTGTGTCACTGTCACGTACCTATCTCTTTTGTCTAGAAGTATCAAATAATGGTTTTTAGCCGGCGTTATTGCGCTTTTGCGGTTGGCGGACCACTGTTCCCGTCTCTATAACTTGTGTCCACTGAGTGGACACTACTTTTAAAAACCTCGAGGCCTTACAGCAGGTTGCTGTGATTGGCCAGCCACGAATCTTCCAAAAATCTGCCATCTTGTGGCATCATCTGGACTATGAGGACTAACCATACTAACGATGGGTAAACAAATATATTCAAAAAACAAGGATTGGGTTAGACTACAAGGATTCAAAGCGTCCTCACGCTAAAAGCTTTAGCGAACAAATGATGTACCTGTACACAAACGTGATCACAGCGCCACTGGCTAATGACGACACAGACCAATGTGTGGAGCAAGTGCGTCAGAAAAGAACTTAATTATCATCTGATACCTTATTTGCGTATAGGTATAACATATTTTGTTCGTTTTTTATAACCATTTGTCCCTTTAATTGTTTTCACAAGTGTAGTAACAGTCTTTTGTTTTAAAAAAGGCCTACATTTTATCTCAATAACAAGAGATCGCAAGAGAAAGAAACGGTAGAAAATTAAGATATCTTTTAATCTGCTGAGGTTTTAAATACGAAATTTGACATGATGGTGACTTTTACAGTGCAAATGGCTCTCTAAAAGCGGTTCCTAATAAAATCAAAATCATGAGTATTACACGAACAAATAACTCTCTCAATACGATAGCTTTGGAATTTTTAATGCGAGAAACTTGATAACATTTGACATACCGTGTAAAGTACCGAAAGTAAGCTCCCTCAAAATATAGTCCTACCCTCATATATTTTGCAAGCTATTCAAATGCTTGGAAATTTATAATCCCGAATATCCCCTCACAACCCAAATTTTTTTATCTATTCCACAAAAGCTCCAATTATCAAATCCCTTAAAATTATTATAATCAACTATCTGCCAATGGGGGGGGGGCTTACTTTCAGTACCTTATTTTAAATGCTCGTTCAAAACAATTTCTAAACAAAATTTTTTAGAAAATTTCGTATAATTTTCTAAAAAATTTTGTTTAAAAAAAAAAAAAACATTGTAACAAATATCTGATAAATTATAAAAGACAATAAGAGTTGGTGTAAAAGAGATATAATATATCAAAGTTAATTTTAATTATCAAATGCCAAAATAGTACCAGTAATTTGTAATAAAATTTTGCTTTTATAATATACGTAAAAGAAAATCATTTACTTCCTTTCAGGTAGATTTATTTATAAATTCTTATGTCATTCAATCATTTCAAAAATTTTGTAACAGAAGTACCTTGCCTCTGAAAAGATAAAAAAATATATATTTATTTTATTTTATATTTTTCGACGAAACTCAATTTTTATGTTAAAAAACTTTAATAATCTTTTTAATATTTTAATACACTTTATAGCTAATGTCGTATGTATTGCATGTGAATTTATTTCATAACTAGTTTGGAAACTTTCAAAACCAAACATTCTAAAACTTATGAACAGATTTGTCGTAGTCTATAACAATACCCACTTAACAGAAATAATAAAAACATGGAGCCTTTTAAAGATATATAGACGGCGAAAATTTGTTTTTCGAAAAATTCATTTGAAAAGTACTTTTTAAATATTTTAATTACTTACCTTTAGCTCATTAACTGCCAAAACTATAAAGCTGAAGTTTTTAACATTTTAGATAAATTCGTTTGTTACAAGAAACTCTGTAAGATATTTTTCGCTTTATATAATCTTTAAATGTTATGTTTTTAAGTAAAGTTAAGTAAAGATAAATAGCTGTGGGTAATAGAGGTCTGCACGGGCCGAATATTCCAGACCCAGGCCCGGCCTGATCCATAGAATAAAAATTCGGCCCAGCCCCAACGAAAAAATATTCGCCTAACTCGACCGTTATAAAAATTTAAATTTCGGCCCGGCCCGTAGAGAAAGTTTAGCAGCCTGGCCCAGCATTATAGTTAAAAACACGGCGCGTGCCCTGCCCGGACGGAAAAAATTAAAATTTTAGCCCGAACCCAGCCCGGCCAGAGTGGATTTCTGCAGAACATTGATTTTTACTCTTACGGAAGACTTCTGACCAGAAAAACTTATATTTTCTTCATGTTTTTAATCTTCATTTATGTAGAAGTGACGTAGGCTGCGATATTTATGTTTTAAATGAACCACTGTTTGTTGTATGTTAACGTTTAGTTATTATTAATTTTATTAATCCATATTCCATGTAATGGAGACATAAAAATCTAAAAAATGGTATATGGTAAAAGTAAAATCTTCTAAGAAGGGGTCGCATTCGAAAGAAAAAAAATCCCCGTCGGCTTGTCTTATAGGCAGAGGTAAATTTTGAAGTTAAGTGCTCATTTCCAGGACAAAAAGTAAAATATGATTACTAATAAACATTGTTTAACAACTTTATTGGGCCGCTTTTGAAGAACTTTAACTTTCATTTTTCTGTAAGGGCTGCTTTTATCAGAATCATCTTAAGCGATATTCGGCACAAATGCCCACTTTGACAGCATTTTTTAAATATATTCTGACGTTATGAAAAAATCGACCAATATGACACATTATATAGTTCCTAAATAAGAGAAACTGTCAGTAGAATACATTTGAGAATTAAATTGAATTTATAAATGAGACATAAAATAAGCAATTTGTTATTTGAATACATCCTCAATTCTTCAATCGCGATCGCTTCGGGAAATTTTGTTCGAATTGCCCACTTTGACATATTTTTTACAAATATATTCTACCTTTATCAAAAAACCGGACAATACAGCACATTATACAGTTTTTAAAATTGAAACCTGTGAATTGAACGCGTTTGAGAGCAAAAATGGATTTAAAAATGAGTCAGAAAAATAAGAAATTTGTTATTTCAATACTTCTTCAATTTTTCAGTCACGATCTCTTCAGGAAATTATGTTTAAAATGCCATTTTGACTTCATTTTTTGAAATATATTCTGCCTTTATCACAAAACTGACCAATATGCTACATTATATAGTTCCTGAATAAGAGAACCTGCCAACTGGATGTGTTCGAGAGCAAGATGAGTGAGAATATAAGCAGTTTAGAACTGAAATTTTTTCTATAACTCCTATTATTGTTTAATTTATTTTTACTATAAGAATTGGTCCTATGAAAAACTTGTCAATATACAAGTTTTTGATATTATTGAGAAGATGTATGATAAGTTTAATCGGATTTGACATCTTAAGGATTGACGAAGTTATGGATTTTTTCGTCTTCCACCCCCCCCCCCTCCTTTTCGTTTTCGTTTTTAATTTTAGTTTTGCCACGAGAGTTGCTGTTTTTGATAGTATTAAGAGCATTTATAAAAAAATTAGTTGGATTTGATATCTTGAGAATTGAAAAAGTTATGAATTTTTAATTCCCGGAAACCCTATTTTTTTCGCCCCTTGAGCCCATTTTTAATTTTATCAAAAATCTCTTATGCAGAAATTTTTGGCCCATTTTTTTAGAAATAATATAAACTTTTTCGTTTTCGTTTTTAATTTTAGTTTTGCCACGAGAGTTGCTCCTATCAAAAACTTGTCAGCAAAAAAGTTTTTGATAGTATTAAGAGCATTTATAAAAAAATTAGTTGGATTTGATATCTTGAGAATTGAAAAAGTTATGAATTTTTAATTCCCGGAAACCCTATTTTTTTCGCCCCTTGAGCCCATTTTTAATTTTATCAAAAATCTCTTATGCAGAAACTTTTGGCCCATTTTTTAGAAATAATATAAACTTTAAACTGATTCGATATCTATTTTAATAAAGAAGTTATGGGTTTTTTTCGGTTTACGCAAAAACCCTCCCTATTTCCACCCCCTTGGTCCGATTTTGCCCATTAACGAACTTGACCGAGATTTTATGCCCCTTGATTATATGTATCAGTTCGGAAAAGATTTGAGCAGAATTAAAGAAGTTATCGTGTCCATAAAAAAGTAATATAGATAGATAGATAAAGATTTTTAGTGATGGTACTTTTGGGGGTCTAAAAGACATGATCGGTGTAGATCTGCAAAAAAATTTCAGAAATTCCAACATGGGAGCGATCGCAATAGGTAGTATTTCATAAGAAATCTACCGAAAATACTTTATAGACAAGTTCCCTTCTTAGTTACGCGTAAATGCATAATATATGTATATTTTTTCGCGTATTACTTTATTCATTTCGCATGGATGAACAGTTTAAAAGAAGTCTAAAAGAAATTTCCAGTTTGCAGTTTAAAATAAGACTCCGTCATTGACGACTTCTTTTTCCATGCGTTTAACTCTATTTTTAATAAGCCTAGAAATTCACGATTCTTTAAAAAGAATAAATTAAAAGTATATGCATTTTTTGAGAAAATGTTTGGACCAAGCCCAATTTTACAGCTTTTTGGCCACCTCGAGAAAATGATTTTCATAGGGGATGATTCAGCCGAAACTGAATATTTTGGTCCATGAAGACTAGGAGGAATGAAATCAGTCCCGGCTTCGCATGGAAAAAATAAGATAGGCCCAGTAAATAATTTAGTTATGTGCATTTATTTTTACCATTGTGTGAACGTAACACAAGCGATTAATAGGTTACGTAATATATGTTTTTAATTTTTTTTTTTTTTTTCAGAATATTGTAACAAATTTTATGTTTCAATTAAAAAAAATTAATAATACCACAACAAAGATTTGTTGTTTTTGTCGAAATTCATAAAGTCTACCGTTTTCTTATTTTAACACTTGATAAAAAGGGTTCTTCCAAACGGTGTAACCGAATTTCTAAGGTGGAAAATCCACTTTTATTCCAACACTTATATGTATTTATCTTTATGCATATTTCTAAGATAGAGTGATGTGCTAAGAGATTTTTTTCTGCTTCCGTAAGCTTATGCACCCAAATATTAAAGGAATTTCCCGAACTCGTTTTTGTTGTGTTAGATTAAGGTAGATAAACAAAAATGAAAGAATGCAAAGAATCTGCAGTGTCTGCAAAGATTAATGAAAGTTTCTGCAACGTTTGCGGTATGAAAAACGTGTTAATTGGCATCAGTCATTTTAGGCAGTTCGTAGTGTGATGAACTCGTAATTGTGCATTGGTTGTTTCTTCCTTTTAATCACGAACGACAATCTTACGGCAAAAAATGTGCACAGCGAAGCCATACTGCTTATATTATGCGCGGTAGATCATACGATGATAAGAGACTGGTTATACTGAGAGGCAGGTGTACCATGGCCTCAGTATACTCTACGGAATTATTTCTAGGGCTTAACCCGCTCGCTGTACATTTTTTTTCTTTTTCTTTATCAAAATAGCTTCAAAAATTAGCTTCAATTTATTTTATATTTAAAAAATAGCTTCAATTTACTTTATTACGCATTTCATATTTTTTAAGAACTAAAATATGTAAAATTGTTTTAAAAAAGAGTTTTTTAGGTAAATGTAGAATTATATCAGAAGAAAAATATTGTCAGAAAATATAGTTAGTAGAATAATCATACAGAAGCGAAAATCTGAAAATTAATCTTGGTTAATCGCGGGTTGCCCAAATTTAGCTACTTTTACTTTGACTGTTGAAATCACGGAATGCGCAAATAGAAAACAAAGTTTTTTTTTTTTTTTTTTTTTCTTAATTGAATCGAATTTAGTATGTAGAGTTAATCTTGAACTACAGGGTGACACATAAATACTGTGATGCAAATAAAAGATCATAACATTTAACTGAAGGGACAAAACCCGTTTTATTTACCATTCAAAAGAGAAGAAAATTCTGTAAAAGAAACAATCGAAATTATTCGCGATTGCTTCCTCCTGTGACGATGCAGTGACCCAGCACTTCTACAAAATTCGTCATGATAGCCGCAACAGAATATTACTGGCGTGATATAAGTACAGTTTTTTTCCAAAGCGCATTTCGGTGAGTTCAGGGACTTGTGTTTAATTGCACAATCTTTTAACTCAAGATCCCTAAAGCAGCGAAATTTGCTTGGAGGGAAGGGTCGTTGGAAGAGAGTAAGGTAATATTTGCAAACGCTGTTTTCCTGACAAATAGTGAATCAAAATCAACTAAAATAGATCTTAGACAACAAAAAAGCACGAGGAACATGAATAAAGCAGTAGTTTGTCTCAAAAACGCGAAGAAAACATTAATCTAAATCGTCTTTTTTATCACGTCAGGGTATTTATGTCTCAGCCAATATGATTCCAATTCACGTCTTTTGATTGGGAAATATTGGGGAATAATGCGGAGATGTTTTACATTTCCTATTCCAGACATTGTAGTTTAGAAAATTCTTAGAATTATTTATAATTTATTCATTTAATATTTTTTAACATATTTTTTTAAAATAATTTTCTATTAGTAGAAAAAAAATTAGCCATAGTCTAGTTATTGTAAGAGAAATACAGCTTCAATTTATGAAATGAAAAGTTTCTCCCATTATACCCCGATTCCCGTGTCTAATAAAGCTCCATTAAATGTTTCTAAATAAGCCAATTATGAGTTATATCAACTCTATAATAAATCACGACAAATTCTTGCTTCTAAAATTACATTTTCATTCTAATCTTATAAAACTTATTTAAAAAAATATATATACGGCGATTTTAGGATAGACGACCATAGAGGAAAGGTGGCCAGTCTAAATTTTTCAAAAACTATATCATACATTGCAGCATATTGTTGCATAATGTTGCACATTGCATATTGTTCGTTAGAAATAGTTCCACGTGTTCATTCATTGAAACGTGCAGATATGTTTTTAAATTATAAAAAAGAAACTGTAATTTTAATGTTTATTTTATTTAGTGGTTGCATATTTTTATTGAATTAGGTATCTGAATGTTTTGCAGTACACTCTAAAAAATAAAAGTGTAAATTAGACAAATTTACATACATATGTGTGTATATTCCTAAAATTGCACACCTGACATGAAAATTACCCACTTTTTGCAAAGTTTTACCTGTTGTTATGTGTATTTTAGTTTATAATACTAAGTATGTATTTTGTTATCACTTGAAAGACACAAACAAATGTGTAAATGCTGAAAATGCCTGAATAAACTCAAATTGGTATGTTATTGTAATTTACACATAATGCTATATACATAGGTAAGTGTGTAAATTTCTAAAATCACCTACTTGGCATAAAAAATACACTTTTCCTATAAAAAAAATACCCATTTTAATGTGTGTTTAGTTTATGGCATTAAGTTTGTAAGTTGTTATCAGTTCATAAAGGCAGAAAAATGTGTAAATGTAGATAACACCTGAAATTGCACTAATTAGTGTGTTACAAAAATTATAAATGCGTGAATTTTAAAGTAGACGTTACGAAATGGATGGGAGGTTTAAATATTATTCAGGGCTACACTTTTTATTTCATTAACCCCATTCCATAAATAACACGATTTCATTGCATTGCTGTATCAGCATTTTTAAATAATAGACCAATATATTTATTTATTTTTATAAGATACTGTGAGCACCTCTCTCACTTTCCCCGTTTCAGCAGCATATGAACATTTAAATGAAGCTAAAAAAAATTAATCTCGACAAATGTAACAATATTTAATTAAATGTAACGTAAAATTTTATTATTTAATTAGTTAATTTTAATTTCGTTTTCCGAATTACCTTTTGAAATTTGTACATCAAATATAAGAATGTTTGATTTTATAATTCTAGGTTTTGGTTAAATCATAATTTCTTTCAGCCGTCTCGCTGACCGCTGTTTTTTCACAATTTTACTTGTAATTTTCAGTAATAGTGTTAGGTTTCATTCTTAAATTGAAATTAGGAAGATTATTAAAGAGGCATTATAACAGAGATATAATCCCATTTTATGCTTATTCATAAATTTAAATTATATTTTTTGTACTGTTGGTAATTTTTCTGCTGCCCTCCCCTCCCCTTAATTTAAAGGACAGTAGTTTAACCTTCAGTAGAATCTAAAAACTATTTCGAATTCATTTAATATGTAACATAAAATATAATTCATGTAATTAAGATAATTCTAAATTCGTATCCAGAGTTATTTTTTCATTTAACATATCGAATATAAGTATGCTTGATTTTACCTTAAATTATTAAATCGAAATTATAAAGTCTCATGGCTTGTAACCTTTTACCCATTTCAAAGTTTAACTTGTAATTTTAGTTTAACTTCAGTTTGTAGTACAATTTATGGTCCTATTGATGAACTACGCGAATCTAGCATCGAAAACTAAAATCATAATCATCGCCGACTTGGCTTCATCAGGTTTAAGTTGAAAACTAATGGTGGGTCCAGTAACTTGACCTTGATCACGCCGGGATCGAAAATGAAACTTCTCAACCAAGCACGCATAGAAAGCAAATCACGTACAATGTGGTGTCCAAAGAGGCAAGCTGAATGCAAGCACTCGCGTTGAGAAAAATATAGAAGTTATTCTCCTATAAAATATAAGGTACGTGATCTCATATGTTCGTATTACCTCTAATTCTTTTTATCTGATTTGTTTATATTTATGTATAAATGTATATTCTATATGTTGATTGTTTTTTTACATATAAGAATTTTTTACACGAGTAATTTACTTGCCTTAAAAAATTTCAACATTACCTAACTCCTGATAAATGTCTATTAAAATAGCAACTGTTGTATCTAAAGTTATTTATTTCTTGAAAAAGTTTCATCATAAAAAAAATTTATGAATGTATTTTAACAGTAACAAAATAAACGTTAGCATCATTTTTTTGAGGGGGGGTGTTAAATTTCGAGTCGGTTGTGTGAAAAATATTATAGTTTATTTATAAACTATTATACAAATGTATATCATATCTATAAATTATATATTCGATTTATAAGCTAAACAGTTCATCTGAGTTTTATTTTTTTATTGAAATTTCTTTGTAAGTTTTTTTTAATTATTTTTATTTTTTTTATGAAACTTATAATGTTAACTAAGTTTATCATCGATTAAAACTATAGCGTTGTTTTTGAATTACGTTACATTTTCAAATTTTGAGAAATTTGAAATATTTATTTAATTACATTTAATTTTCAGCTGTGTTTTAATTTGAAAATATTACATCAGAAGAACTATGTTCCACTAAAGTAATCATAGTAAAGAACACATAATTTTTGCTTGTTAATTATAGATTTAATAAAAATACACAGACGTAAATTGCAAAAGGGCACAAATACATTGATTTAAAATAACCTTAGACCAAAAATTCTTAAGAAATTTTTTATTAAAGTATTGCTTTTTTCTTCAGATAAACATTTTTCCATTGCAATTTTGCCTATTATTATAGAAATAATATGACCTAAAACGTATGATTGTATGTATATAAAAAATTATAACAGTTGCGTCATAATGGATATTCAAAATGGAATTTATTAGTTCCCCCTCCCCCTACATAAATATCTCCCGACGGGTGCGTTTTATACACTTAAGACACAAATGCAATTGGCAAATAAATTCTACGAGCATTACTTTCGAAAATTAATAAGAGTCAATTGATATTTATATATAATTACAGTATTTCTTATTTTATTTTTTACTACAGTTGATAAAAAAATCCCTTTCGGCATGGCCTATAGGCGGAGGTAGATTTCGAAAAGTTGTCATCTCAAAGAAAAAAAAAATGATTAGAGATAAACCCAGTTTAACTACTTTATTCAGCCGCTTTTAAAACTTTTTTAATTTCATTTTTCTGTAAGAACTGGTTTTATCAAAATCATCTTAAACGAAATTCTACTCAAATGCCCATTTTGGCAACATATTTTGAAATATATTCTTACTTTATTTAAAAAATTGACCAATATGCTCATTATATAGTTCCTAAATAACAAAAAACTGTTAATTAAATTCGTTTGACAGCAAAATTGAATTTAAAAATGAGTCATACAATAACCAATTTATTATTTTAATACATCCACAATTCTTTAATCTACATCGCTTTGAGAAATTTTGTGCGAAGTGCCCACTTTGACAGATTTTTTAAAAATATATATTTAGCCTTTATCAAAAATCTGACCAATACGGCACATTACACAGTTCCTAAGTAACAAATAACTGTCAATTGAATACGTTTGAGAGCAAAATTGAATTTAAAAATGAATCATAAAATAAACAATTTGTTACTTGAATACAACCTCAATTCTTTTATCATGATCGCTTTGGGAAATTTTTTTGCGAAGTGCTTACTTTGACAGCTTTAAAAAAATATATATTCACCCTTTATCAAAAACTCGACGAACACGCACATTATATAGTTCCTAAGTAACAAAAAAACTGTCAATTGGATGCGTTTCAGAGCAAAATTGGATTTAAAAATGAGTCATAAAATAACCAATTTGTTATTTGAATACCCACAGTTCATTAATCATGATCGGTTTGGGAAATTTTGTGCGAAGTGCCCATTTTGGCAGCATTTTTTGAAATATATTCTGCCTTTATCAAAAAACTGGCCACTCCGTCACATTATATAGTTCTTAAATAAGAGAACCTGCAAATTGGATGCGTTTGAGAACAAAAAAAGATTAAAAAATGACTCGGTAAAAACGCAATTTCTTACATTTCCTCAAATTTCAATCACGATAACTTCGTGAAATTCTGTTTAAAATACCCTTTTTGGCAGCCTTTTTTAAAAATATATTCTGCCTTTATCAAAACACTGGCCAATACGTCAAGTTATATAGTTCCTAAATAATAGGACCTGTAAATTGGATGGGTTTGAAAACAAAAATGAATTTAAAAATGACTCAGAAAAAACGCAATTTGTTATACTTAATCAATTTTTTAATGACGATAACTTCGGGAAATCTGTTCAAAATACCTTTTTTTGGCAGCCTTTTTAAAAATATATTCTGCCTTTATCAAAAAATTGGCCAATACGTCGCATTATATAGTTCCTAAATAAGAGGATCTGTCATTTGGATGCGTTTAAAATCAAAAATGAATTTTAAAATGAGTCAGAATATAAGCAGTTTGGATTTGAGGTTTTTTCTCCAACTCCTATTTTTGTTTAATTTATTTTTGTTATAAGAATTGGTTCTGTGAAAAACTTGTCAATATAAAAGTTGTCGATATTATTGTGAAGATGTAAAATAAATTTAATTAGATTTGATTGCTTAAGAATTGAGTAAGTTATGGGTTTTTTTCTTTTTCCACCCCCCTTTTTCTTTTCGTTTTTAATTTTTTTCATCTGTAAAAGTTAGTCCTGTCAAAAACTTGTAAATACAAAAGTTTTAGATAAAGTTCAGAACATTTATACAAAATTTAGTTGGATTTGATATCTTGAGAATAGACGAAGTTATGAATTTTCCCCCCAAAAAACCATGTTTTTTTCACCCTTTGAGCCCATTTTTAACTTTATCAAAAATCTGTCATGCACAAACTTTTTGCCCATTTTTTAGAAGTAATATAAACTTTAAACTGATTCGATATCTATTTTAATTAAGAAGTTATCGCGTTTTTTCGGTTTTCACAAAAACCCTCCCTATTTCCACCCCCTTCGTCCGATTTTGTCCATTAACGAACTCGACCGAGATTTTAAGCTCCCTGATTTTATGTAAAAGTTTGAAGAAGATCTGAGCATAATTATGGAAGTTATCGTGTCTAGAAGAAAGTGATATACACCGATAGATAGATAGATAGATAGATAGATAGATAGATAAACTTTTTTACTGATGGTAGTTTTGGGGTCTAGGAGTCATGATTCGTGTAGATCCGCAAAATTTTTTCTGAAATTCCAACATGGGAGAGAATGCAATAGGTAGTATTTCATACGAAATCAACCTAATAAAAATACTAGTTAGTTTGATATCTAAAATTTTAATTAGAATATCTGAAATTTTCATTTATGAAAATACGAGTCATTTCATTAATGTTAAAATATATTTGTATTTTTTTTTTTAAGACACTAATTTCTATTATATTCTTAAATACAAAAGATGTTATTTTAATGATTCAACAGCCTTTTTGAGAGTCTTGATAATTTTTTAAGGTAAATTCTTTATGATAATGAATATTTATAAAAAGAAAACAATTTAATATATAATATAGGTGATTTATGTATATATAAACAAATCAGCTAAAATATTTGCAGGTAATATGTGTGTGCGTGTGTGAGATGAAGATTACATACCTTTTTCTATCTTTTATAGTATTTTAAATTTTACTTTTATAACTGTATGTAACACAGTATCTTGACTATAATTGACTTTGTATTTTGAGTTTGAAAAATAAAAAGTGAAAAATTGAGTCTGAACTCTGAAAATAAAAACTGCGAAGATTGCAAGTTTACCAACTATCATTATTCCATCTGACTAGTCTAAAATCTATCATTAATTATTTTTTTCTTTATCTTAATTTTTAATTGCATGTACTAAATAATATCTAAATGAAGGGAAAATAAAATTAAGAAGCAAGGAAGAATATAGAAAATAAAACAGCAGTTTTTATGTGTATATTTAGAGGAGAGTAGGGAGGAATGGGACACTTTTTACAAAAATAATAAAATCAGGTTTATTTGACACAAATACAAAAATTTTTATTTATAGAATACAAAATGAAACACTTTCTAATGTCCTTGAACAATGTAGAAACATAATTTGAAGAATCAATTTTATAATTAAAGAAATTGTAAATTTCAAAATGTGTCCCATACTTCCCCATTAACAGAGAAGTAATATTTGTACTACGATGGTTGATGAAGAATATCGAAAACTAATGTCTTAAATGGCAATATGCTGAATTTTAGAACCGTAGCTGCTGTAGTAACATAGTTTCCACCCCCTTGGTCCGATTTTGCCCATTAACGAACTCGACCGAGATTTTAAGCTAGTAGTATGCTGTAGTAACATAGTTTTAGAGGGAGGGGTGAAGTTCTAAAAACCTTTTTTAGAGGGAGTTTTTAAGAAGGGGGGGGGGTGAGTGTGATAGGCTGATTTGGAGCTTATGGGGCTACACTTGTGACAATGGATGAGACGTGGGTACATCATTATGATCCCGAGTCCAAACAAC
Source organism: Maratus speculifer (assembly GCA_964019185.1). Lineage (NCBI taxonomy): Eukaryota > Metazoa > Arthropoda > Arachnida > Araneae > Salticidae > Maratus > Maratus speculifer. The sequence goes on along the minus strand of OZ025299.1, from coordinate 66,881,298 downwards.
AGTAATTTTATCTCATCCACTGTCACAAATCTAGCCCCATAACTTAAAAATCAGAGTTTCAATACACCCCCCCCCCGGTCCCCATTTCACTCCTCCATCCAAAACTATATAAATAATGCAGCTACGGTTCTGAAACTAAGCATAAAATCAACTAAGACATTAGACTTCGATATTATGCATCACCCATTGCAGTACAGATATTCTATATACACTAGACACAATAGTTATTGAACCTACATCGAATATGCGTATTTTACATATTACGCAAAGAACTGTGTAAATTACAATAACACAATAATGCGTGTTTTTTGCGTAATACGCATTTATCCGTGTGATCACTGAAGATTACACAGATAATCGAGTAAGAATATTACACAGATATATGTGTATTCTTGCGCAATTTACACAGTAATGTGGGTATTTCATGAGTGATCACTATAACTTTTACACATTTAGTGTTATCATCAAATTACACACTGAAATGTGTATTTTGAAATTTACACATTAGGCGTGTATTTTGGCAATTTACACACAAATTTACACATATAAACAAATCGTTTTTGTATCATCGATTTACACATTTTTGTGTGTAAATTTACACTTTTATTTTTTAGAGTGTACGCATGGTACACTTTTGTTTTACCATAAGAATTTTTAAAACATGTGCATAGTCCAACATTTGCTTTTAAGTCTAATACAAAGACGTACAATGGCTGGATGACATTTTAAATTGGTTGGCAATCTGTCCTTCAATTTTAGGATAGATAGCCCCCTATAATCAATATTTCAAAATTATACAGAGTGAGGATTTTAACTAAACATAATTATTTTTAAAAAAAATTATGTATTTTTTATGTTTATAATTATATCAACTGATGTAATTAAACAAATTTTGATTAATAAAAGTATTTCAACAACAATAAAATAATAGGGCTTAACGATGTATGTTTGTTTCAGGAAATATTAAAAAATTGAAAACGTTCTTCCCAGAAGTAGATAAACTTTAAAAATAAACTTTAACCGATGAAAAAGTCTAAAATAAACGCGAGAAAAAAGCAAAAACACGACACTTCCAGTAATGAAGAAGATAATTTGAAATTATCAGATTCGAGAAAATAGAATTCGATGAGGTTCACTGTGTGGTTGTGGAGATGAATATTCTACCACAAACAACAAGGATGACTAGATAAAATTCATAACGTACATGAAGTGGTTTCATTAAACGTGTTTAAACCATCATGATCTTTCCCGAAAATGTGCTAAATTTTACGAAAAGTGAAAGATAGAATTTAGATTTCAAATTTTGTTTATTTAAATTTTTATTCATTTTCTTGATATAATTGCATCCTTACAAATTTTTACGTGTTTTTCGTGATTAACTACACGAAGTGTGTCACTTCATTTTTTCCTTCTTGTAATGGATGGCCATCTCTTATTGGTTTGAAGGAGAGATGGCCACCAGCCATTTTAACTTCAATTTTGTTTCCCATTTTTGTTTTTGGTGTTTAATCATTTTATGTCCAAAATATGATGAGTACATATATAAAAATTCCAAATGTGCATAAATATTTCTGTAATTGCATTCTAAGAATTTTTGTTTCAATCATCAAAAACTATGGTCATCTATCTTAGAATATGGTATATCCGCACACATAAAGTTAATGATAAAATTTTACTACAAGTATTAGATTTTTGTTTTAATTTTGTTAACTTATTAAAGAAAATTTAATGAGGTCTTAATACCTAGTGATTTTATTGAAAGTTAATTTTTTTGTATTGATTTTAACATATATAAAACAATCAGAATACCAAGTATTAGTGCTTTTATAGTATAAAAATAAAATCAAAATTATAAATTACTTAAAAACTCAGGTAAAATATCAAAATTTAAAAATTAAGGGCTAAAAGGGCATGCACATATTAAAATCTCGACATGTCGGCATTGACTTTGAATTAATGGAATAGAACAACTGTCATTTTGAATAATAATCACATTTGCAAATACAGCAATGTATTTTGTGTCAAAAGTAGCATATACTATTATTAGTAGACTAATTAAATAAATTTTACTTGCATTTTCTTTAATGCAAATTAAAAATCCAGTCGGAGCATGGAGCATACAAAGGGAAAAAAAAAAAGAGGCTCACTTAACTTTTTTAGATTTCAGGGCTTATTTATGTACTTTTTTTAATTTAAATTATGAATTTATCTTAACAAACTGATAAATAATAAAGATTGAACAACGCAAAAAAATTAAAATTTATTTTTTATGCATAAAATGTGATAATACATGGGGACTCAAAAAGTTCATTTTTTGAAAGTTTCATAGGATTATTTTTATATATTTTTTACTTTTTTGGATTGCAAAAACATTACAAAACATAAAATAAAAATGTATTTGATAATTTTTTATGACTAATGGAAACTAGAAGGCGCAGTAAAATTATTTCCGTTTTCATTTTTGTACATTTCGAACATTTCTGCTGCAAGCCATTTTTATGTAACACGTAGCTCGCTAAAACAGCGCTATATGAAATAGATTAATATTTTGTTTAATTCTGCTATCTGTTAGGGTTCATTTACATCAATTCTGCTTTTTTTTTTCATTATTTATATACGTGAAAAAAAAATGTAAAGATGTGTATCCTATAGAATACGTCAGGTCTGAAGAGCTTAAGATAGATTGAAAGCTGCTGCCTTAGATTGCAAGCTTGTACCGTAATTTCCTACGTATAATCCGCGGATCAAACCATTATTTTTCGACCCAGAATTTGTTTAAAAAGAAATGTAACTTATTAGATCGCCGTAAATATTTGTCTTTAATCACTAAATAAGATTTCTGGGTCCAAAAAGAATTGAAAGAATTTGATCCGCGGATTATTCGCAGGAAATTACGGTAATAGTAATTTCTAAAGAAAATATACTCAATCACAAATTAGGGAGTATACACCTGATTCTTTAAACAATATTAAGTGTTTGAGAATTAACAGTTTCTATTGGATCAATTGGAGGGGCACTTTTTAATGTAAAAGAAAAAAAGGAATATTCATAAATGATTCAATCATAAAATATTGTGGATACATAAAATAAAAAAATTGCCGAATTTATTTAAATTTAATTTTTAATTATAAATTTAAAGCAATCGAATTTAGCTAAAAATGTCAAATTTAACATAAGGTATCCTGGGGTAATAACGCCACCTTAAGGTTCTACCAATTTTCACGGCTTAGTTTTAGATTATATTTTTCAAACAAATATGGGATTTGATACAGCAATTCATTGGTTATCTATATATATAAAAAAAATTACAGATATGTAACCATAAAATGTAATGGCATGATTTCTTGACCAATGCTATTTGGCGTTATTACCCACCTATGTGGGTAATAACGCCATGCAAACAATACTATAAAATAAGATGGAATAATCCTATGTAGATTGCCCAATTTTGAAAATACAAACTCTACCGTCCTAGAAATTGACAAATTGTACTCTAAACGATAGAAAATGTTAATTTTTTGTGAAAGTGTAAGAAAAAGAAGGAGGAGGGGGAGGCAAAAGAATATCAGACTCTGAGCTTATTTTTGCTTTAAAAAGATCGCTTATATAGGATTATTAAAAACATTGCAAGTTTTTATTTGGTTTTAGCTAAATCAGTATTTATGTTCGCCAATCAAAGGCATTATTTCCCCGGTATACTTGTTGCGCAGTACATTTTAAACTGAAACTATTTCGCGGACATATCTAAAATCTTCTAACAACATTTTGAAAGTACATGAAACGCACTAAAATTTTATGTAATAACCAATGTATTTCCTGATAAATACATAGTCTTCACATCAAAGAACATTCCTCGCAAATTTTAGATCAAGCGTTAATTTTAGTTGCTTCTAAAAGCAAGAAGGCCTACAAATGGAACAAATTAACTTTAAGCTGTTGTTTGTGTTTAATATAACTCGGAGCCCTTCTGAGCAGAGCCCACTTGTGCCATTTACCGAATTATTTCATAATTATGCAGAATATCAGCACTTGGCGTTATTACCCAACCTGGCGTTATTACACCAGAACACCTTATTTAATTTTTTTTTCAATGTGCAATTGTTAAATCATTTGTAGTAAATGTAAAGTATATGAAATGACGTTAGAAAAACAAATAAATAAATAAAAAAATAATATCAATAAAAATAAACTGTGTTAAAAAGTTACATATTTAACAAATTCATGCCGGTGCATATAAAAATAACGGCTGTCTTAAAACTATTTTCTAACACTCAGACTAAGTGCGTTAGAAAATAAATTAAGATCATTTTAGTGAAAAAAAAACCCATTTAAACGCAACATGAAAATATTTCCATCATTTTAAACTTCTAAATTTATTTGTCAACAAAAAGACTTTTACCTTCTACGTATTCATTTTTATTTGAGTCCATTATTCCTTAAAGTAAGCCGGGGCAAAGCTTATTCCTTATAAATCATAATCGCAACAACATTTACATACGCAATGTGCAGTAAATCGCGTAGCAAGAAAAACGCTCGAAAATCAATCTAAAATGTGTGAAATGTTTCTATAATGGACACAAAATGCCTCCTTAAAACTCTTTGTTTAATCTAGTAAAAATAAAACGCTTTCTATAATCGAAGAATACAGATTAAATTTTTATTCAGAATTTTGAGTGGATTGTTTTGAATAAAGATTATTATAGATAAAAAATTTACTTTGTTTTGTACTTTTGCAGCCTTTTAAGTGCTTTATGCCTCGATTTGATGATTTCAAAACTTACAAATCCATATTCAACAACAACTAAGTTAAATTTGATTGCATGAAGTTGTAGTATGCATCCTCAGTTGTTTAATGTCACGTTACAAAAATATGAATGGCATATAATTAAAAAAAATTAAAAAAAAAAGTTTCAGGCATCCAAAAATGTGTAACTATATGTTGAATTTATGTTATAAAATTTTGGGATATCTGATTCAATTAATTTAATATAATATAGAGTGGACATTATAACGATAGAGTAAAGTTTTAAAAAGTTCAATTTAATTCCAATAGGTTGTAAGATATCACTCTATTTTAATCCTTTCCGGCGCGGACAAATTCTGTTAGTAAAATGAGAATTTATCGATTGACACCGGAATTTACAAAAGAGTTTTTAAGAAATCAAGAACTCCTTAATTTAAGCTTTTATTGTAAAAGCAAGATTTTATTAAAATATTATTGATGCCAATTGCAAGTTTGGAATTAAAATTAGGTGTGTCCAGACCGGATACACTGCACCGGAAAGGGTTAAAAAGTATTCTCCACAACAAAACTTTGTGCTAAAGATTAACTAATGATTATACAACATACCACGGGGTATAGATGTAGCATGAAAAAAAAACAATTATGTTTGATTTTTGACACCAAAAGCAAAAATATGAAATGAGGCTGTTTATTAGGAAGCAAAATAGGACTTGGAAGTAAAAAAGAACTTTTCAGAGGATTGAATAACATTTTATACAGGGTTACCACAGGGGACTATTTTTTAATTCTACTTCGCATCACTTTTTAAAAGCAGAATTCTTTCATGTACGCTTTGAGAACATTTGAAAGAGAAACATACAATGAAATGTATTTATTAAAAATAGTGGTGTGAACAAAGTATAAAATTAGTTACCTGTGGCAAGCTTGTTTAAAGGATCATTAGTGTATATGACAGTTTTATTGGCATAGCAAATGAAAGGAAAAAGTTTCACGTAGTTGTCAAATTCATGTTTGTCTAAGTTATGTCTATTTCATGGAATGTTTAGTGCGTATATCTTGAAGCGCTAATTTTGATCCTTTTGATAAAAGCAATAACTAATTTTGTGTTACTAAATGTAATTTCTATCACCATTAAATTTTTCCATCAAATTTTGTCGTTTTTAGCCCAGTGGACTTTTTATAATCACGCTATAAATACCTAAACTTTAATATGACAACCTTCTGTATATTCATAAGAACAGATAAACATTATTTATTTCACTTATTCAAGTCAGTACTTCTCATTGGTGTCAAAAATGTTAAGCGTGATGATGGATTCATTACACAGTAAAAAACATGCAATTACAATAACAGTCAAAGTTCATAAAATAATAGGTGGTAAAGAAGCATATCGCATGCTGAGCAGAATGCAATTTTCCCAATAGTCATTATTAGTTTTTCCATGTGTCTCGCGAAAATAGAGGCACCAAATGTTGTGAAAACGAGAATTTGAACGTCATTTTCTTCGACTTCCTAATGACTGCGATTAAATCGGCAAAATAAACTGCAAGAAATTAGTGGTGGTCAAAACATTTGAAGCTGTGATTTACGCGGACACTTGGCAACACTATTCAGTATCCAATAGCTATAGCGTAATTTGTAAAAATTTAATAACATTCAACAATTTTAACTTTCTTTGAAATTATAATTAATTGTTTTGAAGGCACACATCAAAATGCCAGATATGAAACTACCGTAATTTCGGGTGTATAAGCCGCGGATCAAACAATTCTTTTTGGACCCAGAAATCTTATTTAGTAAATGAAGATAAATATTTACGGCGATCTAACTAGTTACATTTGTCTCTTAAAAAATTCTGGGTCGAAAAAGAATTGTTTGATCTGCGGCTTATACACCCGAAATTACGGTAATTTGTATAGCTGAGACTTGCAAATGTTCCAACTGATTTCCTGATAAATATATAGTCTTCGCATCAAAGAACATTCCTCGCAAATTTTAGATCAAGCGTTAATTTTAGTTGCTTCTAAAAGCAAGGCCTACAAATGGAACAAATTAACTTTAAGCTGTTGTTTGTGCTTTATGTAACTCGGAGCCCTTCTGAGCAGAGCCCACATGTGCCATTTACCGAATTATTTCATAATTATGCAGAATATCAGCACTTGGCGTTATTACACCAGGCTTTCTTTAAAATATGTATTACACTGAATTGAGACTTTAGCACTTCTTTGTACTAAGAGTTTTCGAGCATGAGAGAATACTGCGAAGTTGAATTTGGGAGAAAAAAAAAAAGGAAAAACAGAAAACATTAAAAAGAACTGCCTAGCAACCTCAATTTACACTTTAGAAGTGTTATCGGATTTTTATATCCTTATAAAATAACTGTCAATGTATCGAATGTCCGAACAATTAGTTTAATATTTAAAACATTTATTTTATAGGCTGAAAAGCAATCTATTTAATTAATACATAAATTAATCATGGAATAAATTAATACGAAATATATAATATAAGTGAGCCGTAAGATTAGAAAATTTTTCATTGACCGTTGTTTAACTTTCGTGATGGTTTCGTATAAAATCACACTTTAAGGGCACATGGAACATAAAATGGTTAAATTTTTTGAACTTATAATTATCTGTCTAAAATTAGAGCTGAAAGATTATGGTTCTAAATGATATATTGACTGGAAACTGAATTAGGTGCTAAATGATTATGGACCTAAAATATTATGATGTTGGAAATATTTAAAAGAATAAATTTTAAGCATTGCGGCTGTGTATTTTTTTTTCTTGTTTTTTCAAATGTGTTTTTTATGCTTTGATACAGTTTTCTACAATTCAGTTTAATGTAAACAGTTGAAACATTACAAAATTACGTAACTAACTTCTTTCTTTCAAAATAACTATCATTATAGATCTGGGTGAAATAATTTTAAAATAATGAAAAAATGTTTTAAAATTTTTTAGAATTTTCAAAGATTTTTAGTAAAATAGTTTTAATTTTATTTCTTTTTTATGCCAAAATGAAAATTGCTTCTTATTATTCTCAAATAGCATGTTCTCTGATACCACAAAAAAATTTAAATTGATATATTCAGCAGTTTTTTAGAGAAGTGTATCAGACAGACATATTGTTCAATAAATATATAAAAAATTAATTAGTTCTTGAAAACTAATTTATGCATGAAATTAATGTCTTCTGATTTATAAAATGGGCATATTTACTTCAAAAGAAAATTTCATTTCTCTCTCTATTTTTAAGAAAAATGCATGATGTTGAGTATTTTGAAAAAAAAAAAAAATTCCTTTAAAGAATGATGAATTTAGGGGCTGTGCATGTATAGCGTTATCATTTTACAGGTAGGAAGGGGGTTTGGTACTTGATATCAAAATATTTCTCTGGGGGAGAAGAGTTGCTTTTTGATATCGTTATCATTTTTGATCCAATCATTTTTTTCAGTAACTTTTACTTTACATCCTAATAGTCTGTTACCTTATTTTAATATTGCTATTTGTGTATGTTTTATGCGAATAAAAAGCTATTATTAAACTAATTAAATGCTTATTAAATCATTTCATTTTAATATTTGAACTATCCCAACGTTTGCAATTTCTGTTATTCTGCCATATGACACGTATAATTCGTTATTAGATGAAATAGGATCATAATGTGAAGAAAATGACACTTGTATTTATCAGAAAAGAAAAAAAAAGAATGTTTTCAACAGTTTCAATGATAAGTTCTGTCTTTAATTTCCCTGGGCAGGGGTAAGGTGCAAAAAGACACTATTACTGTTGAACGCATTATATTACAATAAGCTATTATTAAATACTGTTAAATAGTAACCAACTCTTTTAGATGTTATTTGAAATAAATTTATAGAATGTATTGATATTTTATTGACTTATGAATCCATAAAGTATGCAACTAATACATTTACTGGGTGATCGAAAAGTCAGGACGAAATTTAAAAATGAATAATTTGAAAACGAATCAAGATACAAAGGTACGGTTTGCACCAAACGGATGGAAAAGAAACCGGGTTTTGTGAAGTAACGAAAAAATATAGCTCTGTTGGCGATCAACGGCATCACTAGCAGCACTGAAAGATGCCATCCGCCAAAATGTGTCTGCCATAACGCAAGAAATGCTACTAAATTCTGTGAATGGTGTAGTGCCTAGTCTCACAGCTGCACTTATGAATGATGGACAGCACATCGAATATTTACTGTAGCGCTAATTAACTGCAATTAAGCTGACTTGTAAGTTGCCAACATTTTTTCGTTTGTAATTCATTTTTTGGTGCAATAAAACACTATAGATCCATTTGTTGGTCGCCAACAAAACTATTATTTTTTTCGTTGTTACACAAAACCCGGTTTCTTCTCCATCCGTTCGGTGAAAACCGTAACTTTGTATCTTGATTCGTTTTCGAATTATTCATTTTTAAAGTTTACCCTGACTTTTGGATCACCCGGTATAATTACTCTGGGGTAATTCCATGAGCACATGTCGTGTAAGTCACATAATACGATTTTGGATACCAGTATTTTAAAATAAAAAAATGTTACTTTTTTCATCAGAGATATTTCATTAATTGAATAAGGCCATGGAAATCTTTCGAAAATAATGGTGGCCAGCAATTTAGCAGTTACTAGAAATGTGACTTACATGACAAGTGGTCATGGAAATACCCACTGATAAACAAGGTTTCTGTTTCTAACTAAGTATAAGGTGACTTTTATATTTTAGGTGGTGCTGTGAAAGAATATGCCATTAAAAAATTTCCATCACCCACAGATTTTTTAAAATTCAAAATCTTGAAAATCTTTATTTTGTAGTATTTATTCACCACATATGCCTTATGAAATTTTCATTTGATAGTTTAGTAATGACAAACTTTTAAATAAACACCTATAAAGCTTAAAATTAATATTTAAAACACTGAAAGTATGCATTGTTTATAAAGTATCAGAAAAATATAGAAGAATTTTTGTAAAAAGAAATTATATTAATAAGAAATTTCATACTTTATGTAGCGGTAAATGTCTTATCTGTGGCTGCTCTCTTATAGGCTATTGTTCCAAGTTATATTGACAATTTTAAGCAGACATTCAGCCACTTATATCATTACAATAGCATAAATAACCTTTTCATAAAAAATGTCAAATATTTCTTATGTCAATTTCAATAAATAGATATCATTGTATTGTTTTTCAGGAGATTCCAACCTTGCAATTTTGATCCAAGCGATTCTGAGTTTTTCTTTGATAAATTTAAGTTTCTCACAAAATCATTTGATTCTTTTTCAGTAACTAGGTGTGGTTCTTCATTTATGCCAGGAGAATAGTTCATATCAGATGTAGAGGAAGTTTCAGTTTCACCAATTTCCATTTCTACTGCTGCATCGTCATATATAAAATTCTCTGGAGGTTTCGGTATTTGTAAATCATCATTATATAATGCTGGTCACATTGTTGAATCTAAGATCGGGTACTTAAATTTATGCCTACTTCTTGCAGAGAATCCTTTAATTTTTGTAATAGATTAGTAGCAGTCAGTTATATGATCCTTCGGCATGCGCCATATCATGGGTATAGCAAAGGATATGCACTTTTTTGTACCATTCATCCACGCCCGGAGGTTTGTAGCACACAGTGTACAACAATAATGAGGTGCCCATTTCATAACTTGTTCACCTACTTTATATCCAAAGTACATATGATATGCAGTCTTTATTAACGGCGTGAAAGCGCATCGATGCTTTTTCAAAATTAGCTCCCCGCACACATAGCAAAAAGAATCGAGCTCATTAACACATCCTCTACACATGTTTTACATATTGTGGAGGAAAATAGGATATTTATAATCAAAATTTAATTAAAAAGTCTCACAGAACAAAGAAATAGTAGTACACTCGCCCCCAACGTTTCAACTGTCGTGGATTTGCGTTAAAGTCAAATACTGTGGGGGTGGTTAGAGCTGTCTGTTCAAGGTCGCTAACATAAAATTTATTAGGGGAACATCTGTTTCTACTCTATTGCTGTATCTTCCATCGTTGTAATAAGAAAAAGGAATGTTTGTCTAAATCAAATACATGAAAGAGAATAATATAATATAATTCTAATGCCTATATGATGCCTATGTACTCCAAAACGTATGAATGAAATTTCTCAAAATTGGAGGGTGATAGAAAATTTTTACAAACATATTCTTTTTCAGCAGCTTGAAATCTATGACAAACACCCAACGTATATAGGGAATCAGAAAATTCGTTAAAATTTGTTTATCAGTGATTGGTGTTTACCATTGCAAACATATAAAAAGAAATAAAAAGAATGTGCAAATAAAATGATTTTTAAACATTGGTAAGGTATTATCGGAGGTGGGGGCTGGTATTTGACGAATGATAACGCATGACATCGGAAGAGGGGAAGGGCGTCTAAAATTAGCAAAATGTTGATAACGTTATATAAGTATAGCCCCTTATCCATCCAACGGGCATATAAAAGATGCCAGCCGAGCAATTCAATTTTATCAAACAGATTTTTTTACTGTCTAAGCTAAATTTCTGATTAAATGTAAGGATCAGCTGATTATTGCAAATTTTAATCATCTTTTTAGCAGGTTCTTTAATATGTGTAACGCTATCAGTTAGAAAATTGTTGAAAGAACAATAAAATACTGATATAGAAATTAGGCTACTTGGAAAGAAATAATAATGAATTGTCTCAAATCAGCATGTAAGAAATTGTAGCTTTCTTTTGATAATGAAGAAGCAAGGGATAATGGACCCAAAACTGTAAAGCATGCTATGGAAACGGTTCAAGATTTTATCTTGGAAGAAGTATAAGACGTTGATGAAGAATTGTCGGATATACAGGGTGAGTCATAAATATCGAAACAATAGGCAATCTCCTTAAAAATTGCCCTTAGACCCATACTTCCAATTGCAAAAATTCATAAAAAAATGCGAAATTTTTGATAAGATAAATTGCGACTCCATGGGGGGTCTAGTTGAAAAGTTACGAAAATTAAATTTTTATACGGCCCCCGTAGGACAAAAATTCCAATTAGAACAACTTTCCTTATTCAGTCCTGAATAAGGAAATGATACAGCAATGAAGATACAGCAATAGAGTAGAAACAGATGTTCCCCTAATAAATTTTATGAATAAGACACAAAAAGTTGCATCTTCATATCTCCAAAATTTGCAAAGTTATAGCCGTTTAAAAAATTCATCAGGTTTTAAGGGATTAGACACAAATTGAAATGCGCGCAATTCAAAAAACAATTTTACTTTACAGTTCTAGAAAACGCGTAAAAAATCTATTTCTTGGTGTAGAATTTTGATTTTTTTTCTTTTTTTTTTTGTGATGGTTAGCCTTATAATTTTCTAAGAAAATCCCATTCTAAAATTTCTCATACAATTTATAAAAGTTTCATGTGGTTAGTACTGGTTTAAGTGGGACAATCAAAAATCGTTATAACTCGTAACTTTATTTATCGGATTTCAATTTCTTTTCATTTAATTAAAGATGAAAATCTGATTTTAGTTTTGTTCCAAGGTTTTTTTAATATTAATTTTAAAACTATTAAAAATGTTTATTGAAAAAATACTATAACTTTTAAAAAAATCATATTTTCAAAAGCAAACATTTTTTCAAAAGTAAACATTTTTTCAAATTTGCCGAAACAAAAGTAATGTAAAAAAAAAATGACGTGTTTCAAGTTCTTTTTTCTTTTAAAAATTCTTAACGTTTAATAATTTAAAGACAATAAATAGAGGATAAAAAATTCACTATGCAGAAAAACGAAGTGTATTTTATGTCCGTCAGTTGTTTTAAAAAATGCTTTTTCTAACATGCAGATTAAGTCTTTTTTTTTTCTTTTTAAATTTACATCTGACAACTTCAGGCTTTTTATCGTCCTCCAGAGGATGTTAAAAAATCTGTATTCTGGGCCCAGGTAGGGCCAGGACTGAGATGTTACTTTTTTCTGAAGACCCACCAGGCCGGGCCTAGCGTACTTTTCATAAAGGAGGGGACTACTTCCTTCAACTTAGGTGCACTCTGGATGAAATTTTCAAACCCGGTCTCGACAAAACCCGTATTAAAATCACTGTCTCTGACTGACTTAATACGTGCATAAAATAAAACTAATTCGGCTCAATCGAGTTTTTTTTACGAAAAACATATAGATTTTAAAATCTTTATTTTACAAAAAAAAAAAAAAAAAAAAAAAAAAAAAAACCTTAATTTTTTTTAAAATAGATTATTTAAAGGCTAAAAAAATTAAATACAATAAAACCAGTGAAAAAAAAATCTGCCTATGACGGAATTCTGTCTTAAACGGAAAATATGTTGATCCATGCAAAATAAATGCAATAGTACCTGAAAAGAAAATAAGCTCCAATTACATCTTCTAGAGAGAGCATCTGTCTATACGTAATTTTTTCTTTCCTATGTGATTCCGTCTTAAAAAGTTTTAGTGCATAACATTTTTCAGAGTCTCAAACGCATGGGATATGGATTAATGATATTAAAATATAAGTGAAAAATTTACATATAAATAGAGATTCATTGATAAAATAAATATATTACAGCCTTTGGTGCTTCTTTAATAATAAAAAGTATAAATATAAAAAACGAAAAGCTATAAAAGAATTTTTTGGTCAGAACTCCTCCATATGAAATTTTTTTCCCACACCGAATTAAAAAACTATGTAGAAATTTGCGACTGAACCGGGCTATGATTTAAACTATTTTCCAGACCGGCCAGGGTTATGATGTTGACATTATTTCAGGCCACGCCGAACTTTTTCCCCTATGGGGCGGTTTGGGACCTGACCTAGATATTTTGACCCGGGCAGACGTCTGGTATACCATTTTAGCGTAAAAAATATACGCAGCTATTTTATGTGTAAAGAAAAAGCGCTATCTTAAACCGATTTTTATTAAATTGCAATTTGTGAATGTTCCCTAACAAGCGTTGAAATTGAGTTAAGAAATCACAGTTTAGAGGCAGAGAAAAGTGGTGTAAGTCAGGAATTTTTGAGGATTTTGGGGTTTAATATCTCTGTGGGATTTTTAGATACGGAGATGAAATTTGTTTTGTTCAATTTAGGAATGGATAAGGAATAATTTCCTAATTGGGAATTTCGCCCTACGGGGGCCGTATAAAAATTTAATTTTCGTATTTTTTCAAATAGACCCCCCATGGAGTTGCAACTTATCTTATCAGAAATTTCACCTTTTTTTATGAATTTTTGCAATTGGAAGTATGGGTCTAGGGGCAATATTTGAGGAGATTATTGTTTCGATATTTATGACTCACCCTGTATGTGGCTGTGCACTAACTGCTGGCAAAAATAAATAAATAAAATAAAATAAATCCAAATTAGCAATGTCAAAAAAAGAAAATGGGAATTTCCTCTAAAGAAATGGATGACAAAAACAACAAATTGTGCGTGTGAAATCGAAAAATATTTTGCTAAAGTTCGTAGAACTTAGAAATGTTGTTCTGCAATGCAATCTAAACAAATGTGAAATTATCAGATCTATTTATCTATTGACATATTTATTTATTTATCTATATTTATCTATTTATCTATTTATCTAAAAAAATGACTACGTAATTTCAGCTAGAATCAGCATGAAAAAAAAAAGTTAATATCAAGCAGTTAAAGATATTTTTTGACAAATGAATTTGTTAAAAAACTCTGAGCTGAGCATAACTGCCCTTATGGCTGAAATCTGTCATCAAAAATGTTTTCACATCCGTTCTGTCTTCTATAATAATATTGCGTCTCTATCCAGGTTTTTCTGAAGAGACCGTAGTATGCAGAGTTACAAGATTTGCTTGGAAGTTACCTGTATGTCTGGAGTCATGCTGAATCTTAAAGCAAGATTCTCAATGATTTACAATTATCTTTTATTTATTATTATTTTTTTGCAGTTATTTCCCCAAGTTACTAAAAAGAAACCAGTTTAAGTTTTTTAGTCCTATAAAGTACATTTTGTTCAGTTTTCAATAAAATTTCTATCTTCAATTTGACCTCCTAAGTCCTGATGTCGTTTCTAGGAAACACTAAAGAACTTGTAGAATTTTTAAAATTACTTCTACACTTTTTTCTTAAAATGCGTGCATATCAGAATGATTCATTTATAAAATAATACATCTTTGGCAGGGATGCAAACGCTGAGACAAAAATGGCTAGTTGTAACCACTAAAATTTAATAGTATTCTGCTTTATTAACTCTTTATCTATCGACGGTACTTATAAGCCACCATTAAATTTACTTATTATAAAGTTCTTTTAATACGTAAATTAGTTGTAATAGTGCTTAAAATGAGTTACAGATACATTACTTTATCTTGTCCCAAAAGCATTATTGGTTACACAAAATAAAATTATTTTAAAGGATGATTTCTTTTGCCTTTGCATCTTTTCAGCTTTCTTGGCACTGAGGGAGGGAGATGGGGATTTTTCAATTCGGAAATATTTCTATATTTATATTGTAAGATCATCATATTTGTACATTTTATAGTAATGCTACAAAATACTAAGAAAACAATTTAAAATAAAAGATTTGAGTGAGGTTATAAATATTGCACAAAATCCCTGTACATTCAAACTGAATTAATCCTTCTAAATCCTTCAATCCTTCAAACATTTATTAAATGATTATGTAAATCTTTTAATTTAGTTTACACAATTTACGTAAAATGCTTTAGAATTTAAAATTTTCACGAATTCATAATTCGGTAGACAAAGCGTTAAAAAGCAGAAAACTTGTCATTAAATAAAACAAGAAATACTTTAAAAATTAAGTGGTGAGAATCGGTCATTTCTGGCGCAGTGCTTGCATCCCTGATCTTTGGAGATGTTTTACATTGATTTTAAACTATTTTTTGTAGTCCCATGTGATATTTGGTTCAAGACTAAAGAGAGTAAAGAAAGAGGTCGTTGATTTTTGTACTTTTTGTGCGATTTGTAACACTTTTCCAGATTATGCGATCCTTCGGCATTCGTAAGAGGAATCCATTTTCAGTATTTTGCCCGATGCGGTAAATTTAGCTTTCTGCGATTTTTGAGTTGTTACAGTGCATAATGATCAAACAAAAATCACGGAATAAAAGCCATGCTATACAATCTTCTTATTAATAAGCGGCATAAAAAGAAATTAATGGTTATTCTGATACTAAAATGTTTCGGTTACTCTGAATTAGAAACATGAAATAATTTTTGGTCATCTTTATGCATGTAAAAGTTCGGTTCTTTAACGTTCTCGATGCGTAGTTTTATTTTTAATGTAAAAATTGTTTCCAAAGTGAAACCGGTTCCGAAAGTGAAAGTAACTTTATAAAAATTATGTGCGACCAAAATCGAGAAAGTAATCAAGGCGCGATCTTGAGAGGGACCTCAGCTATCCTATGAGAAAAAATATTTAAAAATGTCAAAATGCGGAAAAGTTATTAGAAAAATGCCTCCCCAAAGGAATAGCATTAGCTCGCGAGTTTCTTCGTGGGAAGTGGACAGGGGCCTTAAATATGTAAATTCATTAACCACTTGATGACGAGCAATACGTATACGTGCCGCAAAAAGGCTTAAGTATCCTTGTTTATCACCATCAATAAAATTTTACAGTAAAACTGGCCTTATTTAATCAGAGAATTTTCTCGATTTAATAAGGCACAAATTTCTATTTTTAAAAATCGGTGACCAAACATTAAAAATTTAGTAAAAAGAGCTTCCATTGCGAATGGGCACAGTTTTTAACTGCACGTAAAGTACGGAGTAGACTTTCGTTTAAAAATATAAAATTAATACAGAGTGCGTGTGCATAGCGGGCTCTGTGTACACTGCGGAAGGCAAAAGGCCCAAAAGTATAACAATGTTTGAATAGATTTTCATTGAAAATAATTTTTTTTCGAAATTACAAATTCGAGGGGGTACATTACTGAAAGTTTTGGACGCCCCAGCATTAGGATCATTTAGAAAGATTTCTCGTTAAATATATAAAATCATTCAACAATGATTTTAGACAGATTATAGGTTATTATAAAAGGCCAGGCCATGCCAACGATCCAGATAGTTAATCAATAAATAATACTATCCAGCTACCTGGAATATGAATTGCATTCAAAATTGTATTAGATGATATAGTGCATAGATAAATTAAAATTATTTCATCTTTGTCTTATTACATTTACAAATACACAGACACACACACACAAAATATGTTTTCCATTGAAAAGATGAATAATTTATGAATACATTAACTTAAAAACTAACAAGAAAATGCTTCACTGTATTAAAATATCTCTAATTATACGGTTAAAAAAAAAGATTCTGTAAAAAAAAAATCTCTTACTGATAAAGTTTTGAAATAAAATAAATGATGTTACCTGTTTCTCTGCGATCATTTCCTTCAGATTAGATTTCGCTCTTTAGTCAGTTGTCAAGTGACTTACTCGGAGCAAATATCGGAGAATATTTTACTTTTTTTCAGAGGCTGAAAAGTAACTCATCTTCTCTTTTTACACTTGTGCAGATGAAGAATAGCTAATTGCTATTGGATAAAGTTTTGAGACTTGGATAAGCTAAGGAGTATATCTTTTGCGGCATAAAGGATTCGTTTCCTTTAAATACTATATCGGGTGCCTAGGAGGGGGTTCGACCATTAATCATTGTTCTGGCAGGAGAGATAATAGAGTTAAAACATAAATGGTACCATGGAGCGTACGTAATGCCAGGCATATTTAAGTCATGATAAATTGTCATGGATAATGGTCTGTGTTTCTACGAATTTTTTTATAACTTCCTAAAAAAATGTTTCACACATGAGCAATCTGCCGTATTTACCCCAACAATTTTTTCCCCGCATATTTTTCGAGATTCACGTAATTTTTGCAAACAGAATATGAAATTATTTCAGTAATTGAACGTAATGTCATACAGATCCAATCTTATGAGGCCATATGATATTTATTTCACAATATGCTTTTTAATCAAGTTTCAATGCAACAGACATATTTTTTACATTGGGGGACAAAAATATACAAAAACTTGTGTACTATCTTTAATTACATGCTCGTTATAGCGAATCTTCTACGGCTAACTGCAATTTTTGCATTATGTAACAGTCTACATAAGGTCGACTACACGCTGAAACATCATTTGACATCGAGACAGCGTTCTATGCAGTTGAGGATGAATGATATCGAAACTGATGAAATTCAAAGTGATCAAATTTTAGAGGCTCCTATTGTGGGTGCTTTTCTAAGCAAGATAATATTGAAGTTTTCTGCATATTGCGAGGCACAGTGCGCTAGATTATGAATGCGTACCGAAAGGCAGGAAGAACAGCAAACATCTGCGAGAGCAGAAATGCGTGATAACTTTTACAGACAGAAGAACTTTGCATGAAAAATCACAGATGTGAACTGCTACAAAAGTGACTGCTGAGCTAAATACCGTGTTCAAAAGTCCTACTACCGCCAAAACAGTACGAAAGGAAGCAAGGTGTTTAGGAAGGAGATGCTATTCCAATACCCACAATGCCACCGACGGGAAGCAATAACATCAAAGTCATAAACGTTAGATTATGGAACATTGATAAAAGTTATTTGGTCGTCTGAGTAAAGCGCCATAACAAACTTACAATCCGGGTTTTCTTGTTGCCAAGAGTGAAACATTTCCGGAGATTTTTCATGATATGGACAGTCATATCTTCGTATTCTTGACCATACATATAAGGACAAATCACTGGCAATGACTAATTTTAACAGATATTAAATTGTTAAAAATCGCATTATATATTTTTATAAGTAGTTGAAATTATTCTACATTATGTAAACTTAAGTTAGCCAACATAAAAAAAATCAGTGACCTTCTGTTGAAAGCAAGTTTCCAAACCTTTTGTAGCATTCTCTCTCCATCTTTTTAACATTATAAGCTTTACCGACATTATAAGCTTTAACATTATAAGCTCTTGCTCTGTGCTCAACATAGCGTAGCACCAACTTCTAATTATTTTACCCCTTCCTTATGAGGAACTTTAGTACTGTCAATATCAACTAGATCAGCGTCAAGATTGTCTTTGTATTAAAAAACATGAGTTACAATTCTAATTATTTACTAGTCAAATAATGTTTGATGCTTGAGATCTTTATGTCCAAACAACTCTTATACATTTTCTACAGTAGTAGGTCTGCACGGGCCGGGCCTCGGCCCGATTTTCAGTAAAGGCATTCGGGCCGGGCCGGGCCCGGGCCTTGCTTCTGAAGACTCGGGCCGGGCCGGACGGGCCTAGTCACTAATCTCTTCGGGCCGGGCCGGGCCGGGCTCGGGCCTTTTTTTCTTGGAGTATCGGGCCGGGCCGAACCTAACTTATTTTTTCCGTACGAACCCGAGACTAATTTCGTTCTTCCTAGTCTTCACGGACCAAAATAATCAGTTCCTGTTGAATCTTCCCGTATGAAAATCTTTTTCTCGACGTGGAAAAATCTGTTCATAAATCAGTGAAGTTTGGCTTGGTCCAATATAGACTTGGTCCAAAATTTTTGCAAAATAGACATATACTTTTAAGTCGTCATTATTCTACAATTAAACATTAGAATTTATCCTTTTTAAATAATGGTAGATTATTAGGCGTCTTAAAATAGAATTTAAAAAGAAAAAAAAACATGATTATGACGGAATTTTTGTTTAAACTGAAAACAGCAAATTTTTTTTAAACTGTTCATTCATGCAAAATTAATACAACAATACGCCAAAAAAAATATATATTTAACATTTACATCTGCTAAGAAGAAAACGTATTTTTTTCTTTCCAATGCCTTAGAAGATTTTACTTTTACCATATACCATTTTTTAATTTTTTAATGTATTAATAATACTAATGATAATTGAAACATTTACATATAACAAACAAAGGATCATTAAAAGCGTAAAAATCGCAGCCTGTGGCACTTCTGCATAAATAGAGATTATTATAAACATGAAAGAAAAAAAGACTAAGATAAGTTTTTTTGGTCTGAACTCTTCCGTTAGAGTTAGTAGTCGGGCCGGGTTCGGGCCGAAATTTTAACTTTCGGGCCGGACCGGGTCGGGCCAATATTTTTTTCGTTCGGGCCGGGCCGGGCCCGGGCCAAGATTTTAACTTTCGGGCCGGGCTCGGGCCTGGAAATTTCGGCCCGTGCAGACCTCTAGTCTGCTCGCATCCCTCAAGCATTTTAAATGTTTGTAGAAAACAGTTTGCATTATAGATCCGATATTAGAGAGTTCCGCGGAGTGTGTGTGTGTGTGTGTGTGTGTGTGCGTGTGATTGGATTTTTTATTATTAAAAACACAAAATCTCATACCTTCAGTAAGGTACCTCATTGGTGTTCCCGTTCACACCCTGAATTCCTTATTAAAACTCAACGAGTATCCATTTTGAACAGACGTTCTCCTTTCTGAATTTTTCCTCCTTCTCCTAGGGATTGTACTTCAACTCGAACCCATACCCTGAATTTTTGAGTCCGTTATACCTGAGTTTTGCCTAATGTTGGAATAAAAATTTCGGTTAAAGCGGAATTCCAGTTAAGAGGGACAAAATTTTTTGCAAGAAAATTACACACAAGCTTCCAAAAATTTATAACTCATAAAAGTTTTAAGAGTTTGTTTGGTTGGTTGGTTGATTTTTGACGTCCGATTATCTGCGCTAGGGATATAGGACCAAGGGGGAGTGCCCTTCGTGGGGGTCTTTCTAAGGGAACCTAACCCGTATTTACGCAAGGTTCGAAGAAAACCACGAAAACTCCGAACGGTTAGGCCGACAGCCGCGATTGGGTTCGAACCCAGCACCTGCCGTCTACCAGTTGAGAGGTCCGAACCTCTCGGCCACTGGTGGGGCTTTAAGAGTTTGGACAGTAAGAGCTTTTTAGTTTTTAACGTTATATTACCAAATGTAAAAGAACGAAGGACATGGAGAACATTTCTTAGTGTGCGCCCGATGTACGCTATTGAAAGCAGTGGAAAGGCCAGATCTAGATTCATTTTGATACATTTTTATTTAAAAATGTAAAATGCTACAAATTCGTGGGTGTTAGTTAACAGGATCAGAGGTTAGTAGGGCTGTCGACATTACGATCATTTGGAAAGACTTTTGTTTAAAATAAACAATAATTCAAAAATGCTTTCTGGTATATTTAAAAGTACTGTGATGTGCCCAGGCAAAGCCGACCGCGTCAGCAAGTGGAAAATAAAATACAGTATTAATTGAAGTAGACTGAAAATTCTACTTTATAAAATTTGAAGAAAGTTTGGGTAGCGCTGTTCTAAACTGATGCTTAAATGGGCACTTAGAAACCCTGATTCTGAATACACCAAAAAACAAAGGTTACTTTTTATAAAATAAAAAAAGCTGACAAACCAAAACAATTTTTTATTTTTGTGGATTCGTTATAATTGGCATTTACAAGCTTCTAGTTTTGAAACTCCTATTTATTATTATTTTTTTTCAAATGATGGAATTTTGAGCGTTTGAATCCAGTTTAGGTAGGATATTTCTATCACAAAAAAATACTTTTTTAGCTTAAGAGAAGGTGTATTTAAAGTTGATTCTTGATATATATATATATATATATATATATATATTTTACAATTACAAAATCTTAAAATCGCATAGTTTTCTGAAAGGGTAAGCTGCATAACGAACAACAATGAATGTAGCTGTAGTAATATAAAGAGTATGTTGCCAATAAAATAGCAATTTAGAACTAAAAAAGGAACAATAAAGACAATGAAGTATTTTCCAAGCTGTATTTACAATAACATTACTTTTAAATTATCTTCTTTACCTAGATGTAAATTGATATTTTATAATTAAAAAAAAAATCTGTAAATTATATTTTAAGAAACAGATGTGATTGTGCTGTTACAAATATCAGTGTTAATTAAACATATAATTTATGCTTAGTTTTTTATATTTTCTCCTTTGCTTTGAATACAAATTTTTTAAAGTAAAAAAAAAAATATGTTTCCGTTTTCTAGAAACAAAAACACATATAATCACGAACAAATTACTGTAACTACAACGGATAAAGTCGAATGTAGTTTAGCATATCTTTCTGTCCCTCGACATATTGCAAATTCCTTTCCCCACAGGTACGGATACAATACTTTTAAAAAGCCTTCCAATATATATCATCAATTCTATCGTTGAACAAATTGAGGTTTTCCTGCATTATATGAAATCACAGATGTCTTTCCAAATTAGTTCTTTATTATTAGAGTTATACATTTCTTGTAATCCAATATTGAAGAGATGGAATCTGCAAGCTGATTAGGCATAATGCCTTTCTTAAGCTTATTACCTTAAACAGAAAAATATACGCAACAAACGCTGAACTACCAGTTTCCAGTGGCTTTTTGTTCCGGAAAATATAAAATAGATTAACGAAAAAATTTTAGCGAGTGAATGGGAAAAAAAGGCAAAAAGCGTTCATATTCTCAACGGGCTTCATGGAGCGTAATAGTGGAATTTCTTTTTCCACAGTTTTTAAAAAAAAAAATCTTTTTTTTTTTTTTTTTTTTTTTTTTTTTTCCTTTTTTCCTTGAGATATATTTTGGCGATTTATACGATTTTATTTTGTGTCTCTTTTCTTTTTTTTTCATAACTCATAATTATTTGAATTATGAATTTCTTTCGCTTTCTTCAAAATAAATAAAATATTGCTGCCATTAAATGAAACAGCATCTTCAGATATGGTTCAAATAAAAGAAATAAATGTGTATCTTGAACGCTTTGATTTTTAATTTTCGTTATTTAATTAAAATATATTTCAAACACTTAAATTATTGAAATTACCCAAGTAACAAGCTTCGTATAATGAGTGATGCATTTTTGAATTTTTCTATTAAGTAGCGATATCATTTGTTTTTTAAGTAAGTAATTAATAATTACAGTTTTTTAAAGTTTTGATATTAAGAAATGTGACTGCTTGATTAATAAATATGCTTCTCAATTGAATGCATTGTTGATTTTGGTATTTATTTGTTTTTTAATAAAGAATCATTAATGATATATCACGAATTTTGATCTAATTCATTAAAAAATGAGGGAGTGATTGAGCGAGTGAGTATTTTAATATAAATTCATAATAAAAGAGGAAAAAAAGCGCTCAAAATAAATCTTACGAAGTACATAAAAAAAACTATTGCACGCGAGGTCATATAATGTCATTATTTAATAAATATATCGCAGCTTTTCATGTTTTCGTGAAATTTTAAAAAGATATTTTGGTTGTTTATATATTTTAGGGACAATGTTCTATTCATTTTTATTAAAGAAATGTCAGAGGTCTTTTTTAATTGATAAATGCATATCTTAATAATAATAAATTAATTATAGTAAATTCAATAATAAATTATTAATAAAATTAGTATTAAAGTAATAATTTGAGTATTCGAGCACGTGTCTGCAATAAGTGAAGAAGAACTGTTTCATTCTTTCATAAAGAAGTAATGTATGAAAAAAACTTAATATTTTTTTTCTGCTGATACAGAATCATTTACTATCCAATCATGAATTATTTGCTTTTTGAAAATTACACTATATCATGCATTTTGAAAGAAGTATCTTGTTCTATAATCCATGAATAAAAGAAAAAAGAACTCTCGCGATTCAACAACAATACGTTAATTGTAGAGTCTGTGTGTAACATATTTTAACCCTTTAATGATAGAATACACTCACCCCTCACACCCTCATGATAGAATACACTCACCCCTCACACCCTCATGATAGAATACACCCTCATGATAGAATACAACCTCATGATAGAATACACTCTATAAATTCCGTAATTCTGAGAACCGGAATTCATACCAGAAAAGTTCAATAATAAAATTTGTTTGATTTAATGATGGAATGTTTGTTGTTAAATAAAGCAAATATTGCTATTTTAAATTTCTGGTGTGAATTTCGAATATCTGAATGAAAAAATTCACTAAATTAGAAACAGTGGTGGTAGCATATATCGTTGGTACCATACCAAACTTCCCAATTTGAAAACAATGTTGCCAATGGCTTACCTTTTTTTTTAAAATTTGGATTTCATGACTGATACCATTTTTTGAAGTACACTGTTAAAAATCTTGCCCTAGTTTGTACCAAATTTTGGTTCTGAATAGCTGCCACTGGAAGAAGATGAAAACTTGAACCAATATTGTGAGTTGCTGTTGAAGCATATAGTACTAATAGTTGGAACGAGGTTGCAATAGGAAGCTCCAAATGTTGGTACGATATTTCACAATCTTATGGTGGTAGAGCACCAACATTTGGTTCAAACTAGAGCAAAAGTTTTAACAGTGTAGTAAAATTTGCTTGATATAAACTTATTTAATGATATATTAAGTAAGGCAAAAGGTAAGCTAAAGAACTTTACGATTTCAGAAAATTGGTGGCAATAAAAAATCTGAATTTTGTAAACGCAGTCACACTGTAGTAAGCACAAAATAGCCAACATGTAATTCCCATTGGATAGTTTGACATGGCATAGACGATATGCTGCCATGGGTGTGAGTGTTAATATACTTTTTTGTGTTTTTGTGTTACAATTGAAATTAAATTGTGATATAGAAAATTATTTCATTAATTCATTATTTTATTTAACGTTTAAAAGTTATAAATGTATTGTGTTTAAAAAAATATAATTAAAAAAAATCTATATTAAGTCATATATATTAGTCATATATATATTGGTCATTTTTCATTTAAGGAATTAGAAATATCGATGATGACCACATCTACATAACAAATAATTTTTTTTTTAAAAGTAGTCCCAGAAAGTCATGGTCTCAGGCATATAAACTCTTTATATAATATATAAGTTTCTTTAATATGAAATAATGAATGCAATTATAACCAATTTAAAAAGAATATATTCTGTGTACCAGAGATCGTAAGCTTCTTGGAATTTTTCGACCTGGAAATTCTTCGGTACCAGTATTCTCTTATAGGAAATTTCTTATTAAATAAGGCGAAATTTTGCGCGCTTAATCTAGATTTATGTTTTGTTTAAAAAATAGTGATATTTCTACTTGATAATTCCATGAGACGTGCGATCCCTGGTATACTTAGCGAATAAGTTATTTTTAACAGTCTTAAAGTTAGTATTTACTTCATGTTAGAATCACTATTTATTTTTTAATTATGTAAAAAAATAGTTTTCGTAGAAGTGTTATTTTACTATGCTTTTAATGTTCTTGTGAATTTACAAAAATAGATTTATTTATTTGCGGTATTTTTTTTTCTTTTCAGTGTACATGATGAGTTGGATAATTAATCTGCATATCGAAATTTTATTACAACAGTCTTCGGATTAATTATTTATGCGGAAAAATTCGGTTCAAACATTTGGACAGTTAAAGAACTTATAGAATCGTGAATAGCCATAGTAACAATGCTATAAAAAAACTAACAAAACTAAAAAGTAAAAGAATGTTTTAGACGTCTTATAGACAGAAAATGCTCCATATCTTTCTGATGACGATATTTTCGTAACATTTCAGAATGCATTAGAACTTGAGAGTATCCCTTATAAATAAGATATCTAAAGGCTAATTCAATTACGACAATATAACTTATAAATAAGGTTTATAAAGGCTAATATATTTGCCTTTTTCATTGAACTACAATTTTCGTAAAAATATGAAAATTACGCTTCAGCCTGAGAAATTTCTGGATTTTTACCAGATTTATTTTACTACCAGCTTGATTGTTATCGAGAAAAAAAATCTACGAGATGCTATAACTTCTACATGTGATAGTAAAATATATATAATTAATATGACTTTAAATTTTCTCTTGCTTGTTTGTCTTTCGCTTGTTAAAAAATAGTATAGGCGTCTGATTTTCTTAAAATTTTAACACTAGAATCGCGAGAAAATTCATTAAAGATTTATAAAAATATTTCTCACCGGAGGTTTCATTTAAAACTGTTTAAAGTTGTTTATTGGAAAGAATTTTGCTCAGCATATATTTAGCTTATTTTATTAAGAGTTTTCTGGTTCGAATCGAAGTCTCTCCATATGATACGGGTCAAAATGAACCGTCGCCACCGTTCTAGTGTTAAACTTATCAATAAAAATCATATTCGCATGCGTATTTTCTTTATTGGACTAGTTAAATTAAATGTTTTTTGATTTAAACTTTTTATTTTTCATTTAACAGGTCCAATAAAAGAAAAAATTTAATCACAAAAAATCTTTCAATCTTGATATTAATAATTTATATTTTTTTAATTTGGAACATTTACCGTAATTTCGGGTGCATAAGCCGCAGATCAAGCAATTATTTTTCAACCCAGAATTTTTTAAGAAACAAATATAACTAGTTAGATCACCGTAAATATTTGTCTTCAATTACTAAATAAAATTTATGGGTCCAAAAAGAATTGTTTGAGCCGCGGCTTATACACCCGAAATTACGGTATTTATAAAACGATAAGTATTTTACAATAAGAAAAAAGAAGAAGATGGGAAATTCAAGAATTTATTGTATTAATCCTCAAGGTTTTCCTCTCATCTTTAATAAGAGTTAAATTAAATATACATGTTCCGAAATTCCTTCAAAGTTACCCATTCACTTTCCAAAAAATTTACATTTCAAGATTCAAATTTTTAAAAAACTATATTTTATGATATTTTATCTAGATCAGTAAAACAATGTAGCAACATAGAACACATCATTATGAAAATGACCATTTATTTAATAATTAAGGACCACGACTGAACTTGTTCATTTAATCTTCATTGATCTTTAGGATTATTTGTGATATTTGCCTTGTCAGCCGCGTTAGTATTTGATAGTCTATTTGAAATGACAGATATCAAGCGTATAATCCAGATGCGTTGATCTTTAGCCCAAAATAGTAATGAATGTTCATTTCGTGGTTGGATATGCGTGGAATATTCTTACCGCAATTTGCTTCATAGTAACTTTCCAACATTAAATTTAATATTAATAATGGTTGTGAAGCACTGCAAAATTGCTGGCATATGTTCAAACATAATTTGATGGTCTATATGGTATGGTATAAGACTGTCATAATTATATAAAATGTTATGTTGCATTATATTACATCATATTATATTATGTTATGATTATGTTATGATTATATTACAATTACGATTACATTATATTTTCACTATAATATGATTGTAGGTTATAATTTATCTTTATGTACATAACATTTGCTTATGCATGCACTACTAAATTTTTCGGCAACTGTCTTTTTACTCGACCTTTGATATAGAATAGAGTTACAGAGTCGTGATATGACTATTATGAAACATTATGTTGCATTATATTACATCATATTATATTATGTTACGATTATCGTACGATTACGATTATATTACGATTACGATTATATTATATTTTTACGATAACTTGAGTGTAGATTATAATTTATCTTTATGTACATAACATTTCCTTATGCATGCACTACTAAATTTTTGTGGCAAACTGCCTTCTTACTCGACCTATCTCATAGAATACGGTTTAACTCTATAACTGTTTTCTCTGAAAACTATCGAACGACGGGGCATTTTGATGCAAATTTTTAACAGTGCAAATCTATCTGTTCTCCCTATGTTTTTTCTAGATTTAAACCACAGTTCAGCGACGGAAAATCGAACATGGAATCGAAAGCTTATCTGGCAATGATTTTGATCATCAATAAGCACGGATTGGGGCATTATCCAGCTGAAAAATGTATTATCCAAGGTTAATAAAAAATTATTTTTGTAATATATTTTCAGAACAAATACCTTGACACGCTTTGGAATTCGTCTATTTCTTTATGATTAGCAATCATGATTATGAATTAATCGTACGCTGTTT
The DNA here is from genome assembly GCA_964019185.1 of Maratus speculifer. Classification (NCBI taxonomy): domain Eukaryota; kingdom Metazoa; phylum Arthropoda; class Arachnida; order Araneae; family Salticidae; genus Maratus; species Maratus speculifer. The sequence goes on along the minus strand of OZ025299.1, from coordinate 66,853,655 downwards.
TCATAACTTTTTCGTATAAACCTCACTGATTATGCTTTTTATAGGAGAATGGAGTGGTTGAAGGAAATATCAAGGAATTGCACCATAATATTTTTGTTTTGATTATCGTTCCAGTTCAGTTACTATATCGTCACCTCACAGCAACAGCAGGATACCTAGTAATGATAAAAAATGAGAGGTCTGAATTAGTGAGATAAGAAACTGTGTTTGAATCTAGTGGAACAACTTCTGAAACAGTAAGTTATTTTTAATACTATATCTCAGATGTGTTTTATAATGAATCCTTACTGTTCCATTAGATGCAGACATAGTTTTTCATAGCAGTATGTCAGAGATATCATTTTCGTTTAACACTAGAACCGCCGGGTATTTTACCCAAGTTTTACAAAAAGTGTTTCTCACCAGAATTTTAATTTCAAAATATTTAATTTATTTAATTAGTCTATTTTTGCGCTGCTTACATAAAACATATATTACAAAGAGAATTTTGGTTCGATTCGACTATTATCAATCTGGCAAGGGTCATTTTGACCCCTAATGGCGGTTCTAGTGTTAATGCTAGATGTCTTACAATTGCTGTGAGGCGTCAATAAATGGACAAGGTGTCGCTGAATTCGGCCGACAAATTTAGATGGATGATAATAGGCATCAAAAAGATAAAAAATTGCTATAGAGTATGCGGTCGCAAATCACTTCGAGACAAATACAAGGTGTTTCACAATAATTGTATTCAGCTTATAATTTAGAAAAAAATAAAATTATTGCAATAAAAATGCAACGATATCTACCTTGTTTTGAAGGAAATATGTTAACTTCACAAAAAGTCCAGGAATAAGAGGTTAGTCACACAACCGATGATGCCTTACGAATTGTTTTATCACAGTCCAAAATGTGAAGCGTCAATTACATAATGATGGCCCAAGAAACTTCTACCACTTTTTTGCTATTAAGATATTTACAGCAAGGATGAGCACGCCTATTAACATTTTCATTATAATGTGTGCTTCAGCTTTCGGAAAGTTAATAACTTCAACCAAAATTTGTTTAAGTTAGAATACCCTGTATTTTTGATTAAATGGATTTTGTGAGACCTCATATTCTGTGGTAATTTTTTATGCTCCTTATGCATATTATCATCCCTTTGAATTTGTCACTCGAATTCGGTAACACCTTGTATCTATCTATCTATCTATATATATATATACCGGGTGTCCCAAAAATGACTGATGGATTTTAAAATCCAATAACTTGCAAACGGTGACAGCTATTTAAAAAATTTTTGCAGGAGGGTTATGTATAATATCAGGAGTCTTTTTACCGAAATTCTTTATTTCAGTTCGAATTTCAAACAATAGGTGGCGCTGACGGCGTTTGAAGGCCAGTTCGACGCTTCACTCAGCATTGAACACCTGGCCTTCAATTGCCGTCAGCGCCACCTATTGTTTGAAATTCGAACTAAAATAAAAAATTACGGTAAAAAAACTCCTTACATTATACATAACCCTCCTGCAAAAATTTTTTAAATAGCTGTCACCGTTTGCAAGTTGTTGAATTTTAAAATCCATCTGTCATTTTTGGGACACCCGGTACATACATTGCTTCATTTTGATGAACTGATTCAAATATTAGACTAAATGGCAAAAATCAACACAATTCTCTGACGGTGCAATGTCCGCCAGGTTTGTTTAGGAAAGCTCAAGTGGTGCAGAACTGGCATTTCAAGCCAAAGGCTCTTGGTTTGAATACTGTCCTGGACAATTTTTCACTCAGTTGGAAAATTGCGGCTCTTATGATTTATTTACCAATTAGGAAAAAAAAAAGTGTTAACATTAATATATACTTTTATTTTGGTAACGGTTTTGATTTCCTTAATATAATAGTTTCCTGAAAATAATAATTTTTGATTAAATTTCTTTTTCCGAAATGATTTCGTAAGAGTGCGTTAACCCTTTGAGGGACACTGGTATTACTATTACAACTTAATTTTAACCTCCAATTTCCAAAATTAAATCCGAATTTTTTAAAAATTTTCAGTTTCTTTAAAGTACGAGGTGAGGACCTTTTATATTTTTCAAACCAACTTGTTTAGAAATTATTGAAAAATTTTCGCAGCAGCTGCTCTATTCCTGAAATTGCTAGGATGGCATTCTTTATTCTTACATATTATTTGAAAAATACTTTTATTTTTGACAGTTAAATCTATTTCATTAAACATATCAGTTAATTTAATTTTTTACGCATAAAAAATTTAAAGACAAAAAGTAACTGTTTGTGTTTTGCAGTTGTTGTTTGTGTTGTAATCTGTCTTTAAAACAACTGAAAATTTAAATACAGAATTTTTGTAAATACAAATATTAAGTTCATATAAATACAGGAGCAAAAGAAAATTTTGGTTCACTTCACTAAATGAAAAAATAATTGGGTTCAGTTCTGGTTCAAGGTTAACCATCATTAAAGCATCGAGTACACGACTCTGAATCGTGAGCTAATTGTTGATTAGCAGTGCAAGTTCTTATAACCGTCTCATTTGCATATTTCCACCGAAGTCAAACATTTCCAGCGCCTTCTGTCAGATGTTTTTTTAGCTATTTTTTATTATTGTCTTTAAAAAATCCCATGACTTATAGATAGTAACACTGCAAACAGTTCTTTTATTTCGGCTATTTTTCAAGCTTTTATAAATTTTTAAAGTTTATACGGACTTTTTGCTCACCCAGTATATTAAAACGTATTAAGGCGAGGGATATATATAAGCAAGGTATCCAGAATGTCAAGTTATCATGATGGCAAACATTTTGCTCATAAATAAATATTATATTATGTCACGTCATTTAAATGTCTAAAACAAAAACACCTGAAAAATACGGTTACAAAATTTCCATTGACCCATATTGGGGTCAATGGGCAAATTTTGTTTGAATAAACAAAAAAAGATATATATTTTTTTAATTTTACGTCACAATTTTCATCCGAAATGCATAATAACGTAATAATAACGTCATTAATCGGTCTCAATTCGAAAAGTTTTTATTATCCAAAAATTATATTTATCCTTTAAAGGATATATATACACTTTTATAAGTCAATTAAACAAAATTACGCGAGAGAGTTATGGCTACTGAACACCAATTTAAATTTTGCAAAAACAACAAAATTTTGTTGGAATTACAAATTGAAAATACAAGACTTTAGTAAGACTGAAATAAAATTGAGGAAATTTTGTTAAAATTTTATATTACACTCTAAAAGGGGAAGGAGTGAAAAGCTCACTCTATGGCAGAGTGAGAGGCATTTTCACTCTTTTTAGAGTGACTTTTGTAAAAATACACTCCTTAAAGAGTGGAATTTTCCACTATATAGAAAGGAGTGAATTATCTCACTCCATAATCAAGAGTGAGAGAGTCACTCCAATGATGAGAGTGACTGCCTCACTCCGTTATCGAGAGTGAGAGAGTAATTCCAATGGTGAAAGTGAAATACAGCTTTATAAACTTTTAAAAATTCCCGTTCAACTTTGAACAAATAATTGGAGTGAAATAATAAAAATCAGCAAAATGTGGTATATTTTGGCAGAAACGTGCGAAGAGAAAACTGCACCGCGACAAAGTTTCAATTTGACACCCCCCCCCCCCCCGTCTTGTCTTTTTGTGACATGCGTCATAAAATTGAAAGTGTGGAAACAAAAAGAAATTCTGTTGAATGCATATTTCACATTTACTTTGCAACTTTAATTTTAACAACTAAATAAAATAAGGTAAAATATATTATATTTAGGCAAAGGGTATTTGGAAAACAGACGTGGAATAAATGTATCTACAGTAAAGTATAACAACTTGCAACTGACCTCTTGTGGATTCCAAGAAAGATGTCATATGTTATTTTGAGAATGCATATTTTTTCTCATAAAAACCCCTAATCAATTTTTTTTTACAAGAAAAGAAGAAACAAATGAGGTTGGTACGATAAATTTTGCGACCCCCACTTTCCGCGACTGGGGCAACCGCCCCCTACGCCTCCCCCTTTCGTCCCCCCACTTCGCATGGCTCGGATTTCCAGTTTTCAAAACTATATTTCAAAATTTAACCTTTGAAATTACACCGATTAAAACGCATTCTTTTTAAAAGGGAAAATGTGACTCTTAAAAGAGTGACTTGTGAGGTAGTGAGAGTTACGTATGCATTACGTAATCATCAGCTAATCAGAAGAGTCTTGTTATAGTCTTGTCTACAACACTTTGTGCGAGATATAAGATAATTATCCACCATTTTAAAACCGTTTCTTCTTCAAAGTGGTTCTTCTTTCGCCTTTTAATAATGAAACGAAATTATATACTATCAGCATTGAGATCATAAAAAATGCAGAAAATATAAGCAGAGGATACACATACAATCATCGTAAACGTTGGATAGCAATAATAAACTAATGCTTAATTCTAGAAACACAGGATATACGTAACTTCCTTAAAATATTCAGATAGTACACGGCGTGTACTCCCATATACCATCCATTAATCTTTGGATACTATTATTCTTATGACTTTTAGAATTAAGGGTAAGTCGTATTTAATTTTAACATTTTATTTTAGTACAATTTGAATGTTATAACTTTCAGTTATATAGGAATGTTCAAACTTTCAGTTATGTTATATAGGAAACAATCAATCAGGAATGTTTTCAGAAGTAGTTAATTTCCTATTCTAAACTGTGATGTGTGATGTAAAACATCTGCCTGACGTCGCATGAAAATCAACGAAAAGGGCTGATTCAAAGTCCATTCACAGTAAATGTAAACATTAACTTCAGTTACTTAAAAAATTGAATTAGTTTCTACTGTGGAGATTTTTTTCGTTTTTTCACTTTTTATGAACACTTTAATTTGAAGTTAAATAATGTAGGAAGTAATGTGTTTGGACTCTTTTGAAAGATATTTCGTTATTACTAATAATGTTTTAAATTATTATGTATTTAAAATCCTAAATCTTTATACTAATGTTTTCAGATTTAAGATTTGGCAAATTTATAAAATAATAGGAATTTCTTATAACATATAGCAAGATTTTTGAAAACTTGCTAAATCTAATAATGTTCATTTATTGTAATTTGTTGTTGCTTAATATTCAACTAGAAAAAATAATTATATTTTTAATGTTTTTATAAACTTTTCCTATAAAACATACGAAATCTTTTTAACTGATTTTCATAAAATTCGATATATAACTAGAATAAAAAGTTATAATTAAATATGGTGCGCACGGGGAAATTTTTCCCCGGGAAGAATTTTTGTTGCTCCGGGGAAGGGGGATTATAAAATTCCGGCAGGAAATTGCACTTTTTTACCACCGAAAACAGAAAATCTCAAATTTCTTTAGGGGGGGGGGGGGTAGCAATAAAATTTTAATTACGCATGAAAAAAAAGGCATAAGAAAATAATAACGATTATTGATTATGATTTTTGTTTAATACTTGTCTTTACGGGCATTTTAAAACTATCATGTACCTATAGGGCTTCCAATGAAAACAATGTGTAATTCAGACATTTTTCTCCGGGAGGAATTTGTATGGCTCCGGGGGGGGGGGACATCATGGAGTTCCGGGGAGGAAAATAAAACTTTTTGACCATTAAAAACAAGAAATTTCAAATTCTCTGGGGGGGGGGGGGCAACTCATTGCTCCGAAGGGAATGTCCTCCCCCCTGGGCCACCTCCTGAATTCAACACTACAATGAAAGTAACACAAAGTATAAGTTTGAAATAAAATATTTTAGTTTATTTCTGTAAGCAATATAATTTAATACATATGTAACTTTAAAAAAGTTTTTCCTTAAAAATTCAATTAATGTTACAATCTATGAATTAAACTAATATTGTCAATAATGCATTTTTTTACAATTCCCATAAAAATCATAAACTAACATAAGAAAAAGAATTAACTTAATTAAAAATAGAACATTCACTCCTACAAAACAGTGACTATTCTCTCCTATCAAAAAATAACTATTCACTCCTACGCAAGAATTACTATCCACTCCTACTAGGAGTGAAAAAACGCACTCCTTTGGCTAAAGTGAATAGTCACTCCTCCGAAAGAGTGGTTATTCACCCCCGTTTAGAGTGAATATTCACTTCGCAGGAGTGAGTATTCACTTTTTGAAAGAGTCAACAATGCCACTTTTGCCCAGAGTGAATAGTCACTCTAAAGAGGTTGGGCATATTTTGAGTCTGCGATAGAGTGAGTATTCACTCCTCCGGAGTGAATAGTCACTCCTTTTTATTTAGAGTGTAGTGTTAACAATATATATATATATATATTTTTTTTTGTCTGAGCAACAAAAAAAAAAAAGTAAAAAAATCGCTTAAAACAACCAAAATGTACTCAACAAAACATTTTTTGCAATTTTAATCAATTTTTTTTTTCTGGGTGTATTTCGGGAATAATTGCCGGCTTCTCTTTTCCATTTTATTTAAAATGTCTATTGAAAAACTACATTTGCAACGGCTTTATAGTTATAGATTTGATTTTATACAGTGGTTTAAAATTTACCACACTGTAAAAAAAAAAAAAAAAAAAAAAAAAAAAAAAAAAAAAGTTAATTTTACTGCAAAAACTACTCGCAGCAACGTTCCCAGCAGTTTTGGCCATAAAGATTGTAGTAAAATTAGATGTAAAAAAAAATTACATCTAATTTTACTGCAATTTTTACGGTCAAAACTGCCGGCAGCAGTTTTAGCCGTACGTTTAACTTTTTTTTTTTTTTTTTTTTTTTTTTTTTTTTTTTTTTTAAGCCTCCGATGCTATTTCTTTCAGACAAGCTAAAAATGTCGTGTCATCAGACCTGAATTTTCTACTGAACCGATTTTGATAATTATTTTTTTAAATGAAAGCTATTTATTTGTAGTTGTACCCATTTTAGCTATTTTTTAATTTATTTCCATTTTTATACAGTGAAACCTCCAAATAAGGGACACCCATGGGACCGGAACTTTTGTCCTTTAAATAGAGGTGTCCCTTATTCGGAGTTTTTTATATTATTTTTAATTAATCGTTCAGAAGGATATAAAATTTACAAAGCATTAAAGGTGAAATTCAAATGTACCCGAAGTGTGTAAAGTACGTTAATCAAACTAAGAGAAGAAAAGGGAATTAATGAATTAAAATTTTCAATTGATTACTAATTTGTTAAATGATTTGTAGAATTATTGATTTGTATCTTTATGCAAACTGTGTACATGCAAAAAATATGAAAGCATTTAAAAGTATTTTACTTGAAATTATCAATCAAAAGGGACTGTTTTGCGAATTTCAGTTTTTAATGTCTTTAAATTTCAAGTGATCATTTACCATATTTATAAATTTAGTTTTTCATTACTAGCAGTATTTACAAAAAAAAAAAAAAAAAAAAAAAAAAAAAAAAAAAAAAAAAATCAACTGTTTTGCGTATTTTAAGGCAACAAATTTCTCAACTGCTCTACTCAGCAAGTGGAAAACGTTTTGAAACATTTACAAATTCCTTTTTAAACATAAAGGTATAAAATTGAAATGCTTGACTACGGAAGTGAGATGGAATTGAGTCGTCTTTTCAATTTTTTGATATACAAATTATCTATTGAGTTATAGGCGACTTTGACCATGTGACAAAGGCATTTTTTACCCTTTCTTTTATAGTTATTCTTCTTTCTCGTGTAAATTTGGTTCAAGATGCTCACTTTACAAAGATCTATTTCAGTTGAAAAGAAATAGAAAAAACTGGTCGATTACATATTTTTTGAATAACAATGCCTTATAATTTCAGTCATTTCTGAATAAAAATAAATTAAAACTTATGTCGTAAAAGTTTCCATTTTGGATTTGAGAACAACCTAAAAGCATCTGTAAAGTTCTTTTTTTTTTCACAATTTTCTTTCGTTCTCTACTTTCAGAATCATCGTCTCAATTTTCAGCATTACTTTCAATAGGGATAAAACGCACTCATATCGAACCAGAATTGTGGGTAAAGAAATGTTCGTTAATTGCGTCGTATATCTCTATATCAACATGACTGTCTATCAGAAAAATCTGCATTTTCATTTTCATCACAAACCACTTCACTATCTGAAATACAAGAACCAGGATCTTTAAACTCATTTTCAAGTGTCCCTTATTCAGAGGTAAATACATTGCACATCCTATACCAAGGGACTGGGACCGGAAGTTTTGTCCCTTAAATAGAGGTGTCCCTTATTCGGAGTGTCCCTTGGAGGTTTCACTGTATTTTATTTTTAATTTAAAATGCTTTTTTACGATATTTCTTCAAAATGGTGGCAACTTAGTTTAGCTTTTCTCTCGATAATAAAAATTTATTTTCCATTATTACTTTCCACAAGTCAGAAACTTTATTTCATCATTGAACATGTCCTCGCATTTAAAAGAAAAAAGTTAATTGTTTTCATAAAATTTAACCACAATAAAATGATTGCATATAATTATGCACCAATTGAGGTAAAAAAATATATTTACTGAGAAATAATATTAATAATGTAAATAAAATAACAGAAAATAATTTATGATAAAAATTAATGCCTAAAGCAAAGTAAGAAATATTTCAAATGAGGAAAATGATGGCATTCAGCAACCAGATAAAATGAATTAACAATATTATTACGGACGCCTTTTTCATATTACTAATAACAGTAACTTTTAAAAAACATTTGAAGAGAAAATGACGTCACTATTTAAAGCATTTTTACTCATAACCATATTACATTTCAATATTTCTTTTCATTATGGACACTGAGATTGAGATTTTACTTTCAGATGACTTCAGTTACTGAAAATAATGTCATTAGTAAAAATAAAATTAGTTTTTTTTTTTTTTTTTTTTTTTTTTTTTTTTTTTTTTTTAATAAATCTATTTTTTCTGTAGTACATATAAAATAAAATTTCTGGATATCGCCGGCACTCAGATTACAATTTTAACTGAAGATGTGCAAATATTTGCATGCTAAATTGTAACTGGAAAACTTGACATTAAGTTTGGAAATATATTTATTATATATTGATTCAATAATGTAATTACTTTTGCTTTTTTTTAAAGCCAAATCGATCGGGTCTTCGTCAATTCGATCGGGTCTTCGATTTCATTCGTCGAATTTGACGGGATTCCACTCGTTTTATTGTTAAAATGCATTTCTTTTTTCCCAGAGTCTATAAAAAAGCTTTTAAACTAAAGAAAAAATCTGTTTTTGATGAATCTAGTCAATGAAGAAGTAGCACGTCAAATTGTATCTCTTTATTATTCCGCAATTCCAAAGTCTGAGAGAGAAATTGCTAATCAATTGTGTATTTCACGCCGTTCTGTTTGCTATTATATGGATAAACACAAGAAAAATGAAGTTAGTTCATTGCATTCTAAACGGGGTCGCCCTTCTAAAAAACCTCTATCGATTTATTTATTATTATTATTTTTTTTTTTTTTTCTAATCGGAGGCGAAACTGAATTCTGCAATGGCAGTATCTACATCCATCTTATTTCTTCTTTTTTACAGTGCATTGATGACTACAGGGATTATATCTGGATCCCCTTCCCTGCTTACTGATTGTAAATTACATCATTAAACGGTATCTTAGCAAAAAGTCACTAATATAATTTACGCTGACGACTTTATTATAATTACATCTGGAAATAGAGAATAAACTTAACCGAACTGCTCATTCAAGGATTTCAGTCTTTTCTATTAAAGCAATCCTCTTAATTTACAAGTCTAACTCTAAAAAAAAAAAAAAAAAAAAAAAAAAAAAAAAAAAAAAACGAAAGCATTATTTTGTAGAATTATTTTAACATGAAAAAAATATTCATTATATTAGCGTAAGTGTATACAAGGAAATATTATTATACATTTTAAAATCAACCTATTTATACCTGCTATTCAATTCCAAATTTAAATGGCTTGTCGATTTAAATTATGTGGACAACATGTCATCATCAAATAACATCAAATTTGATACTTGATTTCAAAAGATTTAAATTCTCCAATCACAAAATCAACGTAGATATTATAAAAATATGGAATAAAACGATAGTTCCCAAACAGATTATAGACGGTTGTGAGGTCTAGTTTCCTAATTTAAATTTCTACTGTTTATGGAGATTGAAATCATACAAATAATAGTTCTGATAAACATAATAAAATTATATAGGATTATTTCCAGTGACGCATTATACGGTCTAACTAATTGACCTTGAATAGTGTGTACTTTAATAACTGCTGTAACTGGTGACAAATAAAAATTGATCGTGAATGCCAACGACCAAATTTATTAAAAGAATAATTTATTTCTAAAGGTGAAAACACAAAATGATCAAAAAATCACTCAAGATAAAAAGTAAATGTATTTAACAACGTTTAATTATTACGACCTAAAAATCTATACAGATAATTCATGGCGCAAGCAGCGGCATCAACGATTACTGTAAACTTCCAGAAGACATATACCGGGTGATTATAATTAAAGTCCCGATTTTAAAAATCGATAATTTTAGCAGAACAATCGTAAGGCAATGGAATTTTGTTTGGCGAAGGAAAAAAATAGTTCCAAAATGTGCCGATAGATGGCGCTGTCCGGGTAATATCAGGAGGAAAGACCAAAAATGTATTCGTTAAACACAGAAATGTTGTTAGCCAAAAGAAAAAAATTAGAGTTCATGGATTTACTAAAGATTTATTAGCAAAAAGACCAGAATACAGCGACAACAGCGATTATGACAAAAAAAAAAAAAGAGCTTCATGGAATCAACACCTTGCTGATGATTAAAGCATAAGTTGTTCGATATGCTCTCCGCCTTGTTCCGCTACTAATTGGAAGCGCAAAACGGCATGCTCCACAACAGATCGGAGGGTATCTGTACTGATGCAATGGATGTGGTGTGTGATGCTTGCCTTCAAGTCGGCTAGATTCTGAATCTCCCGCTGTAAACAACATTCTTCAGGTACCCCCAAAGCCAGAAATCACACGGGTTTAAGTCGGGGGAACGTGGCGGCCACGATGTTGGAAAATGACGGCTTATGATCCTGTCATCTCCGAAATTAGCACTCAGTAGCTGCTTCACAGGAGTAGCAATGTGCGGAGGAGCGCCATCTTGCATGAATATTGTGCGATCCACACACTGACGCTGCTGAAGTGCCGGAAGGACATGGTTACGCAAAAGTGTTTCATACCGCTTGCCAGTAACGGTGCAGGTAACGGGACCCGCAGGTCTGATCTCCTCGAAGAAAAACGGACCAACGATAAACGCTGCCGTTATTCCGCACCATACAGTAAGCTTTTCAGAGTGAAGAGGTAATGGCTGTAGCTGGGACGGATTCTCGGTCGCCCATATCCTGCAATTTTGCGTATTTACAGAACCTTGCAAATGAAAGTGGGCTTCGTCAGACCACAGAATGTTCCATGGCCATCCGTTGTCCACTTCCATTCGGGCAAGAAATTGCAGTGCAAAAGATTGACGTGCTTCCAGGTCAGCAGGTAGCAACTCCTGCACATGAGTTATCTTATACGGATAACAGCTCAAGATCTTCCGTAGGATTTTACGCACCGTGTTGTTCGGCATATCCAGCATTCGGCCAATTCCCCGTGCACTGCTGATTCCAACATCACTGTTAGTCTGTTCTTGTAATGCTGTAGCCACATCTTCCACTGCCGCAGCCGAAACTGGTTTCCTTCCTCTACCCCGTTTAACGTCAAATGAACCGGTCTCTTCGAATTTAGCAATCATTTTTCGCGGACCTTTTGTGGTTATTGGACCCAATTTAATGGATTTTAATGTCCGAAACTTCCTAATAGCTGTAAGTGCACAGTCATCGTTCTTATAAAAAAGCTTCAAGAGCAGAGCGCGATCTTTCATAGTCAGAGTCATGATGAAGCATTTAGGCAAAGAGCTGGTGCTCTGCATTTTTATGGCAGCTAAGTCTCATGTGCGCATGTCACATATTAGTAATTTGCATATATCTAGACAATTTGAACACTGACAGCGCCATCTATCGGCACATTTTGGAACTATTTTTTTCCTTCGCCAAACAAAATTCCATTGCCTTACGATTGTTCTGCTAAAATATCAAGTCATTCTGACCAGTAGTTTTAAAATTATCGATTTTTAAAATCGGGACTTTAATTATAATCACCCGGTACTTACAAAATTACGTAACTAGAATTCAACTTATGTAGCAAAACTGAACGCCATTCTACACACATTAACCCCTTAATGGTCACATTAAATTACGGTTTAAAAATTCAAATTCATTATTGCCACCACTTTTTTGAAAAAAAAATATTCAACTTATTTAATGAGAAGTAAAAGGATATCAGAATAAAACCAATTACACTATTTATAAAACTGGTGGGGATCAAACAATTCTGAATAAAAGCCGTGAAGCTTGCAGCCCGTGAATACCTCGGGCGCGACGATTAAGTGGTTAAAGGTACTGGTCACTCCAGCTTCGGAACTCTTTTCTGTAATGTTAAGTCTATGGACGCTGCTCACCGGGCCAATATTTTGGTCAATACAACAACAACAACAAGTCTATGGACGTTTGATGCATTTCATATATTTAAAAAAAAAATCCTAGGGAATCAATATTTTTAACTTTTTTTTGCTGTGTATTCTTCTTAACGGATGTTTCTTTTTTTTTTCTAAGTTTTTAAAATATTTCTAAAATATATGCTTCATTTAGCATTTTATGTGTTGAAAGACGACGAACTGTGAGTAAAATTTTAACACTTCATATAAAATTAAGTGTATATTTTAGGTAAAAATTTATAACTAAGACAAACAGAGACTTCTTTTAAGATGTATATACAAAAAACAAAAGTTGAAAATATTAATTTCCCGAGGAGATATTTGAAGTATATGAATGCATCAAACTCCCATAGGTTTTGCATTAGCAAGAGGAATTCGGAAGCCTAGTGACGATCCCCTTAACACTAGAACCGCAGCGACGGGTCATTTTGACCCGTATGATATGAAGAGACGTCGATTCGAACCAGAAAACTCTTAATAAAATAAGCTAAATATATGCTGAGCAAAAAAAAAAAAAAAATATTTTCAATAAATAACTTAAACACTTTTAAATGAAAATTCCGGTGAGAAATATTTTCATAAGTCTTTAATGAATTTCTCCGCGGTTCTAGTGTTAAGGGGACAGTTTATATTTTCAACAATTTTGTTTATTTTAAAACATATTGGTCAAATGTTGAACTCACTGCATTTCAGTGTTTGTTGATGTTTGTTCTCTTTCTTTTTAACACTTTCGAACATAGCTGTAAACTGTTTGTAAAATCAGTTTGTCTGTTCCCCTGTCTGTCTATTTGTGCTTTAAATCTCGAAAATATAGTCTTATTGCCATGAATTAGATATATGTTATTGGGGTTTACAATGGCATGTTCGATATGGAAAATAAAATGTGTAGAATTTTTGGTTCATTTACAGGATCACTGAAAAGAATTCCCTTATATTACGGTTTATGTGAAAAAAATCGTCTTTTTTAAAGCACCCCACCCATTTGTTTTCGTTTTAATTTTTTTTTTTCGATAAGATTTTGTCCTATCAGAAACCTTTCAGTATAAAAATTTTACATATTATCAAGAAGATTTACAGTAAATTTAATTTTATTTCATATCTTGTGAATTGACACAGTAAAATTTATGTAAAATTTTGATATATACATAAAATTTTGATGAGCATACTAATAATAACTTTAAACTGATTTGATATGTATTATAATTAAGGAGTTTGGGGTTTATTTTCATTTCCACGAAACCCTTCTCTATTTGCACTCCCTTGGGCCGAGATCGCCGTTTTGTAATCTAGGTTGAGGTATTAGCCATCGCAATGTTTCTGCTACACTTGAAGACGATTCGTCCATAATTACGACTTTTATTTTACGGAAAATATTAATGAATACACACATACGTACATACACACACACACATATTTATATACACAAAGGACCATTCGTAAGATTCCGCAGCTATTTTTTTACACAGTGGCAACAACGTGAAACTAAAAAGATAAACCTGCAGGGGATTTATTCAAACACTTAACTGCACGTTTATAAACAATCTAAACGAAGCAGACGATTCTATTCTTATTTGTTTAAAGGACTGGTGAATTGATAGGGAATTGCACATTACATCACGGTAATGCTTGCCCGCGTGTCACAACTTCTGTTCAGAAATATCTTCAAAAATGGAAGACTAAAATCGTGGTACATTATCCTTACAATCTGCACCATGCTATTTCTCACTGTTTCCGAAGTTCAATGAGAAGCTCTGTATCAGAAAATTTAATGCAGATTCTGAAATTAGTTCAGCAATGCAGGCTTCTTTGAAGCAGGTTCCAGAAAAAGGCTTCTCCAAAAGTTGTTTTATAAAATGGGTTGAATGATGGGATCATTGCATATCTGAGGGAAGGTAGAAGATGGCCGTAACTGACAGCACTCAGAGTGTTGTGTAGCGCAAAAAGATTAAGCTTCCTCGAAAAAAAAGTAAGCTCCAAAAGTTACCGCTGGAGGAATATGTGGTGATGTGTTACAGAAAAGAGAGTTTTAAAAAATTCAGAATCAATACTGAAAAAAAAAATTATATTTTATTTAGCACATTTAACGATTTTAGTATTGGTTTTGCATGTTTAAAAACTACATTTTCTGTTACAGAGTGCCATATATTCCCCTAGGGATGGTCTTAGGAGCTATTTTTTTCCGCGGAATCCTTCGTCCGCCAGATTGTTTAAACATTCATACGGACCTCATATGAGGATAGATTATAATTGCCTTATAAAACAAAAGCGAAAGAAAAAAAAATCAGCATTAATTTATTGAGATCAGAATTGAGGACAGATAATATTTAGCATGCATAAAAAATATAATAATGAAATATAATGCATAATAATGGAAAATAATTTGTGCATGAAAGGGTTAACCTTTTTTACAAAGTTTGACGTCAATCTGTCAAATACACCACGTTACTGAGCAGTCTGAGAATTGTCAATTTAATAATTTCGACAGTGTACTTTGAAAAAAAATTTTTTTTTTTTTTTTTTTTTTTTTTTTCTGTAAATATATTTTTTGATTTATATGATTTTACTCTCAGTTTTATGTAATACCCTTTGTATATAATCTTTTTAGGTGGGAATGTTTTAGGTTCATGGTATCATATAAAAAAATATTATGAAAGAATTTTTCAAAAGTCAAATCGTAATGACTGCAATAAGATGATATTTCTTATGAAATGTACCTAAAAAAGGAGCAGCATTATTTTTAGATATATATTCACAAAAATATGTGAAATTCTTCCTTTTAAACATAAACCTCTATTTTTATAATGTTTTAATTTTGCTAATGGTACCTGAAATAGCATTTAAATAATGAACATTTTTGATTGGTTATGTTAAATTTGTTGCTAATCATGTCTACGATTATAAGAATCTGGTTGATCAGAAATACTATTAAGAAATTTTGTCTAATCAGATGTAAATATTTTAGAAGTTTCATTGAACTAAATAAATAATATTATTATGCACGAGCAGATGAATAATGATTTAAGTTGTAAGAATATTAACACATATTATAGAAAAATGCTTCAGAAATATAAATATAAATGTATTTCTTAAAACATAGGATTATTAGTATTGGAACAGAAGTAAAAGTATTGGGTTTTTTACATGTACATTTTGAAGTATATCAAAATATGGCATTAACATTTAAGATTAATCTTTCAAACTATTAGAATAATAATGCAATGAAAAGTTTACTTTGAACATGTTCAAAAATTTTAGGCGTGTTTGGGGGAGAATCGTCATCTTTCCTTCATGAGAAAAATTTTATGAATACTTATATCTTAAATTTTTGGAGGTGAATATTACATTTTCAGGAATATTCATCAAGCAAATATATAGATATTAAATATTCAATGTAATTCATAAAGTTTACCAGGTGACAATATTGCATTAACGTCTAATTTAAAAATTTTTTGGATACAAATCGCAATTCTGGAATCTTTAAAGAATTTCAGATTTTATCTTCATATCCACACGACTTCTTAGCTTTGAAAACTAAAGATATTGTTACGAAAGAGATATATTTAAAGATATCCCACTACAAGTGTAACATCGCTTCGATAAGCTACACCTTAATAACGGTCGCAATGGAGCGAAAAATTGCAAAGTTTTAACTTTTGGGTGTGTTCTCTTAACAGCGCCTCGTTTGAAATTCGCTTTTCTGAACTGCATAAAGTTTCTACTTTCGTCAGAGGCTCTATTATTTTATTTGGCGTGCGATCTCTGTTTTGAAAGCACCGTCAAAATTGAACGTCAGGAGTTAGGCAGGGCGGGAAAGCAGAAGGGAGCGGGCAAAAAGGCTTTAATAAGCGTCGTGGTAAGAGTGGCTCTGAACCAGCATTCCAGGAGTCTTCCCGTGAGCCTCAGCTAATGAGGTTCGCGTCGCATCGATCCATTTGAGGCTTCAGTGTTGACCGTGGCAGCCATGTTTGTTCTTGCCTTGCTTGCTTTAAATTAGCCTCACCCCTCCCTTGCCTCTGTTGACATCTAATTATCAGCATTGGCCATTCGGCGCACTTTTACGCCTAATGGCCTAATTGACTACAGCGCCCTCGCGTTTAATTAGGCTTCGGCCGGGCCCCAATTTTCTTCAGAAAGTGCGCTCAGAGGTCTAAATTGGATGCATCGACGTAAAATGCATTTCAGAGGGATTTCAGCATAAAAATCCACAAACAATGCATCTAAAGGGGGGAAGAAAATGTAGGTTGTTTTGCTTTTAAATGGGCTTTCAGTGTGATAGAAGGAAAAGTGTTTTTTCGATTGAGTGAAAATCGAAGATTTGTTTATCATTTTGGCTCTGATTGAATGTTGAAATTTTAATTATTTTCTGGGTGGCATTCTTAGTTGAGTATTGTTTTAAAGATAAATGAAACTGGGGGTTTAATTGTTCAAGAGAACTTCGTCTTTGAAAGTGAAATATAAATATTTGATTGTTGAAAATATTACAAAGTATAATTCTGCTCTCCAAGCTTTATTCTCTAAGCAGGAAAATAATACAGACTTAAAAGAAAAACAGAGCGATAAAAATTGGTAAAACTATAATTTTCATACAAAATTATTTTATATAATAACACGAAATTTGAAGTCGAGATAATTTAAATTTTCTTATGTGATAGGTTTTATTAAAATTTCGACTCTTTGAAACATTTAAAATATTCTCGATAAAATTATTTTCAACAGTTTTTAACTTGTTTAGTAAAAAAAAAAATTAAAGCTGCTTTTATGACTCTATAAATATTAGTGTTTACATAAATGAAATGCAAAACGCTTACAAATATTATTAGATATAAAAGGTCTAGTAACGCTAAGGTTTATTTAAATAAAACAAATTGAGACAAGCTTTTATAGCATTGCAATCAAAACACTAAATTTTTAACAATACAGATATTAATGTCCAAGTATTTATAATTTTCTGTAAATGTACTTCATGAGCTGATAAATGCCCTTATAAGCAATGTATAGGAACATCCCTTCGTTGCTCTTGTGACAATTAGTGTACTATTTCATTGATAATTCCAATTATTTTATTTCAAAATACAATTAAAATAAAAGTTGATATAACCGGTTAAATACCATTGTGTTCCACTCGCATAACAAATCTCTAATTTGCAACATAAAGTTTTTTACTTGTGTGTACAATAAGTAACAATTTTGTTACTCTTTTGACACTCTGGTCACAAGAGTAACAAAATTTTGATTGATTATATATCTGTAAACAAAATAATTTTTGTTATAAATTTGATGCATTTTATGTGAGTGGAGCACAGTAATATTTACCTAATTATATCAGTTTTTATTTTAATCATATTTTATAATAAAACAACTTGAAGTACTTATTAAAATTTGCTCGACCGTGCATTGGAGTAACAGTGACGTTCTTAGCTGAAAAGCAATAATATTAACATTAACTGTGCCATTAGCATGTTTTTATCACTATGTTTACACACAAAGGAAACTGATTATATTTCAACACTTAAGCTCCATAAAATGCATGCTATTTTAAATTAGCTTCACCATTTCAATATCTCCTCATTAAAAAAATTAAGTATACATAGATGAATTAGCATAAGAAAATGACCAATGGTACTCAAATAATAATTTACTGTAACGGAAAAATAATCGAGTTTTATCAGTATTCAAGCTAAATTATATTAAGATAGTTTGCCTGTGTTTCAATGTGCAAATTTCAGCTATTTCGCCAGTTTTTTCTGTGCAGCTTTCAACCCTTGAGAAACACATGCAAGAAGCAGTGATTACGTTGCAGTCATACCAGAAGTCGTAGTTTTTTAGACGCGCTTTGTGTTAAGCATAGACTGATGAAATAAAATACTTTTGTCCTTCAATAAGAGATTATTTTTCACATAAAATTTAAATGATCATTAACTACTTGCGTAAAGCGAATTTTACAAATTACTCATTTGTATTTTGTTTTTAGAGTGATAGTGAAATATTTTTTTCTGCTTAGTCTCTAGTGAATTGTAAAACCCACGCTAAAAGAACACGGCACACTATATTTTTTTATCACTTGTCTGCTTCAGAGAAGCAACATTTTTAGATACTTCAAGGGTTATTTGAGGGCTGGCATTATAATTTCCTTCATAATAGTGGCTATTATCTCTTGTGGTTCCATTAGGGTGCATTTGATCCCCAAATACAAACACACCCCACATGGGAAGTTTAAATTTTAGACAGGCAATTTTTAAATCATCGTGATCAATGTTGTTTCTTTGCATATGATTTTTTTTTATAAAATTTGCCTATTACACACATGCGTAGTTTATTTTTGTTTCTTTCAGTACAGTTTTATACTTTTTTGGAGGTTAAATACATGCAGGGATGGGGGAACGTATGGTATATTCCAGTGGTACCTTTAGTTATTTACTATCTAATAAAATAGCTTCATATTTTCTAATTTTTGCCAGGTGTAGGGAAATCAATTTTGATGTTTCGAGTACCGTCATTTATTATATAGCATTTATTATATTGCATTATATCATCATCAACAACCGTTTTTAATGTACTGCTGGATGTAGGGTCTTCTCTCCTCTCCCTTCAGGTTTTTCCATTGTTTCCAATCTAGTGTTTTAGACAACCAATTAACATTGACCACTTTTCTGATTTCACCACTCCATCTTATTTTCCGTCACTCCATCTTATTTGAGGTCGTCGTCTTGATCGTTTTACATCTCTGATATACTACTGTACTCCATCTATTATCTTGCCTTCTTGCAATGTGCCCAGCCCATTTCCATTTTAACAGATTAACTCTCTGAATGATGTCAAAAACTTTCGTCTGTCTAAAACGTATTATTTTTCATTTTTCCGTAAACTGTATTCATCTCTACGTTATATTCGCATTTTGACATTTAACATATCTGAAAATTTGATTAAGAAAGCCACGACAGATTTTAAGATGCTTTTTACATACAACCATTCCCTCATCTTCCCCTGACTGCAAACGCATCTACCTGAAACGGAAGGATGCTTAAAAGGAAAAAAAGCTTCATAAAAAGCTTCTGGAATAAGTAACAATATTTGAATAAACTGCTCGTGTTCCCGTGGTGTAGAGGTACGGCGTTACTCTGGAAGAGGAGAGTTCCCTGGTTCGAATCCTGCCTAAGTTAAATGTTGTTTCATAAGTGTTGTTTAATTTAAATAGAGATACTGAAATTCATACAGGTGTAAGTTTCTCGTTGCAAAGTACTATGGTTATTTATTTTTTCCCCTCCCTGAAAGAAAAATTTTAAACTTGATAATATGAAAAAATACGGAATACCTTTGTGAAAAAACGGAATATTTTCTGGAATTTGCGAAAAGAAATTTCCGCTAAAAAACGGAAATAATACTGGCATCTAGATTACCAGTAGAACTTCCTTTTTTTAACGGAAAATTTTTTATACAGTGTAAATCAATAGTAAAATTTACACGTTCACTGATAAAATGTTATTTATTTCTAATTTATATAAATTAAGAAAATGGCAATATCTTAAGAATTCAAAATAATTTAATTCTGGTATTTGTTATAGTGAAGAAAAATAAAGTGCTCATTCACTGAAAAAATAATATTATTTATTTTTAACTGCTTATAAATCAAACGAACAGTAACATATTAAGGGAACGACTGAACACGAAGAGAACACGTCATGGATTCATATAAGAATTATGTTTTAATACATTTGATAAATGCATCCAGTTAATTATAATATACTTCAAAAATAATGAAACATCGCAATTTTGTACCTACAGGTAATGAATATTCAGATATATATGACACAATAGAAGTAATAGTATCATTTAAATATTATTTTATATATATTTGATCAGTATCTATAATGTACTTAAAAATATGAAACTATGCAATTTCGCATTTGTATGTTATAATATTCAAATATATAATCCTTTAGTAGTAACAAAAATTTCATTGAAGAATTATAGGAACAGTTAGTAAATACATCTATATATATTTAAAACATGTTTCAAAAATCATGTAACGTAGGCTGTTTAATAGTTATAGGTAATGAATATTCAAATATATGCTTTAATACAAGTATCATTTAATTATCATTTTAAATACATTTGACTAATATTTCTAATGCGATTAAAAATCACGAAACTATGCAATTTGATAGTTATATTTTACGAACATTCAGATATATAAACATTTAATAGTAACAATAGATCATTTAAGAATTATTTAATTATCTATACAGCTGGTAAATACTACCCTATATTTAAAATATGCTTCAAAAATTATGTGACGCATGCAGTTTAATGGTTGTAAATAATGAATATTTAGATGTTTGTGCTTTAAAACAAGTAATTGTATATTTTTTTATTATTTTAAATATATTTGACTGACATTTATAATGCGATTAAAAATCACGAAATTGTGCAGTTTGATAGTTATATTTTACGTATATTCATATATATAAACATTTAATAGTAACAATAGATCATTTAAGAATTATTTTATTTATCTATATAGTTGGTAAATTCTACCCTACATTTAAAATATGCTTCAAAAATAATGTAACACATGCAATTTAATAGTTATAGGTAATGAATATTCAGATGTTTATGCTTTAATACAAGTAATAGTATCATTTATTTATTATTTTAAATATATTTGACTAACATTTATAGTGCGATTAAAATCACGAAATAGTTATATTTTACGAATATTCAGATATATGATCCTTTAATAGTACAACAATAGATCATTTAAGAATGATATAATTATATTTACAGCTGGTAAATTCTACCCTATATTTAAAATATGCTTCAAAAATAATGTAACACATGCAGTTTAATAGTTATAAGTAATGCATATTCAGATGTATATGCTTTAATACAAGTAATAGTATCATTTGGGCTTAGTGTTTTAAGCCCAAAACACATCGCGAAATCTCCCAAATCTGTGTAACACTGCAAGCGACCATTAGGTTATAACAGCTTGCACAATCAGAGCAGCTGGATAAGCCTTTGGAGCTAGATATGCTGATTGGGGACGCCTCACTTGTGATAATCTTTCACATTTGTTCTTTTTATTTTATTTTTTCATTTTAACTTGCAAGTGAAAAAAACACCCAAGCACTTAATTCACTTTTTATAGCGCCATTCATAGTTCCATTACATCAAAAGCACTTACTGCTGCTTCATTAGGAAGTAGTAAATGGTAATCCGCTTAATTTTTGCGATAAAAAGATATGTTATTTTTAACTTTGTGAATCCAGTATGAAAGTTTTTTAACAGAAGTAACAGCTTTTGTAATCGTCCAAGATATTCCTACGTCACATCCGTTGTCGTCACAGCCAAGATTACAAGAGGTATTCTTATTCCATTTTTATGAAAATCATGTATTATAATTCCTAATCATTCAGTTGTCACCAGATCTAGTCATGGAATCATGATTGAGCCTAAGTCGGAATTAGTCGTACATAAAATGTCACAAATTTGCATTCCGAATTTTTAAACTTTTCTCAGCATTTAAATATTTGCATACATTATTGATAAACCGTTTCACATTGCAACGGTTTATCAATAATACATTGATGATAGCACAGTCCTCTAACTAATGTATCAAAAAATTGAGTTCATTATTAATATTAAATAATTGTGCTTTTTTGTAATTTTTGTAATTTTAATGATATCAGTGTAATGGTTCGTAATCACGCAATTGTCACCAATTCTAGTGATTCTAATTCATCCTATTACGATCAAGTTTAACCCAGCATTGATCGATCATAAAATGTCACACATCTTCATTCGAAATTTTTAAACTTTTCTAAGGCTTAAAACTTATTAATACATTGTTGATACAACGTCGCACATTGATGATAACACAGTTCTCAAATTATATCAAAATTCGGAATTTATTATTAATATAATTTAATTATACTTTTTATATTTTTAAAAAGTAAAATTATATCTGTGTAATGATTCGCAATCACGCATTTGTCCCAAATTCTAGTCATGGTATCATGATTAAGCGTAATCCAGCATTAGTCATACATAAAATGTCACAAATTGTGATTCGATTTTTTTTAAACTTTCTATGACTTAAAGAATCTTTAATATATAGTTAATACACCACTGTTTAATATAGAACATTTCTCAAATTATATCAAAATTCTGAATTTATCATTATTAATACTAATTATGACTTTCGTATTTGTTTAATTAAAATGAGACCTGTCTAATTAGTCGTAATCACGCAGTTGTCATCAATTCTAGTCATAGTATCTCAATCAAACCAAAGCCAGCATTAGTCCAACATAAAGTGTCACAACTTTTCATTCACAACTTTTTGAATTATTTAAGACATCATTGATAATTTACAGTTTTCAAATTATAGTATCAAAATTTTGAATTCATTATTAATATTAATTAATTATGCTTTTCGTAATTTTTGAAATTTAAAGGACAGAATCATTTATGAAAAAATTGCGCGTGAACATTTATTTAATTAATGTTTGGAAGATGATTTGTTTGAATGTTGCCGCTTAATAAGAATAAAGCAAGACGGTGGCGTTTTCATGATTTTAATTTAAAATATTTCAATTTCATTTCAGTTTTTGAACAGAAAATTGTTTTATAAAGTAAAATGTCAATAAGAAAGTTATCTGAAATTTCCACCAAGCAATACTAAATTTATGGAATAATATTCAACATTTATAGTTAATTTTCTTAGATAAAATTTAATTATTTCTCTGCATCATTTCCTTTTCTGATTTTAAGTTTAATTTAAAATTCGTGTAAATGAACAAAATAAACATTTTGTATTGACTTGTCCATTAGACATTCCCTTCAAAATATTATTTTGAATCTTTAGCATTATTTTGAGCAATTATGCATTACCTAAAGATAAAACTTTAAAAAAGACTAAGTCATATAGTTGTTAAACTTATTTTTTAAGTGACAATTTTTTTTTTTTTTTTTTTTTTTTTTTTTTTTTTTTTTTTTAACATTTCAATCATTTTTTTTTATTTCGACTATTTAATTTACATATATAGCTAACGAACATGTCTTTTTTATTTTGGTACATCTTTATGCTAGAGGTACAAAAATAAAAATAAAAATTAAATAAAATTGTTACCTGGATTTGCATATACTTGAAGAAATCTTTTATGTTTACAAGTTAAATAAAATTTATTGTATTACATTTTCTATATATATTTTAAAAGTATTTATACATTAATATAAAATTATATTAGTATCCTTTACCCTTGTAATATTAATAAATACCCTTGTGACATTAATAAATAAATTATATTTCTATAGAGTCCATAAATAAATTATTTTACTTTAGGTCGATTCTGTAATTAATGGTTAATTTTACTCTGTGTTATAGTAAAAAATAAAAACTTTTTTTTTTCAGAAGTTCATAACATCGAGTAATCTACAATAATCCGGAATTAAACTCTAATTTTCTTTAAAATTATTGTTTTATAAATTATTTTATCACTTTCATTACTGTCCCCAAGGTAGTTACTAACTTTATATTTGGGATTTCAATAGATTAAAAATCATTATTTATCATTATCATTATTATTATAAATTTCTTTGTATATTATATTCATTTATTTATAATTATCATTATTTAAATCATTATTTTATAAATTAATTTAACCAATTTTACTACCGTCCGCAAAATAGTTGCAAACTTTATAATTCGGAATTTCAATAAATTTTTTAAAGATATTTATTTTTAAATTTAAATATTTTTATAATTAAGCTTTAATAATAAGAGACAGGAGTGGCATACTGTTTAACATGCAGTTTGAAAATTTTGATAATTATAAACTTTTTAATATCTACATATATGTTTGACTATTTCAAGGACTTTTTCATTTATAAGATAATGGGAGTTAAATAAATAAATTTATTCGAGCAGTTTTAGTGAGAAAAAACAGTGTCTGTCTTAGGTACAAGAAATAATTTTCAATTTAAAATCGCATAAATTGTCTTTAATAAAACATTTGAAAGTAACTGAACGGGGAGGAATTTCATATTAATTCAAAAGTTTATCCTTTGGTATATCCTATATATCTAGCACATTTGGCCAGTAGCATTGGGTTTCATTTATTAACATGATATTTATTTTAAAGATAATTTTACTTAATTTTTAATTAAAAATTATTTAAAATAATTGTTGTATTAAGTAATATGGAAAAAAAGTGCTTTGATGGTAATAATTTTTAAAAACTTACCTGTAAGTCATTTTTTTATCATTCACGATTGCCACCCAAACTCCTATAAAAATAGATTCCCTTTTTAAATCAATAGATGATACTTGAGAAAATTTGCAATATGTTGAGGTGCCAAATGAGGTCTACAGATTATGGTTCTGAACTATAATTGCATTTTCATGTTTCATTTTTCATTTTCCAAGTGAGCTGATAAAATTTCATTGAAAAGGGTCTGAGGTGTCAGGAACAGCAGTAACACAACTAAGATAATTGTTTCTGTTCACATAGTAAATTGTTTTTAGTAAGGCTGCAATATGATAGTTTGAACTAAGAGAAAGTATGTATACCACCAGGACAGAATCATAACTTCCTCATTCCTGAGACAAATGTTACGAAAGACCACAAAAACATGTTTAAAATTTCTATGAAACATTTTCAAAGATGAATCAGCCTAAATACCAATACTTTTATATGCACACATTAATTAAAAAAGTCTAGAAGTAATTTTAATAACTCTAGAAAAATTTAAATTCATTTAAAAGGGTGTATTTTAGTATTTCCTACACTTGACATCAAGACTGAAGAAGATAAATATAAAAAGAATAATAACAATGAAATTTTAATTTAGGAAAGTACTGACAAGTAAAATAATCAGGCATATTCGTAATTGATATCTATTCTGCATCTTTTGAAGTCCGGATAATTAAACTATGTTATTATTATTATTTTTAAATCAAAATTGCTGCTTCTACTAAATTTGATTGTTCCCCAAATTTTATCAGACCTCTAGATGTTTCTGAGAATAATTTTATACAAATAGTGACATAAAAACCAGGAGACAGTATTTTTATTACGGAGAATAAATTTTTTCTGTTTATTCTTAATTCTGTCTTCTCAAATAACTGTTTTTTATTTAAAAAAAAAAAAAAAAAAAAAAAAAAAAAAAAAAAAAAACTTTATTTTATTTTTCCGAATATAAATTTTAATTTTGGATGGTAAAATTCCAAGAAAAGTGTTACCTAACATAGAATTGTTCTAGAAGATGAGTTTATGAAGTGGGTACAAAGAAGAGAAGTGGAAATTTGTAAATATATATATTATTGGAGTAAAATGTACAGTTATTTCCTTGAAAAGTCTTTTAGAAATTGTAGAAAGACATTAAAGAATACATTTTATGCTAAAGAAATTTGTTAATTTGGGGTTCCAAGGAACATAAATTACCCGCATAGTGGAAAATCCCTCTTAAAAAGTTGTATAATATATAACGCTTATTATATATGCTACACTTGTCTTAAAAAATAATTTTAATTGTATATTGTTTGTAAATATTTGTTCTACAGTATACTTAAAAATTACATAAATGTCACAGGGTCCATTTTCATAAACTTATCAAAAACAGAACGGTTTGTTAAATTGATATGTTCCTGGACAAGAGTTATTTCATACTTTTAAAATTGGCATGTTGGCATTCTCTTGTAAGAAATATACTATATATCATAATGTTGCCTTTTAAAAGCAAGCATTATACGTAAACTATATTTGATAGTACAAACAGTTATATTTAATTATACTAAATACCACAAAAATGCGTTTTATTTAGTTTCGGATGGTTTTTCTAAACAGATATCTCTTTGCATGTCATACGGTTGGTATATCTAAACCTGTCGCTAAAATGTTTTAGAGAAGTGCGCTCAAGGGCCACACTCATACCTTTGAAATCCAACGTTTATAATTATATTAAATTATTATTTACGAATTATTAATACGTATATATAATTGAATAGTTCATTTTAAAAACCACAAAAGTCAAGTTTTTTTCAGAACATACTTTTTTGCTTGCTTATAGTAGAGCTATGATCTGGATAATAACCATGTAAGTCAATGTATTCCTTTCTTTTCAAACAGAACCTTTAAATTTTCGTTAATTTCTTAAACGCCATAAGTTAGCGACTTAAGTGTTTCATGCATGCAATACCAGATGACGTTACACCCTAACATTTCATCTTTTGCAAAATCTACCACTACTACACATACCAGTGCAAAACATTTTTCTCTAGCAACTATTGGCTCATTAATTTGATATAAAAATCTTAAATAAGACAAATCCACATTTTAACATACATCACAAAAATATTGCTAACTAGTGTACAAAAAAGGTTTGTTCCATGTTGCTGCATTACATTTAAAGTAATATTGGGCCACAAAGTAAGATTTATGTGTGATTAAGCATTTATACTAGAGATTTTGCTATGATTCTATTAAGAAATTTATTGATGGATCGTTAAAGATTTTTTTTAACTTGATGAAAAAGCTTTCAACACTTGTTCCTCTTCCGTCAGCCAACGTTTATGATCGAAATTGTTAATTATTAGTTTAAGATAGCATTCTGGAAGAGCTATGATCTATATGCCATTTTATCAGAACTTATTTAGCTGGCCAACTACAATTGTTGAAAATAATCCAATTATGAATATTGAAGAATTTGATTACGCAACAAAATTATATAAAAACATAAAAATGTTATCTTCATTAATTGCAATTAAAAATACGGTTAATGTGTCTGTTTTGATAAAATTAAATACCCCCAAACCCCGTTTCTTACTAAAATAGCATAAGTCAGTAACAGTTTTTCTGCTAGTATTAAATTTATTAGTCATAAATTATAAAAATTATTCGATATTTACAATTATTAAAGTCCAAACTCTAAAGTCAGCTCAAAAAAATCAATAAAAATTCGTTTACTTGTGAATAATTCAGTTTTTTTTAATTCAAGTTCAAATTCTGTGACTTATGTGGTTTTTGAAATGGCCGATTCTCTTTCTAACCGGTCAGCACACGTACCCGTTTGTATTATGTTACTTCACGCATGCGATAAATCTCACTCCATTTTATTTCCTATTATAATTTTGGCTGAATGCGTTTTAGAAGTGAATCTAATGCTCTCTATAGCAAAATGCATTAGTGCTACTTCGTTTAAAGAAAAAATCATAATTTTCATATTTATTTCAGATTTTGCACAGTTTTTGTAAAAAAACACGTTTTTTGTTAAAAAAGAAATATTATTTCACAAAATCTATACTAATTACATTTAATAACCTTTCATCATTATCTATAAATAACTTTTATTTTAGACGTTGATTAAAATTATTTTAGTGTTTGTGTGATCTCGTAAGAAATGAACGTATCGAAATGAAACGTTTCTACATGCGCGAGACTTTTTATTCCCAAGAGGTATATTTATCCCCTTCTAGCGAGCAAAATAAAAGCATTGCTTCACCCACCTCTTCTTGACTGCGATCTTGAAAGGCGCAAGGCAAGTCAGAAGTGTCTTCAAAAAAATTATCCTTTTACAGAATCCTATATAATTATGACCCGTTTTTCTATAAGCTAGTTTACAAGCTATAGAAATATCGGTAAAAGTTCAATAGAAATGTCTATAGTGGAGAAATTTCTATTAAACTTATATTAAAAAAATTCTCTCTGAGAGACATTTCTATTCAACTTCTGCACGCATTTGTATAGCTTTTAAACAGGCTTATAGAAAAACGGACCATAATTCTATAGCATACTATAAAACGTTTTTTGTAGAATTCTAAAAGACATTTTTGTACCATCCTCCTTTTTTTCCGAAGAAAAAAAATGTGATTGGGAAGATTTTATCCCAGGCGTGTGCAAGAGGGTTAATCAATGTTAACCGTTTAATATTAGCTACATTGTATATACAGTCGATTTGCTAATAGGAGATATCCCGAAGTTGCAATAAAACACCATACACTATTAAAAACCTGCAAAATGTTGTACAAATTATTCAACCATCTTTATAGAAAATTATTATATATCCGTAACTTGCATCTGTTCAGACAAATGGCAACATTTCATACTATGATAAAGTAAGAGTGTATATCAGGCATGCAATATTCTACTCCAGCGTGGTAATTACTAGAGAAATAGTCTTTAAAAAATGCATATTGAAAAATACGTATATATGTGCATCTAATTATACATTTCTTTTTAAATACACTGTTAAAAATCTGGAGTAAATCTTCTAGTCATTTAACTGTTTTTATCAAAACTGCCAAAACTGTAATGACTGTTTAATTTAAAACGTTCTTTTTGGTGTGAATGGAGTTATAATTATTTAATCATATTCTATAATGATCGACAATTGACTTGGTTAGTTTTATGGAAATTTTGAACATTGAAAATTTTGAACATTGTTGATATGTAATCAAATTGCTCAATTACATGAAATGAAGTGCAGTGTGTAACCACCTAGTAAATTCCACCGATGTGTTGTTGTATGTTTATATTTCCGTTTCATAATTAATTCTTTTAGTGCATATCATATTTCTAATAAGTTAAATCTTATCTCATAAGTAATAGTTGCAACACTGTAAAAAAAAAATCCTTTAAAAAACGGAAATTGTACAGTTAATCTAAACACCAGTAATATTTCCATATTTTAACGGAAAAAAATCAGTAAATTCCAAAAATATTTCCACTTTTTCACAAAATATTTCCGTTTGTTTTCATATTTCCTTATATAAAAATTTTCGCTTGAAAGGCAAAAAAGAATTTTTTAAGGACCAATTGACATGTTTGTGTTTTTCAGTTTTTACTTTACAAAGACACATTCGGGTACAGAACACGTTTATTTAATTCAAAAAACAATGAAGAATTGTCACTCACCCTCCATGGGCATCGAACCAGGGAACTGTCCTGTCGCAGCTAGCAGTGTAATATCCTTAAGCCAGGGTAACACAAACCACGCTTTCAAATGTACCTTTAATTATATGAATGCAAATTATAAAACAAAGGATTTATGTTGAACATAGGATTTATTTTTGCAGAGATAATATTTTTCTATTGAGTGTGTACAATTCTAAATGTTTTACAAAATTTATTTCCATAATTTCGAATATTTAGCTTTTTAATTTCACTTTTATAAAACATAAATTTTATCTTTTAAAATATTACATGTATTAAGAGTTTTGTTTCCTTCATTTTTAGAAGAGTTTTAAAGTTTTATTGTATTATTATTCATTTTTATTTACTTACTTATTTTTGAAAGGATACTAATATAATTTTTAAAAATTTATTTCCACAAATTATTTGTATGACGATCTATTGTAAACTCAATAAAGATAATTACTAAGGGGTATTAAAATAAATTTCCTTTGTAGCTTTTTGTAGCTTAGACAATCGTCAATATTATGATAATTTGGTTAATATACTTCAGATGTTTTTAATTTTATGTGCGAAATTTTTAACCCTTTCAGCTCTGATGGTAGAATTTTCTGCCACATAAGTTTAATTCCGAAATGTCACAATGACACCAGAAAATTCGACTAAATTTATTTGAGAAAAGTTTAATGCATTTTTTTTCGTGTTTATCGTTAACCGTTTTTTTTTCCTTTGCAAAATACTGGTGCCAATGTGACATTTGGAATTTTGAAGAAATTTCCACCCCAGAGCTCAAAGGGTTAAAGTGAGATTAAAAAATATATTAAAATTAAAAGTACATTTTTTTGCATTTTAAAATATCTTACGCCCTTTTATAAAAAAATATGCTAAAAATAAGTTAAACATTATTTTAAAATCATAATGGAAAAAAAATAACTTTCCTTTTCAACTATCTCAAACTTAAAAAGAATTAAAAAGATTTTATTTCTTTAATAGCATAAAAATATGTTAGCTTTTTATTATTAAAACAGAAAGAAACAGAAAAAATAGTACAGCAAGCTGTTTTGTAAATACTATTATATTTTTTTTATTCTTGATATAGATGGTGCCATAACATTTATTCGTTAAGATGCAGATTTAAAATCAAAACTGAATTCAACATAGAACCATATTTAGCTAATATATAGGACTTTCATTGACAATAAAATCACTGTAAGACAAGTATTACAACAATTACGTCGCTTTCTTACCAGAACAACTATTTCTAAACATTATTTACGGAACTTGTATTGTTTTAAAACGGAACTTGTATTGTTTCCGGAAAATTGACAGAAATCTTACTGCATTTATACGGATATGTAATCTCAAAATGTCAGTTACGGAAATTGTACTGTTTTTCGGAAAATTTAAACTATTCCGTAAAATTTTAAGGAAAAAATTGTGTATATTAACAGATTTTTTTTACAGTAAATAAGTTAACTCTTCACTTGGAAGTCATATTTGTAATAAGATAATTTTTCTATTTTATGTCATTTATATTCTAGTCAGCGTTTATTGCTACTTTTTGTTACGCGTGTCGTTATAATGTACACTGTTCAAAACAATTAAAGGATATTGCAGTTTTAGGTGGATTTTGTATCTGGGAAATTTTTAGCTGATTGATACATGGTCGACCGACATAGTAGATTATATGAGAATAAATTACACATGTTTGGCAGAAAAAAATGCATTTTATTGCGCATTTGTGTACAAAAGGAAAAAAACACAATTTGTGCATATGAGAAAATAAGAATAAAAAAAGGTGTTTTCTTCAAAGAAAATCATTTTCAGTAGGGGGTATGGTTTCCACGGGCGGCCAGCAACGTTGAACACCTTTGAGGCATGGACTCAATGAGGCTATTAATGACGAGTTGGGGCTGCCCCTCTCTTCCAGAAGAGCTCTTTCCAATTCTTGGAGAGTTTGTGGGGGTTGTTGGCGGCCAGAAACTCGTCTTCCTAGAGCGTCCCAAACGTGCTCGATTGGATTCATGTCTGGAGAACACGCTGGCCATTCCATTCGAACGATTCCTTCCTCGAAAAGGAAATCCTCCACCAGGTTTGCACGATGTGGCCTGCAGTTATCGTCCATTAAAATGAAGTTATCTCCGATTGCTGCAGCGTAAGGGACTACAATAGGTCTGAAGATCTCATCCCTATATCAGCGACCAGTCAGAGCTCCATCTCGAATGATGTAGAGGTCAGTGCGCCCGTCAATGGAGATGCCAGCATACACCAACACTCCTCCACCGCCAAATCTGACACTTTCGTGCACGAACGCAGGATTATTCCTACTGCCACGGTCCCTTCAGATGAAAATACGCCTATTATCCGGATGCACAGAAAAACAGGACTCGTCAGAAAACAGAATATTGCTCCATTCATTTCTCCTCCAGTTGAAATGCTCGGTTGCCCACTCCCTGCGGTCGCGACGATGCCTTGATGTTAATCTAACACATACCATCGGTCGGCGAGATTACAGACATACAGTATAATGCCGGTTTCGGACAGTCTGAGTTGAAATCGTGGTGCCTGTAGCAGAGCGAAGGTGTTGTTGGAGAAGAGTAGCGTTCATGTTTCGGTGTCTCCGAGCTGTTAACGCTAAATACCGATCTTCATTGGGCGTTGTTGCCCGTCTACGACCTTACCCTGGTCTTCGGCCTGCACATCCACTCTCCGAAAAACGGTTCCAGATCCTGGAAATGACACTTTGTGACACTCCAATGGCCTGCGCTACTTCGGCTTGAGTTTGGCCCCCTTCTAACCTACTAACAATTCTCCAAGCTTCTGAATCTGACAAATGACTTCGCTGAGACATCGTACTCATCGAAACAAAGCAATCACTGAATGCCGATCATCCTTGTCTCCATTCTCTTTTATCCAGTTGAAAGTCAAATTTCATTCGCTGCCGCTGAAGCGACGTTTTTGACGTCGAACTCAAAATTTGCATACTCCACAGTTTGAAAACCAGAAAAAAATGCATTTGTGATTCTCTTCTTCTATTTTCGGCAAAAAAAATTACGTTTATATCTTTATTTTATATAAAACTTCAAATATCCTTTAATTGTTTTGAGCAGCAGTGGTGACCATCCCCCCCAAACCCAAAGACGCAATTCCCCCCCCCCAAAAAAAAATCATACTTTAACATTGACCCCCCCCCCAAACAAAATATCAATTGTAAAATATATTCTACTTATAATCTACTGCACATTCAAAATATAGCGATTTGAGCATAGCAGAATGAGTTCATACTGCCCTTATCTAGAATTTAGAGAAAGAAAGAACGGGAACATTTCTGAACATTTAATGTTAAAAATTTTTAAAAGTGATATTAAAAGAATCAAGATTTACAAAAGATAGCGAGTTAGCAGAATGGGTTCTTATTGCCCTTATCTAGAATTCAGAAAAAGAAATCACAAGAACTTTCCTGGAAATTAAATGTTGAAAAAAGCTAAAAGTGATATTAAAAAAATCAAGGATTTTTTTTTTTTTTTAACATTAAGAAAAAAGAAAATATTAAGAATTTAAAAATCCCCCCAAAAAATGAACTTTTTCTCAAATTCCCCCCAAAACTAAATTTTATGACGCATCTTGCGTCACCAAACCCCTCTCTGGGCACCCCTGTTGAGCAGTGTGTTTTATAGTAGGAGAAGGATTTGGTTCTCGCGTATACTTACTCAGGCTAAAAAAACACACAAAAAAATTCTATACAAATTTTTTGAGAGTGGAAAGCGTAATCATTTTAGGTGAGGACGTTGCCGGAGAAGGATGATTCGGTTTACTAACGCTGAATTAGTTGATATGCATTACGCATATGACGTTGCGGATGAAAATGCACAGCCCGCGGTAAGGATGTACCTTGAGCGCTTCCCAAGCAGTCGTCAGACAAGTCATGTTTTGTTTGGACAATTGCACCGCAATTTGCATGAAGCAGGAGCTTTCCAAGTACGTAACCATATCGATCCAGAACGCACTCTACGCACGGCAGCTGTAGAGGAAACCGTGCTACGGAAGTTTGACAAGTACCCGCAAACCATTGACTTTCTAATATACGTAGACGCCACACCCCATTGTTCTCTCGGCATGGTTTCGAATCCAGCATCTTTGGCGAAAAGATGCTGTTTTTTGGCGGTGATCGCTTTATTGGCAACTTTCAGATTTCACGTTCTCTCTTTAGAGAAGCAGAAGTGCGGTCAACTCAAGCCATAACAATATGAGTTTCGGCGGGAGAAAAACCGGTTTGGTGCTCTAAATCTGCTCTCCGTCAGGTGACGGAAGGCAAAGATGTCGGCCTAAGAAAAAGTTGCCGGTGTGGTGTCTAGGTATCTTAGGTCATTGCCGCAAACAAGTCTACGAGCAAGCGAACGCATCTTGGACGCTCATAGTTCCAGCATTACGTGCTTACTGCATGAGGACAAGCAACACCCCTACTACTTACAAAAAGTACTGGAATTGTGCATTACCGAACATCCTCTACGTCTTGCATTCGCACGCTGGTATTTGCAACAATTAATCGCTATGAATCCTGAACCTGCACAATATGCATATATGGGCGCATGAAAATCTAAGGTATACATGTGGCCATGCACGTCAACAACGTTTCGCCGTAAATGTTCGGGCTGGTATTATCGATATCATGTTAATTGGCCCTTACCTACTACCTCAACTCCTCGACGGGAATACCTATCACATTTTTTAGAAAGAGTCTTTCCGACGTTTCAGCTGCTACACGCCAAATCATCTGGTTTGAGCATGATGGAGCGCCTACTCATTTTAGCTACACTGTACAAGAATACCTCGATAGCACATATCCTAATCGCTGGATTGATAGAGACGGATCAATCACATGGCCATCGCTATCTCCCGACGTGAGTCCCCTAGATATTCTATCTGTGAGGACACATGATGTCCATTGTGCACGAGACGCCCATAACGTCGGAAATAGATCTCTTCGCCCAGATCGTGGAAGCGGCGGCACGTGTCCAAGACACAACTGCCCGTTTTGAACGTGTCCGTGAATCCATGCCTCAATGTTTTGATGCAAGCACTGCGTTGAATGGATTTTGAACATCTTCTGTAAATGGAATGAATTTTGAACACCTTCTGTAAATAGAAGAAATTTTGAACATCTGTAAATGGAAGGAATTTTGAACATCTTCTGTAAATGACAGCCTTGTTCTTTAATAAATGTCATATTTATACCTCTTTGGATATCCTCTCTTTCTTCCCCTCCACACCTGCGCTCATCGTATAAAAATTTAAAGAAATATTTCTTGACCAAAGCTTTTTTTTATTGCTCGTAATTTTCGGAAAAGTTATAACTACCTGTTAATCTTGCATTAACTGTTTGTACTCTAGAGGTGTTGTACTCACTTACTACAAGCGTTGTCAGGTGTCCCTCATAAATCGGGACGCCAAATGTTTGAATACCACTAATATGTTATAGTTTATTTCGCCATCTTTTATCGCGGATTATTTGGCCGTAGAAGAAAATTAGTTTAAAATACTGGTGTTCAGAGCATTTGGAGCAATTATTTACGCGGTATACTTGTGGTCAGTGAGAATTACTTCTCGAGTGCAAAGGGTTAATAATTGTAGAAAAGCTGCATTAGAAATTTATCTAAATAAATCGTTGCACAAGCAGAAATTATATAAACAATCAAATATCCTTTTTAACTCATTGATACATAATTAACCCTGTCGAATGCGCGCATACTCAGGTTATGAATGGTTTTTGCTTTGGCCCCAGTAAATACAAAAATAATCCTTATCTTATTTAGTAGGGACATACGCACTCTGAGTCTATCAGGCCTGGCGCGGGTCCTCCCGAGTTAAAAAAATAATTCACAAAGTCTTTTTCAGCAGTTTAGTCATTTTCAATCCATTGATAAGAAATGCTTTCCACATTAATGTTATTGCAAGGATCGAGTATCTTTTGCTTAATGTCAACTGTTATGGTGGGTAAAATATATGATTTTACTAACGTGATGAATCATTCGGGCTGTGCAAAAATGCAATTGCAAACTTTTTTTAAAATTCAATTTCTAACAGAAATTTTGGCATTTTTATAAATTTTAATTAGAATTATTTAAAAAAGTCTTTAAAAATATAAAAGTTTCTTTTTATCTTCAAAATTTTTGAGGAAAATTGATTAAAAAAAAAAAACCCTCTGCGCTCGAGAGATGATTCTCACTAACTACTAATGTCCCGCATAAATGGGTTATCCAAATGCTCTGGATATCAGTATTTTAAATTAATTTTCTTCGCCTTATCTAATGGCTGAATAATCTGTGAGAAAAGATGGCGAAATAAACTGTAAGATATTAGTGGTGTCCAAAGCATTTGGCTTTCCCGATTTTCGAAGGATATATGACAACAGTAGGGGTCATGCTTACGATATTCTAGCTTAAGTATATTGCATTACAACTTTGTGATATACATGAATTTCAATATATGAAATAGTGAAACGTCACTAAAATGCACTGCAAATGATTTTCATCCACAGACAGTATACTGTTACGGAATTCTTTTGAGCGTCCCTGTAAATTAACGCTAAATGGAAGACTTTTTATTATTTATCCTTAACAAGATGATATCTTTTCCATAAATAAAGTAAAAGTATATTTTCAATTATATTTTTGTCATCTGAATTCAAATTTCTAAAATAAATACCTGCCAGATGCGGCAACAACGGTTGATACGTCATATTACATCTGTTAACAGCTCTAGAGCAGAAGGGGGTAAATAATTAAAGAGTAATAATCTATTTTATTAACAAAATCTTATTTTCTACCTTATTAAAAAAATACATTGCTCACTTATTTACAACAGGTAGAAAACCGAAGTCTCATTCCTCCTTTTTGTAACATCCTGTATTTCATCTGAAAAATCTATTTTCTTTAAAATGTTGAAACACTTTTTTTCAAAAAAGACATTTTTGTGTAGGGTTTACAGAAATGAAATGAGATGGAAATTGGCAAACGCGTTAAATCTTCTCTGTACGAGTATAAATGTTTAACGAACGGACATTTTATATCTTTGAAATATCAGACGCAGCCAGTTCACATCTAAAATGTAATGATTCAACATTCAACATTGTTACATTTTCAATTATTATAAGAAGCTGTTGAACTCTTAAAATTCATTTTATAATTTAACTACTGAAAACATTAAAAATTTACGATTATACTTCTTTCTATAAATACACACGAGGAAGAGAAAAATCTCTTTTTTTAAATACGTATGAAATTGGGAAACATTTTATGTTAATTAAAGAGAGGCGATCATACTAAAAGCTTTATAAAAGATCTTTTTAAGGAGCTATTGTCGCATAGTTAAATTAAGGGAGAACTCTCTTATTTTGATTTCAGTTTTAGTTAATCTATTGAGTTTAAAATGAATTTATTTAATGAAAATAAGGCGAAAACTTATTTTTCTTCTATATTAGAGAAAGAAAATATTTAGCACTTTCATTAAAGTTCTCGTTTAATTACGTGAGCTCCTGTTTCAGAAAAAAAAATATTAATTTTTAGAACTACGGGGGTAATTATTATGATTTCACTTTTTAAACTTCTTATTTCGTCTACGGATTATACATAATAGGTATTTGAACTTTAATTTAAATTATATCAATCACAAAACATTGTTGCAAACGCTGAAAATTGAAACAACAATTACGTACATGATATGCATTGCACTTGAAAGAGAGGATATTAAGAAATCATATCTTTACAAAATGGTTATTTCAAAATTTTTAGGTATTCGAACATTGTATTGTGAATTAGTTTCAGTGACATTTGACACACCAAGCAGCAAAATCATATTGGGCCAATATATTTTATATCGGCTACATCTTGGATAAAAAACTCTTAGGAACACAGGACTATTCATTTTTTACCACTGTTGTATCCTTATTTTGCAGAAACATATCTTTGAGAAAAACAGGTAGTTGATGGAAGTATTGCTTAAGAGTATTGTTACTTATAAAGAAAAAAAATCGAAGCAACAAGCGAAATTGGAATTTCATGTATTCTGTTCTGTCTTCCTTAAAACAATTAAAAATTACTAAAATTAATCTATTAAAGAACAACAAAATAGAAACTGGGATCCCTTTGAAAAATTTATTCGGAAAATAAAAATATTACCGTTTAATATGAAATATTTTTATTGAATCAGAAAAAATGATGCTTAATGTGCATCTGATATCAATGTCATAATTCATACCACACGCTATCACCAAAATACACCGATTGCGTTGCAATACCACCACCTGATAGCAGTTATGACCCAGACCGATTACGTTTATTTACTGAGGGGAAACCCTACTATACATTTCATCGTCTATACTTTCCTCAAATATTAAAAACTGACGGGAAAACTATCTCTCTATCTCCCCATGTCGGGAAAAAAACATTATCCTGCTGAGTAAATGATTACCCAATCAGATCCCAGTCCCACCCCCCCTAAAAATATCGACACCTCTGAAAACGAATGAGGTTGACCTTTGAGATTCTCCACGTAAAACGAAACAATAGACGTAAAATGAAGCGTGGACCAAGAACTGCTTCTAGGGTCTCCGGTAATATCTTTAGGCTAACGCTCCTTGGTACAATGGCGAAGGCCTTTATCACTTTCCGCCAGACCCAGACGCCCCCTGCCCCCCTTTGCTCCATTGGTGGAAATATTGCATTGGAAAAGGGGCGTTCGAAGTGGGGGTCGGAATATGCTGTCCGTATCCGTCAAATATCTTCACCCTCCCTCGCATCCAGATGATTCCGTACTCTTGGGCTTCTTCGCTGGAGGAAAAGTACTTTCGCTTCGTGCTCGTTTCAAAGGAGTGTGTTTTCCGGATTTGGCGGCTTTTCGCACTTAAGCATCGTGTTTTAGCGACAGTCTCAACATAGAGAGATGAAAATGAAACACAACCCATGCAAAATTTTTCTCTTTCACTTATCTGATACAGGAGACATGTCTGTAAGCGATCTAAAATTCGATTGAAACTTTTACTTTTATTGCACGATACCATTTCATGTTGTTATTTTTGCCTTCTTATCCCCCCCCCCCTTCCTTTTTTACCAGATGTGTTTTTAGAGTATATCTGACTTGTCTAGTTCTATCCTTTTAGACTTTAATTCTGTCAATAACGTAAAAAATAAATAATTAATTAAAACTAAACCGTTGTCCCTTTACATTTCTTGATTAGACTACATGCGTGAGAAAAGTTTTATACATGGGTTAGTATAAATGCAATTAAGAGCACGGGACGAATTGACAAGCTTCATTTCATAGTAAAATGATACAAAGTTTCTATTTTGGGTGTCTTAAATACTGATTGCAATGAAGGTACTGTACATAATTTTAGAGAAGGAAGACCTAAGTCTAAATAACGTGTTCGGTGTCATGAAAACTTTTACACATTTTAACATTATAAGGTGCCAAAATTTTTACTAAAGTTTAATAATCGTATTTTAAGAAAGACTTTTTTAAATCCTTTAATTTATTTTATGAGAAAATTTCTGGTTTGAATAGAAATATATTCATTAGTCACCAGGCAAAATAAAACGCTCATGACCGTTATAATATTCAATATGACCTTACTCGATTTTTTTTTTTTCACTGATGAGAGACGGCATAATGAAGTAGTTCCCTGTTACTGAGAATAAATGTCAACTTTTGTGCTTTATTGCAACCATTATTTTTGCACAGAAATATTTAGCTTATTTTATCGTGATTGCATATGATAAAATTTTCTGTTAAAAAATCGTGATAGGAAAAAAGCGTAAAATCAGTTAGGCAATTGAGTTATTCAAGAACAGAATCTACACAGTGATTATATTATTCTGTAGGTTATACAAAAGAGGTAATAAATTACATAGGTATACATTACAAACAAAAAAGAAAAAAAATGTAAAAAAAAAAGTACTTTTATCAGGAAAATGTATTTTCCATAATCTGCATCATACACTCTTAAAACGAAAGAGTGGATTTGGCTTCTCAAGAAAGAGCTGTAATTTATTGAATCGTGAATGAGTTGTTTTTTAAATGCTTTACTCATCTTGATTGAGATTGCCTATTAAAATAACTCATCTCCATTTAAATTGTTTAAAAATAACTCACTCACTTGAGTTGTTTCAACTCTTTATGAGAAGTTGCCTTTCAAAACGTGAGATGAGCGAATTTTGGCTCAACTTGAGGTATTTTTTGGCTGACTTTTTAAGAGGGTAATTAAATGACATAGAATATTTTTTTCGCTGAAAGAATAATGTAAACAGTATTAGACTACCAAAGTAGTTGAAAATTTTATGAATTCTTAGGAACAAAAGTCCCGTTCAGCCCATTTTTCGAATACCTTTTTTTCGTACCACTATTATATATATTTCTGTTAATTTGGACATTTGGTATTTTAAAACTTTTGTTATGACAAGTTAAAAAAAACACTTTCCTTTTTTTATAACAGTTTTTAAATTTACTTTGGTGCCTAAAAAATACTTATAAATTAAAAATAAAATGTAGCACCCACTCATATAGTCATATTACAAGGGCAGTGAGCATAAACTATGGTATTTTAGACCATCGAAAAAGCTCTGCAAAATTATAATAGTTATTTATCATTGCTAAATTTAATATCTTAGAAATCTTTTAGCATTTCTCTGTGTTAAATGTGTCATTTTAAACATCTGAACTTAATGCAATGTCGTGCCGTGTTTTTAAATCCTTTATTAGAACAAGGAAACTCAAGAAAAAAAAAAGAATAAAGAATAAAATTCTGCTTAAATATTGCATTTTTGGTTCTAATTTAGAAAAGTCTCACGCTAACATTTTACACTGTAAAACATTTGTGTAACGTTACTCCATAAAATTGGTGGCAGCCTTGCTGCCTCCAATTTGGTGGAGTATTTTAACCGATATAATCGGTGTAACATTGCAATGTTACATCAGTAATGCATGTTTTTATTACACCATTATGCCAGTGAAAAATTACTCAATGAAGTGTAAATCGTAGCTGCCACCAATTTTATGGAGTAACGTTACCACAAATGTTTTACAGTGTAGCATTGTCTCTGTGTTAAAAATCGTTATTTTAAATACATGAATTTGATGTACGTTCTTTAATGTTTCGTGTTAGTTTGAACGTTTTTGCTGCTGCAGTATCTGCAACCATAAGATGGGAAAATCACGTGCCAACATTTGGAGATAAGGTTCAAAAGGATTTCCAAATGTTGAGCATGATGAAATGTTCATAATGATCAAAATCCAATGAGTTCCAGTTGAAATCTATTACAAAATGTTAGAGCAAGCTTTCAACCATCTTATGTTTGAAGCTATTATAATACCAAAAGCTGGTTCATATCAGAACAAAATTTTAATAATGCACTGTCACGTCTTATTTCTAAGTCATTTGCTGAAAAAATAATATTGAAATATTATTAATAAAACATACAAAAAAATTTCGAACAATTTTCCAGAATTTGAACAATGAATGAAACAAATAAAATGTATCTGCTATAAATATTTCTTATGGTACATTTAACATCCAGATAATACATATTTCAAATGTTTTAGTGAAATATAATATTCTGATAATAATAACCTTAATTTTCTTCAAATAAAAGAAATGATCAGAGTGTAGAAGAAATTTTTTTCCAGTAACAAACCTATATTAGTTTTATTGGACATTGGAACAAAATACTGCATTAATGAAAAAACTATTTTTAGTGATATACCAATCTTAGTTGAATATTGGTTTTGCATTTCAAGCATTTACAATATAATTCCAATAGTAGAGAATTTTGGTTTTAAATTTAAATTATTGCCAATGAAATGCTAATCTTGACGATACAATAGCCTTAAAGGGCCTGTTAATGTTTTTCAATATTGGAAAAATGTCAGTTCCCAAAGTTGCGCAGTAATTCATGCCCACGTTGTCATCATTGTGAAAAATATAAACGTCGTATAGTGTTGAGCAGTATTGCATGCCACCATTGTAATAGTTGAATATAATATAGCCAACATCAACGATAATTCTTTGATATTTTTTTTCTACTACTAAAGGTTCTTACATATAGACTAGAGAGGCTAATGAATGTCTATGTTCAAGTACAAATACAAATTCACCCAATTCAATATAATTTGCCATGGTCCTTAGAGTATACATATATTTTAACCTTTTGATTAATGCCATCTAAAATGAAACTATATGGATAATTTCTTTTTGCTTATTAAAGTGAAAGATAATATATTGGCTAATATTAACCACAACAAGAAAATCCTCTATCTGTGAATGAAATGAAATTGGCTTCTGTGTTATAAACATGTTTATCAATTAATGTTT
Source organism: Maratus speculifer (assembly GCA_964019185.1). NCBI lineage: Eukaryota > Metazoa > Arthropoda > Arachnida > Araneae > Salticidae > Maratus > Maratus speculifer. The sequence goes on along the minus strand of OZ025299.1, from coordinate 66,811,835 downwards.
TAATTAACAAACAAATAAAAAATTAATAAATCAAAATTAATAAAAATAAGTAATGAACAGTTTATTATGAACGAAGATAACTTTAAAAAATCTTACTTCTTGTAGTGAATTTCAAAAACTGTTTGTCTTATTCCATCTACTATAAAATTTTAAACTTCCACTGGGCGCACTGTCGCAGATTGTATGACACACAAACAGACGAATTTGTTCTCGCAAATGACAACGAAATTTATGTATTATATGTATATATATATATATATATATATAATATACTGTAATACCTCTTGAAATATTTCTTTCATTACTGTTATAGGAAATCTTGTATTTTTAAAACAGAACTACTTTTCACGAGAAATAAAACGACTTGTGCATTAAATGTAAACTTCCACAGGAAGGGTAAAAGCGACAATTTTTTGATGTTGAAACAAGAAATTAACTGAAATTAAATAAATAGAATAAATTAAACGAAATAAAATTAGGTAGGAAGAAGATTAAACACGAGAAATATCTGGAGTGATCTACTGGTCTTTTCAGTTACCAGAGTACCTTGTCCAAAAAAATAGAAAAAAAAGGAAATTTTCAAATATTCTTACACAATAAAATCGATTGGCTTCTGGTGTTGGACCTCCCGATTTGAAAATGGAGACTTTATCTTTACGCAACTAATGCTTGATGATATCATCCCAAAAATATATTATTCTCATATTATTTTTTTTCTTACTCTAAGAGATTTCTTTTACTATTTTCTTTAAGTAGTTAACAAAATGGTTTGAAAACATTTTAAACGTACATTAAATACGTAATCTGTTGATCGATATTTTATAATTGAATTTTTGCTACAGTGGTCGTAAATATTCGCCAAATAAGAACTCAGCCGGAAGAACCGTTTGGGAGTGATGGCATTCACACACAACTTAGAAATCGTTACTGTAATACAGGGTGATTCAAAATGGTAATATGTTTTGTCCCATTTGTATTGAATAACCCTGTATTCGTAAAACAAATGCTACATGGAAACGCATTACGTTTTTAACTATGCATTACCTATCTCAATATCTTTACAGCTTAGACCATTCTTTGGTTTATATTTCCCCTTTAAAACACTAGTTAAAACAAAAAATGTTCTGAAGTTATACTTTTACAGAAAATATATTGTTTGCATAAGTGTATGAAATGTAAATTTTCATGTTAAATAGTTCATCAATAAAAATCATGAATAAATGTGTGTACAAAAATACAAAAATTCAACCAAAATGTTATATTTTAAAATATACAAGCGCTGATGCTACCTTTAACGCTACATTGAAGTAGGAGGCTCTTCAAATCATGTGGTCATAAATATTTTTTTTTCTTTTTTTTGTGCAAAATATGTTTAAATCACAAATGTCATCAGCAATTTATTGTAGAGATGTAAACGCATTTATTTCAGTATATGACTATGCATAATTATGTTATGTACAATAGTAACTCCTCATTATAGCTCTTGTTCAAATATACTTCATTTTTGTATATCCTCAAAAAATTTATAAGATGTATTTTAACCGTATTTTCATGTAAATTTATATAAATATATTTGTGTATTACGTACTTCTTTTAATTTCGTTTAAAAAATTGTATCATGTGTAAAAAGTAACATTTTAGAGGCTGACACAGAACTTTTTTTTATATATTAACTTTCTTAAAATTTTAAAGTTCTCGGTTATATCACACTGATTTGATTATATACCGCTAGATGCTATATAACGACAGGTACTCAGTGTTCTTATTTCCAGTATACATTGAATTATTTGTCAAAATCTTAAAGTATCGAAATTGTGAATGTTTTTAAAAAGTAGTTAGAAGTAGCTACTTTTTAAAACAAGTAATTGTAGTTATAGTTAAATCAATTTTCGATATAGTGATGGTAGTTGTAGTTACCTGCTTTTCTATATAGTAGTTGTAGTTCACTACAAAATAAAAACTGTTTTTCCGACCATTGCCGACACTTATCTCAATATATAAATATAATTTAAATACTTTTTAAAGCTTATAAAGTCAGAAAATTTTGTTTTTATACATTGTATTTGGATTAACTTAATATGTTAGACAAATTCTCTTACAAAATGCAGCTTTAAAGAGGGGGGGGGGAGTTAATGATCATTCTTTGTCTCTCGCCTTTGTTTACATTTCTTCCTCGCCAAGAAGATGATCTGGCGATTTTGGCGGCTGCATGGCTTGTTTGACAACCCAAAGGTTGAAAGAAGTCAGTCGATATATTGAATGTGCTTTCGTGTGAGTGTGTATGTGTGTGCGTGTATGTGCTTTCGGTGTTGGAAAAGTAGGGAGGCGGGTGGAGTTGGTCATACCAATATACAGAGCTGTGATTTGTTGGTCGAAGCACTTTCTTCGGGGTTCTGGCAATAAATTTTAGTGTCTTTCATCTTTCTTGTTTCGCTGCCGCTGCTTTTAGGTGCTTCTGATTCCAAACTATCTGCGGAGTGTAGAATCAATAAATAAGTTTCTTTTTTCCATTTATTTTCAGTCGAGTAAAGACAGTTCTTACATTTTTTTTCTCTCTTGAGCCTCTAGGCTATCAGTTAAAGCTAAGCTGCTATACACAGCAAATTGTTAACAATGGCTTAAAAGATATAGAATAGGTGATAGGTATAGGTGTCTAAAATGGATGTTGAATTGTACACTTTGGACTTAAAGGATAAAGGGTAATGATATGATATTTTGAACAATTGTAATTTTTTGATTTATTAATCATATTTATTTGATAAAGGACTCACCGACAGATCCAGATGAAATATTATAAATTAGAACTTGGCTAGGTTTGACAATCCAACTGTGTAAGGCAAACGATCTAAATGCTGTGCCCCTTCGCGATAGGAATCACATATACATGCTGTATGGATTTCATATAATTTACTTTTATCTACCATTAATTCTCATTCATCTTAATCGCAGAATTTCGCTGATTAACAATTTTTCCTGAATTTAGTCGGAGAAACCATTGCGACACTAATTAATAAATTAAAGTAATTCATTTTTTCTGTTAATAATAGTAAGGATGAGGTTTGACAATCCAAAGGTGCAAACTAAACAACATAAATACATAAATGTGTAACCTCGTCACGGCCAGAGTTCTGTATATCTTCTGTATAGAGCGTATACCAGCTTAATTTTGGTACCTATGAATTTAATTCGCGTTATTTAATTACCGAATTTCGATTACTCACTGAAATATTTCGCCCGAATGTATAGTCGGGCAAAAAAAATTTCGACACTAATCATTCGATTAATTAAAATAAATCCTGTTTTGTTTTCTTTTGCCTTTGTTACTAAAAATGAGGTTAAAGTAATAAATTCAATATGTCAAAAATTTTGATTTCTGATTTAAAATGTATGCAACAGATTTCAATATAAAATTATTTATCGAAAACATGCTTATTCTTGTCAGTATGGCAGAAAAAAGAACTGTAAAGAAATTAAAAAATGGAAAAAATTAAGAATCGGTAATACTAGTGGTTATAAATAAAATTCTGTATATTGGACGCGTGTCACGAAAGTGCTGGGGTACTTTTTCGCATATTATAATTTTTATAAGGAAGAGTTTTTCAGCCTTTTTGTTCTATTATTTGGAATCGCGCTGATTTCTGACAATATGACAAAATAAAGAAAAGGTTAAGTAGTTAAATAAAGAAAAAAATTCTAATCGGAAACAGTAGTGAGGAAATTAAAATTTATATAATTGAGGCTCGTAGCGGTAGAGCTGAGATACCTTTGAACATATCACGATTTTTTCGAGCACGTGTTTTCTAGCATTTCATTTTATTGTTTGAAAAAAAAAAGAACTTTTTTGAGCTGAAAATAACAACTCATGTGGCTGAGCGCTGTGCGAGGCTACAGTACAATAAATAATTCTAACATTTTAGTTTCAGCTACGAAATCGATATGAAAATCATAAAATTATGTTATAAAATTCTGTCTCAGTCATCATTGACATAAAAGTTTTAAGGTTATATTTTAAAATCATAGTAATGACGTGTCAGCTTTGTAAAATTATTTCACTGCAAATATATGTAATTTTTATGCATGGTTTTTAATTTATGCCATTTATTTCGTATGTCATACAGTGTAAAAAAAGTTGCATGGGTTCCGTTTTAGAAAAGACAACTACTTGCCTTTAACGGAATGTATTTTATCAAGTTCACTCCGAAAAGAGTGAAAATGCCTGTCACGTTTTGAAAGATTGAACTTTTGACTCCTCTTAGTTTTAGAGTGTAGAGAATTATTCTTCCCTGTTATAATTACCGTTTAGTATTGTTTGATTTTTCACATTATACTCGTAATTTGCATTGTTAATAAATATTTGATTTACTTAATTATAAGGAAATGTAATAATCAACGTAAATGCAGTAAAAAATTTAATAATGGGCTATTCCATGAGAAATGGAAAAAACTTAGAGATAGTTAAATATAAACTATAAATTAAAAACCTATATTTTCCTATTAGCCTAGCTATTTTAATTTGAAGATACAACAGCATTGTTAAAACTGTAATAATATAGAAAAGTGTGGAATGGCCCTTTAAAAGTTTTAAAAATCCCTACGTTTTAAACCCTGTACATTATTAACATTACCGTTTTAATAATAAATAAATAATAAAAATAATAGAAATAAATAATAAAAATAATGGAAGTAAGAGATAACAAAAATCTCCACATTTTAAATCCTAAATTTAAATAATCTGCTCGATTCAGGGCCATTCCATAAAGAACTGACAAAATATCCTGAGCGCTAGAATTACATAAATATATATTTCTATTGACTTATATGTTGTTAAAACGCTGTACGTTAAAAATAACAAAAATTCTAGATTTTCAAATTAGAATAGATGTTTGCATTTGAGAATATAATAACATAGTTAAAATAGCAGAAATGTGCAAAAAACAAGCCTCACACGTGACATGAAATGGTTCAAAATACTACACAAAATATAATAAAAAACATTCCAAAACATAAATAAGTTTGGAATTTTTTAAGTGTTTGTGGTTTATACATCTATCCACTGCTTTACTTTGAAATAGGCAAAATGTGGATTTTCAATTCATTCTGATTTAATTTTAAAAATTCATATAAAAATTTTTTTCGAGATATTTTTACTCAGGCATTTCAGTTACTAATTCTCCTTTTTTCACGATATTTAAAACGAGTGAGAGGTCGAAATAAATTAAAAAGTAAGCATCTGTGAAATTTAAATTGTCTTGCAGAATTTCGTTGATAAATCCTTTGTTTGAGAAATAATTTTTATTTATTTATTAATTTTTTGGTTTCAGTGCATCAGATCTCCTTAGAAAATAAAGGAATAAATGTCCAATTTTTAGTTTTTGAGCTTCAGAATGTCAACATTGAAATGTAAAGAAAGAACGACTGATACAGAAAAAAGAGAGAGAGAGACAGAGAGAGAGAAAGGAAAGAGAAAAGAAAAAGAAAAAGAATGAATGAAACCAATCCGAATAATAAAAAAAAGGTAGTTGGGAAAGAGAGGACAAGAGTGCGATTTTAAGTGCCTAGGCTCTCTTCCGGCGAAGAAATATTTTACTGCTACCGACCACTCTCGAAAACCCTTTGCTTTTAGATTACGTGTTTTAGGGGTTGAGTACTTCCTATTCCCCTTTATTTTTTTATGTAGCTCGTCGGAACTATTCTAAATTGTTTAAAATAGCTGCGTAGGTAGAAAAATTATGTTTTTTGTTTGAAATCAAATTTAATATGAACAAGTAATTTATTTTTAAGTTTTTTAATGAAGATTTTATGCATCTAAAACGGCCTGGTGATGATTTTTATTTCATATTTTCCTGAATAAATTTTGAAAATTTCATTAGACAAGAATTGATTTTAAGCATCTAAAAATACTCGATGAAGACTTTTATTTCATATTCTTCCTGACCGAACCTTGAAAATTTCGTTAGCACAGAACTGATGCTAGTAGTGCCTTGTCTTGTCAGGGGTTCACAATCACTTTGCTACCAGTATTGCTACCAGTATTATTTTATTAATCCAAATTTCTCTTTGTTTAATCGTACAACATTCCACGATTAAAAAATGTCAAATCTGTTATTCAAATATTAAGTTAGTAAAATGACTGTGAACCCTTGACAATTTACCCCCGCAGTTTAACCTTCTCACCTCCACGAACTGCTCTCTTAAAAAGTCAGCCAAAAAATAGCTCAAGTTGAGCTGAAATCCACTCATCTCAATGTTAAAAGGCAGCTTCTCAAAAGAGAGTTGAAATAACTCGAGTTTTAACCAATTTAAATGAAGTTGAGCTATTTAAATAACCAATTTAGATCAAGAAGATTTAATCGTTTGAAAAACAACTCTTTTAAGATCGAAAAAATTACAGCTCTTTCATGAGAAGCCAAATCAGCTCTTTCGTTTTAAGAGTGTGATATATCCGTTCACTAACCTGCAGGTTTCACTGCAATAGAAGCATTTTTTTTAATTTATACAATTCTGTAAATATAATGTAGTTTAAAAAAATTAAATTAATACATGAAAGGTTTATATTCCTATGGGTAATTTTAGGTAGCTTTCATTACAAAAAGTAAAAAGTCCTTCCGGCAATGCCGGGAGGAAGAGGTAGCTTTCATATACTTATATATTTATTTATTTATTTTAAGGTAAGTTACATTGTTCAAAAATACTAAGCTGAAATTAGTGGAAAAAATCTTATAAAATTAGTGATTTTATAAGATTGAATACTAGTTTTTGTCAAGACTGAATATTAATAGAAATTTTTAGAAATTAGTCATCTTTTATTCAACCTGGTTTTATTTTAAGCGATTTAGAGAGTCACCAAATTCCACGATATCATAAAGTGTATGCCATTTTAAAGCAACATTGTGGATCGTTCAGATCAGACCGTTTCAAAATGTCAGCCATAAGCAAAATTCAAAGTGCTATAACTCAATCATTTTTTAAGGTATAGACAAAATAAAAAGTGTTCTGGAATCGTTGTTTTAAGTTCTAACACGTAAAAGAAAAATATTTTTCAACTTTTAATTTTTTCGCATTTAATTTTAAATTTTAAAAAAATTTAAAATGGCCACCATTTTGAAACAAAATGGTGGATGATGCTGGCCAACGAACTCGGTCGAGACATTTGTATGTACTATGTACATAACAAGTTTCATTGAAATTGGTTCATAAATACGCGAGTTATCACATGACAAAAATCAGATCGTTTCAAAATGTCAGACATAAGAAAAATTCAAAGTGCTATAACTCAATCATTTTGTAAGATATAGACAAAATAAAAAGTGTTCTGGAATCGTTGTTTTAAGTTCTAACGCGTAAAAGAAAAATATTTTTCAATTTTTGATTTTTTCGGATTTAATTTTAAATTTAAAATTTTTAAAAAATTTTAAAATGGCCACCATTTTGAAACAAAATGGCGGATGATGCTGGCCAACGAACTCGGTCGAGACATTTGTATGTACTATGTACATACCAAGTTTCATTGAAATCGGTTCATAAATACGCGTGTTATCACGTGACAAAAATCAGATCGTTTCAAAATGTCAGCCATAAGAAAAATTCAAAGTGCTATAACTCAATCATTTTTTTAAATATAGACAAAATAAAAAGTGTTCTGGAATCTTTGTTTTAAGTTCTAACACGTAAAAGAAAAATGTTTTTCAAATTTTGATTTTTTCGCATTTAATTTAAAATTTTTAAATTTTTAAAAATTTTAAAATGGCCACCATTTTGAAACAAAATGGCGGATGATGCTGGCCAACGAACTCGGTCGAGACATTTGTATGTACTATGTACATACCAAGTTTCATTGAAATCGGTTCATAAATACCCGTGTTATCACGTGACAAAAATCAGATCATTTCAAAATGTCAGCCATAAGAAAAATTCAAAGTGCTATAACTCAATCATTTTTTAAGATATAGACAAAATAAAAAGTGTTCTGGAATCTTTGTTTTAAGTACTAATACGTAAAAGAAAAATATTTTTCAACTTTTAATTTTTTCGCATTTAATTTTAAATTTTAAATTTTTTAAAAATTTTAAAATGGCCGCCATTTTGAAACAAAACGGCGGATGATGCTGACCAACGAACTCGGTCGAGACATTTGTATGTACTATGTACATACCAAGTTTCATTCAAATCCGTTCATAAATACGTTAGTTATCGCATGACAAAAATCAGATATATATATATATATATATATATGGTTATATATATATATATATATATATATATATATGTCAACATTTGAACGGAGGGTGGTTTTGGGGTCTGGGGGTCATGATCGGTGAAAATATACCAAAATTTTCCGGAAGTGCTTTCCTCCGGACGGCTGCAATAGGTAGCTTTTTACTTTTTGTAATGAAAGCTACCTAATACTTTTTGTAATGAAAGCTACCTAAAAGCTACCTATTGCAGCCGTCCGGAGGAAAGCACTTCCGGAAAATTTTGGTATATTTTCACCGATCATGACCCCCAGACCCCAAAACCACCCTCCGTTCAAATGTTGACATATATATATATATATATATAACCATATATACAGGGTGTCCCAAAAGGTCATGTCCAAACGGAACACATGGTTGTGTCAGGTCATGAGGAAACAGAATTACATAGGAAAGGGGGGTCGGAAACGCGATCTAAACAGTGAAATTGCATCGTAACCGTCACGCAAAGAAAAGATAACAAACGGTGTAAAATATCTTTATTTTACAACAAAACAGTACCAAATAAAAAAGAAAAATGCTACAACTCATAGTAAGTGCTCATCCAAGTGCTCATCAACTGGTTCATCCTTTCTCTGCAACGTCCGCGCTTCGAATGATCCGACTGCCCGCGCTTTCGTCTGACATCGCTTATCGCCCTCTAGCGGATTACAATCGCGTTTCCGACCCCCCTTTCCTATGTAATTCTGTTTCCTAATGACCTGACACAACCATGTGTGCCGCTTGGACATGACCTTTTGGGACACCCTGTATATATATATATATATATATGATTTTTGTCATGCGATAACTAACGTATTTATGAACCGATTTGAATGAAACTTGGTATGTACATAGTAAATACAAATGTCTCGACCGAGTTCTTTGGTCAGCATCATCCGCCATTTTGTTTCAAAATGGCGGCCATTTTAAATTTTTTGAAAAATTTAAAATTTAAAATTAAATGCGAAAAAATCAAAATTTGAAAAATATTTTTCTTTTACGTGTTAGAACTTAAAACAACGATTCCAGAACACTTTTTATTTTGTCTATATCTTACAAAATGATTGAGTTATAGCACTTTGAATTTTTCTTATGGCTGACCTTTTGAAACGATCTGATTTTTGTCACGTGATAACACGCGTATTTATGAACCGATTTCAATGAAACTTGGTATGTACATAGTACATACAAATGTCTCGACCGCGTTCGTTGGCCAGCATCATCCGCCATTTTTTTTCAAAATGGTGGCCATTTTAAAATTTTTAAAAAATTTAAAATTTAAAGTTAAATGCGAAAAAATCAAAATTTGAAAAATATTTTTCTTTTAAGTGTTAGATCTTAAAACAACAGTTCCAGAACATTTTTTATTTTGTCCATATCTTCCAAAATGATTGAGTTATAGCACTTTGAATTTTTCTTATGGCTGACCTTTTGAAACGATCTGATTTTTGTCACGTGATAACACGCGTATTTATGAACCGATTTCAATGAAACTTGGTATGTACATAGTACATACAAATGTCTCGACCGAGTTCGTTGGCCAGCATCATCCACCATTTTGTTTCAAAAAGATGGCCATTTTAAATTTTTTTAAAAATTTAAAATTTAAAATTAAATGCGAAAAAATTAAAAGTTGAAAAATATTTTTCTTTTACTTGTTAAAACTTAAAACAAAGATTCTAGAACTCTTTTTATTTTGTCTATATCTTGAAAAATGATTGAGTTATAGCACTTTGAATTTTGCTTATGGCTGACATTTTGAAACGGTCTGATCTGAACGATCCATCATGTTGCTTTAAAATGGCATACACTTTATGATGTCGTGGAATTTGGCGACTCTCTAAATCGCTTAAAATAAAAGCAGGTTGAATAAAAGATGACTAATTTCTAAAAATTCCTATTAATATTCAGTCTTGACAAAAACTAGTATTCAATCTTATAAAATCACTAATTTTATAAGATTATATCCACTAATTTGAGCTTAGTATTTTTGAAGTAACTTACTTTAAAATAAATAAATAAATATATAAATATATGAAAGCTACCTCTTCCTCCCGGCATTGCCGGAAGGACTTTTAATTTTTATGTAAGGTTGAAAAATAATCTTTTTTAGATTTAAAAAAACTACTGAGAAAACAACATTACAATTTTACCCTTTTGCTTGGCTGTCAGGATGTTAAAGAATTTATGAAAGCAATTTCAACTCAACAACAACTTTTTTTGAAAGGTTTAGTCCTATGCAATCTTCATTCATTTTAACGCAAATATTCAAACACTGATACAGTTCATGTAAATCCAATTTTATTTGTAACTTTTGGATGTTTTGCTACTAAGAAAGAAACATTTACGTTGGGGCATTGCAAAGTTTCAATCACAGCCGAATATTTTTACATTACAACTATTTTTCAAAAATACATTTCATAGTATATATCTGTTGTAAATGTTCTCAAAGTGCATGTAAAAAAATTTGTTTTTAAAAAGTGGTGCGATGTCGCATTAAAATATATTCACCTGTAATTGAAACTCTATGATACACCCACGTACATATTAGATTCAATGTTTTGAAAATCATCTACAAAATTTTTTTTAAATAAAAAATATTATGCAGAAATGTGCCTTAATTTTATAGGAGCAACTAAGTATATTATGTTGTCGGCATTCGTATATTCAAAAATGCCATTACAATTAACTTATACGGATCTAGAAACTTTCGAAGAACAGCCTTGTCCCAAGAAAAATGTTATTATGTCGCAACATAAGTTTGTTTCAAGATATGAAGTTTAAAATCAAACAATTGCTACCCTTTGACGTGATATAGTTAACTTCAAATTTATTTCCCTTTGTGATTTTAAAATGTCTAGTAAATATCTTCATGACAAAAGCCTATATTTCATGTCAAGTGAATATTTAAGGTTCAAATGATAAAAGTTATTCTTTTTAAACGATGCGAATAAAAAAAATACATAAACTGTTTTCATTAAAAGTGATTATACAATAGTGCAAATAACATTAAATTATTCAGTAAATTAGAATCTTTATCATGCAATTGTTCATTTTCGTTTTAAAATTCAACACTTGGATATATTAATGATCAGGCATTAAAGAGACGCAGGATGGTATCATATAAATTGAAATAAAAATTTTAAATGTACATAAAAATTTATAGTGATTGGATTTATTTTCTAGCAATGTAGATAATACTTTAAAAGTTGTTTATATAATAAGACACTATTCAAAGAAACTCGGTATAATGCATTTAAAAAAGGAGTTGAGCAAACATTGTGGGAATATAAATCAGACTAAAAAATACCAAAAGTCACTGATAAAAATCGGAAGAAATCTCTATTTGAAAAATAAATTAATTCAAGATTGAAATTTAAAAGCTGATAAAAAAATGTGTAATGTTTCAAGAAAATCATATTCTTCTGAGTAACACCAGTGTCGTGATATATCAGCTAACGAAGATGATTCTTTTTAGAATTATATTCATAGCTACAATTTTCGTTAACCGAAACGTATAACGAAAAACCGACCAATTAAAAAGTAACACAACAATAAGTTAGCACATGCATCCAATAAATTTGCCAACCGATTCCAAAAAATAGCGGAAAAAAATGTTCGTTTGTCAAAAAAATCATTAGAAGAACTGTTTGTTTAGCGGAATATCACAGTAATTCTGCTGCGCCTTAGAAAGAAATTTTAAACGCCAGAAACGGGCAACGGACGCGAAACGTACGTTCATTTGACGTACAGGGAATTTCTATAGCATGTAGTAGACAATTTATTAGGCCAAACACGTCTACTCCAAAAAGTTTTAAAAATTAATTCCTTAAATGTCGAACCCCAGGCTAAATGTTAAATGTTGATCACAGAGATCATAAGCTCAATTTTTTAATACAACATATTGTATATAAGATGTATTTCGCTCATTGTCATTTACGTTAAAAAGAGCTAGCAGATATCATTGCGATTAACACTTATCGTTCAGCATTTACGGGATTAAATTTTTAACACTTTTTAAAGACTTACAAGATTAGCTGGTTGCAATATATATTTTCTAAAGACACTACAAAAATATATCTCATAAGATCTCCCATTTATTATTTCAGCCTTTGATGATCGCTAAGAGTAAATCTTAAAAAAAGATGTATTTCAGTGTCTCATATCAAATCCATGTGTAGATAATCTATTTGCAATTTAGTTACATAAGCAGCTTAAGAGCCACTCGCATTCATAAACATTGCGTCAGTTTCAGGTTATTGAATGCATGCACATGACCTGTGTGCTTGACATTGAGGGCTCGCTGATAAATCATCTATACATATAATAAAACAGTAGGACCCGGTGTGTCTGTACATTGAAGATAATTGACAAAAATGGAGTCAGGGCGATAAAAGAAAACCAATGAAACACAAAAAATTTTTTTTTGAATTTTTTGTCTGTCTGTCTGTCTGTCTGTCTGTTTGTTCGAGGTTATCTTCGTAACTACTGAATGGATTTTTATGCGGTTTTCACTAATGAAGAATGCACACTCCCGGGCAGTGTATAGGCTTTGTTTCATCAAAATCGGACAACAGACAAAAAAGTAACAAAAAGAAACAAAAGAAACTATTAGGTGCGCTGCTCACGTTTTTTAGTACATAACGTTTTTTAGTACATATAAAATCCAATAGATGTCACTGTGCGATTTTAAAACGCGCTATCGTTATGTTTTCGCCAGTCTACTTAAGTATGAGAAAGTTTCAAGCTGGCTGTCGTTCCATGTGGTTTAGTCGGTAGAACGTCAGTGCGCCATACTGATGGCCCGGGTTCGATTCCCAGCATGGAATTTTTTTTCACTATGTTGGCATTAACGCCTATAAGCAATTAAAAGAATTTGAAATATTGTATTCAAGGCGAATTTTCTCTCTGGGAAAATTTCCTTGCATTAATATGTCAGTGTAATTTTTTTTTCGATTTAATTTTTTTTTTCGAAACTTTGTTTTTCTTAAAAAATTACAGTAAATATTTGATATTTCCCAACGTTTTTTGAATGATCGACTTGCTTTTTTTTTTTTTTAATGTATGTCTGAACCTTATCTAACTACTTCTTCAAGATTTCTTTAGATAAACCGACCAGCGTAGCGGGCGAAGGCCGCTAGTCGTCAATATGCAGGAAAAGGAGAGCACAAGGAAATTCACAACACCAGAGAATTATTAGTACCAAGCAAATTATTGCAGCTTTATAAAATAGATACAGTTCTCTAATGCCGTTTTCAATTTTTAAAAGATATTTTTTTTAACATTTAAACATTTAATATTTAAATGAGTACTTGAGTTTCAAAAATCGCCATATCTAAAAAGTCATGGAAAGTCACAGAAAACCTCTAACTACATTGCTTCATTGTCATTGTCAATCAAGATTTTACAACGCCAGAAATAAAGAATATATTTTTTTTTAAGATTGTGATGTTTTTTTTATACAAGATTACCAGTAAAATGGACTGACATAGAAACACGATTTTTTAAATTTTGAATAACTATTTAAGACGCAATTGTGTATAGGTGATAGTAAAGAAAAGGAAAAAACATTTTCCTCTTTTTGTGTAACTTAAATTTGATCTTGAACCAATAGAATTGCCTTCTTTGACATAACAGTGGATATTTTTAGAAAAAATTTATCAATCAAGTATGGCCCTACCTATAGCGAGAAGTCACCAATTTCGTTTATTCTAAAAATCTTCTGGTCTTAAAGCGAATTTTGAAAATCATATCCTGAAATAAATTGATATGAGTGGTAACAGCAAATTCGTAACAGCAAATTTGCTTTATTAGATTTATGTTGCGAAGGTAAAACAAACTAAAATCAGATAAATTATAACTAACAAGAATTGTTATCGTAACCCGTTTCATACTATGTATTTCGTGAGTATGGAAAACTTTGACTAATAAAAATAGATTTATTTTCAATTCAGAACCTAAATTTTTATATTCTTTAGGCATTAAACATGTACACATTTTAATTTAAAAATCCTTCTGTAAACTACATATACGAAAGAATTATCGTGTAATGAACCTATAGCATGCATGTTCCATTTGAGACTTTTTTCTGGTTTTCAGATATATTCGCTCTATAATGCGCATCCCCCTCCATTAAAAGAATTTTGCATGATACTTTTTGTATAAAATAATAAGGAATATATATATATATTATATATATATATATATATATATATATATATATATATATATATATATATATATATATGTATGTATATATATATATATATATACAGTGTGTCCAGCAAATAACACCCTGATTTTAAAATTAAATTTCTCAAAAACAAAGATCGACAGAACTATGCGGTAAACGGTTTGTTTATTAGGTAAGCTGTAAAAATCTTATATAGAAGTTTCGAACGGTGAATCTTTGGAAAAGATTGTGTTCTGATTGCAAAGAATGCTTTGATTTGACATTTTTCTTGTTTTAGATTGCTTGCGGAGAATGCGTTTTTCGGCTTAAATTGCCATAGTTTAAAGATTTTTGGAATTAAATTTTTAAATTTTCGAAATTCAAGAAATTTAGTTCGAAAAATCGTTAACTATAGCACTGTAAGCCGAAAAACTCTATCTCTGCAGGCAATCTAAAACAAGAAAAATGTCAAATCAAAGCACTCTTTGCAATCAGAACACAATCTTTTCAAAATATTCACCGTTCGAAACTTCTATATAAGATTTTTACAGCTTACCTAATAAAAAAATCGTTTACCGCATAGTTCTGTCGATCTTTGTTTTTGAGAAATTTAATTTTAAAATCAGGGTGTTATTTGCTGGACACCCTGTATATTATATATATATATATATATAACTAGAAAAAGCATAAAAAAAGGCGAAGTGTGGACAGACGACGCTGCTAACCTACCTGTTTAAATGAATATTCAGAAGGCATTGTGAATCGTTCTATAGTTTAGTTGAATAATCACATTTTCTTATCCTATCCTTTAAAATAAAAGACTTAATTATCATCTACATATTTATAAAATTTTTTAATCCTTCATTTTTTTATGAGTGGCATACAACGCTCGCCTGTAAATTTTGATCAATTTTCTTGTTTCGAAAGTGCACGCTATAATGCCGGAATTATACGGCATATTATACGGTATATTACTACGGAGAACGAATTTACTTTATCATTCTACTTGTCAAAAATAATACTGCGTATTATACGTCGGAATAAACAGTATATTACACCAGAGAACGAAATTATTTTAGCATTCTATTCGTCAGAAAAAAAAAGTGATTGAAAAGTCAGAATAAAACGAAGTGCAGTTAGCTCTTAAATAGAAATTGCTTTTCTTGCATTTTCGTTAAGAGTCTTTTAGCGTTTTCATTTATTTATTTATGGTTTCCAGAGCACATGATCCTTTTAGAAAACAGAAGAATAAATGCCCAATTCTTAGCATCTAATCTGCAGAATGTCATTGGGAGCTGGAAAAAAAAGTGAGCATCAGAAAAAGAGACCGTAGGAGAGATGGAGTAAATTCAACATCAAAAAAGCATCTGTGAAAGGAGGTCGACAGTACGATTATAAGTGCTATGTGGCAGTTTTACGCGAATGAATATATTTTACTACATCTGAGTATTCTAGAAACTATTTTTCTTTTTTTAGCTATTCGTTTATAAAAATCCTTTGATATATCAAGAATTGTTCTCCGAAACAAAATGTTCAGTCTTTAACTAAACATTATTTTTTCTGGAATAAAGACGATTGGTTAATAAGCACTACTTTTTGTCCACCACCCCCTAACCTGAAAGGGGAATTTTTATAACGGGTTATAAAAATTAACATTAACCCGTTATTAAAAAACGGGTTAATTAAATTTTATTAATATAATTTAGGATCTACGTTTATTGCTTTTTTGGTTGATTTTTGATTGAAGATTGTCTCAATGATTTATGCAGGATCAGAAACATAGGTTTATTTAGCAAATTTTAACTTATTTAATTTATGTTTTATAAACTTTTTTTGACACGAAGATCTCACAATATCACCTTGACATTTCATTATGTTTTATTTTAATATGTTAAATTGGTATCACTGGAAAATATTAAAATTTGCTAAATAAATTTGCGTTTCTAATCCTGTCTCACACATTTAAGTAATTTGAAAACGAAAACTAATCAGAGAGGCAACCAAAGTAGGATCAATTTAATGGCGTAAACAGGATGGGTGTCCAAAGCCAGTATTATCGTAACATTTTGTTCTGCTTGATTCATACTAAAAGGTTTCCTGGCTGGATAAGGTGAACAGAACTACCAAAAATTACCGGTATTCAGTCACTTCGGCATTCCCTCTGGTTACGACACTGCGATTGTTGACCTATCGTTGGTAGTTTATAGTAACCGTTGGAGAATAATGATTTTGATATGCCAATAAGAAGAATATATCTAATTTGGAATCCATCTAATTTGGAGATTTTGTGAGAAGGATTTTGAACTGCTAACGGTTGGTTTATTGAAACGCCTGTTTTAGAAAATGGTTTCTCAACGAATGTTACTGCAAGGTGGATACCTCTTATTATGGGCTAATAATTATCAACAGTCTGCCAATACTGCCCCAACATTTTATGTTATGGATTATATATATGGATTCTAAGTCATATTAAAGACAAGTAAGCATCTTAGGAAAAATAACGAAAAATTGACCGTATTCAGGTTGAGGGAATTAATGCTAAACGCCCACCTCTTTTATTTTGTTAAAAAATTCAATTTTTTTTTTGGTAGATCCAGAGCTAAAGAATTATTATTATTTAAATGTTTTAATTATAATGATGACAAATTGCTGATAATTTGAAGCAAATGTACTTCGTAGAAAAAGAAGAAAAGGGTGTAGGGTTAAACTTTATGATGTCATACTGAAAATTTTTCAAGATGCTAGTAATGATGTTGTCGTGTATAAACTTCTGATTTCTACGAGTTTTAAAATGAACATTAAAGAAAATGTCGCTCTGTTTTCAAAAATAAAAAAGAAGTCTGCATAACATTCCGCTTTTAATAAAGTTTTCGAGCTTTGACAGTTCATTTTCAATGTTCAAAAATTTTATTTCAACAGAGCTGATTCAATAGAAAGATCATTGACGTTATCTCACCTTGATTAGTAGTAAACAAAAGTTTAGACACATATTATTTAACACATTTACTAAAATTTATTTTTTTTATGTTGATTTCTTTATTGACATCTATTCAAACTTACTTTATCATAATATATAACCCTTAGTTGGTGATTAAAAATATTTTTTATTGTTAAAAAAAAGTGCTGGATTTTACATAAAATGATGTTTACAAAGAATTTACGTGAATTTCTGTTAATATTTACTAAGTTCGACAGAAGAAATATATCAATATAATATTGTCACTTGAAATAATTATTGCCAATAGATTCAATAAATCATAATAATAATAATTAAATAAATTAAAATAAATAAAATAAAATAACAAGTGAGAAATTTGTCAATCAAACTCTCTGAAGAAAGATCCAACAAATAAACTTGATCATACGATAAGACACGCAAGCAATTAACATCATTTTAAGGTTTACTTTTCTAGCATCAAAAGTTAATTTTTAATCTTCAGTTACAACAGTAGTTAAAAAGAAGAGAAAAGGATAAAATAAAATAAAATAGAATAAACAACTACATAATTGTTTTACGTCACGATATGGAATAAAATTATGTTGTAAATGAGATGTAACCCGAATAGTAAACTATATTATATTTACAAGATTTTTAATGAAAATTATTTATAAAAACATATCTGTGGAAGAAGCAATAACGCGAAAAATTTTGCGTAATTTAAATATAAAAAAATACAGTCGAATCCAATTAAAACGCATTTCATGGAAGGGAACAGAAGTCCGTATTAACCGGATTTGTATATTGTTGCAGGAACTAGGTTTATCTACATAATCTCATCATCTAAATGAATTTTAGAGCTGTCATTTGTATGTTTGAAAGTTGTGTGTTTTATATATATTTAGATTAAAATTTAAATATATTCAACTTTAACTCATTGATTGTTTTTATAGATTTGACTGGAATAACAACAACAACAAAAAAAAAACATGGATTTAAACACGTTTTAATTGACGATTAATATTTTTCAACCATACATAAAACTGCAAAATTATTGTCTTGCAAGACTAATATTTTTTTAACAGAAAGAATAATAAATAAATCTTTGAAGCCCAGTTAAATTATTAAACATATATTTACTACTTTAGATAACGAGTGAGTACCATTGTAATCTTATCTTCAGTTTTAATATTGAAAAAAAATTGTCCTTATTAAAACTTTGCAGTCAAGATTTGACATTCACTCACTACTAGTGATGTCAGGTGTTCCTCGTAAATCGAGAAGCCAAACGCTTTGGACACCACTAATACCCTACAGTTTATTTCGCCATCTTTTATAACGGATTAATCGCAAATTAGATAAGGCGAAGTGAATTTGTTTAAAATACTGGTGTCCAAAGCATTTGGAGCGTACATTTACGCGAGATACTAGTATTCAATGAGAATCACATCTCGAGTGCAAATGATTATTTATGTTCGTGTTAAAAGTATTAGTAGCATAAGAAAACTTTCCGGCGCAGTGCGTCCGGTCTGGACACACATAATTTTAACTCCAAACTTGCGTTTGGCACCAATAATATTTTAATAAAATCTTGCTTTTACAATAAAAGCTTAAATTAAGGAGTTCTTTTCTTAAAAAGTCGTTTGTAAATTCCGGTGTCAGTCAATAATTTCTCATTTTACAAACAGAAGTTGTCCGCGCCAGGAAGGGTTAAAGAAAATAGAAAATATAAAAGAATCATGCAACCTGAGTCGTTTTGATTAATTTTTACACGTTTCGTTTTTTTTTCTTTTGCCTGTAAAATGTGTTTATATACGGGTGATTCCATGTCAAGTGTCCTAAATTTTGGCATGGCTCCTGCTCGACCCCCTTCAATTTTTTTTATAATTGATACAGAACATGGATGTAGGTATATGATGAACATTTGGAAACTGTTTAGTGCAAGAAGTAGTATAGATGGGGCGCCAGGGGTCCATTTGTACCAATCACTATTTCATGGTAGTAGAAAAAACGGCCAAATCAACAAGTTTGGCATCATATTGCTCATGATATATAAAACCTTGCTTAATGAAATTAAGCGATCTAGTACAACTTTTTTTGCTAAAAAATGTAATTGCAGTATTAAAAATCACAAATCAAAACTATCGTCATTACTAGGCCTCGACGTAGGCCGTACGGCCAATCTGGTTGAATTTTACCCTTATTTTAACATGCTGGAACTACTGTAAATATTATTTTAAAATTTTGTTGCTTCACAAATAAGTTACCTATGAATATTTCATAAAGCAGCTGAAGTTGTTTTTAAATTGCCTAAATATTCATTAAATTATTAAAGTTCAAAATCTAATAAAAAATTAAAATCGTCGATTTTTCACCATTTTCAGCAGCGTATATCTCATTAAAGACACTTCTGATTTGGTTACAATTAGCACCACTGGAAAGAGCATATGTTAATTTATAAAAAAATTTTACTTTATTTTGGGCCTTTTAGATACAGAACGAAAATAATAAAATTCAAAAACTTGTAGTACGAGCTAATCGAGATACATGCGAGAAAGGTATATATTACGCCAGGGTTTTTCAACATATTTCGCGACATTCTTTTTTATTACAATAATTAATGCATAGATAACTATCAATTTTTATATGGGTACCTAACAAGATCAATAGATTATTATAGACTAAATGTTTTGAGTATTTAAAGCTCCCATTATGTTGATTCATGATCCCCAAGCTATAAAAAAACATTTCTCATTGGTTCAGTTTGTCAAATTTCTTATTGATTGCGATTGCAACAGCTTACGGTAAATTGTATTGCTGACTAATTTTTGTTTTATTGGAACTGGAACAGTAATTATTATATGCTCTTCTGGAATCCAACAAAGGTCTCGTCTAGTGGGCCAATAAAATGTTTTCGAAGGTCCATGAGTGTGCATAAACATAGTTCTCTTCAAGTGAAATTTCATGTACATTTCCAATCCACCGATTTTTATCGTAGATACAGGCAATATACTGTCCAGGATAGTATATCTGATACGGATACATTGTGAAATGCAGTCTTAGCACTCTTATCAACATGCGTTATAAAGAATGTTGCATCATTTGCTCTTCTACTGACACGAATTTGTTTTTCATTTAGTGGTACAAAATCATGATATTCTCTTCTTCCAGGAACTGTACACCCGATTTTGAAACGCTCTTCTTGCTCAATGTTTTACTGCTTCAATTTCTTTCTTTGAAACAAAAATGAATTTAATTTCCTTTATATTCTTTTCGCAGAATTCATATAGATCCGTTGGAGTTAAAATTTGATTTTAAATTGACCATTGAAGACTTGCCTTTTCAGCTAACCGCTTTACAGTTCCTCCTACTCTGTCACAGGGTGGTTTCCCATGACTTGTGCCAAAAAAGTTCCACTCTGCAGAAATTCCAAAGTCAGTTTGGTTATAACAAACATTCAGAATTTTTTTTAAATTCTTGTACTGTGACAGAAGATCCATCACTAAAATAATATATATGTGTAATTTCATCAAAGCTTTTTTCAGATGCTGCATTAGTTTTATTAAAAATGTATATGCAGTAACTGATTCATCTTTGAGACAATTATGCAGTAACTCGCACTTTTATTTTCCGAATTATCTTTAACCCGCGAGAACTCGCGCATGAGATTTTCTTTCTCCATCGTACCCTTTTTAAAACTATTTTTAAGACTTTTTTTTTATTTCAATAAAATTTTTAAAATGTGATTTCGATTACTTTACCTCTTTTTTGAATAAAAGTACTAAGCCAAACAAAAAATTTTATATTAAGTGACTGTAAAGTAAAAGAAAAGAATTGGGCACCGTGAGAGAAATTCTCATAGCGAGTTCTCCCGGGTAAAAATGGATAAAAAATGGGTACAATGTCACATGGTTGTTTTTTCAATGGAAACCTAGAATAGCATCCTGGATTACAAATCTGTAATTTTCTGCGAAGTCACTCAATATGATCAGTTCATCCAGCTTAAGAGTATCTTTGGTCACTCTCAGATGTTTACTTCGATGCTTTTAAATGTAATAATGTGTAAAAGATGCTGAAATTTTCAATACCAATACTTCAATAAAATCTTCAGTTGTCATCTGCTTCGTTTCTAACGTGTCATGATCTGTGTGAACCCATTGTTTAAATTCAATGGCGTCTTCTGGATCATTATCTTCGAAAATACTTTCCAAACATTTTTTCTATCTATTCAAAAATCTATATGAATTCTGCGAAAAGAATATAAAGGAAATTAAATTCATTTTGTTTCAAACAAAGAAATTGAAGCAGTAAAAAATTGAGCAAGAAGAGCATTTCAAAATCGGATGTACAGTTCATGGAACAAGAGAGCATCATGATTTTGTACCAGTAAATGAAAAACAAATCCGCGTCAGTAGAATAGCAAATGATGCAACATTTTTTATAACACATGTTGATAAGAGTGCTAAGACTGCATTTCACAATGTATTCGTATCAGATATACTAGCCTAGACAGTATATTGCCTGTACCTACGATAAAAATCGGTGGATTGGAAATGTGCATGAAATCTCACTTGAAGAGAACGACGACGATGTTTATGCACCCTCATGGACCTTCGAAAACATTTTATTGGCCCACCAGACGAGACCTTTGTTGGATTCCAGAAGAGCGTATAATTATTACTGTTCCAGCTCCAATAAAACAAAAATTAGTCAGCAATAGAGTTTACCAAAAGCTGTTGCAATCGCAATCAATAAGCAATTTGATAAACTGAACCAATGAGAAATGTTTTTTATAGCTTGGGGATCATGAATCAACATAATGGGAGCTTGAAATGCTGAAAAAATTTAGTCTATAATAATCTATTGATCTTGTTAGGTACCCACATTCAGAATTTGAAACATGTAATACCCAACCAGAACTTAGTCTTGCCTGATTCTTGGATATAACTCATTGGCAATGCGGATACAAATCATTCATAATGGTAAAGGGTAAGTAACTGTGACAAGAAAAGTGATAATTATCTATGCATTAATCGTTGCAATAAAAAAGTATGGTGCGAAATATGTTGAAAAACCCTGGCGTAATACATACCTTTCTCGTATGTATCTCGATTAGCTCGTACTAAAAGTTTTTGAATTTTATTATTTTCCTTCTGTATCTAAAAAGCCCAAAATGGAATAAAGTTTTTTTTATAAATTAAAATATACTCTTTCCAGTGGTGCTAATTGTAACCAAATCAAAAGTGCCCCTTTTGAGATATACGCTGCTGAAAAGGGGGAAAATCGACGATTTTAATTTTTTATTACATTTTGAACTTGAATAATTTAATGAATATTTAAGCAATTAAAAAACAACTTCAGCGGCTTTATGACATATGCATAGGTAATTAATTTGTGAAGCGACAAATTTTTAAAATAATATTTACAGTAGTTACAGCATGTTAAAATAAGGGTAAAATTCAACCAAATTGGCCGTACGGCCTACTTTGAGGCCTAGTAATGACGATAGTTTTGATTTGTGATTTTTAATACTGCAATTACATTTTTTAGCACAAAAAGTTGTACTAGACCACTTACTTTCATTAAGCAAGGTTTCATATATCATGAGCAATATGATGCCAAACTTGATGATTTGGCCGTTTTTTCTAGGACCACGAAATAGTGATTGGTACAAATGGACCCCTGGCGTCCCATCTATACTACTTCTTGCACCAAACAGTTTCCAAATGTATACCTATCTACATGCACATTCTGTATCAATTATAGAAATATTGAAGGGGGTCGAGTGGGATCCTCTAGGCCAATTGACATGGAATGACCCATATATTTAACACCTCATTGACGCAACAGACATAATCATCTCTAATGATAATTTTTATTACGTATCTGAGCATCCTGCATTCGTCTATCGCTCTGAACTTGCAGTGAAAACATACTAAAAGGGAGACACGAATAACATTAGAACGCGAGATCAAAGAGTTGTGTTGTTAGTTTACCGCTTTTTATTTAAATTCAAATATCTGCCAATATTTCCAATTAGTAATGTTCGCAATAATTTGTTAGCAAATGAAGCAATCTTTACTATTTGAAAACAGTGGTTTTTATCTGATTTTAAAAAATTGCTAAATTGGCAACACTGGAGAAATGACAAATTCGCACCTCGAAAGACGCAAAATCTATTGTGTATTAAGTGCGATTGGGTAATACCGTTCACGTATTAAACGTGATATTTTAGTAATAATTATATGGGCGATGTTAAAGTGGATGAAATATCAATGAAAAATCCGCGTATTAAGAGGAATCGCGCAATAAGCGTGAGCGTATTAACCGGGCTCGAGGGTATTTATATTAAAATGAAAGTAAGGTACCCTGGGGTAATAACGCCACGTTAAGGTTCTACCAATTTTCACGGCTTAGTTTTAGATTGTATTTTTCAAACAAATATAGGATCTGATACAGCAACTCATTGACTATCTATATAAAATAAAATAATTTAACAGATATGTATTCATAAAATGTAATGGCGTTTTTTCTTGACCAATGCTATTTGGCGTTATTACCCACCTATATGGGTAATAACGCCATGCAAACAAAACTATGAAATAAGATGAAATAATTGCATGTAGATAGACCAATTCTAAAAATACAAACTCTACCAACTTAGAAATTGACAAATTGCATTCTAAGCTATTGAAAATGTTCAATTTTTTGTGAAAGTGTAAGAAAAATAAAGGTGTGATGTGGGAGGGGGGGGGATGAGGCAAAAGAATATCAGACCGTGAACTTCTTTTTGCTTAAAAAGGACCGCTTAAATAGAAATATGAGAAACATTGCACAGTTTTAACTGTGTTTATTTGAATCAGTATTTAGGATGTAGCTCGGCCACTGTAGGGAATCAACCGGGGTATTAATGTCAAGGATTGGCGTTATTACCCCGATATAGTTATTGCGCAGTACATTTTAAATTACAAATTATCTCGAGAAGATATCCAAAATCTTCAACAACATTTTGAAAGTCCATGAATTGTACTACAAATTTATGTAATTAACAAAGTATTTCCGGATAAAAAAGATGGTCTTCACATCACAAAACGTACCTAGCAAATTTTAGATCAAGCGTTAATTTTAGTTGTTTGTAAAAACAATAAGACCTAAAAATGAAACAAATTAACTTGAAGCTGTTTTTTGCGATTCATATGATTCAAAACCCTTTTGCGCAGAGCACATGGGTGTCATTTACCTTATTAATTCATAATTATGCAAAATATAAGCACTTGGCGTTATTACCCCGCCTGGCGTTATTACCCCAGGGTACCTTATTTCAGATTTAATTCACATTCACACATTTATAAATTAAACTAGTCGGATGTGTCATTCCCAAAACTTCCTTCAATTTAATACACCTTATTATTTCCTGAAAAATGAATAATATCAACGCCACCAGTTAAGATGTTTTCACCAAAATCTAAACAGAAACAACTTATGTTAATTTCTAACTGAATCTGAAGTTTGATGTAAAACCATGCCTTAGTTTTGAAATAGAACTATTGCGGAAACCGCAAAAAAAACTGTACAGCAGCGACACCTGTTGGATGATTTACTCTAAAATCTAATCAGGACCAATTTATATCAGGGGATAACTGAATTTGGAGCTTGATGAACATTCATGCATTAGTTTTTAAAGTGCAGTTATTGAGAGAATCGTGAAAAATTCAGCACATCAGCGCCACCTGTTGGGCGATTTACATCAACATGTAAAAAACACTATAAAAAACACACACACACAAAGACATATCTAGTACTAACAAAATCTGAAGTTTGATAAAAACCTAAGCATTAGTTTTGGAAATTGAGTTATTGCAGAAATCTTGAAAAAGGCTGCATAGCAGCGCCACATGTGGAGCGATTTATAATAAAAACTAATCAGCAGCAGATTATATCAGGGTCTATTTGAATCTTAAGTTTCGTTAAATTCCATTCATTAGTTCTTGTGATAGTATTCCCACAAAATTTGTGTCACATATATACAGACAGACAGACATTTTGTAAAAAGATGTTTTTCAGGTTCTTTGACTCCTAGAACGCGTAAGTCCTTCAAAAAATTCCACGAATGCAATACTTACTTCTTGTAAAGATAGAAGAAAGTAACAATATATAGTTATGAATTATTTATATAATTGGAAATATTCCCCATAGAATTGCACAATAAAGCTACATATAATAGTTATATACCAAAAGTTAAACTTCTAAATATAAAACATTAGGAATTTATTTTGTTTGAGAGAATTTAAGAACACTTATGCCATGATAATTATCTATCACTTTGTATCTCATATAATGTTGTTTGTATAAATGTTGCAGCAATGGTAAAAATGTCAGTTCAATCTGTCTCAGACGGTATCATGGGATAAAGTTCAACGGCTTCAAGACGTCAGAGGCAAACTATTACGTTAAATATAGGCATAGTACACAAAAGTATCAAAGGATTTCATATTCAGAAAAGCAAAACACATATCCGAAAGGGATTAAATTATCCGCTTTATTTAAGCTGAGATATTACTTTATATATGATATTAAATTGTGGAATATAGTATAATTGCGTAATTGCGTAAATTAATTTGGTGTCCACTCTCAAAGATGGCTAATGGCTAATTTCTAAACCGTTAGCATAGCTGTATTGTTCTAACTACAAACTAGTCGGGTGTGAAATATTTTTCTATCTCATAGACGTTAGTACTTCAAAATTCGCTATCACAGTGCCAAAATTAACTGGCAGTCTATGTCGATCATGGGAATTCTAATAATATTAAACTCTACACATTAGTTCTTGAGGTATGACTATCGCTAAAATCACGTAAATCATGGAAAATGGAGCCTAATGGCGCTTTTTGTTCGGCGATTTCCACCGAATCCTAACCTGGAACAACTTATGTTAGCATCTAACTGATCTTGAAGTAAATTTTGTACCCAACCGGGTCGCTAAGAGCCAAGAAGCACTTCCTAATGTTTCATGGAATAAAATTTGCGGAGTTTAAATTTAACTGACAAGAGAACGAGAGGTAAGCTACCATCGAAACTATTCAATTTGAAATAATATTTCCGTTGTGCTTAATTAAGTTAAGTTAGCCACCTTATGAGAAACCATGTAATGCGTTATTTGAAGGTATGCATAGCCAACAGATTATTTTAAAAGAAGAAAAAAGAAATTGTAAATGTTTCTCAACTTAATGATAATCATCAGTATTTGAATAATATTATTGAGATGATGATTGAGAGAAAGTTCAACACCAGTGTTTCTGTGATGAACTGTTTGTTTTAAGTTATTTACAAATTTTTAAAATTGTAAAACAAACTTTTGTTTTAAAGCACATTCCTGATTAATAATCGTGTTTCGTGTATTGGTGGAAGAATAATATACGTTAGTGTTTAAGATGATCAGAAACATTCCATATTGTTGTCTAATCCGCTTCATACTACTACATTAAATTATCAAGCTTTATCATAAAACTTGCTTTGATACTGGTCTACACCTTATTTTAACTGTTTTCTTTAATGCGTAACTGGTATTGCCGGTCTCACAGACCGGCACTTTTTTCGATTTAACTGCCGATTGGCGGTTTAATTATAGATACTGCTGAAATTGAGTTTAGTTTAGGGCGGTACTATTATCACTAGATATTTTTCTATGAATTAACATTAATTATCATAGTCCTGTACATAAAGTTAAGTACAGAAACAGTATCCTTCAAGTCAATTGGGCTTTTTAATCGTGTTTTCATCAAATGGTCTGAAAGACTGCGCCGTACTTTTAGTGTAACAAAATTTCACCATACCTGTTACGGGTTAAACAAAGCTATGGATTCTAAAGTAGTCGAGATGCATTAAAGATAATTGTGACTTTTTTTATTTTTTTTTTTGTGTGTGTGTGCATGTTTCAATGTCTGTTGGTATCCAAATAACGAGAAACCTTCCAGCCATACATTTCCTGCCCAATCGTTCATTTTTAAAAACTGCAGTTGGATATATCTGTCCATTTCTGTATTAAGAAAAAAATCGTCAAATTATGCAATAGTTTAAGAATTGCATAGATTTTTTTATTTGTCTTTCGACTCGCTCTTTTAATCTTGAATTGGCTTCAGATTTGCCAATATCAACGTGTTTAGCTACTCTGGAATGATCCGTTGATCCTAGATGAAAGCGAACTGAATTATTCAATGATTTTGTTAGAAATTTTAAGAGTAAAAGTAAAGAATTGCCAGAGTAAAATTCTGTTTCCCTTATTAATAAATTGTGGAATCATGCGGCTAATGAAAGCATCATCTGTAAATTTCATTTTTCTTCTGCTCATTATTTTCGTGTGCTGTCCACGTAGAACAACGGGAAATTCGCTGTTTACACTTGAAGATTTAAACTCTATATTATTGTTACAAACTGAAGCCTTTTTGAGCCCAAGACCTTTAAGTACCTTGTCAAATGAACAAATGAATCTACAACTTTTGACACAAGTCCATTTTTAATTAGTGTTTCCTTGACAGTTATTCAAGAACTTGCTTCTGAAACTACACCTTAAACTAGTGCCCTCTATTAAATGTTTCTACGATTATACAAATAACATAGGATACAGATTTTGAATACATATAATACCATTAAGGCGATTATACGTATTATATGGAACAATAGATGCTATACAGGGTATATATGGAACGCATAAGCGTTTGACGAATAAGCGATAAACCCTTGAAGGGCAAAGGAATACATTTTATCTCATCTAATTTATACTAAAATATTTTTATAAAATTTTACTTTTAGCACTAGAAGCGCCGCTGGGGTCATTTCGCATTTTTTTTCAATTTCCAATGCTTTATTTCAACATGTAAGCGAACATCGCAGCTCATATTTTTTTACTTTTTCTAAAATTATAATAAGCGTACTGTGACAATGTTTCATCATTCTATATTAATTATTAAAAAAATAATCAAAGAAATACCTAAAACAGCCAACAGGTGTCATTTTGACCCCCATAAGAAAAATGATAAATTTTCAATACAAAGTCTGTTTTTGAATTCACCATATCTCGATTTTGATTACTCCGCATGGGGGAACACACATTTCTTATCGCGATGACAAAAAAAAAAGAAAAGTTTTACTTTCTTTCGATGACGCATAGTGACGCAGAGAGGGGGGGGGTTGGGGGTAGTCTTCTCTCTATTGCGCGCACGCCTTCAATTAGAGGGGGGGGGGGGACGTTCTTCTAAGCATACTGATTCTTCTTTGAAATGCGCACGCATCCTAGCAACGCTGGCGTACTACAGAATTTTTGGAGGGAAAATCGTTCTTCTAGAGCTATGGCCGAAAACGAAATTTGAAACCATTTTCCACAGCAGTGTTTTTTCAAAGATTTCGATTGCGACAAAAGTTTAGTCTTTTTCCTTTATAAAAAAATGCGAAGAGGATTGAGTACACAGAAATGCCTTGCGCTCCTGGAGCAGTTAGATTCAGATATGAGTGGTGATGACAGTAATGATGAAGATTTTCGCATAGATAATGTGAATTTACAGAATGCGTCGTCTTCGGAAAGCAGTGACAGTGGTGCTGTAGAATATATTACCAATGTGATTTCCCCTGTTTCTCGAAGATCAGGAACCTCACGTGGACGTGGACGTGCGCAAAAAAGAGGTAATAAGATATCTAATCTTTCTGTTGTCAGCAGTAACGAAAAGTACACGTCATCCAGCGGTATTCTTTGGACTCCGATCAACTTTAGCACCCCTACTTCTACTAGAGGTCGCACACCAGCTCGAAATATTATAAAAATTGCTAGTGGATCAACACCTTATGCTCGTCGCAACGTTGGAGCTAATCCAGCTTCAGCCTGGCGTTTGATGGTGACTGAAAAAATGGTGAAACACATTCAAACATGCACAGTTGCTGAAGCACGACGTCGGCTAGGAGATGACAGCAACTGGTATGTTACTCTGGTAGAACTGGATGCTTTTTTCGCCCTCTTATACGCCCGTAGGGCATTAGGTCATTCAAAGCTTTGTGCAGATGACTTATGGAATAAAAGTTGGGGACCACCTGTGTTCAAAGAGACAATGCCACGCAATCATTTCCGTGAAATCATGCGATATCTCTGGTTCGATCTGCGAAGTAGCAGATCGGAACGCCTGACCACGGAAAAATTTGCTCTCGCTTCAGAAACTTAGAAGAAGCTGATTGAAAATTGTTATTTATGTTATAATCCTAGTGAAGAAATAACCGTTGGTGAACAGTTGTTGCCTTGTAAGTCAAGGTGCAGATTCATCCAATACATGGCAAATAAACCGGACAAATTCGGCATCAAGTTCTGGCTAGCAACTGATGTAAATTCGAAATATGTGTTAAATGGCTATCCTAATTTAGGTAAGGATGAAGAGGGGCCAACTGATTTACAACTTGGAGAAATTGTAGTGCTGAAATTACTACAACCATATCTAAACTCCGGTCTCAATGTCACTAATGACAATTTTTTCACGTCTGTAAAGCTTGCCGATGAACTTTCGGCAAGGAAAAGCACAATCGTTGGGACGATGCGTCTAAACAAGAAAGAATTACCTCCTATTGCCCGCGACATATCTTCCCCACGATACTCATTTTCTGAAAAATGGAAATAAAATACTCACGATATACAGGTGCAAGAACAAAAAGAATGTCGTGATTCTGAGCACTATGCACACGAATGTGTTTGCAGAAAGTAGTGTAAAGAAGGAGTCGAACACTGTTGTTTACTACAATAAAACTAAATGTAATGTAGATGTAGCCGATCAGAAGTTTACGAAAATATTCTACAAGATGTGGAACTCGCAGATGGCCTCTTCACGTCTTTTATAACGTCCTTGATATTGCTGTACTAAATGCTTGGATAATTTTCAAGGAATGCTCAAAAACCTCAATTTCACGTCAGGAATTTATTCTTGCCCTTGTGGAAGAATTGAGAAGTAGCGCGTTGCGCAACAGATGCCCCTCAATTGATCGACCACAGACCCTGAAGCGAAAGAAATGTGCTTTTCAACATTGCAAGGGACGAAATAAAACTTCTGCAAGCTGTGAGGGACGTCAGAAACCAATTTGTGGTAGATGTGTTGATGTCACCATCAAGCACGTATATTGTATTACTTATGCTAATGTCTAAATAACTTTGGAACACATTTATATGCTTATTCAGGAATATGTTTTTTATTTTCTCTTTTTGAAACATGTTGTGCGCTAATTTCTATTATTTGTGTTTTTATTTTTTGTTTCTTTTCTTATCAATTTATTGTGTAATATTATACATACATATATATACATTATTAAATCTATTGTATTTGTGTAGTATTGTGTAGTAAAATATTTTGAATTATACATTGTCATTTATATACTGTCATTTCAAAAGAATGTAAAAATTAGGATAAACTATCTCTAAAAACTAAATAAATAAAAAAGAAAAGTTATAAAACCTTTAAAAACTTTTATATTTTTCAATTTAAACCTCATTTATCATTTAAAAAATATATTTATTTTAATATGGCTTGAATTTCTCATGGGGGTCAAATTGACACCAAACGGCGGTTTTAGGTATGTCCAAACTCCGGCTGTTCTAGTGTTAGAGTTTTGGTAAAAAGTCTATAAAATTTCGTTATCTTATTTTCAAGTAATTTTTTTTTAAATTTTTGGTGTGATCACAACATTACAGAAACACATATATTTGTCCCTCAAAGGGTTAAACGGTTTTTATTCGTTGCAGGAAAAAAAAGATGCTTTTTTCTTACTGATCTACGAATCAGTGAGATTGAGAAACGCCCGTTACAGATTATCAGTCTTACTGTTGGAGCTATAGTGATTCTTTTATAAAAGAAGCACGTTGTTCCCAGTTTTACTTACTTTACGGTTCCTGTGCAGATAGCGATCACTTTCAAAAAGAGAAAAATATGAATTTTTTTCTTGATTTAGATTTTGGTTGATTATTCCTCAAAACCAAGGTATTAATTATAAAATATTTTACTATGGGTAGCGGGTATCTTAGAAGCTACCATCCATAGGTCCGAACACCACACATAGCTTCTTTTGATTTATCGCGTAGACACTTTGCGCGATTTTTTTTTCATGTAACCGTAGAACACAGACATAGATTGATTTATATTTTATAATGACACTGGTCAATCCAATTCCTAGAAATTCCGTAATCATGCTTTCATTGTAACTAAGAGCATGCTTTCACTGTTTCTATATTTAAAATATTTTGGTCGAACGTGTTATAACACACAGTAAGGCTGTACCATACCTTTTTTCGGCGTATCACCTCACCTAGATTTTCCTGTTCATGTTAAATTATTATTTATTTTTTTATTTCTACTTTTTGTCACACACTACGCCTGCAGTGTGGAAATTATGCAACCGCTCTGGCATATACCTGCTTCTGTCATTGCACCAGTATAATTAAATGTTTCTATTGAATGTTATCATTGGAAAATTGACAGTGTCAAGTGAACACAATACCATATCTTGTTTACTTTTTTAAACATTCATTATTAGAATAACCATGATGGCAAATTTAATAAATATACGCTAATTTAAATTGTTCCAGTAAGTTTATATAATATTTTATCTCTCAAATTAATGAAGTAACAGAAATTAGTTAAAATATTTATTAAGGGTGTTCTTAAATCAAAAAGGTCAACTTTGTGACACATGCTTTAATTTATTTTTGTTCGATATAATGCATGAAAATAGCATGCGTTATTATTCAGAAACTGTCTAATTGCATTCAATTTTCTGTTTTTTCTAAAACACAATAGATTTTTTAAAACAAGCCTTCAAAGTTGACACTTTTGAGCACATTTCTCGACGTAAGCAGAAAAACCGGTCGAAAAGAGGAGAAAAACGGGTGATCACGTCATCGAAATAGCTTATAACTGGATAGGTAATTTAATTACCACAAAATGGGAAAATAGGTTCGATTCGAAATCTCTTCCATGGTCAGGCATTCCAATTTTATATATTTTTGTTAAAAAATGAATTTGTAAATGTGTCAAAACGTTTTGCGCTTATTGAGCGCAGCAGTTAAGAAAATTACAGTAAAGAAAATTACAATATCCAATAAGTGAAATATATTACGTATATAACAACGCCACTGTTACCAGATTGTTCATTAATTAATATCGTACACTGATATCCATTGGTATTAAAAGTAATTGCGCATACTTGAATTATACGTTTATCCTATAAACGCTTATACGTATTCGGATACGTTTAAGGTATACATATTCCATGCCGGCGTACTATTCGTGTATACATATTTGCGTAGATTAAACATATAAGTGAAACACGTATTGCGTCAGGATCATTATTCTAAGGTTTGTCAGTGGCAATTACACAGATTGGCAATTAGCTTCTCCAGCACTTCTGGAAGCTAAGGAATGGTGGGATATTTGGCTGAATTCCCAAACGTCCCAAATGGTTGTATTTGAGAACAAATTTAAAGATCTGCAATTTGCTGTTCATTAAAACTGAATTTGTTCTTGCTCCTTACTGGAAACTGGAAAGAATTTTTCCGACATTTTTTGGTCGTGATGATGGCTATGTTAGAATTCCCATAGTAAGAACTACCACAGGAGTACTTAAAACTATTGATATTTATAATCATCATCATTCCTATTTCTAAATTTTGCTCTTCGTAATTTAATAGTAATTGACTGTGAACGCTTTTATTTGTACCCCTTAAAGCTTTCAAGGCCGGGCTATACGACTATGTTAGAAATTAATTGCATCTTATGTGATGCTGTAGTCTCGTGTCAACGTTGAACTCCTGAATTTTTTTTTCGCGAAGTTCTTTTTCTGAAATGGCACTTTTGCAGGGAACACCGCGGGACAAAATAACTTTTCTACTCTTCAGAGATGTCAGTTTTCTAGGTGTAAAAGTATGTATGTATTGTGGATTTAAAGAATTTGGGAGTGTCCGTTATAGAGGAAGATATCCAAACTATCTCGTTCTGGAGCCATCCATGCTTAATACTTTAAAGAAAAATGAAAGCATACAAGTTTCAAAATAAATTTAATTTGAAGGAAGAATGTAACTAAATAGCATAAGCACGCATTAGATGTAAATAAACATCTCAATTTAAGCAGAAAACATAGAGTATTTTAAAACAAAATAAATAATTTCATTTAAACCAATACAATAGTAATAGTATATATTTCATGGCATACGTCAAGTAGACATAAAATTATAATGGTTATGTTTGTGTCTCACCTCGATGATTGTTACCAACGCTGTAGATCACCAGTAACAAGATAATTTAAAACTGCGTATAATCTACTTCAATCCAGTCATGCAAGAGATAGAAAATATAGTATTTTACGCTCTGACAACTTATACCGCAAATGAAGTATTTTGTTTAACCCTTTGAGCTCTGGGGGTGAATTTCTTCAAAATGGCTAAATGTAATATTAGCATCAGTTTTTTCCAAACAAAAACTTCAGCTTATACTAATAATAATAATAATAATAAAAGCATTAATTTACTTTCAGATAAATTTGATTGTATATTCCGGTGTGTATGTGACATTTGGAGATTTAAATTACTTGGTAAAAAAATCACTCATCAGAGCTCAAAGGGTTAATCTTACGAAGAAGTATTAATCAGTAGACTCGTCATTTGTAGCATATCCAATCCAGGTGTCTATATTCTGCTACAGAGCACTGCAAAAGGTTGTGCCATTTGTAATTTATTGCACATTATAAAAAAGGTGATTCCGACAACTCGGTTGCTACTTATGTATTGTCGTTTATACAAGTTTATACTATATGTAAAAGTAATCGTTTCAATACTATGGTAGAAATTTTAACCTGATTCAAAGCATAATATCAGTTTTGGAATCTAGAAGAAAATATTGGTTCTGCGTATAAACTCTTAGCTATGCAGAATTATCAAAAAGCAGCAATGGCAATGCCATTTTCTTTTAGATAATGAAAGTTTAACAAAAACAACGCATGATGTTAGTAGAAAATTATTTCTCAGAGATCACTGTACCATAAAGAGATTTAGACAACGCGCCTGCTTATGTAATAAGTTATTGTCGTATATAAAACAGTCTATTGTACCCGGTAAGGGAAATTTGTATATTCAAGTTTTTGAAAAACTAATTATATGGATTATTTTCATAAGTGGTGGGAAATTTGTCTTTGGAGCTATTCACAATATCAGTGGGGTAGTCAGTGTGTAAACGCTATAGTCAAAGGAGATACACTAGAGAGTACACTCCATACCTACAAAGTCTATATGACGTTTCTCTTAAAATATCAGAAGGTACACAGCGATATCACCGTATACCTTTCATTACATCCGTGCATTATATATTAAAATCAAATTCCCATTGGCATAAATTTGTATGAATTAGGTTTTATATGATGTTTTTTCGAGTAATTGGACTCAAAAAGTCTCCCTATTAACTCTGACAAACCAGTTTTATATGTTATTATTCTTTATACAATCAAGCTGGTTTGTAGAAGGCCTGTAAGCTGTTTAAAAAAAGGGCACAGTTCTCTAGCTTTGACCCTGTAACCAAGGATCTGGGTTCGATTCTCGGTCTAGGCATTTTTTTTTTTTTTTTTTTTTTTTTTTTTTGCTCAGTTTGAATTATTCAATTCATATGGTTTTATATGCATTATGAGAAATTCCTGTGGATAACTACCTTTGAAGGGGAATTACAAATAAAGGGATACAAATATGAATAGTTCATATTAATACTGCAAAATGAAACCAAAATCTGAGTCAACACTTTTAGTTTAGTCTAGGACCAAAAATATTAGTATGAAATAGGAACATCAATTTACCGTCAATGATAGAATTCACTATTTGTTTCCATAAGGGAATAATTCATGTGACTGGGTTTGAGATCGAGTGACATTAAGGGCATTTTGTGCTTTATCCCCAAAGTGCCCTGGCATTGCGAAATCGTGCCGAAAATGCAAAAAGATTCGACGACTCTCCGACAGCGCGTTGGAGGAAAGGAAAAAAGCAAGAAGAACAGAAAGAAATGATAAAAGGCGGGCTCAGTGAGTGCACCGTACTGTAACCGTGAGCGCTGAGAATCGGCCAGTTGTTAAATTATCCTCGATTTCACGCGCAGTAGAATGGCATACCCAATGAGGGAGGGTTTCTTGAGAATACAACCACCTGTCTTCTTAGGACCCAACATCTCGACGTCGACAAGTTAGCCAAATGTTTGGGTTTCCACCCTGCCTATGATTTGGAATTGATTCTTTGTTTTGAGAATTAAAGAAAGAAATAACACTTTTATTTCAGGCGGCAGAAAGATCGATACGCAACATTACATTCACATTTAAAGATGAAAAAAAAAAAAAAAAAATTAGAGTATTGTTTTGTCAAAAATTAAATACATTATGTGGTGTCGCGTCAGCCGGAAACAAATGTAAACCTCTAGAAATCTGCCAAAGTGAGAAAGAGGTGAAAATTTGTTTTAGAAGAAAAAAGGATTTAGTATATTTTTCTGCGATTCGTCTAAGGAACAAATTTATTTCGAAGATTTTCCATTAAATCTTAAATAGAAAATGCCCATTGGTGTATAAATCGCTAAATTTATTACATATATTTTATTTTTTGTTCTCCCGTTATTTATATTAATTTCATACAGACATGACGAAAAGAGATATTGTAAAATATCATTTAACATTTTTCACGTGATTAAGTAAGTGACATTTATTTATGAAAGAAATTCAATGTTGAAATTTCTTAGAATTTCATTTCGTGTGGAAGTAATTTCGATGTTATATATTTTCTTTCAGTCATTTCTTGGGCAAGAAGGATTTTTCAGATCACAAAACTGCCGGACGCACTAAAAAAAAAAGAAAAAAACAAAGTTAAAATTTTGTTTAACCCCCTCCCCCCCCCCCACCAAAAAAAAAAAAAATACTATGGTGGTATAATTTAGCAAATACATATACCTTATAATTTCCCCTTGTGCCCTTAAAACACTAAAATTCAAGTCAATGGAAAAACATCGTACAGTTTTATGAAAAATTTTTTGTAGTTGAAGATGAACCTCTAAATTGAACTAATGACACTTCGCGCCTCAAAAGTTTTTAAGTTTACATGATTAGAGTGAGAATCTACGTTTGGCTTCGCTTCTAGTTTTTACATAATCTTATATAAGAAAATGTAAATTCTTCATAAGATAATCAATACAAATTCAATACAAATTGAAGATATATTTCATTTAAATGCAACTACTAGTGAATAATCGAACATAATGTAGATATGAAGAGAAGGTCACTTGACAAATGATGTGGATTTTAAGTTATCAATTATTTTCATAAAGGTGTCCTAGATACAATGTCCCAGATTGCTTTTTTTCTAAACATTTTTGTTTGTTCTTGTCTGAAATGTATGCTTATTGACTATAACTCAAAAACTTTTTCATAATTTGAAAGAAAATTTAAAATATTGAATTTCTAAGCTATTTTGGATATCTTGTATTTAAAGGCAAAAAGAAAGTTGGAAAAAAACAGCAAAATTTACAGTAAAATTTTGCTATTATTTTATGTTCCCAAATTGTCAGGATTTTTTATTCTTGGTTAGGGGGTGGTAAACAAACAGTAAAATATTCCTTAAATACTTTCATTTTTGGAATGTTACAGAAAAAAATTCTTCAATTATGCAAAATTTAAGAAAAATTACCGTAATCGTCAAAGTTTTACAGCAAACAATGCTGGTAATTCGCATTTATTTTATTGTTATTTATTTATTTTTATATATATATATATATATAGGTGTTATATAACATTTTTCTAAATACAAAATATTTTATTTATTTACTTATTTATTTTGATTGAAGGTGTTCTGAAATGATAAAATTAAAATACTAAGTGCTGCAAACTAATATTATTTGGTCTTTTAGATATGAAAGGGTTATTACGGGTCTTATTTAACTTTTCAATGCTATACAAAAGCAGTACACTCTTTTATTTATGTCTTAAAACGCCTTCGTCTATTTGTGAATGTAAATGTTTGTCTAATGTAATTACAGACTCATTCATAACTTTACTATAAAACTTTAAAAAAAATCTACATAGTAGGTGTTGCATTAGTGTATACAATAATATAAAAAATAGAGTTTCTGTCTGTGATTTTCATTTTAAAAAAACCTGTTTCTTAGTTTATTTGATTATTTAATCCATTTATAGTCAAAAATATTTTGTCTTTCTGTTTGTCCAGAATAGTCTCAGAGACAATTGTTACACTACATAACAAACACTAAATTTATCACTATAATCTTCAGTTTGTCGCACTCGATATCTAAACTAGTTTTTGGATAAAATACTGACAAACCCGAAGAATCAATCGTCAACCAATCTTAAAATGCTCAGAACTTGAGAAATAATTAAAAACTGGATTTCTATGTACTTTCAGCATATAATTACAAATTAAGCAAAATAACAAGATTGGAGCCTAAAAACGTATTTAAGTAAATTGTGTCAAAATTTATATTTTATCTGATACTTATAAAATTTTAATTCTTATAGTACCCATAAATAGCGGCAAAAATGTACCACTCTGCAAAACATATGTTCGAAGGTTAGAGAATAAAGTTCAAAACACTGTAAAAAAAAAAGAAAAAAAAATCTTTCAAATTGACAGAAAAAACTGTCAATTATGGCGCCAATGAAAAAATGTTTAATTTAAAGAGAAAATCCGTAATTTTACCTTAAAATAGTAAAAACAGTTTTTTTTTTTTTTTTTTTTTTTTTTTTTTTTTTGTAAAACAGTTTTACTGGTAAATCAGTATTTTCTGTAAAACAGTTTTCTTTTCAGTAAAACTTACAAAATCTACACATTTTTGTTAAAAAAAAAAAAAAAAAAAAAAAAAAACAATTTTTTCTGTTATTTTTTTCCAGCGTAATTTTCAATAAAAATGCTTCTTTGAAAAACTTTGTGAATTGTTGGCGACAGATAATAAATTAAATTTCATTAGATTTCATTCTTATTAATTTGGAGAAATTAGCAGTTGTAAGAGAAAAATGACTTAATTGGAAACATAGAAATTATGCTTCTTCATATGTAGGAAATACACCAGAAATACATGAAAGTGACGTTTTTGCCTTATTTCACAAAGCATAATTTAAAAGTTCATAAAATATTTTCATAAAAAAGTAACGTTTTGTGACTAATTCAAAGCGTCCAAAGATTTTTGACCTACAAAAATAACAATGTACAAAGGAAAAAAAACTTTACTGTATTTTTGCTCACCTCATGTAGAAGGATTTGCATTGATAGAAACTGGCGTGTCTTTAAATTTTATCTTTAAAAGTATTAAATTCAAACTTTTGCGAATTCTGAAAACTTTAGCAGTTTAAATTGGATAATACGTTTCTATTTGAATGCAATATTCAAACCAAGAATTTTAATGATGATTCTATAATTGCTGTGAGTCTACTCGTAACGATTTTGTGAAAATATTTTAGAAAAAAGTGGATTATTTTTTAAATTATGTGCCTACATTTCGAGATGCAGCAACATACTATTTGAAAAAAAAAATTAAATCCAAAATACAAACAATTGGAGTAGATTAACAAATGTAGTACATAAGGTAATTACATTTATACTAAGTCCTCTCCCCTCAAAGAAAATTGAGAAATATATTAATAGTATACGTTTTATATCCTGAAATTCTCCTTTTATTGATTTCCTTTAAAAATCAGAATGTAGATTAACAACATGATACTTAAAAGTCAAATCATTAAAATTTACTCCAAGCTCATAGTTTTAAATCTTTTTCAAATCGACTCATAAAGGGAAAATTCTCTATTTTCCTTCATTTGATGTTATCTTTAACATACTGTTTCAAATCGAAGCTAGCTGAAGATTATTATTTTCAACCAGAAATTGATTTAGCTGAATACAATCGAAAAATCTCCAGAGAAAATCTCGATCTTTTTTCTCCTTCGTCAAATAAAGTCGCTAACAAGCTGGTTGCCATGGAGCACTGAATCAGTTACATGTCATCACTATTGAAGAGGCCAACACAACTCAGTTGCTGTTTGTGACTGATTCCATAATTGGCCTAATTCATTCCCATGGGTTTTCCTGTTTAAGGTAAATGATTAATATTGCTGAAAAGTTGTTAGTGAAAACAATTATTAAGAGAGAATTTTTTTCACTTACGATTTAAGCACTTAACTCATAGTAAATCATCAGAGAAACAAAGTATAACTTCCTGAAAATAAATTGGCAGTTTAGTACCATGTTTAGAGGTTTCATGGTAAAGTTATTGAAAATATCCAGAATATTATTAATTCGGAAAGCACTATCAGATGTGAAAAATTATAATTTTTAGTTCTGGCAAAATTAAAATAAATATTAATTATTCGTCAATTTCATATTTCTCATATAATTCCTTCTTCAGTTCTGGCAGTAGGAAGGAATAACATATTGTTTTGTTTTCTATTTACCGAGTTATTGTAATGAATTCTGTTACGTAAAATTAATTAGTGTAAAGCAAAATTTATTGATGCAACGATGTTTCGTTATAATTGTTAAAAACTTTCTGGAACAATGTAAAATTTTTATTTAGCTCAAGTCAAACATAACGGATATCTTCCCTATATGCCTCTTTCTTGGTGTATAATTAAATAACTAATTTCGTTTTATACTAAATCATTTTGATATTTTAATTCATTTGGGCCTACCATTATCGGAAAATTACAGTACATTTGCACATTTCTGAATACTATTCATTTTTAAAAGCCATCTGTTTCTTTAATTCTCCCGTTTTTCAAAACCACTGTTTTTAAGTAATAATGTCTGATTTATGTAAGAAGAAAAATTCGCCAATAACAAAAATGAAAAAATTTTGCATTTGGAAATCGTGGCACTCTTTTATACAATGCCATTTTCAGTTATTTTGCACTATGAAATTTGGTCGGAGTAAAAATTTAAGATGAATGAAATATTTCAGTCATAACATTTATTTTCACGTTTAACAATTTTAATTTATAAAGTGAAAAATAGTTTTTGGAATTCAAAAGGCAATAACTGAATTTTATGCTTTGGGTGATATTTAAAATAATAATGGATTTATTTTTTTCTTTATCATATATTGCATTTCCTCTATAAATCTTTAGCTAACAAGGACTATTGAAATATTGAAATCCATATTAAAATTGCAACAAAATTTTAAATTTTAAACATGATCATACAATTTTGATATGATATATGAATTATTAGGAAAATTTTATGTTACCTTTGTTGAAATATATTTTCCGATCTAATAATCCCCGAATCAAGATACTTAACGAACTCTCCCATCTGGCGCGATAAGAACGAAAAACATCATTAAGTTAGAATTCACACTAATGATTATCGAAACTTACTTCTGGGTTTTTCTGTGCCATGTGGAAGTTACAAAAGACATATGCAATATTTCCAGTCATCAGAAAGCGTTTCCAGAACTTTATGCATAAACTATATCACGAACTGATAGATGTTTTCTAGTATGCTTTATTCTTTGACTTTAAAAAATAACCCATTAAAATTAATTAGCTGATTGCACCATTATGTGAAAGTGCGCTTACTGTTAATGTTTTGTAATGTAATTAAGCATATGTTTCTCACTCTATATTTGACTCTCGCACCGAGAGGTCATAATATGTTTGCTGCTCCGTTAAATTTACTATATTAAATATTCTTTATTTTCTTCCTTAAAGTTAGTAGTAATTACTTCGACTGCTTCTTCATGAGTGTACACTGAATTAGTCCCCACCCGGGGCACAAACCATCATTATTCAACGTCAACAAATGGATATACACAGTTTAATAAAAATGCCACATATAACAGATCGTGCACCACATCCCTGGATTAACCGGCATACGCGAACTGGATATCTATAAAAGGTAAGAGAATATTTATTTATTCCTTTTGCTTACCTGAATTAAATGTTGAGACATCTAAACCTATAATTTAATGATGAGGTATAGAACTCGTGCCAATTAAATATTAGGAATATTTTCCAACAAATATTGATTATGAGACTGATTTCATGATGTCTCACTTTGCAGTTAAATAAATATAGATATCCAGTCAGATAATAAAATTAGCTAAACAAAACCCGGTAATCCGAAAAAGGGAAAAAATATCTAATTAATTTTGAGGAAAGAAAAAACAATGGCCTTTGCAAAAGATAGTGCAGCAATTGAAAAACTTAATTCCAATAATTATTCTAATTGGAAATTTAAATTGGAAATGATTTTAATTAAAGAAGAGCTTTACGATGTCATTACTGACCCAGCTCCAGACCCATTAACCGCAGACTGGGTCAAGAAGGACAAAAAGGCAAGGGCCCTTATTAACTTAAGTATTGAAGATGGTCAAATAATAAATGTCAAACATTTAAACACGGCTCGCGAAACATGGGATACTTTAAAAGATATTCATGAAATATCAAACCTATCCAGTGAACTACACCTTCTTCGGAATTTGTATAGCACCAAGCTAAACGAAGGAGGGAATTTAACTGTGCATATAACGAAATTACTGGAACTTATCGATAAGTTGAGGGCGATTGGAGAAAATATTACGGACTCTCATATTTCGGCGCTCTTTTTGTGTTCGTTGCCGCCGTCATATGATACACTAATTATAGCTCTGGAATCGAGAGCAGAAGTAGAATTAACACCCAGTTTTATTAAAAATAAACTGGTAGATGAGTATACTCGTAGAATTGAAAATTCCGAAAATTCGGAACTTAGCATTAAAGCGTACAAAGCTCGCGAGAAATTAGTTAACACAGATCGCAAGAAAGGTAATAAATTCTGCACGTTCTGCAAAATGAAAAACCACTCATACAGTGAATGCTGGTTTCTTAAACGGAAAAATAATAATAATCCCGTACAACATAATACATTTTACAAGAATAAAATTCATTCCACTTCTCTGTGTTTTGAAGAAAATGTCCCAATTAAAACCACGAAACCGCAAGATGAAAATCAAAGAAAAAATGAAGATAAAAACGTAGCTTTGTTAATCGATCATCCCGTAAATAAACAAACTTTTATTATAGATAGCGGAAGCTCCAGCCATATTGCCAATTAAATGTTAGGAATATTTTCCAACAACCTTATGAACGGGAGGTCATTTGGCAGAGTATTTTCTGAATTACTCTACCAAAGATATACCAAAGCTGATTCCAATCTGATGTAAAATCTGGGACTCCAAAGTTAAATTCATCTTTGATAATGCAAAATAAATTCCAATGCGGGTAGATTTTAAACATAGCCCAAAGACTATTTAATGGAATAAGCTGCAATTTTGGATTCTCCCATTTAAATCTTTTAAAAATCGATTTCTATTAAAACAACTGTAGATTACAATACTTTCTTTTTTCGAAAATTAATGTCATATTTTATATCTTAAAAGTTGAATAAGTAAAAAACACAACGTGATACCGCATTTTTGATTCAATTTTCTGTCGCAGCATTTCATTACTTTATTAAATACGCGGTGACGTCATTGCTTAACCGTAAATTTTATAAACTAGTATAATTATCAAAATAGTATTTTCTAACGACCGGGTTCGTTTTAGTATTTCAAAGAATCGTGTACATTAATCGAGAAGTGAATCAAAAGAAATTAAATTTATTTATTATCATGAAAAAAGAAGTAAAATTTACTATTCCCTACAAAAGCACACATATAATAAAAGAGAGGGTAGGAAGGAACGAAGGAATTCTTAGTGTTGGAAAAAAAAGTGTCTTCCTAAGAATGAAACTTTCTTTCAAAATATTAAACGTAATATATATTATGGTATTCTATAGTCAAATATGCCTTTAAAAATTGTCGTATTTTATTACTAATAGATACGACGTTTTTTTTTTTTTTTTTTTTAGATCACATTAGGGTGAATTATTTAATGGTAAAATGATGAACCATGAGTTGGTGATGTATTGAAGAATAAAAAATTGAATCACAATATGTCTTTGCAAGCTAAAATCAATCTAAAACGAAATCTCCTTTTAGATAAGACTCAAAAAAAAAAAAAAAAAAAAAAAAAACGGACGATTTAACGGAAGTATTACTGGTAATCTGGACGCTAGTAGAATATACTGTTTTTTAACGGAAAAATTTCCGAAAATTCCCGAAAAAACTTGAAAAAACGGAATATTTTACGGAATTTTTTCCGTTAAAAAACAGTAAATTATACTGGCGTCCAGATTACCAGTAATACTTCCGTTAAATCGCCCGTTTTTTTACAGTGAACATATTACGACTATCAAAGCCTGAAGAAGGATTTGAGCAGCACATCTCCTGCTCTCTAAGTTTTCTAAATAACTATATAATTAATCGAATAGGCTTGCATTCTATAGTAACATATTCTCATATAGCAATTTTAGTTGGCAGAAAATTTTGCAGAAGACTTGCTCTGCAAAACTGCAAAGTTGCAGCAAGTTCGGCACGACAAGACGGAAAGTTTATAACAAGACTGCAGGAAGATAACGCAAACACTAAAGTCATCACACTTTGAACATGCAACTAACTTGCAATGGAAATTAATCTCTTGGTGTATCAAATTTATTGCAAATTAACGGCAAAAAAGTACAAAATTTAGTTCTGTCATGACTAAAGTACTGCAACTTCTTTGGAAGCTAATAAAAAATTAGTTTCATCTTGTTAAAAATACTGATAACTTATTGCAAAGTAGTAATTTTTCATGACACATTACCTGTTTATAACTGTCACACTATCTGCTTACAACTGTCACACTATAATATTAACCGCTTCAGGTTTCTTTGATGCATACGTAGTGATTACATAGTGATCTATCCGCCCGCACCGTTTTTAACACCATTAACAAATAAAGGTGGTATTTGAACTTTTAAAATAGAATCTTTTTTGTTAGTTAATAAGTAAAGCTTTTGCAAAAAGCGGTGCCAACCAAATAAAATTTGCGTAAGGGATGCAGTTCCGAAAGTTGTCTATTCTCTCAATATAGAAGGATTTTTTATTTTCGTCAATGCCATGAATTAAAGACAGTCTTGCATCAATTTCACAATAAACCATTCATACAAGTGGATAATGCTCTACCTTGCGGGAGATTCGCTGCGAATTTGTCAAGTCAAATTTCTCACGCCAAGATAATATCATAAAAAATTAAAACGACATTCAAAGGCATAAATTAAAACTAAAATTTG
Organism: Maratus speculifer; assembly: GCA_964019185.1. Classification (NCBI taxonomy): domain Eukaryota; kingdom Metazoa; phylum Arthropoda; class Arachnida; order Araneae; family Salticidae; genus Maratus; species Maratus speculifer. The sequence goes on along the minus strand of OZ025299.1, from coordinate 66,767,268 downwards.
TAATGGAGTAATTCCTGAAGGAATAGTCTTATGAATAAATCCATTGAAGCTGAATTTCACTTATATTCATTTAATATTATACTGAAGATTTCCGATGATAAAGCCACAAATATATTGTACAATACGAACCTAATTTTAACCTAATAACTGTATCTTGCTTCCTGGGAACAATTAAGATTGCATGTTCTTTCAAAGAATTAATAAAGCATGAATATTTTTAGATTCATTTTAAAAGCAGTTATTCAATTGCAAAAAAAAAAAAAAAAAAAAGTATTCGGATGTAAATTTCCAACAAGATGAAAAAAGTCCGGCCCAGAATTTGAACCAGGGACATCATGGCTGAAGCTGCCAATGCTCTACGAAATGATCCATCCTGGATGAATCTCCATGAAATTGGGTGAATCGTATCCATGAATAGTATGTGTCCCGGTATTCGAATCGTGTCCCGGACTTTTCCATTCACTTGAAAATTTACAACTGTCATGAATATTTGTGCTTACCTCATATCATTCAAGCTGAAAAAATAATAAAAATAATAATAAAGTATTTTTTCAAGATTCCTAATTTTATATATATCCAAAATCTTTGGTCCTCAGAAAAAAAATCATAGATTCATGGTATCAATTTCAATTCATGGATTTCATAGTTTATTTGTATAAACTGCAATTAAATTATTTTTTTTTAAAGTTGCAAGGTGTGACTATCTTGCAATAGTCATTTAATTCTCTGAAATCATCTGCGATATTAATAACAGAAAAACATGTGGTATAAAAATAATGCATACGAATTAAAAAAATGGATACCTAATTACATGATATAAATTCAAATATTCATCTGAAAAGCTGAAACATTTAACTTTGTTGAAAATTCTATCACTAAAGCGCATTTCTTGGTTACTCAAAAATAGTTTTTTTTTTATTTTTTACATGATAAAAACTTGGAATTTCAAAACGAAGAAATTATGTCATTTTCCTAAAATATTCTAAAATAGAAACTCCGCTCAGCGAAATAATTTCAAATTTCGTGATTTTAATAGACATGTGCTTTACTGTCATGTACGTGTATTAATACATTAAGCAATTCTATACCCGGGAGCTTAACAACAACAACATATTACGAAATACATATTTGTGCTAAATTAACCGAGTTCTTTTCTTCTATTTCAAAAAGTAAAGGATTAGAGCCTTTATTATAAGTATATGAATAATATAAAATTCTCTAAGAAAATTATATCAAAAGTTAATATCATACTTATTTAAAGGAAGATGAATTTCCGTGGAGATAAACGTCTTGACGACTTAAGAATTTTTGTAAAACTGACATTGTTAATTATGAAGATAAAGAAACTAGAACAGAAGATGAAGATGTTAAATATATATATTTTTTTTATCTTTGCATATTTGAAATAGATAAAGAAATCTTTTCCTTTTTTTTTCTTTACTGGAAACGTCTTTAAATATGTATTGATATTTTGCATAGAGTGAAACAAACAACGTTTCTAGCACTCGAAATTATAAAAATTTCATTTGGTGTTAAAAACCACGGAAAAAAACATTTTCTAAAAAGCCTGGAAAACGATAAGCGTATTACACAAAGCACACGATTCTAGTTTTTTCTTTGTTATTGTTGTTCTCCGTTTTTTTCCCAGTTTTTCTATTTTTCCTTGCTCGCTCCCTTTCTGCCGGAGGTTGCTAGAGAACATACAAGGTAATCAAAATTAAAATATGCCTTTTGTGATTTAAGGTAACGGCGACCAAAAACAGTTAATTAAGCTTAAAGCATTTTTTTAATTTTTTTTTTTATCAACGTTCACATGTGAATGAGCGAGGATGGAAAAAAAATTTCCAGCTTTTTATAATGATCGCATAATGAAGAGTATAGAGGGAATTATTAAGTTGCTTCTACGGAGGTGTGTTTCTACGCTTTCAGCCACTTTTTGAACGTTAGTATAAAATAAATTTACGGCTTATTTTTGTTGATGAATTCTAAGCTGGAAGAGAAGGGGGTGAAATCACGGGGGAATTCTATTAATTATAAAAGTGTTTATTAGTGGAGATGTCGGAAAAATATACTGAATGAAATAGTCGAATAGAATAGGGGAAAAAAATATCTTCAACAGGAAACCAAAGTTGGTTTTAGAATTGAAAATAAAATTTGGTAATGAGAGCTTGATTTTTTTTCTCTTTTTTATCTATCGCAAATGTGGGGGAATGAAAAAATTCGTACGTGGGATTTTTTTTTTCTTTTTCAAAAGAGAAAAAAAAAAGAAAATATATAGCTTTAAAAACATGCAAAAAATATTCTTTTTTTTTATTTGAAGCTAATTTTTTTACTTAAGAAGCTTAGACAGTACATATTGCACTGCAATTGAAGGCATAGTGTGCAATGAGCATTATCTTTTTTTCCCTTCAAATAAAGAGACTTTTTTTTAATTTCTAAATATTAACTAATCTTATATTTTCCAAATTTATGACAAAGCGTTTAAGCATTAAATGAATACAAAAACAGCAGTACATTGTATAGAACGTATTTTTTTATTTTATTTTTTTATTTTATTTTTTTTTTAATTCTACAGATATGAACGATTATTAAATAAAGAAAAAGGGAAATAAAAAATAAAACACTGTAAAATGTGTATAATAAAATATGTTATATTATTATATTTTTTATGCGTAACTAGACACACGAAACTATGAAATCTTTTTTTTCCCGGAAACATAATTTTAATTACTAGAAATTTAAATAATTAAATCCTGCATCATACAGCATGTAGATAAAAATTAATAATGTGACTAATAAAAATAGATTTATGGGAGGGGGTTGAGGGGAAAACTAAATCTCTTAATCACGCTCTAAAGGGGAGAGCAGATAGTTAAATGTTTCCTCCAAATTGACATTTGAGTTGAAATAACATCTCTTTTAATTCATAAAAATATTTAATTCTACGCAATCTTGAAAATTAGCATGAGTTCCATAGGACGTCTGAAAATTACACATATTTTTGGCGGTATCATAAAAATGCTGATCCTGATTACTAAAAAACACAATAAATATAGGCGACATCTTGTAGAAATTAAAAAATCTGGATTCTAATAATTAATAACTACTATAAATATAAATGTCATCTTGCAGAATCATAAATATGTTGGTCCTAATTAATAAAAGCCATCATAAATATAGATGTAATCTTGTAGGATTTAACCCTTTAAGCGTAGTGCAGATATTTTCATTCATGTTTAATAATTCATAAAATAATATGCTGTCAAAATTATATGCATGAAGATTTTTATTTGATAACTTTATATATCTTTTTATCTTATACAATTAAAAAAAATAAAATAAATGTCAATTTTGTTTTAAACCAGCCTTTGAATTAAAATATTACTTAGCGGAAAAACACTGTTAGGCCGCTTAACCCTCCTACCCTTAATGGGTCTAATCGACCCAGTCCTATAATGCGTTTCATTCGATTCAAACCAGAAAAATTTTCATAAAGTAAATTAAATAAATAACACAAAGATTTTAGTTAAATCTGTATGTTAAATGGATTTAAATAAAAATTCTGGTGTGAAATATTTTAATCAAGTTTGAGTAAAATTTCAACAGGGTAGGAAGGTTAAAAGGTTAAAAATGTTGATCCCAATTATTGAAAACCATATTAAATTTAGGTTTCATCTTGTATAATTATAAAAACGTTGATCTGAATTAATAAAAACCACAATAAATATAGTGTCATCTTGTAAATAAAAAATTAAAAAGTAGAAAAAAAATCTTGATCCACTCTCCATTCTTTCCAAAACAAATTTATAAACCGAACTTTTCGATTACTACTTTCATTCTTTTAAATTTTAAACATGGATAATTGGTAAAAATACATTAATCTTACTATTGTTGCTATTTAAAAAAAATGGTTTATTGCAATCAGTTCGTTTATAACACAAATACATGCACACACACTCCCCCACACACACATACACATATATATATATATATTTGGCAACAGTTGCTTGTAATAATGTCTACTTTTTTTTTAATCATTTGTAGGATATCTACAGTGCCTGATATGTTTATCATATCCTATCTAGTTTCATTTTGTTTTTATGATTTGTATTTTTCATAGCTAATAGCTAATAGTTTTCATAGCTAATGAAACCACACGCATTTTTGTAGTTCCACAGTATTTGTGGGCATGATGAATCTACTTTGATTATGCACATTTCAAATATATTCCATTTAATTTATTTTTTCATTATTTTAATTTGGTAAATCGTATTACATATAATGGTTATATATATGTATATATATATAATTAAATCTTCTGAATATTTAAAACCATTGAAACATATGATATTGACCATGTAAAATGAAATAATTGTAATTTTTTGAATGATTTACCTATAAAGCATAAAAAAATCAAGTACAAAAACAAGAATATACATACGGATGAAGGCTTACATAGTAGAATGATTTCATCAGGAACAAACACTCCCATATATATAAAAAACTAATCGATTTCTATTGAAAGTACATAGCATAAAGCTAAAAACTATGTTTCATCGGCCGTATAGACTAATTATGTTACAAAACTATTTTTTTTTTATTTTTTTTTGAAAAAACACTTAAGAAAAATCAAGTTAAGAAAATCCTTGAAATGTTATAGATATGTATAGACACATATCACAAAATTTATTTTTTTATTTTTTTTATTTGGCAAAATTAACCTTATACTGTATTAATTTCCTTTTGAGAGTATTCCGTATTCATTCCGTCTTATGAAATTAAAACCCTATTACTAGATTTATTCTACTAATCTTTATAGAAACTATATAAATTCTTAATTCGCCATAAAAACTATTTATTATTATACGCGTAAATCTAAAAAATGGCTCTAAATTAAAAATATTCTTTGATAAACTTTATTTCTTAAAATTACTAATAAAACTCACTTTTCCCCTGTTTTTATCAATCCCTTTTTTAAAAAGTCTTATTAGATTTATTCCGAAAAAGCATACTTATTCAAAACATTATTTATTTATTTATTTATTTATTTATTTGCGTTGTATATGTATCAGTAAATTCATTTCTTTTTCCTTTTTTAGTGAAATTATCGTCAGTGGATAACATTCAAATTTTAACTACTTTCAATTATTAAATAAGTTGAGTAATAGTATTTTTAAAGAAAATTATCGTTTGCGAAAAACATTCGATTCTACTGCTTTGGTCTGGGCGCCAAGTGCTAATTTCTGTTTCTATGAAGGGATCAGGTCTGAGCTTATCGAATGTTCAAGAAAGTTTTTTTTTAGCCAGGAGGTTCGGAGATGAAAGTGGTAGTCGATTTTGAGCGACTCGTCGAGAAACTATGACGAATGGAACGTTTTATCATTTTCAATTGAAATCATTTAGCCGCGAAATTAAGAGCATTTCTCTAATGATATGACTGCATAAATAAAATAATTTCAGGCTGTCAAGGTATTTTTCTTTCATTAAGGAACGATTCCTGTGCAGTAGAACGGGGAAATCATCTTCTTTTAACAAAATGCAACTATGCTACGATGATTTCACTGGCTCCCTATCTGCTTATTTAACTTTTATATAATGTAAATCTTGTCATCGCGATATCGTAATAAGGATTTGAAGTGTATGACCATTTGAACAATACGTAACAATTATAACATTAATAAAAAACAATATATAACAATTTGAAGTGAATTGATTTTACGTTATATTAGATGAGCTTTTTAATCAGGTATGTAGAAGTAATAGTTCGTTTACAGGGATACACAAAAATAAAATGCATGCAAAACTTGTCGTCCAGTATTAACATCTGAAATAGTAAACCAATTCAAACCTCACTGCGAGAATATATTGAACTTTCAAGAATCTTATATTAATCTAATTTGTTAATCAAGTATTTTTTAGCACTTGTACTGAATTATTTAATGGAAAAACCGGCTCTGTTTAAAGCAAAACATATAAAATCAACCAACACGATTTTGCTTTGAATTGTCCGATTGCATGTCATTTTTGCCTAAATGTCGTTACTACTTTTTGCAGACAACAGAAGAACAACAACAGCAGATACTACAGAAAATTGAATAAAGTCTTTTTTCATTTCCCAAGGATATTTTTCGCTTGCCCTCGCCCCTACTACACATACAAACTAGTTTCGGCTGTTAAAAGAACAATAGCAAGGTTTGTTTTTTCTTTTACAAATTAATAAATAAGCCTTCATTTTTAGTAAGTTGCTCGCAAATTTAAATATTTCTTCCAAATATATATAAATTTTCCAAAGTCTGGTCTTTAGTTTTACGTATTTTCTCATTTATCATATATTGTATAGTTTGTAATTTTGTCACTTAATCAGAAAAATAAGACACACACTATTTTTTACAGTTATCGTTTAAGATATTGCCATTTTTCCTCTCACGGGATAAAACCACAGTTCTAATTAGGTTAATTTTGGGTAGCTAGAAATTAATCAAAGTTTGAAAGTTGATGCAGGTTTAATCATTCATTATTTTTGGGGGAAAGGCAGACCGACAGAGAAGAGGAAACAAATGTGTATTATTTAAAAATTGATGGCAAAACACATTTCTGTAACGTAACAGAAAAAACGTTTTAACATGTATATATATACTACACTACCTGGCCATTGATGAATGTCCACTTGCGATTTTAGACATTTTGTTAAATATCTAGAAAAATACATAAGGAAATATCCCGAAACTCTTAGTGTATAAATACAGTAAAACCTCCGAATAAGGGACACCCATGGGACCAGAACTTTTGTCCCTTAAATAGAGGTGTCCCTTATTCGGAGTTTTTTACTCTAAAAAAGATTAATTTTTCAGATAGACATGAAGAAAAATGTATATAACATTAAAGGTGACGTTTAAATATACCTGAAGGCTATAAATTACGTTAATCAGACAAGGTGGAATAGAGAATTAAATAAAATTTTCAATCGATTACGTCATTAAAAGATTTGTAGAATTATTGATTTGCATATTTTACATAAACATTTCATACATGCAAAAAGTGCAGCAACATTTAAAAGAATCTTACTTGAAGCAATCAATCAAAAGTGATTCTTTTGCAGATTTCAATATTTCATTACATACCTTTTCAAATTCTCATTTACCATGATTTTAAATTTTAGTCCTTCATTATCAGCAGTATTTACGAAAAAAGTATTCGGCTTTGCATATTTTAAAGCATCTGTAAAGCTCTTTATTTCATAATGTTTGTTTCTTCTCCATTTTCATAATCATCCTTAGAATTTTCAGCATTACTTTCAATCAGGATAAACGCACTGATTGTGGAGGCAAATAAATGCCTGTTAATTGTGTCATATACCTCTATTAACATGATTGCCTGTCTGTTTGATAAGTTCACAAAAATCTGTGTTTTCATATTAATCCCAGGCTATTTCATTACCTGAAATGCAAAAACTACCTCCTTTAATCTCCTATTCAAGTGTCCCTTAATAAAGTGTCCCTTATTCAGAGGTAAATACATTACGCGTCCTATACTGAGGGACTTGGACTGGAAGTTTTGTCCATTAAATAGAGGTGTCCCTCATTCGGAGTGTCCCTTATTTGGAGGTTTCACTGTATAACAGTACAAGTCATATATTTCCGTGAATATTTTTTCCCGAAACTCCATAGGGGACCGTCAAGAAATTAAAAAAGAATGAATATATTTTGAATAACCCTGTCAAAACTAATGCAGCCAATAAAGCCAACACTAGGCTATGATTAAGTGCCTTATCGTAATAAACTGTGTTCATTTTTATGCAAATAGTATGGATACTCGCAGAGAAATAAAGGTTTTTATAAAAATGGTCCCAAATTTTGCCAAGTTTTTTCCTTATAATTTTCAGAGTTCTTAATATAAAGTAACATTATTTTCTGAAAATATGATAAGTAATATCGCACACAATACCCTGTAATCAGAATTTAAAAATAATAAAAATTGTATGATAAGTGAGTAGGTATACTAAATAATTTTTCACTGCGCATGCGTCAACGATATCAAAATTTCATTTGCATATTATGTTAGCTAAATGTATAGAGCAACTTTTGTGAAACTCGCAAAACCATAGCTTGAAAATTCTAAAAGTAATCGTCTATAGAATAAGCACAAAATTCATTGTTCCCAAAATGAATCCAAAAAATGAGGGGTTTTATTTGAATGTAGTTGTACGTCCCATAGTGTGCATTCTATATTGACACTAATCAATGAATATATGGATACAACCCCTCTTGTTTTTGCTTCAGTTTGGGAATAACGGATTTGCAACTTATTCAATTGACGATTATTTTCAGAATTTTCAAGCTATGATTTTGCAACTTTCACAATATTTGCTCTATACATTTAGCTAACATAATATGCAAATAAAATTTTGATATCGTTGATGCATGCGCAGTGAAAAATTATATAGTAAACCTACTCATTTTTCATACAATTTTTATTATTTTTGAATTCTGATTACAGGGTATTGTGTGCAATATTATTTGTCATATTTTCAGAAAAGAATGTTACTTTATATTAAAAACTCTGAAAATTATAAGCAAAAACTTGGCAAAATTTGGGACCATTTTTATAAAAACCTTAATTTCTCTGCGCGTATTCGTGCTAGTTGCATAAAAGTAAACACAGTTCATTACAATAAGGCACTTAATCATAATCTAGAGTTTGAGCGCATTTGCTACATTAGTTTTTACAGGGTTATTCAAAAGATATTCATTCTTTTTAAATTTCTTGACGGTCTCCTATGGAGTTTCGGGGAAAAATAGTCACGGAAATATATGACTTGTACTTATATTTATACACTAAGAGTTTCGGGATAATTCCTCAAGTATTTTTCTAGATATTTAACAAAATGTCTAAAATCGCAAGTGGACGTTCCTCAATGGCCAGGTAGTGTATATGGGCTTCAAAAGGACACCTGAAAAGTATTTTAATTTTGTATAATTATGTAACTCAATTCTGTCTGAATTTATATTTTTATGTGAAAAAATTGCATGTAAAAACGTTCGTAATTACGTTTTTTTATTTGAACAATAAGATTTTAGCTTTTGTTACACAATGTTATTTTTCACAGAAGTATCATATACATTTTAAAATCTTTAATTGTCCAACCACTTAATGATTTTGGTCTGTTCTATAAAATGCATGTCTGCTGGCTGTGTGAAAAATCAGTTTAAAAAAAATAGGAAAATTAAAAACGGATAAAATTTCAACGGGATCTGACTACTTTTATTTTTCATAGATGGCTCCACTCCTGATTCTTAAAGAAATTACATTAATATCTATTCTCAAATCCAAACGAACAATACTGACACGATTTTAATTCATTTTTATCGGAAGCACATGAAATTGGCAGGTGCTGGTGATATTATTCAGAAACTATGTGATCGAAATGAGTCTTTCATTTTTTGATAAATAAATTACCCATTGAGTTATAAGCGATAAACAGAGTTTGAGTTAAATTCTTGTCTAATACACTTGAATTTGGAAAAAAGAGATTGAAATAGGTGGATTTGTTTTTGAAAGATTATACTTATCTTTTAAGTAGAACTTTTTATGTAGAGAAATATACAAAAAATGGAAAATTTTCAAAAATTTATGGGATAAAATTTCTATTAAAATACGTATATCGCATGTACCGGGTGTCCCAGAAATGACTGATGGATTTTAAAATTCAATAAGTTGCAAATGGTGACAGCTATTTAAAAAACTTTTGCAGGAGGGTTATGTATAATGTCAGGAGTTTTTTTACCGTAATATGTTATTTTAATTCGAATTTCAAACAATAGGTGGCGCTGACGGCGATTGAAGGCCAGGTCGACGCTTCACTCAGCACTGATCAGCTGGCCTTCAATTGCCGCCAGTGCCACCTATTGTTTGAAATTCGAACTAAAATAAAAAAATTACGGTAAAAAAACTCCTGACATTATACATAATCCTCCTGCAAAAATTTCTTAAATAGCTGTCACCGTTTGCAAGTTATTGAATTTTAAAATCCATCAGTCATTTTTGGGACACCCGGTAAATAGCATTAAAGACTTAATGAGCAGTACAACTTCTATATTTTAACGGAAAATGTTTTTGCAATTCTTTTACTTATTTTCAAATGAATTAGTTGATAATTCTTGTTGTCATTCTAACATTTTTATAATTTAGGAACAGGAGTACTTTTCCCCGGAAAAGGGTTAAATAGTTTACATATTATTGCATCTATTGCGATTACGTCTCTTTATAATTTCTTTCTTTTTTTTTTAGATTTTCACTATTTTTCTCATCAATCGCATGGGAAAAGAGTTACCGTTTTTTTTTTTTTTTTTTTTTTTTTTTTTTGTAACAAATCAAATTCTTTAAGTTTGGAAATGCGAATAGATTTTCTGGTATTGAAATCGTCGATTTATTGTGGGGTGAACCAAGTTGTTGACAAAAACAGCCGCGAACTGCAACAACGAACTGCAAAACTGTCAAGCTATCCAAAAGAGGTTTATGTGGTGGCAGAATTCCTGCGTCATATTTTACGCTTTTATAGATTACGAGCCCAGCTAGATTATCCTGGATTAATAGATCAAAAGCACGAGATTTGATACGAAACGCCTGTTAGTACTCTTGAATACAGGGAACGTTTTCATAGTGAAGGATAGTAAGGCATGTTTAGTCGAAGAATAATAAAATTCCGGAGAGGTATTTTCAGCGTAGGTAGACTTTCAATAATCCTGTTTAATCTTTCGAAAATAAAAAGCAATATTTATTTTTCTTTTAATTTTACTTACCCATCATACATAGTATAATGTATAAAATCGTTTTGAAAATCGAAAAAAAAATGACGGATTTACACGATTGAGACACTGAAGATTCTGAAAAATATATTTTTAGAAAAAAAAAAAATTGCCGGATATCTGTCTGCGTGTCTGTGAGTCTGTAAATGATTTATCTCTCAAAAAAAGGAGATATAGACTTGAAATTTGGTGTGTACTTAGTATGTAATAATGGAAAGAAGCCTATTAAATATCAGTAATCTCGATTAGCCGAAAATATTTTTTTTTCGGATCCTCGAAATATTCGTCCTGAATAAAGGTATATGAAAATTTTCGCAATTTTTTATTTTAAGAATTAAACCTTTGTGAAAAAAACATGAATTTTGCATAGATAATTAGTTGCCGAGATATTGTCATATTTTTTACACTCTTCGATTTTTTGTAGCCCTGTTTTTCATTCAAATTTCGATTCAAATATATGTTTTTATTGGAAATGAGATGCTCAATCCGATGTTGTAAACTGTTAGTTAATATGATTATCTTTTTTGGATCTTATAAGGATGTTTCTTTTAAGTAATTCGGTAGTACTTGATTACCTCGCCGAACAAAAAACTACCGCCAAACTATAAGATTAAATGCCAATAATGATTTACCGTAAATATCACATCCACTTGACATTACACATTACAGATAATTTTTAATTTGACGTTTTATTTGTATTTTTTGTTAATGTTTTACCAATTTGTTATTTTTTTATTATTATTTAAAATAAAAATTATGGCAATTTGTATAATTTACGAGTAGTTTGGTAGTTTATCCAATCTGTCGAAATTAGTCGACGCAATACTCAAGTAGTACCCGCAATTCAGTAATTTTTGCAATGCATTAAAAATATTTAAATTTTATTTTGGAATCGCAAAGCATTTTATAAATATTTTACATATGTTTTATTTTCATATCTTAAATTATGCATTTCCATGATGGGTAAGTATTACGATGGCACCCAACGAGTAGTTTCTGCTTAAACTGATTTGATTCTTCAATTTTATTTCATTTAAATCAAGACTTTGACAACTAATGCTTTAGAAAAACTCCCATGAGTAATAGCGTGAACTTCTTTAATGGAATTATCGCACTGATGAAAAATGGCACAGTGTACTCGAAACCATCATGTTTCTGTAAATTATTAAATAGGTCTAAAATATTCTTTAGGTAAATACTTAAAAGCTACATATGGATGTAAAAGATTATGTCATTTATTGTTATTTAATGAATATCAAGTTTTATAAATGTATAACTTTATAATGCACTTCTGCATTTTCAGCATTGCAGCTGCTATTTTTTTTTTTTTTTTTTTTTTTTTTTTTTTAAGTTATAAGAATTTTTACTTGCGTAATCCGTACGATTGGCACACTCTCTAATAAATCATACTCTGCTCTGATGTTGGAATAATCTCCCATGTTGCTGATAGATTGGTTCATATGTATCAACATTTTTGTAAGATAAGCTAATAATTTAATAAGATTTTTCAAAAGTTGGTTTTCCGGCCGTGGCAGCTTTAGAAGGGGGTTGGGGGTTGAATGCCGTTGCCACAATTGGCTTTGAATTATGAGGTGATACGTGGTCGTAACGAGAACAATTAAAGCACTTAGGACCTTGTCTTTTACGTGTACCCATCGATGACGAATGACGAATGACCGGGTACGCTATCTCGGTAACAAAGAATTTTTCTGTGTTTTTCACTGGTGGGTGATTTCTGGCTATTTCCTTCGGCATGTGCTGCCTTACGTTTAAAACTCGTAACCGAATTACACATCTCTTCATAAATTAGGAGTTTTTTCTTACTCTCTGATAAATCAAAGAATCCCTATAAAATAGATTTATTGTGAGGTGTGTCGTTTATTCCGTTTATTAGGTAATGGATTGAAGGGATATCGTCAACTTTCTCTCTCGTATTAGAAGTGGTAACTATCGCATCAGAAATATGAAAGCATTGTTGATAATGATTTTTGAAAAAAATCGTTGGTAATTAGCCGAGATATTAACCTTTAAAGACTGGGACAGTTTGGATATAAATAATGACGGGAGCAGCGTACTGTGCAAACTAACGGCTTTTAATGCCTAAATAACGACTTTTAATAATATATTTGTGTAATGTAATAGCTATCAGCAGTATAAAAGTAATAAACTTTATGCTGTTGCAAACATACTAATTAGAATTAATCACAAAAATCGGGGTTCATACGCAAAATAAATTCAAAAAAATATTCATATTAGTACCAAGATTTTTTTTTAAAGTATTATTTGTCTTATTTAATGCAAAACGTTTCTTATTTCGGATATAGCGGCCACTACGTTGCGAAATTTCTGGCATTAAAATGTCTGTTTTTTTTTTTTTTTTAATTTTTTATGTTGCGAACTCTTTATAAATACTATGGGGTTCGCGACTAGTTTGCGTTGAGTGGGTCTCTCATTACGACTTTTGTGTATTTAAAAGTTAATTAAAAACTAATCTGAAAAAACGAGTCACGGACCAAAGCGACTTGTCACATATAAGGTTTCTTTTCTACACAAGCTACTTTAGCACAACATTGAACAAGGATTTTGTGTTAGCTACACTGGCAAAAGAAAAAGTTATTACTACGCTGAATTTAGTTTTATGAAAGGTCAAATGAAGTTTAAATATGCACTAATTTTATTCTCAGTACCGAGTAAATTTTCTTATAAATAGATAAAGATTAAAAAAAGAAAAAGAGTTACACAGAATTTGATATTACGTAGGAGGCTTCCTATGTGTTTGAACTTTTATGGTATATTCATTCATACTTTTCTGGTATAGACAGCTGTAAGCAAACCTACTTTGTATAGTTTTTTATATAAAGATTTATTATTCTTTCAACAACGGTTTTCTTTTAGTAATACAGTTAACTCCTTCGCTATGAGAACCCTTTGCTCAATTTTTAATCTTTAACCACCGATTTTTCATAACAGAAAATAGTCTGTACTTGAATCACGAAAATGCTCGAATTAAATAAGGTAAATTTTACAGCAAAAAATAACAGGGAGGAATATTGCAGGATTCTGAGAGAGAATTTTAAATGGCACGTATACCAGTCGCTCGTTCCCAAGGGATTAGTAATATATATATATTTTATACGGAGCTAGTTGGGGGTGAAGAATACTAGTTTTATGGGGATAATATTACATACTTTTGTTGTGAGCTAGTAATACTCGCACTTGACCGTTTTAAATTTTTTTTCAGTAACTTCTAAAATAAGTAAAAGTAAACATCAACGGTAAGTCGTTGGATTATATCTTATGATTAATGAAAATTTCTTTCAAAGATAAAAAAAAAATATTTGTCAGATTGAAAATTTGTCACATAATGCTATTTATTTCTATACATTTCTGAAACATTTTGACTTTCTATTTGCGATCAAAAATCTTGCGGGAAAAAAAAATCCATTTCGAAATCCATTTCATAGCTGGAAAATAAATAGTCGAGAATGAGAAAAAGGGACAGCCCTAAAAGTTTCAAGTGTTAAAATAATGAATCGCCCGTCAAGTAAAAAGCTAGAACCCCAAATATTTTCTTCTAACGACGTGTGACAGAAACCGAGACTTCTTGCGAGAGAAAAATCCTGGAGAAAAGTCGTGAGTGTTTTGGCAACAGCAGCTTCCCGCGTTTATTAATGCGGGTAAGCTTTCAGAGCAACTGCTTGCGAATGCAGCATTCGTTGTCCATCCATCTCCCGGTCACTTCTGCCCGGAGAGGAAATAAAGAAAGAAAAAAAAAAACCCGAGAGGATGGACTGGGCCATTACTGGGAAAGGGAGGAAGTACTTATGAATTTATGAATTCGTGGCATGGAGTGAGGAAGGCACTATTGACATTCGGCAGCGTCAAATATTTGCCCAACTCTTACTCCCGTGGCCACAAAAGGGACGACAATTATGCGAATGACTGACGAAGACCTACTCCAACACGACAATTGCATTTCCACAATGACGCCCTCACTTATCGAGCCCCTAAGGGGGGGGGGGGATACTTCGTTCTCTCTCTCTCTCTCTCTGTAGCCCCTTCCTCCGGATTAAGACTCTTAATGACGAGACTCCACCGATTAAAAGCGCATTTTCTGGCATTTAAAAAAAAAACACTGACTTTTGCCTCAGGAATTGAAGGTTTTACGCATTTTTATTATTACTTTTTTTTAATTATGTGGATTGTTTCAGTATTAATAAGAAATCACGTGAAACTAATTCTAATATCGGACTGTCTAAGTAATAGAGGCTGTATAATGTATGTAGTCACTAGGGATTTACAAATGCGTTTTGATGCAGAAGTATGATCTGGATGGATTTAACACTTCGGGTGACATTGGTAACTTATTCCGATTCTCCAAATAATCTAGATATTTCTGAAAGGAGAAATAAAGCGGTTTTTCTTTCGTCGTCAAGTATAAAAGTAGATAGAAAATGAGGGGTGTTTTATTTATTTATCAATGACGGAGAATTTATTAATTCTAAAATTAAGTTCACGATGCGAAATTTTTGATATATGCCTTCAGGAATTGAGACATTTTTTTTAAAAGAAAGTTTTGTGCCACACTTATTGCATTTCTGTCAAATAATTATTCAATGCACGATTTAAAAGATATGCTTGGTATCTTGTTTCGTAAGTTATCCAAAAAGAAATTTGTAAATAACATTCATTAAATTTAAGATATGTAGGGCTTAATGCATTCATAGTGAATACCGACATAAATTTAAAAATAAAAATAAAAAGTAAATAAATAATAAAACAAAACGCAATTCCTCAGCATTTTATAGGCGGAAAATTAAACGTAGAAACGAAAATCGTGATTTAAAAAAAATGCGTTTTACAATTCAAGATGGTATAGGATGTATGCACTATATAAGAGTATTTGAAATCGTGCTTTGTATTTGATAATGGAAAAATTGTTGCCATAAGCATCGTAAAAAAAGACAACCTTTCAAATATGTGATTTTTAGAAAAAAGTGTTATTCCTTATAATTAAATAGATTTGGAATATCTTATTTAAGTATCTCTTTTTGTAATGATGATACTTCATGTATGAGTTACACATATTAGCTACTCGTATTTTTAAATAGTAAAACATAATGTTTTTTTTTTTTTTTTTTATCCAAAACAAGTTGATTTTCATCATGAATAGTTCTTGAAATAATTACTGTCAATAATTCTCATTGCATCGTTTTGCCTATAAAAGTAATCATTGCTGTAAATTATTCACGAGTATAGACAGCAGGTACAACTTGCAGCTGTCTTAAACTAGTTTTCGAAATTCAAATGTATATATCTATGGCATGCGAATTTAATTTTTTTTATATATCCCCTCTTTTATAGTTATATTTATGTAAATGTTGCTCTGTGTTTTAAAAAACATGCAAAAAATTTCTTTTATGACAATAATTTACCTGATAATAATATTTCGTCTTTTATCAACCAGTAATTCTTTAACCCCTTGAGAGGAGCTGGGGCATATTATAGACCTACCTAAGTTTAATCAAGATATCCACCAGAATATTTTAGTTTAATTTTACTTTTCTAACATTGTTCTGAAAATGGTTAAAAAATATTTTCCTTATTTTGAAGTAAACTTTTTATGCAACTCCGGTGTGAATTCAATATTACAGAGACAAAATTATTTGTCCTGAGAGTGTTAAAGCCCTAAAAAAAATTTGAATAGATTTCGGATCAATTAAATTACTTTTATAAAGTACTATAAATTTTATTTGAGAAATAAAATCTCATTGGAAGTAGAAACATGCAATTTTGTGTGTGTTTCGTTACTTCAATCGCATAGTTTACAAGAGGAAAATAAAAAATAAAATTTTAGCTCTATAAAAACGAACAAAATTTATCATACTTAACGGTTCAACTGATCGTTGAAGATGTTTTTTTTTCACGTTATTTCTTAATAACCCTGCAAATTCGTAAAATACTTTTGCAACCTTAACAGAACATAATAATTAACACTTCTAAAAAAATTATTTTCAATTGTGTTGTAAATGGGTTGAGTCAAGAAAAATTATGCAAAAAGTTTTGTTAATAATTTAAAAAAAAATGCAATTATTATTATTTATAGTCAACTCACTCAGTAATCCCCTGCAATTTTTCCTATAAAGCAAACTGCCTCTTATTTCCTTTTTAAATTTGTGTAACTTTAAACGGACCATGTATAAAGCGTTTACAATGTTAGCAGATGTAAATTTTCCAGGTGGGGGAAAAAGTCCGGCCCAGGTTTCGAACCAGGGATGTATTGGCTGAAGCCGCCAATGCTCTTCCAACTGAGCTATCCCGGACACGAGCACTGGAGGACTATTTCACCCAAATACCCTTAACGATCTTATAATCTAGTCTGCTAATATGGATCAGCTCAACAGAATAAATCGAAGGTCAATATATGGAAACTGCAGAAAATGCTGTATATGAAATTATATTAGATTAATTTATAACACGATTTTTCAACCGATAAATTAATTATATTAGATGTAAGTATTCTATGTGGGTAAAAAAAGTCCGGGCCAGGATTCGAAAGTGTGTCTATCTAGAAATGTGTTTAAAATTAGTGTTGTTAATTGTGTTGAAATAGTGCTGTAAATCGTGTTAATAAAAATATTTTCTTTCAATAGTGTTGTGCTGCACAACACTTTGTCCCCAAATTGGCAACACATCGTAAACACCACATAATTTAGAACACTATAAACAACACATCTATAACACTTTCAAAACACTTTTCTATATGGTGACTTTAAAATTACTGAGGTTTTTTCTTTTCCAATAAGTATCAATAACTGCATTTCTAAAATATAATGTAATTTTTAAAAATACTTTTTGCACAAATTTTTTTTAGCACAACGCATTTGCATCATATTTACAAGACAATCGAAAACAATTTTAGTTAGAAGCGTTAATTATAATGTTCAGTTAGTTTTGTAAGAGTGTTTCGCGAATTTGCCATGTAGCATTAACATTAATGTTATTTTGTTACTCTTCAATATATAAATTCAGTTGCACATCTTGTGTTGATGTGGTTTATGAGGGTCGATTAGCAATACATCTTGGACATAGCCCTGAGGGGTGTACCCTCCGTTGGGGGTCTTTCTAAAGGGTTCCTAACCAGTATTTTCACAAGATTACCCAAAGTTCGAAGAAAACCACGGAAAACTTATCCTACAGGCGTGATTGGCTTCGAAGCCAGTGCAATTGAGCAACAAAATATACTTTATTGTGAATTGATAGCATCCTAACCCTCCCAGTCCTCTATATTCCAAATTTAAGAAAACTGATCAGCCCACCGCTTACCAGATGATTCCAATGGACACTCGAAAATTACATAGCTAAGGCGCAAAAAAAAATGTAACTTTTAAAAAATTCTAATTTTTTTTCATACTCCTGTAAATATAGTTGAAAAGTGCATGAATCCTTTGCACTCGAGAGATGACACTCACCCACCACCGTGTTTTCCGTTAAATTTTATAAAAATCGATCCGCAAGTTTTCTTTTTTTCATAAAAAGTCAACTTTTAAAAGAGGAAAAGAAATGAATTCGCATTTCAGCATGCTGAAATGCGAATTCATTAAAATTAAGATAACTATAACGAAACGATTGTTTTTGAATTTTCAGCTAAAATATAACATATAATTAAGATTTTAAATAGTAGGAAGCATCAAATTTGAGGGGAGATTTTGATTGGGGTCGGTCAAATATTTAAAATCCTACCATTTTCTGTTTTCTTAGACGTGGACTTTTGACAAAATCCTTATTTGTTTGATTGAAAACTTTCGCATAGTTTATAATATATAATATGGATTTTAAAAAGTAGGGGGCATCAAATTATGGAGTAGGGGGAACAATATTTTTTTAGGGGGATGCAATCAAATGTTTAAAACCGTACCGTTTAAGATGCGGATTTTTCACAAAGCCCTCTGATAAGTAATACCTATTTAATATAAAATTTTAAAAATGTACTTACCCCTGTTTTCAAATTGAAATTTCATCAAAAATCTTGCTTAAGTCCTATACTTTCTGATAACGAAGTTTCGTTTAGAAACAGTTTTGTTAAAAAAGAGTTCGCTCCCTGGCGGTTGGAATATGAAACTAAAATATTCGTGACGCTTTTGTTTTTTTAAAGAGATTTTGCACGTTTTCTAAGTGTTACTGTAGGCAGTGGAAACTGGGTTCGAGGTTAATTTTGTTCGAGATTGGGTTTAGTTGAAATTTTGTTGTAAAAATTACAGGTTCGTTTAAGAATACTGTTACAGGTTCGGGCAATGCTGGGCGACTCAGCTAATTATAGAATAATCTGTACCATTAGAATAACACATCCATCTCCATGCGACAGCTAGCGAAAACTACTGCATGTACACTGTAAATATTAAGGAGTGACTATTCACTCCGGGAGAGTGAACGCTCACTCTATCACAGACTCAAAATATGCCCAACCTCTTTAGAGTGACTATTCACTTTGAGCAAAAGTGGAGTCGTTGACTCTTTGAAAGAGTGAATACTCACTCCTGGGAAGTGAATATTCACTCTAAACAGGGGTCAATAATCACTTTTTCTGGGAAGTGACTATTCACTTTTGCTAAAGGAGTGCATTTTTTCACTCCTCGTAGGAGTGAGTAGTCACTTTTTCATAGGAGTGAATGTTTTTTTTTTTCCTTTTTCATTTTTTTTTTTTTTTTTTTTTTTTGCTATTATGGGCATTTTAAAAAAATCGTATCTTTTAGAGCATACAATGAAAATAAATACAAGCGTGGTAAAGATTGGTATAAAATTCTTTATTGACAATATTTATTTAATTCATAGTATGTTACATTAATTGAACTTTTTAAGGGAAAACATAATTAAAGTTACTATGAATTAAATTAGATTATTGACAGAAATAAACTATTTTATTCCAATCTTTCTCCTTGTGTTTGCTTTCATCGGTAGACCCATAAATATATGATACTTTAAAATGCTCATAAGCGCAAATTATTAAACAGTTTTAAAATCTTAAACAATCA
This sequence comes from Maratus speculifer, assembly GCA_964019185.1. Taxonomy (NCBI): domain Eukaryota; kingdom Metazoa; phylum Arthropoda; class Arachnida; order Araneae; family Salticidae; genus Maratus; species Maratus speculifer. Next base: position 66,747,431 of record OZ025299.1, on the reverse strand, counting down.
ATATATTTTTTTTTCAGATACCCATTAAGTTTTACATATAATTTAAATAAATACATACGTACGTTATCTGTTTTTTTTATGTGTAATTAAAATCTTATTGCTGAAAAATATATATTAATGTAACCCTTATTTATAAAACTACATGGTAAGTCATATTTAATTTAAATTTTTTATTTCCGTATATAGAGTAGATATGCATGTAATAGACACCCTTAAGGCATCTATCCCTGCCGGCGAAGACATTCACGAGCAAATGCTAACCCTATGGGGAGGAATTTTTCTAATATATCGTTTGCATTTCGACATTTTATTTATTTATTTTGCATTGAATAGCTGAAGTTCGTCTCTATATCGCATCTTTTTTTACTTTTTCGACTTCTGTCGCAGATATTTTTTATAAACTTTCTTTCACTTTCAAAACTGATACCAAAAATGGAAGTGTTATTCTAAAAAATATCTGCAGCCAAAATTGAAAAAGTAAAAATAAACAAATATTTAAGAGAGAAAATATGTTTTAACGACTCCTGTAACTTAAATGTTTTTATTTAAATGGTGAACGATTAAGCCCTAAAAGCCCCTCTTTGACTGTGCCCTTAAACAATATTTTCGGCTTCATGAGTGGTTTGATTATAAAATAGACAAAACATAGGTTAGATTCATTTAAAAAAGTAATAATAAAATGAAGATGATATTGAAATTTTATTAATCACATTAATATAACTTAAAAGCAACTATTTATAAAAATTTTGTCGTCATTACATTTTGGTAAGTGCAATTTAAAAATTAAAGTTGATTATTTAAGTTTTTAATTAAGTTAAAATACTTTTTTGTACTATAAACACAGTATTGAATTCAGGGGTGATCCGGGGGGACATTCCCCCGGAGCATTGAAATGTCCCCCCCCGGAAATTTTGAGATTTTGCTTTTTCAATGGTCAAAATGGGGAATCCCCCCCCCCACGGAACTATATAATGTCCCCCTAGGAGCCAGAAATATCCCACCCGGAGATAAGTGTCTCAATTCAACACTGCTATAAACATAACCGAAATTGCATTTTTAACAATCCCTATATGAGGTGTACATTACTGGAAAATAACTATTTAAGTATTCCAGTAATGGACACTCCTCTCAAAATCTTAAAAATTAATGAAGTTATAAAATTCGAAGTTTTTTTCAACTACAGAAACAAAAAATTGCAAATTTTGCAAGAAAATAAAGGATATATAAATTTACTAAATAAAGCCAGCCTATAGTATGTTTATCATGATTTTCAATGAAAAACAGTGGAACTTAAAAACATCATTTTCTGCTTCCTGATTGGTTTATTTAAGAGTGTCAACAATAGTGCTAAATTATAAAATATGCAAAGGCGAGTTACGAAAAAAATAATGATAAAAGCTACATTTTTATTAGTTATTTTTTTTTATATAAACCAAAACCATTCAGGGGTGTACATTACATACTACATCTACCCTATAGTATTCTATGAATGTGAGTTAAAGTTTTATGTAGGAACTCATGTAGTACTCATGTAGGAAAAAAAATGAAGAAAATATAGAATAAAAGAAATGACTACATATATGTATTATTCTTACTGTTGGAAAAACATTTTTAATGAGTTATCTCTAATAAACAAATTTCATCTAATATAAGTCATACTCCAAACTTTTAAAATTACCAAAGCCGTTTTATCTCAAAACATTACGCATAAAATACCAATCTTTGCGTCCGCGATTTTTCTTTTCTTTTTTTTTCTGTTTTTTTTTTCTTTTCTCCGAGTACATAAAGATAAAGACAGCAGACAGCTTCCTGTATAAAGTAAAACTTTTAACTCAACATTCTAGAACTTACTTTCGGAAAATAAAAAGTTAAAATTAAAATTGACTTACAGGTTTTTTTGTTAAATATTATCCCTTGTTTGATGAATAATAATCCTTTGTTTGATAAATAAGATGTGTGCAGTGCACTGACTATTAATGGAGTATTATTGCTATTTACTGAATTATTTATTCTCCATTTTGACTCCAGAACAAGAAATTTAATCTATGTGGATTATTTTGAATCATATGATATCTGAGTATATAATTCCAAGATCGAAATTTAAACTGCGTTTCAGTATTATTAATACAAATTAAAGATCCACATATGTAGACGAAGGAAACAAAGTCGGACACATAACGGACAAGATAAAATGGCGGATACATTTTTATCATCACAACCGAGAAGACGGTTTCTGATTGGATGATGCGTAATACATATCAAAGTCACTTTTTAAGCGGAGTGACCGTTCACTGAGTGAAACTCATTTTTGAAAAAGAGTTTGTTTTAATAGCAAATAAGCTTAATTTTAGAGGTTATATTATTAAATGTAGTTTTTGAAAATTAAGAATTGGCATATTTTGGTACTTTTCTTTGTTTTACTCCATATATTGGTTCAAAATTTAACGGGTATTTTTTTCAAGTGTATAAATGCCGGGCTTTCACTCTCGTTAACGGAGTGAGATTTTTCACTCTCGATTATGGAGTGACATATTTCACTCTCGACAACGGAGTCAGATATTTCACTCCTTTTTAGGGAGTTGGAAATTCCACTCTTTAAAGAGTGTATTTGTATAAAGTTCACTCTAAAAAGAGTGAAAATGCAAATTACTCTTACAAAAAGTGAGCTTTTCACTCCTCCCAGTTTTAGAGTGTACGGGGCTCAATTTTTTTGTGAAGATACTTCGAAGCCTCTCCTAATGTACCTAAGCTTCACAATTTTAATTTTCTATTATTTAGTTGAGAAATTAATTAAAATGGTCAAATTAGAAGAATGGAAAAGTATTCATAATTCAATAAAAGCAAGGATTTTTATCAAACTTCAGAATATTTCTTCAAAACCTGGAAGAGAGGGAACATAACATAAAGCTCTGCTATGGCGATAAATGTATTGGATTTTTTTATATGTATATAGAGGTTCTATCTTAAATTCTACTGGGCCTCAAAATTAAAAAATTGTACAGCTAAACTAAAAAAATTCCCCTTTCACAAATTCTAAAATTTATTCCACTGCAGTTTCAGAAAGTCAAAAAATCCACAAAAAATCCATTTCTAAAAATATCTTTTTATTTTCTTGGAAAGAAATTTTGAATTTTTTGCAGTGGACGCAAGTATTCATTGCAGACAAGTGAAGCCTTTCATTCGTGATCATTTTCGAAAGAATATAAAACATTTAAATACTGAATTTTTTATTTTAATTTTTATGCATTCAGCTGTAGTTTATTTTTCGCTGATTATAGATATGCGCATTTTTTCACTGTACTTCAATGAAAGATTTTGATATTTATATTATTTGATTAATTGGATGATTTATTTTTAAACTCTTTTTTAGGTGCGTTCGTAATTATGCAAATACGTAGCACCTATTGTTGTCGCTCAGTCCGTCCGTCTGTCCGTCCGTCTGTCTGTCCGTCGGTCTGTCCGTCTGTCTGTCCGCATATAACAACGCAAAAACTACCCAATTGAATCGTTTGAAATTTAAAATACATAATTATAACATAATTTTGTCGAGTCATTTCAAATTTTATGAAAATCGGATGGTTAGATCAATCACAGGGACAATCAAAAGGATTCCGTTACATTACGGTCAATGGGGGAAAAATTTCAAATGCATTTTAATCGTTTGAAATTTAAAACATATAATTATTACGTAATTTTATCGAGTCATTTCAAATGTTATGAAAGTCGGATGCATAGATCATTTACAGGGACAATCAAAGGTATTCTATTACATTACGGTCAAAGGGAAAAAAGTTTCAAATGCATTTTTATGATGTTACACTCATTCGAACATAATAAAATTGGCATGAATCTATGAAGTATATACTAAAATATGCATTCTGTACATTCTGTGATGCAAAAAATTTTTATTATTAAATTACAGGGCCACACAAAAGTATTCCACTACATAATGCTATACGGGGAAACATTGTTTGGGGCGTGTTTTAATTATATTCAACTATTTGACATTTTATGAATAAGATATACGTTTCTGAGGTGTAACTTACTTGTCTTACTTTCTGCATATTTAGAGAAACACAAAGATTTCGACTACTATACTGTATCCGAAGTACGCTGTACTATATCAGCAAGATCTGAATATTTTTAAAACTTCGTTATCGTACGAACGCACCTCATTTGCTACGTTCACATGCAATTTCCAACTTGTTTTTTTTTAAAGCCAATCTCTAAATCCCAGATGATTTTTATACTAGGATTCTTTGGAACGCTATAAATATTTTTTAAATACACCATTTAGAAACTTTTAAGTTATGCCTCTGCCTCTATCTTAAAACGCTGTTTAATAATATCTGAATTTTATAAAAACCGATCCGCAATGTTTTGTTCTATAAAAAATTCGATTTTTAAAAAGGAAAAGAAATACTTGTTGAAACCTAAATTTATTAAACTAATGCAAACTAAAAAACTGGTCGATTTGCAGCTTTCAGATAATTTATAACACATAATAAATATTAAAAGAAAGTGGGCATCAAAATTCAGGAGGGTTAGGACTTAGGAGAGCAATATTTTTTTTAGTTGGGGAACGATCAAATATTCAAAAACGTACCGTTTCAGATGCAGATTTTTGGCAAAGCTCTGAAATAAATATTACTTTTCAAAAGTGTATTTACCACTATTTTTGAAAAATAATTTCATGAATTATTTTAATTTTTTGCTGAAGTCCCCCACCCCCTTTAGTAACATGTTTATGGGTAGCTTGTTTAACAGGTCTTCGTTCAAAAACAATTTTTTTAAGAACAGTGTTCGCCCCCTGGTGGTGGAATGTGGAACTTAAATTTTTGACATTACTATACGGTACTGTAGGCAGCGGGGACTCTGTTCGAGGTTCGTTCAGTTCCAGATTGGGTTCTATTCACGATATTTCCAGTATAGATTTCAGGCTCATTTAAGAAAATTTTTACGGTCCCAGTCAAAGCCGGGCGACTTAGCTATTTTTGAATAAAAGAGACTGTATGATTTAAATTAAATCTATTTTACATGTATGTTAAATTTTTACTGCAAAATAAAGAAAGAAAACAAATATTTCAGAGAAAAACCAATGAGAAATTGGTAATTATGTGGGATGTTTTCATTAAAACTCTGAATGGCTATCATTTCGTTTGAATCATTGCTGACAATGCCATTAAAAATAAGTTTTACAGAAACAGAAACGCAATTAACGTAGCAGCAAATAAATTTTTCGTATTTTATTTTTTAAAAAAATACGTATCTTTACCCAAAATATGTTTGTTTTATGTTATTTATTTATTTTTTCTGAGAATGCCGATGAAATACTATAATTGCTACATAATGTAAATCATCATTGGTCTTTTAATGAAAATGATCAGAAACATTCTAAATTTATGTTTTAAATTCTAAATTTATAATAAAGAAAAAATAATTTGAAAGTTTAGACAATAAATTAGAGAAAAGCGGATTATGTTATTTAAATTGGATCTATTTGACTTGGATGTTGTCTTGCTTCTGCCGAAAAAAAAAGAAACAAATATTTCCGACAACAAATTATATCAAAGAAATGCATCAAGTCTTAAAATTTGTTAAAATTAAGCATCGCAATCATTCAGTTTGAACCCTTTATTGTTAGGTTATTAATGATAAGTCTTACAAAAGCAGAGACGCAATTATCATAGCAGCCATAAAATGTCATATATATATATACTTTAATACGTAAATATACTCAAAATTTATTATTTATTTATTCATTTTTATCACTGAAAATGTCGATGAAACAACTTATTAGAATACTTTAATTGCCTCATAATGTAAATCATGATTGTACCTAATAAAGTAAATTGATAAAAACGAAATACATGAAAACTGAAATTCTAAATTTATATTTTAAATACTTAACTTGCTGCTAAAGAAACAAGCATTTGACAGTTTACGTGATAAACCATAGAAATTGGGATTCTTAAGATTTAAATTGGATTTACTTGTCATGGGTGCGACTTTATTCGAAAGGAAAAAGAAAATAAGTAATAAGATGCATAATTACGACTAAAATTTTCTCTAAAACACTGAATGGCATTTGTTCAGTTTTAAACGTCATTAGCAAAACTCAAACTTTCTACTATAAAGGGAAAAAATGGAAAATGCTGACATAATAAAGCTGAAGTAGTTCTCTTTTGTTAGAATTTTCAAAATGAAAGCACTGCAAAATTATAATCATTCATTGCTTTATTTTGAAAAATCAATGAAGGTATGAAATTTTCTTTTGAGAGAGTTGGTTTGAATGATTCGTTTTATTAAGTGAAATTTTTGTTAATAAAAAATATTTATTAAAAATATAAATTTCGTTAAACATAATTATATAATAATAAAAATTTTCCCCGGTGAGGAGAAATTTTACTGTTTCCGACTACACTGTAAAAAAATATATCCGCTAAATGTACACAAAAAAATGCCGGCAGCAATGTTGCCAGCAGTAAAAATTGCAGTAAAGTTAGATGTAATTTTTTTACACCTAATTTTACTGCAAATTTTACGGGAAAAACTGCTGGAAACATTGCCGCGATGAAAATTTAACGGATTATTATTATTATTATTATTATTATTATTATTATTTTATTTATTTATTTATTTTTTACAGTGTAGTATCCTTTCTATTTGACAGTTTTATAATGTATAATGTATTTGTATAATATAAAATTTTCTTTTGGGGAATTTGGTTTGAAATTCTTTTTATTAAGTAAAGTATTTCTAATAAAAAAATAATACCAAAAAATTAAATTTCGTTTAACATAGTTGGATAATAATATTATTTTCCAGTGTTGAAAAAAAAGTTACTGTTCCCTGCTGGTATGCTTTCTATTTGATATAATGCGTAATGCATGTATAATGTACATTAGCAATATGAAATTTCCTTTTTGGAGAACTGGTTTGAATTATTCACTTTATTCAGTGTATTTTTGTTGATAAAAGATATTTAATAGAAAATTAAATTTTCTTAAACGTAATTATACATTATAAAAAAGTCGATCGGCAGTACCGGGAGGAAGATGTAGCTTTCATATATCACATATTTGTTTATTTATTTATTTTAAATTAAGTTATATTATTCAAACATGCGAAGCTCAAATTAGTAGAACCCGATTTTATAAGATTAAATACTAGTTTTTGTAATACTGAATATTAATGGGACTTTTTAAAAATTAGTCATTTTTTTTCAAGCTGGTTTTATTTTAAGCGATTTATAAGGTCGCCAAATTCCACGATATCATGAAGTGTATGCCATTTTAAAACAACCTGATGGATAAAACAACCAATGAGTTTGATCGAAATCTTAATTCATGTGCACATGCACACTCACATCGAAATCGATTAATATATACGAGTGCTATCGCGGGCAAATTGATTTTTTTTTTAAATGTCATCCACATTAGTAATTCAAATTGCTATATCTCAGGCGTTTTTTAAGGTAAAGAAAACAAAATATATATATACTCCGAAATTCATATATTAAGATCAAACACTTCAGAAATAATCCTTTTTTGATTACTAATTTTTTATTTGTACATCATTATACATTTAAAAGATTTTTGACAAGCTTAAAAAGCCACCATTTTGAAACAAGATGGCGGATGAAGTTGGGCAGTGAACTCGGTCAAGAGACGGATATGTACTATGTATACACGGGGTTACATGGAAATCAGTTTATAATCGCGTGACAAATGTCACACCGTTTCAAAATGTCAACCACATTGGAAATTGAAAGTGCTATAACTCAGCCATTTTTCAAGCTATAGATGGAACAAAAAGTGCTCTGGAATCTTTATAGCAAGGTCAAACACACAAAAGAAAAATCTTTTTCAATTTCTTACTTTTTTGTACCTAATTTTAAAATTTGAATTTTTTTAAGAAAATTTAATATTTTGCCATTTTGAAACAAGATGCGGGATGGAACTGACCAACGAACTCGGGTCAATTCGCATCTCATGTCTCATTTTTAATTGTCTCATTTCACTGAATGGGGGGGGGGGGGAGGAAATCAAATTTCTTAACAATATTCTGATATCATTGGAACAAAATTCATAATGTAAGCTTAATGAATGATTTTCTTTTCTTGAAAATTAGAGTCTTGTGCAGACCAGATGCGGTTAATTATAGTTAGGTAATGAATACTCTTTCGTTCAATGGATGTTTAAGCGTACTCCTTTTTTAACTCCGATGAAGCCATAAAAGTAATAGTGTTATGCGTGTCTCCTGTAATGAAAGTTGTGCTCTAAAATTCTTTGTTCTGAGAATTGTTGGCTGAAAATTGTTTTCTATGCAATAAAAAGTTTTTCTCTATTTAAATTGTAAAATAGTACCTAAAAATAAAAATAAAAACTTTTTTTTTTTTTTTCACAATGACAAAAAATATCCTTCTCGCATGCAGAATCTAAATTGTGCCTCTAGAAAAAATAGTTCCATGTCGTCCATAAATTCTAGTTCCTTTTGCTAGAGAGTTCTAGAGTCTCTTACTAAAATTCAAGGACGTTTTTCTATATTCTCATGGTCAAACTTATTTTAAAATCTTTGCAAATAGATGCGAACACAAGAGTTTAGTTTACTATAATTCTAGTTTATGAAACCATTCCAGAAATCAAGCAACAATTTCTCGCTACTGAAGCGATTCGTCACCTAGAAAAAAAAGAGATTATAAATTCAAGATCATTTCTTCTATTCAACTTATTTATTTACCCTATTAGCATAGTTCGGCGATCTATAATTCTAGATCGATTTATAATTCAGAAAAGGACTAACTGTATTCATTCTAAGTGAAGGGGGTGTTTTATTGTTCTCAGTGCATATTTAGGTAAGCATTTTAAGGGGCATTTTTCTTTGAACGTAAAAATGTAAATGCATTTAAACGTGCTTCCAGAAAAACAATTTGTCATCTATCGTTACACAAACTAACAAAGTTTAATTGAATTTTAAATATTTATACTAACCGTACAAGATGAGCCGAAAATAATTCAACAGTGATTTTAAAAATTACATAAATCCACTTTTTTTTTTTAATATTTTTTGTTGTTGTTGTCACAAACATGCTTTTACATGTAGGCTAACATGTTCAATGAAAAATCGCATAGGCTTATTTATCCATTACCACAAAAAATGTCGTATGTTATGCAAAAAAAAAAAAAAAAAAAAAAAAAATATCAGTCAATGACAATAGCAACTATACTTTAATAGACAACAATAAAACAAGAAGAAAATGTGATCTAAAGCAATTTTGAATATGACTGTCTTGCCTTAATGAATAGATGTTAAAAATTACAGATTTTGAATACCGCTATTTTCGGCTAGTAGGGAAAAGTAAGATAATGACGAAACCATTTTAATAGTGGTTTCTTGAAGCCAGAATTTACAGCAAAATTTACTTTGCGTAATACTTAAGCATTCTGCCCTTATCGTTGTACCATAACATCATTATATGTACATATGATTAGTTCGTCTCATTTTTAGGTAGATTTCGTAAGAAATACTACCTATTGCAATCGCACCAGTTTATATATCTATCTATCTATCTATCTATCTATATATCTCACTTTTTTATGGACACGATAACTTCTATAAATTTTCACCAATTTCCACCAAACTTGTACATAAAATCAAAGGGGATAAAATCTTGGCTAAGTTCGTTAATGGGCAAAATCGGACCAAGGGAGTCGGAATAGGGGGCGTTTTTGTGAAAACCGAAAAAACGCCATAACTTCTTAATTAAAGTAGATATCGAATCGGTTTAAAGTTTATATTACTTCTTAAAAATGGGCCAAAAGTATATGCATGACAGAGTTTTGATAAATTTAGAAGTGGGCTCAAGGGGCGAAAAAAACAGGGATTTTGAGAGAAAAAAATTCATAACTTCGTCAATTTTCAAGATATCAAGTCCAACTAAATTTTTTGTAAATGTTCTTAAAATTATCTAAAACTTTTGTATTTACAAGTTTTTGATAGGACCAACTTTTACCGTCGAAAAAAATTAAAAACGAAAAGAAAAAGGGCGCTGAAAAAAGAGAAAAATCCATAACTCCGTCAATTTTTAAGATATCAAATCTGATTAAATTTATTTTACATCTTCTCAAAAATATCTACAACTTTTATATTGAAAAGTTTTTCATAGGATCAATTCGTATAGCAAAAAGAAATTAAACAAAAGTAGGAGTTGGAGAAAAAACCTCAAATCCAAACTGCTTATATTCTGACTCATTTTTAAATTCATTTTTGATTCTAAACGCATCCAAATGGTAGATCCTCTTATTTAGAAACTGTATAAAGTGAAGCATTGGTCAATTTTCTGATAAAGGCAGAATATATTTCAAAAAAGGCTACCAAAAAGGGTATTTTGAACAGAATTTCCGAAAGTCATCGGGACTGAAAATTAAAGGAAGTATTCAAATAAGAAACTGCGTTTTTTTCTGACTCGTTTTTAAATCCATTTTTGTTCTCAAACGCATCCAATTTACAGATCCTCTTATTTAGAAACTATATAATGTGATGCATTGATCGGTTTTTTGATAAAGACAGAATATATTTTGAAAAAGGCTACCAAAAAGGGTATTTTGAACAGAATTTCCCGAAGTCTTTGTGATTTGAAAATTTAAGGAAGTTTTCATATAGCAAATTGCGTTTTTTATGACTCGTTTTAAAATCCATTTTCGCTCTCAAACGCATCCAATTTACAGATCCTCTTATATAGGAACTGTATACTGTGACGCATTGGCCAGTTTTTTGATAAAGATAGAATATATTATTAAAAATGCTGCCAAAGTGAGTATTTCGCACAAAATTTTCCGAAGCAATCATGATCAAAGAATTAAGGATGTATTCAAACAACAAATCGGTTATTTTATGACTCATTTTTAAATTCAATTTTTTTCTCGAATGCATTCAACTGACAATTTTTTGTTATTTAGGAGCTGTATAATGTACTGTTTTGGTCGATTTTTTTAATAAATTCAGAATCTATTTCAAAATATGTTGTCAAAACGGGCATTTGAACTGAATTTTTCTTAACATAATTCTGTCAAAACCAGTTTTTGCAGAAAAATGAAATTAAAAAATTTTTATAAACGGCCAAATGAAGTTATTAAACTGGATTTATCTCTAATCATTTTTTTTTTTTTTTTTTTTTTTTTTTTTTTTTTTTTTAATGAGCACTCTTCGAAATCTACCTCCGCCTATAGGCCCAGCCGACAGGGATTTTTTATTAGTAAAGGATTGTTTATAAAAAGTCAAATCATACTGTCTTATTTCATCGGTGAGGTAGCATCGCATGTATATGATAATCTTGCAAGAATTGAAAAAGAATTTTTAAACAAGAAATACTATAATAAATTTTATAACTTTCACGAAGAAATTAAACTGATATTTAAATTCTTAGTCTTATTATTTAATTTTAAAGACAATAAGTGATAATTATCTTCATTGCAATTTCGGAAATCGTAGAAAAGAAGATAATACCAGATTTATAAAAATCTTAATCACTCTTATCCATGTAATTTTCTCATAATTTTCTTAAATTATTGTTTACGGGTTATTGAATAATTATTTTCCAATATACTTTTTTGCCTTATTTAATGTATCCCAGTTTAATGCAAGAGAATGTAGGTCGCAAAGCAAGCCATAAAATTGTACCAATAAATGGTAGCAATAGTTTCTTTATGGAAAATAAATTATTTAAATATGCTACCCATAATAATATACTACTAAGTTTATGTGACTTCAAAAAGTGATCGTATGTAAAAATTTTGAAAACATGAAAAATTATAATAACAATCACAACTGATAAAATAAACTTGTTAACACAGATAACTACAGGGTGGTCATAAAAAGACTTTGCCGATATACGGAGCTCTAGCGGCCAGTCCGCTCAACCGATCGAGGTGAAATTTCAGATATAGCTATTCAGAGGTATGAGCTCGAGATTCTGTGAACCGCAACAATATGGCGCTCACGGTTACGGTTATAGTTACAGAAACTCGAAAATTTCCAATGGCAACACCCATTTTTTTTCATCGCAAAATGCTCAGTGCATGCGGAAACCCTAAAGAGCGTTGGAACCTTACGTGTATCGCAAGAAACGGACATGTTATGCACGCACAAAAAACCGTTCTGGGAATCCTCCCCCCCCCCCCTAGAAAAAACTCGATTGGGGCGCAAGGAGGAAATTTGCATATGACACAGAGTCAGTACACTAATCCTTGATTACAATACAGATCGGAGAAACTAAAACTTTTCTTTTGATTACACATTTTCCACATGGGTGCCATCACAGGCAATTAATGGTGATGGCACCCATGTGGAAAATGTGTAATCAAAATAAAAATTTTAGTTTCTCCGATCTGTATTGTAATCAGAGATTAGTGTACTGACTCTGTGTCATATGTAAATTTCCTCCTTGCTCCAATCGAGTTTTTTCTATGGGGGGGGAGGATTCCCAGAACGGTTTTTTGTGCGTGCATAACATGTCCATTTCTTGCGATACACGTACGGTTCCAACTCTCTTTAGGGTTTTCGCATGCGCTGAGCATTTTGCGATGAAAAAAAATGGGTGTTGCCTTTGGAAATTTTCGCGTTTCTGTAACTATAACCGTAACCGTGAGCGCCATTTTGTTGTCGTTTACAGAATCTCGAGCTCATACCTCTGAATAGCTATATCTGAAATTTCATTTCGATCGGTTGAGTGGACTGGCTGCTAGAGCTCCGTATATCGGCAAAGTTTTTTTATGACCACCCTGTACATAAATGGCCATACATTGTAATTTTGGCCTAAGACTATTCATATCATCCACTGCTAAATGGCGGTTCTAATTAAGTAAAAACTGAGGTATCTGGTTTCACCAAACTATACAATTTTATTTTATTCTAGTTTTCCTTAATCTTCAGACTATGCTTAATCACAGAAATCTGGGATTTAATATGGCAAATATTATTATTCAGAAGTAGAAGTAATAAAAATCCGTATTTGACTTCTATAGGCTGTTAATGTCAATATCAATGTCTTCCATAAATCTTAAATACCCGCTTAGGTGTAATTTGTTTGTCAGTAGACACCACATTTTTAAATATGCATGTTACAAATATGCATTTCCCATATTTGCACTTATGCCCATATTAAGAATTTTTCTTTATCAGTATATTATAAATCGCATTTGATTTAAAATTAATCTTATAATATATTAATTTATTATCATAGAAGTTTAGAAATATATAGTGCATTTAATATATACCACGCTGGATGTTTTGTTAAGTATGCCTGTGCTAGGTTTTTTTAAAACTATGTAATAAACTATTTAAAATTAATTTTATTTAAAATTAATCTTATTATACATTATTTATTATTATTATTATTTTAGAAATTTAGAATTTATGATGTATACGATACACAGTGCTGGATGTTTTTAATATGTGAAATTGCGAAAATATTAAAGTATACTGACATAAATTATTTGTTTATATCTATCAAAATGTCTAATAAAATACGATAAATATATAAAGCGTATCATTTGTAAGGCACTAAATCCCATTGACCGTAAAAATCGTCATACATATTTGTATCGCAAAATACATATTTCATTATTGATTTCATATAATTTTCACATTATTGATTCAGGAAAAATCTTAAAACTTGGATTTATGTAACTTATTTTGAACTAACCGATTTAGTTTAATAAAGTTCCTTTTCCATCAAATGTTTATATGTATTCGTTGTTTATGCCTGGTGAATTGATGAAGCTACAAAAGCGGTTTTTCATTGCGTTTCTTATAACTAAAGTTTTAAGCTAAAAATTTTCCGGTTTTAGAAACAACAGTATTGTTTTTCAGTACAATAATAAAATATTTTTTTAGCAGATGAAAAAAAGTATATTAAAGTGTAGTAACATTACATCTAGGCAAAAAGTCTATTGCGATGAGAAACACAAATTATTTATCTTTGCTTTCTATTCTAAAGACTCTCTGGTCAAGTATGGTGTTCTTTTTTTATATTTAAAGATTTTGAAGGAAAGCGAACAAAGTCAACAACAGGAATTCTCAGGGGAGGTGATTAACATGTGACGGACCTTCCTCTACTATCATGTATTCTCTTGCCATGAAACATTTAGAATGATATATTCAAACTGTGTATTCGAATCTTAAAGTGGATTCATACCTAAATATAAAAACTGCAGCTTTAAAAAATGGTTTGAAAAACATATTTAGTGAATTATCACCCTTATATTAACAAAGATTAAACAAGCTTTTAAAATAAACCGAAAATAATTTTAAGGATGTTCTTCTATTTCTGGATGTTAAGACGTATTCATTTTTTTATGCCTGATGAAGCCACAAAAGCAATTTTTCATGCGTGTTTGTTGCAAGAAAATTTTGTTCTAAGAATTCTTTGTTCTGGGAATGTTAAATTGAAAACTGTTTTCCAAAACAATAAGTTATTTTCATGTAAGTACAGAAAATATTATTTAAGTGTATATCTTGCCATTGAACAGCCTAACAGAGCATTTTGTCGAAAACAAAAGGTTGCAGATTTAAAAAGTTTTGAAGAACGCATTTTATCAATTATCACTCTACTGCATAACAATGATCATATGTGCTCTTAAATGTACTAACCATAACATAATCTGAAAATAATTTTAATAACGTTTTTCTTTCACCGGATGTTTATACGTAGTCGTTTTTTTATGCCTGATGAAGCCACAAAAGCAATTTTTCATGCGTGCTTGTTATAATGAAAGTTTTGCTCTAAGAATTCTCTGTTCTGGAAATGTTAGACTGAAAACTGTTTTAACACCTCATATTCATTGTCTTCCGCCAGCCTATGAACCGCAAAACACTTATTCAAAGTTTTCGATATTTGCTGGATGTTTCTTTCCGGATTATCTTTTGATAACAGCTATTTCTGAGCTTGATTCTCCAAAGTAAATGATTTTCCGTTCTGCTTCTGAGATATTTATTTTCACCAAATACTCGTTTTTGTGTTAATCACATCGTTGACCTTTCCAATGGGTTTAATCATCCGTTTTTTAAAGCATCGAACAATGAACTTTTGACTTACAACCCCCGCTGTTGGGACTTGAGATTTTATATATGAGAAGATTCGGGGGGTAGCTGAACTTTCTTCATCATCGGGATTAAACATATGAAAGTAAACATACTACAAAAGTACATATACTGCTCTTGCTTATCTAAGAGATATATCGTTCAAAAAAGATATATTTCCTCAGGTTTCAAAATGGTCGTACATTTGTAATAATAAAATCGATAAAGATAGCCATATCGAACTCTTGATAGTGGCTAACTGAAACATCGGACAAGCAGTTTGATATAACTATATTGTTTTTCATTCGTCATTATGCTGTTGATGAAATTCATTTAACTTTCAATGTATCTATTTATATTAACCCTAAATATGTCACCAACCGATCATTTGGCAGGTACCAAATGAAAGAAACTGGATTCAAAGGAGAAAATGTGATAAATAAAAAAAAATGTTTTAAATAAAAATTCTAGTGTGAAATATTTCAATGAAACTTGAGTAAAATTGCTATTAGCTTTAGTGTCCAAATGTGCCTGTCAATTTGTATTTCATCACAAATGCTACAGGATTACTGAACACTTTTAAAAAAACCTGTCATTATACACAAATTTCGTAGTAAAAATTTATGGAACAGTTTAATTTTTTTAAGGAAGCAGTGCAATATCTATAATACACATTTTGTTGTTACAAATGCCTATAAATTCAGTAAATTTTCCACAAATTTTATGGAATATTTCTGTATTGTTTACAAAACAATACAAACTCCGTCACTTCTCTTTAAAAGTAGATTCTGTGTTTAGAAAGTGAAATAATTAATTGGTGAATATACTTATTTTATAGTGGAATTATTTTCAAAGAAACTCTAATATTGCATAAATATTGATTTATTTTTGGAAGTACAGTAGAACCCCGATAATTCGGACCCCGTTGATTCGGATCTCCGGATAATCCGGATCGGGTTTTTTTTCAAGCTTGAGTAGCGATCGGTAAATTTCCATAAGATAAATTTATTTCATCCTCGTATTCTGAGTAAAAAGATACTTTCTGATATCTTTACGGAAGAATATCTTAAGCTTTCTTACTTAAACTCTTTGTTGTTGCCTAATCTACCAAAGGAACAACTAAGTATCATTTAAGTTTTGCAATTCCAATTTTTACAGTTTTCTATTTAATCCATTTAGAAGTGTCATAAAAATCTCATTGCACTATAAAGTTTTACTTAGAGCATTACAAGAAAATAAAGTAAAATAATCCCTGTATAGACACAATGACTGATAAGGATGGCCTTTTGATCTGTGTCAGCTGGTCCAGAGAGATCTCGGGATTATTTCTTTGTCTTCCTGACAAAACACTTCTACAAATCGCTTGCAGAAAATTGAAATGTAAGCAGGAATAACCGAGAATGAAAGAGAAATTAGGCCTGAAGATTTCGTGAGCATGTTCAAACAAATTGATGGTTGCTCAGATGTTGATATCAGCGAGGTTAGCAATTGAATGGAAGTAGAAAATAATGAAGGTTAAGCCTATTTTACAGATGGCGAAATAATCGCTTCATGCACAATTGAAGAAAGTGAAAATGATACAGAAGAAAACATTATCAATGATGATCAACCAGTATTTAATAGCCATAATTAAGCAACGTCCCATTTAGAGCAATTAATGGTTTATTTTAAACGTGAATTGGAGACTACATCCAACGAACTACTTATGCTCAAGTGAATGTGTGAATATCCGGCTCGTAAAACTGGCACACCAATAGATTCAAACTTTATAATTACAAAATAAACATTTTTATTGCCTGTAAATGCTGAATATGTTTATTATAAAGTTGATTTTCTGTAAGTCAGTTTTATTATTTCATGTGTTCTCATTCTCCGGATAATCCGGATTTTCGATTATCCGGATTGGGTCTGGTCCCAATTAATCCAGATTATCGGGGTTTTACTGTATTTCGAACGGAGCGCCATATGAAAAACATTAATATTGGCTTCCCACAATTAAAATTATTTTTTTAAAGAAAAGAAACATAAACAAATACTGGCTTTGAATAGGACATATTTCAAAAGGGTGACTATATATTTAAAATATGTTCAATGAGTCCCAATATTGGCTAAATGTTGTTTTTGCATTGGTTTTGAAGTAAAAGCGATAAAATATGTGGCATCGACTATAATAAGTGCATTTAAACATCTAATTATAAATTTTTATGATTTTAAAATAATGGTTGATTTATGCATCGCAAGCTATTTTTATTTTTCCAAGTCTCTGCAGGATATATTAAATATTTTGTAATCTATTCATTTTACACACAAAAAACTTTTAACATATCTCAAAAATAATAATAAATACAAACTTCACATTCGTCTAAGGTACAATGATCAATAAAAGAAATTTATTTTACTACTGTGATGTAATTATCTTTATTAAAGTTTAACATACCGTTACAGAAACAATCTGGAAAATTCGGAAAAGCACATGTTTGAAAACATATGTTGGTATCCTTACAAAGTAAATAAACAAATAAAATTTAATATTTAAAATTTAAATTAAAAATTTAAAAAATAGTTAAAATAATACTACAGTATTTTTTTAAACCTCACAAAAAAAGAAACAATACTCTTAATGTATTCTTTCATGCATTTAATATTTTAAAGGCTAAAATTTACTTTTTTATAAAATCATGAAATTAAAAAACTAAATAATCAAAATTAAGAAATGAAAATATGCAAGATATTCAGAATCGTACTCAATTAGAAAAAGAAAAATATCTCTAATAAAATACGTTCCTTGTTTGATAATTTGCCCATGCATCATAAAAGACATCAGAAATAAATAAAGGTATTTAAAAACGCAGCTTGTGAAACTGTGGCAGAAAGCTAAAGACATTGCGCTCGTTGGTGACAGTTCCTTAGTTCATATGCCGCATCCGGTTGATAAAATGCTAGCATATTTTTACGATATTTAAAAAGAATAAAACATTATTACTTATTTTCTAATTTGCTGCAGTTAAACATGAAATGTTACAACTTACTTTTTTATTGTAATTTGATTAACATTTGATTTATTTATCGCAAGCTATTATTATTATTATTATTATTATCGCAAGCAATTAGTATTTTAAGTCTCTACACGATGGTTGAAAATAAAAGTTATAATTTTATACAGAGAATTTACGTATGAGATTTTTTTACGGTGGACAATGGGTGATAAATCAACACCAGTTAACCTCATGAAGACGAGGATATCTTGTAAAGTCTCCAATTTTTTTAATTTGAATTAATTTTATAAATATCATTGTTTTATGAAATTTCTCTAATGGTGGCAATAAAATTATCTTATTTTTCTTGATAAAACAAAGAAAAGGAGAAATGATAGAGATTATTATATTTGTTTTTACATTATTTTCTCGTTGCAATTGAAAAAAGTCCTTCCGGCAATGCCGGGAGGAAGAGGTAGCTTTCATATATTTATATATTTATTTATTTATTTTAAAGTAAGTTACTTCAAAAATACTAAGCTCAAATTAGTGGATATAATCTTATAAAATTAGTGATTTTATAAGATTGAATACTAGTTTTTGTCAAGACTGAATATTAATAGGAATTTTTAGAAATTAGTCATCTTTTATTCAACCTGCTTTTATTTTAAGCGATTTAGAGAGTCGCCAAATTCCACGACATCATAAAGTGTATGCCATTTTAAAGCAACATGATGGATCGTTCAGATCAGACCGTTTCAAAATGTCAGCCATAAGCAAAATTCAAAGTGCTATAACTCAATCATTTTTCAAGATATAGACAAAATAAAAAGAGTTCTAGAATCGTTGTTTTAAGTTTTAACAAGTAAAAGAAAAATATTTTTCAACTTTTAATTTTTTCGCATTTAATTTTAAATTTTAAATTTTTAAAAAAATTTAAAATGGCCATCTTTTTGAAACAAAATGGTGGATGATGCTGGCCAACGAACTCGGTCGAGACATTTGTATGTACTATGTACATACCAAGTTTCATTGAAATCGGTTCATAAATACGCGTGTTATCACGTGACAAAAATCAGATCGTTTCAAAAGGTCAGCCATAAGAAAAATTCAAAGTGCTATAACTCAATCATTTTGGAAGATATGGACAAAATAAAAAATGTTCTGGAACTGTTGTTTTAAGATCTAACACTTAAAAGAAAAATATTTTTCAAATTTTGATTTTTTCGCATTTAACTTTAAATTTTAAATTTTTTAAAAATTTTAAAATGGCCACCATTTTGAAAAAAAATGGCGGATGATGCTGGCCAACGAACGCGGTCGAGACATTTGTATGTACTATGTACATACCAAGTTTCATTGAAATCGGTTCATAAATACGCGTGTTATCACGTGACAAAAATCAGATCGTTTCAAAAGGTCAGCCATAAGAAAAATTCAAAGTGCTATAACTCAATCATTTTGTAAGATATAGACAAAATAAAAAGTGTTCTGGAATCGTTGTTTTAAGTTCTAACACGTAAAAGAAAAATATTTTTCAAATTTTGATTTTTTCGCATTTAATTTTAAATTTTAAATTTTTAAAAAAATTTAAAATGGCCGCCATTTTGAAACAAAATGGCGGATGATGCTGACCAACGAACTCGGTCGAGACATTTGTATTTACTATGTACATACCAAGTTTCATTCAAATCGGTTCATAAATACGTTAGTTATCGCATGACAAAAATCAGATATATATATATATATATATATATGGTTATATATATATATATATATATGTCAACATTTGAACGGAGGGTGGTTTTGGGGTCTGGGGGTCATGATCGGTGAAAATATACCAAAATTTTCCGGAAGTGCTTTCCTCCGGACGGCTGCAATAGGTAGCTTTTTACTTTTTGTAATGAAAGCTACCTAATAGAAATCATTTTCAATTTAAATTCATTACTAAAATAAGTCTTGATTACATTAAATTTTCATAGAAAATTTGAAAGAATAAAATAGTATTTACTCACATTCAAGCTTCATGAATCAATTTTTTTTTTTTAGAAATAAAAATTTTCTGCCCACATATTGACATTTAGTTATCATTCCTCTTTTTTTAAAAATATTTTTTTCAGCTTTACATGTAACCAATAATTTCAACTAACCGTATTAACTTCCTGCATTTAGGTTGACATATATTGAACCCTATTCAGAAGAATTAAAGTTAAAAAAAGCTTACACTAATTCTGGTTAATTGTTTTTGAAAGTTGTTGTTTAACATACTACTAAAAGTAAGATGGTTCATCGGATGAAAATTTCATATAATTTATTTTCTTTTAAAACATTTCTTTAATTCAAAAATCCAAAACATATTTTTATCAGTTTATTAAAATTACATAATTTAGCTCTGAATTATAAAGGAAATCTTAAAAGAGCTTTAGAAATATGCCCCCAAAATAACATATTTCGCAGTCGTGTAGCCTACATTGTAAATAAAATAATGATTTGAATATTAGTTGTTGAAAAAATTAATGTTATATCTTTTTCTAAATATACATAAATAGTGAAGTGCAATGGATTATATTATCCATTGCGAAGACATACTCAGATTGATTGACAAACACTTTTCTTATTCGTATGGACAGAATCTCTATGGACAGAAAAGATAAATAGTAAACGTTATAAACACATTTCATAAATTTTTTAAAGAATTTCAGCACAAATATTTTAAGAAAAATGTTAAATAGTTTTTGGGGTCATCCATTTTGAATAGCTATACCACTACACACTCCCTTGGTTGTACAACATGTTACAAATGATGAACTAGCTTGATAAAGGCACTTTACATGCACAATGAGATTGAAATCTTTTGGGGTTTAGATACAACTCCACTTAAGCCTATTGGCCGAGATACCCTCAACTGATTTCCTGTTGACACTGAATGTTAGCTGTTTTCGCACTTGTGTGCTTTTGTCGCAATTTCATTGTGAGGTGAGGTTTTTTTATTGTAGATATTTTGCAATGAAAAAAAATGTTACGAATAGTGTTACCTTGACATGTTTATTGATAAGTTTTATTTGAATTTTGCAGGTCTTGAATTGCCGTATTTTTCAAAAATCTCGATGATTACCTTTGAATTCGACTACATGGATGAGTTTGGTAAGTATTATGAACACCTTTTTTATTAAATGGAAAATTAATCTAAATAATCTGTGATTTTTCTTACAAAAGTGTTACCGGTGAATATTGCGAAATCAATCAAATTGTTCATCACCTCCCCCTTCACGAGACAGATTTATTAAAATAATAATGCATGTGCACTTCGTTACAATTAAAACAATCATGGAAAATTAAATTAAATAATTTGTGAAAACTTTAACGAAATTTTTCATGAGGATATAACGACAACAATTCAAAAGAATCTTTCATATTTTTTCCTCTTTGTGACAGATTTGTTAAACTAACAATGCATGTGAATTTTAAATAACTATATAAAAAAAACTAGATTTTCAAACTGTTTACAAAATTTTTCATGACATTACGACAATAATCCAAAGGAACCCTTCAAATTATTTTTCGCATGAGAAACTTTTTTAATATAATAATCTTGTAAATTTTAAACAATTGTAGAAAAAAAATTAATAAATAATAATAAAAAAATTCATGATGGTATTACGACAATAATCCAACGGAATCCTTCAAATTATTTTTCGCATCAGAAACTTTTTTAATATAATAATCTTGTAAATTTTAATCAATTGTAAAAATAAATAAATAAATAAATAAATAAAATTTCATGATGGTATTACGACAATAACCCAACGGAATCCTTCAAATTATTTTTCGCATCAGAAACTTTTTTAATATAATAATCTTGTAAATTTTAAACAATTGTAAATATACATATATATATATATATATATATATATATATATATTACATAATATCATAAATGAGCTTTTTAAAAAATATCAACACGAGTTGGATATATCACATAATATCGATTCTGATTATTTTCATACCTTAACTAATTTCATTATCTATAATAATTTTATCATGCATGATAACAATATATATATTCAAAATGTTGGTATACCACAAGGTGGTAGTACATCTAGTGTATTATCTGACTTATACTTATATTACTATGAACGTCATTATTTAAATAATACAATACATTTATATCGATATATAGATGATGTAATTTTAATTGATACTGATAACACATGTATATCTCAATTCCCTGTTGATTATCCTTCTAATCTAGAACTTTCAAAAAACCTACTTTTTAATAATACAATCAATTTCTTAGATATTAAAATTATATTAAAAGAGAACAAATTTATAACTGATATTTATGACAAAAGGAAAGAATTTAATTTTAAAGTTAATACATTTACTAATTTTAAATCATGTCTTCATAATTCTGTATATCGTAATATAATACTTAATAATTTATATAGAATAAAATGTCTATGTTCTTCCCATTTAATTAATACTAATATTAAAAAGCTTGTATATGATGCTATAAATAATGGTTATCCTAAAGAATTCATATATTCTTTAATTTATAATTAGGTATTACATGATCTTATAATTAATTCTTTGCGTAAAAAATGTATAAAAAAATTATAAAACATAAAAATAATAATAAAAAATAAAAAATGTTAAAAAGTAATTAAAAAAAATATATATATATAGGATGGTTGGGTGGGTAGATGTTAGAGTACGGAGGAGGGTGGTGTTGTCTGGATAAAAACGCAAAGGTTAATTATTTATTTTAAAAAAAAATTGAGAGTGGGTTATTTATTTTAACATAATTTTTAAACTGTTTAATTTACACCAATATATGGATATTTGTCTAGTTATATCTATAGTTAAATAGCTATATTTTAATTATCAAATTATTTTTAATGTTATTGATATAATTTTTGGTATTATTATTAATAATATTATTACAATTATTATTTTATTTTATTTTATTTTATTTTTTTAATTTTTATTCTTTAATTTTTATTTTATTTTATTTTATTTTTTAATTTTTATTATCCTATATTAAGATAATGAGTTTTTACCATGTAAAGTCACAATGTTACTGATTAAAGTAACAATAATGTATTTTAAGTTATATGTTAATATGAATGTTATCTCTTAATTCTAATTTTAATCATTTTATTAATTTAATTTTATGTTAATATCGATTATTAATTATTTTCTCCATTTCAATTATATTTCCATTCAGCTTTATCTTTTTTGTTTGTTATGGTTAACTATTATTTTTACTTACTTTCAACTCCTTTTTGTAAAATATCTTTGTTCCTTGTTTAATAATTTGGTTTTTGTGTGATGGTAGTCCCAAATTCGTATTGTTTTGCTTTTTCATGGCAAATACGAAGATGAAACCACACACTCCATTTGTAGTTCCAAAGTATTTGGGACCTGAAGATTCTGCTTTGGTTCTACAAATTTCGTTTGTATTCATATTATTCTTTTTTCCTTCCATGTTCAATGTGCTATAAGATATTAAATTCAATGGTTAATTTCAAATGGTTAATATTGTTTACTATAATTCAATTTAATTCTTCGTTTTGGTTTATTGTTTTATTGATAAAATCCATTGGTAAATCTTGTCTACTTTTAATGGTATTATATATATATATATATATATGTAATAATAATAATAATAATAATAATAATAATAGATTAAAAAAAATAGATTTAAAAAAAATTCATGAGCATATTGCGACAATAATTCAATGAAATCTTTCAATATTTTTTTTTATCATGGGACAAATTTATTAAAATAATAATGCATGTGAGTTTGAGATATTTACGAAAAATTAAACAAAATTATTTGTGAAACTTTTTACATCATTTTCCGTTGGGATAAGTGTAAAGTCATTAAAATCTACTTCAAACAATTAGAAACCATTGACGATGTGCCTCCTAAATGATTTATCAATGCTACACTCAAAATTTTCAATTGGGAAATATGCTGCGACTTCATGCTGTGAATATTCTGTAAAATTAAATACAGTATTATGCATGGTATCCCATCTTATCTTAATAGCTAATTATAATTTAAATTCACCTTCTGAAAAAAGAGTTAACTTTCTCCTCTAATATAAAGTTATTCAACGAATTCACTTGATTCAAACACGTTGTTTAATAAATGAGCAAAATTCACTGACGATTTTTTTTTCTTAAGATGACAAAATAAGAAATATGAAACTGACAATCATGAGAAAATTTTTTAAAAAATATTTACTTAATTTTATGAACTAATAGTAATGTCAAAATCGCTTTAATTAATTTGGTACTGGGACGAGACATAAAATATTGCAATAAATATAAATAATTTATGTCAATTAATCTTAAATTTTTAAATCACTTGATAGTATTTAATGTTTAATTCGCAGGATAATTTTCTCTGCAAAATGTGATTTACCATTATTTGGGATTATGTGTATTCTAGGTATCAAAAAATCAATTTATTTTATTTAAATTGGTTCTTTATAGTCTCAAAAATATTCCGACGAAGCGAGAGTTCGGAGAAAAGGGTTTTCTAAACAATTCAATTAAAAAAAAAAATAAAACAGCTTTTTTTTTTTTTTTTTTTTTTTTTTTTTTTTTTTTTTTTTTTTTTTTAACACACAACATTGTTTTACCTTTTTCGAATGTGTCAAGAAAAACTATTCAGTCTATCTGAATGAAATTTGTATGCATAATTCTGTATACATATGCCAGTGATTGTAACCGACAATTTATAATTATTTTTTTTATTTCATCTGCTGTCCTTTATCTGCCCTCTTAAAGACAAGATATATATATATCGATTTTTGCAAGCAATTGTTTTTCTTATCAACCACATTTTGACCAATAGTAATAATAGAATAATTTTTGTCGTTCCCAAGCATAACTGTATCGCGATATATTTTAAAATTGATTTTAAATTCTATTTATTATTTATAAGTCATCTGGAAAGCGTAGAACATAATAACTGTGTGGGCAACTTAAGTGCCATTTGTAATTAAAAATACACTGACAGTCACATGTATGTTTGTTGTTGTTGTTGTTCTTAGTTCGAAATACGACTAATAGTAAAACATACAGTAATACATTTTATTCCGAAAAAGGCAGTTCCCGAGAATTTCTAGCTATAAAGAGTAGGACACAAAAAACTTCTTAAGAATATTAAATATGCTTTTCTTTCATTTGTACACTGTAAAAAAAAAAAAGGTCGATCTACTAAAAAAACTTTAGTGATCCTTGTAATTACTAAAAAATTTTTAGTAATCTTAGTCGGTTACTAGAAAATCTGTAAGAATTACAAGAAAAAAGTTAGCAACGAATAGAGTTAATAGTTTTATATTTTTAATAGCTCTAACTAAAACTCAGTTGGTGTGGCCTTGATAGCATAGTGGTTGTAGTAACGGACTCCAGGCTAAAAGGTCCCGGGTTCGAAACTTGCCACCGCCAAATACACCCCGAATGTCTGTAGTGTCTCGTTAATAAAGGGTTTATGAAAATCCTGTCGGAGCAGTTAAGAATGTTTAGTGCTGCCATCTTTTGCGGTTTTGCCGAAAATCTTCCGCTTCAGGAGGCTGGATGCAGCTCGAAGGAAGCTCCTCCGCTTCGGTTGCACGTAATGGTTATTAAAAGTAATTTTGGAGCTATTACTAAAATTTGCTTTGTGGCTCATACTAAAAATTTTTAAGTTAGTTATACAAAAAATTCTTTTGTTCAGTTTACAAAAGAAATGCTTGTTTCACTTGCAAAAAAAAAGTTTGTAATGGTTACTAAAAAATTCTGTGGAATACAAATTTACTAAGAAATTTTTAGTAACCTCTTGAAATTTTTTTTACAGTGTACCTTTGCACTGCCCATTGCAATGACAGCGTCTTGTAAAACCTTCTTAATCTTCTCTGAAAAGTGGAGTGTGGAGGTATATTAATACATCGATTGATTGTGAGGTACTATAAACTGGTAGGACATAAACACGTGTCTAAAAGATCTGATAAGACTCATTCAGCCTTTAAAGGGCAAAATTAGGTCTCTGAATCTCTCTGAATCGATTATGAGAAGCTATTTTTCCAAAAACCATAATGGGTTAATATTTATTGAAATATAAAACTTGGGAGTTGCTAATTATTTCAGAACTTAAACAATTTGATTAATTAATAAAATCTGATTATGTTATCAAATAAACAACGTTTATAATTTACTTATACTAAATAGTAAATTATATAAATATTTTAGATATTTAAAAAATTCAGATGTGTTCATTTATATAGCACAAAACTGCACACAATTTTATTACAATATGTTTTCTAAATATTCTATATTGGAGTTTCGCCAATATTTGAGAAATATCATGATGTAATGTTTTGGCCTACAAAATCTTCTGAAATTCCTTAAATTGTATTACAGTTTTTCCTCCTTTACCATCAAAACTGTTATAAATACATTCCGTAGGTCATTTTTTAAAGAAGATATATATAGCACCTAATCAGTATTATTTTTCACTTCAATATTCATGCTGTATTTCTCTGGAATTAAATTTAATCGCTACCTCTTGAGTGACTGTGCATGTTGGAAAATAGATTCACAGAGAACATACGTTCCCAAGCATCCCAAGTAATATATCAAACAGCATTATTGAACTCAATATGCTATTCAGAAATGGAAATAAAATGTGTGAGGCTGTGCATATGTAACGTTATCAACTTTTAGATAATTTTGGACCCCCGCTCCCTTTACGATGTTATACGTTATCATGCCTCAACCCCCCTTTACCCCCTAATGATATTGTTATGAACGTTTAAAAATGAAACTATTATTTTTGCTTTTTTTTCTTTTGTTTTTAGAGATATATAGAAATTGTAATACATTTTTAGCAAAAACTTATTTATTCAAACTACGAGAAAACAATGAAATATCACTTTGTATGTATGAATTTATATTAAATAATACTTACAATAAATAGCTACTATTTAAAAGCATCAAAACATGGCTTTTGATACATAATGCATTAAACAGAATAAATGTCTTTCTTGACTTGTCCCGTCAATATGTTGGAAAGTGTTAAGCATTTATATACCTTAAAATGTACTTTTTGCACCTATAGCGTGTTAAAACTTTAAATTCTGTAGAACTAACTCGATAGTATTATCATACTAAAACCACACCAAAATAGGCATATTTGGAGACCCCTGGTTGTACTGGATAATTATTTATGCTAATTGCTTAAATCGCATTCATCTGTCTCTATAAAATATAATTTCTGACAGCCTTTATCTACATTAAATTTAACATGAATGAAAAGTCATGAACACAGCATACATTGTGAAGCACTTTTCAACGCATTCAGAATACTCTAACAAAACTTCACAGTTTACAAAATTTAAAGAAGCCGTCTAAATGAAAACTAATGCACATGACGCATTTCAAAAAAGATTTTTGCTGCTACCATGAGTAGTGGTTAAAATATGTTTCTTTTTGTGTAGTAAAGTACATAATCTACAGACATGTATGCATACTACATAGCATGCTAAACATTAGTTCAGTTAAACACATAGTGCCGTTGAAAATTTCCGCTCGGCAATTTAAGCCAATAACCGAATGTTGTTAAAAACTTTTGTGTGACCAGTATAAAATATGTAGAATTTACACACACATTTTTTATATTTAGTATATATTTAAACAATAGTTAAATTTAAAAATGCACTACCAACAATTATTCTTCATAGGTTAGATTATTGTTCATTTTCTTCTATAGCCAAATTCTTTTGTGTGGCTCTGTAAATGAATGTTACGTTCTTTGCGCACCATATTCTACAGTAATAAGCTTGTAGTAAACCGTAGTGATGTACATCAACTTCATTATGTTTAAAATATCACTAACATGTACGGCAAAATCTTTTCTCTCGCTGATCATAATTCAAGGAATTCTTTTGAGTGGCCCTGTAAATGAATTGAAAATGCTTCATAATTCATTTTCAATATAGTAAACTACAATAATATATATATGGACTTCATAGCAATTGGACTATAGTTACGCGAGTTAGAGCACAAATAGTCCGATAAAGAGGTGACAAATCGAATTCATAAGCACTTATCAACTCTGATGGAAAGTGATAAAAAAAACGTAATGTGACAAATATATATTTATATTTGCGGCGAAACTATATTGCGCACCAGATTATTAAAAATAAACTAAGCTTTTATTTCTCTCTATCAGACTTTCTGGTTAATTTTTCATAATTAGAATTGTGTAAGTGATTTTTTTTATCATTTATTTTATGATTTATTTTTTTATAGGAGGGGCATATGCCTCTTCTGTAGCTTTCTACTTTCGGGATTATTAGCCTTTGCAAAGAAATAAATACATTATTTTAGTAATTCATAAAATACATATAATTATAGTACATAATGTTCAATCTAAAATATTACTTTATATAAATTTGACAAAACATCAATTATGCGTATTTGAAATATTCAGTATATTCCAATATTTAGTACGTTTACATTTTGTCAAATAATTACAAACAAAAAAAAAAGCGTAAATTTATTTTAGTATTGTTCCAGTTCATTTTGTAACATTTTAAAACGATTTTACCAATAAATTTCAGAAATCAAAAATAGAGGCATAAATGGGTTAAGTCATTTTATTTGCGTAGTTTAACAATTGACATATAATTTGAAGAACTTAGAGTAAATTTTGCACATTTATGTGTCGTAATTTATTCTTTGCTCTTTTTTATTGCTGAATTTTTATTTAACTTGTTTAAGTAGCCTAAAACTAGTAGATTGGAAAATGCCCAAGCCTGGATTCGAACCGAGGTGACTGATATTACGCGTCAATGCTCTAACACTGAGCCACCTCGAAGACAGTCCGAGTTTGGTGACTCATAAAATATATTTCTCCGCGTGTTGCTGGTGCAGCCTAGCTTAAGGACAAGAAGGAGAAGTTGATAGCTGGATATCGTCTAGGTAGCTCAGAGCATTGGAGCGTAATGGCAATGACCCTGGTTTGAATTCCGGTTTGAAAAATTTTCACTTTATTGATTTTGAGTTGGATAAAATAATTAGCAATTATAAAAAAAACAAAGTTGTTTTAATAGCCTTTTACACAATAATTTATCCTAAGCAATTTAAAATAGGCTTCAATAACTATTATTTTTTTCTCTCCATAATCAAAAAATAAATTAATTTTCATAATTATTTTTATATTTGAAAATAGAAGGACACATTCGATAAATTTTAATGTGTATTAAACTCAATGTAACTAATAAGCGCTGTATTAAATTATTTATTGTACAACATTTTATTCATACGTAGCGTCAATATTTAAAAAAGGCCATTTCTTAAACTGAATCAAAAACAAAATACAAACAGAATGATATAAATTTTATAACGATATGAACTATTATTTTCCCATGAGTTTTTGAAAACAACTTTTCTCTCTTGTTGTAACAATGCATTCACAGTTACCTAATTATACAAATAAAATTAATTTCTTAAATTTCAGTTCCCAACAGAATAAACATAGCCTTCTAAAGCTTTTTATGATTAATTTTTAATCTTCACTGAAAATCATCTTTACAACTGTGGATCATTTTTTCCCCTCCAGTATACCACTGCGGAGTTTTCCACTTAATAGAGTGTCCGACAGTATATTAAGGCGTTCTAAGAACGCTATCAGATATATTTAAAAAATAAAAATAAAAAATAAAAAACGCTGCGATATAAGAGAATCGGAATTAACGTAGTTAAGTAGTGCAGATTGCATGTCATTCTTACGTTAAGCGCTTTATGGAGTATGTCGACTTTCGGACGATTGTTTTTCCTTTTCATTTAATGACGATTTTGTTTTTAGTTTTATTGTCGTCGCCCGCTAAGTAGCTCTGAACCAGGTCTTCAGCGCTAATTTCCGACAAGGTATTTTGGTCCGTAAAAAATGCGATTGGGGATCGAAAACTAGAGAAAAGGAAAGAAAATGGAATTGAGGGGGGAGAAAAAAAGCACGAAATGTAATTGCTTCCACAAAATTGGAGACGCTGCCAATGAAATCCGATTAACAAATTAAAAATGGCGGAGATTTATTCGAAGTATAAATTCTTCTAGATGTTAATACGTTTAAGTAGTTTCGGTTTGCTTTGACAATCTGGGCGAACCAATGTGGCTCCTTATTTAGATGGACATACTTTCCATTTGATGGAAGTACTGTAAGTACTAAACTCAGCCTTAAATTTTCAATGTTTCTTTTTTATTTCTTTTTTTTTTTAAGTACATCGTAATGTATTGTAAAGAAGTGGTGAAAAAGCACAATCGCTTTAATAAATAAATAGTCCTTTTTCTTTATTTCTGAGAGTAACATTTAAAATAAAAAGTAATTTATAAAATTTAAGAACAAAATTTATCAAATTTTAACTATCGAAAAAACATAAGATTTACTTGGCTACTTCTATAAAATTATTTGTATTTATTCAATAATTGAATGTATTTTTTCTCTTTTACATGTGTTTTTAAATTCTAGTCTTAAATTTTAGTGGTTATAAATTTTTATAGATTTTTTTTTAAATCCACAGGAAAGATTTATTTATTTATTTATTTATTTATTTATTTATTTATTATTATTATTATTATTATTATTATTATTATTTTGGGGTGGGTGGTATTTGAGTGATAGGTTTCGTTAAATAAATAGTTGGATTTATGAGACCCTCAGAAGTCAAGGATTTCAAGTTCCAAAAATTCGATTTGGAGTAAACTGAGTTCAAAGGTAATTGACGTTAAATTTGAACATTAATAATAATTAACTGAATTGAAATAGGAAACTGCCGCTTGTTTCATTGCGGTCTTTGAACTCTTATTTCATTGACTGTGGGAAAAAAAATAGATTGCAATTTTCTTTAAATTTGTAATTAATCAATATTGATTATTATTCAGTAAAAGTGGTTGATCTCTAAAACGCAGCACATAATTAGAAAATCACTTTATATTTCATAACTTGAAATGAATAAAACGCATTTCCAGGTCATCTGTACATTTAGTTCAATTTTTTCAATTTTGTCACTTATGCCCCTTCGCTTATGGGGTCCTTATATATAGAGAGAAAGTAACATTTAAAGTAAAATGTATTACATAAACTCGAAAAGCATAATTTATTAAATTTAAAATATTCAAGCAACATAGGTTTACTTTGACTTTCTCGGTAAGTAGAGGTATTTGAATTTGTTTTTTACGATCTTTTCTTTTTATCTCGTGAATATCATTTAAATTTCAAAATGCAAAGGGAAAAAATGCATTTACTATTATGAATATGGTTAAAACTATATTTAATAATAATAATAATAATAATAATAATAATAATAATAATAATAATAATAATAATAAAAGAGTTAAAAGTTCTTAAAGCAATCCTGAATGATGTATGTATCCTCAAATCTGAAATATATGAAATCATCCTGTCGGCAGGGGCCTCGCTAAGGGGGAGGGGGATGGGGGGGAGCCTCCCCCCCCAAACATTCGTGAATGTTATTACACTTGGCAAAATCACAAACTTAGTTGGCAAATTTTCTTTAAAATTTTAATAAAAACTATAATATATTTTCAATTTTTGATAGAATTGGCAAAAATTACAAAACTAATTGGGAATATTATTAATCTTTTAACAAATAAGGGCTATATAACATTTTCTAATTGTGGTAAGTTGGCAAAATTGTAAAATGAGTTGGCAAGTATTGAAAATTGACTTGGCAATTTTAGGTCCTCTCCCCCACCTATAAAAAGCCTTAGCGATGGCCCTGCCTGTCGGAAAACATTAAAGCTCTTTTTCAATCAAAACTGGCTAATTTCTGATACATTAATGAAATCATTTGTATTTTTAAAACTTTGTAATTGGCATGAACTCTTATTCAGAAACTGTGAAATTGAATAACATTTCATTTTTATATATGTATATATATATATATATATATATATATATATATATATATATAAGCTGAGAATTCGGCCAAATTTGAGAGTTTTGAACCAATTTTGGGGGATGAGAGAGCCCAAGATTAGCTTTAGATAGCAAATGGCTTAACTCAAGATGTAATAATTATATCGAAAAATAAAAAGTATCATTCGATTTTAAAATATTTGATTATTCATGTTTGATAATTACATACATTTATGTGCAAAAAATGAATCCACGAATCCATCAGAATGGAGTAGGATATATATATGTGGGATCCATTCACAAAGCCCTTAGTAACAGCTGCGGCAATGAACTTTCTATTGCTGAGTAAGCATCTAGAGGCTCGTGATGAGAACCCTATCATCGCGACTAACGGTAAAATTGTGATGGTGTAAGTGGTTTTTTTTAGAGAAGAGGACAGATGCTCGCGGAATTCAGCAGAGAACAGACGGTTCTGTAGCTGTCCGCATATTTTACAGCGAAACCCAGGTCAGACGGGCCTGTGGGTAATGGAATAACAGCAAGCTTGGATAGGCAGACGGCCTGTTCATGTACGTTTTTCTTATTTTTGCAAATCCATAAAATTGTACATAATTGTGTTCCAGTCTATATAATTGTGATAACATAACCCAGAACATTAAACTAAGTTTTTTCACCAAAAAAAACGCCTGGGCCAATTTTTTTTACCCTAGACACCACTTCAGAGCAATTCAAACTTTTACTACAACGTGGGGGCTCGGCCGGGATCAGTTTCTGGAGAAATTTGAGGAAAGGATTAGATGAGAGAATCCCCCCCCCTCTCTCGTAAGACGGTCATCGTCGTCAACCAGCTTCAACGGAGTGAAACTTGTGGAAACTTGTGGCCCCCTCCCTTCCGTAAACAGTCAGCGCAGATGTGGGTCAGTCTTCAGGATCTTTCAGCAAGGAGCGCCTCGCTTTGAGGTTATGAATCTTCGGAAAGAGAAAAGAAAAAAGAGAAAAACCTGTGTTTTCCCCCTGCAACTACAAAACAGTTTTATCGTAAGAAAAAAAAAAAAAAGAAGAATCAAGAAGCCGCTGTTGTGTTTTGTTTTTTCATCTAGTGGAAATTTTAAAAAAAAAAAAGTCTGCTGTGCTTTTTTTTTCGCAGACTGTTGATATCTATGATAAATTTTTTTTAATAGTCTGCTGTGTTTTTTTTTTCGCAGACTATATTTTTTTTTTCTCTTTTTCAAAGTGAAGTTGAACGTACAAAGTGAAGTTGAACGTACGTAGTGAAAAAGCCTGCTGTGTTTTTTTTTTGCAGGCTATCTATTTATTTATTTATTTTTTTAAAAACATGCCAGCCGTCGTACTTGCATAAATTTTTTTTTTAGATTAAAAAAAAAAAAATATCCTCTGGTAAAGTAAGTGCTATGTGAAGTAAGTGCTATGTTTATAGATATATATATATGTGTGTGTGTAAACAATTATTGAAATATATATATAAAAGGGTATAAAATATATTGATATATAGATATATTTTTTATTATTATATGTGCATTGATATTATTTGGTTTTATGTGTTAAAAAAAAAAAAAAAATTATTATGAATCACTTAATTAGATCGAAAAAAATAGATCTGATTACTTTGGTGATCGAATTGGGCCTGAACCCGCCCGAGAATGCAACTAAAAGTGTATTGGCTGATATGGTGGTTAAATCAGATGGGTATGATGAAGACTTTGTTAAAAATTTGCTTAGTGGGATAGTTAGTGAACGCGAGGAGGAGGAGAAGAATTTAAAAGCTAAAGAAACGGAAGATCGCGAATATCAATTAAAGATATTAGAATTAGAGAATAATAAAGCTCAAGTAATAAATTCAGCGGCAATAGGGAAAGGTCCCGATGTTTTAAAACTGCTAAAAAGATACGATAATGAGGAGGAAATTAGTGTTTATTTAACCTTATTCGAACGGCAGGCAAAACGGTTAGAAATTCCTAAGGAAGAATGGGTAACATATATTCTGGCATTACTACCGCTCGACATAGTGAGTTTAATAAATCGTGAAAGTGAGGAAAAATCGAACGAATATGATCACGTAAAGAAAATACTATTAAGACGTTTTAAACTTACGCCCGAACAGTTTCGACAAAAATTTTTCTTACATAAGAAGGAAAATTTAGCATCGTGGAAAGATTTCTCGTTTGAACTTTCAAATTTTTTGAATGAATGGTTAGAGGGATTACAAATATCAACGTTTGAGGAATTAAAAAATATTCTAATTATTGAACAAATTAGGAGAAAGTTGTCATTTGAAATGAAACAACATTTTTGTGATGAATTACCCAAAATTACAAATTTAGAGGAATTGACAGGTAAGTTGGATGATTTTGAAACTGCCCGAATTAATTTGCGGAAAGATGAAACCAAACATCCAAAGATGGAATTTAAGAAACGCCTAAATCAGGGTATTGAAAATAATAGAGTGTTTCACCGAAATGATACGAGTCGTGTATCATATGAAAAAAATTTCACGGGTGCGCAGAAAAATTCAAATGAAAAAATTCGCTGTTTCAATTGTAATGAATTGTCCCATATATCGAAACACTGCCCCCGAAAAAAAGAAGGCCCGATTTGCTGGAGGTGCAAAACACCTGGTCACAGATCTGACCAATGTACATATAATTCCGCAAAAAATGCGAATGCAGCCGTAAGCAATACCTCGAATTCGTTAGATAAAATAATGAAAAATGTGAGAATTCTAGATAAAAATATAGAAAGTCTTGTTGACACAGGCTCCGATGTGAACATGTGTAGTGACGAAATTTATAAAACTTTGGGATGCCCTAAATTACACGACAACGATTTAGTGTTATCAGGAATTGGAGGTAACCAAATTACTCCCCTAGGATTCATAACAGTAAATATTGAAATAGATGGCTATTCAGTAAATGCAGATTTATACATCGTAAAAAATTTGAATCACTCCATAATTTTGGGGAATAATTTTCTAAAACAGTTAACTTTCAATATTACAGAAAAGGGATTGCAAATTACGGGGAAACGGAAATTAAGGGAAGTGAGAGTAAATTACGTCACTGCGGTTCCACGAGAACAAGTCGTGACAAAAATCAAGCGCTTCAGCTATATTACACCCAGATTTCTTACGATGTTGCGGTCAGAAAATCAAAACAGTCCCATGGTAGAAAAGATTGCTTCGACAGCTGAATGTGTGGGAAAAGAACAAATTAAACAAAATGAGACAGCTTTAGACTGCAGTGAAAGCGTGAACATGCAAACAAGCATTCATGAAAATAAATTATTGGAAATTGAACCGTGTTTAGACTTAACAAAAAATACAGAAATTTATTTAGCTGAAACAGCCGATTCGATTAATTTTCAGGAAATTGAAGTAAATCACATTTCAAACAAAACCATCAAAAAAGAGCTAACAGAATTGATCTCTAATTATAAACCAAATAAAATTAAGGATACGGAGTTGAAAGTAAACATAATATTAACAGATGATATTCCGATAGCACAACGACCGCGTAGGTTAGCATTTCCAGAACAGGAATTTGTCGACAAACAGATAAACGAATGGCTGGAAATGGGAATCATAAAGGAAAGTAACTCCAATTATGCATCTCCTATCGTATTAGCGCGAAAGAAAGACGATTCTTGGAGACTTTGTGTTGATTATAGACTCTTAAATAAAAAAATAATTAAAGATAATTTTCCCTTACCGAGGATTGAGGACGTGTTAGACAGCATTGAGAGCGCGAAGGTTTTCACTACTTTGGATTTAAAAAATGGTTTTTTCCACATAGACGTAGCAGAGGACAGCAGAAAATACACAGCATTTGTCACACATAACTCTCAGTACGAGTACCTAAAACTCCCGTTCGGACTTTCACTTGGCCCTCAACAGTTTCAAAGATACATACAAGCTGTTTTTAAACAATTAATTAAAGAAAAAATAATGTTAGTTTACCTAGACGATGTCATAGTACTCGCGGAGACTGAGGAAGAGGCTCTATTGAAACTGAAACGTGTATTAGAAGTTGCATCGGATTACGGACTAGAATTTAATTTTGCAAAATGTCAATTCCTTAAACGGAAAATTGAGTTTTTAGGTTATATTGTCGAGAACGGAACTACTAGACCTTCGGAAGCCAAAACTTTGGCAGTAAAGAAATTCCCTGAACCCCGCACCCTTAAACAATTACACAGTTTTCTAGGTCTAACTTCTTATTTCAGAAAATACATCCCCCATTATGCAACTATAGCGAGACCTTTAAGTGATTTATTAAGGGCAGGACATACATTTAAATTTGGAATTATTGAAAAACAAGCTTTTGAGACGCTTAAAGAAAAACTAGTGAACCCCCCAGTATTGCATACATTCCGACGAGGTGCTAGGCTAGAATTGCATACCGATGCTAGCGCCATAGGGTTTGGCAGTGTCCTACTACAAGAAGATGAGACCAAAAGTTTACATCCTATTTATTACATGAGCCGTAAAACTACCCCTACTCAAGCGAAATATTCAAGTTACGAATTAGAGACTCTCGCGGTAATAGAATCAGTTAAGAAATTCCGAAATTACTTATTAGGCACTAAATTTAAAATTGTGACAGATTGTTCCGCATTCCAAAAAACCATGGACAAAAAAGACATTACGCCAAAAATAGCCAGATGGGCTCTGTTTTTACAAGAGTTTGATTATGAAATTGTTCACCGATCAGGATCCCAAATGAAACATGTAGACGCATTAAGTAGAAATACAGTGCTAATAGTCACCCGATCGCATGATGAATTAACATTAAAAATAAAGAATGCTCAACAAGAAGACGAACACATACAAGCAATAAAAAAATTGATTGAAAAAAATGAAAGTTCAGAATATCTTATAAGAAACGATATCGTATACAAATATGAAAATGACCGAGAACTTCTAATGATCCCTACCGACATGCAAAAGGAAATAATACGCAATATTCATAGCAGAGGTCATTATGCCGTAGTTAAAACCGAAACGCTTCTGAAAGAAAATTATTATATACCCCAATTAAGAAAACAAATTGAGAGCGTCATAGCCAACTGCGTAGAGTGTATACTTTGCAATAAAAAGCAGGGAAAAGGAGAAGGCCTACTAAATCCGATTCCCAAACAAAATATACCCCTCGAGACTTATCACATAGATCACATTGGTCCCATGCCATCTACAAATAAAAATTATAATCATATTTTTACCGTTGTGGATGCATTCACTAAATTTGTTTGGCTGTACCCTGTTAAAACGACTGCCGCTAAAGAAGTCATTGATAGGTTAACCCGACAACATGATATTTTCGGAAATCCGTCGCGGATAGTCACCGATAAAGGTCCGGCTTTCACTTCTGCCGATTTTGAAGAATACTGCAAGGAAGAGAATATAGAACATATTCCAATAACAACAGGGATTCCGAGAGGGAATGGACAAATAGAGCGCATGCACAGAATTCTTATACCAATTTTAGCAAAACTTAGCATAGAAGACCCCACTAAATGGTACAAATTTGTCGCGCCCGTACAACGCATCATAAATAGCACCGTATCGAGAAGTACCAAATTCCCACCTTTCGAACTATTGACAGGAGTAAAAATGCGGCAAAAAACCGACATGCGAATTAAAGAGTTGTTAGATGATGAGGAATTAAATTCATTCGTATCGGAAAGGAATTCTAATAGAGAAGTAGCGAAGCAAAACATATTAAAAATACAGCAGGAAAATGTGAAAACGTACAACAGAAAGCGAAAAAAGGCCAACACATATAAGCTCGGTGATTTGGTGGCCATTCAAAAAACACAGTTTGGGACAGGCACCAAACTAAAGCCTAAGTTTCTTGGCCCTTATGAGATCACCACAGTAAAAAGAAACAATCGTTACAATGTGAGAAAATTTGGAGACCATGAAGGTCCACAGATGACCTCTAGTGCTGCAGATCATATGAAACCGTGGACTACTACAAACTAAAGCAAAGCAACTGTGCTTTGACATAAAATGTGTGTGATTATTATTATTGTTTTTATTAGTATTTAGTATTATTTTTTGTTATTGTTATTATATGTTGTGATGAACGATAGACGAAATTTGTTTTTGGACTAATATAAGTAAATCAAGGACAGAACTGTGTCCAAGAGACAATCAAGAAAAAAAAATTTTGACTTTAATATTATCTTGTGCATTTCATTTATTTTATTTTATTTAGTTTGTTGTGAATATTAGACGCCTGTAAAAGTCATCCGGTACCAGTTTGGTTTAAGAACAGATGATGACTGGGAGGACCCAGCACGGTCAGGTAGGCCGAGTTGTGGGATCCATTCACAAAGCCCTTAGTAACAGCTGCGGCAATGAACTTTCTATTGCTGAGTAAGCATCTAGAGGCTCGTGATGAGAACCCTATCATCGCGACTAACGGTAAAATTGTGATGGTGTAAGTGGTTTTTTTTAGAGAAGAGGACAGATGCTCGCGGAATTCAGCAGAGAACAGACGGTTCTGTAGCTGTCCGCATATTTTACAGCGAAACCCAGGTCAGACGGGCCTGTGGGTAATGGAATAACAGCAAGCTTGGATAGGCAGACGGCCTGTTCATGTACGTTTTTCTTATTTTTGCAAATCCATAAAATTGTACATAATTGTGTTCCAGTCTATATAATTGTGATAACATAACCCAGAACATTAAACTAAGTTTTTTCACCAAAAAAAACGCCTGGGCCAATTTTTTTTACCCTAGACACCACTTCAGAGCAATTCAAACTTTTACTACATATATATATATATATATATATATATATATATATATATATATATATATATATATATATATAAACCTTTATGGAATACTACAAATCAACGTCATGTATATATAGATATATTTTGATAATTTTCATACAATATCCAAGAAGGGGGAGTGATTATAAAATAGCATACCAATTTTAAGTAACTAAAATTGAAATATTGTAATAATACACTATTATTGAGAACCATCGACGAGAGATCGTTTTTCCATTAAAAACTTTTCTAAGCAGGAAACGATGCGACTCGTCCTGAATGCTGTGGAACAAGTGCGAGAATGCAAGCGAGAATGAAACAACAAAAATCTAATTTGTGGAATTAAAATAAAAAATATCTTGGTGCAATTGCATATTTAAATTGTTTGACACTAATGCAAGAAGATAATCTTTCCATATACACTTCGAGTTCATATATAACGAAAAATAGAGTAAAAAAATTTTGAGGATCTCATATTTAAACATAATACTGTCTCAGCATTTGGAAGATTCCGTAATGCTCAGGAAAAGAAGAATAAAACGATGCAAAAGTTACACCAAAAAAGGAAATTAGCTTTTTTCATGAATTGTTTCAAATGAAGTAATAAAACCTAAAGATTATTATAATATATGCCGTTTCGATTCATTTACAAATATAGGTTTTAATGTATTATTATTTCTAAAAATACACTGCAAACGCATGAAGCAGTTTTGCAACATAATAATCAACACTTCTAATTAAATTCGTTTTCGATTGTGTTGCGAATGTGTTGTACGAAATAAAAAGGTTGTGCAAAGAGAGTTGTTAAAAATTACAATAGAAGAAAATGTGTTTTCAAAACATGCTTCAAAACATTCATTTTTAAAATTATGAATTTTAAAGGCACCATGTATAAAATATTTTGAAAGTGTTTTACATGTATTGTTTAATAGTGTACTAAATTATGTGGTGTTTAAAACGTGTTGTTAATTTGGGGACAAAGAATTGTGCAGCAGAACATTACTTTAAGAAACTATTTTCATCAACACTATTTCAACAAAATTAAGAACATTATTTTTAGAACATATTTCTTGAAAGCAATACTTTTGCAATATATTAAGAACACAATCACCATACAAAAAACGCTTCGCAACACATTAATGTTTTAAATAATAACATTATTTTGAATGATTATAGCTAATAACCGTTAACCACTTCTCAAATAAAATTCATAACTCCTCAATTTACAAAACTATATATTAAAAAAAAATGTCTTTTTTTTTTTTACTACAAAAAATATTGAATATTAATTTTTAATATTTATCACGTGACGTACTTGACGAATAGGAAATGTAAAGCATTCAATGAGGGACCTGTGGTCGAAAGTTAAATTATTTAAGTTTAAATAAATCACGCTAAGTGCTATTTCATTTGAATAAGGGGGGAATGGTCATTTAATAAAAAGAATGGAGCTATGAAAAAAGCAAATTTGGAAAGATTTTGAAAACTGGAAAACTGGAAAACTGGAAAAAATGAAAACTGGCGACATAATTTTTGGCAAATTTGGTATTTTCACTAAAATATAACTTCGATTTGATGATTTTATTTCATTTGTAGAAGTAAAAGTTTGTATTTCAGAACCATACATAAATTATAAATTAATTTTACAGTTTGGAAAAAAGGAACAAATAAAAGCTGGAGAATTTCTAAGGAAATTATGTGTTCATTTTATTATGGAAAAATAAGTGTTAATTAATAGTAATGTTAATTGGAAAAGTAAATGTATATTTTTAAATTGAAGCTATCACAAAGTTAAATATCATTACAATGAGTATTTTCCTAGAAGAAAAATCTCCCCCTCCCCCATTCTCTTTTAGAATAATTTGACTAATGCATTTCTTATAAATACTATGTAACTGTCAGACATTTATTTGTGCATATACTGTCTTTATGACTTTGAAATTTAGTGCTGGAAAATTTTGATATATTTGGTGTAAAATTATAATTCTCCAAATATTTGTGTCAAAATTATAATTTTTTGAGTATGTTGCTTGAAATGAGCATTAGAAAAATCCATTTATTTTGGAAGAAAAATTGCACCGCACTTCCATGCGATGATCAAAATATAAAACTAGGAATTAAAAAGAAGATTAGAAAGCAGGCTTGCACACAATTTTTACATATAAATTCTTCACATAGTTAATACATATAAATTATTCCGTTTACAGCATAAATTTAAGATAATAAAACTATATCAGTTTAAGAAGGTATGAGTACTTTATTCGAAATAGTTTATCTGTTTAAAACTTCTATTTAAACATATTTTTGTCTAAAAAATTTCCATTAAAAAGCATCTTGTATCTTAAAAAATTAATTTTTTTTTTCATTTCATCGTAGAAATTGCTGCAAAGAAAGACTACCAGACAAATCCTTTAATCTGAATAAAAGAATTACTTTCTTTTGGATACTTTATTTTTATATTTCCAACTATATTTTGTCAAAAACTTTCTTCTATTGTATAAAATCACAGATAAATTTATATTCGACTTTAACAAAAATTTTACCCTTATATAGAATGCACGCGAATTGTTTAAATAAAATGAATGATAACAATTTTATCATTTTGTTCTTATTTCAATATCGGGGCTTCTTTAAAAGAACTGTGCAACTTTAGGAGGGAAAAAAAGATGAACTGGAAAAGAAAAGAGTTCGCGGATAATCCTTTGCTTTTACTCATGTCTACCACAATAGCGTTTAATAGGATCGTATGCGCAATAAAAATGCTTTGTTTATTTAAAGAAGACTTTCTTTTAAATTAACTTTTTTCTGAAAATGTATTTTGAATCAAAAGATTTCTTGCTTTTTTTTTTTTTTTTTTTTTTTTTTTTTCAAAATAGTTGTACACTGTATCTAGAAATTAGTACAGAAAATAAGGAACATTTTCTTAAAACGAAACTCTCCTTTTGTTGTAGCTATACGAAAAATAGATCTGCCACAAAATTATCGCTACTACAACATTTGTTTTGAATCAAAGTACATTTTTATGAAAACGGACTAAGTTGTTTAGTTTGAAACTAATTCTTTTAATCTTTCATTTTTTAACTCATCTTTTATTTTCTTTACTTAAAAATAAATGTATACTATGTTTTAAAATTTTTGTAAATACACTTAAAATAATTTTTAATGTAGTTTAAACATTTTTCATTTTTTTTTTTATCTGATAGAATTTAATTTTTAACGCCAACTCATGAGAATATGTGTCCCGATATAATTCAGAATAAAATTTTGAAATAAAAAAAAATGTATATGCGTTGTATATTCTTAAAAATATTCTTGCGTCTGCATATAAACGTTTAAGATTGTGTCAGAATGACTAAGCATACGCATAAAATACTGTATAATTACGAAATTTTTAAAAGTATATTTGTAATTTCGAAACATTTCTCGAATATTGAAAAAGAAAAGCATATGATATTAACTTTTAACTAAAAAAGTAAAATAAATAAAATAAAATAGCATTACTCAGGCAATTTTTGTTCTCATAAAACTATTTTTAAAACTGCTTTTATAAATGGCTAAAGGTGTTTAAACAGTTAAAAGTTACAAAAAAAAATAATAATGATTACGAGCGATCTAAAAGTATTGTTTATTCATAGTTCGTACGGGTACCGTTATTTCTCATGCGGAATACCAGCATTTCTTTATAGAAAAATAAATATACTTCAAAAACGCGAAAAGTCGTCTTAGTTAATTAAAGATTTTCTATAAGAAAATACCGGTACAGAAGAATTTTTTGGTCATGAAATTCCAGGATCCGTACGAACCATGTTATTTGTCGTATACCGTTTAATGTTTAAGAAAAGAGATCAGTAATGCATAGGTGCCAACCTGACATCGATTATCCGTAATACATGTGTTAATTTGACCCTGGTTTAATGAGTTTCGAACCAGAATTTCTTCAAAGAAATGAAATTAAGTATGTTCCAGTAACAAATCTGGAGTTAAATAAAAGAAGATTCATGAAATATATTTTCTGGTTTGAAATGACGTTAACCTGGATGAAACTAATCCAGGTTTTACGGGAGATTAGTTGAAAGTTGGCAGCTACGGTAATGGCTATACAAATATAGAAGAAAAATTGCTAAAATGCATTGCAAATTCGTGAAACACTTTTGGAACATTAACTGAATATAATAATTAACACGTCTAACTAAAATCGTTTTCTAATGCATTTTGAATGTGTTGCAAATGTGATGTACTAAATAAAACAATTGTGCAAAAGTGTTGTTAAAAATTACAAGAAGAGAAAATATGTTTTTAAAACATTCATTTTAAAATTGTGTAATTTTAAAGGCACCATGTAGAAAGTGTTTAGAAAGTGTTTTACACGTGCTGATTCATAATGTTCTAAATTGTATGGTGTTTACAATGCGTTGTTCATTTGGTGACAAATTGTGTTGAAGCACAATACGATTGTAAGAACATATTTTCATCAACAGTATTTACAACACTATTTCAACACAATTAACAACACTTTTTTAGAACATATTTCAAGATAGCAAGATTTTTGCAAAATTTTAAGAACACATTTATAGGTAGCAACACTTTTGCAACATTTTAATAAACCATTTCTAGATAGAAACACTTTTGCACATAGGAATACAATCACCAACACAAAAAATGTTTTGCATCTGATATTTTCTAATTCACAACACATTAATGTGTTGTTATTATGGTGAAAAAAGTGTCCTTTAATGAGTTTATTTTTGTGTTTGCCGTGTATATATACTATAGGTTGAGTATTAAAAAAAATGAAAAGTTTTACCGAACGATGCTCGGTCTACGAGGAACTGAAGTGTTATATTATGATGACACTAAAATTTGCGAGACAGGGGCAAACGATGTTCGCAAATCCTTAATGAAACAAATAGATAGGACAGATATTTAAACTCTTTCATATCCGCAGATGATAATTTGCGACACAACTCCAATTTAGCTATCGTATATTAACTTAAGATTAACATGATGAAGATATTAAGATGAAAATAATAACATAAGATCAGATTGATGAAGCTATAAAAGCGTATTTTTCATACAAAAACGCATTGCCCTTACAGGGAACTATACTTTGAAACTCCCAAGAGTTGGTAAGTTTAACTCAGACCGTTAAACTCTTTCAGGGCCAAGGTACTTCTATTTGTAAAATTCTTAAAAGAGTGATGGAAACCAGAATTTATAAACAAATTTATTTGAAAGTGTTCACGTACTTAATAAAAGTAAAATTTTCGTCTCAATATTCTGGCGTCAATGTAGCATTTTGTGAAACTAAAATTATGTGGTCCAAAAATGAACCTCAACCAAAGATTGAAAATTTATGTAGCTCTCGAATCTGTTAATTAGTCTAAAATCTTCTTTGTGTGACCAATTAATCTTAACTTTAGAGCAGTACGAATTCAGTTGTGGGCACCTATAATTATATTTTGGAATGCCACTTGATACTCATTCATGAATATACAATAGAATGAAGACGAACCTTGCCGTACGGCACCGGTTCTAAAACCTATTATCCGATGTTATGCCGCATCGGGAGCCATCATTATTTTATAGATAACTCCAGCTGCTATCATCACTGCCATCATGCCATCATGT
Organism: Maratus speculifer; assembly: GCA_964019185.1. Classification (NCBI taxonomy): domain Eukaryota; kingdom Metazoa; phylum Arthropoda; class Arachnida; order Araneae; family Salticidae; genus Maratus; species Maratus speculifer. The sequence continues at coordinate 66,703,017 of OZ025299.1, read as the reverse complement.
CGGCACGGAAAAGTCAGCTATGTGGAGAATTTGGAAAGTGGGAGAGAGGCTCTGAACCAGTGTTGCCGTATCTAGCGGTCATTTTATTAGAAATACTGAATTCTCATCAGAAATTTTTTATTAAAAATTTTCCTTTGTTTTATTTATGGAATATCATTTATTTTATAAAGCAAAAATAACTATTAAAACTTCCTGGTGATAATTCGAAATGCTTAGCCGGAAACCAGATGCGGCAACACTTCTCTGAACTACAAGATTACCCTTTTCTGATTAGGATAAAAATTGTTACGAAAGTCTTGGGCAAATAAAACGTCCGATCCTGTAATGGCTGGTCAAATGTAAACACTTCTCTCCTTTCGCTCAGCACCATTCTTGGCTATACACTATGTAACTTCAATTGGCTTCTCAAGATCACCTGTCTTCAACATTTTGTCCCTTCATCATCGTGCAAAATCGTACAGTAATCAGTTAGCCACATGTATTGTTACCACAGTTATTGACCTAAGATAAGGGTCATGAAAGAAGTCAACTGAAATTACGAACAATATAATCTAATGTTACGGTCGACCAGGAGTATAAATCACAACTCAATCAATAAATCAGAATAGAGGGAGTAAAAGCATAGAGTAATTTTACCACATTAAGTTATCAATAATGGGTTATATTCAACAGGTCATATTTGAACCCTATTTTCTAAATCATCGAAACACAAATGCTTCCTGAAATTTGATTTAAGTTTTTTACATCCTAGCTATACCACTGAAAAAAATTATGAATAGATCCATTTAATAATTTCATTTCATTTTTATTGCCTACATCAAAATTTCATATTCTAGATTTTTAGTGGTTTATGCATAATGCCGTTTCTTTTTAATGTTATTTATTGGATAATTTAATATAGCCTAGATATTTTTCTCAATAGTATCTAAAGAAAAATATAAATACATCTAAAAATAAAAATAGATTTTTTAATTTCGAGTTAGACCCACTTTATTTTATATTGAAATATTTGTTAAAGGAAATAAAATTAGTTAAAATATGTGCTACACTTTTTAATTATTATTAAAAATTATTTAACAGAATGTGATATGCAAAGAAACCTGCTTCTACGGAATTCAACGCACAGGAAAAAATTGCCTTTAAACGCCTACTTTTTGTGATACTTGACCTGGCATCACTCATTGACACATAGTTCGGTTTCATTTAATTCTGTTCATCCTGATGAAATTTGTCTACATATCTTAATAAAGTGTTTTCATCAATGTTTTGTTCGTTTGCGCAGGCATAAATACTTAACATTTTCTACGGTACTGCTTTCATACTGTCTAATAATTTCTATTCTTTCAATTTGCCTATTATGGATACTATTTAAATGAATTAAACGGTCCTATCATCTTTCCAATGTATATTTCATTAATTTTATTTTTACTTGCTTCTACAGCAATATTTTACATCTTCCTTTAATCGATTTTAAACGTTTCCATGTCTATCACTCCACTTTACTGTAGCTTTACAGAATTAATTTACCTTATTTTAGAAATATAACCGTTAACCCTTCATTATGTGTAGTGTATAGAATCAAGAGTTATGCGCAGGACATTGTATCCATTTTCATGAAATGTCCGAAAAGACCAGATTATTTAGGTTTAGAGTTTAATATGTGGAGATTTTTAAACCTAGACGAGACGATTATTTACGTCTAGGGGGGAAAATATGGAGATTTGTAAACCTATATTAAAGGCCAATTCCATATCAGGTTGTGAGACAGTATTTCTAAATATTACTGCAGTTTAAACAATGTTATTTTTATCTTCAAATTAAAACAAATATGCTACTATAAAAATCTGCACTGGAAAAAAAAACTGTGTTACCTTACACCAAAAATGGTGGCATTAAAAGTTGGCATTAAGTTGCCATTAAAAGTAGTGTAAAAAGACACCACCAATAAATTGGTGTAATTAATTACCAGCAACCGACAGATGTCAAGAAACACCACTTTGGTTTTTTAGTTGCCTAGTTGCCACCATTTTTGGTGTAGAGTCACTTATTTAGTGTACTTTAACAGCAAGATAAAAAAGAATTTAAAGAATACATTTTAAATGTAATACAGCCATAGTTTGAAGTAAATAGTTTCAGGCAAAGAGACTGCTAAGCTTCCTTTTAATTTTATACAATTAGACAATTTATTATAGTGTACATTTTAAACATATTACTAGTTGGTAAACAACGAAATTTCATACATATTTATACTTTAACAGAAAAATTAACAATGATTTAAGGATTGCATTTTTAAATTTCATGCAGTCATACTTTAAAATGAATAGTTTCTCTCAAAGAGGCTGCTAAACTTTCTTTTAATTGAGACAATTTAATATAACGTACATTTTAAAACATATTACTTGGTAAACAATGGAATTTCCTATATTTACATGATTAAAAATATATGTTTTTCATAGGTCCAGTATTGTGTGTATGTGCGGGTGACAGGGGGGGGGGGGGAGAATGAAGCTGTAGCACCTCTAAATTTTAGTACAGTCTCATTTATTATGCATGTTTAGCAATTAAATTAAATCTTTTTAGGTGCATCTGCAGGGTTCGCACAGCTCTACCACTAAATTCTTACAGCATTTTCAATGTATTTCACTGCAGAAAAATATTGCGAAAATAGCGAATCGAGGTAGTGGTTGCGAATTCTGTTTCTTAAAAATTAAATATACATTTTCTTATCATTGATAGTGGTGCCAGAGTCCTTACAAAATATAAGGAGTGTGCGAACCATGATCTGACAGATAATTGCTTACTGAACATACCTATCAACCCCATCGATATGCTGAATTTTCCTCCTAAATGTAATCAAATAAGCGCTCATGATCATTTTAATCATGTTTTGCCAATTTAAAAAAAAAAAATAATAATAAGAGTATAACAATTTCTTTAACTCCTTTATTATTAACATCTAAAAAAAAAAAAAAAAAAAAGAAAAAAGAAATATGAAATTTTTAAGCTAGAAACGTCCAAAAGCGTATTTTTGGAGAAAATATTTTTTTGTTAGAGAACGGGTAAATGCCATGGTCAAACCTTTTAAAGTAATTTTGTAACAAAAATCGTAATTACTCGCAACTATCGGTATAAATTCAATTCAAAATTTCTAGCTTGGTTAACGAAATAACAAATATAAGCTACATATGATATTAAATTACATGAGAATTATACAATTTAATGTATAGCATAAAATGCTTAACTATGCAAGCTAACAAATAAACAAAGCTGTATAAAAAAAGTTGATTAAAATTGTTATACAAAAGGCATCCCTCACGTTAAATTCGGCCATATCACCATTGTTCTTAAAATGGCAGTTCACTGTTAAAAGCATGATCTAATTTTCAAAAGCACATGCAAACATCATTTAATCTTGCTTCTTAAATCTATAAAGAATAATAATAATATTCCTTACCTTATGTTTGCTCGTTTAACTGCAATTAGAAAGTTAGGAAGGAGGATAAAATGCGAAAGTAAAATAGCGCGTCGTCTGCAGACATACCGATTCGAAATCAAAACAGAAAGAGGATTTCTTACACTGAATTTGGTATCTCATTTAAAAAATTGCGATTAAAGAATAAAACACCACAATTATTCTTACATTTTTTACGGATCTACCACCAAAATAGTATAGATTTAAACTTTATTTAGCATTTCATAACCCAAATTTAAGTGCAATAATTCTCCCTTGTTTTTACAGTGTAGAAGGTTTTGTTACTTTTAATGCATAGTTTTTATTCTAACTACTTTTAAATTAATAAAAAATGACAGTTAGGTAAGTATCACGGGCTTTGTCCATTTTCCATGGAATAGTTTAAATGTTTTCAAATTTAATTTAAAATATTTAAAAAATGCAAAAAAAAATTAAATTAAATAGTTTCTTTTAATTTTAATTTTACAGAAGAATTTCTTTGAAATTGAATTGAAAGATTTGAAATTCCAAGCTTCATAATGTATAGCTTAAGCTTTAAGATTAAGATGAAAATAACCGCGCATAGACAACAAAATGAGAATGATTTTTGAGAGATATAAATTTATACGTTACAATGGTTGCAACAGAGAATAATTCAGTTTAGGTCGATGTGATTCCGTCAGCTTAGTTTGTGAATCTCTATATGTATTACTGTCTATTGGATCTTATTGATGAGAAGCAATGCATGTTACGAATAAGGGTATAGTTTAAGCAGCTTACGCGCTTTACAAAAAAAGTAAGTAAAGTTTGTTATGGTTAGATTTTAATGATTACTGATCAAAACCCCTCTATATATTCATGATATTTGATTACGGCGAAGAAACGATCAAAAATGCAAGTTTCAGTGAGTATCTAAACATTATTAAAGGTAACTTCATACTGTTCCAGAAACACGATCACACATGTAACTATAAAGAAACAAGGGCGAAAATTCATGCATCCAGCATAGATTATTAAATGCATACTAAAAATAACATAATATTATTAGGATTTTTTTTTTTATCAGACAATGAAAGGAAATATCTAATTAAGCAATTAATATACCCTTAACTACGCAAAAATCCAATGTCAGCAGTTGCCGTCCATATGCTATATTGTGTACGAATTGTTTTGTGCAGAAAGGCATATGATCTATAGATGTATCTATAGATGTGTCTATAGATATATCTATAGATGTATCTATATTATAGATCTATAGACCTGTATATGATCTTATTTGCAGTGTCATGTTTAGTGTATTATATCGTGTGCATAAATAGATACACACGATATAATACACTGAACATGACACTGCAAATTCTCAAATACAATAAAAAGCACATTTGAGAACACTTTGTCACCAAATTAACAATACGTTAAGGGGGCCCGGGATACATTTTAAAATAATTTTTATTTATTGACTTAAAATTTTGAATTTTTTATGATGATTAATCATATTATTCGTAAACAAAATCACATGATAACACTATTTTTTTAATGTAATTTAAAATTTATCAAGAAAATGGGGTAATTTAAAATCGCTGTAGCTCAAAGTATTATTTGTAGAATTTCATTTTTTTTTCTTTTTGACATTTAAATAAACAGAAATATCTGAATTTTAATTTTAATTCAGCATTTTAAAAAATGATTAAAGAGTTAAAAATATTCAAAATGGAAAAAAAAATGGATGTAAATTTTATTACAAATATCGCATTTTCAAAAGTAAATATTTTTTTCAAATTTGCTGAATCAAAATTAAAGTAAAACAATAAGAAAAGACACGTTCTAAGTTTGGAGTATTTAACTTTAACAGTTCTTGAGTTATAACAAATTAAAGCTAAGAAACTGTGATAAAACACATCGTGAACAAGAATGCATTTTTACAAAAAGTCATTTCATGACAACCATTGCTTGAAAGATAGATTTTGAAAACAAACAAAATAATAATAATAATAATAATAATAATAATAATAATTCTCTTCCAATTAAGATAGAAACGTGATTTAAACGTCTTTTTAAGCATAAGAATTTTTTAATGCAATAAGATTTTTTAAAGAAAATTTGAAGATTTTTGTGTCTTAGAACCTTATTGCATAGGCTTAATTTTAATTACTTTTTGATTTCGAATACTTTTTTTTTCGAGATCGAAAGTGTTCTTGTAGAGGGTGTGCGTGTGTGAGGGGGGACGGGATATTTAAATTAAAAAAAAAGTAACGTACAACATTTATTTCAGATAGCCTTGACAAAAATATGACTTAATGATATTAAAATGCAAAATAGCACAGAAAATTTGCACAGAAAGCTTCCATGGATTTTACATTAGCTTGCGAATATTATCACCTGACAAGTAATAGTTCGTAATGAATATTACAGTAATTTATAACGAAAAATTTTACTTAGACTTTAAAATTTCTTTGTCAAACAAATTTATAACAATAAATTTGCTGAAGTATCGGCATTAAGCAGCTATTCATTTTGGATTGAACGAAACGAGATGTCACTAATGATAAGAATCAGTCAACTTGAAGAGACTGAAGCCTTGCAATTAGCGTCTTGCATGAATTATTAGGGAGTTTATTAAAAATAAATCAATGTGACTTCCAAAGTAGTTGTTAAATAATATGTTGACCATTTCATAAACCACCGAATGGCATCATAAATTCTTATCATACATCCAAGAAACATTATTAACCCTTTGCATAACAAATTATTTTCCAAGTTTTTTAATAGTAACTGTATAGTATGTTAAGTATGTTTAAAAATCATATTGCAAGAAAATAAACGTCGCAAATTCTGTGTATCCGATATCAGCTTTGGCTCGACGCTGTAAAAAAATCTGTGATTTTACAAAGATAAAAAAAAAAAAAAAAGGAAAAGGAAAAGGAAAAGGAAAAACACTGTTAGCCAGGACTCCAGTAAAAAACTGTTTAATTTATGGTTTAATTTAAATTGTTTAATTTATTACTGTTTAAATTATTATTACGTTATAATTACGGATTACGTCTTTGAAAATAAACAGCCTTTAACTGATGCCTGGCTGGCAGTTTTTCTGTAAAATTAACCGATTTTTTTTCAGTGATACAAACCTTTTTATACTGTAAAACAAATATCCGTTAACATAAAAAAAAATTTTACGTAAAATTTTACGGAATAGTTTCATTTTTTCGAGAAAACAGCACAGTTTCAGTAATTCACATTTTGTGATTACAAATCCGTATAAATTCAGTAAGTTTTCTGTCAATTTCCCAGATTATTTCTATATTGCTTTCAAAACAGCACAAGTTCCGTAAATGATGTTTAGAAATAGTTGTTCTGTTTGGAAAACGAAGTAATTAATTGATGTAATACTTGTCTTTCAGTAATATTGTTTTCAACGAAATTCTTATAAATTAGCTAAATATGGTTCTTTGTTGAATTCATTCGAATTATTCTCTAATATTTAGTAAACAGTTTTGATGTTAAATTGGTATTTTAACCGATAAATGTCATGGTGCCATCTACAACAGGAATAGAAAAATATTATAGCGAGTTGTTTATAAAACAAATCGCTATAATATTTTTCTCTATTTCTTTCTGTTTTAGTAATAAAAATACAACAATTTGTTACAATATTAACAAAATAATAAAAATAAATAAAATTTTATTAAATATTTTTTTGTTTGAGATAATTGAAAAAGAAGGTTAGTTTATTTTTCTTTATGATTTTAAAATAATATTTAACTTGTTTATAGAATACTTTAAAAAAAGTGTGTAGGATATTTCAAATGGAAAAAACTATTAATTTTAATTTTAATATATATATTTTTAATCTATTCACTTTAAGAAATTCCCACATAAATTTTAAAACATATCTGAAATATATAAACGAAATTATTATAATACTGACGATTAACTAAGTTATAAAAAGTAATAAAGGAAATTTATTTTAATAACTCGCAGTAATTAACTTTATTGAGTTTATAGTAGATCTTCATACAAATAATTTGTTAATATACATACATTTTATTTAAAAAAAATATGTTAGTATCCTTTGAAAAATAAGTAAATAAATGTGAATAATATTAAAATAAAATTTTAAAACCCTTTCAAAGAAAGAAGGAAACAAAACTCTTAATACCTTCTTTCATGCATGTAATACTTTAAAGGATAAAATTTATTATGTATAAAGCTGACATTAAAAAGCTAAATAATCGAAATTATAGAAAGAAAATTTGTAAAGCATTTAGAACTGTACACTCAGTAGAAAAATGTTATCTCTACAAAAATAAAGGTTGTGTTTAACATCACGCCTTTGCTTTATAAAATGCATCCGAAAGAAGTAAATATATTTGAAAGCATGATATATGTAACCCTAGTGTAAAGGTATTACACTACAACCTTACCATAAGACAGTTTCCTGATTCGATCATATGGAGGGAAAGTGACATTTCTTCACTGTTATTTGAATTAAATGTACGTATTCCATGCCTGATGTTAACGTATTCTTGTTAAGTAAAGAATGAACATTATAAAGATGTCATTTCGTCCTTGAAAAATTATTTTTTGTTTTTCAAGCGAAAATTTTTATATAAGGCTATTTCTATGCGAACTTGTTTGTCTGTTACGTACTACGATTTTTGTCTACCAGTATTTGATGTCGGAAAAATGTGACTTATTTTGTTGAATATATCTCATCAATTGATTAAAACGAAGCAAACTTTAAGAAAATATCGGTGGCCAACAATCCTAGCAATTTTTAGCTGCGTAACAGACAAAAAAATTCGCATGGAATTACCCATAAGGAAATATTTTGTAAAAAAACGGAAATAATCCAGGAATTTAAGGAAAGTTTTTCCGTTAAAATACGGAAATAAAACTGGCGTCTAGATTTCCAGTGCAATTTCCGTATTTTAACGGAAAATTATTCTACTATGTGTGTATTAGTTTGTGCATTTAAGGGAACATCTCGTTGAAACTTGTCGATCGCGAAATATTATGTTAATCCGCGAGCAAAATTATATACGTGATTGCTTGTAACTTTTCATAATTAAAAAATAAGGTTTTTATCACCAGCTGCCAACGATGCACGTTTTCAAGAAATGTCTCCATAAATATAAAATATCTAGAAAATCCTTATAATCATTGAAATTTCCACTTGATGGAAATTTATCAGATTCTTAAAATACTTAAAAACTAAGGCGGCAGTTTTTAAAAAACGCACCTTGTCATCTGACATTTGCTTTCTGGGGAAGCACAGTATTTCGATAATTACAAGGTGATGCAGGATGAATATCACAAAATAAATTAACAATCCCCTTTATGTTGTTCCATACTTTTTGCATGACCCTATACATTACGTAATGAATAATCATATGTATTTAAATTTTCCTTTAGATTAACATCAAATTTTGCGATCGAGCAGTTTCCTTGTTTTTTACTTAAATAAGCACAAATTTAAACTGACATTTTTAAAATGTCTGTGAGTCAAGTAAGTTTCTGAGATAAAAATCGTTGCAGAGCTATGTAGAAATAGATTCAATATCGTGGTCCATTGGCATTCGGCTTTAAAAAACTAATAACATATTGAGGTAAGGGCCACCAAATGACTCTCTATAAATATTCAGAATAAGTCTACAGATAAATCTGACTTATAATAAGTAGACGTAAACTACGAAAATGTTTTTTCTATTAACCGCATCATTGTGAGTCGGATATATCATACAATCTACTTGCAGCATCTAGCAAGGAATTAAACTAAAATATAAGATGTCCATGTCCAGTTAAACGAAAATAAAAACACGCGCAATTCTTTTTCTGTTGGAGAATTTTGGGCGCACAAATTATCGATCGCCGATCGTGTCTAATGGTGTTAGGAAATACCCAGTTTCTTGATGAATTGGTAAAATGAATGAATTGGTGAATGAAGAGATGAATTGGTGAAATACTTCAAGAGAGATTATAATATGGAAGGCCAAAATGACCTTATGCAAGATTTTAAGCTCCTTTGTGATATTATATTGCGAGGTTTTTTTTAACTCATATTTCAGTTTCAGCGAGGGTGTATAACATGGAAGTTTTATTTGAGGGGGGGGGGATTTACAATATTAGACTATTAATAAGCAGAAAAATCCTGATTAACCGGAGTTGCCTATTTGAATGATTTACCAAGAAATATTTCCCAGAGGCACGTCCAAATTCAACACTATATAACTTGGGAAGTCGATTTTGACCATTTCGTGAATGTAGAACTCTTTTTTCGGTGTAAAAGTGTACAATCCAACAGGAACCGGAGCATTTCTGGCTTGAATGTTTTTATTTGATTCAGATTTTTCCTAATAATTGCAGATCACGATCAGTTTAACCCTTTGGTGCAAGATATAAGCAGAGAACTACAAAATCAAATAAACAAATTATAAAAACTATTATGATATACTTAAAAAATAATTTATGCCCAGTGTTTATTGTACTATTTTATCAATAAGACACGACATTACATAAAACTACATGTTAAAATGTATTCGAAATAATATCAACTGGAAAAAAAATTATTTTACACAACAGCATGTTAATATTTTAAAGTTTCAATAAGAAAATAAATAAAATCGACTTTAAAGAATTGAAAATATTTTAAGAATGCAAATAGAAATCCTCAACACGTTTTACAGATAAAATGTATATTCTAAAGAAAAAATTCATATATGTTTCTGTGAAGGATTAAACTCAAGTTTTAAAATTTTCAAAGTTAAATAACTAAAATGGAAATTAAGAGTGCACGGGCGTAAAGATTACACAGAAATGCCTTTAATAACAATGCTAATGAAAAGTTATATGATAGAGCATTTTATGAATGATGTTGAATAGAAATTTAATATCGAAACCGAAACTAAAAATTACCATTGATTTTTTGCTTTTTTCAGATTTAAAAGGAGTTCTGTTTAACTTTATTTAAAATAAAGAAAACATTTTCAAAAGATTTGTATGTTGATTTGGTATTCAAAACTATGAAAAATGTTTAGTTTTTGTTTTTATTTTTTCAGTTTCATTTTCGTTCGTCCTTTTTAACCTTCCGTCTACCAGACGGGTCCATTGGACCCGACAGCAATATTTAATGTAGATAAATGGGTGTTTTGTCTGGTAGACGGAAGGTTAAGTAAATTATAAATGGTTTACATATTAAAGAATCCTAAATTGAACAATACGTCCCGCCATGCTTTGTAAAAATTGCGAAAAAAACTGAACTCCGTATATTTTAGAGATTGTTATTGTTATTTTGCCTCGCACGTGAAGCGAAAATTTCTCTGTTTCAAACTGAAAAGAGGGTCGATTTCTTTGGTCCCTCACAAAGTTTGAAGTTTCGAGCGCGCGCCTGTTTTTGCATCTGCTGTGCATTCAAAAGGGGGGTCGAATCGATTCTGGAAAACACTATTGGCTACGCGCGTCGGGGGGAGGTAGTAAAGACGCATTTCCATTGGGCAGAGCTTCTCCGCGGGCGGTGCTTACGTGCGTTGCGGGGCGGGAGAGCAGCAGATCGGCGGTCCGTTCCTGTTCTCTTGTTAGCACTAGCAAACGCGTTGCCTCGGCGAGCGGTGTCCTAGCTATCCGCCGTCGCCTTCCAAAAGAATTGTTCGCACTGGCCGTAAAGCTGTGGCCGAATTTCGAAGACGTTCCAAGCCGGGGGGGCAGCGGGGACAATTTTGGCCCCGCGCTCACCGGCTTCCTCTCCTACCGCTCGGCCGGCCACCAGCTGTGTGGGAGTCCGCCGACCTCGGTGGCCGCCTTTCAGCCGTCCGGCTCCTCTTGCGCCCCTTTCGCCGCTGCGAGCCAGGGCGCCCCGGCTGCCGGCATGGCTTCCTACCTCAAGTCGTCGCCTTACTCCGTCAACGGCATTGGTCTGCCATCACCCGGCGTCGATCTTCTACACCCAACAGTCGGATACCCCGGTAAGCCCTCAAAAAAGTTTCTAACTTGTGTATAAGTTATGACATGCTAACGCCATTTTTTATGTCAAATGTAGTTAAATGTTAACTGTCGCAATTATATTAAATGTTTCTGGCGTTCTTAATTTTGACGTCAATATCACGTTTGTCCATAATACCAATATAGGCACCAAAAGTAGGATACTTCTCAAAGTCCTTAAAAGTTTCATAAAATGTTTTTATGTAACAGTTTTGACATGCTCATGTAATTTTCTATCAGATCGATTGTAGTTGAAAGTTAATTTATTGTATATTTGAATGTAATAATGAATCTGATGTTTTCTATGCTGACGAAAATCTGACTTTTGTCCGTAATATTAATGTAGGCACCAACTGTTGAATAACCTGATAAGCACACAAAATCAACATAAACAAGTTTCTAAGTTCAATATTAAAATTAGACATTCTGGCGTAATTTTCAAACAGTTCATTAACATGTCAGAATAGGAGAAAAAGTGTGTGGACGCTTTAGTTATGAATAAAAATTGTCACCTTATTTAATCGCAGAATTCTATGATTAAATAAAAAGAAATCTGTTCATAAATAAGGATATCCATAACTTTTTTCCCTTGGCTTGGCGCGTCACTGTTTCAGAGCAATTGCATTTGAAAGTTAACTTGATGTAAATATATTTAATGCAATAATGTTTCTGATGTTATCAATATTCACATAAATATCATGCTTATCACTAATAATAATACGTACGCTCATACCTGTAAAAAAAATCCCTTGTGAAAATTGCATTTCTAATACCCTTTTCGTTTGCGGATCTTTTTTAGTTATTCAAAATCATAATTGCACATGTTTTTTGTGTGCAGTGGCACGTGATGTACAGCTGTAACAGCTTTACAAACAACCATATCTAATGTTTTAAACATTGCATAATTCTGCCCAAAATGATCCATGCTGTTTGTTTACATTGTAGTGCAAGTAACTTATGTTAAGATGTTCATTTATTAAAAATAATCTTATTTACTGATATTTCCATAAATATATTTGAATGATGGTATTGCAATGTTCTTATTCATTAAACAAATAGTGGAATATAAAAACCTAGCAGCATTTTTTTTCCAAGATGTATTTTTGTTTGTCATAAACTTAAAAGTGATTAGTGTGTAACAGACCCTTTAAATGCGTTTAGCACGATTCCCACGAAATCTGTACATTGCGAAACAATACAATACATTTCGTATTCTTTTCTTTTAGATATATTATTACATATCTATGACGCAGTACCTTTATTTGTTTACCGATTTTTATTTTTTAATGATTGAGCGTTAAAATTTATTTTGTGTATTACATAACTGCATCATGCTGGAAATTTTTTTTGGTAAAAAATTCTAGAAGCAATACGCTATTAAAATTCTAATCATCATGTTTATGTGGTAGTGAACATGCTGACAGTGAAAAAGTGTGAAACCTTCCTAAATGTAAAATTGCTTTCTTTCTCCTTGGACACTCTGCGTTTATCTAACAGTATTTCATTTTGTAATGAACTCAGCCCTATATATGAAAACATATAACATTATCAAAATTTTACAATGTACATGGAAAATAAATTTAAAGAAGAATTCAGTAAGAGATTAATACTCTCTTTTTTATTGTGGTTTTATATGTCCAGCACCACATTTATTGTTGAACAATGTGTGTTCGATGTTGTTTAAAGATACAATTCGCTTATCATGATAAATAACACACTCACATGCAAACAGTTGCTACAACTTATTTTAAAAGTTTTAAAAGTTAATATTGCTGCCTCATTTTTCTGTACAACCCAGAATTCCTGAGAAAGGCTGTATCAAAGATAATTTATCTTTTAATTAAATACTGCCAGTGAAAACAGATTTCAAATATAATCAAAAAATGATGAACATGATGATAACTATGACAGATAAATAAATAAATAAAAATGAATAAATAACTCTATGAATCTATAAATGAAAGATGGTGTCTTAATGTTTATTTATAACTAAATTAATGACATAAAGTTATCCATTGTTTGTATATTAAACCACATGTTTCGAATCATACGTAAGTCTCTTTTTTACAATAAACTGTTGAAACGGTTGAGAGTCCATTAAAAAATTCTGATTGTGTATTCGTCCCCTGATCCCATATGTGGGACTAAAGAATGCGCCGGATTAGAATGTAATAAAGCCGATTAAGCAGAGAGTGCTTTGCTGGGAATTATGCTGCAAATACCAAAGCGAATTAGAGTAAATAGACCCCTCCTCCTTTTTTGACCTCCGATATAAAATCGATCTTAAATATTTCTTCAGAACCGATGGTGGAAATAGTATGTCACATATTATTGATGTATTTTAAGATACTTAAAATATTTTCCGTATATTTGGTCAAATTGACAGCTATGATTATCTGCCTTAAGCGTATTATTAAATATATATTTTCTAAGAAATAATTTTGAGAATACTTAAAGATTTATGTTTCAAGTTATAAACTAATGGATATTTGAGTTTCCGAAAAATTTTTCTTTCAAATCGATCTTAAATATTTTTTCAGAATTGAAGATAGAACCAGACAGATCCATATTATTAATCGCGTATGTATTAAAAGATATTTAAAATATTTTCCGTGAACTTAGTAAATTTGACAAAAGCGATTATCTTCCTTAAGTGTATTATTGCGTAGCAATATACTTTTTAAGAAATAGTTTTGAGAATACTTAACCCTTTAAGCACCAAATGATGAACTAACAGACATTTTAGCTTCCAAAGCATGCAAATAATTAGAAAATTTGTGCAACCATTAAATACACTTTAGAAGGATTTAATGTTTGAAAGTATATAAATTATATCGTAATTTATAAAGAGCTTTGTAAGATATTTATAACTCTATCTTAAATCATTTCTCTAAAGTTTGTAGTGCTTTTTTAGAGTTAGAAAACATTCAAATGTATTAAATAGCCTTTCATTATAAATGTAGAAAAGTTTATTTTGTATCGTTTAACACCAATATTAGAAAAGAAGAAGAAAAAAATCCTTTTTTGGAACATAATAAAAGGAAGTGTATAACTCGTCCTAAATTATATTTATATTAACAAACATTATAAAAGGTATTTGCTGTTGTTGTTTGGTTTTGTTTAAATGGTACTTAAAATTACCATCGGGGCATATTTTGCAACAATAGAAAACGATTTGGAATAAGCTTTGCACTACAGATTGAGGCATAAAACTAAAATAACTTGTGCCTAAAAATTTATCTAACATGGATTTTCATGGACACAGTACTACACTTCTGCTTAAATTTACCAAGAAAACAACTTGTCATTTTTTTGATAAATTTCACATCGTTGTGTCGATTTTTTTAAATCATTCATTAAATTTGGTAAGTCAAAAAAACATTTTATTATTTATTTATTTATTTATATATTTTTACTACATTTTATAATTTATTTATTTATTATTTTAATATTAAAGAAGATAGTATTTCATTTATTATACATATTGCATATTGCATTTTACAGTTATAGCTACAACGTTACTACTGTACAAATAACAGAAGTAAATTTTCCATTTATCAATTTTGGGTGAAAAAAATCCGGGCTAGGATGGAAAATTTACATCTGGCATAATTAATTTGCCGATTGAATAATCGTGTTTAAAATTATTCTAATACTGTACATATCTTAAATAACACTTTTAAGTAATATTTTATTTGTTCGCACATTTTGAAAAAAATATATATATAAAGCACTTATTAATGTACCTTTAACAGAACAAACATGAAATTGTTTCTAAGCATGTTAATGTTTTTTTTATATAAAAATTAATAAAAAATATTTTTATTCAAAATAAATTAATTAATAAAAAAGGTTAAAATTTATATCATAATATCTTTATTAAATTAGGCACTTGAAAAATATAAATTTCAAAATTTTAGCAGTTGTTTTGCTAGTTATGAAAATTAAAATATATATCTTATCAAAAATAATATATTTTTTCATATAATTATAAGCATACATTTTTTATATAACTTAATTGACACACATGTACATGTATATTTTTTTATGAGTATTTTCATTTCATTTTAATTTTTTTCCAGTGGTGCGATTTATTTTAAACGAAAATGCAAGAAATTTAGTTTTTAATCCTAAAAAAAAAACCAAAATGTTAAATTTTAAAATACAGTAACAGCAAAGAGCTGTTTATTTATAAAATATGTGAATGAATAATGCCTAGAAACATTCCATTTCAATTGACGCATGCGCATTTGATTTATGTTCCAACGCGCATCTTCTTCTTAAACTTATGATAATGACGAATTTCTTAGTAAATCCACGCAAATGAATAATGCTAAAACCTTAATAATAAATACGCTTAATAAGTAATGAATAATCTTTAAAAACATAATTTAAACATTTAATAACGAAAATTTGATAAATATGCCGCTTGATACATAACAGTTCTTTAATAAATGATTGAAAAATAACTCTTTTAAACTTGTAACGTGAATAAATGCTTGTTTTTGATAAGTATAAGCACGAATATTTTATCTACATTTGAGTGAATATCAATAAATTGGTGTTAAACTAAGCGTGTTTTTTTTTTTTTTTTTTTTTTTTTTTTTTTTTTTTTTATAAGAAAAAGAAAGAGCGATAGGTAATTGTAAAAAGTTTCAGGACTTATTAAATGAAAGAAGACTTTTTCGAAGTTTATGATTGAGCAAACAAAAAATCATGCCGAAAAGAATGTTTGTTTCGCAAAATATTTCATTTAAAATATTTTATATTAGACCACCAAAATTTTACTTTTTAAAAATAAAATTTAAGACTTTGAAAAGTAATGATACAGTGAAAATGTACGCAGGTATTAGTAATTTGTAGCGTAATATATTTTTCATTCGGTATAATAATAATAAACACGAAGAATAAAATAATGAACACAAATAAATATAAATGGGGAACTTACTTAAAAAAGGATTCATAAGTTTGAAAAACGGAGATATTTTAATTACTTCAAAGTGTGCAACATAATGTAGATCTGTCAAAATGGGGACATAAATAATAGTTGTCATACATAGAAATAAAATTGTAATACAAATAATAAGGAAATATATTGAACAAATTTATTTGTGTTTGTGGATTGTTTGATTTCTATATGAACATTATTTATTTTTTATTCTGTAAAACATTTGTTATAGATCTAAAGGTCAATATTATCTGATAATATTAATCTGATTTGATAAATCTCATGTTTAAAAATTTAATGTGATACAGGGATACTAGCTATTTACACTTAACTTGACATAGACTCTAAAACGCATGGATTTCTCGATTATAATTGATATTTAAATCAAACAGCCGTAGGTATTACGAAGAAAGCGTTCAGGCATTCTTTCTCGCAGCTGCCAAATTTTACGCTTTTCTTTTCTTTTTTTTATCGCTAAAATTATATCGACGGTTTTAGCTATTAGTTGAAACAAAAGTTACATTTTAATGGTAGAGAAAAGGATAAAAGTTGGTAGGTTTGCTTTTTGATCGGTTTAAAAAGCACTCAGAAAATTACGTATGACTTGCATTGATAAACTCTTTATATTTGTTATTCAATTTCAATATTAAAAAGAAACTTAAACTTACTTGTTTTTCCTGTGTTTGTAGAATCTTACTTTCGTTCAAAAAGTGCCGGACGTAACTTATTGTATTCCACATTTACTTATCACAATTCTACATTTATACATTTAAAATTAAAATAAATTTATTTAAATATACAGTCAAACCTCGATTTAACGAATTGATTGGGACCCACAAATCCGTTCGTTAAATCGAAGCAATTCGTTAAATCGAATATCAATTTTTGTAAAGAGTATGGTATAAATATATCAATACAAAATATCCATAGATATACAGATTAAAAAAAAAAGAATGATAATTGCGAGCTTAAAAATTATAAGTTAGGAGATCAACTTTTAAATTATCGAAATTCCTTAGTGTTATTTGCTTTTGAAATTCAATACATCATGCATGATACTTATTAGCACTTTGGAAAGAAATCCTTGATAGTGCTTTGTTTCGACTTTATAAAGTTCTTTGTCGATATTTTCTAACTCCGTAAGAACAACACCATTAACCTCGTGAGACAAAAAATAATTTTTTAAAGTATTCAAGCTGCAAATTGATTCTTGGAAATCACCTTTCATAATTGAATTTCCGTTTATTCATCATCTTGACTACTTTTAGAATTTTCATTCTCTTTTTGTGCAATATCGCAGGTACTCAGCTCTACATATTTGTCTGCATCTTTGTCATGTTTCTAGTTGAAAAAGGGAAAAGACTGTCTTTTGAATCCACCCAGAAATGAGAAAAAAAAAATTAACATTTGGATTTAGATGTGAAAGATTCAAAATTTTATGTGCAAAAAATTCAAAATTTTAATTTTATCTGCGAATGCGAATTTTTTTTCAGCGATTGTTGTTCGTTAAATCAAAGCTAAAAATTTGTTAAATCAGAGCATTTTAGCATCCTTTTTGTCGGAACAGAAAAAATATTCGTAAAATCGGAGAATTCGATAAATCAAAGTACGTTAAATCGAGGCTCGACTGTATTTATTATTTAGTTGTTGAAAATTGAGCAATTTTCTGGCAAAAAAGATGATTTATAATTTTTTTTTTTTAAACAGCAAAAATAGTACTATTTTACTTCAATGCGTGCAATAAGCTGATATGCATCACACAAAATATTTGCATACATAACACTTGTCAAATTTGGAAATAAAATTTTAACACAAAAGATGCGGAGCAAAATTATTTGTATTTGTTAATTACTGTGATTATCCCTCAATTTAATTTTTTTTTTTATAAATGAACGGTCAACTCTCCCTTCAAATATTTTAATCTGATTTGATAAATGTCATGCTTATAAACTTAATATAATATTTAATTATTTAATAATTCGATAAAAAATCTTTTAATTATTTAATAACTGAACGATAAACTTTTAATTATTTAATAATTGATTATTAATTTATTAATTTCATTAGAAAAACAATTAAATGCTAATAATTATTACCTTAAAATACATCAGTTTTATATGTCTCTTCTGAGTTATAGTATAGGTTTATTTTGTTTTAGATTTTATTTATTTTTTAATATTTTATCTATATTTATTTTATTTTCCTCCTTCAATTTTATTATATTTTTCATTGAAAAATTGCGCACAATAAACATATACCCATGTTATTTTTTTTTTATTATTAGAAATGCCGGCTTTTTCCCGAAGAAATTAAAACAGGTTGACCGAACAATGACTTTTGGAATTAGTGCCAATTTCCTGTACGCGATGAATATCTATCAAAACATTGTTTTCGTTTCAGTGTTACTTAAAAAAGGAGTTCTTTGTTAAATAGAGGTATAAAGTTACTGTAAAAATACTAAAATTAAACAGAGTTAACGTTTGACATTGAAAACAATAACAATTTAAATGCTTGCATGCGTTGCGATGGTATTAATAGGCGTTAAATATTTTTTAGATATGAAAAAGTTTTAAGTAAAGACTTACATTCTTTACTACTATTTTTATAGAGTTACGAGCAATATTTCTGAATAAAAATCTTCGCTTTATTTAATCGCAGAATTTATATTAATTAACTGTGATTAAATAAGGTGAAATTTACAATGCATAGATTCTGACACACGATCTTCAAAAGTAACAGACCACAACACACACCAGGGTTATAATTAGTAACAAACTTTAGGAAAACGCTATTTTGAAAATTTAAAATTCCTTTGATATTTGTAGATTCATTGAAAAATGATGGCATTGTTACATTATAATATGTCATCAATGTACCCTAATTTCCTGCCTATAATCCGCGGATCAAACAATTCTTTTTCGACCCAGAAATTTTATTTCGTAAATGAAGGCAAATATTTACGGCGATCTGAAAAGTTATTTTTTATTTAATAAAATTTCTGGGTCGAAAAATGATTGTTTGATCCGCGGATTATACGCAGGAAATTAGGGTAATTTTTATCACCTTAGTATTTTATCAGAATTTCGGCAAATATTTCCGGTAACAGCATGCAATCAAATAAAGGTTTCCAAATATGAATTTTAGTAAATAAAATATATTTTGCGGTGAATATATTTTAAACATAATTTAATCAATTGTTATAATATTAAATATTTCATAAAAATTTCCAACTTATTTATAATTTATGAGTTCATTTTTTTTTTAAATTATTATTATCGTTTTGTATTTAAAAATCTATTTTGTTAAATTATACAAAATTTCCCATTAGAATATAGATTAGAATTTACAAATTATTACAATAAATAAAATTTAAAGAACAATAATGTAAATAAAAATAAACATTTAGCAAAATCACACAAAATCGTAAAATACTGTAAATTTAAAAAATGTAAATACTTGAAAATGTGAAACAAAAAGAAATATATCTGAATGAAATAACAAACTTATGAAATTAACTACAACAAAATAATATATATATATATATATATTTGTTGGAAATTCGTTAAATTCTATAGAACTGTGATTATTTGCGAACTATTTTCTTTTATCTATTATTTTTCTCCAATATATATGCAGTAGAAACTTTTATTATTATTTTTGTTGTTTTTTCATTGAGATTATTTTGTACCGCTAATTCAGAAAAGTAATTTTCGTTTTAATTAATCACAAATTTGTGTCATTAAATGAAACTAATCAAACATAGCTAACGCTTATAAAACGCAAATAAATTATTATTAAATCTGGATATGTACAATGTATTTATATATAAAGTTATTCAAAACAACAAATTTTTTGTTGATTTACATGCACTGCTTTTTCTTTGACATTAGTTTTAAAAATAAAAATAATGAACTCTAATAATGAACTATTTGCTTTATCAGTTTTTACATTTAGAAAAAGAAATAAATAGGAAGTTTCTCAAAAATTAAACAAAAGTTGCTGTGAAAACAGCATATAAATCATCTTAAGATTAATTATAAACACAAAACAGGAATAAACAATCAAGATTGGACCGGTATTTCAAGAGTAATTCTTCAAGAGATAATCCAGGAATGCCAGATAATTCAAAACACGGTTGCTGCTTTTAAAACTTAGGTAAAATAGTAATTACATGGGCTAAAGTTTGATTCAATAAAGAGAAAGACTGAAATAAATGGTAAACATGACATTATAGGATATTCATAGTATGCTCAATAACACGATTCGATACATATATATTGTATATCGATAATCATTTAAATCACACACACGCACACATATATTTATATACCGGGTGTCCCAAAGATGTTTAATGGATTTTAAAATTCAATAACTTGCAAACGGTGACTGCTATTTAAAAAAATTTTGCAGGAGGGTTATGTATAATGTCAGGAGTTTTATTACCGTAATTTTTTATTTTAGTTCGCATCTCAAACAATAGGTGGCGCTGACGGCAATTGAAAGCCAGGTCGACGCTTCACTCAGCACTGATCACCTGGCCTTCAATCGCCGTCAGCGCCACCTATTGTTTGAGATGCGAACTAAAATAAAAAATTACGGTAAAAATCTCCTGACATTATACATAACACTCCCGCAAAAATTTTTTAAATAGCGGTCACCGTTTGCAAGTTATTGAATTTTAAAATCCATCAGTCATTTTTTGGGACACCCGGTATATATATATATATATACTCTTTAATCGGAAATCGTATACAATTTACCCAAAATTGTATTAAAGCAATGTTTTACTAAATGAAATTCTTTTAACACATATAACTTATCCAAAATTCATATTATCTCAAACCACAAATGCGAATCCAGATCAATCTTGGCCACGATTAAATAAAACTAAAATAATGTTCTGAAATAGCGGAGATCACATTTGATAAAAATTTTCGCCTCCTGTAAATTCATCAGCAATTTCCAAATAGAAATGCTTTGGTTACATAATTAGAATGTGGAAATTTCCAGTAATTCAATTTTACATTACTACAATCAATGGTAATATAAATTTCAATATAAAGCAATAAATTGATGAAAATTGTGAATGTCGAATAATTCAATTTTATAAGGCCACGAGCAATGATAATATAAATTCGAATATAAAGAAAAAAAAAAAACTTTGATTAAACATTAAGTTAAATTCTGTATTGATAAATGCATTTCCAGTAAGCACAATTTTGGAGCTGAAAATGTAAATATTGAGAGTTATTTATTGAATATACGGTGTAGAATGTTTGAAGTAGCATATATTTTCCGTATTTTTAAATTATACTGAAGAGAGAAAGAAATTTGATAGTCCCAGACATTCATTTAGAATTATATTACGACAAAAATTAAATATTTATGATTCCTTTGTGTTGCAAGTTTGGATTTAATGAAAAGATTATTTGCATTCAACACGCTTTCACAAAGTAAAGATGTAGGTTTCTTTAAATAACTAGTATCATGAATAATTATGATTACCTATCTCATATGAATGGTAAAAAATGTTAAACTTTTGGAATGTTTCTTATTATATGTGGATATTTAATAAAAATTGGAATTTTCATTTAACTCATATGTATTTGATTAATTTTTTGTGTTTAAAATTTTACTCTTCAAATAATAAAAAATACGAAAATTTCAACATTTTTCAAAACAAATATTTTGAATTTGATAAAGTTATAGCTATACATGTTTCAAATTTTAAATATTATAGAAGTGCATGTTTTCAAATACATATATTCAAGCCAATTCTTATATGAAATTATGTACTATGTATGTACGTGTACGATCGTGTACTACTTATCATTCATTATCATTTCACAAACATTCATTGCAAATGCGTAAAACATTTTTCAAACATCACTCACTAAACATAAATATCAACACTTCTAACTAAAATTGTTTTCGATTGTGTCGTGAATGGATTGCGAATGTGCTGTACACTGTAAAAAAAAAAAAAAAATCTGTAAAGGTAGTAAACATTTTCTAGGAAACTGAGATTCCAAGAACTTTTCATGTAACGGTAACAGGAAAAATCCATGTAACCGATTCTAAAACTTAAGTTTTTGTTGTTACCGTTACAGGAAAAGTTCTTGGAATCCCAGTTTCCTAGATAAAGTATAGTACCTTTACAGATTTTTTTTACAGTGTACGAAATAAAAATATTGTGCAAAAAAATTTAAAATTACAAGAGTGGAAAATGCGTTTTCAAAACATTCGTTTTTAAAATTGTGTAATCATAAAGGCACAGTGTAGAAAATATTTCGAAAGTATTTTACATGTGTTGTTTTATACACTGTAAAAAAAAAAAAAAAAAAAAAAAAAAAAAAAAAAAAAAAAAAAAAAAAATCTGCAAAGGTACTAAACCTTTTCTAGGAAACTGGGATTCCAAGAAATTTTCCTGTAACGGTAACAGCAAAAATTCAAGTTTCAGAATCGATTACATGAATTTTTCCTGTTATGGTTACATGAAAAGTTCTTGGAATCCCAGTTTCCTAGAAAATGTTTAGTACCTTCGCAGATTTTTTTTTACAGTGTAGTGTTCGAAATTATGTGGTGTTTACAATGTACTCTTAATTTGGGGACAAAGTTCTGTGCAACACAACACTAATTGTAAGAAACTATTTTCATTAACACTATTTACAACAATTTTTCAACACAATTAATAACACTAGTTTTAGAACATTTTTTATAGCAATACGTTTGCAGTATAAAGAACACATTTCTACAGAGCAACACTTTTGCACTATATCAAGAATACAATCAAAATATAAAAAGCGTTTCACATCACTTTAATGTGTTGCGAACAAAAAGTGTTTCGAAATGTGTTTACTTTTGTGTTTGAGACTTTGCAGTGTATGAAGACACATACACACACGTATCCATGGAGACATAGAGAGAGACACAGACAATTAAACATCTACAGTGTTTATTATTGCATATAAACAATTAATATACTTAGACAACAATTACATACAATTCTTTAGTGCTCATACATTTCTTTGATTTTTAAATCGATAAAAATATGAGAATTTTTTTAAAACTAAATATTTGGAATTTTTGCAGAAGTAATTGTATATTTTTCAAATTTTAGATTTTATACAAGGATGCGACTGCAAATACTCATACACACCCAATTTAACAAATATCGTGTTACTACTTATCACCCATTATTCATTTTATACACATGGGAATATACGTATCTACATGCATACACACACACATGCGGACAGATAAAAGAAGGGGCGAAAGAGAAAAGAAACAATAAAAAAGCTTTCGTCGAAAATCTCGGAAATTATTTTAGTAATCGATTTTATCTTAATGTATCCCTACCATAAAAGTCACCCTTGCTAATATAAATTACTATCTCCCTACTGTTTGAATTTCCGTCAGCTTTGATGGGAATTTCGCAGGATGGCCAGGGGATGTCAACTTGGGGGACCACTTCAATGAGGGGTGATGAAAGTGGTAATGTATTGTAGTGTTTTGAGGGGACTAGGAATATAACCCCATTCGCAATAAAAGTGTTTCTTAATTCAAGTGAAAGCATTGAATATTTTGTAAATCATTGCTTATTAAAAATCCGTTTTTGTTATTCTTAAAATTTAAATAACTATAATGTTTGATGTTTATAATTATTTTTTGACATTGAATAGGTTTTTATTGGGGATATTGATAACTTTGAAATTTTAACCCTTTGCGACATGGTGGGTTAAATTCTGTCTCACTTAATTTTAATCCTCAAATACCACAGCAGAGCCAGTATTTTGAAATATACTTTTTTTTTAGATTTTACATAAACAAACGGTTTTACCTATTTTCAAATAAATGTGTTCGCAGTTCCCGGTGTGATCAATTATTTCCACATTTTAGCAACAGACGTTCTTTGAGCCGGAAAGGGTCAAATTAATTTAAAATTTAAAAATCTTTACGTTATGCATGTGTTGGAACATAAAATTGTAAAATTAAGAATTAAACGTGCCATTAATAAGAAACCCAGGAGAGAAACAGAATAAAATATATGTGTTCAACTGATTATATATTGCTAAGTTAGTCTAGAATTATACTTGTAATGCAATGTCACTGCGTTTCATGTTTTCGCAAAATTCTCTGTAAACTGATAAGTATCGGAAAAGATTTTTAAAACAATTTCTTTGCTATTTCTGATGCAATTATTTTATCTCTGTAGAGATTTGTATAGATATAATATATTCGTATAATATTTGGAAAAGTTTGGATGTTAATAAATTCATGTTTAGAGATAAATCCTAATGTCAAAGTTAATATATAAGATATTTAAAGCTATTTCTTAATTTAAAATAAAATCCCTCTGAAATTTTTCCAATTTTACTTTCAAATAATGAAAAAATGACATCTTGAAGCTATTTTACTGTATAAATTCTTACACAGTTAAAACTTTTTAGATTAACCACTTTTTATTGTAAAAAACTTGCTTTCATTTTCAAAATCTGTTTTCATTGAAAAAAAAAAATAAAAAAAAAAAAATTGTCACACCCGTATTGAAAGCAAAACGAAGTTAAATAGCTATTTTTGGATTCCATTTCAGATTTTTATCACAAGAGGAAAATGTTTCTTATTATTAACTTTTTCATGATACCGTTAATTTCCAGCTGAAATTCCAGTATTTCTTAATAGAAAAACAAATATAGTTCAACAGTGCGAATTTCGTCTTATACTTAATCAGAGATTTTGGAAAAGAAAATACAGATATCTATTTCGTGGAATTTTCTGGTCATGAAATTCGAGAACCCGTACGAACCCCGTTTTTATTGAAAATATAAGACATTGCATTCGCATACTCAGCAGAAAGTTATTGTTTGATTTTTACGAAAATTGTAATATGTATTAAATTTATAAACCTTATCGGATATTTTGATTTTCCTACCAAAAATATACTATTTTCAGCTTATATTTAAAAGCTTTTCAGCTTTTATTTAAAAAGGCTAAATTTTAAATAGTTGAATGCAGTGGCGTAGCAAAGAAGGATGTCCAAAGTCTCTGAAAACTATTAATTTTGTAATGTTCAGTCCCCTTTACCTATTCGAAGAACTTTCTTATGATAATCAAGGTAAAGACCAATTTACAGTATCCAGAGCATTTGGTGAAATTAAGTATAATTAGAAAAATACTGAACAATGCAAGATTTTTCAATGATGAACGCGTTTCAAATTCGGTATGATTCTTTTTTCACATTTGCATCCATTAATATTATAAGAACTAATTAAAAATATGTATGACAAATTAATGTAAGCTATGTAATTTTTAAAAGTGATACTTCAGGAGAAACACTTTTATAAAAGCTCCTCTTGCAAATATGACTCTGTTCGAAATGGATCGTTCTTTTTTGTTTTGAGAATAACAAAAAAAGACATTTAATTGCCCTTACGTTTCAATGTAACCACTTAGTGATAATTTCTGAATTAATTTGTCTAGAAATAATTTACTCTTGATGTATCTAAAAACTTTTGATCCTTCAAATCCTGTTGCTCTTCTTTTCCTAGACTGTAGCTGAAAAACGCAATGTGATTTGGGCTAAAACTTAGGTCAGCTATAAAATATCTGAAAAGAAGCAAAAGCATAAATCTACTTGAAATCATTTCATCTTACAAATGAAACCGAAGTAGAAATTTCATTTGATTTCCTCGAATTAGAGAGAGAGAAAAAAAAGCCAAAAAAAGGAAAAATTCTGAAGAGCTGAGTGAAGGATTATGCATGCCAGTGCATAACTGTTATCCGTAGGATCGTCGTCGTCCAGAGCACCCATTGACTTTGAAGCCTTAAGTCAACAGTTGGGGACAGAGTGGAGAGCTATTGAGGCACGCGTTGCCAGTTCCCAACTTCGAGATTCCAAAAGGGAAACGACAAATATCGGAACGAGTTTGGGAGGATTGGGGCTTGTTTCACACTGATAACATCCGGTAAATAACTACTGAGATATGTCATCGCAGGACATATTAGAGTCATATTAGCAGTGAAATATACAGGATAAGCAGTGGATTGTGAAATAAACAGTCACGGCAAGAAGGTATACGTGTTTATCGCACTGATGTTTTACATTTAAATTTCGCAGGAAAGCTGTTTTTCTAAAGAATGAGCCTGAAAATGAACTTTTATATACGTGAAAAAAACATGAATGTGTTCAAAGTTAAATTTATAATGCAGAATCTCAATTTCTTAGACCGATAAACAATAAATTAGCAGTGGCTACCAGATTTCTCTATTTGAAATCTGTGTATGGAAACTTGTATTCAGCAGTTTTGTGATAATTCGATCAAATAAAAAAAAAATTCCAATTATATTATTAAAAAATACAATTAAGATCATAATTGATATAACTATTTAAATATCATTGTATTCCCCTCACGTAACTTAAATCTAATTTGTAACAAAAAGCACTTTACTTGTCTGTAAATTAAATCAAAATTTTGTTACTCTCGTGCCACTCTAGTCTCAAGAATAACAAAAATTTATTTATTATATGGACAAGCAAAATATATTTTGTGACATATTAGATGGTCACAAGAGTAACAATGGACGTTCCCATAACTTTTATTATGATATTAAAAAATATATTAATAAACATTCAAAAGGAAATGGATTTATCATGTTTGAGGGACGAAAGAACAGTAACACACGTGAAAGCGGGATTCAACCTTAAAGGGGAAAACTTTCTTTGCCTTCGAAATGTATACAATATATTTTTTACCCGTTGAACCAGAAATCTGTTCAAATGAAAATTTAAGAAAACCCGATATGATTTTACCTTATCCAGGCTTGTAAAAACATTTTTAACCCGGGAGGACGCGCGCAGGGCCTAAAAGACCCGGAGTGCGAAAGGTTTTTACAATTGTAACCACTAAGTTTTTAAAAATAATCTTCAGCTTATTTTATTGTAAAATTTGAAAGAATTGTCTCCGTCTCAATAAAGTGACAGTTATAATTTGATTTTACTGGTGGCAAAGTTAAAACCATTCATATCCTGTGTAAGCGCGCGTTCTCCCGGGTTAAAGACATAAACATTATCAATAAATATTACTTTTTCCCGAGTTAACAACTAGACATGCAACTAGACTTAAATTTTCTTATTCATGTTTTGAAGCGTGTTTTAGGCCTGTTTATTTTTGTCGTGCTTGCATTTTATATATAAAAAATATTTACTAAAAAAAATCTTACGGGCACGTTTTATAGAAAATATTAGTATGACATCACAAATTCTTCGATAATGTAAATAGAAACGACAAATTCAAATTTTACTTAGCTAATTTATTCAATATTTATCCATTAGCGCAAGTGACATTTTTCATAATTTTTTTATTATTTCATGTGGCTACCACAATATTTCCATTAAAACAAGATGTGTCATATAAGGTAAATA
This sequence comes from Maratus speculifer, assembly GCA_964019185.1. Classification (NCBI taxonomy): domain Eukaryota; kingdom Metazoa; phylum Arthropoda; class Arachnida; order Araneae; family Salticidae; genus Maratus; species Maratus speculifer. The sequence goes on along the minus strand of OZ025299.1, from coordinate 66,675,222 downwards.
ATACTGAGCAGATAATAAAATATTTTAAAGCCTGACCTTAATTCAATTTACAGTAAAAGTAAATTAAATTCTGTATACGCAATAGAAAACACAGGAATATTCACAAACGAGTGGAGGAAATTATAAAAATATTTAGAATATAAAAATTACATATTAAAAATCTTTTCTGTTATCTAAAATGAAAATATTAAAATATCTCTGGAATATTTTGTTTCTGAATTGTGCATTATTTACTTTATAATTATTCATAAAATCTTTGGATACAAATTATAAATTTCTCCTTACAATTTTATTACGCAAATCATCCTTAGATTGTAAATGGCATTATATTTTGGAATGTTCAATGTTATAAATTATCTTATGTTTGGCTGTTAATGCGAGAGTATTAATGATATCACAAAATTAGAAAAGTTAAATCCTGACATTTTTTGAGCTTAAGTGAAATTATAATTTATGTAAAAAAAGTTATATTTTTTTAACACTTACATTTACTTGTTTAGTTGAGTAAGCATGATAATGCATTGTTTTATGTATTTAATGCAAAAGAGCGTTTGATTTTTCTAGTGTTTATTTTATGAATTCGTTCAGTGTTGTTATTGTTACAAATTTTTTATTTCTTTAAATTAGTAAAAATAAATAAAAATAACCTTGCCCTCGTGAAATTTCTAGCAGTACGAAAAACTAATATGAAATCTTAAAAGCTTGTTCTTTTGAGATTTTTTTCTATAGTGTTTTTTTTTTCAGTAAAAATATGTGATTATCATATAATTTTTTATGTCCATCTAAATTCTTTACTTTTAGGAAAGAATTAATAAAAAAAATGATAAATTAATAGTTAATTCATTTTTTTCACCCATTTTTTATTTTTAATGGAGCGCAAATGATTTTTTTTTAATTAAATGAACACGATTTAATGTTATTTTTCTATCCAATGTCTTTTAGACTAAATATTATTAGGTGCAATTTTTGCGAATTAACGAACATTACTTATTACTACTATATTATTTGTATGCTAATTATTTGACTTCATATTTCTGTAGATTTATTTTTTATGCGTACAGTATTTATTTGTTGATTTCTAAAACTAACAAAAATTTTCATTATAGTATTATGTATAATGTTATTTATATTTTATGATTACCCCTAACACTCATGTTTTAAGAGCTGTTTTAATTCTAAGTTGGTGTTAATATTATTAAATGTTCCATTTATATGTACTGCTTAATGTTTAAAAATAGTTTTTTTTTTTTTTTCACTGAGGTTTATTTATTTATTTATTTATTTATTTTTAATGTACTTGCTTTTAGTATGAAACCTGGCGAAAAGGATTTTTTTAATTGCCTATATTGTCTATAAATTATATTTTTGTAAGCTATTTTTTTCAAGTAATTTCTGGAAAAAGTATGAATAATAAGATATTTAACCCGTTCGAGACAATGAGAGCATATATTCCCCTTCAAAAAGTGCATACAGATTTTGTTTTTAGTACCAGTACAAAAGAAAAATAATATTTGCTTTGTTTAGTATTTATTTAATGATTTTTGTAATTATTAATGCAAAGGTATGTTTTTCTAAAAAAAAAGTGGTTTCGATCGAATAAAAGTTCTGTAAGAGCTGCGGGTCTCAAAAGGGTTAAAAAACGGAATCTTTTTTGTTGTTGTTGTTGTTATTTTTTTTGTATACTTTTTAAATTATAAACAAATGCTTTGGTAAAAAAAAAAAAATTGTGAATAATTGATCTCCCCTGTACCGTGAATATAACTATGGATAAATTCCATTTGTCTATTTATTACGTTACAAAAATAATTATTAAAATTTATAAATATGTAACTTAAATTTTCAATCGACATTTTGATGCTGTTTTGATGCTCTCTGTTCTGTGGTTCTTAATTATTTCATGTTATAGACATTAACAATTTCAATTATACATTTGTTACACTTTCGTTATATATTTTTTAAAATATGTTTTAATAACTGTAATTGTCTTACTTTTATCATATTATGTTTTGTATTAAGAACTAAAGATTATAATATTTAGACTAATATATTTAGAAGTAATATATTTAGTACTTTTTTATTACTAATATATTTAGCATAAAACTCAAACAATGATTTTATGGTTACAGTTATGTTTTGTATTTAGAACTTGTGAAAATAGTAGTAATATACCAATATTAAAATTTAAGCAGTGGTATATTTGCAAATATAACTGTTATATCATTCTGATTAAAATGAATTTCTTTTAAAAAGAGAAATTAAAAAAAAATGTAAATAATGTGTATTATGTTAATATGTTATTGATGTGTAAAACTGTTATCGAAATTAATTTCATGTCATGAAAATAAAAGGATCAATTGGAATTCATGCGACTTCCGGATTTCTCGTAAAATACCTTATTTATTGCATTGTTCACTTGTTTGTTATTTAGTTTGATTGAATAGTTGGTCTTATTTATTTGTTAAACAACTTAAAATGCATATTTCTCAAAATAATTATAAAATATAATATAAATGTATACTAATAATAGACCTCTCAACATTTAACATGTTAAATTACCACGATCATTAATCAGTGTGTATCTATTGAGCATGTAAAAGATTTCACTTCCTTTTCATAATGGTTTTTGAAATAATTATTAATAAGAAAATTGTATTAAAAATTTGATGGAATCAAATTAACATGTTAAGTCTTTAAAACATCATGGAAATACAATCTAAATGAAAAATGGTGGTTATTTTCTGTAAGAAATAGAATCCTGGTAATTCTTGCTGTAAAACAATATACTTATTCTCCGATTAAAGATTTCGAAAGTTTAGCAGCGTAGATTTGGAAATAGCAGCAAACACGAAATTTAATTTTGTAAAGCATTTTCATTACGCTTATAAACATGAACTCAACCATTCAGAACATCTCTTGGCTTTTACCCAATCGAAAAATTTTGCTATTTTAAACCTACATTTGAAACAATTTTCCGTAATTTCGGGTGCATAAGCCGCGGATCAAACAATTCTTTTTGGACCCAGAAATTTTATTTAGTGATTGAAGACAAATATTTACGGCGATCTAAATAGTTATATTTGTTTCTTAAAAAATTCTGGGTCGAAAAAGAATTGTTTGATCTGCGGCTTATACACCCGAAATTACGGTTATTGTTTTATAAGGCACATGATACTTATAAAGAATATTTTGAAAGAAATTTAGTAATAAAATAACTAATTATTTGTTCATTAAACAGTAGTTAAAATCACTTCTGAAAATTTTAATATGTGAAACTTTCGCGTTTTACTATTATAAATAGATTCATGTTTCAACTTTTCAGTGGCATTATCCACTACATATAATTTGAGTTGCATTAAATGTTTACATGTACTATTAATGTCTTCAAAAGGATTTCTGTCATATTTTTTTACGATAATATCAACATCATGAAAAGCAGTTTTCGAAATAGTAAATATTTCCATGTGCTAATCCCTCTCTTTATTATCTTTTATCAAAATCACGCATTGACATTTTAGCGTTTAAAACCTCATGTAATGCGATCACAGAAATATTAAGCGTTCACATGTGCTAATCTCACTGTTTATGTCTTTTAAAAGATTTACGCTTAGTTTTTTTATGACACTATCAACAATATGCAAAACATTTTTGGAAATATGAAATGTTACGGTGTGTTAATCTCACTGTTTATGTCTTTTAACACATTCACGCCTTATATTCTAATAGCATTATCAATTGCAAGTAAAACAATCCCCTATTTGTCATTTTACAAACGTTTTTCTGCGTGACCGATTGTGCTATAAAGTATACTGTTATGATGCGTCATAGATAATGAACATATACATACCACAGATGATAAATGATTGATCATAATAACAGATAGATCTTTGAAGCTAAAGGATTTAGATCAGATTAGATGTTTGATAACAACTCTATTCACTTAAACGTTTTCTGTGTTGTTTTGATTGATATTTGTAAACGATGTAAATTTGTATGTCTATCGTTGTAATTAAGAGATGTACATACATCATTTAAATGTATTTTTAAACTTGATTTTATTTTCGATATGTCATGCGTCAAAATCAGTCAATATTGTGTGTTGTTTTTTCAATAGAAACAAAGGAATAAGAAGGAAAAATAGAAACATTAAATAACAGAAATCGGCTGCAATATAGCATATTTATTATATATTGTAAAAAAAAGTAATGCATCAATAAAGAGTGAATACGTATTGTTAAAAAATGTAAAATATTTCCCAAAATATACACAGTTTACGAAAATATAGTATAATCCGTTCCCATTTACCAATAATTCCTATAAGCTTTTCTTTATATTTGGAAACCACAGAAAAGAATAGATTTTCAATATTTAAAAAAAGCATCTCCGAAATGAACGTTTCGTTTGCTACTCGTAATTTTCGGAAACATTTTCATGTAATTTTTACACTGTAATGTAAACCAGATTTTTCAACACGACTTATTGGTTTTCATATACAAACAATTGTCAAGTAAACATTTTCATGTTCAACCAACATGTTGGCAATGAAAAGTCAACACTAACAAAACAAAAAGATGTTGAAGACAAACTTGCTATGTTAACAGCATTAACACTAACAATAACATTAACATTGTTTTTTCTCTCTCTTTTGCATGCAAAATTCTGTTACGCAGCTGGAAATGTTTATTTGAGAATTGATAGGATCCGAAAATTTGATATTAAGTTTCGTGTTGAAAAACTGAATAATGTTTAAAAACTATTTGGAAACACTTCCGAAAAGTATATATTACATAATAATGCTTCAGAAATGCTTTTTTTTTTTTTTTTAATCTTCAAAATTTATTAGTTTATGGGACTTCTGTAGATAAAGGAACGCTTTTAGGATTCATGTGCGACTCGAAAGAAATATATAAAATTTTCGTAAACCATATTAAATTTCAAATACTTTCGAAAAAGTTTCTATTTTTTGTATAGTATATTAACTTAATTATTTTTAGAGTGATTTTAAAAGGAGAATAGTGAATTACGTTAACATAAACAATGATTTTGGCTACTATTGTTGTTATAGTAAAATTGTGAAAATAATAATTTGTAAGAGAAGCATTTTGTAGTTTTTCTTATATTGTACATGAATTAGTTGAAAGAGACTATACGATAATACGATACGCAAATACGATACAATCGCACATTGAAAAATGCCAATGTTACATTTGGTTTTCCAAGTCCTTTTCCCAGGAAAAATAAAATCGGTTTTTCAGATAGTGATTAAAATAAAGCATCTTTGCTTTAGCGATATCAGATATTTTTCATTGTCTTTTTTTAGTACTTTCGAAAAACATTTTTTTTATAATTTTTAATATTTATTTAACTTTTATTATTTATTTCTATTATTATTTTGTTTATGACTTTTCCATTTTATGATTTAATGGGAGACATAAAACAAAATTATGAACATAATTCGTTATTCTAAGCATATCTTTGCACATGCAAATTAAAAGCATAAAGTTAGATAATGTTGATTTCGTTACATTTAAATCCTGTTAGTTTATTGCATAACATGCACGTTTATTTTATTACACTTAAATAACTACACACAAATAAATAGACTAATTTGAATTCGAGATAGATGAAATTCAATATTGTAGACAGCAGTTATGGGAAGACTATTGCTGTTTGAACATTGTTTAGGAATAGTGATTAATAGAGAGAGAAAAAAAAAGCATTTATTTATGACGTTTCATTGAATTTTTATGATTTTTCTATTTTTCATTTAAATATCAACATGTAGAAATAAAACAAAATACGAACATAATTTATTATTTTAACCATAACTTTACATTGGTAACTTAAGTCATAAAAACAGATAATTTTCATTTTATTACATTTAATTCCTATAAGTTTATAGCATAATATGCACACTTATTTTATTGCTCTTAAATGACTAGAAACAAATAAACAGACTAATTTGAATTCAAGACCGATCAAATTCAATATTAACAGAAAGCAGTTATGTAAAGAATGATACTGTAGAATATATATGTTTAGGAATAGTTTCAAAGTAAAAAATGCTTTAATTACGACATTTGATTGAATTATGTATGCCATTTTTTGTTTACACATAAAACAAAATACCAACATAATTTATTACTATAAACACAACTTTACATTGGTAACTGAAAACATAAAAACAGATAATTTTTTTGTTACATTTAATTCCTGTTATTTTATAGTATAATATGCACATTTATTTAGCTTCTCTTAAATGACGAAAGACAAACAAACAGACAATTTTGAATTCGAGACAGATCAAATTCAATATTACACACATCAGTTATGTGAAGAATGATACTTGAAAATGTGTTTAGGAAAACAATTTTCTAAGTAAAGAAAAACATTTATTTACAGCATTTGATTGAATTGTGTATGATTTTTCCATCTTTTGTTAACACATAAAAGAAACACAATTTATTACTCTAAACGCAACTTTACAATAGTAACTTAAAACATAAAAACTGATAATGTTGATTTTATTTCATATAATTCCTGTTAGTTTATAGCATAATATGTACCTTTAATTCGCTCCTTTTAAATGACTAAGAGACAAATAAACAGACAAATTTGAATTTGAGACAGACAAAATTGAATATTACAGACAGCAGTTACGTGAAGAATGATATTGTAGAACATGTGCTTAGGAATACTCTATGAAAGGGAAAAAAACCCTTTACACTGAAAGTAACTATCTTTCATAAAGCTATTATTTAAAATATCCTTCAAACACGAGTTCAGAGAAACACAAAAGGAACTTAATTAAGTTGTCCGATATTTGGAATGTCAGAGCATCTTATCACTGTTGTGATTAAAATTCTTCAGCACATGTTCGCTTTAGCTATGAACAAGAAACATCGGGAACGTTAATCTGTATTTGCGAGTTGACATTCTTTAACATTTTTGACAAATTCAAAAATCATGTTAATATTTATTAGACATTTTCAAACTTTGATTATATCAGTTAGGATAATAATTTCGGTGATTTTCTACTTGAATACGAGTTTGATATTTTTAATATTTTATACGAATGTGAAGTTTCAAGTGTGAAGAGAAATTCTATAATTATATGATTAATTAATAGAATGAAAATATTGTTTGATTAATACTTTTAACCTTCAATCTTGAAACATACATTTTGTTATTACTTATTAATATGATATAAAGGAATTATTTAGGAATAACAATTTGATTTTAATTTGAAGAAATTTCTATTTGCTATTCAAATATCAAGTTATGCTATGGTTCCACAAAATTTCAGGGTATTTTTTCAGCGGCATTACTAACTTTATATTATTATTACAAAAAATGTATGCATTTTATTGTATTTAATAGTAGATAATCCAAATATCCTACTTAATTCAATATTAAACATAGATTGTGAAAGTTGAGTAATTAAGGTTCTTTGACTGTAATTTCTCTTATAAAAATGAATTTATGCTTAACTTTATAATATTCTGTGAAATAAAATCACCTAAGCTGCGAATATAAAAGAATTACATAAAGTAAAATGTTAACCAAAATTCGAGTGAGAAAAATAGGCAATTTTCTTCTTAAATTCATTTTACAGTAGTAAGTTAATAATATCTCTGAAAAATCAGGAACATAAAAATCTGTCTTAGGATATCTTACAGGACAAACGTATCTATTGCTTGTATTAATTTATTTCCTTGTGATATTTCCTTAAGTTTTGAACACAACAATTTTACCTAGACAATTACAATCACCAGTATATTGCAGCAGAAAATTATATATTAGCTTCATTGTTAAAAAAAATCTTTCGTTTCGGAAAATGCAGTTGTTTAAAATAATTTATTTATTATTCATTTTAAAAGTCTTAAATATTTAAAAAAAATTGAAATAATGTATGTAAACAAAACGAGCCTTTTAATCAATTCCCTTTTTATTTTTGTTTCATTAGTATTTCACTATATTGGACAACATTACTTGAAACTTTTACATGGTAAAGCTAATCCGACATTGTTCACTTTACTAGAAATAAAACATTTGTGTATATATAAAAAATTAAATGTAAATATTTTTATACGATCACAGTATACACATGAAACGGACTAAAATATAATTATATATTTTATTAAACTACGATATAGTAATGCTTTTTGTTTATTATTATATTTTCTATACAGCAGGCATTATTTAATATTTTGTTAAAGTATTTCTTAAGAAATAAGAATACTTTATTTGTTCTTAACTGTGAAGCTCTCAAAGAACTAACATAAAAATTATTATTCAATATTTTCTCATCTAAGTTAAGGTAATATTTTTAATTTTTTTTTTTTTTGAATGGTTGCCAAACAAACTAATATACTTTTTAATTAAAATTATGTAAAAAAATGCATGTAAAGACGCGTGCGTTTAAAACATGGATGAATTATTCTTTGAACATTTATATTGCAACTTTAATACTTTTTGTTTTAGTGTCGAATTGTGATTATTGTGATTGCTTTTATAAGATTTCATAACTTAAATCGTGGTTCTAATAAAAAATGTTTTTTTCTTTAAGTTGCATTTCAAAAATAGATATTAAACGCATAATTTTGAAAATAATTATTATTTGTTTTAGACGTTTAATTATTCTAGATATGTTGTTTAAAAGATCCGATATTTAATACTTCATTGTGCGAATTTTGTTAGTGCGTGCCGTTATAGCCTAAAATGATTAATGAGCATATTTAATATCTCTCTTAAAAATTAAATTGGGAAATTAAAAAAAAAGACACATTTTTATTTATAGGGAAATATATGGCTGTATCCCATTTATTGTGTGAAGATATTCCCAGTAGGCTTGTTATATTAAATCTTATTTTACTGAATTTAATTTTATTTATGGCAAAAAATAAAAATAAAAAAATTATTTATTGGGCATTAAAAACAAAATCAATATTTATAAATTTCTATGGTAAATAAAAGCATTTTGTACGCTTTAATCCTGGATCTCACTTTTTCGCTTTTCCCGTTACTGGCGCTCCTTCTCTTAAACGGAATACGTCCTTTTTGCCGGGCGGTACTATTGACGAGCCCATCCGGCAAATTTTATCGGTGAAATCCTCGGGCGATTTAGCGGCACTGTCGTCAAACCGACGCGGTAAGGCCATAGTTCTTCTACCGCCTGTGTTTGTGTCACCTTCCGGTAGAGTGATTCGCAAATGCCCCCTTTTATCGCCGATGCTTCAGAAACGTGAAAAGGCCAGCGTGCTGTTGTGAATATTGACTTCCCTGCATGAGCCCGAGGTTATTGAGTAGCAGAAGAAAGGGGAATCTCACAATCAATTTGCCGAACAGTGATCTTGTATTTCCGCACTGTTAAATTTCGAACTTTCGTATTTTAACTTATATTTCAATATGGATGACCTGGAGATAATATGCAACAAATATACACATAAGCTATGGTTTTCAGTGTTTATAATGTAATATATATACAGATATACTTATATGCAAGTGTTTGTTTATGTATTGTTGATAGATTTCTCTTATGTTTGTTGTTTTGTGCTTATTCATATTAAATAGTATTAATTTTTTGTGCGTAATTTTACAGTAATATGACATTAAATATTTTTAAATTAAGATTTCTAGTACATTTTTCTAATTTTATAAATTTTATGTTAAGAGTATTTAAGCCTGTCTTAGCATTTATTTTTATTAAATCATATATAGTAACAATTTCAATCCTTTCTTACTTTTGAAATACGTTATAGAATAATTTAATTTGCGATTTAACCCTGAAATTCCTTGCAACATTTGTTAATTGTATTTATATACTACAGAGATGTATAAAAAAGTGCCAATTCTTCTCGTTTAACTGGTAAATTTTACTAGCGATTATTATTGTCTATTTATTCATATTACTTGCAATTAATTATTTCCTAAATTTACAGCTAATGTAATCAAAAATTCTTGCAAAACTGCATTAGTTAACATTTATATTTTATATCATATTATTTAACTGTATTATAAATTTAAAACTGTATTATTTATATTTGATAATTTCATTGTTATGAGATGCATGATAGAATAAAATATTTTACGACTTAACCTTGAAAATTCCTTCTCTTTCGTTTAAAATCCGTAAAAAGTGTATTTCTATAATGCATGGTTTGAACCAAGTCTCTAAAAAAGAACTGTCAGATATTTTTGTTTATACATTTCATTGATAAATTAAATGAAAAAAATAAATAGATCTAGATTGATTAAAAAAAAAGAACAATTTCTCGAAAATATTCAAACTTGACCTTGAAAAATTTTCTTTGATTTCACACTAAGTAAAAATAAATAAATAAATGAATAAATATATGCTTAATGCATTTTTTAATTATTTTTGAAACATTCATTCTAGATTCTTACAAATTATGTGGACATTTTATCAGTTTTTTTTTTTTTTTTTTTTCGAAAAGAAATGTTTTCTTTATTTAATAACAGAAATGCTGGAATTTAATAAGACGGAAATTAACTTTATAGTAGTACAACTTCCGCTTATTTTATAGGTCTCTAAATGCAACATAGTTAAACACTATAATTAAAAAAATTGCTTTTTAATCATCTTTTTCTTGTAAGAAAATAAATTAAACATCAAATTATTAATTACAAACATCAAATGTATGTTTATGTCTATAGTTATAACACAGAAGTTGTGAGTAATATTTTATAATTAAGTAATTTGATTACTTAATAACTGATATAACCAATATTTTAAAATTTATTTTAGTATAGACTAGAAAAGTTTAGTTGATTGATTTTTGTGATTTTGTGACTTTTGTGACATTCATAATTTGTGATATGTAACATTTGTATCTCAATTTAAAATAATTTGAGTCAGACGAGATGAATTAATTACAAAAACAACTGATTTTTATCCATACTTAAATTACACAAAAACTATATTGTTTGAATCTGAAAAAAAATTTAGTAAATGAGTTATTCATATATATATATATATATATATATATATATATATATATATCTGACATATTTTTTGTTTCTTAATATCTCTATTTTCTCGGGAACATAAATTAATCTGAAAAAAGTTTTACATTAACTATTACCATGACCACCTTGTGAAATATTAAATTTCTCACAGGGAATTTAAAAAATAAAATAAAAAAAGGCTTATCGAAATACAGGAAAAGCTGCTCTGATTAAACTTTTCTTATAACTTTCCTGTTTTTAAAAACTATTTTCAATAATGCTATTTGAGTTACATTCATTTTTTCTTCTAAGGAAACACTTATTCACAGATATCCTTTCTAGAATTAGACTGTAATATTTATTTCTCTTGTGTTTGTCATCTCAATCACTTTTACAAGACACATTTCACATTTCAGAGAGCAAATTTTTCAAATGAGAAAATTTAAAAATTCAAGAAAAGTAGTTTTGTCAACACTTTTTTGCTGTTAATACTTTCTTGTTTACACGAATTTTGTTTCATTATAATGTGAGTTGGTTAAAAAACACAAACATCAATAGACTGCATTGCATGATATCTGCTTTGTTGTAGGCTCAATATTATAATCTCATTCTCAAGTACTTTTATCACAGTACTAAAAATTAAATGTCAACCAAGACCACCATATATTTAACCATATATTAGATTTATAAGAAACGTTACTTTTAATTACTTATGTTATTAATACATATTTCAAAACATCGCTAAAATATCCCATCTTTCATCCAAACAAGAAACTTTATGCTTTGCACTCTTTTCCTAGATATCACATACATAGTCACTTATAAATTTTAAAGGAGTATAATTATAAACATTTACTGAGGCATAAAATAAACAATGACTGAAATGCGGAAAATGTCAATTTCACACATAAAGCAAATTATATATAAGTATTCAATGATTATTTAGCTTCATGTATTTCGTTAGCAATTGGATTAATATTTAAATGCATATGTAACTCACTAGTTACATGGTCTTTTTTTCAATCTGACGCTTTTTATTTGTCTTTTGGTGAACTATTACAAGTTACTAATTTCTGATAACCTGCATTTAAGGTCATAGAGTCTGTTTATGTTCTGATTTTTTTTTATCACGTAGAGGTTATAACATGTTTTGTCGATAATTCATGCATTGTGCTCGACTGATGTTTTTTCTCTATTTTAAGATTAAGTCATCATTAATTCTGAAAAATATAAAAGCATTATAAAAGTTATTGTGTCGTTGAATAATTATTATTGTGCAGTATAAACACTTTTAAGTAAATATATAATTCAAAATTATCATTTTTTTCAGCAATTGCTTGGTAATTCAAGAATAACATTATGACATCATGTCCCACAAAAAATGAATTTTTCATTATTTTTCTAGTGATTATTTCACAAAAATAAACTCAAAATATAATGTTTTAGGAATAAAATAAAAAATTATGAATTAAAGGGTTAAAGTTAGATCAAGCTTGTTTCCGTTGAAACTAACATTGAAACTAATCCCATAGCTTGAAAATGTTTTCATACATTTAAAATTTGACTGCAAGTCTCTTAGCAGTGATTTAATGAATACTTCATGCTTACCTTTTCCAAGTTTTTTTTTAGTTGTTGTCTCTTTTCAAAGTTTCTTGTAAAAAATAAATATACAATTTAAGTACATAACTCAGAGTTACATGTTTTATTTTTACTGTATTACTCTAATTTATTAAACAACTCATGCAAAGTAAACAATTTAGAGCATCATAATGTATAAATGTATAATTTATGTATAAATGCTATCCTAATAACACAAAAAGTATCCTAAAATTATTAAAACTATAACTAAATGTTTTTTGCTCGCTAAGCCTAACAAAGTAACAATTTTAACCAACATAAATTTTATTGTCCTAAAATATTAATTTAACATTGACTTTTATTAAAAATTGCAAAATATTTATCTTGAATATGCATTTCATTCTGTATAACGGATGTATAAACTGAAACAAACTTTTGCTCGCATTAAATTTGTAATTATTTCTCATCATTTCAATCAGACTCTCTTATTATGTATAGCATTTAAAATAACCAACATGCATAGTATTGCAGAGACATTATTGTTACGCATGACTTATTATTATTTGAAAAACAATTACAATAAAACAACTATTTGTATATTTTATAAATGTGCATTTAATGTGACCTAAATCACTCCTCCTGACCCTAACGTTTTTTTTAATTATTTATTTATATTGAAAGTTTTTTTATGGAATGAAACTTATAGATTAACAATCACTGTATGCATTAGTAAAGGACTCGATCATAATCGCTTGTTTCAGAGTGTTGGAAGTACTAAACAGCGAAATTTTAAATAATTTAATGTTAAAGTACCTTTTTATACACATAGTTTCGCTTACAAAATTTAAAATGTATTGTTTTTTTAGTGTTTTAAAACATAAGTTACAAGTTTATAATAAATTATTATTTATACATTAATAATAATCATTATTGTTTGCAATACTTACTATGCACTACAAAATTTCAGAAAATTCGGCTTTCAAAAAAAAAATAGTGAAACAATTTCAAAGCATTTTGTCTTTCTAAATAGCAAAAGTAGTAATTTTTAGAATACATTTTGAATATAATCGAAAGTCGCAACGTCATATGTATAATTTTTTAAAAATAATTTGGAACCCGTACTTTCAAAATATAAGCTTCATTGTGGATTTCTTTAAGATGCGCAATAGAAATATGACACGAAGATTTTAAATTGAAAATAGCGGTAGCAAATATCTAAAAATTTAGAATGCTACGATTCCATCTAATACAATTTGTAAATTATTGCAATGGAGTAATACTGGTGTACCGCTTATAAACATGTGTGTACATGATGATGTGTGTGAGTCTATCATAATTAGAGCATAAAATAAATTTATATATAATGTGTATGGTTGCATGCTTATAATCTTCAGATCACATATATCCAAATATATTTTAAAACATGCATTCAATGATATTTTTGTATAACAATTTTTTTTTCATGTAATTTAAACCTAAAATGTGCTAGATTTAATTCTAACAAGTACGGTTGATTTTATGATGTAGGTAAACATTTGTAGCCTACAAGGATTGAATATTTAAATAATACCATTAAAAAACAAATAAAAAATAACTATTGGTTAAGTAATAAGACAATGTTTTCGAGAATAAAATTACAGGGAATTCATGTGTAACTAATGCATTTTACTTTGAGTGAATTGTAAACCAAACGGTTATAAAATGCAATCAACATGAATTTACTGAATGTATAAATATGTACTTCGGTATGTTACGACATTTTTCCAAAATTATGAATAAATATAAGTTTTTAAGTTCTAAAAAAAGTGAAATGGCATGAACTAAAAGTAAATTTGCCTTTTCATTTCGGATTTGTAGAATAATTTAAGGCATAAAAAAGGTTATCGTGATAAATTTTACTATACAAAGTTTCAATGTATGCATCTGGTTGAAGTGTGTATCTAACTTGTGTCTAAATTTCAGAAAAACGATCCATTATGGTGCAATACTTTTTGGAACTGTTGGATTTTCACAAATTTTTCGCAGTAATTTATACTCATGGACAAGAAACTTGTTTATAAATATGATTTTTTGGCAATATTTCACTCTTAATAAAGTTAAAAATTGGATATTTTGTTCAGTAACCTTTGTATATTGGATGTCTTTTGTCAGAACGTAAAACACTCTATAAATAATATTTTTTATCAATATTATTTAATATTGATATATTAATATTAATAATGTTTATCAATATTATTTATCATGTATCATTGTGTAAGTAACAATTATAAATGAATTACGACTACTTATTTACTAATACAACCAAACATACTATACCAGAGGAAAATGGACTGTTGATTGTTTCAATACAGTATCTATTGTGATTTTTTCCCCTTAATCTCGTGTAAGTTTTCCAATTTCTTTAAAAGAGGAAGAATAATGTTCGGCAACATATTTCGATCTGTATTTTATGCTGTAAAACTACATTTTAATAATTATTTTAAAACATTCATTACAAATGTTTGGATAACATAATAATAACTTGCAATTAAATATATGAAAATTATAAATTTTCGTGTAAGTTGATTATGGTACGATATATTTATTTATTTGTGTACAAAAAATAAAATAAGTTCAACAATTATAAAGTTTAAACGTTATAAGGAAAGTTACTGAAAAAAAAAATACAATGCATAAGATTTCTTTTTGCGGTAAAGAAAAGATTATTTTAGTTGTCCTATTTTCAGCTAGCATATAAGAGTGAGATATATATATGTCTATCTGATAGTAAATGTTACACTTGCAGGTATGGCAAAAAATTGTTAAGGTTTAGACTAATTTATTTAATTATATTTTCGAAAATTACAACTTTAAATTTTATCCTCATTAAACTAAAAAAAAAAAATTCAGCAAAATATCACAAGTTTTAAAGTTTTATAAATTTAAATTATAACTTTTTACTTAGTTTTGAAATTTTAAAAGCAATCATATGTTCCTTAATGTGGGCATAGAAGTTAACTGGATCCTCGATTTTAAGAATTTTAGTTTTTCTTTGTTTGTTTCTTTTTTTTTTTTAATATGTGTTAACTATTCAATATTTATCTACACCATTTAGTAACATTTAAATTACTTTGTTTCCACGAGTAACTTTTATATGATTTAATTGTCTAGCTTATTTATTAAAAATATTATGTATTTAGGCAAGATAAAGTAAGGTTAATTACATTCTTATACTTTGAATAAGAACACCTTTCTACATCAAAGTAATGCTCAAATATTAATACAGAAAATAATTTTACAGTTAGGGTTAGAAGTAAACTTTTTTAATATATATATATATATATATATATATGTATGTATGTATGTATTTTAAAAAAAAATACTGATGGAAAACCGTGATGGGATCGTGAATTATTTCGTTTTAATGATAAAGAAAATGCTTTTTTAAGTTTAATTTAGCCGATTTTGGATAGACGTATTTTAGAACATGTTACTTTTTCAAATGCAAACATAAAATTAAAAATTTAAATATTTGAGGATTTATTAAAATAAACACGACGCACTGTATTATTGATTAAAGGATTGTGGACTTTACTGAATCTTTCAATTTGTTTTTCTATTTTTTTAATTGTTTAGATAAATAAAACATTCCTGTTTGAGAGTGTACAACTTTAATTAGTATCATACAAAACGACACAAGCAATTAATTTCATAATATCGGCGCATAAAAAAAAGTGACGATGATGATGACAATGATGATGATGATGATGATGACACTATTGTTATTATTATTAAACAATATTTCTGTATTGTCTGTGCTTGTATTTTACTTAAAATCATTTCTAAAAATTGAATTATAAAAGTAAAATTACTACTTTTATTACTTGTTTACACGTTATCACATTATTACGTAATTATATCCCAATAGAAGTATTTTATTGTGATTTTTCTGTTTCCTTTGTTAATATCGAAATAAATACTATCATTGATGTTAATGTAGATGAATAATAATAGTAAAAAGTGCAGTAAGGATATTTTAATGATATTGTTAAACGACATATGACTATTATATCCCCGAAAAACATGCAATATTCCGAAAGTGATTGCTTTTTCTGTTACGATATAGTTAAATAAATGAAACAAATTTAAAAGATTTAAACATGTTTGTTGTGGAAAAGAAGTAATATAAAGAACTATTTAAACTGTATGTTATAAAATTAAATAAGAATATTCTAGAAAATTTTACATGGGATAAAATAACAATTATTTCTCAAAATCTTAAATCTTAAAAATATTTAATTAAAGAAATAATAATAAATCTATTGCATTTGCTGTTACGATACATTTAAAGAAATTAAAGAAATTTAAAATATTTTAAACATGCACGAAGTGAAAAAAAAAGTAACACAAATAGTTAAACTATACGTTATAAATTAAATAAGAATACTCAAGGAAGTTTTACATGAGATGAAACATCAACTAATCCACAAAATTTTAAGAATATTTAATATATAAAAACTACGTTTGAAGAATATTGTGCAGTCAAGTGCATGCTTAAACACACCATGTTTATTACTGTTTAAGTATAAGTGCATTTGCTGTTACGATATATTAAAAAAAATGAAACAAATTTAAAAGATTTAAACATGCTTGAAGTGGAGAAGAAGTAACACAAAGAATTAGTTTAACTGTATGATATGAAATTAAATAAGGATATTTAAGAAAATTTTACATGTTATGAAACAGCAACGATTCTTCAAAACCTTAAGAATATTTAATAAAAAAAAATCTTGAAAAATATTGTGCAATCAAGTGTATGATTACATACACACGCAACGCTTATTATTGTGTAATTCTGAATCAAATATGATGAAGACATTCTGTTACTTGGGATTAGTTATTAAATTAAGGAAGTATAATTTGATAAACAAGTATTTATTTGTTATTATTACTATTTTTTGTTACAATCTGTATTTGGTTCCCAAAAACCTTTTGAAAAATTTTCATAGAGCGTCTAGTAATAAGAGTATTTTTAAATATAAATGCTGGAAGCACCAGTAAGTACATTTTCTTTGAATTTCGTAGATTTTGCATCCGAAAAGACATTTTTTTTCTTCAAGCGCAAAGAAAGGAAACATTGCAGGAGCTGAAGTTTTAGCTTGAATGCATGGATGCTGCATGTTTTTAAATTTTTAACATCCCGCTGAACGAAGCAAGTGAAATCCGAAATTGCGTTGCACTTTCTCTGGGAGCTGCTCCTAAAGTAGCCCAGAGTCTATTGGCAATGTTGTCCCTGAATGTTTTAAAGAAGCGGAATCCCTCGGAATCATCCGCCACGCTGTAGGTAAATGAAGGATGAGCTTTAAGCCTGCTTTCTTTCAAAGGATTGGAGTCGGCAAAGAGGTAGCTTAATTTAATCCCGTTATAATCAGATTGTGGACCTTCCGAAAGAGAGAGGCTGTAATTTATATCACGGGTCAAACTGTCACATGATCCAAAACGATTGCCACTAAACTCTAAAACCATCAGATTAAGCTCGTTTCTTTCTTACACTTTAGCCTTGTTCGCGTTCATCGTAGTTTCACGTTTTACACATGTTTTAGTTGTCACTGGACGAATTCCATCTTGAGTATTTTATGGCGGCGTTGACAGAATTCTACGCAAAAGAGCGTCTACACATTCCGAATTTATTTATGTTTTGAGCGAGTTTTTTGACGTTTGTTTGATTTCCTTATATTACATAAACACATTCGGAGAGGTAAGAGTTGAATAAAGCAATACATCGACTTTAAAAAAAAAAAAATAGACTGATAAATTGTTTTTTGGTTAATCTTCAATCGATTTAAGACATTTAGAATGGTAAATAAATAAATTAAACATTATTTTAAATGAAATAAAAAGTTTATGAAATGGGATGAAGAAACTGAAAACAAAAAATATATCCATTAATTTTAAAAATATTTCAAAATTTATGATAATTAGTTAATGATATGAAGCTGTTGAAGCTAGTAAAAATTGCATTTCTTCTAAAAACTCTCCAAGTGCAATGGAATTGTTTTATCGTTTGTCTTCTTAAAAAAAGAAATATTAATTTCATTTGACTAATAAGTAAAATAAATAAAAAGACATTTTGTTTATGCACACTGTATTTTTTGTATGCCAGATATTGTATTTTACTTTACATTCTAAAATATAAATAAATATATACACATATATAAACGATTTTGAAATATATTTAGGTAGAATATTCTACAATATTGCCATGTTATATTCGTTATTTAAAACGTTATCTACATTTTTCTCCCTCGGGGTGGACAAAATTACTTAATTTAACTGTATATTTCAGTGCACAATAGAAAAATCTGTTTATTTTATGCAGAAAAAAAACTATCAGCCAGGATGCCTTAAAAAAATGTTTATTTTATGGGAAAATGCGTATTTATCAGAACCTTTCTGTAGTAACCTTAATAGATTTTTCTTGCAAAAGTAATATTTTACAGATTTTGTTTTCTCCTGTAAAATACATACTTTTTTTTACTGGGGTCAGATACCATTGTTTTTTTCTGTAAAATCCGCACATATAAAATTTTTGGTTTATATTTTAAGATTTTATTTTGAAGTTTACTAGATTTAAGTTCAGGGCGGAGGGATTACTCGGACTTTGATGCAACCTTTTATTAAAATTGTCAAATGGAACTCATTAAAATCTAAACGTAAAACGTAAACCTACACGCGAGGACGAATTCGAACCAGCAAAAGTTAGTGTTAAACAGATATATATTAATCCAAGCAAAATTCGGGAATAAAAATAGTCGGCTCGGTCAGTAATATACTTAATCAAACTCATGCATAATACAAAAGAACAGCGAAACAAGCGTGAATGTGATTTCAATTTCAATGCGTTGTAATTATTCATGATCAGCGGTTGGATAATAATTTCCTTTGGTATCCAATATCATAAATACTAAAATTTTACAAAGACACAGATTAGTTTTCGAGAAAGAGACGACATATTTCTTCCCCTTGTGTTACCGTTTCATATTACAAGAGTAAATTTAAGAAATTTCTTTTGCGTTTCCTGTGACAAGGACGACTGCACCCATCTGACAGCTTCTTCTGCGAAAAGGAAAGGAAGTCTAAAAGATTGATATTGTTTCAGCAATAACTACTTTATGTATGTTTAGACACATGCATGTCAACTTATGCTGAATCTTAATTTTAATTAGCTTTTTAATATTGTAGCTTTGATTAATAACTGGAATTTCAATTAAAATTCGCACTATTCTTGGCATGAAATATCGAGATTTATTAATTTAGTATAAAGATTAAATTTGTTAAGTTACTGTAAGATTCTGACAATTAGATGTAGTAAGAGTATAGAGAGATGTATAAGCCCTGTCTATGGAGCAATCTATCGTGGCCAAGAAATGTTTCTGTCACAGAAAGTTTTCATCACCTTCTAACAGTCCATTCCTTAAACAGAGTTAACTATAATAATTATTTCACAAATTATGTGTTGGTGATAATGCGTAATAATCGTGCATTAATGTAACTATAAAATCTTATTTTAAGATATTATTATTACTCATTTTGAATTATAAAGGTTATTGAGGGCTAATAATTAAATTCATGTGTAGATCTCATGCACGCCAAATTATTCTGAATATTTATTTTACATTTTTTTTTAATGTTGTCGCTTTGATTAGTTATTTTAGAAGCGTATTTCATTGGGTGAAATTCACATTAATCTTAACAGAGAATTAAACTAAAATTTTTAAACTAAAATTTGAAACTCATAAATAAATTCTATATTAAATGTATATTTATATTCTATGATTTATTAATAAAAAAAATAACGAGGTGATAGTTATTCTTCGTTTTTTTTAATTCTTTCAATTTCTTATATAGTTATACCTATCATATCTATATTATAAAGAACAAACATATCTGTGCGTAACGCATGCGTCTTTTTGCGAACGGCAACACTTTCAAATTTTAAGTGAAATTTCAGTTTTACAATTTTTGGTATTGCATTTTTAAAAACTTTTAAACATCGCACATTTCTTAATTTTACACCGTCGTGTAGGGGAAAAATGTTTCTTTTAAATGCAATTTGTTTGAAAGCTGTATTTCAGTTTGTCTTTGAGTTATTATTATTATTATTTATAAATTTTAATATTTTTTTTGAAATCGTGGCAACAGAAATATGCCAAAGATGCGAACATAAGAAGAATTCAGATACCGTATTTACTCGTGTATAAGGCGCACTTTTTTTCCAAAAAATTAAGCCAAACTCCTAGGTGCGTCTTATACACGGAATATTTTTTTACTGTTGGATGCAGTCGAACGATATACATATGAAACAAGAAATTATTCAAAGAAGATATTAAAACTCGGAAAATGTTACTTAATTGAAGTATTACTGCATATTTATTTCATTCCTTGCAATTTTTTTATACAACAGAACTAATGGCATTATCTAAACGCTAATTAGCAATTCGCTTTACCGTCACTCATTCCTATTTCCTGTCATTCTCTTACAACCCGAAGTCTAAAAATGCATTTTCGTCTTGTTTTCTGGTCTGGTTAATGTTTGTTTCGACTATTTTTTTTTTACTAAATTTCATTTATTCATTCTTCATTAGAGTATCAAATGTATGGTGCGCCTTATATACGAGATTTTAAGAGATCGCCATTTTTACTTGTAAAGTAGGGGTGCGCCTTATACACGCGTGCACCCTATACACGATAAATACGGTATATGTCAGATATATCTTGTCAACCGAAAACAAGAAACATTTTCCAAATGGTTAAAAAAAAAAAAAAAAAAAAAAAATTGAATGTATTAAAAATGTCCACAACACCACTTATTTACATTTTGAATCACTTATAAATGAAAACTGTGAAAAGATAATACTTTGTTTGTAAATCTTAAAACTAATAATACAGAATGTATGCATTTTTAGGAAATTTAGCTTCCGCTTAAAATATAATTTAAATGAATATCTAAAAATACTATTTATGTTTAGCGAATTCTTTTCAATTAGAATGTTTCCGATAAATTTAACATTTAAATAACGAAAAGCAGAGTATTTGAGATGTAAAATTTAAAAATTAAAAGCAAATCAAATCTAGCGAGTTATTTATTTTTGAAGAAAAATAAATATGCCTCCTGTTAAAAAAAATTAGATTTCAAATCACTATATATTCTAATATTAACATTAATTTATTTGCGTGGAAATGTTATTAAGTTTTCATTTGCAATCCGTTTTAAATTATGAGAGTTTCATATATGTATGTGTAAATTGTTTGTTTTGTTATTTAAATTAATTTTATTCCTATTGCTTTTTTATCGTTGAACACAGCTGTGGAGAATGTTATGTGTTAATTTGCTAAGTTTAATCTCTTTTTAAAACGATTCAGTTTTATTAGAAAAACGAAAGATATCTGTTTATTTAATTTCCGATTATTTTAACGAGCTGCTTCATTTTTCTCAATGTTGTAGGAAGAAACTTTCCTACATACAGGTTAAAGTAAAACGATATACCAGTACCAATCAAATTTTTTGGTGCATTTTTTATTTATTTTGTACAGTAAAAACATTGAGATATTTTTAATCTGCAAAAAATCTGCAGCATCTGTCCAGCAATTTGATCATTTTTACAAAGAACAGTTACATAACCATTATTTAACTTTATTATGACATTAATACTGTCAATATTATGGTCACTTATTCTTAATAATATGGTCAAGTAACGGTTTTCTTTAAAAACGGTCGAATTCCTGGATAGTTTGCTGCAGATTTTTAACAGTGAGTACGTAATCTTTATATGAATTACGGTAGACAGTTTCTTTTAATTATACACTGTAAAAAAAAAAAAAAAAATCATTTTTCAGAAAAAAAGTTTTCAACCAGGATGTCAGTAAAAATTAATATTAATAATATATTAAAACGTTTTTTATTTCAAAAAAAAAAAAAAAAAAAAAAAAAAAAAAAAAAAAAAAAAAAACTAGTAAAATCATAAAAGAAAATAATTGTCAATACATCAGAGTAATTTACTTCTTTTAATTAAACTTTTATTCAAAATACCATAGAAATCTAAACAAAACCAATAAAATATTTTTTAATGATACTGCTTTACCTTTTAGAAGCTACTTTTTTAATAAGTTGCCTATTTTCTTTTTTCAATTTCCTCTAGAGACATAGCTCTAATTTTGAAATTTAAGCTATAAACAATCTTAGCGTTTTATTTATTGATTCAAATATTTACTTTTTACTAGTCACTAACACGGAAAAATGTATCTCACAAACCAAAAAACATACTACCCACAAATATGCCAATTTTAAACACACGTCTAACCATACACTGGATCCCCAGGGCAACCAAAATATGCAGCGAGCCATATGCAATGCGGAAAAAATGCGAAAACACGGATTTAATTCCACAGAGATAAGCGAGAGAAATTCGTCAGAAACAACATGGAAAATACCTAAATGTACTATGATGCATGTTCCAGTGGACTTAGATTCAGAAAAATGCATTTTTTTGCACCCTTGTTTTCTGTAGAATTATAAATGTCATATGACACTTTTTTTCTTTTTTTTAAAATTTTTCGGGATTTTTTTTTTCTTTTTTTCGATAAGCCACGTTTACTTTTCATAGGGAGAAAACCCCAAAGTGAATTAAAATTGAAAAATTTAAAGGGTCACTGTTATGATTTTCTGTTTGTTTATGAACAGAATTTTGTTTTATTAAGTGTTAATCCATATCTGTCTATTGAATTCGTCTATATGCATATATTAAAATGTATATTTTCACCTATTAAAATGTAGTTGTGATTTTAAATGTAATTGAATTTCCTGCTACGTTTTATTTATTAAAACGTTTTCTATTTATTTTATCTTACTATACATATATATATGTGTGTGTGTTTTAATAACTTTATGCAAATTTATTAGTTCCGGCGGTTAAAAAAACGAAAAAAATATTGTACGTTTGTCAACTTTAACTTTTCTTCTAACATGTAATTGGTGAATTTAAATAATAAATGTGTTATGTGACAAAAAAATATCTTCATCATATTATTGAAGATAATCAGTGGAGTTCTACATCTGTTAAATTACCACCTGAAAAAAACTGATATTCACAGAGATGTTAATTTATGAAGACGGTATTTGACAATAAACGATAATAAGGCTTTGGAACTTTACACCTCATTTTTTCAAAATGATGATTACGTCACTTACCACTTTTATCATCTTAGCTCTTCGATTCATACTGCAGAATTTTTATAATATTCAGCTCATGCTAATTTATATATTTTGCCCTCAATTCTGTTTGTAATCTCAAAAGTATTATTTTTATTACCTAGGTTATCAAATTCTACGAATTCTCATTTTTGTTTATTCTTTTGGAATTTTCTTTAAAATTTTTTTAAATTAAGTAATGAATGCAATACGGCTAATTTATATGCCTTTCAAACACAGCACTTTTCTTTCAATAATTATAGTAATATAGTTACAGTTATACGAAATTTTTTATAAATTTATACACAAAAATTCGCACCCATATAAATGTATAATTCCGCGTACATATGAAGTATGAAAAATATACGTAACAATCTTCACTCATATGATAAAATAGCCATTTCATAAATTAATTTAAGTGCAACAACATATTTCTTTTCTTAAAAAGTAGTATGAATCCGAAAGCTGCAGGCAAACAAGTAAAATGCTAATGCAAGTTATTTTAATGAAAATTCAATAAATAAATAAAATAAAAAATAAATAAACAAAGAAACTATAAAAAATTTACTAGCGAGATGAAATTTTGTGTTGATTCAGAAATTTGGCTATTTATTGATACAAGAATTTTAAAATTTTATAATGTGCTACTTATTTTTTCTTTTTTAAAATTCTAAGTAATTTTCCGTATAATGAATAATTGTCCACATGAAAATATATTCCCAAAACTATTTCTCTCTTAACCAAGTGTGTCAAATGTTGCAAGTCAGATATCACTAAAATTGTTTTGTTATTGTATTGTCTTATCGAATCATCGAATCTTAGCGATTCAAGAAATCGACTGTTTTTTAAAAAAATTAGCGATATCCGGCGGGCCACAGTTTGACCCAACTGCTCTAAAACAGCCTGCAATTTACACTGTAAAAAAAGAAATCTCTCAAATTTACAGAAAAAAAAATATTTAATTTAAAGGAAACATTTTTTTCTTTTTTGTAAAAAACATAGCTTTGTTTGTAACAAATACAAAATCTATATGTTTTACAAAAAATATTTTTTTTCTTTAAAATAGCTTTTCTGTATAAATTACAGGATTTTTTTAATAGTGTAGCACTTTCTATGTTTCGTCTGTTTATATATTATATAAAACTCTTGTTTACAATCAGTTAAAAAATTATTCAAAAACACTTAATCTCAAAATGTTATTGAATGACATATTTATTTGCTAGTCATAATAGATGATTTATTTTTATTTTTGCCGCTGTTAATGTTTTGTTAAAGAATTTAAAATAGTAATATAAACAATATCGTATATAAGTAAAAATGTTTGACATATTATTGATCAGATATGAGATCTCCAATATCGAGTAAATGATTTAATTGTTTATATAAGGCGAAGCCGATACAATTCTTGCATGGTAATTTTGAATCGTTGGAAGAAAGATTATTTTTTCCCCCTGTAGAAGCATTAAGATGAACAAGAGTTTTTTGAAAAGTTATTTCCGGATGTTATTTGCATATAATTAATATTCTTGATTGTAAATGCTATTACAATTAGAAAAAATACACAAATCTAATAATCTATTCATTTTACATTTGAAATTATATTATTGATGAAATTATCCTTTTTATAAAAATTTATTCAAAAGTACATCTGTAAATGCTTGTCAATTCATTCAAACTTGCGTTTACAATATATATAACTTTTCTTTTCTTAAATAATTGTGCAATTTTTTTTTCTATGTGGACTTTCTTTTCTAAAGACACTGTCAATTATATTAATAATTTAAGAAAAGCAGCTCCCTTATTACTAAGTACATAAGGATATATAATGAAGTTTTTAAAAAAAATTAGAAATCTTATAAAATATTTCGCATGAAAATTTTTCAGAAGGAGCATTTCTGTCATGGTACGTTAACTATTATAAAGGCTTATTAAAACATTTTCTATACGGAATACGTTTGAAAACATACAAATAAAATAAACATGATATCTATATACACAAATGTGGTATCAATTACTGTTGCAAATTTCAGCAATTAAAATTTTATCAATATACCTCTCGAAGAGCATTCCTTAGCAAAAAATTTTTATAATTTCAGTCTGTGAAGATAATCTAAATCTCTTATGTCATAAATTATATAGAAAATAGAAGAATAAACGAAAAATAAAGCGATGAATATCAGGAATGACAGAAAATAATACAATAACATGATTTCAGAGATTCAATTTACATGCTTGATGTAATACTGTAGAACAATATGCCTGCCTACACAAAATAAATAAATAAATAAATAATAAAATAAAAACAATGATATGACGCATTTTTCCATTGAATTTGTTTTAAGTACTTAGAATACCATGCTTTTGTTATTTTGCACTAACTTTTAACACACAGTACACTATTTATAAAGTTCTTATAATCAACGGTTCTATTTTTTATATTGCTTAGTAATACTATCTTTTATTATTATCTCTTTTTTATTTCTTATTTTATTCTCTAGTTTTATTAAAAATTATTTAAAAATTTCAGTACTGGGCGTCAGGATGTTTGATTTGTAACTATTTTTAAACAGTATATTATACCAAACCTTAGTTAAAATTACCCAGAGATGATGCCAAAATGTAATTCTTTAAGGAAAGTTTCATTGGAATGTTCAGTTTTTGCGTTATAATTTTTTGAAATCATCATTTGTGTTTGAGATAATTAAGCATTTTTATTACATCCAGAATTTAAAAAAGGCATATATAAATAATTGAACTTTTTCTGCATATACTTATCGTCCAAAAAAATCATAATACTTATAAAACATATTCAATCATGTTAATTAAATATTAATTAATAATGACTTATTGACCAAAATATGATATAAGTTTATTTAAATTATTTTCATATATTTAAGATTAAATTTCCCATATTTAAGTTAGTTATTTTTTATAGTGTTCACTCTACGGCCATTTCTTAAAGCAGTACCCTGCTTATTAAAAAACAATAAAACATACACTTCCTATTTTAAAAATAGCATTAATCACAGATTTAAAAAATATAATTTGGAATAACTTGGAATTAATGTAATTTTATTTATCAGAACAATACTTTACATTTTTTCTTCTTTTTCTGCATTGTTTTTAAACATTTTAAAAGAATACCCTTTTCTATAAATAACTAAAGCATTTTTACTGATTCGGTTGTGCCTTTTGATTGATCCCGCCCCTTTTCTTTCAAGAGTGAACACAAATTTCCCAAACTGTTCTTGATACTGTTGTAGAATGTTTATTTCTCAAACTGGAATTATGTTGATAAAAGTACATTTTGTATTTTTTTAAAACATGTATCTCAAACTCACAGAAAAAACTGTCAATTTTTGCGCCAGTGGAATACCGTTTAATTTACAGAAAATATCTTTGAGTTTTTTTTTTTTTTTTTTTTTTTTTTTTTTTGTAAAAAATACAGATTTTTTTCTTTGAAAATTACAAAATTCAGTTTTTTTTTTTTTTACAAAAGAATCTGTTCTTCTTTAAAACAGTTTTTCTCTGTAAAACACCCCCCCCCCCCCAAAAAAAAAAAAAAAAAAAATGTCTGTAACATTTACAGATTTTTTTTAACAACGACATATTTAAATTTCTGGAATTTCACCCAGTTAATTATCAGTCGTAAATGTTTAAACTAGAATCAAAATGTCCTGAAATTCCTAAAATGTCTTTTAATTTTAGGCTTGGAGACGGACACTAAGCTTATTTTTAACACATAATAATACTGTTGAAAAGTTATTTCAATTTGTCTGTCAGTCGTTTGCCCGTGCTCTAACTCTCGTAACTATACTTGTAATCATATGTAATTTTTATACGTTTTTGAACATTACTGTAGAATGTTCGTTATTGAAAATAGAGTACATGACATTTATAAATTGTTTATAGGCGCACTTAAAAGAATTCAATTACATTATAGTCTACGAGAGAAAAATAGTTTGCTATGCATTTTATTGATGTTATGATATTTGAAGCAGAATGTGATCGATATCCTCTAAAGAGGTAACCTGCGATATGCTTTCTTAGGAGTATCGAATAATTAATATTTATAGCCCTGCTACAGGTATGCACAAAACAATTCCAATACATTATATTCTGTGTTGAAAAATATTTTCCTATTCATTTTAATGCTGTTACTTTATCTGAAACATAGTAAATAGTTATATAAAATAAAGTAACAATATAATAAAAAGCAACATAAGAACATAAAAAGTAACATAACATATAAAACATACTAAAAAATTAAAAAGGTCCACTACATTTTTTTCCTGTTGATTATGGAGTGCATAGAGTTTATCATTCATTTGCAGAGACATACAAAAGAATACGTTTATACGGAACTTGGCTGTCGACATTTGATGGAATTGCTTTTCCAACTGTTTTGTGTATTTTTAAAATGCACTAAAGTATCTAAATTGCAGTGTATTACATGATGTATACAGAGTATTTCAGTTATATACGGATTTGCAGAAAAGAGCTCGCACGAATATATCGGATACATTATTTGTTGAAAATGAATATGTGCTGCGTTATATGTTTTTAAATTTTTATACCTGATTTTATAGTCAGAAAACGTGATTTTTTTAAAAATATATTATATTACCGTTGGAAAGTCACAGAATAAATTTCTTTTTTATGAATTTCTACAACCCTGTTATAGTGATATTTTTTTATTTGATTTATACATATTTTATGCAATTTTTTTATTTTTATTTATTTATTTATTTATATTTGTGATTTATATGTGTGATACATTTTTCTTTCATAAAATAAACACGAGTTAAACTGTATTCGGAGGCTTTGAGGTTACTGAAAAATGCAGTTTGAAAATTCTGTGATATTGCAGCTAAAGGTGTTAAATAATGATTCAGCAGTAATTTATATTCAATAATAAAATTTCTTGACAGCAAATCCGTAACATGTACCTCCCCTTCCTTATATTGTGCAGAAAATCATCATGCAAAAACTTTTAAAGGTATGAATCGATTTTTAATAATATTTACTAATTAATATTATACTTAAATTTTGCTTAGGGTTTCATTTGCATGTAAAAATTACACAAAAGTTTAAAATTTCCAAAACAAACTTTTGACTATTTTAACGCCATTTTTTTAATTCTTCGGTTCATTTTATCTTCGCCAGTCAAAAATAAAGCGAAAGTCCATTTCTCCTTTTTTTTAACTTTAAATGGATTGCAATATCTCATATTTTGTTGTATTTAGTACATTTTTACTATCTAAAGTAAATTTCGAAGCAAAACATTTTTGTAAATTTTGTTTGCATTCTAGAACCACTGATACTATAAGTTTATATAACATTTAAAAATGTAACGTAAGTCGGTCGAAAACCAGACAACATCCTTTATACAGTTTAATTGCCAAATAATCCTAGAAAAATGGAGCTATTTATTCGGTGAGAAAATGTTTTCTTATAGCTTAGTTGGTCATTTCCTTACTAAAATTGGGACAAACTCTGAAATTTTCAATGCGCAGACCTATGTGACATCATATTTCGAATATTATGTAGGTTTTATTTTAAGAAATCAAACAAGAAATCATTCGGTAAAAAAAGTTAAGGAAGTATACACATTTAAAAATTTGTGTTCTGCTAACTTTGAATCCTTTATTGAATGTTGCAAATCCAATGTGTGTAGTTTTAGTAGCATAAATAAAAAATTCTTTCGAAATGAGGTCATATTTACATACCTAATAATTGATTTTACGTAATTTTCTATTGGTCTCAATATTATTTTGTTATATTAATTTCAAATTTTACATATTTTTAATTAATATTCAAAAACAGTATGAATTGAAAGCTATATAAATTTTGATAGAAATGGGGAATCATTTTTAGTTTTATAACTTAATTAGAGAAGAATAAATTAGGATAATAGTAAATAATATCTAACAAGGACTATTTTTATGGTTACCTTGCATGCTTCATTTGACTTGCAAGCCTCTGACCACCGACTAAAAAAATCTGCTATATAGGGAGCTCAAGATTGTAGACATGATGCAATATTGGCACATGCAGCAGGATTAGACAACAATGCAATCTATGAGAAAGTGGATTTCGAGTTTCACTTTATTGTTAGATTTCATTATTTGATTTTCTTTTCAAAATCTAATGTTATTTAATGCTATTTTACCTATTATTAATTCTTTTTAAAGCATAATGTTAATCTATTTTTTATTGTTAGTTGTTTGTATAACTAAAATGATTTTTCTCCGTACATTACTTTAATACAATACATCTACTTGGAAGCAAGAATAGCTGTTTTTATTGTCGCAGTCAGTCTCATGTTTTCAAGTAAAATACGTACAATACTATGTAATTTTGAATTTTTGTATATAATTTTGAAACAATGCATAAAAGAAAAATCTTATGAATTAGTACAAGAGACTTTTACGAGGCGGCGTTTTTTCAACTAATAATATTAAGATAGTCTATACAATTTGTATTATTATTATTTTTGGGGGGATAATAAAGTAAAACAATTCATATTAGCAATTTAAAATACGCTTTTTCTGAAAATTGCCACATTTGCCATTTGCCATTTCAATAAAATATTAATGGTTTGATCTCCGCTGACTCCCAATTAAAAGCATCCCGGTAGTTTTTACTATTTCATGTGCTTATTATGATTAACTGTTAATTGTAAAGAAAAATTTGTAGCCCAAATGATTCAAAAACGTACATGTTCTATTGTTTAAGTTTAAAATCTCTCAGTATGAATTATTTGTTTATTTCAACATTTGCAATCATTACTTAAACAGATTTTTTTACATATTACCATTTAATTAAACCCAATCCTAATAGCATCGTGACCTGAAGTCAACTCAAATGTGAGAGCAGACTACGCCAAACACAACTTTTGCAACAACGTGACGTGGAAAATGAGTCACTGTGATGCCGATTTCCACATTTCTATAAAGATGTGAAGAGGACTTAGAAATTGGTCACTTTGGGTTGACAATTGAATAACATAGAATGCATTCAGCGGAGTCATCGGTTACGTACCGGTAGAATCGTTTAATTACCGAAGCGTTCAGTGCTGCTAACACTGTAAAAAATTTGACCCTTTTGCTGCATCGTCACTCCCCCGCTTTTATAGAATATCTCTCTTTTGACCCATGAGAATGCTCCATAATAGGCTGAAGTAATCGTTTTCTACAAAAGCGGTAGAGTGATGATGTATCAAAATGGTCAAAATTTTAACAGTAAAACGATACGCAACCAATGTCGTACAGCGGAAGTAATGAACCGAAATGATTGGTAAGGAACCAAACTAACCAAGAATAAAATCTCGGTTACTTGGGTCATGAAATCGGTTACATAAACATGTATAACAAAAACAGCAAAATAATAATTACAGTAACGTAATACAGATGGCGCTACTAGTAAACAATACCATTTAAGTCAGGTGAATCTGTTAACCGGTTACTTACCGTGACGTCATGTAACCGGTTACATTGGTCGCTTTGGTTAGGTCTGTTAAACGCGCTAAAAGTGACCATCATTTGAGAGTCATAATGGGATGAATTTAAACTATCATATTTTGGACATCTTTAAGTCTGTCAGACTTGTAGCCGTTTGCTGCGTCCCAGTAACGTCTCCTAAACTGGCTGTGGTAATAGGTACATATAAAATTGCAAATAATATATCTGCATCTGTATCAGCATATGAATATCTGCCGATGCGTACATAAATCTATTTAGCTATATTCATCTATTGATTTTCTAAATTATCTGTCTTTTTTTCAGTATAAGGTTTAATATGTATGCATACATGCATGCATGATTACTGACATGTAGAAATCAGTATAAAGTCATTTCTTTTTAATGGTTCCATTTATTGATTTAAATTTAAGCCACATAATACAGATTTTCACACATGTAACAATCGTTAACATAGACTAAATATTAAAGTGTGTGCAATATCATATTTTGAGGAATGTATGAGATTTGATTTCTGGTTTCTCTAAAAATTCTATTTGAGGCGCATATACCGAAGATAAATAGAATTGTTAAAAACTTTACCCAGAAGCCTAACTTCTGCTCACACTGCTTGCTGATTGGAAACTTTTTTTTTCTATTTTTACAGTATATAGCTCGGCAAATTCCTCCTCCTCAAAAAATGTAAAAGAAAAAAAAAGACACTTTTCAGGAGAAGGAACAAAGAAAGCGCGTCAAGAAACGTCCAGATGGAGGGAAAAAAGGGCAAAAAACTGGAAAAGGGGCGCTCAAAAGGAAAGCGCGAGTAAAAGAAACTAAAAAAAGTGCAGGAGTCCGAAAAAAATTTCTTAGCTATTTTAATTAAACAGCGGAAAAGCCTTAAAAAGTGTCGAAAGCTAAGTGGAAGGGAGTTGGGTGCGTGAATTTGGAAAGGGGTGTTTTTCTTACGGAAAAAGTTAATTGAAACACACTGGGGGGAAAGAGATTAATCTGAAAATTATGTCTAAATCCGATAACGGTTTTTTTTATTTTTTTTTCATTAAATGCAGACATTTCAAAAAATTTGCATTAAAAACTGTTTTCTGGAAAAAAGGATTTCTCCCCGCCACCTTACCTCTTGTTGCAAATGGTGGTAAAAGCTTTTCTGAAGCATTTTAACAGAATCGGTTATTTCAATATCTAGCACTGTTAGCCATTTCTTTTTATTACTTTTGTTCGTCCATGTACATTTCATCGTTGTGGTCAGAGCTTTTACGTAATGGACCGACATTTATAAACGGAAATACAATCGGCGTTCACACAATCTTTTAACAACAAGGACATAATTGAATTAAAGTTTTTTTTTCTCTGCAGTTATGACGTTGAATATGTATCTTTAAAGCTTCATACGAATTCCATTAAAATAACATGCATTTTTCAGAGTAATCATATTTTTTTTTAATCTAGAGCCAATAAAACACTCCATGATTGTATCAAAACAATTTCTCTTTTTAAGTATGTATATTAGAATTAAATTTTTATGTGTTTAAAACACATTTTAAACGGTTTCTTAAAATAAGCCGCATGTATTGAAAATCACTAACTAAAATTAATAAAGAATACTGCCCAGCTAAACTGATGGCATTGAGCTCACAGGCTACAAATACTAATTGTACATTAAAGCCTTATATTTTCAAGGGTTAATTCCGTTCGAAAAAAAAATTAAGAAGGGGAAACAGCTCTCCCCTTTCCTCTTTTTTTATACTTAATCATTGAACCTCCTATACTATCAAAGACATGCTTTATCATATAAAAAATCTATATCCAAAATTCAGAGCAAGTTAGATAATTCTTAATAAAAACCCATTTAGCATTTATATAATTTAAAAGGAGTTATCCCCCTCTTTTATACTTAACCATTAAACTTCCAAAACTATTCAGAGATTTGAACGAAATCTGAAAATTCTGCTTGAAAAACCCATTTATATAAATTAAGGGGGGGGGGGCATTAGAACCCCTGTTCCCCCTATTTATACTTATTCAATGAACACCTAATAACAGTCACGGAATCGCCTCATCAGAATGATCCTAATCTAAATTTTGAACGAAAACATAATTCTGCATGAAAATCCCATTTATATCAACTAACGGGGGCTGGGGGGGGATTAGAACCCTTGTTCCCCCGATTTATACTTATTCAATGAACACCTAATAACAGTCACGGAATCGCCTCATCAGAATGATCCTAATCTAAATTTTGAACGAAAAATTAATTCTGCATGAAAATCCCATTTATATCAACTAACGGGGGAGGGGCATTAGAACCCCTGTTCCCCCTATTTATACTTATCCAATGAACACCTAATAACAGTCACGGAATCGCCTCATCAGAATGATCCTAATCTAAATTTTGAACGAAAACTTAATTCTGCATGAAAATCCCATTTATATCAACTAACGGGGGGGGGGCATTAGAGCCCCTGCTCCCCCTATTTATACTTATTCAATGAACACCTAATAAGTCACGGAATTGCGTCATCAGAATGATCCTAATCTAAATTTTGAACAAAAACTTAATTCTGCATGAAAATCCCATTTATATCAACTAACGGGGGGCATGAGCCCCCCGTTCCCCCTCTTATACATATCGAATGAACTCCAAAAACTAATCAGGGAAGCGCCTTGTCAGGATATACCTATATACAAAATTTCAAGTGGATCGGATATTTTTATCATGAGTTATCGCGTTACGCACATACATACAGAACGGACGGGCACATAAGCTCTCAGGCTATGATAGCCTGTGAGCTAAAAAGGAAGCTCTTTTTAAAATATTATCATTTTTATGTTTTCAGTTCTTCTTTATTTTTTTAAGCACTAAGATATGTATTTAATAGATGTAATTTATAACATGTATTCTAAATTTAAAGTTTTGAAGAGCCATAATGATGAAACTGAAGGCTGTTCTACTGTTGATATTTGTTAAAAGTAAATGCAGTACGGCTTAAAGGTAGGTCGCTAACAACAATAATATTGGTTAATTGAATAAGGTTAATTAAATAAAGAGTAAAATAATCAATAAAAAAAAACATCTCATAATACAAATTTTTCTATATTATGCGTTTTTAGTTAACTTCTTGAGGACGTGAAATACGTATGCGATACGATAACTTGCATGTTTCAATTTCGTTGACTTATCGACACTGTAAAAAAAAACTAACGATTTTTCGGAAATACTACTGGTAATCTGGACGCCAGTACAATTTACCGTTTTTAACGGAAAAATTCCCGTAAATTCCAGGAAAATGCGCAAAATCTTTTGGAATTTACGGAAATTTTTTCGTTAAAAAACAGTAAATTGTTCTGGCGTCCAGATTACCAGTAGTACTTCCGTAAAATCGTCCGTTTTTTACAGTGGAATTATTACTTATACATTTGTAATAATAATTAATAATTCCACTATCCAACAAAATCGAAACAATCAAATTGTTGGATTTTTTTTCTTTATTTACCTGCTTTGTTTGATGTTTCGTGATGCTACCACAAAGCGTGTCAAGGCTTTCTCCCTTATCTAGAGGGCGTTAGTTTGTGATGCTTTCTTTTATTGTTGCATAATATACTTTATCTAACTATAAACATACGAACCCCACTTTGAGCGAATAAGACTATATGATGTTTATAAACCAACGTCAAGAAAAGCGAAGTACCTAACATACAATGTTCTATTATTATTGGTTGTCTCCAAATCTCAAGCTTTTTTATCTTTCTCAAGATGGAATAAAGTGTTTTTTATGAAGCCTGGAAGATAAATTTTTTACTTGTTCTTTTAATTACAACAATTGTTACATTTCACTATCTGCTAAAGACTGGTTTGTGAAGATGCAAAACAACGCTCTACTGTTTTAGTACGTTGTAGTAGATTTTGAGCCAATTTTATCGTTTTAAAATTGAAAATAAGAGACCAAAGTTCACATTTAATGAAGTTGTACGATAGGCTGTATTTGTGGCACGTGCTTCAATAAAGCAATTTCTCACTGGTTTACTTTGAGGTTAACTCTTTATATACGGGTGAGCCGTTGTGCCCTTCCCCAATGAACCCCAAATACATCCCACGGATATGCTCTCCATCCTCTTTTCATACATTTATGAGCAGAAAAAAGAGCACGGGGAGCATTGATAGGGGGTGTATTCCGAGCTTTATTGAAAGAAGGTGGGACCCACACAGCTGGGTTTCCGGAGATATTACCACTGCAGGAAGTTGAGAATCGTTGCTTGTTTTGGGAACTTGTAATGAATGTTTGAAAATCCCAGGGAGGGTTTTTTTTAATACAGAATTTATACTTTTCCCCACACTGTAATTTGAAATATGTAAAATTCAAAAGGGTGGCATTGTAATGATAGCATATAAAATAACACTTTATTAAAGCTTTTCTCGAAATGTAGACTTAGGGCTGTAGACGAGAAAATTGTACACGGGTTTTGCAGAATTTGAAATATCAAACTGCAAATATTTAAATCCACTTCATATCTATCCCGTTTATGGGATGTTTAAATTCATTTCCTTTTTTATTGGAAAATTCAAACTGTTATATTTGCTTCGCCACTTAATTACTGTTATTATTATTGCCATTTATAACGCAATTATAACACTGATTGGCAAGTAAATTCTGCGAGTTATATATTTTTTCAAGTAAGTGGTAAAATGTGAACAGGTAGAGTCATGAACCCAGATCCTTTGACTTTTAATTGCTAATCCTCTTCCAATTGTGCTATCTGAACGACATCCTAGCCAAAACAATTTGCCAGTCAACTATTGAGAAATTGCATTGCATCTGTTATTGGAAACATCTCGACAGACGTAGGTGGTAAAGAAACTCTTATAAAGAATGGATACGTATGCATAGAAACAGAGCAAAACAATGTTAAGATTGCTACTGAAACCCAGAGAACTCCAATCTTTAATTAACAATGCTCGTCCAGGTGAGCTGTTCGGACGAAATTCCAGCCAACACAATTCCGTTGGAAGAGCATTGGTTTATATCCTTATCAAGGGGTCTGCGTGCTAGGCTAGAAAAATTTTCTCTCAACTGAAAAATATCATTTAATAAATATTTACATTTTAATAGCATTAATTTTTTATAGGTTTAAATTGTGGGAAATAATTATTTTAATTTGTCAAATAACTAATGTAAAAAAATAAAAAATAAAAATGCAGTTCAAATCAGTAAATGCATAAAATATTTATAATCATCATGTTTATTACTTATGAGTAACTAAAGTCAATCTTTCGACTTCAGCACATTGTTAAATATTTTGCGTTAAACAAAAGCCAATGTTGACATACATTAAAAAATAAGATACAGCTTGATATTTCCAAAAATGTTATATAATACAGTCTGTAATTCAGGTAAATTATACATTTTTAGTGCATAAAACATTCCGAAATAAATTTATGTACATTTTTTCATAATTTTCCGATTTCTAGCTTTGTTTTACTAAACATTATCAACAATTTTTTCCTATAGAATAAAAGAGTGTAATAAAATGCTATATTTCTCAATTACTGTGAAATGAATGTCTATGGATTTTGCAGAAAAAAACTGACAACCAGGACATCTGTGGCAATCCGTTTATTTTCTGCAAAATTTTTATTTATTAAGAATTTCTAAAAACAGATTTTAACAGAGAAATAAATAATTTAGGTACTTTTTCCAGAAAGAATCTATATTTTTACGTTTTTCGTTTCATAAATAATCTGTATTTTTGGATATTTTCTGCAAATTAAAAACATTTTGTCGTAAAGTACTAAAATTTTTAAACACCAACCGCGTTACACATCTATCAGACAGTTTTTTTTCTTTTTTTGTAAAAACGACAGCTAGTTTTTTTTAGAGTCAACAATACAAAAAGTATCTAGCATATGAAGCATTTAAGCGTAAAGTTTTTTATATAATGTATATTTTCGCACGAAATACTACCTTTCACATCTCATGATGTACTAAGGCGTTCCACATTCGCAGATTCATGTTCTTTGTCAGTCATATCTAAGCACCAGGAATGAAACTTGTTTCATAGATAATAATAAAGAAAACTGCCCAGTTAAACTGATGGCATTGAGCTCACAGGCTACAAATACTAATTGTACATTAAAGCCTTATATTTTCAAGGGTTAATTCCGTTCGAAAAAAAATTAAGAAGGGGAAACAGCTCTCCCATTTCCTCTTTTTTTATACTTAATCATTGAACCTCCTGTACTATCAAAGACATTCTTTATCATATAAAAAATCTATATCCAAAATTCAGAGCAAATGAGATAATTCTTAATAAAAACCCATTTAGCACTTATATAATTTAAAAGGAGTTATCCCTTTCTTTTATACTTAACCATTAAACTTCCAAAAGTATTCAGAGATTTGAACGAAATCTGAAAATTCTGCTTGAAAAACCCATTTATATAAATTAAGGGGGGGGGCGGGCATTAGAACCCCTGTTCCCCCTATTTATACTTATTCAATGAACACCTAATAACAGTCACGGAATCGCCTCATCAGAATGATCCTAATCTAAATTTTGAACGAAAACTTAATTCTGCATGAAAATCCCATTTATATCAAATAAGGGGAGGGGCATGAGTCCCCCGTTCCCCCTCTTATACATATCGAATGAACTCCAAAAACTAATCAGGGAAGCGCCTTGTCAGGATATACCTACATACAAAATTTCAAGTAGATCGGATATTTTTATCATGAGTTATCGCGTTACGCACGAACTTACGAACGTAGGAACGTACGAACGTACATACAGAACGGACGGGCACATAAGCTCTCAGGCTATGATAGCCTGTGAGCTAAAAAGCATTATAAATGTTTTTATTGATAATTTCTATTTTGTCATGTTTTTTTTTAAGTTGCTTTTGTTTTTTTAGAAACTTTCTAGTTAATTTAATTTAATTTTTGCGAAACAATTTGCATTATTAAATATTCAAATATTTTTAAAAAATTTATTGGTAAATAATTTTTTGTAACTTGTATTTTACCAAACGTATAACACTTACAAGAATTCTGCATTCTTTAAATCTTTCCGGAGCAGACAAATAAATGAAAAAATATTGACTGACACAGGATTTTACAAACTATTACTTCAGAAATCAAAAACGCATTAATTTAATTTTTCATTGTAAAACTAAAATTTTATTTAAATGATGTTGATGTCCATTGTAAGTTTGGAATTAAAATTAGGTGTGCCCGGAATTAAGATCACTGTGCCGGAAAGGGTTAAAGTTTTTTTTCTAATTTTGTAAAACAGAACGTAAAATTTACATTCAAAAGTGGAGGTAGAAAAATGAGGTTTTTCATAATAAAATTTTGATTAAGCTACTTTTATTTAATTTGAGTTTTAATTTTCCCACCGACCTTTCCTTCCTTTTATTATTATTATTATTTAACACATCATTATTTTTTATTTATTCATCTTCTACAACATCTTCTGGTAGACTGAGGAGTATTTCAGACAAACGGATTAGATTCTAGAATTGGGAAAAGAAATCGTTGAATATCTGTATTTCGTAATATTTTCATATTATTTTTTCTTGTTAACTGAATTTACTTTCAAAGTACATGTAATTATTTAAAAAAATAAACTTTGTTTTTAATGTGTTTTTCCTTGTGTCTCTTAATATACAGGGTTTCCACTGAATTCCTTCTTCTCGACTTTAACTTTTGTTCGCCGATAGCTACAATGATAAGAGCATATAAAAATTATTTTGTAATCCGGATGTAAGAGAATTACTATACAGATAGACAGACACAGTCAGATGGCTAGACAAGTCCAATTCATAAACAGTTTTCAACTATGTTTGAAAGTTTTGTATTAAAAATGATACAAAATATAGCATAGTGGCTATACGCTCTTCAACAACAATTTTCCAACAATTCATCATAAATTACAAATCAACATGCGGATCTTGATAATTATACGGTGCATGGAATATATTTATGATCAATTGCAAAATTGTATATCAGCATTAATTTAAAAATACATTACATGCATGAATGCTAAGGATAGTCTGACTGTGGCATCAAAAACTTCTACGTCACGAAACGTGATAAAAATTGAAAAGAAGAACTAGTTCTCTTTAAATGCATTAACTCTCAATTTTCAATCTGCCCTCTGACAATAAAATACACACATGGATACTTGTTTTAATTTCCTTGCTGCACATTTCACAGTATGTCAAATATCCGATTGCAGTTATATTTTTAGAATTTATGCTCAGTTTTGTACATATTAAATGCTGCTCTACAGCTTTGTAATTGGCATTGTCTTTGCATCCCCTATATATATGTTGATCAGCACGGTAGTTTTTAATTTTAATACAAGGGAGACCAGTAAGCTAGCTCGTAGAAGACATAGACACTTTACCCCTTCGAAAGCATTTTTATCACTAAAGATGTCGGCGTTCAAAAGTTGAGGACGCGAGAAAGAATCTTAGTGGATACCCTGTATGATTACTATGTATATTTAATATATGAAACAGATAGCCTGCAAAACAATTTTTACCTAAAATTACCTTTTGAATATCTCACCATAAGTAATTTAAATTTTTTACCATTAATGTGTAAAAGTAATCAAAATTATTTATTGCTGGTATTCGCTTATAAACTTTGTTTGCATGCGTTAATGAGAGGCCAAATGTTCATGTACTTTTGTAAAAGCTTGTAAAAGAAGTAGATCCCAACCAAAGCTTTATCCTTGTTTTAGGGCAATTGTGTAGGGAGCTGAGTGACAAAAATATCGTACGCGATAGTGTTTGGCCGAAAAGTTGTAAATACTTCATGTGGACCAAAGATCAATCTCCCTGTTCGTTCAGCTATGGAGCACAATTTCACTCAGGTTAGTGGCATTTATCCCCATTTTAACTTCGCGATTACACTAACCACTTACGACTCTAAGCATGCTTAAACGTAATAATTTTTGTTTCTTTTCTTATCCATTTTATATAACATATACTAAAAACAAATTTAAATACATTATATGAAGTAAATATCCCCTAAAATCAAAAGAAACACGATTATAGTTTTGGGATTAATGAATTAATTGGTTCCCTTTATCAAATGAAGTAGACGATGTTCTGGAAGTAATTAATTATTCCCAAAAATATAATCGTGTTTCTTCACTTTTTTCGGGAAATCGAAGAAAGTTTTGTCTTCATATATGTTTTTCCTCCAGTTTTTTAACATTATCTAAAATACGTTGCATTTTTCTAAATAAAAAAAAAATTATTTTTCACTAAAATAATGAAATCTAAATATATATAAATACTAACAAAGTGTTTTAACAATTGGTTTTTTTTCTATCCCGTAACATTTCAAAAGTTTCTCTTTTTGGCATTTTTTATTTATGTTAAATGGTTTTGAGTTGAAATATACGTATATATAATTTATACGACTACAACTAACGTTTCCTTTCTTTATTTAATATTTCGAGTGCTTCGAACACGTGCATCTTTGGAAAAAATTGCGTCTGAACTTATTGTCGCATATATGCGTTTAGAAAAATGCTGTTGTCATAACCAATGGACTTATCCATTGAATCTGTTAGCGAGTCATCTTGAGTGATGGCTGCATACAACAACAGCATTATACCTTTTTCATAATCTTTAAAAATAGAGTTTAAATGTGCATGTACGAAGTTTAAATTGTTTTTAAGACTTAAGAAGGAAAAATTAAAATCCATCCCAAGCTCGAGCATCTATTCTTTAAACTGGTTGTATACATTTATAGTATTTTTTCTTGCGTCAGTTAATATATCAAAAATTAACAAATCCTCTCCGCAAATTGCATTTTTAAAAGTAAAAATCCCTCATATTGGCAAGGTACAAGATGCGAAAAATTTACAACCTCTATTACTTCTATTAGTTAAAAAAAATCTGTAAACTCTACTTTCGAAATAATCTATTATATAGTGTTCCATAGCACTAACATTTGTTGATACAGATGTGTTCTATAAAAAATTACGAAACGGAAAAAGAAAGATTATTTGTTACACTGTATATTACCGAAAGGAAAAACTACTTAAAATTATTTGACGGTACTATTACAGTGCATTTAGCTTAAGCGTACAGATAAGTATAGTAATAGTCCCATTTTTTAAATAAATGCATGTTGTGGTTACTCCTACAATGGTAACGCATGTAAAAAATTATCTTAGTACGGTTTAATAACAAACTAATCTAGCGTAATACCCAATTAAATCCGGAAATATAACCAATCGTCTTTACATTGATTTTATTTTGTTTAATTAAAATTATAAGACATCAATTTATAATATTTATCTCATTTTTACACAAACACTGATTCGTGGTAGGGCTGTCATCCTACACTGTTATAAATTTTTTAGCCAGTTGAACCAACTTTTGGTGCTATTGTGGATGTAACCATAAGATGGTGAAATCTCATTATAAGATTTGGAGCTTCGGTTGTATCTTAATCCTTTATGTCTCAAATTGTGAATTTTAAAAGATATCTCCTCAAATCCTTCTTTCTTGGCATTACTATGATATATTAGAAGATAAATGCACTAAAGATAAAATATTTAATCTTTTTTTTTATTACGGCTAATTACATGCTGTGGTATTTTAAACTACCGTTGGGTCATAACGCTTCAAAAAAAAAAAAATAATAATAATAATAATAAATAAAAAATAAATAAAAAAACCCTACATCCATTTTTTTCTTATTATTTTATTGTGACTTAACATGCATATATCTTGATCATATATGTCTATATGATCTGTATATGGCTGGATGATATTGGTGCATTATTAGTGACTATTTCACCATCATAAGAATATTTTACAGTTATAACACTATCGTCCGATGAAAAACATACCTGAAAAAATAATCCTCATTTTTAGTAATATAAAACTCAAAATGATTAAAAAAAATACTAAAATTTATCTTCAGGTTTTTCTTTAATATGTAACATTTTAAAGCTTTGTCTTACAAAAATGCAATATTTCTTCCAAAGAAAAAATAATGTGTTTTTGCTTCATTTTTCATCAATTTCATGCATAAACTATGCTATATCCCGTCCCCTATTTTGTTTCAAAATCCACCGGTCTAGCATCTATGCATCCCTAGTAACTGTTTATATTTTTATGCACCATACATATTCAAATGATAAAAATCTATGTAAAAATTACCTGTTAAAATCGAATATCCGGACAGTACTTTAATGTATTG
The DNA here is from genome assembly GCA_964019185.1 of Maratus speculifer. Taxonomy (NCBI): domain Eukaryota; kingdom Metazoa; phylum Arthropoda; class Arachnida; order Araneae; family Salticidae; genus Maratus; species Maratus speculifer. Next base: position 66,632,752 of record OZ025299.1, on the reverse strand, counting down.
CTTTGAAAAGTGCTTCGTAAATTGAACAAACAGAAAGTATATTTTTATTTTGCATAATGTATTGTAATGTGATCTATTTAAAAAAAGAAGATAGTCTTATCTTAAAAAAATTAAATAGTTTCCAATATTTTAAGTTCTTTTGTAGATTATGGTATATGATCTATCGATTTGTATATATACTACACATTATGTTACATTTTTGTTCAGTTAGATGCTTAACATGATTAAAAATACCCTTTCAGCAATTTCCATTAATAAAAGGAAATGTACTCAAATTGTTTTGTAGATTTCTGTGCATGATCTGTATAATTTATACTCACCAAGTAACATGCAAAATAAGTGTTGAATTTTAAAAATTACCACAAATAAAAACGCACTTTTAACAGTTATCGCTCATAGACAATACTGTAATCGAAAACATTTGAGTGTCCCTATAAATGCATACAAACTTCATTTTCACCTTAGAAAATCTTAGTAACATATTTATCAATTACATGGCATTCAGAGTGTAGTTACAGCTTACAGCTGAGCAGACAGGCAGACGAACAGACAAATCAAATTTCTAAACTCTTTTCATCTGCATGGTAAAGTGTGAAAATAGCGTTGAAATTGTCTGATCTAATATTTTGTGATTAAAAGAAAAAAAATATAACGTTGTTTGTCATACTATAACTCGGAATTTTCCAAACCTATCCGTATCTTTGTCAAATTAATAAGTCCGAAAAAGTATTTATTCATCAGATTAAAAAATATGGCGTGTTTGTAAACTGTATACTGATAACATTAACAAGACACTTGGAAGGTACTTTTAATTTTACAAACTTAAAAGTATGTTTTCTTTCTAGAAAATTAACCTTCCTACCCTGTTCAAATTTTACTAAATCTTGATAAAAACATTTCACACCAGAATTGTTATTTAGAACATTTTAATACATTTAATTGACTTATTTCTCTGAATCATTTATTTAACTTTCTTTAAGAAAAAAGTTCTGGTTCGAATTGTCTAAAATAAATTATAGTTATGGGTCGATTAGACCCATTCAGGGTAGGAAGGTTAAAAATATATCGTATATCAAAATCATTAAGTCTTAAAATTTAAATTCGTCTAATTTTAACGCAATTCAACAACAACAAAAAAGTTACTAAAACAGAAAGTTAAGTACTGTAAAAAAATTATGTCACATTACTCCAAAAAATGGTGGCAGCCTTGGTACCTCTATTTTATGGAGTAATTTAACCGATATAACTGGTGTTACATTATACTAAAATGTAATATTACACCAGTAATATCAGCTTAACTTACACCAATATATAATTGAAATTACTTCATAACATTGGAGGCAGCATGCTGCAACGAATTTTAAGGAGTAACATGGCATAATGTTTTAACAATGAGCATATTTTTTAGGATATTTGAAAGCGAAACTAAAAAGTGCTAAATAAGCATTTGTTGATCGATTGTTAATACTTGAGTGGGTGTTTGGAAGAAGGTCCTTTATTACAAATTATAAATTTTACAGAAAATGATGAAAAAAATTAACACCATCTATTAGCGATGTTCTGAACACCTAGTGTAATATAGGTTATTCTTCTGGTGTTAATTATTTATCATTTATGTTAATTAACTTAATTTTATGTCGCAAGCAAATATACTTGTAAACCTTGAGTGTCAAACTGCAGCCCGTCGAATACCACTAACATTTTATAGTTTTATTTCCTTTGAATAATATCTGAATCTCTGCTAGTCAACATATCAAAAATTTCTTTAAAAATTTATTGACACCCGGCAGGTTACAATTTGGTACCCTTGTTGTGAAGTATAAAATTGCAGTTTTTAACACTGGGTAATAATCAATAACTTTACACGTTCTTTTCTATCAACTAGCGATTTCTCAAAAATATGTAAAATAGCCTTTTCTTACAAACACATTCAATTAGTTAAATAAAAATACGGCTTAAAGCTTTCCTAACTATTATTCGCGTATTCAATGTAGGATTTAAAAAAATATTATTATTATTATTATTTTATACTATTTTAAATTGATCAAATATTATGACTGAATTAGATGAAAGGTTCAGTTATGCATACCATTTGCAAAAGCGATATATAGTTTTCTATCTCTGTGCATGTGCGAGTACCTGTTAAATACAGGCATGAAAGAGTTCCTCCTAAAAGACCATCTTTTTAAAGCGATTTCAGACAGTCTCTGTATTGATGCAGAAATGCAAAGAAAATATTACAAATATATAGAGGGGGGGGGGGTCTAAAAATGTATTAATCTGTCTACTCAAATCGTTGGTGCATATTTCTAAATTGCTGTGCTAAAGAAACAACAAATCAAAGGCAAGCATTTATAATAATCAAGTGAAAGTGATGTAAACAGGGTTCTTACAAGTTGCTTAAAAGAGAAAGGAAGTTTCCATAAAATTCTGATTGGAAAAGTATATATTGTTCAATTTATTCAACAAATTGTGTTGTACATTGGGGTAATTTCAGTGATGAACCATTCAAAACTATGTCCATGTTGAAAAATTAATCACTGTACTTCATATATATATTTGCATTCATATGTTTAGTAAAATCTGTAAAGTATAAACTGTCTACAATTTTCTGTTTTGATGTAATGAATCAATACATTTACTATTACCTCAAAAAAGAAAATGATACTTTCTAAGTTACAAATAGAAAATAACAATCATATTTTCATTTTATTTTATTGTTTGAATAACTGTTAAAATGTGTTTAAAATATGTAAGTTTGGCCATATTGTAGAGATGGACATTTTTGCCTTCTTTTTTCCCTATTTCACGCTTTCATTTTGTTGCTATTTTTTTAATGTTCATGAAAAATATCTTACTAAATAATATTTTCTCCTTAATAAGCTACATTCTCGTTCCTGGAATATGCATTTTCAGAGTTTTATTTACATTTTGTGTGTTACTTTTAAAAATATTTTTATGTATGATTTCATTTATTTTATTTAATAGATCAATGATAATTATGTATCTTAAATTAAAACTGAAGCATGGAACATGCATATAAAAAACGTAGGGAACAAAACAGTCGAAAGTAGGAAATAAAATAAATATGTGAAAGCAAAAAAAAAAAATTGCATACAATAATAAATAAATAAAAACACGCGAAAGAAAATCAATGCATAATTATAATATTGGATTTATAGATTATCTAAAACGAATTAAAAACCATATGTAAATCAAAGATATGTATTATTAATTGCTGATTTCATACAAATTTCTGTTTAACTTGCGAAGAAAATGTCGAAGTTGTTACAAAGAAATGAGAAAATTGAGTTTAAAATGAGTTTATATAAGTTAGGAAACAGAAAAAAAAATAACTTGAAATTTACTTAAAATGTAAATATGTAACGTAAAAATTTTAATTGCCTTTTTTCTTTCCAGTTAAAACTGTGACATCATGCTTTCGTCATAAAGCACTGTTTTCTTCGCCGATCGAAGGAATTATTTTTACGATAGTGGTGCGAACAATACGTACTTCAGATTTATAATGTATACCTTAAAAAGTTTGTATTTTTATTATAGTTTAAGCTTTAAGCTGTATTACGTTGGATCCCAGGTGTCAACTTACTTTTGAATGGCATTATAGGAGTAATCCGTTTATCCTATTTATCCTTCATGATTTTCTTCTAATCCTTTTGAGGTTGGGGATCAGTTAGCTAACACTCTTAATATACCTTCACCAAAGTATCTGAGTTGCTTGTTAAACTTCTTTGAATTTCTAAACGTTTCTCTTTTGGCTGGTTTATATCAACAAATGATTACTTATTCTTTCTGTTAAACATCTTCAAAATTTGACTAATGTCTTACACTGATCATGATATTAAGTAATAAGATTTTCATTTTTCTTTTTTTTTAATCCTTCTATTTGCACTGTCGTAGATTTATTTTTTACATAAGGGATGGACTAATGAGCAATGTTTATTGGATATAGATTGAACAAAAGTATTTAAAACCAACATTAAATAAAGATATTTGAAACTTAGAGTATAAAGACATCAAATAAATAATCAACAAATGATTACTTATTTACTCGGTTAAATATTTTGAAATTTGGATTTATATCCTAACTAATGATGATATTAAGAAAAAAATATTATTAAAAAATAAGTTTTTTTTTGTTTTGTTTATTTGCATTGCTTAACGTTAAAGCTGTTAGATTTATTTTTCACATAAGGAATAGACTAATGAGCAACGTTTATTGAATATAGATTCATTGGATATATTTAACTCTTTCGGGTCTGCTGTAATATTAATATCACATTTCTTTTAATTGGGTATTATTTTGATTAGCAAATACTTTTGTTACTCTTTACGTACTGTGATGTTAGTATGTGTCTATGCACTTATTATATAATTTCATTAACGTTTAGGAATTTAGTAATAATAATAGTAATAAATATTTTCTTAATTCTCTATGCACCATTTGCGATTCTTTTATTCTAAACATATATTTAAATTTAAATTAAAGATAACTTTCTTAAAAGAGTCATGTGTAATAAAGCGCAAAAAGTATTAGGAATTTGTAATATCAGTTAAATCTTGTTGTAATATAACATTTTCTAAGCATCTCCAAAAACTCTTCTTTAGCCTGTTGTCATATGTATATGAATAGTATACAGAACAAGAATATCCCTTAAGTTTTAAACAATTAAATAGTCGTTAAACTCTAATTTGTATAGCTAGTGTTAATGTTATTAACGTAAAACTAATTTTCACTAAAAATTGAAAAAAAAAATCGGACACGAAAAGGTCATAATAAACATTAAAATTAAGAAATAAAATGTAGGAAGACATCAAAACTTTGTTTATATCAACAAATGATTACTTTTTCCTTCGATAAAACATCTTTAAATTTGGATTCATATCATACACCAATGATGATAAAGAGGAAAATATTAGTAGTAAGTAATAAGATTTTAATTTAATCTTTAAACTTGCTCCGACCGAAATTTATTTTATACGTAGGGGCGATTAATGAACGATATTTATTAAATATGAATGTAAAAGACATATTTGAAATAAATCATCAAATGAAGGTATTTGAAACAAACATTAAACAGGGCAAAAAATAAAAGCTACCAGCAAACATTAAACTGGGTTTATATCTATAAATGTTTATTTATTTATTAAATACCGTGAAATTTTCATTATTGTTTTGCACTGTTAATGATATTAAAGAAGAAAATATTGATTTTGAGCAAAAAGATTCTTCTTTATCATGCGATTAGCACTATCGGATATTTATTATTATTATTATTATTATTATTATTATTATTATTATTTTACATACAGGTAGATTAATAAAGATAGTTTCTAAATATCGATATAGCGGATATATTTAAGATAAACATCAAATGAACATATTTAAACTTAATACAATACATCAAAATTGATTTATATCAACAAATGCCAACTTGTTCTTTGTGTTAAACAGCAAGAAGTTTGATTTTTGTCTTAGATATTTTTTATTGATGAGTTGTGCGTTGAAAATAGATTCAAAGATTTCATTTAAAATAAATTTTTTAAATTATGGGAATTTTCTCAAATCATATTTTGAATAATGTTTTATACTGCCGATAATATTAAAGGGGATAATATTGATATTTACGTAATAAGATTTCTTTTTAATCTTTCTTTTTCAGCTGTCGGATATTTAATTTTTAGATAGGAATTTGATTAATATGTATTTTTCATATCGATAAAACGAATGATTAATAAAAATATCAAATAAAATTATTGGAAATTTTTTAGTTATCTTAAAGTTTTGACTCATGTCTTACACTTTTAATGATATTACGAATAAGAATATTGATATTAGCTAATAAAAATTATTTTTTTATACAAAAGAAATGTTTATTGTATGTTAATATAAAAAGATAAACATCAATGTTTATTGAATATAGTTAAAGCGAAATTCTAAAATTAAACATTAAAATTCACATTCATTAACGTAATATAACATAACATTAATTAAACATTCTTAAAGTTTTTAAAATTTAGAATACTAATATATCAAAGTCGCTTCTATAAATTTGTGTATTTTGCTAAACAAAGTTCTGATATTTTTAGCTGTTAAAATATATTTATTAATTTGTGATACTGTAAGTCGATCATTGTGAGCTTCATAATCTATAAAAGAAAATTTAATATAATTTTCAGATTTTCACTTGCATTATTGCTACGTGTTAAAGAATATATTTTTATATGCATTATAACTTCACACTCCACCTTCATATTTAAAGATGTGATTTATTTTGAACTTTTTCAACTTTATTGAGACTCATTTTGAGTTAAAAGGAAATTTTATATATACTATTTTGTAGAGGGGGGGGGGGTGCGCCTGTGTAGAGTCAAAGAAAAGCCCGGGTTTTATACCTTTTCAACTCCAATTGAAATTCCTTTAAGGAAATTTTGTATTTTTTCCCGTAAAACTAAAAGTAAAAATTTTCAATGATTTTTGTTAGCAGAGTTCATTACATTTGTTGTAAATTAGCTTATATTTTAGTTTTGATCTAACTATTAATCGACAGTAAATATTAATAATTAAAGTTTAATAAATAATAATTACGAAATATTCAAAGATCATTTATCAAATTATATCTGAATATTACTTAAGACGTCTTTAAAAAAATGATCCCTCAAATTATCTAGTATCTGTTTCATTTAGAAATTTTTGTTCACATTCAATTGTTAATCTACTGAAAGGAAAAATTTTAAACAAACATTTAGATTACTTTATATTCAAAATTTAATTAAATTTATTACGTAATTTTCACCAATTTTTTTTTTGTTGTTGTGAAACTTTTTAAAATTTTCTTAACATCGATAAAGACATGTATATAAAGTTGTATGTATAATAATAATTTTTGGGTCAAGTGTCTTTGAAACCCTCAAAATACTATGTATTGTGTCTTAAAATATATTTTCAAAATTTATTCAGTAGTTATTTTATCACTCAATTCAGTTAATTAAATTTATTTTTATTGATTTAAAAAATTTATTAAATGCAAATTTAAAAAATATAATTTTATTTTAATGAAATATTTTTAAGCTAATAAAAAATAAATTGTTAAACAACAGTTGAATATTTTAAATTATTGGGCTTTCTTTAAACTTTGATATTTTAAAGTCTTTACGTGTATACATGCGTTTCATGTACTTTATTTAGAATATTTTTCAGCAAATTTAAACTTTATTCTATTTTTTCTTTAAATGTCAGAAATTAAAACGTTTCGCGTCTTAGTTCATCATAAGCAATACTCTTGTTTTCTCGATATCTTTATACACTAATAATATAAATCAATATTAATTAATTATTACTCTAAAATTATAAAACTTTAAATTGGCAAATTGATTAAAAAATTATGATGATATTACTTTCTTCCTGGAAAGTCTGAATACTTAAGGCTATTTCCATGAGTACATGTAGTGTAAGTCACAGGCTACGATTTTTGGCTACCAGTATTATAGAACAAAGAAAATGTGATTAATTTTATTGGCACATTCTCATTAATTGAATAAGGCCAAGCAGACTTTTCGAAAATAACGGTAGCTAACAAGCATAGCAATTAATAAGTTATGTGACTTACACTACAGAACCCATGGAATTAGCCTTAAACACATTTTTAGTAAATAAACTTTTTTTGGATTATGTTGAGATTGATGCGTTTTTATGCGTATATAATGAACAGAATGTACATTTAAAAAAAAAAAAAAACATGTATCATAATTTCCCTTTAAAAATTCGGTTATTTATTTCTATCACTCTGACGAAAATGTTCCATATTTTGAAATATTTAATGTTATTGCATGTAATTTTATAATTATAGTCTTTCTCTGTCAATATATATATATATATATATATATATATATATATATATGAGTCTCAATGTGTGTGTGGTGGTACATAGTAAATGAAGAAAAAGTATGATTTATACATTTTTATATTCTTAAGACAGTTATCCTTTTTAACGTAACAGAAGCTTTATATGCTTAAAAAAGAAAAAAAAGTGAAAGATTATAAGGAACTTGCTATTAAATATTTATTTTTGTTGCTTTTAGTTGAAGTTTTAAATTTTCTGCACTTAAAAAAAAAGAAGAAAATGAAAGAAAGAAAAATACTTTATTTTTATTCAACAGCAGGTGACTTATTAGAAATTAGCTTTTTTTTCATAATCGTGTAAATGTGCTATTTGATTTATTACTTTTAATAATAAATAATACAAATATGAAAAAGAAATGAATTATCGTGTTAAATGAATTAATACTAAATAAAGATATTATTTCAAAATAAAACTACATAACTAATGATTGAGTCTCCTTATCTGCAGATTTACTAGTTCCATTACCTCTATAAATGTAATCAATTGTCATACAATTTTTTTTTCATGCACAAAGCTCTTTAGTCAGAGATTACCAAACTTGACTGCAGAAACCGATAGATTTAACAACTAGTGTGAATAAAAATTTTGCCTTTATTTGAACGGGGAGAGCTTGAACTCGATACGATAGATTATGAAATATGCAAACTAGCGCTATATACGTATGTGTGCGTGCGTGTGTGTATAAAGCTCCTATTATACACTAGTAAACATATTTAAACATTAAATTTGATTTTTTAGATTTTAAGTCAAAAAAAAACTTGTATGCATTATGATAAATGCTAAAATTATATTGTTAGTAATAATCTCGCTTCAATTACCGGTTATTGACTCATTAACCATTTCAGTAATGGACATTGGCCAACAAACCTTAAAAATAAATGAAATTTTGTAAAATGTTTAAAGCATTTTGTTATTATTAAAAGAAAAACATGTAACTTTTGCCAGAAAATAAAATTAATTAAAAAGAGTTATTAGCTTGCTCGTAAGTAAAATCCACGCCAAAAGACAATGGAACTGTGAAATATTATTTTCTGTTTCCTGATGGATTTAATATTGCCAATATGAATTCAATTTATAAAACATGAAAGCGAGGGTTATGAAAAAAAATAATAATAAAGGCTGATTTTTTTCCCTTATTGTTTATAAACTAAATCTTTGGAGGACCCCCATTACTGTTATACTTGCCCTAAATATTTGGTCTAATGTTATTGCTGGTAATGGAATAACGTATTTGATTAAACTTTTATTTAAAAAATAAGAAGTAAACTGCTTCAATCAAAATTTTTTCAAAGCTTGCTGCAATTATGTTGCGCTAGAAAATGAAAACATCACTTTGAAGAAAATCTTTTGCAGCTGAAAATAACCTTAGAACATGGGGTAACCATCTGATGGTGTTTATATTGAAGCAAAAACACGTTTATAGCTTTAATGCTGCCTCCAATTATTTGTTCACCCCGGGTGAATAACCCTAAACTATGTGCTGTCAACATGTTTCTAGGCATTTTCAATCGAAGGATTAAAATCTAGAATGCCTGGAATATTTGTCCAAAATCCTGACAAAGTGAGCAGAGGTATTGTGTAAATCCATAGGTAGGTGGGGGTCCACGAAGGCAAACTCTGGGGAGACCATGAGTTTTCTAGGCAGAAGGCCTTTTATGCAAGCATCTCACAACAAACAGCGAAAGGGCATCAGATCACAGGTGCGCATCAGCACAAATATCTATAAGCTCCCTGAGTATTTGCAAAGCTCCCTTGTTTGGGTCCTTTCAGCACGTGGCTTACTTAAGTCACAAGCCATTTATTCCTGGAGATTTTGTAATATATATTAGAAAGGCAACATGTGTGGGTGCGAGCATGTTTGTGTGCACGTGTATGTATATGTATGTGTATGTATAAATGCACACACACACATATACATATATATATATATAATGCAACATTTCGTGACAATTAAAATTAACATGTTAAATCACAAGACAATTGACACAGGATAAATTAATCAATAATTAAATTAAGATACAAAATATGTATCAATTGCTAAATGCATCGATTTTAAATAAATGAAGAGAAAAATATACAGGGAGTTACCTACCTGAATATTTTACCTCTCATCGATATCCACTGTCCGATATCGATATCCCTATATCGATATGCTGTATATTTACACCTCTTATCAAATCCACTAAACACATTTTGTTAGTAATAATAAAAATGAGATGATTGACTTACTGCTATGAATAGCTTTATTTTCATCTAGTGGAACTTCTGAACATCTGAAACACAAAATTACGTTTAATCTCAGATATACTTAATAAAATTTCCCCACTGTTCCATTAGATGCAGATAGATGCAGTAAGTCAGACATCTCATTTGCGATTATTACTAGATGTCCACACTTTTGCTTTGAGGCAACGATATGCAAACTTTGCAAATTCTTTTGGGTCCTGAAACAATATTTTTATGTGTGATAAAATATTGTCAATTATTTATGTCAAATTAGAAGTCTACATCGAGTTTTATTTGTATTTTGAATTGGTTTTATGGTTTTATCCCTAAAACTTTTAAATTAAGTTTGGAATGAAGAAAGTTTTTAGCGTCTTCGTATTCGTCTTTAACCTATATCTTTATGGGGTTTTTTTAGCACAACAATAAACGATTGTTTAGAATCACTTAAATAAAATAAAATATAATGAATATTTTGCAATAATTCACTTTTCAGACTTTATTTTAAAATTTTTATGCTACTGACAAATTACGGCCTTTCTTATTAAATCCTGACTAATTTATTTTTTTTTATTTATTTGTTTATCCTTCCACAGAGTTGCAATGAGCCACAAATCTTCTGTTAAATTGAGCACATTACCTTCATTAGGAAAAGTATTTGCATACAAACCCCATATATCTTCAGTTTTTGAGATCTAAATATTTATTACATGGAAGTGTTCTTATAATACTTATACAGTAAATGTACATTGACGATTTTCATTTATATATGTGCGATTGAAATCTGACCTCAAACGCATTTAGTCACAAAGAAAAATTTGGAAACGATTTTTAGATAAAATCTAAAAAAGACAATGCGTAGAGATACTAAATACTTGTTGCTAAAAAGTGATCATATAATCAATTCCCAGCAAATATACACTTATTTAGGTCATATACGCATGCGATTGGAAATTGACCACATTTAATCATAAAGACAAATATGGAAATATGAAAGGAGGCAAAGATATATTGTTAGATAAAGTCAACCACAAACAAAAGCGCACCTGATCTCTTAGGAGAATCAGCACAAATACTCGCGTTCCCAGTGTGTTTGTGGGGATTCATACAGCACGTGGTTGATTTCAGTGCTGTCAGCAAAATCTACGACCTGCAGGTCAGATAGTCCGCTGCTTGCTGCATATTCATGTTCCAATGTAAGGCAGGCAGCCACCCGAAAACCTACGCTTGGCTGCTGTGGGTTTCGATTAACAAACGCGGCTGGAATAGCGGAAAATACGAAACATGAGTACTTTTTGGGATTCTTGGTCTATGTATAATTGTTAAACAAGGGGTTTTAAATTCAATGCATGGGTTATTTTCTGATAATGAAATGATGCTCATTTTATGCAAGCAGCGTTTTGTTTGCGGAATGATGTTACAAAAGTAAAACTGACTTTCTCTTATCCATGTGGGATATAAGAAAATGGAATTGTTCCTTTCGCACATAAAAGAAATGCTGAATTTAGAGTAGAAATTCTCCACACGAGATATATATTTACATACGTTAGTAAGCTGGCAAGAGGATCGTATAATGAAGAAGTTTCATTGTCTTTGACAATCAAAGCGTGCAAATGTTTTACGATAGGTTTCCACTCCACAAATATTTAAAAACACGTTTCATTATCACAGGTATTTTTTTCCGAGAAGTGAGTCATTCGTCAATTGTTGATTAGAAGATTACGTAATTTTGAAACCGAAAATCAAAGTCGATGTGAAATAAAATGAAATTCCAATTGATATATTTTACTGTGGCTTCTTATCTTCGTTAGCATAAAATAAAAATAAACATGTATAATATTACGGCGTAATGCAGTTGAATTTGTGTAACTGAAGCTTTGTTTTTACATTATTCAAAGATTCTAAAGAGAAATTATATGCTCGGTTTTTACATTATGAAAAGATTTTAGACTGGAAAGAAGTGAAATAGCCTCCCCCCACCCTCCATTATAGTTCGTACAAGAGTTCATAGACGCTCAATGATGCAGCTTTAATGGTGTTGAAAGATTATAGACTTATAAATAACAAATTTTTCAAGCTTCTACCTCAAGATCCAAAGTAACGTTGTAGTTTTGATTTGAAATTTGTTTTTAAAACTGTAGTAAAATCGATCCACACTTTACTACCTTTGTCCTAAAACTTCAATAAACACCTATTAATATATGAACCTGCATCTATGAGATTTTCTCTTTTTATATGAAATAAAAGGATATTTTTGTATCAGTCCGTCTTTGCATTATATATTTTAGACAGTAGTTAATTTATGTCCATAAGCTGGAGACTATCTTGGCAAGTAATAGATATACACAAACATTTAACGTCTGAATTAAAAAAAAAAAAAAAAAAAAAAAAAAAAAACTATTAAAAGGTTAAATAAAATAAGCTAAGATAGACTTAAATACAATTTTAAAAATAAATAAAATTTATATACAAAAAATTAAAGTTAGTTCTTTCTTTAATAAGCATAAATTTCAATACGATGAGTCAAAATTACCCGGTCATTCCCTGTGGAGATTGTGATATGTATATATTGGTGAAACAAGCAGATCTTAAGAAATTCGCCTGCAAGAGCATATCAGTGCTTTAAAAAGCGGTAATTTTAATTCAAAAATTGTCCATCACAGCAAATGTTTATACAAAATCCCACCCAAGCTTGTTATGTCATAATTCTTCAAAGAGGAAGTGTGTTACATTCGGCACTTTGTATAGCAAGCGTTTATATAAAATTCCATCTAAAGAAACACATTTTTTTCAATTATTTCGAGATACAACATTTTAAAACTTTTTCAATCATTTTTAAAAATATTTATTGTATTGCAATCTTATAATTCTTCAAAGATGACGTGTTAAACTGCACACTTTGTGTAACAAACGTTTATACAAAATCCAGTCTAACCTTGTTATCTTATAATTCTTTAAATATGTAGTGTGTTACATTCTGCATTTTGTATAAAAAACGTTTATACCGATACAAACAAACACACTTTTTTCAATTTTTTCAGAAGAGACATTTTAAACCTATTTTTTAATCAATTAAAAAAGCAAAACAAAACAAAAAATACCCCATAAATTATATTGTTATCTTATCATTCTTCAAAGACGAAGTGTTATATTACTCACTTTGTAGCAAACGTTTATACAAAATCCCATCCAACCAACCACGCTTTTCTCAATTCTTTTTAGAGACACATTTTATACTTTTTTTAAACAATAATTTTTAAAACGCGGCTTATTATGTTTTCTTATAATTCTTCGAAGATGAAGTATTGCACATTGACCTTCTTATGCTTGAAAAACTTTCCTTAAAGGATACCATTATATAAAAGTTTAACGATCTAGAGAAAGAAGAAGAAAAAAACAGATTTCCCACTTGAGAAATTGAGACCAAAATGCGCAAAGAAAAAGGAAATCTGCTAATTTTACTAATCATCGACCTTTAGTGCTCTTAAAAAACCTAATTAAACTTCAACAGGTCGCAAAATAGAGAGGCTCAGAAAGCGTGTTGAGAAGCTTAAAGAAAGAAGTAAAGAGATAAAGCACGGATTAGAAGGCATAAAATTCAGGGTGAGAGAAAAAAAAACGAACAAAGCTTTTAATTTTTCAGTGACTCTGTATATCTTTTCGCACGATAATAATTTACCTATAAAATCAACATTCAATTTGTTTATGAGAAGATTTTTTAGCGTAGACTTCGTGTTTGGATGGTATTACGTATATTTTTATACTGGATCAAATATTTTTCTTTGAGAATTTTCTAAAAAATTTAATTGATTATCATATTTATTTATTACTATCGCAAAGAATTTTTAGGATATAATGTATCTTAGATAAATTTATAGAATATGGGAAGTACTAATTTTAATATGTTTATATAAAAATAAGAGTAACTCTAAAAAGATTTTAATTACTGTCGATAAAAATGGGGAAATGACGAGATTTGTTAAAAATTGATTTTAATTTATTTTTTTTCTTATTAATTAATCAAACAGATTATAAAGTCTTTTAACTGGAGTTTAGTTTCATATTTAAATTATAATTACCTACGCCTTAGGATAAAATAATTAATAAAATAATTAAAGTAAACTTTTATCAGAACATTATATACTATCACGGTTCTTTGAGTTACAAAACTGTTTTAAAATTAGCTTTCAGAAATCCTCTCAATGTAAAATATCTCTCATTATTAGAAGAAATTTCTTTTCAGAAAATCAAAGTTAGAGATATTGTGAACAAATTTAGGCTCATTTGTTCATTATAAAATGTATTCAAACGTTTTTTGGGGAAATCATTTTTATGATAAATATGTTGACAGGAATATATTTATTTAACTCTATGTCTCACGGAATATCTTATTAGAAATAAATTAATCTATTAAATTTTTATTTCTTGCAATATGCTTAATATTAGCCTTCTAGTCTGGTTTTACTAACTATTAATTCATTTAATGTATGTGAAAACTTTCAGATTGTAATTCATATATACCCCCCCCCCCCCCGCTGTGACAAATATATGGAGTCACTAAACATATATGGTATGCGAGTACTTTCTATATATTTATTTATTTTTGATAAAATTTATTTGAGAGTGTATGTGAGTTCGATTTTTCGCTCATCAAGTACCCTGGTTCTGGTACAGTTTTAAGAGTTTTATTAAAAACTTTTCAATACTTTTCTGAAAACTTTTTTCTTATACCTAACAAGAATATATGTACCTAACACTTCATCCTCCTTTTTATAAGATGAAAGTCTGTAACATACCCCCCCCCCCCCCCCCCCCAAGAAAAAAAAATTAAATGACATTTTAAAAATTATTATTGTAAAATTAAGACTTCTCCTACTACCTTTACTTCTAAATTCATATTTCGAATGCTAACGGTTAGACAATATAATCATTTTCGTTTTAGCTCATTTTCGAGTTTTGTTGTTAATATATTTTTCAATGGAGCTATAACAGTAAATTGTTTTATAAATTAAAATGTTGCATGAAATTAGAGTTTGAAAGACTAGGAAATGAGAAAATCGAAGTTAGATATAGGAAGAGTACTTAATGCCAGCATCACATACTCTAAAAATGAATTGACCTTTTATAAATTATTGTTATATATAAAGATAAGATTTCCTGTACTATTACTAACTTTATTTCTCTAGACTGATTTCGTGAGCTAACGGTTCGATCATAGTCATTTTTGCTATAGTATTTTCTCTTCTTTTTTGAGATCTCTGATATGACTTTCTCTCTACACTGTCAAAAATTTGCACCAAAGTAACCGGTCTATCGACCATTCTTATTGAGGGTGGTTAGATAAACGTAATTTAGCTGTATTTTAACCGTATTATTGTCTATATTAGGGTCATGATACAGTTAAATTACCGTTATATAACCATTCTCTATAAAAACGGTCAATAGACCGGTTACTTTGTTGCAAATTCTTTACAGTGTATATTAGAAATATAATGATCGGAGTTAGAAATATAATGATCGGAATTAGTTTTTTAAACACCATGAAATCGAAGTTAGTCAAAAGTTGAATTTAATACAATACATGCTTTCAATTTACTTATGAATTTTAATATAAAACTGAAATATAATAATATTTTAATTTTACGTGATTAAATGCCTACATTTTTAGCCAAAAATAGCATCCATTTTATTACTCTGGATTATTCATGTAGTAAAACTTAGCTGTAACGCAAATATTGGTTTAGTAAATTTTACTAGAATAATGAAAGTCCTTTATTGAAACCTAATATAAGTATTGTGCAGTTAAATAAAACGATAAATAAAAGAGGTATTCAAACATATTTGTAAACACATAATACACAACAAATATACTCATCAGTGACTGTGAAAATTGTAATGTTCATATTTATATGATGTTGACAGGAAATAAAATAAAACATTGTTCAAGCTTTCCCAAAATTTATAGTTCCAGAAAAGATTTCCTACTCTTATAGATTTACCATTTAAGAAGTTTTTATCATAATTTTGAATTGATTGATTATAAAAAATGTTAAAACAACAGATGATATCAAATAAAAGAGTTAGGTAAATATAGCAGGTAACTTTCCCCCCTATTTTGAAAAAAGTTATAAGCAAATTGAAAGAAGGAAGCAAAAAAATAGTTTCTAATTGATATCAAGTAAGTATAGCGTCCAAAGTACACATTTTATCAAATGGGTTGAATTGAAAAAAGTGTAAAAAGTCTCAAGTATATATCTAAATCTTGTTAATTAAACGAAAAAAAACCATGCATTTTTCTAAAAATTATTATTTTACGTTTATCGAATCTAACAGAAATTGCCATTTTTTCTTGAGAAAAAATTTCCTATTACGTATAATTTATTCGTGAATGAAATGCTATATGTTATTGAATAATATTGATTGATATACGTTATTGAAAATCTTCATTCTTCCCTTTTTACTTTCTTTCTATCTGTCTTTCCGTTTTATGTGTGTGCTGTCGCAACAGCACACACACAAAACGGAAAGCGACATAAATCCCGCGGGTTCCGCAAACATAACTCACGCATAGATCAGCCTTTCAGGTTTTGCAAAAGTGTTAATTTTCAATATCTAAACTATTCTAAAAACTTTCATGAGTTGAAAAAAGAATATTTCATTACAACTAACACATGACGACAATGATTTTTTTTTCTTTAACCGCTTTTCTGAATTACGGTTACATAATACGGGCAACGTGTTTTTTCCAATCAGCATTTGCACGTACCATGTACGGGCATCCATATTCCAGTCATAATTTATTATTCTCACCAGCAAATTTTTGTTATAAATTTAGTATTATTTAATCAGAGCATTTTTCTAATTCAATTAGGTAAAAATTTCTGTTTTTAAAAATCGGTGATAAAAGATAAAAAAGGTCTGTAAAAGACATGAAAAAAAGGTGTTATTTGAAAGATTTTTTTTTTTTTTAATATTGATCACTTAAGTAGTTAAAGTAAAGAGTGTTTTGACTCTGATTTCAGAAAAAGTACTCAAAATATTTTATCCCGTATTCATTGAATTTCAACACAAACTGAGAAATTTTGACTGATTTGTAAATTAAACAGTTTACAAGGCACAATATACAGGATATAAAAAAATTCTAGTAAGTAAAATATAAATTTAGTCATAAATATATCAGATAACGTTATATATCATAACGGATTACTTCTGATTAAAAATGAAGAAAACAAAAAACTCTAAAAGAGGAAAGGATGAGATGCATAGTAAGATCAGAGATTCTAGTGTTAACCCTTTAAGTTCTAAGGGTAAATTTCTTCAAAATATCCAAATGTCACATTGGTACCAGTATTTTGCAAACAAAAATTTATCTTTATTATATACACGAAAACAAAATGCATTAAATTTTTTAAATAAATTTGGTGAATATTCTTGTGCCATTTGGAGATTAAAATTAAGTAATTTGGAAATTAAGAGTTAAAACCTGACTGACCTACACACTTAGTGACAGCCATGGCAAATGTAACAACTTAAATGTGCAAGTGCAAGTTTTTTGTAGGAGATAATGTGCAACTTTCCTTAATCTTCATTTTCACTTTGTCGAAAAAACTTACGTTATAGAGGGGAAGGGTCGGTATTTTTTAACTCAGTGTATCAAAAGACATTAGAATCACCCAAAACGGAACCGAAAAAGTGAAAAGAAAAAAAAATACTTTGTAGGCCTGTGTAATTGATTCGCAAATGAATAGCTGCGCGTTACTGGATATTTTATAAAAATAGCTTGTTTCAAATATTTTTTTTGAGCAATAGAAACTTATGTTTGTTCCAAACAAAGCCCACGCATTTGCATGCCTTTCAAATTCTATACCCCCTCTAAAATATTTTTTTTTTCTTTCTTTGGGGCCCAGGGCTACACCTGGGTAGTTGGCGTGAGAAAGACAGTTGTAAACAGAGAGTGTGCGATGAGAACTGAGATTGGGCCGTTGCATGTAAAGGGGGGTTAGTTAATCCTCTAGGAGCCTATGGGCCCCGGCCTTGGATAGGCTGGGCCGCACCTGGTTTTAATCGGCCTCACTGATACTTCATAAATGTTGCAGGGATAGATTGTGATTGAATCCTTGGCAAATGCCCCTCCTCGTGCGGAATAGATTCAATTGATTAATGCAGTTTTTTTTTCTTTTATTTGTATACCCCTCTCTTTCGTACAAAGGAATTCGTCCGAAAGTTACGGCATAAAATTTCAAAACATCATTTGAATATTTTCCTGTTAGAAGTTATTAAGGCAAAGTTGCCTTCGTTATGATGTATAAGGTTTAAAAGTTTAACTCTTCTTTTTTTTTTTAACTTACATGAATTTCAATAAAATTTCGCTTATTAAAATTTCTTTTCGTTAAATTTAATTATTAAATTTATATTTTTCTAATCATATTATTAAATAATATGATTATAAAAATATGTTAATGGATTTTAATAATCATATAACTGAATTATTATATTGCTTATTAATTACAATATTAAATTAAATTTTTATTAATTAATTATATCATTAAAATCATGTTTTTCAATCACATTATTCAATTCATACTATTAAAATTTCTCTTTTATTCAGTTTTGATGAATTTTATTCAAATTTCACTTTCAAATTTCACTTCATCTCAAAATTTTTATTCAGTAAATTTAATTATAAAATTTACATTATTATATTATAATAAAATTATTGAATTATATGTTTACTAAAATGTATTACTGTATTTAACTAATTATATATTTCAATTTTTGTGCATTAATTACATTATTAAATTAAATTATTACTAAATATTTACATTATTAAAATTGCGTAATTGAATCGCATTCTTTAATTTAAAACATTGAAATTACACTTTTATTTTTATCTTTCTCATTCGTACTGAAGAATTTGACCGAAAACTTTCAAATAAAGTGTAGAAACATTATTCAAGTATTTTACAATTTGGAGTGTTTAAATCCTAAGTGTATAGTACTTTTTTAAAAAGTTTGAAATTTTCAATTTTAAATAGTTTACACGTATTTTTTAGCCTTTTTATTATTATGCATCTAGTATACCGTAATTTCGGGTGTATAAGCCGCCGATCAAACAATTCTTTTTGGACCCAGAAATCTTATTTAGTGATTAAAGACAAATATTTACGGCGATCTAACTAGTTTTATTTGTTTCTTAAAAAATTCTGGGTCGAAAAAGAATTGTTTGATCTGCGGCTTATACACCCGAAATTACGGTATCTTTAAATGCGAATAAAAATATTTTTTATTATAACTATTTAAACATCGCTAATTTATTTGATATTGGCTTGGTTTAAGTGAATAAAAAAAATATTCAAAATGTAACAATTTAACTTAAGTTTAAAAAAAATTAAATAAGTAAAGCAGACTTTTATTTCTGAATTCCTCAAATGATAAAATGAAATACACGCTAATTGTTTAGGATATCATAAAATTTGTGACTGAATTTTTGCAACATGATATTTTTTAAGAAACAATTTTTAATAAAGTGCCATTACGATATCAAGCTTTCATGTAAAATATTATACTAAGTGATTAAACTAATTATGATTTAGCATTGTAATATTTAAATACCAACTGAAAATGTGTCACTTTACTCTTTCCAAATATTATTGGTATGTAATGCTCTTAAAATCCCATTTTATATTTTGTGAGAATATGTTTTGTGTTTATGTTTTTATTTTTGAAAGACTTTAAACACAAAAAAAGTATTTATCCAGAATCCATATGCATTAAAGTATCTTATTTTATTTTTTTGCAAGATAAAGAATAAAATAAAATAAAGAATGAATTTGTGAAGAAAATATTTATCAAAAATACTTGTTTAACTAAGTTAAAAAAAATTACCAAACAGAATATTATTTCTTAATTCAGCAAAAGGCAAAACGATAAAGCCAACAAATTGCTAGATTGCAATAATTTCTTTTACAATATCTTTTTCTAAAGAAATGCGATTGGATTTCAATGGGATTATGTTTCTTTACAAACAAATTTTTTTAAAATAACTCTTCTTCTAATCGTACTAACCGTATTATTTTTCAGCCTCTATGCACGATATGTTACAATCTTTTATGTTATAACTTCAACTGTATTGTGTAATATTGGTACAGGAATCGCTATTAACGTTATGCTATAACCGTGAAAATTCGCATAAATTTATTTAATGTTTTATAAAATGCTATTATGATTATTTTTTTTAATATTAAGAAATAAATGGCTAGCTGAAATGAGCACAAATAGAAATATCTGCGTAGAAAAAATACAGACAGACAACTGTTTCGGAGATTCTAAAGCTCCATCATCAGGACAATATATTAAATTACCGGAATTAAGTATAACAATAATCTCTGGTAATTTTAACTATAGCACCGATGACAGTGATTTAAAAGTTCCAAAAGAACTATCTACCCATTTCTGGTTAATTTTAATGTGCAATGACGAGGGAACTTTAGATTTTCTAAAAAAAAACTTCCCCTTTCCTCTTTTAGGTAGCTTTCATTACAAAAAGTAAAAAGCTACCTATTGCAGCCGTCCGGAGGAAAGCACTTCCGGAAAATTTTGGTATATTTTCACCGATCATGACCCCCAGACCCCAAAACCACCCTCCGTTCAAATGTTGACATATATATATATATATATATATATATAACCATATATATATATATATATATATCTGATTTTTGTCATGCGATAACTAACGTATTTATGAACCGATTTGAATGAAACTTGGTATGTACATAGTACATACAAATGTCTCGACCGAGTTCGTTGGTCAGCATCATCCGCCATTTTTTTTCAAAATGGCGGCCATTTTAAATTTTTTTTAAAAATTTAAAATTTAAAATTAAATGCGAAAAAATTAAAAGTTGAAAAATATTTTCCTTTTACGTGTTAGAACTTAAAACAAAGATTCCAGAACACTTTTTATTTTGTCTATATCTTAAAAAATGATTGAGTTATAGCACTTTGAATTTTTCTTATGGCTGACATTTTGAAACGATCTGATTTTTGTCACGTGATAACACGCGTATTTATGAACCGATTTCAATGAAACTTGGTATGTACATAGTACATACAAATGTCTCGACCGAGTTCGTTGGCCAGCATCATGAGCCATCTTGTTTCAAAATGGAGGCCATTTTAAATTTTTTAAAAATTTAAAAATTTAAAATTAAATGCGAAAAAATCAAAATTTGAAAAATATTTTTCTTTTACGTGTTAGAACTTAAAACAAAGATTCCAGAACACTTTTTATTTTGTCTATATCTTAAAAAATGATTGAGTTATAGCACTTTGAATTTTTATTATGTCTGACATTTTGAAACGATCTGATTTTTGTCACGTGATAACACGCGTATTTATGAACCGATTTCAATGAAACTTGGGATGTACATAGTACATACAAATGTCTCGACCGAGTTCGTTGGCCAGCATCATCCACCATTTTGTTTCAAAATGGTGGCCATTTTAAATTTTTTTAAAAAATTTAAAATTTAAAATTAAATGCGAAAAATTAAAAATTGAAAAATATTTTTCTTTTACGTGTTAGAACTTAAAACATCGATTCCAGAACACTTTTTATTTTGTCTATATCTTAAAAAATGACTGAGTTATAGCACTTTGAATTTTGCTTATGGCTGACATTTTGAAACGGTCTGATCTGAACGATCCACAATGTTGCTTTAAAATGGCATACACTTAATGATATCGTGGAATTTGGTGACTCTCTAAATCGCTTAAAATAAAACCAGGTTGAATAAAAGATGACTAATTTCTAAAAATTCCTATTAATATTCAGTCATGACAAAAACTAGTTTCAATCTTATAAAATCACTAATTTTATAAGATTATTTCCACTAATTTGAGCTTAGTATTTTTGAACAATGTAACTTACCTTAAAATAAATAAATAAATATATAAGTATATGAAAGCTACCTCTTCCTCCCGGCATTGCCGGAAGGACTTTTTCTATTCACATATTTCGTTTCTGCTCTTTTCACATTGTCTATTTATTTCTTAATATTATAGCACAAAGTTTAACCCTCCCATTTTAACCAAACATTGTAATAAATTAAATATGAGTCAATTGCCAATCTATATGTGTTAAAACGTCTGTCTTTTCTTTTACTACAAACAAACGTATTTAAGAGAATAAAATTACAACAGTAGCAATAAATTGTTAAAATGTAATGATTTTAAATCGCATTATTCTTTAGGAAACTTACAAAAAGGCTAATGTTAAAGCATACAGATTGCTAAGATGTAATAATTTTTCTTACAATTTCTTTTCCTTCAGAAATATGATCGGATTTCTACAGGATTATGTTGGTTATCGGGAGGGGGGATTTTAAGAAAGCTATTTTTTTCCTCCCGTCGCCGCCGTTCTTCCATCTTTTAGCTACGAAAGATACTTGTTGGAATAAAAATAATGCTATGATACGGTATCTTAAATACAATATTAATGTAACGTTATAACCAAGAAATCGTACATTTGATGATTTTATACACGATAAGAAAAGTGCACGACAAACTGATTTTACTTTTAAAATTTACTATATACCGAACCATCAAAAATATATCTTATTCTAATCCATGTACTTTACAACACCTGACTATCTTTGCACTTTTTTGCTTTTTTTTTTTTTTAACAAAACACGTGCACCTTTTAAACAATGGTTTTAATAATTTTAAGTTTCGATATTTTTTGTGTGTTCAACAAAAAGCTAATGCTAAAGCATAAAATTACTAAGATGAAATAATTTCTTGTACCGTTTCTTTCCCTTTAGTAATGTGATCGGATTTCTGCAGGATTACGTTGGTTTACGAGGGACTTTTTAGGAAATGCTCTTTTTTTCCCTACCCCATCACATCCACTCTTTTTGCTTTCATCGTTCAAGTAAAAGTGATATTTTTATAAGCACTTTGTAACACATTTGTAGCTGTATGAAATTAACTACACAAGGTCAATTCTAATTGTATACTGTTACATAAATACAGCACATTAAATCATTTAATGCATGTTAGAATAAGAAAAAATATTATATTTGAAAAATGAATGTTTTTCCAAAAAAGTTTTTTATATTTGACGTTTTACATACATCTGAAGAGTGAATATTTTTCTAAAAAAGTTTTTTATACTTAACGTTTTATGTATATTTGATGAATGATTATTTTCCAAAACATTTTTTGATTGTTTTAGGTAGCTTTCATTACAAAAAGTAAAAAGCTACCTATTGCAGCCGTCCGGAGGAAAGCACTTCCAGAAAATTTTGGTATATTTTCACCGATCATGACCCCCAGACACCAAAACCACCCTCCGTTCAAATGTTGACATATATATATATATATATATATATATATATATATCTGATTTTTGTCATGCGATAACTAACGTATTTATGAACCGATTTGAATGAAACTTGGTATGCATATAGTACATACAAATGTCTCGACCGAGTTCGTTGGTCAGCATCATCCGCCATTTTGTTTCAAAATGGCGGCCATTTTAAATTAAAAAAAATTTAAATTTTAAATTAAATGCGAAAAAATTAAAAGTTGAAAAATATTTTTCTTTTACGTGTTAGAACTTAAAACAAAGATTCCAGAACACTTTTTATTTTGTCTATATCTTAAAAAATGATTGAGTTATAGCACTTTGAATTTTTCTTATGGCTGACATTTTGAAACGATCTGATTTTTGTCACGTGATAACACGCGTATTTATGAACCGATTTCAATGAAACTTGGTATGTACATAGTACATACAAATGTCTCGACCGAGTTCGTTGGCCAGCATCATCCGCCATTTTGTTTCAAAATGGTGGCCATTTTAAATTTTTAAAAAAATTTTAAATTTAAAATTAAATGCGAAAAAATCAAAATTTGAAAAAATATTTTACTTTTACGTGTTAGAACTTAAAACAACAATTCCAGAACACTTTTTATTTTGTCTATAGCTTAAAAAATGATTGAGTTATAGCACTTTGAATTTTGCTTATGGCTGACATTTTGAAACGGTCTGATCTGAACGATCGACAATGTTGCTTTAAAATAGCATACACTTTATGATATCGTGGAATTTGGTGACTCTCTAAATCGCTTAAAATTAAACCAGGTTGAATAAAAGATGGCTAATTTCTAAAAATTCCTATTAATATTCAATCTTTACAAAAACTAGTATTCAATCTTATAAAATCACTAATTTTATAAGATTATTTCCACTAATTTGAGCTTAGTATTTTTGAACAATGTAACTTACCTTAAAATAAATAAATATATATATAAGTATATGAAAACTACCTCTTCCTCCTGCCGGAAGGGCTTTTTTGATTATTCTTTTTATTGCTTTTAAGCGTCGAAAAAAAAAATATTTCGTGGATGCCTTGAAATCCCTATGCAAAATATGAATCTCGAATTTCATTCAATTAAAATACTTTAATAAGCCTCTTTATTGAAATTCCCCGATTATGAAATCCCATGTAAACCAATGGGAAAAATGAACTTGATTACTCATTACCGGATATAATTATCAAAACATGGTTTTCACCATCAAATAGTATGCGACAAGTCCCACTAATGTATGCTTTTAAAATATCGCTTTTTTAATTTAAAGTTTTTTTAAGGAGATAAAATTTCATCAAGTGAAAATTTCAAAATTTATAGATTTTTTTTAATATTTAAAATTTAACAAGTCATTTTTAAAAAAAGCACTTCATCGACATTTGAGGTCTATTTTTGATGGTGAAGTCTGCATTTTTAAAATTATATATTAAGTAATTAGTAGTTTATTGTTCAACTTTTCGCATAGGTTAGTATGTGATTTCATAATGGGGGAGTTTCCGTGAAGCAGCCCCTTAATTATTTTTGTTTCCGTTTCTGGATATAATAGTATATGTCTTAATACTATATCCCATAGCCTATTGCTTATTTTACTATTTATTATTCTAGATTAATTTAATTATAAATAAATGTTATTTTACATATATTTTAAAAAGAAGTTATTAGTAATCTTAAAGCAATTGTATGGCAAGAGTTTCAAACGGTACTTGTAAACTGTTAAAAATTTTGTGGTGGCTGATATTAAATTTGTATGCGGCGGCAATCCGACAATAAGACAGTGAAATCTTATTAAAATATTTGTGGCTGTTGTTTAACCGGAGCTCGAAATGTTGGAGCAAGATTTTCTTCTCTTATGGTTACAACAATAAACGGTGATTCAACCTACCACAATGTTTTATTAGTCTACATAAAATTTGAAGTTAATAAATAATATTTTCACTACATATTTTAAAGTTTGCAATATTTTTTTTTTTATAAATATTTGAATTTTAAAACATAATGTGATTGAACCATAACTAAGGTTGCACTGATAGGATCTATTAATTAATACTAGAGAGAAATCTTAATGCCCCTAATTAATAATGGGTTTGGACTAAAAAAAATAAACTAAAGTCACATTTTATAATGTACTTTTAATTGGTTTTAAAACTTTTAAATATTTAATTCGTTTACTCTGCTCTTAATCTTCTAATCCGTTAAGACTATTAAATCAGACTTTTTAAACTTTCGATTATTTTTCTAAACTGCGTCTTTAAAAGAATACTTGTAAATCTTACCAAAGATTCATTGAATTTGCGGAGTCGCTTTACCACGGCAACACCTCCAACTGTAAAAGATTTCTTTTACTTGACGACTCGGAACCTTTGATTGTATTTTGTATTGTCGCTGGAGTACTTTGTGGATACGAAGGTGTACCGGAAACGCAGGAACCTATTGTAATGTGTGTGTATCGAGTCTCTGGTACCACACTGGACAATGCGACCCTCACAGCGGGAGAACAAACTGTTGCAAAAGCTTGCCGACAAGTTCGGGGGCATGAGGAAAAGTAATAGTGTCTTGTACCATTCTGGCTGACAACTTTGTTTAACCCTCCATTGGATCCATCTGTCGAAGCTTTCAACGATCCAGCCTACTTTGCGGCGGTGTCGCCAAGATGGTCCGCTGATGGACATAAAGGGGTATAGTTAAAAGTAGACGCGTGTTCTTTGAACAGAAGTGACTTACGAAACATATGTCAAGAATTTTCCGCTTGAATGCTGGGGAAGTACTGAAGATTTTAAAATTTCTAATTCAGGTGTAAAAAAATATCCATTTTTTTTTTACCGAATTAGCAACCATTTGACAATAACATGTTTTGACGTTAAAAGAAATAAGTACACCTATAGTTTTAATATCTATTGAACTTTTCTTAGTTACTGATGTATACTTTTCAGAACGAAAAATATATTTTCATCTAGGAATTTGACATATTAATAAGATAAATGAATTAAAATAAGTACTTCACAAGAATAACTCACATTTTATAAAATAAAATTTATGGTTCGTATATCAACAGCGGGCGTTATTGTACTGTGCGAATTATGATAGCTGCATATATATTTAATTTTAATTCTAGAGTAGAAGCTTTTTAATTCGACACTCTAAGACTCGACTCATTCTGTAATCCGGCAAAAGAAATAGCCGTGGCAGATGAAGCTAAACTCTCGTCGAAACAGGATTAAAAAAAAAAATTCCTAATCTTGAAAGCCATAGGATATCAGAGGCTTGTTAAAACTGTAACGCTTGTGTTAATCTTTATACAAATAATGTCACTAACAGTATGTATTACACAATTTTAATCATTCTTTAAACCGTTATAAACAGTTATCTCTAAACCCTTTTAATTATTCCTTAAATCGTTAGAATGACAAGATACATTACAGTATTTTCTCAGATAGTTATAGCCTTTGCATATATTCATTGCATATGTAAAATACCTACTAATGTTCCATAATTTGATAAAATCGCTTATTCGGCACGGTCGTAATTCTTAAGCTGCCTTATTAAAAAGCTTTTGCTGTATTTTGTAGCGACAGATACTTTTTAATGGCAGTTTGTATGGAATTTTGTTTATATTCCATGAAAAATCAAAGTAAAAGTACAAAATATCACATGAAGCAATTTATAAAATTTACTTTTGATTGCGCTTAGCATGAATTCTACTTCAACTGCTATCATTTGTGCTATTAAATAAATCACTAGAACAATGTTACATTTAAAAACACATTTTCAAGGAAAGCAAACAGATTATCTGTTAAAAAAATATAAGAGTTTTCGTCAAACTGTTCGACTTATTTTAGCTCGAATATTGAAGGTATAATAGAATTTTCTCCAAAATGTTACATCCCCCAAGAGAATTCTGTAGCTACGACTCAACTCCAAGGCTCTTAATTAAAATACGAAAGGCAATTAACAAGATTATCATAGGCAGTTAGGAGAATTTTAAATTAAGATTTTTTCTATATATGTATACATTTAGAATAGAGGTTGCCGAAATTTTTAATTTTAATCGAGGTAATTTTGATATGACACTGAAAAATTTAGCTTTCTGTAAAACAATGTGAAATATTTCATGCAAAGACAATTTAAATTATAAAACGTCAAAAAGTTCTGCGCAATAATTGGAAACAATATTAATTTTCTAAATATTAATATGCATTTTCTAAATATAAATATGCTTTTAAAATACTAGTTTTAACTGAAAAGTACTGCGAACTCATCTACATGAACCAATACAACATTATACGAAATCTATGTTCTTAAATAAAATAGTTATTTAGTACTTGCATTATATTTGTTTATAAAAGGTATTTTCTATAATAGTTTACCACAGTTGTTTACATTCCATGTAAAACGATGAAATTTTAAATAATGCCATGGTAATCAGTAAATTGCAAATTTTACATTTGATTGAGCTTAGTGTAAATTCTATTTCAAATGTTTTTATTTGTGCTGTTAAATAAATTCCCAGAGTGGAGTAGCCAAGTCTCCGACTTTTTTCACACCACGACTTTGGAAGAAAATGATTTACTTTTAAATCCCTCAAATGTTCCAGTAAAATAAAACATTTTCTGTATTAAAATACTGTTTGGTGTCCAAAACAGCAAGAGACTTGGCAGCTGTGCTGGAGCATTATTACAATACAAAAGTATTTTTCAAGGAAAACAAATGATTGTCTGTTCTAAAAAGTAAGGAGACACAGGACTTTTAAATTTTCAAAAAATCAGTTTTCTGTCTTTCTTTTATTTTGAATGTTTTAATAGTTCTCAACAATATGTAAAAGACACCATTCAAAAATCTGCATTATTTTTCCAGTTATAGTCATGTATAAATGGTGAGTATATCGTAATGTCAGCAGATATTGAATCTTTATAAAGCATTTTCTCAGATTAGTAAATTTGGAGATTGCGCGTATTGCTCCTTTTAAAATATTTAAGCTACAACTTAAAGAAAATTATCCAAATATGTGTCTCTGTATAGTCTACAGACTAAATCCCCCAAAAATTCTTACTCCAAAATTGTTTATGCTTTTGAAGCACTTGCGAAAAATTAAAATTTTTTGAACTTTTTTCTATTTTGTGCTAAAATTTTATTTTTATTACAAAAAATTTTCTGCATATTTTGTTTTTAAAATAGAAATGAGTGTGTTATAATTTTACTTTGTTCAAAATTTGTTTTCTATATGCATAATTTAGAATTTTATCATGGGCATAGTAATTAATCACGTATCAAAAATATTTGCCTATAATTGAAACATTGGTTACCCCCACGTATATATATATATGAAGAAATCAGAAGATAAAGATAACTGATACAATCATCATTTTTAAAAAAAAGTATCATTGTTTATTGTCACCTTCAAATGTCCGTTTTATCAATAAGAGGTTTAGTTAGTATTAGCTTTTTTTTAAATTGTAATTTAACAGATGGTAGAGGATTATATGATCAGATGATGTATGATATATGTAGTCAAATGAAATAATTTAAATTTAAAAATTAAATATAAATTTGGTATATACAACATTCATTTTCCTGGATAATGTAGTTAATATTATATACTCTATGCAGAAAGAAAAAAATAAATCTTAGCTGCATATTGTTTGTGTTTTGAACTTTGGAAAAAGCATAATTTTTTATTGTTTCGACAATTTTAAATGTTATGTACTCCATTAACAAGTTATTAAAAAACTTTCCTAATCATTTTAGGACAATTACTGAATTATATAATATCTATTATATATAGAAGTTTCTTCAACATGTAAGATCTCTCCTCAGTGAGACCTCTCGTTAGACAATAATTAATAAAATTATCAAGACAGTTCATAAACGTTTCATTTAGAAATTTGAATTTTTATATATTTAGAATAAAAATTGTTAAAATTACCGTATGTACTCGTATATAAGTCGATGAATTTCAGACAAAGTTTGGGAGTTGAAAATGGAAGTCGATTTATACACAAGTTAATAAGGAAAAAAATTGCAGATAATCGGCGAATGGATAAGTCTTTTAAGCAATCACATATGGGTATGGGTTTAAAAGAGAGAGAAAAAAAGGACGATGGTCATTTTCCTGTGATTAAAAAAAAGTTCAACAGTAATGTCCCTGTAATTGTTCTGCGCCCATTTTCTTTTGCGATATAATTCCCTTCAATATAGGGGGTTTCCTTTCAACATTTTAATCTTCTTAATAAAAAGATAATTGTAGAACTCCCTCCTAATAGTCCAACAATACAAAGAAGTACAATATTTTAGCCGTATTTGGAAGTTGTTCTGCTTCCGTTACACGAAAACACCCGCGTGCTAATGTTAATCCTATTGGAGAAGTTACTTATTGCCATTTGTAATTTGATATTTTTAGTTTTTATTATTAATATTATTGAATAACTGATATTGATCTATACAATGACATTTATTATGTTTTGAATTTGTTGACGCGTATTTTTATTTAAGACTCTTTTAATTTCGGTACCTGTTTTGAAAGAAAAGGTATATTTATAAAACAATCTGTAAATAAAACCAAAAATGTAAAAAAAGCCTTAATAGGTATCGACCTCAACCACTCAATGCAAAGAAATTTATTATTTATAAATATCGAAATGCAAATGTGATACATTAAAAAAAATCTTCCATTGTTTTAAAATTAGTGTGAGGCTCTTTTCAAGTGCGATATTGTTCTGAAAAAAGCAACAGAACAACTACTTGATTTCTGGAAACACTGTTAAACAACAAACTTTTCCTGTGATTCGAAAAAACAACGCAAGCTTCTCATAACATCTTTATTTGCAGTTGTCTGGCTACTAACAACGCCCAGAAATAAATATTCTTTTTTTTTTTTCGGTAGTTTAGGGGGAACAAGAACATTCAGCTTTATTAGTAAAAGCTCATAAATCTCATTTCCCAGCCCCATTAGTTGGGTAGCGTAAAATAGGAGATATTGTAATTCAAGCAGGTCATTATTTAACTTTTCGCAGTTATGTCTGGGTTTAACTAGGGGTCACGATTTACTTTGAATATAAGTGAAGCCGTAATAAGCAATAAAATATTGCGCTGGCATTGCATTTGGAGAAAAAATATGATAAAAGAAAAAGTAGAGGGGGGGGGGGTATTGGAAGGAAGTTTAGAAATTAAAATACTTGAGCGACAACAAATTAATTTTAAACCAAAGTTTCGGATAAATTTAGATTCGAAATAACTCATTTAAATTTATTTACTTGTAAAAGAAATATATTTTTCAGAATGCAACGTTAATTTTATTTTATCTTTGTATATCAGGGGCGCATTTGACACCAACGGTATTTAAGACCTGTGCAATTTTTAAACTGAAATGAATTATGTTGATCATGTTATGATTTATGTTGATCTAATAATTTTCCTCAAAAACCATCTTTTTGCTGCTACACACGCGATTTATTTATTTACAGTCTTCTTTAAAAAAATATATATACATATATAGTTAACCTTTTTTGGATATGCGAAACATGTCCTAAATAGGATTTTCAGTAAATAGAATCAGTACGACTAACCGCCTTTTTTTTGGTTATTTGTGTTATAATGACCCCAGGGTGCCCTGCGTGTAATAAAAAGTTGATGGTTTCACAAAATATGCAAAAAAATACACTGTTTTAGTACATAGATTGTGCAACAGGCCCTACACATGAAAAAAAAAAAAAAAAAAAAAAAAAAAAAAAAAAAAAAAGAGAACAAAAACAAAAACAAATTTCTATCGTCCGGCGAGGGAAAACAACTCAGACTATCGAGATGTATCGCCGAGTTACGTGACATACATAGCATTACAGTGATAGATGAAAGCATATGACTTTTTTGACATATTTTACAAAGTTATTATGTGTATATGATAAGGTATGATTATAGCATTTATACGCATAATTATGACGTGTATACAGGATGTCCCAGAATTATTGGAACAAACTTTAAGGGGAGGAAGTGGACGTCACAAGGATTCAGGTTTGCATAGCAACCCATGGTTGGAAACGTTTTACTGGCGCAGTAGTGACGAAACAAAACACAAGAAAAACAGGACACAAATAAGAAGAGAAAACATGTTTATTATCCTTAATACAGCAAAAACTAAAAAAAAAGAACATTAAAGAGGAAATAATCGTCATCAAAATAGGTGTTCGAAATTATGACCCCGGGAAGTGATGCAAGGAAGCCCAACTCTGGTGCATGGATTACCTAATATTATCGAGAATATCCCGGATTCTCCACCCGCTGCCACGATGGGTGCAACAAGTTTCTCAGCACTTTTCAGCATTGTCCCGGCATTTTTATAACCCGTTCGTTTTTTGAACCCGTTCGTTTTTTGAACCTGTTCGTGTATTTTGTGTCGTCCCTACTGCGCCAGGAAAGCGCTTCCAACCATGACTTGATATACGAATCTGAATCCTTGGGATGTCTCATATCTCTCTTTCAGGTTATCCCAATAATTCTGAGACACCCTGTATAATATATTTATGACATATAAGATGTAAATGTTATGCATATATGTGAGCATTTGGTATATATATGTGGTGACTGTATGATATATATCGAACGCTTGTTCTGACCTTGGCAAAATCGTAACTGCAAATTTGCAGTATTCGTAATTGTAGGGAATGCTATAGTGAGAAAGCAGACACAGACACATACAGCAATATATATATACGTAGAGTTCTCGCAAAGTTTCAATTACTGGCGAATATTTTTTAATGCTAAAACACGCCACTTTTTCAAAACAAACATATTTTATATATACTTTGAGAACATTTTCAAGAGAAACATACTACAAAATGTATTTTTTTAAAAACAGTGGCGTGGATAGAATATAAAAATATTAAATATAAAATATAAAAATATATAAAGATAAAAGTGGTAACAGACACAATTATCATTTTCAAAAATTAGATGTAAAGTTCCAAACATGTATTATTATTTATTGTCACATCCAAATGTCCGTTTTATCAATAAAAAGTTTAGGTAGTATTTTTTTTTCATTGTAACATAGCAGATGGTAGAGCATCAATTATTATCTTCAATCATATGGTTAACTTTTTTTGTTGGTGGTGGTCATATACCACCTTTATTATCTCAGCTCTTAAAACAAAACGTACTAATGTGTACCTTAACACTAGAACGCCCGGAAATTTTACTGAAATTTGATAACAATATTTTTCACCAGAAGTTTTATTCATAATTATTTAATTGATTTATTTAGCGTATATCGGTGTGGATTGAATTTAAAATATTTCAAGAAATATTTTCTGGTTCGAATTGAAATTTAATGACATGATTGGAGTCGAATCGACTCCTTCCGGGCATTCTAGTGTTAACAACACATTGGGATTTCTCAGCGATTGGTTAATTTTTAAGAACGTTACAGCCTAGAAAGCAAAAGAAAATAAAAGACATAAAATGGGCATTCATGCAAACCTCTTTTGGATCTTTACAAAATTTATAATAGGGCCGCAACCAAAATAACAACAACAACAACTAAAGTAAGACACCAAAATCGGAGCCCCCTTTCAAAATTAATGTTCATGTACAATAACACTAAATATACCTGCAACTGGTTATTTGGCCAACACCGAATGAAAATAATATTAAATGAAACTATTCTACTTCAAACAAAAAAAATTGCTTCATAGAATAAGTAAAATATAAATAACACATAAATAAATTAAACAAATCAGTGAAAAAGTTTTAAATAAAGATTCTGGTGTGAAATATTTTTATAAAACTTGAGTAAAACTGTCAGCATGTTTGTGCTTAAATAAATATATATATATATATATATATATATATATATATATAAAGTTTCAGGATTCATACACATCAATAGATTCATTAGTTTTTAGGCGTTTTCGTATCAGAAATGGGTTGCTATATTCAAAGATATAATTTTGTTTTTATTAAATAACGCAAATATTACTATTCAAAAATACTGATAAAAAATGCGTGAAAATCTTTGAAGCGCACGAACCCTGTGTTTAATCTTATGTTTATTATCTTTATTTGATTGAATAATATTTATGCAAAATTGTTCAGCATGTTAGTCTGAAATTAATATTTATCCTTCCTGTGTGAACAGTATGTTTTGCTGTAGTTATGAACCGTGAAATTAACGTCCGCCAAAATTTCTAGTTGCCCATCTTTAGTAAATATAAACATCTGTGCAAACTTATCAAGCATGAATGTCGAAAATTAATGTTTATATTTCAAGCTTGTGTTACATAAACTATAATTCAAACATAAAACTTCTTGAAAAAATAGTAATTCCTGTTTTCCTGTTCCTGTCTCTAGTTCCCCTTATTCTTTCGCTCGCCCCACCCCCTTTTTGAATTGTAACACATTATAAAAATTGTGAAATTAGCAGACCACGCGACTTGTTTTTACAAGAAAGTAAAGTTGCAAAACAATTTACTACGTGTGGTAATTATGGGTTTAAAGAAGAACCAAGTCAGTGAACCAAGAAAATAATCAGTCCACTGATCATCAAGTAATCTATATTTTTACTATAATAAAAATATAAATAATAACTATTGTATAAATAGAATCTACAATGTTATATTAATTTTAGTGTAAATGCACTGGAAAACAAAATGATGCAATGAATTATTCGGATAAGAAAAAAAAAATTAAATTAAAAGAAGTTGTTCTAGAATTTTAGTTTATAAATATGGTAATTGACAATTATTTCCTTTGGCTTAGCCGCTATTGAAACAAAAGAAATGAAAATGTTTATTTTTTGAAAATTACAACTTTTTTCGTTGAAAATGGAAATGTTAAAAAACAATGAAACAAATGTTTGAAAATTCAATGCAAAATAAAGATACAATTTAGGGTGCTAAAAGCATGAATTTAAATACCGGGTGATTAAAAAACATATTTAGCAAATTTTAACAGATGGCATATATTGAAAAATAAATAAATAAATAAATGAAACAAATAAAATAAAGCTTTCTTTGATTGCCAGTAGAATGACCGTATTTACGGAAATTTTTTATCCAATGAAACGATTTCATAAATGTGTTACAAAGTAGTGAGTTTAGCTTAAGAACATCCTTGAAGGATAACAATTCTAAAAGTCTAGTTAATTTGTTATTTTTGCCTTGGGATTTCCAATATTTTGACGCTCTAAAAAGGAATTTCCTTATTTTTCAGATTTTTATCTTTTACAATAAAAAATAAATCCACGAATATTAAAGAAATTGAAAATCTAGCAGTATTTGTCAATGATACTTTTTCTCAAATTCATATTCACAATATTTGAATTAAGTCACATTCACCGGGAAAAGAACTGTGAAAAATGTCAAAATGTAAAATCTCGGCAAGAATTTTTGCAGTGAATGATATTTAAAGGGAATAAAAGAATGCCAGAAAAAAACCCCACGTTTTATCAAACCGCTTTTTATTTAACGGTAACAGAAAGAAATTTAAGTAACAGAATCAGTTACACGTATTTTTATTGTTACCGTTACATAAAAAATTATAGGAATCCTAGTTTCCTGGAAAAAGTTTAGTAACTTTATAGAAGTTTTTTTTACAGTGTAAAATGAACTTCTTAAAAACATCATAAAAAATTTAATAAGTGGGCACGGCCTTTCAAAAGAACAAGCCTTTCAGAATTTCATTAAGTGCCGAAAATACGTTCTTCTATTTTGAAGACAGCAGAAAGACTGACCAAATTATTATCAGTGCTACCTAATTTCTCACCAAATGTGTACGTACTTGACAAACCAATTTATTATTAACAAAGTTATTATTATTACGTTGCTGCTTTCAAACTAAAAGGACGTGTTATCTACGCAGGATGAAAAAATATCCGTTTTTAGGAAAACCTTGCACATTTATTCAAATTTTTATGGTGGTTTTAAGAAATAGCTTTTACATTAGTTTGATCTTTGTCTAACTTCGCGCTTTCTAATGTCGCTGATGATGCTGATGAATTTTCAATTACCTTCTCTCCAATTCAAGTTGATTTCAGCGTTCTACTTTAAATCAGAAAGTCTTTCTTCACCATCCCTTCAACCGGTGGATTAAGATCTCGAGAGGAATTATAAATCAAGATCTCGGGGATCTCATGGTGCAAGGTCAGGGTCACGTGTCGACACGGAACCCTGCGGTCCGTTTGTCCAGATCACAGTAGCTACCTTATTTGCAAACCTTCCACCTATTGACGAAAATCAGGGAACCAAGATTATTGAACAGCTCTCCAAAATCAACAAGGTCACCGTCTGCTGTCCATGATAGGTATATGAGTGCGGTGAACCTAACAGAATTTCCCACTCTACTCACCTAGCTTGCCTCCACTTTCGTTTGTGATTGATATGGTCTTCGCGTGCTACGCCTCTATTTGGGAATTTCTTTGCGCTTTTCCAGACTTCCTTGCAGTAAAAGTCTTTTATTCCACTATCTTTATAATCGATTGATCTCTTAAGACTAGTTTGGCCATAAATATATTCTATATGGAAAATAATACGGCATATACTTTTCATCAGTGCTGGGTCTAGCAGATGTCTTAAACAGATCTATATTTTCTATTGTGCTCTGGTGTAGGTTTTCTTATGGTGGAAACTATAATTACATTAAATATAATGACACTGCATTGTGAAAAAATTACGAAACGTTTTTGAATGTATCGAGACATCTGCTGCACGATACTAACAGATCGGTTTCTGGTTCCAGCAGAAAAATGTTCCGGTGTCACTGTACTCCGGAAACTAAACCCAAAAATATGGAAAGGTATCTTATGGTCTCAGAAAGTGAAAATAGCTCTCAGATACCCCATAGTATCCAAAACATTTCTATTGGAATATTAATCTATACAAATTTTTTTTTTACTCTGTAGGTTATGAGTAATCATGTATTTAAATTTTTCCTTTAGTTGAACATTGGATTTTGTCATCGGGAGTTTCAATGAAAAGACTTTTAAACTCACTTAACCCTTTCGCAACAAGCGCACTCCCAATACTGATTTTCCACTTTTTCAATTTATGAAATTCTGTGATTGCGTAAGACGAAAATTGCTATTTGAAAATATTGATGTTTAAACTCAATGATTTTAAGTAGTCTGATGCGACACGTGTACGTGTGGAAATTCGCCAATGAATTAAGTGTAACGGAATGCTTTTGAACATTATAAACGTAATTTTTACCCAAAAGCATGAAAATATGGAGGACTTGGAGCAGGAAAACATACTGGCAATCTTACAAGCTAAGCGCTAAATTTGATATTTGAGGTGTTTTTCAACTACAGTCGACTCTCGTTAATTCGAAATCGGATAATTCGAATTTTCGCTTAATTCGAACTAAACAGGAAGTTCCGAAATTTTCAATGGCAGAATAATGCTAATAATTTTCATTAATTCGAACTCATTTTCTCTTGACTTCGTTTAATTCGAAATAACGAGAATTCCGATTTTTCATTTTTCTTTTCTTTCTCACGGATTTCAGATGATTTCAATAATTTTCTTTCTTTGACTTTTGTGAAAATTTTTCCGAACGCGTATGCATATAATCCATGCATTTGATATCCACTTTTTTGTGGCCAGTCTGTCCATCAGTGATGCTTCAAATTTTTCTTCCATTGTGCTTGTTTCTAATCTTTTAATTAGTTTATGTATTTATACATTCTAATTTAATATTAAGTCATATTCTAATGATGACAGACAAAATAAATTTAAAAAACACTATAACATTAATTCCTTTGTAATAGTACCATATTAAGCATTTTTTCATTTCGTACTTTCCATAATTCGAATTTCGGATAATTCGAACATTTCTCTTGGTCCAGACGAATTCGAAGTAACGAGAGCCGACTGTGTTTCTAAATTTTCTGCCATGAACTCGCTGAATTGATTGTCTGTGCTACCACTTCCCGGTTTATATAAGGGTTCAGGCAAATACGTTGGTTTATTTCTAAAATTTAAAAGTAAGAAACTATGATAAAAACCCCGACTTTATTTGATAATCTACTGGCTGAGTCACTTTACTAACAAAAGCCAATGTAAACTCTATGTAGTACTACGGATAAGGCATTCAAAATACTCTTCGCAAAATACTCTTCATATCTTATCCGTTCAAACCATTTAAAAAAAAGGTAGCTTTCTTAGACGTAATCTTACAGCTCAATGTCTGAGAATTAGTCTAGAAAGAGGCAACACCCTTTGATATATGAGACGGTTATAACTTAAATACTCACATGTCTGCCTAAATACAATAACAAACTTCTTGAATGGCGCCTTTGAAAGAAGTTTTTTTTTTTTTTTCACAATCAATAAATTAAAATGATTGCTTTGGATAGCTAGTATTAATGTTATATGAAAAAAAGTTTTAAAATTAACTTTTTTAATATAAAATACTATTTATTTTACTTTTTAATGTAAAATTGTCTTATATAATTTTTATTAAAATTAAAAAAAAAAAAACATTCTATAGTGATACATCGATAATGCTCTACAACAAACGCAATAGGAATCTTAAAGACATAATATTTTTCAACCCGAAAATATTTAGTGTTTTTATTCTTGACATGCATGTTTACTTATTTTTGATCAAATTTCAATTTTGGAATATATTATGTTTTATATGTTCAATTCAATATAGTAGTACAGCCCCCCCCCCCCCCAAAAAAAAAAAAAAAAAAAAAAAATCGGAAAAGATTGCTTCTACTCTGTTTCAAATAGTAACACATACGGTAAATTTATTTTTATCCTCATAACTCAAAATATTACTAACAAGGAAAATTTTTTAAACTAAATTATTGTGATGAAAAAATTATTTAAAGAGATACATTATACGATGGATGTACGTTCGCAAGTGTCTTTAACTAAAGTTGTAATTTACAAAACAAATACCGTAATTTCGGGTGTATAAGCCGCAGATCAAACAATTCTTTTTCGACCCAAAATTTTTTAAGAAACAAATATAACTAGTTAGATCGCCGTAAATATTTGTCTTCAATCACTAAATAAGATTTCTGGGTCCAAAAAGAATTGTTAGATCCGCGCCTTATACACCCGAAATTACGGTAGCTGTTTTTTTTTAGAAAAATTTACTTTTTAAATAAAATTGTGGTGTAACTAACTAATGTCTGTTCCTAAATAGATTTATATGTGTCATAAAACATTATTTAGTTTTACTATATCTATTGGTATTACTATTCGTGTAAATTTTTCTATAAAAAAATACTGGTGTCGATTATTATCCTGATATGGAAATTCCAAGACCCGTACGAACCGTGTACATGGAAAATTAGATATTTGTGTTTGTTTCCGTCCCTGTACACTAGATGTCATAAGTAGTATCATCTGAACGTTATTCCATCGGGTCACTACAGTGCATGTTCGCAAATTATTTTGACTAATTAAGAGTTTTGAAAACTTGATATTTTTTGTAAGAAAACCAGAGTTGCTATCCTTATAGTCACTTAAAAATCCAATGTGTCACTTCGTAGGCAAAACTCGCTTATTTTGCTCATAATTTTAGCAAGAATGGATATATTATAATGAAATTCGCAACATATTCCGTTAGCTTTCTATGAAATTGAATAATATACCGAGAAGCAATGGAAATCCCTCACATACAAATAGATCTCAGCTTCTTTGCAGCATAACCTGATCAATTGCTCTTCTATAATTGGTTTAAACCAAAATATATTAATCAGATCTATCCCTTGAAGTTTGGAAATATTGTTTTTCATTATCGCTTTCGTTATCAATATATTGAAGTTATGAAGATAAATCTTAGTTTGGCTTGGAA
The DNA here is from genome assembly GCA_964019185.1 of Maratus speculifer. Classification (NCBI taxonomy): domain Eukaryota; kingdom Metazoa; phylum Arthropoda; class Arachnida; order Araneae; family Salticidae; genus Maratus; species Maratus speculifer. The sequence continues at coordinate 66,593,432 of OZ025299.1, read as the reverse complement.
TTGAAATATCCTGTATTTTCGACAAAATGTTTACGAAAACCCGTGTCCATAAAAATACACAATTTAACGAAATTAGTATGTAGGGGGAACTGGGGTACATTGATACAGTTTTTTTCTAAGATTTTTTTTTGGTGTCAAGAAAGTAGAAAATTCAAGTTTTTTTTCCATGAGGTGACAGCAAAACTTGTGTAGTATGTTATAAAAATGTACAATCATTGTTTTATATAGTATTTTTGCATGTAATTTTAAAAAAATCAAAAAAAGTCATTTGTATCAATGTGCCCCATCCCCGGGGCAGATTGATACGTTTGAGAAAAATGACGACAAAATAATACCAATACATATTTTTCATATAAAATGAATTAGAAAACCATTTTATATTTATTTATAAAAATTCAAATCACCCACAATTTATTTTTAAGCAGTATTAAAGCAATCAAAATTAAATATATTATGACCTGATGTTCTGGCTGTTTCTTGTCTGATTGTTGGCTATGGTAACTTTGTCATATCTAGCACTTCAACCCCAGGATTATCTTCTTTCTTATGAAAGATGAAAAAATTACCAGTTTTTCTGTTTATAAATAGGTTCATAAACAGAAAATAAAGGATAATTATATTAAAATTCTGTTTATAATATAAGTATCATTTTCTGTTCTGCAGTTTGTTTCTCTTACTTAACATTTCGCATGTCGAAAATACTTTTTTCTCTGGAGAATCGATATAAATTCGAGATTTGCCAGAATGGCGTCCTTTTCTTCTATTAGTTCTACTAGCACTAGATGCTGGGTAAGTTCCTACGTCTTCTGTTTTCAAAAATACTATAAAATGTTCTAATATAAAGAAATTAGAGCTATTTCACTTCAATAAAAACTAATATTAGAAATTTTTCGTGAAAAAAAAGGTTGGATTAAGGAGTGTATGGTAAAAAAAATAATAAAAGATAATGAAAATATGAACTATTAAAGGATTTAGGCTGTATCAATGTGCCCCGTCATAGACTGTAGCAATGTGCCCCATACAGCGATTTTGAATAAAATGAGTCTCAAATCCAACACTTCACAATATATCTAACAATAAATAATGAAGAACTGATAAAGAGTAGCTGTACTTACCAGGGAGAGTATTCATTTTGGTTGAAAATACTGGAACAGTTGTATAATAGCATTTCAATTGTACAACTCATATTTACTTTTGAACAACAAAAACAATAAATCACCCGTCCCATTTCATCAAACTACTGAATCATTCCAAGATTTTCTGTATGTAGTTGAATACACTAGCATCATCTTTTGGAGCTGTTGTGAAACTTCCTGTAATGACCCTGTGAGCGGTAGAGGGGGTGTATCAATGTGCCCCATGTATCAATGTATCCCAGTTCTCCCTATACCATCTGTTAAAATGTTGAACAACTGGCATTATACAATAAAGACAAAAAACTTCCAAATAACCTCCCAAATTTAAGAAAAGCGCAAAGCCTTCCCAAAGAACTCTCTACAATTTTCAGGAGCAAAGAAAGCATAGCACTATGGTATACTGTACATCCCCATGCATATCATTTTGAAGGTCTAATGAAGCAATAGTAGAAGGTGCCTTCAAAGTGGTAACAAGTCTTTTTTATACCTGAAGAAGAAAGAAAAAGTTCTTTCGAAAGGTCTTGCACATTTCTTAATTGTATCGGGTTATTAAGAAGAACTTTTGTCTTTATAAATCATATGTACTTCACATTTTTCGCGAATCTCATTCCCACAAAATATTAAGTTTCCCATAAGTGAAAAAAATTTATAAATATATTTTAACAAATTAAATAATAGATTTAAAAAATTTCCCTAAATATTTGTAACTAACTCCATCAGTGCTTTAAGATATTACTCATGTACACTATGCTTTATTCCCGAATCATGAAATATTAAATTTTCCATATCTAATGGCTAAATGCTAACAGTCCTTTTGAGGTCCGTTCCTCCGTAAACGAGATCCCATAGAGATTCTATAATCTAATGCTTATAAGGCAATTGGATGAGATTGTAAAGTCGGCCTAACCCTAATAGCAAAAAAATGAACCCCCTTACTTCCCCGAATCCCTTGGGGAATGGAAGTCAAAGTGATTATATGTTGTGCTAACATGTGGGGTGCGTAATATACATTGATAATGGACTCTAATTAATTTAATACAATATGGCCCCTAGCATCAGTTCTTTATAGACCTATGGTTACTTCACTTCCCCTATTATATGCTTCTAGGCGGCTTCTTTTATGGCTACCCTTTCGAAAGTGTCATTACGCCATTAGGGGTGACTGATTGGTTTACGTAGTCTATTATGCGAGTTGCGATGTAGTTAAACAATTTTATTGGATTTATTCGCTTCATTTGCAAGTAATTTGATTTTCGGTAGCGGTTGATATAAAAGGAAATGCCGATTTTATCATGCAATATTGCACTATTTTCTCAATATTTGGTATTACACTTACGCATAATTAACTGAAATAGCTTTATAAAGAATTGTTTTCTTTTTCGTATGGCAATTGTTAATGGATTTGTAATTAAATATCACTGCAAATATTTATTGCGAATATCATAGACTATCATCAGTGAATTTAAATAATGTAATATGAGAAATTGCGTGAAGGTAGACGTTTATACAGTATTTGCGTTTTCCATATGAAGATAATATTTTCATGTAAAAATTGTCGAATAACTAAAAATTTTGTATCATAAGACAATAATGTAATTCTTGACTAAATGTAAAAAAATATAGGGGAAAATGTTGTCAGAAAAATTTTAATTTAATATATTTTAGCTATCGTTATTATTAAATTTGAATCAAGCATAAAAATATACTCATTTAGAGAAAAAAAAAAAAGAAACTTATGCAAAATCTTCCTGGAAAGCAAAATAACAAGTTGTTTTTAAATTATATGAACGTTTATATTGACAGTAATCTGCTTAAAAACTAATGGGTTTTTTAAAACCTTTTGGCTTAAGGAAAAACAAAATAGCGAAGTATTTTGAATAAAAACATGTAAATAAAGTTTATAAAACATAAATATTGCTTAAATTATGTTTGAAATTTTTTTTTAAATGTTAATATATTTTTTTTTCGTTGTATAAAGTTAAAAAATAAAATATTTAAATTATTTATGAATATGGAAATATTTGCTTAGTGATACAGCTTACAGCTTTCTGTTTACATGCATATATCAAAAAGAGAAAACCACAGTTTTCTTTTTTTTTAGATAATAAAAACTTCCAACATTTATTGGTGTTTAATTATAAATATTTGATAAGTTAAATGCAGAAGCTATTTTCAATATTATCAGATGCAATGAAAGGAGTGTATAAAAACACAAATGAATGAACCACGAACTAAAAAATAAAATTCCTTATGTCAACAATTTCAATCCTCCAGGACATGTGATAAGTAGCTCAAGTTCAAATTCAATGTAAAGATCAAGTACATACTTATAAATTGTATGTGCGCATGTAAATGAAATATAGAGGAAACAAACTGTATAAAGGAAATATACATGGCACGAATGAATAGCGTAATATTTCTCTTATCTATGCACATGCACATGCATATAAATAATTTTTAAATCAACCGAAATATTTAAGCGCATAAAAGGGGGAAAATCCACTATATTTACTTATTATTATCTTTTCAGTTTTTGTTATGTAATCATACCATATTTTAAACATTCATACCGTATATTTGAATTGATTCATAAAATTAAGGCTCCAGTGTTGGAAACATCCAAAACTTTTAAGCGAAGAGTAACAGTTAAATCAATTGTCAGACAAATTTAATGTAATATTTAAGCATTTAACTATTCATAAATTATGTGTGTGTGTATATAGAAGCCCAGTAGCGTGGTGTTCAGCACGTGTCTATAAAACACTGGAGGTCGCGAGTTCGACTTCCGATTGGGCAAGGTGCACCCAGCCTTTCATCCCTTCGGGGACACTAAAGGCTAATTCCATGAAAGCATGTCTGTCACACACAACGATTTTTGGCTACCAGTATTTTAGAATGGAAAAATGTGAGTCATTTTATTAGAGATATCTCATCAGTTGAATAGGGCGAAGCAAACTTTTCGAAAATAACGGTAGCCAACAAGCATAGCGATTTTTAGCTGTGTGACGGACATGACAAGTTTTCATGGAAATGAACTAAAGTGAGTATCGAGCTCGCTTGGAAACTAAACATCGAAGATGTTGCTTTGGGCTGACCACCCTGCCCGGACGCACGCTGCATTGCACCTCGGTCCTCAGGGTCTAGTAAACAGATGCTTTGGCCCTGGTCCTTTATAAATCGTAAAGCCGCAGTCTTTTTTTTTTTTTTTTTTTTTTTTTTTTTTAGTGTGTATATGTAAAATTAAACATAGAGAGAAAAATATACAGCTCGTGATTTCTAACATATGCACATGCGCACAAACAGTACGTAAGCCAGCATAAATATGTTATGGAAAAGAAGAAAAAAAATAATCCAACATACATAATAACTATTTCAGTTTTTATTATCTTAAATGTATTGCAATTTAATATTCATAACGTTCATTTGAATTGAATCATAATGCAACAAGATGGGGAATATTCCATTGATATCGCCATATAGCCAAATTATTTATATTAAGATTTTAAAAGCCTGCCTTTACATTTAAAATACCAACACTATTTCCATTTGAATTGCATTTTTCTGGGTTAGATTTCCATTTAAGTATCATTTGAAATAAGGCTCCAGCGGTGCAAAAATCCTAGAAATCAAAAGGAAGACCCTCTGTTTCATTTAATTGGCAAGACATATTTTAAATAATGTGCAAACATATACTATTCGAAATTATATACTATTAGAAATTATATGCGAGTGTGTGTAAATGAAATATAGAGAGCTAATAAGGAATATACAATTCATCACAAATACGCATATGCGTACAAATATTATCTAAATCGATATGAATATGCTATAAATTTAAAGAGAAAACAAAAAAAAGAAATCCAACAATATTTCCATACTTCTGAAAAAATACTGAATTATTATCGCAGTTTTTATTTCTTAAAACATATCGCGTTTTAAATATTTATAACGTATATTTGAATTGAATCATTATAAAAGAACCCGAAGGATACCCCATTGATATCTCTCTCTAGCCAAATTATTTATTTTTTAGTTTTTAAAAAGCACGCATTTTCCTTTTGTGAAATAATAAAAACCATTTCCCTTTGCATTTGCGCTTTTCTGGGCTAAGATCTACGTTTACGAAGTATCATTTTGAATTAAGACTCCACTGCTGCAAGCAACCGAGAAATCAAAGCGAAGAGCTGCCGCTTCATCCAATTGGCAGGGCAAACGTTATGAATTTTTCTATCCCGCTGCTTAATTTACATTTCGGTTCTATTTTTTAAACCCAGCAGGAAACGAGCTTTCGACTTAATCTGGCTCATTAGGCGTCCTCTGCTTCGAGCCTTTTAACTACTGCGCCTGACGCTAATTCTTTCTTAGTATCGAATCATTAAGGGATAAGAAAATGTTATTACTTTCAAAATCAAATTCTTACTTCTTTTTGTTTCTTGTTTAACTTTTTTTTTTATTTATTATTATTATGATTATTGGAGTTGAAAGATGGAGAATTAAAACCGCTATTTTTGAATTTTTCTTCTTGCTGCATAAAATATTAGTTGAATTTGGGTTTTGGGTTATTGTTTACACTTCCACGACTTCAGTACTATGCTCTGTTAAAATTTAAAAGTGTTAAAAAATTTACGTGTAAAATATTGCATATTATGCGGTTATTATCAGTTTTTAATCAGGAAAATTTAGTGTATGCGTAATCGGAGGTTTTATTTTAAACATAGCCGCCACTTTCTGTTGACAAATTGAGTACATTTAGCTTAAAAATGAGCAACTTTTTATTTTTCATTTAAATGATACAGGAATTAGGAACTATGCTAATCCCTACATGATTTAAATGAATGTAATATTTTTAAACACATTTGTTTTTGAAATAACATTTAATTAAAATTTATTTAGCAAAACTTTTTTAATGGTTTAAAATAATGAAAAGATGTCATTGTCTTTATTTTGCCTTTTCTTGTCAATGACTTTAAAGTTAATAATTTATTCTAGTCTTGAAAAGTATTATTACAATTTTTATATATAACGTGACAAATTTAGAAATTTAAATGTTTTATTTAATATTTAGTATTAAAAGTATAAATTTATCACAGAATATTTTAAATTATATTTAAAGGCAATTTAATGAGTTTTAATTGACTTAAAAAATTGTGGGACTCATTTGAATTTTTTGTATAGGCAATTTATCTATATTTACTAATTGGTTAAGAAAAGTACCAGGGTAAAAAAAAAAAAAATGAAGATCTTTCTAATAATGCTTTTCAGAAAAGAATTATTTGTTAATAATTTGTTGATAGTTAGTACACTTAACTAATTTGGCATAAAACTGTTATACTTAGAATTATTAGCTGTAACAGATAAACATGCATTTCTCATTATAATTAACTTTTTTAATTTTAAATGATTATGTTTGTCATAATTTCTTATAAATTTATATCTCATTTTGAACAAAGATATGCTTGTCACTAATTAAATCTACTTCGACATGAAGAGGGCAAGAAAAAACATCGTAATATGAAGTAAAATTTTAGAAAGCAATTTCGATTATAAATGAAATTCCGAAAAAAAGTTTTAAAGTTAAAAAAATATATATATTTCAAAAATACCTAATGAGCGAACTAAAGAAAAATAATAATAATTAAATATGTATATATATATATATATATATATATATATATTGCTAAAAAGCATGAGTATCGTATTAAACAGATATAGCAAAATAATATTTTTTGATGAAAAATAACAGACAAATATTTTTTGGTTAAGTAACCGGGTACTTCTATATAAATTCTGTTTTGCTACATTTGTTTAAATAAAATCCCATTTCTTAAAAAAACGTCTTGGAGTAATAATCTTCAACATTGATAATAATAATATAGACTATGAATGTGAAAATTTTATTGCTATTTCTAGATTATGCTATCATACTGCTACTAAATATACTGCAAATGAAATAGATATAATAAAAACTGTGTGTATTTTGAGAATATGTCATAAAAGTATTTTCCCTTGGGTAAAAAAGAAAATTAAAAAAAAATATATTTATTTGAACCAAAGACAACCATTGTCCCTTTAGCTCCAGACTACATTAATCATAATCATCGCTGGCTAGACATGAAATCCCAGATGAAGGGAAATTAGATAATGCCTGTCTGAAAAGCAATCAATAAATTTGCCGTCTTTAAAGCTTTATTGTGATACCAAACTGTAGAATTACAAAATCAAGTAAGAAAAAAATCAGTGCATGTTAAATTATTTTCTTAGAGTCAGCAAGACTTCAATTTTCAATTTTCAAAGTATTCAAATATGTTTATAGATATATAATCATGGCCGAAAGTATTGAACGCTCCCATATTTTAAATATGTCATAAAAAAAGTAGTTGTTGAATATAAAAATTTAACTGCTGAATAAAATAGCAGCAAAAAACAACTGAACGTTCAGTTAAACTCCTTAATTAAACCACATGGTCTTTAGAAAACTAGTTTTATACAAAACAAACTAGGAGATTCAACCCAGGGATCTCGGTTCCAGATCATAGTTTAAAATCTTTTTCTTTTTTTTTTTTTTTTTTTTTTTTTTTTGGTAATTTAAGGGATTGTTTACATTTAATATACTTTTTGGATTTCCAATTAAAAACACTAAAAAAGGATTTTTTGATGAAAAAATGAATCATATCTATTCAAGTAAAGTTTTGAAATCTAAGTATTAATAGCCAGAAATTAATGACTGATTAAATTACAAAAGATTTTGCAACTTACAGTAGCCTTTTTGATTCTGATAATTTCATTAGATTGAATACGTATTCGATTTCGTTTGCACGTCAATTATTTATGTTACTTTTATAGATATTGCTGAAGTTTAAATTTAATTGTGGAATATTAGGTGGAAATAAATGTTGGGCAAACTATAATGTTTTAAGTGCAAAGGGATTAATCAACCCAATCAAGGTTCACGCGATATCGATAGATATAAAATTCATGCTTGAAAATTATCTGAAAACTATAAAAAATCAGTAAATTGATATATATTTCCAAACAAATTGCATTTGAAATATTTTTCCGGTGTTTGACGAACTAAAAATTGAAACTGTGCGATGATTAGGAGTTAAAAATTGTAATAAAAGCGAAATATATTGCTCATGTTCTACCAGCATTAAAATGCTACTACCGTTGCTCATGGAATTGTTTTTGTTTTACAATACAAATTTCAAAACTACCTTTTTTAGGAAATTTTGTTGTATTATGCAAATTGATACATAATCATGAAAATTAGTGTAAGTATAGAAGAACATACCAATTTGGCCTACCAAGAACATACCAACAGTTTTTTTTATGTTGCTTAAAAACGATGCAGTTGATGTACACTGTAAAAAAAAATCTGTAACCTTAGTAATTTAAATTTGCCGAAATCTGTTATGCTTACTAAAATTATATCTGTACACTGTACAAGAAAATGATGCCGATCTACAAAACTTGTAAGCAAAACTAGAGCCATCTGCAACTGTACGAAATAATTTACTAAAATTTTGGTAATTTTACTAAAATTTTATCTTTAATCCTCGTTACCGTTACTTAAAATGTTTGGGAATACGATTTTCCAAAAAAAGTCTTGGTAATCTTAAAATATTTTTGATTCAAAGTACAAATCTGTGTCTGTTATATGAATTTTTACTGTTGCCATTGCATAAAAAGCTCTTGCAATATAAATCTACTAGAAACCTTTTTGTAATTTTCCAATTTTTTTTACAATGTACATTTGCAGTATATATCGATATGTGTTTATGCATATTGATATTTAATGTTATTTTACTCGAGTGTTGTATGAGTGATTTTGATTCAGTATGCCACGATTTGTTTATAAGTAGCCTGTTGTTTACATTAAGAATTCTCAGTTAGAAAGTTTCCCTCAAGAAGTATACATTTTCTGATGAATTAGGTAAAATTTCTCATCCAAAAAATTTTTAAACGCAATGTAAAAAATAAGAATGGGATATATAGGCTTTATTTTATAGTCATTTGGAAACACCACAAAATTTTAAAGAAGAAACTGAAAATTTACGTACCTTTTGGATTATCAAGCCTTGTGTTAAAATATAAAGGATTCATTCTCTCAACGAAAAAAAAAATATTGCTGAAAAATTAAAGAAGAATATCTCTTTATTTATATAATTTTTTTGTTGTTTTAATTTTTAGCGCGTGTTGATACTGATTTCCTTTCATTAGTATAGAAAACAAGTTATTTATAAATTTATGACTTTTGTATTTTCATTCAATATAAATTATTTGAAAAATAACTTTTAAGAACTGGGTTGTGAATATAGAATATGAGGAAAAAAACATAGTAAACTTAAACTGATATATTAAAATTCAATTTAATATCCCAAAAATATTCTCTGGCGAAATCATTACGATTTGAGAAAGTTTGTATGTTTTTCCTTCTATTAAAATGAGATTCTTAAATGCTTAAGAAGATATCGTCTTGACATTCTTCTTTCAATGTTAACCATACTGTAATGCGTAATCTCTATTCTTAAGAGCTTATGTTTATGAATACAGATGCCGTCTTTGCAAAGAAATATAGAGTTTAAAAATTCAACTTCTCCAGTGATAGGAGAATACAATGCGATTCTTTTATTCCTTCCTTTAAAAAAATATCTATCTATATATATATAAAGAGAGTATGTTATTATTATAAAAAATATATGTTGAATCCACAGCCGTAAATCAGTTTTAATGAAGCGATATTTTCATAAGCGTCTCGTTTTCATCATTTTTAGGTCACAAAGCATATTTTGTGCATTATACGAAAAATCCAGAAATTTTCCTGCGTAATTATAAGCAGTTAATTGAATCAATATATTCATGAAGCGTGTTTTGGAACCATATTTAGTATTACATAAAACGTCCTCTGACAAAATCAACTTTTGAGAAAGCTGGTGTGTTTTCTTTCCAAGAATATGGGAATCCTAAATGCTTAAGACTACCTCTTTTTAACGTTCTTCTCTTAATGTTAACTACACTGTATAGTGCGTGTCTCTATTCTTAAGAGCTCATATTTAGGAATACAAAGGCGTCTTTTTAAAGAAAATTAGAGTTCAAAATTTCAGCCTCACGTATATGAGAGAAATACACTGTCAAAAATTTACAGTAAACTGATCAGTCATTCGACCGCGTTTTGAAAAGATGGTTACATAACCATTATCTAATTATATCCTGGCAATAAAAAAGCGCAATAATGGTCAGAGTAACGTTGAATTATGCTTGTGTAACCTTCTTTGATAAAAAGGTCGAATGACCGTAGAAAATGCTGCAAATTTTTAACACTGTACAATTATCCCTTTTTTAACACTTTTCAACAATGAATTCGGTTTCTTTGTCTCTGTCTTTCTGTCTGTCTATCCGTCCAACGTTAAATATAATCCAATTGTCATAACATTCATGGATATTATACAGTATCACTATATCATGTTTGGTATTGCAAAAAAAGTGTATGCAATTTATGGTTCATTTACAGAGATACTCAGAAGAATTCCTTTACGTGGTGGTGTATGGAGAAAACTATTTTGAGGTATATTTTAATTGTAGTAGATAATTTTAAACATACAAAAATTGATATATACCACTGAGGTGTATCACACGGCGTTTACTGTATAACTGAATGTGCATAGAGCATACTCTTCATTTACAGGGACACACAAACGAATTTCGCTATAAAAGAAATTTTACAAGTGAAGTCTATGAACAATATTTGCTGGAAGTGCGTTTTCAGTTGTGGTACGAATTTTAAAATAGATTTATTTGTTTTTAAATATTACTAGGTACGAAAACATTCTATAGATCACACACAGGGATGCACAGAATTTCTTTCGTACATTTCCATCTATTCATGGAAATTGATGAATGGGAAATTTCAACTGTGTTATTCATTTCACTAAACTAATTTTTAGCATGTCATGCAATATACCGACAAATCCATGAATTATGTACAGGGATGTAAAAAATAACTTATATTTTGAAAATTTGTTTGTAATAACAGAAATTAGGTTTTCAAATTAATGTTTTCAAATTGCTTATTTAGGCATCATATTTTACCGTAATAAACTGTGAAGGTTTTTTTTTACAATATACTAAATGTGGAAAGTTTTACATAATCTATGATTATCGCATGATTTTTTGTTCTTATTTAGTTATTTAAATTGTTGTACATAGTATTAAAAAGATACTACATTATCATTATTAAAAATATGTTGAATCAACTAGTCTCAAATCAATTCTAATAAAGCGATATCCACGATATCATTTTCGCGATTTTTAGTACAAAAAAAGCATCTTACACACTTTAAAAAAAACTGAGAATGACCTGGCAAATAAGGGACTGATATTTGCTTCAGTATTTTCAAGAAACGTATCTTGAAAAGCATAAAATCTAATTTTAAAATAGCATAAAGCATTTCCACACAAAGTAATTAACATTTGAGAAAGATACGGTGTTTTTCCTTACATTAAAATGATATTGTTAAATGCTTAAGACGATTTTGTTATTCCTCTTTGAATGTTAACCGTACTGTATAATGCGTAATCTCTATTCTTAAGAGATTATGTTTATGAATACAGCAAGCATCGTCAGAAAGAAATCTAGAATTCCAACATTGGATGATGAATGCTATATGACATTTTTCTTTCTGTCTGTGCGTTTTTTTTAAAACTATTTTATTCTCTCAATATTAACATTTTTGTAGTAATTCCTTTTGATTTTATATCTACCCTGTATAATGATCTACCCCGTAACTGTAAATATTGTATTGAAATCCAATGAAAATAATAAAAAAAGAATTATTTTTTCATATTTCTCAAATGTTATTTTCTATTTATTTTATCAATGCAATCATATTACGTATCACTTGTAAAAAACAACTTAGAGATGAAGTTTTATTTTTTAATCTTCTTATACATTAATATACAAACAGTCGCTTATCAAAAATCACGATTCATTTTTTACGATTTATTTTTTTAAGTTTAAGTATGCTGCCTGACAATCTGTAGACACAAGGAAAAGTATTTCATATAGCATGTGTACCCTTTAACATAGATTTATGTTAAGGCAAATTAATCAGAGAATGTTTCAAAATTTTTCTTTCTCTATTCTCGTTATTCGTTAAGTGAATAATACTCAAAGAATACTTTTAAAATTACGTTTTTTTCGTGTGTATCCAAAACATTGTATGAATGACAAAAACTTCTGAATGAGACATGAAAAAAAAGGGGAAAAGGGAAAGTAAAAAAGAAAAACTGGAACAACAAAATAATGGCGTCTACTCTATCCTTTCTAGCTTGTACATTAACGCTCCTCATTACAGGCATAGCTTGGCTACTGAATCTAAACAGCGTTTTTTATGGCTAGACGTGCATGTTGGGAATACAAAAGCCTCGACTATGCATTTCACTTTTCTAAGAAAAGAAAATCAAACTGGAAATACATATATTTTCCTTCTTTTCGTTGGTGAAAGGACTTTTAAGATGTGAAGAACATTTTATCACCAGAGCGTCTTAGTACATTCATATGTAAATCTAATTTATGTTAATTATATATCATTTGTTTTCTGCTAACAAATATATATTAATAGCAGTAAGAACAGCGATAAAATCGCTTTATAAAGAAATATTGTTTTAAACGAAGTTTTGGAACTTTTGGTTCAATTCATCTATTAGTTATATTTCTTTTAAAACTTTTAACAAATAAATGGTTATATAGTTGAAGAAACAAAATAAAACATTCCGAAAACATGTGTTTTAAAAATTAATCATTGAATTATAATTCATAATTATATCGATCCTTGTTTTTGTAATTTGAACAACACTGTAAAAAAATATCCTCTCAAATTGACAGGAAAAAGCTGGCATTTTTGGCGCTAGTGGAAAACCATTTAATTTATAGAAAATGTCTAAAATGCTTTCTGTAATTTTTTTCTGTAAAAAAACTAGTTGTTTTTCGTAAAACGTACGAAATGCAATCTTTTTTTCTCCCCAAAAGCTCTTTTTTGCAACAGTTATTTTCTGTAAAAAACAAATAACAATTATTTTTTCTGTAAAAATAACAGTTTTTTTTTTTTTTACAATAATTGGTATAAAGAGACGATAATTTTTTTTTTAATTTTTTTAAAAAGATTCTTTTATAATACAATGTTTGCGAGCATGGGCTTGAAAAAAAAATAATGAATGTGTTTTTAGATTCTACATTTTGTACGTTGCAATAAATAAATAAATAAATAAATGTTTTTGTTTAACTTACTACGTTTGTATGCTTGTATGATTTTTAGGCTAAAATTATGTATTTGAATTTTAAGTCACTTCCAATTATCCGATGGAGCTAAAATTTTGCATACATGCCGGTTACAATGCAGCATTATTACCTTTGAATTACGTAACATGTATGCTTATTGTACAGGGTTGTACAAAATATTGTATACGTTATCGTCCACAAGGATATATAATTTATTTCAAATTCAGAAAAACTGACATATGCTATTGAGATATATAACAATATTTTCCAAATTTAAAACAAAGAGCGTACCATGCGACTTTCTTTTACGAGGTTACACATAAGAGTTCGGATACATTACCGCTTATGAGCAGATTTTAATTCAAATTCAACCAAATTTATGTAGGTCATGGTGATACATAACCTTTTTCAAAGTGAAAATAATGTACATAGCATTTATATTTATTTTACAGGGCCACACAAAAGAAAATAGATATATTAAAACGTATGAGCAGAGATTGTTTAAAATACTTTTTAATTATATTAAATTATTTACATTTTTCTGCCAATGATGAAATCGTTCGTTCAATCGGAATTTTTCAGAATAGGCTTAGTAATCAATACGCAAAATTCAAAGATTAAATGTTAAATTAAAAGCTTAGGAATAAAAAGTAAACGCTAATAGAGAATATTTAAAGCCATTTCTGCAGTGCTTCTATCTTTTAATTCCATTCATGATTGCAATTAAAATGGAAAACATTCTTTTGATACATTTTAAATGGGAGTTTCGAAGATGACGCAATGTTTTATAATGATTTCTACATATCAATAAATAAAATGTGCAGCTTTTACACATTAAATGTATTTCAGACACATTTTGTCAGTATATTATGTTTTTAAACAAGCCGTATGTCAAATAATTTATGTGTATAATTTGGATTAAGTGTGACCACATAAATACATTTGCAAAGGGAAGGCGTTATGTTTCTTTATATATTTGAATTTCTTTTAACTATCGGCTGCCCCAAAAAGAAAGGACATTTTTAAAATTTAACAATTTGAAAACGGTTATCGATTAAAATGCTTCATCTGTTGCATCTTTATTGGAAAATATTTCAAAGTTAGTTTAACATGTTGCCAATAGTTGGCGCTTTTTGGGGGAAAACATTGTCCTTTTAGTGTCAACGCAGAAAAAAAAAATCACAAGAATTCAAATTCTGAAAATATTGTCATATAGATTTTACATCTTACAGCGCCACCTACAGGCGAAATTTTAAAAATCGAAATCATATGGTTTAACATTTATTGCTTTTCTAATAAGGTTGTAATAAACGGAACATATCTATAGTTAAATGCTTTCAGATTATTTAATTTTAAATAGAGTTACTCCTTTGTGAGACACCCAGTATATTTGACCTGAAAAAAGGAAAAAAAAAACTCTAAAAGCTTCTGTTAACATGCGTTTTAAAGTTAAATTATTACAATTAAGGTATCTATTTTTTTTCTCTTTCAAAATTTTTAAACAGAATGTGTCGATTAATGTAGTCACTTTAATTAAAAAAAATAAATTTAAAGAAACTAAAAGGTATTTTAATTGTACATGCTATACGCTTGCATTTAATGAAAAATCATTTCCAGCAAGTTAAACAAATTATTATTTATAGATGTGTGATTTATTTGTAAACCATTATATTTTTTAGATCAACCATTCTCAAATGAAAGGTCCACAGGTTTGCCGTATTTGCAGGAAGTTTAAATTTCATTATAGAATATTAGACGGAAATAAATACGGAATAATTATTATTACTGTTATTATTACTGTTATTATTATGCAAATGGTTGATCTAAATAAACATTATTGCACGTAACAGACATAGATTTTTAAAAAACCTGAAAATGCCTGAAAATTACTTTAAAATCCATACAAAGTACTAAATTGAGATGCAATTTTCGAATTATGGTTTTACAATTTTCCAATTTTATCTGAAAGTACACTTTCCCCCCTTTTCGACAGTGTTGAAAATTGAAATTTTGTAATGTCTAGAAATTAAGAATAAGACGGAAATTCTACGTTAAACATGGCAAATCAGGTATGTTCGTACCTCAGTTTTATAAACATTTAGAAAATTAGTTTTAAAAATATTCAGATTTTGTTGCGACAACTGTTGGACTGTGTTGTTGTAAAAATGCAGGGATACAAAATTTATTACGATTAATGTATATTAAAATCAGTAATTTGAAAATAATATGATTACATCCTCTATAGAACGTAATCACCATGGTAACGTATAATCATTACATATCATGGGATAATAGTGAATGAATTATGTATCATAGGATGGATGTTTTTCTCATTAATAACTTTTTGAGTTTTGAATTGATTTTCATAAAATTTGTAATGTCTCAAAAAATTCTGGAAGTAGTTTTTACACTGTTATATGCATATGTACGAGTGGACCTAGCAACGACAAAAGTGATAAATATTTATATAATAACGAACGCACCTTAAAATAATACTAAAAACAAAATTTATTGGTCAGTTCGTTGCCCCCGCCATAATGACGTCAGCTTGATTCATGAATATGTTTTTTCTTTATAACATATATTATAAAATATGCATACATTCCTTTTATTAGTTTTTCTTCATCATAAGTTTAGTGTGTATCAGAAGTTTAATCATGTTTTCATGTGAGCCGCCAGATAAAAAAAAAATTAAGAATCACTGCTTTGACCTCACATAAATTATATATGCATTTTTACTTTAAGTGTACCCATGTGTACTTTAATTATCATTGTTTATCTCTAAATAAAATAAGAAAATTTTATAATGACTTTAAATAATATTATCTTTTGAGAATATACATAAAATAATATCAATTTTTTACTTAATCTCTTTAATACTTTTTGTTTAATTTTTATCGTTGTTTTAATTACATGTTTTACTCCTTTTTGCAATAAGCTTTTTTATTAATCCCCTTTAATTTTTTCTTTGCAAGAATTATTTTAGCTGAAGACTAAGCACGATGGGAATTTCGTATTAGATATGCTTATTGCATGATAAATACATTTTTTAGAAACATAAATGGAATGCCAATAGTTATTTTAATTGCTTTTTAAACAGTACGACGTTTAAAAGAATTAGCTAATATTAGCATTTTAACCAAAGGCGTTCTAATCTGATTTAGAAAAAGTAAAGGAAAAAAAAAAGCAGTTTAATAATAGTTTAATTAAAAACAAAACTAAAACAGACAATCATAAACGTTGATTAAATTTCAATAATAAACAGAGCATGTTTAAAACTTAAATTAGGAAACAAATGTAGACTATCATGTTTTTTAAAACGATAAACGAATTTATGTTTCTGCTCTATTATTCATTGCTACTGCAGAAACATTAAAGTCTGAAAATCTTAATTATTGAAAAAAAAATTATGTAGATTAGTCTAAAAATTCACCATATAATAATGTAACTGCACAAAATATCTAAATACTAAAAAAAGAAAAAAAAATATTTGTTGTTATATGTGACCGATAACCATAACCATCTTTAATTTATCCATCTTTAATAACACCAACTTTAACAAATGGGGCTGATATTATTCTTTTAATGTTTAATTTCTTTAATAATTGATTATTTATTTTATATTTAATTATTAATTTAATATTAAAGTATTAGTTTAATATTTAATAATTAATTAATATTTTAACTTTACAGTATTTATTCTCTTTTATAATACAATTCTTTGCCAAAAATACTGGTTATTAAATAGTAACGTGATTTTAAATCTGAATAAGTAAATTATAAATCACATCTAATTTTTCTACAAACAGTATCATGAATAAATCTTAAATATCCCATTTTCCCTTCACTCCTTTCATTTTATTTCAGTTTTATGAATAAAAATTTACGCTTTTCAATGAATGTAAAGTTTTGAACATGTGTGTACCAATAAAAGTAGATTCTAGAACAATTTCTGAATAATTGTAGGATTCGTATAAGCGTATACACTCTAAAAAAAAATGTGTAAATTTACACACAAAAATGTGTAAATCGATGATACAAAAACGACATGTCTATGTGTGTAAATTTGTGTGTAAATTGCGCCAAATGTGTAAATTTCAGAATACACATTTTAATGTGTAATTTGATGATAAGTCCAAATGTGTAAAAGTTATCTGATAACTCTTGAAATACACACTTTAATGTGTGAATTGCACTGAAATACACATATTTCTGAGCACTATTTTTACACATACATATGTGTAATACTCTTTTTTTACATATATTTTTGTGCAATAGGAAAATACCTACAATGTTGTGTAATATACAAAATACACATGTTTTTGTGTTATGTACAGAATGCACAGATTTTTGTGTAATATTCTGTTTTTACACATATGTCTATGTAACATGGAAAATACATTTTTGTGTAATATTTAAAATACATAGGTTTTTGTGTACAAAGATTTACCTTATTCTTTGATGTGTAAACTGCGAAAAAGTTTTTAAAATAGCAAAACAAAATTACATGAAGAACAAATTCGTATGCTTGACTTGTTTCTAAGTACGCGATCGTAATTATGTAAATACGTAATAACTATAGTTGTCATTCAATCCGTCCGTCTGTCTATCTGTCCGTTCGCATATAACAACGCAAAAACTACTTAATCCGAATTGTTTGAAATTTAAAATACATAACTCTTGCATAATTTTATCAAGTCATTTCAATTTTTATGAAAATGAGATGCATAATTCAATTATAGAGACAGTCAAAAGCGTTCCCTTGCATAACGGCCCATGTATAAAAATAGTTTCAAATGCCTTTTAATAATGTTACACGTTTTCGAACATAATAAAATTGACTTGCATCTATGAAGTATATACTACAATATAAATTCTACATAATCTGTAGTACAGAGAATAGTTTTTATTAATTTACAGGGCCATACTAAAATATTACATTACATTATGGTAAAGAAGGAAACATTGTTTGGGACGCGTTTTAATTTTATAAAAATTTATCTGAAAAAAAGTTATAATTGCTTCTGTGTCTGTAATTGGATTTGGTATAAACATTTGAATTTTTCGGACTAGGTTAAAAAAACTATTTCTTCTGACATCAAATGACATTTTTTTTAGAGTTTTTATTTATTTTTCTTGTAGTTTTTGAATGCAATACGCTTACAAAAAGTCTTCAATTTAAAAATCACAAACGAAAAACCATGAATTGAAATCTATGAAAAGCTGTCTTTTGTCATCGGTATAAAATGAAATAAGAAATGTATAGCATGTAAAATAATAAAAACTCGAAGTTTTATAGCAAAATATATTATAAACACGCTGAAATAGATAGTATTTAAACCAAATAATTATTTTAAATGCTATATAATGTTAAAACTGCAAATATTTACTCTTATGTTACAATATGTGATTTTAAACATGAAGAAATGATTTAAAACGCAAAAATAATAAATAATTTTTTCCAAATTTGTAATAAGCAGAAAATAACACACTTCTCATCCATATTATAATTTTCAAGTGTTAAATTGTAAAATAAATGAACTTACCTTTGAAAAAAAATCTGTTCTGGGCTATCAAAATTCAAAATTCATTTTAGCAATAATGATCTAAAACTGCTCATGTGATCAAACTCAGTATCGTCGTATGTTGAGAATTTTAAGAACATATGTGGCAAAAATGCTATGATGGATGATAGCAGTAATAAATAAGACCCCCGATTAAGGGTGCATTTCAATACAAATTACCTTTTTCTGATTTATTTTTAAATTCGTTTTTTCTCTCAAGCGCATCAAACTGGCAAATTCTCTTATTTAGAAAGTATATTAGGTCCCGTGCTTTTCAATTTTTTGATAAATGCAGAAAATATTGCAAAAAAATGCTGTTAAAGTCAACGTTTTAAACCGAATTTTCCGAAGCGGGAGATCTGGGAACGAAAAAAAAGAGTCATACTGGGGAAATAATAGTTTATAAATCTAATTCTAATGAATTTAACAAAAAATAAAATCACACGACATCTTATAGATCTCTTTAAAAGTCGCATCAGCAAGTTTCGTGTTTTTACTTCTAAAAGTGAGTCTGAAATTGTATCAGAAAATTTCGAACTGTTGAAGGTGAAAAAAATGTTTTCGAATGCACCCTTAATGCTCGCTGGTCATTTTGACTTTAGTGTACATCGCAGTTATGTAACACGGAGATACAAAGGTGTAATTCACTTTACATTATGATCTGACTGAAGCAAAATTCAAACTTTAAAAAATTTAGTTATTAAAAAATAATTTTAATCATTCATTGCGAAAATTACATTTTTATTTATAAAATTGTACATTTAAAAATAATAACTCTTGCTATCTATGATTATCATTTTTGAAAACAAAGCTCATTTTTCAGGTCTTATATGAAAGTTTTTGCACAATTTTCCAAGAATCTATGTTGCCAGGGCCAATATCACTCTGATATCGTCATAAAATAATACAAGCGGATTTATAAGAATTTACTATAGTGGCTTTAAATGAAATGTGATAAATTTTTTTCCATATAATTGTCTGTTAGAAATCCATATAACCGTACTTATTTTTACCAGACACAGCTAAAAACAAAGTAGGAATACACAGTTAATAACTTTTTTTATGTGAATGAAGTATAAAATTACAGACCATACATAAAATAAAATCACACTTTGGTATATTATCATTAATATTTTATTTACAAGTATGGAGGATAGTTATAAATAACAAAACTTATTTTAACACTCCGCCTACCAGACAGTTCCCCCGTCGGATCGGCCAACAAAAATTAGTTTAAAATTCCGTAAAAATAGGGTGTAAAAAAATCATGATTTAAAAAGCAATAATAATAAAGATCGAATTTTTGTATTTAAATCATATTTCTTTTTATTTGAATCGGATTTTTTTTTTCTCTCTAGCATTGAAATATTGAATAGATGAAGGTTTAGCCTAGGTTTCTAAGATTAATAGATTCTAGGTTTCTAAAAAATTAGTCTTTTATTTACTAACATAATCTATGTTTTTGCACTTTAATCAATAAAATTTAATTATTATTTAGTAACTACAAAAATTATAAAAACTGTAAATTAGTAATTTCATTAATTAATATAATACTATAAAGTTATATTTTGTTATATTTTAAAGTTTATTTAACATTAATATTTTGCAATAATTATGTAAAACTATATTAAAAAATAATGATTTTACATTTATTAAAATTATCAGTTGCTGCATTTAATTTTAAATTGATTACAATCTTTAATTAGGTATATAATGCATATTGTAATGCTTAAATTAATAAACGATAATTCAGTATTTAATATTTATTCTAAAAAGAAAAAGGGCAGAATGCTTGTTCTAAAAAAAAGGCACTATTACATAAGAAAATATATTACTAATGTGCTTAGTAGCAATAAAAATAAGTACATAATTTTTTAGTATGATAAATATAAAAATCATTAATTTTCAATATTTGTATAAATCACGAATTGAAAAATACAATTAAATAACATGTTTTAATAATATCCTGCTTTTTTCCAAGAAATAAAGTTCTATCATTTTTGTTAAGTCTTAGGTGCACATATTTAGAAGTACTGCGGTATGGAGGGATTTATTTCAAAAAAGATCTGGCTATATTTCACTATTTTTTAAAAGGTAGGGTGCATTTTGTTAATTTCAAAAGGGGCAAAGTGTTGCAGCCTTAACAAATAGCCAAAATGAAACAGTAATCAACAGAATTAATAAAAACAGCAAATAAGTAATTTCAATATGGCATAATCAACATAACTAACAAATATTATTGGTAGCTCATTTTGCATTTGTAGTATCAAAAATTACTGTTAATAGCATAAATCATACCTTACACAATGTATGTGCATACTAATATATATATATAGCCGAAATTTAGCATACTTTAAATGCTTATTTCATATAAAAGAATAAACAATTTAATTACTTAAAGGAAATTATGACATCACAAATTATATTAGATTTAGATTTAAATATAATATTTAAATAAAATATCTTTTATGCCTTAACAAAGTTATTGTATTTAATGTTTCGCAGGACTCAGAAATTAAGATTAGAAACAATTATTTAAAGCTTTTTTATCAGATTTTGGTGTACTGTATACAGTATTCCAAATTACATTAATTTTAATACACTTTCCAAATTACATTAATCTTAGATTTTAATATGTTTGTGTCATTTAGAACAATTAGATTTAAATCAATTTTGATTTAAATAATTGATTTTTATTTCAAATTGTTGATTAAAATAATGATTTAATCGCTAGCTTAAATCCACTTTTTAAAATAGTTAACACCCTAAGTAAAATCCAAATGAATGCGATAAAATTTAGAAATTGGTTTGTAAACTTGTTTTATTAGATCTAAATTCATAAAAATCTCGAAACATTTAAAAAATATATCGAATAAAAGCTAATGAATTTTAACTGTGGTTGTATGCATTATTGTAATTTTTGTGCACTGTTTATCTTTTATTTCTTTTTTCGTGAGTTAATCATATATTTTCTGATACTGTGTATCGTATAGATATTGTGAAATTCCTTTCATTAAAATCATTCACAAAATAAAATAATAAAAGCTTCTAGAATTAAAAAAAAAATAAATAATATAATTATGACATTTCAGTCTCATTCCTTCAAACATATGGATTATTCATAGATTTTTATTTATTTCAACAAAATCATTGTAATTTAAAGAAAAGCAAACAGAAAAAATATTTTTCATACCTATTTTCCATCGACATATTTCTTCATTTTTTGATGGTAATCCATAGAATCATTTGTAGAAAACAAATAGTCCAATATTAATTACAAAAGCAATGGCATGAATCTATTTTACACATACCAACAGCATTTGTAAACTTTCTTGGACGTATTTTGCATGAAACACAGAATTTTGCGATACTCTTGTAATATTTTTTGCTTAAATTTTTAAACTTAGACGGACTATACGTACATAAACGGCTATTTTTACAAACAAAATGTTCTCGTTCTCTGTGTATTCCAAAGATCAACAAATAAACTTTACTGTCTTTAATTAAAAAATCGTCTGCGAGTTTTCCCTATTGCACATGGCATATGCGCATGCAAAAATTATAAAGCAAAAAATGCTTACATTACTAAACTTTCAAGTTTATCACCTGTTCGTTCAAAACAGCAGGCTTAATATTTTTTTTTTCCTTTTTGAAACCACAGATGTATAAGTGTCGCAGAAGTGTGTTTTGTTAACGACAGCTGATTGTTGACAAAAAATCACCGTAAAAGATAAACTGACATATATACCTGAACCTGAAACATTTTTACACTCTTCTATTTTTGCAAGAAAAAAATACTAGATTCGTGAAAATTTTCGAATTCTTGTTTTTAATGGATTTTACACATTTTATAAGGTTAAAAATGTTTTTATAAAATGTTTGTTTGTATGTCTGTGACTCTGTCTGTCTCTATGTGATATAAATTTTGTTGGCACTCTATCTCAAGAACTAATACATGGAATACGTTTTCATTTTATTTGAACCTTATACATACACATGCATATATATATATTTGTGTGTTAGAAATGTGATTCTATATGTCAATAATTAATTTATAACAAGCTGAAAATTGCATTTTAAACGTAGCAAATGAGATGCGTTCGTGCTATGACAAAGTTCTAAAAATATTCAGTTTTTGGTGTAATGGATACAGTACTTCGGATACAGTATAGTGGCCGAAATCTTCGGTGTGTCCCTGTAAATACTATCTGCTTTCTGTCAGCGGTGTAGTCGTAAAAAAAGCAAAGGGTATATGCATAAAACAGAGGGTATACCCTAGAGTGTATACACTGTAGCTCTTTTGAGAAACAGAGGGTATACCGAGTTCCTTAAAAAAATCCAAAGGGTATACGGCGTGTACCCGCGTATACCCTCCACTACATCCCTGCTTTGTATTATACAGGAAGTAACTTATAATAAACCTCAACAACGCACATAAAATGTGAAATAGTTTAATCGTATTATAACGCGCCCCGAACGGTATCTCCCCTATAATATTATGTAATGGAATACTTGTGTGTGGCCCTGGAAATTAATAATGAATATTCTTTGCACCACCGATTGTGCAGAACGTATATTTTATCATACACTTCTTAGATACATATAGATTGTATTATATTCGAAAGCGTGTAGCATCATTAACAAATTGGAAATTGCGCGTCAAACGTGGCAAATGAGCTGCGTTCGTACTACAATTAATTTTATAAATATTCTGAGCTTAATACATTAGCTGTTAAATTCTTATGCTAAAATGCATGAATATAAAATTTGATACGATTATATATCTCCAATTCAGTAACACGAAAATAATAGGACCTCTTCTTAAATAGGACGCAATCAAGATCGCAAACCTAGAATCATTACTTATCATGGGATACCGTGAAAATGCGTAACTGATTCGAAAACTACTGCTATTTTCATTTTTACTCTGTAACTCTTAGAGATTCTTTTGTGTTACCCTGTATATGATTTACAGCATTTATATACACAAAGTAATATGCAAAAATATGGTTACACTTAAAAACTCATATCACAACTAAAAGTGCACTTCTAGCAAAAATCTGTAACGTAGAGTAGTTCTGGTGCAGTATAGTATCCGAAATCTTTTGTGAGTGCTTGTAAATACTGTTAGCGCTTTCTATTATTAAAGAAGTAACTTGCAATAAAACTGAGCAACGTATGTCAACTTAATTATATACGAAATAATTTAACATGATTGAAATACGCAGAAAACAATGTTTTCCCATATATCATTATGTGACGGAATTCTTTTGTGTAGCTCTGTAAATGAATAATAAACGTTTTTTCACCATATATTGCACCGAATGTATATTTTAATACGCTTCGGTAAATGTATATAATTTTTTTCCTGTTTGGAATGCTGTAACACCATTAAAATGAACTTGAAACATTTTTTTCTCATTGACGGTAATGTAACGTAATACTTTTGATTATCCCTGTAATCAAACTATACATCCGATTTTCATAAAATTTGAAAAACTCGACAAAATTATGGAACAATTTTATATTTTAAATTTCAAACGATTCGGTTGGATAGTTTTTGCTCTATTATATGCGGACAGACGGACAGACAGACGAATGAAAGAACTGAACAACGACAATCGGTCTTACATACATACATAATTACGAACGGACCTAATTTTGTATCATTTTGTATGTATTAATCACTTAAAATTTTTTTTATCGTTTTCGACCGAAAATAGGATGAGTACCAAAATTCGGTTTCAGTTTCTGTTTTGATCTTAAAAATCGTTGATTCAGTTGATCCTTAATTATGATTAACACTTTCATTCGTGTAAATGCAAGTACTTTTATATATTTACACATCTGTATGAGTTAATCAAGCGATAACAAATTGCACATTTGATTTCACATGCTAGGTACACATAAAAAAAGGTAATTTTTTGTTCAAAATGTGTAAATTTTATGACAAGTATGCATTTGTAAAAAATTACTCACTTATGTGTGTACTTATAATTAAGTTTAAATTAGACTAACACATAAATAAGTGTAAATCCAAGCATTTCTAGACATTTACACACTTGTTTGAGTTTTTCAACTGATAAAAAATTACACACTTACTTTCACATCCTAAATACACATATAAACAGGTAAATTTCAGAAAAAAATGTGTAAATTTTACGACAGGTGTGTAATTTTAGAAATTTACACATATATTCGGGTAAAATTAGCTAATTTACACATTTATTTTTTAGAGTGTATATGTTTTTCACCCACTTGGAATTTTTACATCTGTTACATTTCAATTACCGATTGAATAATCGTATTATAAATTAATCTAGTTTAACCTCTTCAGACCTAAAGTACACAAATGTGTACCTCCATTCTTTTCCCCATAAAAACTAAACTGTTCGAATGAATTTTTTGCATCTTTACTTTACATCTATACAGCTGAATGTTTTTTGGTTTAAAACAAAACCAATACATGTCAGAACTGATAATATTACCTCATAAAATAAATATTATTTTCATCCGAGTTTCGAAAATACCTCCAAGACATTGTGGCCAAGAAAGTAATTTATGATTATTTAACTTAAATTTTTACAATTAATAAAAAAATTGCTGATAATTTGCTTGTTTAAATACCTTAATTTTGTTATTGTGTAAATTTATATTACTGATAGTTAAATTGTTTTAAGGGGTTATATACTTTTATATACGTATTTGTAAACCTAAATTACCAGTCTCCAAAAGTACTCATTTCATAAAAATGACTCTTTCTATCATGAATGGTGTCATTTCAATTATGAAAAAACAATAAATATATATTTGTAGAGTTATTTTATGCTCAGGTCTGAAGAGGATAAATGTAAATTTTGTGCATAATATAATAAAACATACTAGAAAATAATATCTAATGCGTTATTCGGGCAATAAATTAATGCTCTTTTTGGAGAGGGGTGAAAATCACGGTTTGTACCAAAACATAATTACTATATAACTGTATAGTTTCTTCTAACTCTCTAAAATATCTAGCACATTGAATATAACGAATGTCCTTCAAAACCTTTCTTTGCAAACCACACAGTGCCTTTATCGAAACTCTGCGGATTATCGATTTTTAAATATTTGGATCACCAGGTATATGTACATGAACTTTAAGATTGCCTGCAAAATCAATAAGGTTATCTTGTTTACGACCGTTCAAAATGTTTGAATTGTTTTCTCAAATCGTCACTGTTCATATATTTTAAGGATTCTTAGTATGGTACTCTTAAAAACCAACAAAAAGGTTTTAGTTTTTGTTTCTTTACTTACAGCAAGAAATGTGTCATCCTAACCTTACTATCATAGCAATGCATCAAAACAGACTTTCCCGTTAAATAAACTAATCTGAAGTCAAATTTTTATGACAGATTCATTACTAACATAAAAACAACAGCTTTTTGCAAACAGCTTTTTTTTCAATCTTTTTTTCTAATTTATATATTTATATATTTTAAGAATTCTTACTATAGTTAATTTAAAAATCGGCAAACGTGTGTAACAAGAATCCTTATATGAATTATGACTATTTTGGAGAAAAAGTTAATCCTTTTTATAGGAGTTAAAAAATCTATAATAAAAACTTTGAATTCAGATGGTAGTCTGAAGAGAAAATCTACCTTGATATTTAACACTTTGAGGGGCAAATCACGTCTATTCTTAAAATGCTAAAATGACTGAATGACACAAGAATTTAAAAAACAAACTTATTTCAAAATTCATAAAAGCTTTTCTTCGAATACTTGATAAAATTAAAATTTTCATTTAAAAATTACGGTAACAAAGTAGCATTTTGCAATTAAAATTAAGTGCGATATAACTTATCCCACCGCCCTTCAAGGGGTTAAACGCTTTTATGGCGTTCAAGATTATAAATTTGATGACACATTATTATAACGACACATTACGTAATATAAAAACGTGTGTTAGTTTTCTGTTTCATCATTTGTTGCAAGAAATGTGTCTTCAAAATTACAATTATGAACATCATAACAGTTTTAATTTACAAAGCAGATTTTTCCCATCAGACTACTTATATAAAGTCAAAGTTTTTATCAAGGATTTTTTAAGACCAATAAAAATGGGTGACTTATTCTCCCAAATAGTCTTAATTCATGTATTTTTAGGACACTTTTTATAAGGTGAACTTGAAAACCTACATGAAGGTCTTGGTTTCTATTCCTTTATTTATAGTAAGAAATGTTTCTTTAAAGCTACAACCCTTAATATTATAACAATGCATCAAAACACACTTTTTGTCATAGTTCATGTATTCATGTATTTTAAGAATTCTTGCTATAATGAAGAAAACTTTCCTTGTTTTTCTTTGTTTATTTATAACAAAAAATGCGTGATCAATGCTACAATTCTTAACATTATAACAGCGTTACAAAATCAAAACAGATTTTCCCTTAGACTATTTGAAATCAAAGATTTTATGACTGATTTTTTTTTAAGTCTAAAGCGTTTGAAGTGTTTTCCCAAATAGTCGTAATTCATACATTTTGAGGATTCTTGCTACAGTGGACTTAAAAACCAACAAAAGAAAAAAATAGTTTATGATTGTTTCCTTGGGGCAGGAAATGTGTCATGAAAACTACAGTTCTTAACATCATAACAGTGCTTAAAAATCAAGACAGATTTTCCCTTTAGATTCCCGAAGTCGAATTTTATGCCATGCGACAAGACTGCACCCCGTTGCATATAGATATTTTTGAAACGAGAAACTGAGTGTAGACATTAATCAGTTTGAACAAGGCTGACACATTTGTGTGAAGCATGTTAAAGAATTTATAAGCAGAGAGAAGAAAAAATCATGATAAAAATCGGCCATTCAACGTTATCGTTTTTACACAACTAAAGACTAACAATACGTGATGCGAAAACTAAAAAAGTTTTTCTCTCATACTTTTCTCTCATACTTTACCATCGTTCAGGGGAGGGTGTTATGCTTGCTCCATGCTTTCTCTAAGGTTTGGAAATAATCAGAAGAATTTTAGCTGTACTTTTATTTTTTAAAAGTCGCTAAGCATTAAACCTTGACAGCTGTCTCAAGAGTGATTTCGGAAAAATTTAAATAATAAAAATATTGATAAACTCAAAAATTATATAATTTTAAAAATAGATTAAGTAAGGAATACTATATTTTGACACACAAGCTAGAATATTTTTAATATTCGTGAAGAATTGTGTAAAAGTGATCGTTTTAAACATAAAAGTTAAAAAATCAATAATCAATGTTACTTTAATAATTATATTTTGTAAAACATTTAATTTGAACAGATAAAGAATTTAAGTATTATTTATTTTAGTAAGCAAATAATTATAACTATTTTAGTTTCCTTTTACAATTTTCCAAAATCAATTCAAGATTAAAATATTTTTTTTTACCTATAAAAAAGTCCAATAAATACTCAAAACAAAAGAATAGGACTTCAAATTTTACGTAATTTTGAAAATAAAAGTATTCCAAATACGGTACTGCCGGAAAACAAGAATTGTATAAAATTTGGATTATTTATTAATCAGTTGTGTGTTTTAATTGAGTTTCCCTTTAATGTTAGATTATTCATTAATTTATCACTTTAAACTGCTATAGAACTTTCTATTTAAATAAAATAATTCCGAATATGATACTGCTGGAAGAACAAAAATTATTAAAATTGGATTGCTTATAAGTAGTCATATGTAATATTTAAGTTTCGTTTCTATGTTAGATTACTCATTAATTTATCTTTTTAAACTGTTATAGAACCTACTATTTACAGCCTAGGTCAATAGACTAAATGATTATGTTTAATTACACGAACTGTTTAAACCATAAAAAAATTGGATAAGCTTTAAGAAAATCTTCCACCCTTTTTGTATTTTTAGTTAAAATTAAGACTTCAGACAATTTTATATGCTTGAATAATTTTACATTAAAGGCAAAATTATTATTATTAATTAATTAAATTAAAATGAATTAATTGATTGTGTGATTAGAAAAGCATAGAGACATGAAAAGTATTGTGGCATGTAAAATAAGTCTATAGTTGTCAACACGCTCGATTTTTTGTGCAGTACTATTTTCAAACAGCAATCTTTGTATTAACAAATTACTGTAATTAAGAATAAAGCGAATACATTTGAATTCTGAGTTCAATCGGAAATTAGGGGTATTTTAAAAGCATGATGACTAAATCTATATCAATTAACAAAATTGAGAATATAATAATTGGTACTTTTCCAGAATAGGGCGTTTTTTAAAAATTGTTTGACATAATTTGATTTCCAGAAAGTGAAACTTGTTGCCAAATGATATAAACACCTGTCAAAACAAACTTAATGGCCATTTATGCTAGTTTATATAAGTATAAATAGATATATATAAATGCCTAAAAAATTTATTTATATATGTATTATTATTTTTTATTACCAATTACTTCTATTATTTACGTAGCTATAAATAAATGGCTTTTTTATATTAAATAATAGTGTCCAACCTTCCAATTTTTTGAATACCAGTAAACTCTTACAAAATAATTCGCTTTATTTAATTGCAGAAATTATGCTATTGTATAAAACAAGTATTTCTGCATACAAGTATTGATATTTAAAAAGTCGGGAGATTGGGAAATATGATTTAATATAAAGAAGCCATTTATCGATTTGTATACATAAATTACATTAATATTAAAAAAAAATTGCCGCCCTTGGTGATCAGTTTGGTCTCCTTTAAATTTATACTAAACATTGCATCATAATACGTTTATACATAATTTAATTTTACCTCCTCAATTGTGAGACAAATCAGAAAATTCTGCTAGAAAATTCAAAAACTCGGTATTTTTATACTGATCAGGCACAGGTGATAATTCGCCAAACAATCTTCCCTTGGCATTTTTTCGTATTTCATTAAATACATTTAAAATATAATCCTTTCAATCATTTCATTTATAATTCATAACTTTAATTTTAAACTCAAACGTTTAAAATTCATGACTTGTATTTTTTTTCTGTTATTTTTAGTAACATAAAACTAAAAATAATAATATTTTAAAACTCCGTAATTGCAACGAAAGAAAAAAATATAAATAAATCAGATTTACCTTGGTCTAAATCCTTCTAAATTGCTTTTACATAATAATAGATGATTTGCGTTTCATTCAGATATTGCTATCGAACAATTAACAAATAATCGTGATTTTTGTACTGCATACGTTAGCGTAATATAAAAATGCATATAGATTACTTGTATGCAGTAAACAGTGATTATGTTGCCAGTAACTACGTTGCAAATTTCCTTCAACAGCAAGACCATTTTCTTTAACTCGTCAAGGCTCAACACTGTAAAAGTAAATTATGTATACGTTACAGTTATATTAAAATAAATTTTATTCAGCAAAATACTTGTTTAAACTAATGTTAGAAACGAAAAGCCAATCAAAACTTCGATGAACCAGGAAAGAATGCGAAAGGATTTGGAAACATCTTCGATCTTCACCTTCATTTCATTATTCTAGTTTTCAAAGGATTACACCACAGCGTTACTGACAGGGCGTGCACCCCATCGGATAAAAGCAAAGGGAGTTTCCAGATTAGGGGAAATTACGCAAAAGCTTTGGTTTGGTTGAAGGTTTGTTTAGGTTTTTTATAAGGTTTTGTCAATGCATCAGACACCTGTTTAAAATAGTCTAAGTGATTTGAGAAGGTTCTTGTAAGGATTGATTTCGGTATCAATGACTTTTCAAGCACGCGTGGGTTATGTGAACATAGATTTAACCAATTGTTTCTAAATTTCGCAATACAGCAATGTTTAACCCTTTGTGCACTGGTGGTAATTTTAAGTATCATTGAAGACATTTTATCATAGAATTTATTTACAGTGATTATTAATAAAGGTTTATTATTTTTTCATCACAATAAACTTTGCTCGATCGAATTTAGATAGTGTAGTGAAACAGTGAAGTTAAATATTTTCAAAAAGTTATAATGTTCTTAATTATTTTCATAGGCATGGCTTTACTTTTTAAGAAAAGAGTTATATGAAACATTTTCAACGACAAACGCCCTTCAATTTACAGAGAGGAACATAATACATATAAATACATTGTTTTATAACATTTGTGATATTTCCATTTAAGAGTATTTTTGGTTAATTGATCTAATTATTTTTGTAAATATTTTACAAAAAAAAGCCAGAACTAACGATATATTTAAACAGTTTTAATGAAAAAATATAAATCTAATTGTCATATTATTATAATTCAAAAATTCTAATATATCCTCAGATGTTACATAAGATAATTATTGAAGTGAATCAATTTTTTATTAAATAATTCCATAAATAAAGCCTTAAAATATTTTGAAAGTGTCCATATTCCCTAAGTAATATGTCATATGAAGTGCAATTCCATTTAGTAATAATTTGAGATGAAATAAAAAAATAGCTTTTAAAAATTGTATGTACACCAGAAAATCATTAAAGCTCATTTATTTACATTCGTATGCAAGTCATTTTTCATGCGAAATATTTTCGATTTTAATGTTTAATTATTTTTTAATCTTAAATATCAAACACAGAATTTAAAACCAGGAAGTACTTTTCATGGAATTCAGGAAAACGAAATTCAATTTCTTTTAAGAACGTTAAGGAATTTTATAAAAGGAGATCTTTTCAAGAAAAAAAAATCAGTCAAGACGTAAAATGAAAAAAGAACAAAACTCAGAAAAATGCAGAAAAAATAATCGCCCATATTTGTCAATGATCTAATACCTGTTTTCCCATGCTCAACCAAATTTTACAAAATAGTCACTATATTTCCCATCCATTGTGGCGATAATTGTATAGCGAATTTAATGCGGCGGTTTGAGGGATATCGAGTAAAAGGCCTGAATCGCGATCTTTGTATTAAAAAATGAGGAATAAAAAAAATCTCTTCCCCCCACCCGTGCAAGGAATTCGACGATAAAAACAAACCTATTGCTGGTGTGCATATTCTTTATTGTATCTTGGATGGTCATTTTCCGTACGATGGTGATCCACGTATTGCTATATAGAGGGGTCCCATTGTAAGTGGCATCTCTAGTAAAAGAGCCCATTGAGTCGCAACCCCCCCTCCGTAACTTTAGGGTCATGGTGACCGCGGAACATAGATAGGATTAATCTCGGGAGACGTTATTAATAACTCTCTCGATCATCGCGAATCGTTCTCTGTTCTGAGGTACCATAGAGGCCCGGAGGATTAGACGCGTGGACTTAGCACAAAAGGATGGAGATTAGCGAGAGATGTATCACGGGAGGTTGCAAAAAATAAGGGGGAAGGGAGAGAAATGTAAAAACCGGAGAAAAAAGGGATTTGAAGAAGAGGAGAGATTCTTTCATGCAGCTCCACACCTGCGAATATCGGCCGCCGAGTTTCCCTAATCCAGTTATTTGTGCCTTTATGCAACCGATTGCCGACAGATTGGGCAGCGGGCATAATCCGTATCACCAAAAGAACTTGGCCAAAAAAATATTCTTTGTGAGTTTAAAGTTGCTAAAAGACGGAGGGGGGGACGAAAGGGAATGTATATCAGCTTCTGGCAGTTGCATAAGGGTTTGCATCCATAAAGCCTATTACTTATTTGCGCATGCATCGCATCGCCCATATCAAGAACTCTTGTTGAGTCAGACTACCCACCCGCGTTCTCTATCACAACGCAGACCTTCATTTTAGATGTCGACTGTACAATGTACCACCCAAATTTCAACTTCAGGGTGGTTTTTCACCTTTAATATACGAGCGAAATTCAACAGCACTTATTTTTTTAGCAGGCGAACTCACTGTTCGCCATTTTATTCAAGCCCTAAA
Source organism: Maratus speculifer (assembly GCA_964019185.1). Taxonomy (NCBI): domain Eukaryota; kingdom Metazoa; phylum Arthropoda; class Arachnida; order Araneae; family Salticidae; genus Maratus; species Maratus speculifer. The sequence continues at coordinate 66,560,593 of OZ025299.1, read as the reverse complement.
AGTGAATCGCCTGCAATGTTTTGTAAACAGTTTTCAGCTGATAGAAAGAGAATGCATTGGATATACTTAAATTGAATCCAGATGGAGCGAAGGTCTTTTCTTCTTGAACCTTCGTGAACAAAATAGTTAGAAAGATCATTTGCATATTGCTGGCCTGTGATGTAATCAAGCAAGGTACTCTTTGAATTATGCATGATTTGTCTTACAACTCCTTGAAATACTTTTAAATACTTCTGGTATAATTTGCCATTAGTACATTATATATAGAGAGAGATGAGAGAAAAATAAATCTGTAGTAAAGTAAAAGTTAAAATTTTTGAGCCGCATATGTGTAAAAAATACATACATGAAAGAAAAAATCTATTTTGTATTCGAAATATACGTTTTTAATTTCCAGTTCAAGAAATATAAATATGCATCTAGAAATAGATTAAAAGAAGAAGAATGACAACACATGCAAAAACATTTCACACGTTATTCAATTTTCTGTAAAAAGCATCATATTATAATGTATATAATATTGTTCTTGTTTCTTAAAACAAAAGAAATTAAATTTTCTTTAAAATTTTTCAACTGCGGAATCTATTCATTAGTTTTTATCAATTCCGTGTCTCCCTCGCCCTCTCTTCTTCATACCAATTTTTTTTTTTATCGCGATTTTATTTTAAACTTACCGCTCTATATTACTTTATTTTGTTATACTTTTTTGCATTATTTATAAAATTATTAATAATATTTTATATTGTATTCGCGTAAGTAAATATTTTTTAACATTTTCGTTCATTACTCGAAAATTTTCTGGTGAGATTTAGGATAAGATTTAAATATACTGTGTTAATGTATTTTTGCTTATACGTAAATAACCTGACATATATTAATTGTTTAGGGCTTTTATTTATTTTTTCATAAATTTCATAAATTAATGCTGGTCGGATATTGTACGTAATTAAATTTTTGAGACTGATTACTGATTTTATGAAAAACTTATCTTTTACCATTAATATCAGCTCTAAGAAGTCAATATTGAGGGAAGGTTCCCTGAAAATCCAAGTGTATGCCAAAATTTTGCTAACAAAAACAATTCAATACTATATTTAATACATAATTTTATTATCTTCATGACATAAGCAAATTGTTTAATGCATGCAGGATAAAAAACAAATATTAGAATATTCTTTGATGGATATAATTGGGACATCGTTCTGTGGTTAATATTTTTATTGGTGAATTAACACACCTTAATGGATTAATAATCCGCCCATTTGAAAATTTTATTTTAATCTAAACCGTCCCTGATTTTTCTGTTTGAGTAGTGTAATTTAATCGCGTTCCCACACCATGGCATAAAGTTACACAGAAAACAAATAATTAGGCATGCGGCCGGTTTTCTCTCGGTCCTGGTTAATCCTATTCAAAAACTCGGTCCCAGGGGGATGATTGCAAAATAATGATGGAAATGGTTGGGGGGCAAACTTTGAAAAGGCTAATTCAGCCCACGCTTCTGCTATTTTTAATCCGTTTCGAGTCGTTTTCGGGAAGATATGAACACTAAATTTCCATTGAAATGGTTGCTGATGCTTTTCTCCCATGCGTTTAAACGTTCATTATCATAGGTGTTAAATGTTTCCCCTTTAACACGTGTCTATCCTTTATATTGGCTACATATATGTGAGGTGAAAAGGTTATAATTTTAAATAAATTCCAAATTATTAGAGGATAAAAAATCCAACAATAGATATTTTGAGCTTAAACTTGCTGCACATACATTTTATTTATTTATTTATCTTAAGGTGCCAATCATAATTACTTGTCTATCGGTACAGTGTTTATACAAATATTGAATATTAAGTGTACAAATTGTATGAGAAACTTAAGTGTAAAAGAAAATACAAATGTGCAGTGCATATTATTAGAAAGTTAGTTTTATTTATGAATAACTATTTTTGCCTTATTGAACACTTCTGCGTTTCAAATTAATGAAAAGTAAGGGCAATATTTTCTTATATTGGCAGCAGTTACATAGCTAAATCAAATTTAGATGACTATTTATTTAAAATGGTGCTACAGCATTTTCAATATTAGCTAGATTAAATATTTTTAACAGGGAATACTTTTTTGATGTGAAGACCAATTTTCAATATGATTTTACAATAAGAAATACATCGACTACTCCAAAAAATTTCGACACATGTTCTACACTTTATATATTACTTCATTCGCAAAATTCAATTCAATAAAAATTCTGTATGTAAGAAGATTAGGCAAATGTGACGTAAAAATTGTTTGTTAAGTGGTTATTTAGAAAACTTGTAGTAAAAAAGAAAGTACAAAATAGTTCTTTTATTAAGTTCATAGTGAAAATATTTCCAATTAATTTCAAAAATTCAAACAATTTAGACACGTTACTCGATGTGGATAATTTGCATTGTGTTGATTTATCCGTTGTTATGTCAGTCTAGCTTTATTGTTTCATGAGTGTGTCTAATAATGAAGATGAACATTTTTAATAAATTGGTTTTTATTTTTTAAGAAAAGGTCTATTTTAAACGTTAAAACTATCCATGTACAAAGATGAGAGCATCATAAGAAATATCTATACTGTGAAGCAAAAACATGTCTGTGAATAACGATAACGTAATGTTAGCGGTGGTGACACGTGACCAATAAATTTTTATTTTGCTATTTTTTTTTATCTTCTCAACATTGCGCAATTTAACTGTTTGCATCATCGAATAGTAAAACAGCTGTTTATTCAAATGCAATTGCTTGAAAACTGTATTTGAGTTTACTGTAATTTATGGGTTTTAAAATGTCTTTGAAGCAAGAATTTTTTGAATTATCTCTTTATTGCGCACAACCCGAATACGGAATATTTACACATCTCCTAGTTTACATAGAAATAGAATATTTTGAAAAATATATGTAAACTGTATAACTGTATGTATAATTGGAATTAAGTGACATATAATAATATGCCATCGCGTTTCAAAAGTTTTAAAAATATTAGATTACCAATCTTAATCTTAATCTGTAACCTATTTGTTGTTGTTGTTATTTATCCGTAAGTATCTACTGATCAATAATATTTAGCAAAATAGTTTTTATTATATGGTTTATTTTACGTATTAAATATAAATTATAAAACTGTAACAAAGTAGATTGCTGCATTTATATTTAAAAGAAAAAAAATATTTCTAAAATATGTTGAATAACTACCAACTTTATACCAAAAATATATATATATATAATTGCGCTTGCACAGCTTCAAGGATAATACCAGCTGGAAAAGTGAAGAAAAAAAACTGAAATAATTCGTGGCAACATTAAATAAAATTTGCACAATTTTAAAATATAAAGTAAAATTTTATTATAACGTATAAAATCTATTTGTAATTTGACCTTTTAACTTATCAATGAATTATTCATACCCCCAATATAAATAAAGAGCGTTGTCACTTTAATTAAATGTTATATGAATTTTAAAACTATATTTGTAAATGTAATAAGTTAAATTGATTTTTTTCAATCAGTCAATAATAATGAATTTTAGATTAATATGAGTCATTTGTTTGAATCACTTTTATGGAAATTCTGTCACTTTAAGAAATGTTCCATATACCCTCAATAGCATTTAAGAAAAAGAGTAACTTGAAATATTTTGTTTCAAATTTCAAAATGGAATTTGGAAGTAATTATTATGTATCGCTAAATAATTTCCGCTGCTAATGTATATAAATATGAAAACATTGTTTGGATCTTATATTTGTAAATAACGTAGAAAAACATACTTTATTAAAGGCTTAGATATTAAGAATGTTTTAAAGAAATTTGTTAATCAGAAGTAATCTCTGACATCTGTAACATTATTTTTATTTACTACTCCGTTAAACATTTTTATGACTGAATAGAGAAAATATTTGCTGTTAGAGATTCCTTTCATATTTGTACTCAAAGTAATATTTGTTCTATTTGTATTATTTTATCATATGCGAAAAGCCCACGTTGCTTTTAAGGCATCAGTTTAAATGTTAAATGAATTCTCAAATAAATGAAATTGTCTCTTTCAAAAGCATTAATCCTCTTTCGTTTGCACTCTTTCTTTATTCAATGCTTATTAATGAAGATGCATTACTCTGACATCAATATTAAAAATTGAATAATATCTATTTTCCTAGAAACTCCGGAAGATAAAAGTGGGGGAGACTTTTTTCGTTTTTCCTACTAAGTAACTGCTCTAAAACATCCTCTATGAAAGCTTTCCAAACCTAGACTTTAATGAAAGTCCTTTTTAATTGCAAAGTAAGAGATAATATGAGATGTTTTAAACAAAAATCTATTTAACCTATGTACAATGTTGTTTTCGACTTAGCTCGTACTTCTATCGTAATTTTAGCAACATCCTTTTATGTACGTCACATAAATATACTTCAGCAAGTGTTTAATGATGAGAGAGAATCAGCGTTGTGCTTTCGCAATTCGGTATTTCGTCTTGGAATCATCTTCTTTTTATATGACTTTGTGTTGCAGCTTGGAGATTTGGTTACTCGGCGCAAGAAGGCATGTTCGTGCGGTAATGTTTCAGTGAGCTTGAATATGATGAGCATGAAATTCAAATGAAATACTTGTTACATAAAAATACATTTAGAAAAGAGTAAGGGCGAGATATCTTCTCATGTGTAACAATATCTAACTGATGTTTGTATAGAAAGTATATAATTGAAACTGAGGAGTATTCGTAGAAAAGATTATCAGAAAATATCCCTTAACTGAAATGTTACCATTCAATAAAATTTACTTAAAATATGCATCATTAGATAGTCCATACATTTTTCCAAAAAGCAATATCAAATTTTAAATTAATAAGCAATTTAAAATTACATCAATGAAGCCGAAATACTTCAATCAAAAATCATATGTTTTGAGTAAAAATCAATTTAAGGGAAAACATGACTGGTGACATCACACCCATTCAAATTAATTTTACTCTGACATAATATACTCATTCATTGTATGTAATTAAATTTTATTCGAGTGTTTATATATCCTTTAATTGATGTGTTTGATAAAATTCTGCAAGAGCGTCACACAAGTTAGAAGTGTCTAAGGTTTTAGCTGTCATCTAATATAATTATTAAAATGCTTATTAAATATAATTATTAAATATAATTATTAAAATGTTTTCAACATCTGAAAATAGATGTCACATGGCGATGATGTTCGTTTTTAAAAATTGTCTTAATTTTTAAGTACATAAAAATCCCTATAATCTTTAAAATTTCCATTTTAATGAAATTTCTTATCTGCTTAAAAGTACTTAAAATTTATATAGAAAATTTTAAAAATCGTTCATCCTCGGCATCTGACATCTACTTTCTAATGGTGAAAATGGCAATTTAATAATTATATTACGTGATGAGTAATCGTGCTTTAAAATTTTCCCATAAGTTAACATGGAATTTCCTTATCAGGGAGTTTTATTATAGGGGGCTCCTAAACAAATGTTTAAATCAAGAGAAAATCAGTGCTGTGCTGTAGTTTCGCATTTCAGTTTTTTTTTTTTTTTTTGTCATAGAATCAACTCTTTTTTATGAGTCGGTTGCAACTTCGAGATTTGGTGTTACTCAAGGGCGAAAGCATGTTCGTGCGATAAGGTTTCAGTGAGTTTGAATATGATAAACATGAAATTCAAATGAAATACTTGTTAGATAGAAATACATTTATCAAAGAGGAATGAAGAGGTATCTTCTTACATCTAAGAATATATAACTGATGTTTGTGTTGCAAGTATACGGGGCGTCGTCTCTTATCTTTATCCAAATCTTGTTCTTAAAATGTTACTTTAAGAGATGTAGTTCAAATGCAAAAATGTTTCTTGCATCCGTTACTTTTCATTGTACAAAAAGCTGTATAGTAAAAAAAGTTATTTTTTAAAATTAAAATATTTAAATTTTTATGCTCTAAGAAGAGAAACAGTAAAAACTTCATTTTTCTGTGACAAGAAATTACCGACTAAGAATAATCTATATTTTAATTTTTTATTTTTAGCCTTCTCTGGTGCTGAAATGCTTTTATTACCAAAAATGTTTAGAGCATGGTGAAATTTTCCTAAATATAACTTGCATGATCCATCGCCCGTATAAAAATTTAAATTCCCTAGTTGATTGACATAAAAGAGTTTCTTTCTTTTACGACCAAAATGACGCGATACTTTTTATTTTATCAATTTCCAGTGTTTTTTGGCTCTAAAAACTGAGACATGTTTTTAGTTCCAGAAAAAAAAACAACAATTTTCTAATAATCAAAAAATAATCGAAATATAATGCATAGGAACAGGGGGAAGTGTAAAAATTTAATTTCGTATCTTAATATGCCCTTTATCGAAACAAATGCAATATCTAAAAGATATATTTTATATTGATTTGCATACTTTTTGTGATTGCAAGTATGTTTCTGTTAAAAGTGGTTTAGGCGATAGTTGCCATTGCAACCTTCAGAGTATCCGAAAAATACTGGAACTCGATTTTATTTTTTACCTGTACCTGTTTTTTAACTGTTTTTTTTTTTTACCTGGGCACTGAAAATTGTACAAGTATTTAAATTAAGATAGGAAATAAGGCTACGTTCAATTTACTTTAATCATCTCATTAATTTTCAAAAATTTACAATTTTTTAATTTTTGCATATTTTTTTATAGAAAATATTGATCAGTTGAAAAAATTGTCCTTGTAATTCTACAAAATCATTTAAAAAAATCGTTTATCTGTATCTATCAAAGTAAAGAAGAATTGTTTAAAAAGAACACCACTATAAAAGGGCACCATACATCAAATTAGATACGTAAATTTTTGAAATGCTTCAGGAGAAAATATACATTGACTATAACATATCCAACTTGCCTCAAACAAAATACAATCAATCACTGTAATAATATAAGTGAAAAAAATCTCAAAATATTTACAGAATCATGGTAAGAAGAACTCAATAATATATTGTAGATGGAAGAAATCACATTGAAAATGATACCTAAATTCCTTTTTAAAAATTATTTTTCTAAGTTTTAAAATTGCATTTATCTGTTTATATGATTCCTGCTTGTGCAATGATTTATTTAGATGTATTTATAATGCAATTTCCCCTCATTTTTAAACATATCTTTGATTGTAAAACTACGATCATCAATTCGTGAATGGTCACTATTTTTACTGATGGAAAAGCTTTTAAAATAGTACGAAAAATTGGCGTGACTCCGGTTTTTTTTTACATTTTTCATAATTTGGTGGATTTAAACGATATAACTATGTAGTTTTTTTTTGTAATGATTTTATTTTAGCAATATGGGAAGTTTCTAATCGACCAATTTTTTCTACAGGATAGTATAGAAATTTAAACAATGTAATTTTTTATAAATTAATGCAAAAAATTTTTCATTAACATAACCTAATTTCCTATCCAATTTTGAAAAAATTCACAATTTACAGTGGCTTTCCAACTGGTAAAAATAAAAGAACTTTTCAATATTTTGGGACAGATTGTATTTATAATCACCCGCTATAGACATGCAAGTAATTTTTTATACGCTAAAAAGAAATAGGGAATAATAATTTCAATAAATACAACTATTTCATTGTAATGATAAAAATACAAAGTGCTAAAAACAATGTACGATATCTCTTTAATTAATTTTTTAATTTTTTTTTTTTTTTTTTGTGTGTGTGTGTGTGTCTATAAATGCGATAAGTTTTTCCTAGAGATCATCTGTTGTTAAACTAAATAGAAAATATCAACTATTTTACGTAAATAACCTGAACCAACTGCGTATTTGCTTAGTTGATTTATTTATTCTAGATTAGAAGTATCTTGCTTAGATCTATTTAGTAAAGAACTTGCCGGATGTATTATCACTAATCTTAAGTGCTGTTCCGCAAAATCTTGACAGTAAGTGAAGTTCCATTTGTCGAAAAACCTTGCGCCTTGTGGTTATTGTGAAAGCAGAAAAATTGTACAATACAAATTGATAATCAGGTCTCAGATTATACAAATGTGATGCAGAAATAATCAAAAGATAACATTAATTTTAAATGCACATTTAAAATATTTAGAGACGAAGATTAAAAGGATTATTATTGTTCTGATTGATTAAAAACTTCTAATTGCAATAGATAAAATTTATAGGTAGTCTATATCATGGAATTTTAAAATAAACGTTTTTTTAAGTTAAAAAATTTTTCTTACTTATTATAGCACAATTACATATCACTAATCATTTGCGGCAGAGTGGTCCCGCGTCGGGACTACCTAATTTCAATTTCAAACTTACAAACGCCATAAATAATATTTTAATAAAATTTTTTATCTACAATGAAAGAATTTTTAATTTTTAATTGAATTTTTAATTTCTATAAGTGTCCTTTGTAAATTCCGGTGTCATTTAAATCAATTCTTCATTTTACGAACAGAATTCTTCTGTGCCGGAAAGGGTTAAATAAAATTGCATTCCAGTATATGAATATAGTATAAATCCAATATAGTTGTACTTCCTTAAAATCTGCACTGTGTGCAGAATTTTGTGGTGAGTTGAATACTTTTTGGTGATGTATTAGCTGAAACTGTAAGGTGGTGAAATTTTGCTCCAATGTTTGCAGCTCAGGTTAAACCACAGCTTCAAATGTTTGAATGAAATTTCACTATTTTATTGGTGCAGATACTATAGCAACTACAAATTTTGGTTCAAACCAGCACAAAAATTTCAACTGTATATACTTTTTTGACAACTTGTATTACTTTAAAAAAAGTATCTGTAATTGGATCGAATCCTGTTTGGTTAATTACTTAAAAATTTATGCTATAAAAATAGGACAGATTCTCATAAATTACGATTGAAAAACATAGAAAACTAACTGCAGACTTCACTTAAAGGAATATACTCAAAAATTAATCATATTGATACAACTAATTCTTACGAGGTTTTAAATAAAAGCTATAAAATATGAGATAAATGATACGGTTTCGTTTGCGTCAATCATATTTCAATTTAAATGAAATTATTTTATAACTTAAGCAAATTAAAAATTAATTAAAAATTAAAAAATAATAATGTTATGTATTTGAAAGAGTATTATTTTATCACTATTATCGTTTATATACTGGTTAAATGCGCTTAAATTGATCATTGATTTACTCGTTTGTTAATTTAATTATAATACTTATTGTACTTTAAATGTATCGTTTGCGAACTAAGATATTTTTTGTTTGCATAACCCTTAAATACATTTTACTTTATGTCTTTTTCTCTTTAAATTAAGCTTGTATCTACGTTGATAGGTTTTTGTTTTAAATATTAATATTAATTTATGAACATTTTGGATTTCCTTATGCTTTTAGCGTTTTTGATCAAGGAATTACAAGATGCTTCAGAAATAATAATTTGAGGATTTTTCACGTAAATGGAAGTATATCTTGCATGGGGTTGGGCTAATTGATTAGATTTGCTGGATTATATCCCCGAGTTTAAATTAATTGCAACTAATTCCAGACACTTTTATTGTTATCGGTCTTTCTTATACAATATTTCTCATAGACCAAAGTAAAACAAATTCGTCGAATAGATAATCTATAATATTAAGTTTTGTCCAGTCAATACCTTCGTGTCTAACTTCATAAATAGTGTTAAAATGATTCTACAAGCATAAAGTAATGCAAAGGAAAGTGGATTTGAAAGTCAAAGCAGACAAAATTCCTTTTGTAAGCTAAAAGTTTTAATATAAAAATCCCATGAATGTTTACATGTTTTTTTCAATGCAAGCTCTGAGGATACAAATAAACAAAGCTTGCAAGATCACCTTTTACCATCAAAAGCCCAGTTCTTCGTGAGACGTGCCGGAAAAGTTTAGCGCACGGGAGAACCAGAGAGAGAGCAGTAAGGATTAAGGAAGATTAGCAAAATATCATTATGTCCTACGGAGGGAACTTGTGAAATATTCTATGAAGCGTGCCGGCGGATTAAAATTTGAGTTTAGGAATGATTCTCGCTAATGTTCTGGTGCAATAAAAAAAATGAATAAGAATAAAAACTATACGCATGGGAAGAATACAGTGACATGACTAAAAGTATATATAAAATGGAAAGAATAGTGAAAGTTTGTTGCAAGAAAAATATATATTTTTTTAATGTTTATGTTTTTTATTGATGTGTGGGGGAAAAAAGGCGTTCTTATTTTTCTATGAAAACGATTCCATAAAATTATCGCAGGTAGTAGATGTAAAAACAATTTGGTTATTATCTTGTTAGTGTAACAACCTATTAAATCATTATGAGTTTCACATAAAAAAACGTTGTGTCAAAAATCATCATCATCATCATCATCATCATCATCATCATCATCATCATCATCATCATCATCATCATATTATTATTATTATTATTATTATTATTATTATTATTATTATTATTATTATTATTATTATTATTATTATTATTATTATTATTATTATTATTATTATTATTATTATTATTATTATCGCTATTGCTATTGCTATTATTATTATTATTATTATTATTATTATTATTATTATTATTATTATTATTATTATTATTATTATTATTATTATTATTATTATTATTATTATTATTATTATTGGTTTTATAAATGTTTGAAGCGAATATTCTGAAGCAATATGCTATATGCATTGGAATAATAATGCATTGGAATCAGACTATATGCATTGGAATAATACGTAGGCATGACCGAAAATATATAAAAATGAAATAGCAATGAAAGCGTTGTGAAAATATGAGAAGAAAAAAAAAAGATATATTAACATTTATCTTTTGTTAGGCTTGAAAAAAAGCAACATGTTTTCTTAACGATTAAAACGATTTCATGAAAATAACCACAAGAACAAAATAATTTGTTCATATTCTTACATAAAATTAAAATTATAATGAAAATTAATTTTAGAAAAATAGGTTTTTTTATGATTACATTTTGATAGACGTGAAAAAAGCAGTGTTCTTATTTATTGGTGAAAACGATTTCATGAAATTAACAACAGAAGCTAAATTAACCACCTTCAGACATGAGCCTATTAAAAGAAAACTGATTTAATAACTTTATTAATTTCTTAGAAAAACATCTTACTAGTTTTTTACAATTTTCATTTTAAAAAAATGTTTTCGCAAAAATTATAATAGTATTTTTTTTAAGTGTTAAGCTGAGAAATGTTTCGCGGCAATGCTAGAATGCAATAAAATAACAATAAAAGCCATACGCATGGGAAGAATACATATACATGGCTGAAAGCATATAAAATTAAAAGAATAGTGAAATTTTTGTGTGAAAAATACATTTATTAATGTTTGTATCTTGACAGATATGAATAAAAAACAGGGTACTTATTTGTCGATGAAAACATTTTCGGAAAAAAAAAATATTTTATTACATAAATTATTCCCATTTGTCAATTTTTACGCTTTTTTTTAAAATTTCTACAACAGTTTAATAAAATTTTTTAGTTTCTTTAATCATAGATTTCGGAGATGAAATAGGGAAAAGGTAAATTTTTAAATTTAACGGTTAGAAAAAAATGTAAGAGTTGGTAGTTATGCGTAATGAGTTAGAAGTGTTTCTCGCTAATGCTCTAGTGTCAGTAAAACGAAATAAAAACCATAATCATGGGATAGAAATGAATAAAAGTACGTAAAGCAAAAAGAATACTGAAAGCGTTTGTAAGGAAATATTAGGTCTTGATAGACGGGAAAAAAACATCATTCTTATTTATCGATGAAATCAGTCATAGCAGCAAAGTAATTTAACTCGGATGCTTACATATACAAAAGAATATTGGTTTAAAAATATTATCAACTTATTATTGTACAAATCTATAAGTTTATGAGTTTCCTTTTTTTAAGTCACAAAATGTATAATATTAATGTTTTATCAAGCATTGAGTATCAATCTAAATATTTTTTTTCACCTTATACTTTAAAAAGGTGACAAATAGCACAAAATGATATTGAAACTATTGAAATTGATTCAATATATAATACAGTTTTTTATTTTTTAAGCGATACAATCGAAGTATTTTTACTGTGCTAGAATATTTATTAAAATTCTGCTATAAAAGTAAAAAAATTAAAATACAACTAAAACGTACTCTTATGAAAATTTACTGTATTTCAGTCTACCGTTTTATTGTATATTTTTGAACAAAATATGTTCTAGGATATGTGAGGTAATATAAAATCAGTATGGTCCCAAAATCATATTACAACGATAGAAAATGATCGAATATATTTTATTGCACTTTTGAGAAAAGTGGATTATTTAAACTGTGTTAGAACATTTCATTGAAAAAATAATCTAAAATATATTATTATTAAATTTATTATCTTTTGGATGTTTCTCTATACGAATTATTTCTTATTTTTTTTAACAAAATATGTAAGGTAATATTAAAATAAATCTGGTTATACACTAATGCGGGATCTATTTTTAGAGTAAATATTTTAATATGATAGCTTTACTATGAGGAAATGTAATATATGTGAAAGTAATTGAAGACACGTGTAGAAGAAGATGTTCTTACAAAAGTTAAATTTCGATGAAATAGAACTGAAAGATATTGTTGTAAATAGTAAATATTCGTTGTTTATTTATTTATTTATTTGATAGCATAAGTTCAAAATGTTAATAGCTGATTGAATACATAAAATGACAGAAGTTGGTACAAAATGTAATAATTACCGTTTTTATTAAATTGACTATGAAAGTATCGATGAAAATTATAATTGGTTAACATTTACCTTATAAAAACGGTCGAATGACAGAGCAGTTCCCTGCAGATTTTTAATCATGTAGAAAATATTACACTGTTAAAAACCTGCAGCATTTTATCCAGTCATTTGACCGTTTTATAAAAAAAAAGTAAAACAACCGTCTTTTTACGTTATTCTGAACTTATTATTATCAATTTTATAGTCAGAATAGAGTTAAATTACGGTTATGTTACCGGGTTTTCAGAAAACGGTGAAATGACTGCACAAAATGCTGCAAGATTTTTAACAGTGTAAAACAAAAATATTGAAATTGCTCTTATAATAACCCAGAAAAAGCTATATGAATGTCAGTTATTTTACACTTTATTTCGTAACCTAGTGCTTACCCTCTTCAACTCGAAGTTATCATTCCAAGTTTCGAATATGTACATTATACATAACCGTCAAAATAGTTTGAATGAAAGTGACACTGTGTCAGACTGCTCTGTAATAAATAAAATATTCAAATTGAAGAAAGTTACTTTGTATAACATTCCTGCGCGTTTCTTTTCAGGAGAAATTGCCGGATTACTGTCTCTCATTCCTTACAGCTGTCCTCACTGGATTAGCAGTCAGGTCCCATTTACGGAGGATTACACTCTTGCTAAAGATTAAAGAGAGGTCTCATCTCATCAAAAATACGTTTTCTGTAATAGATTCCATGTCTGTTTAGTTGCTAATCAATTTATAGTATTAATGCAACATTTTAGTAAATATAGAGGGTAATATTTCTTTGAACATCATTCAGAGTTGGGAAAAAAACTTTTCTGGTTGATCTTTGGTCGAAAATATTATTTCTTTTTTTTCTTTAAGTGAAAAGGGATTTTAGAATCCTTTTCAATTTAAAGATAACTTATATAAAGGGAATTTCTATTTCACGCTGCGCTATTCTCGAAGAATAAAGATCTTCGACAATTGAAAAACAAAATTAAAATCGTGTATATTGACATTTTGTTAAAATATTTAATTGTTTTTCTCAGGAAAGGGTATTTAGAATAGTTTTAAAATAAAAAATATCGTTCTAAAATTTCCAAATATATTCATTTTCTGTGATCGTCCTAACAGCAACGATAAAGCGGACACTACTTTAGATTGCGCTGCGCATAAAAAATACATTTTCTGTCATAGATTCTTTATTTGTTAAGTGTCTTATAAATTTAAAGTCTTAATGTAAAATTTTAGTAAACACAGACGAGATTTTTATTTGTCATTGTGAATTGAATACATCTGTCTTCTTTATATTTTACAGAAAAAAAAATAATGGCTTTTTCAGAGAGAGTGGTATTATTTTCAATTTAAAGATATACTGGGGCTTTTTCTACACGCTTACATTTTAAGTAATCGTTATAATTTCGCGGATAAAGTAAACACGATCTCAGACAGCGCTCAGGCTCAGTTTTCTTTATAGGCATCTTGTACGTTTAGCGACTAATGTATTCATGGCATTAATGTGCAACATTTTAGAAATGCAGTAATTTGTTATTTTTTGTGGGCGCCGTCGAGGATTGGCAAAAAATTGTGCTTTTCCTATTTGGTTTAAAAAATTCATTCTTTTTTATTTCTGTGAGGAAAAGGGAATTTAGAGTCATTTTGATTTAAAGGTATCACTCTGAAATCGCCAAAAGTATACATTTTCTAAAATCATCGTAACAACTTGAATAAAAGGAACACTATCGTAGATCGCGCTAGTCATGAGGAATAAGTTTTCTGCTAGAAACATATATTCTGTTTAGAAGATATTTTTAGTGTTAATGTAACATTTCAGTAAATGTATTTTTTAGCTTAATTGACAATTAAAAAAAAAAAGGGGGTAAATTTTTTTCTTGAAAGCTGGGATTCCTAGAACTGTTTATGCAACGGCATCAAGAAGAGTTCATGTAACAGATTCTTTTATATAAATTTTTGTAAAATATTCTGTTACATGAATTTTTGTTATTGCCATTACATAAAAAGTTCTGCGAATCCTAGTTATCTGGAAAAAAATTTATTAACTTTACAGATTTTTATTTTATTTTCATTGTACGCTTTGTGTTCCAGATTTATTGTTTTTTTTTTTTTTTTTTTTTTTTTTTTTTTTTAGTAGCTAATCAGTTTATAGTATTAATTCAACATTTCAATAAATTCCGGTGGCATTTTTAAAGTCATTAGAGTGAAAGAAAAAGACTTGTTCTTCTTGAAGTATGATAGAAAAATTTAATTCAACCTTTTTTTTCCTGTTGAAAATAAATTCAAACATTTTTTTCTTTATTATTATTATTTCAAAGGTATCATTCCGAATTTGTTGAACATATACATCTTCTAGAATCGTCATAACAACGCCGATAAGGTGACTGCGCTATGAAATAAAATATTCAGGTTGAAGAAAGTTTCTTTGTACAAGATTCCTGCGTGTTCCTTCACACAGAAAGTGCCGGATTACTGTCTCTTATTCCTTACAGCTGTCCTCACTGGATTAACAGCAAGGACCCATTTATGGAGGATTACACTCGTGCTACAGATTAAGAAGAGGTCTCATCTCATCAAAATTACGTTCTCAGTTATAGACTTCGTGTCTATTTAGACACTAATCAATTTATGCTATTAATGTTAACATTTCAGTAAATAGAATTGATGATTTTTCTCGCTCAACAGTAAATGAAATATAAAAAATGTCTTCCATTTTACTTTCATCAGCATTTTGTATAGTGGCTGAAAAATTTTCAAATATTTTTACAATATTAAAATGGTAATTGCTGTTGTAATGCTATATTTTCAGTTTTCTTCGTAATTTTCAAATTGCAAGCAAAGTGGTAAATTACTTTTGTGTTTTTATCATTTAAAAAAAACTTCTTTTTTTGTGTGCACATGTGAATTGTGTACAGTTTGATTAACTTAAGTATATTTTGAATTGTAAAGACCACATTTTATGAAAAGTAAATGTGAATTAAGTTAAATATATCATTTCATAATTTTGAAATAATATTGAAAACTCTCTAAAATCCAGAGTTTGCTAAAAATATAAAGCCCCCAATACACTCAAAAAATTTCTAAAATATTTTAACGATCATTTTATTGTTTGTTTTTTGTCAGTTTGACAATCCTATGTCATACTAGCTAAATGAAAATAATAAAAATCTACACAGCTGTAATTCACATCTTGTGAAGACCTTTTTTTCTATTCCCTTTTTTTATGAAAATGTTGATAAAAATAATCGGACAATATATTAATGAAAAGTTAGTTGATATTTATCAATTAAAAAGTTAGATTTTATATGCTGTAATAAACAGACTTGCATTACTTCAAAGTATTTTTATTAATAATATATATTTCATTTTCATTACTTGAGATAGCAGAAAAAGTATGTCAATGAATTTCAAATCGCTGCTTGATATAACTATTCGTGCAGCGAAGTGATTAAGCAAAATGTGACTTTCAACTTGCTAAATGATAAGTTTTAATTTATACATTATTACTAAATATTATACAGAACTGCAAATCGCACACAAAAAGACAAAAAAGAAGACAGATATTTTTAAATCAGGGTATTAGCAATTATTTTTCATGAATTTTGATACCAAACAATGGTGATGATATTAAATATCCTAAAGATGGAATGTAAGTTAAAAAATATATCATATTTTAAAATCAAGCCTTACCTAATAAAATAACAGTTAGGTATTCAATAACTTCATTGCTACATTTTGATTTAGTAGCGCGAAATATACAAAAATCAGCCATTATTTTTACTGGTAGAATTTTCGAACAGTGCAATTTTCCTTACATAGAGAACGTATATTAGTGTAAAGAAATCCCGTTACATACGTAACTTAAAATTAAATAAATGTGACAGGCGATGCCACTAAGCGGATTGCAAAATCTTTTGCCTTGGAAATAAAATACGATTAATTTCTCGTATTTTCTAGAATTTTCGTTCAAGGTATTTTTATTAAGTTTGAAAATAAATGTAGTTGAAACGCAGCAACAATCAAATGGCTTCCAAATCTCTTCCCTTCATAACTGAAATGTATTTCATGTACACCGTAGTGCTGCGTTGATGTTCTAAATTTATGTAAGGTTGAAATAAGAAAACTTGCTTATGAACCTTATTTTTGTTATCTCTTCGTTCCTACCCAAGGGGAGAAGAGTTCACCGAAATACAGTTTGAAAAAGTTATCGACAGAGAATCCTTTTCAACTCGCATTTCAAAGGCTTCAGGCTGTCAGTCACTGATTGACTCAAAAAAGCTTCAAAAGCAGTTTTCGAGGCAGCAACATACGTATACCACTGATTCAAAGAGAATGAATGAGTAGAAAAGGAAAAAAAAAAAGTCAAACCAGTTTGATGTCAGAATATAGTTGATGATTCCGTTTTGCACCACTCACTTTCGCTCTTATAAACACATCGATTATTTATATAATGTGTAATTTTAAAATCAATGCGAATGTATTTAAATATGGAAATTACAGAAGTCATAAGTGTGAAAATATGTATATTATTCATTCATAGAGAATGGATGAGTATAAAATGAAAAAAAAAAAAAAAATCAAACCAGTTTGATATCAGAATATCCGTTTTGTACCACCCATTTTCGTTTTTATAAACACATCGATTATATATATAATGAGTAATTTTAAAATCAATGAGATTGTATTTAAATGTTGAAATTACAGAAATCATGTATATGAAAATGCGTTTATCATTCATTCTTAGAGAATGAATAAGTATTAGAAAAAAAAAAATCAAACCAGTTTGATGTCAGAATATAGTTGATGATTCCGTTTTGCACCACTCACTCTCGTTCTTATAAACACACCGATTAAATATATAATGTGTAATTTTAAATTGAATGAGATTGTATTTAAATATGGAAATTACAGAAATCATGTGTATGAAAATGCGTTTATCATTCATTCAACAAAAATGAATAAGTATTTAAAAAAATCAAACCAGTCTGGTGTTAGAATATAGTTGATGATTCCGTTTTGCACCTCTCAACTCGATTATTTATGTAATATGTAATTTTAAAATCATGGAGATAGTATTTATATATCAAAATTACAAAAGTGATATGTATAAAAATACGTTTATCATCTCATCCATACAGAGTGGATGAATATAAAAGTTTAAAAAAAAAATTCTAACCGGTTTAATGTCAGAATATAGCTGATGATTCTTTTTGTACCACTCGCTTTCGTTTTTATAAACATGCCTATTATTTATATAATATGTAATTTTAAAATCAATGAGAATGTACTTAAATATGAAAGTTACAAAAGTTATATGTATGAAAATACGTTTATCATTCATTCATAGCGAATTAATGAATATAAAAGTAAAAAAAAAAAAAAATCTAACCAGTTTGTTGCCAGAATATAGTTGATGATTCCGTTTTGCATCGCTCACATTCATTCTTATAAACGCATCGATTATTCATATAATGTGTAATTTTAAAATCAATGAGATTGTATTTAAATATGGAAGTTATAAAAGTTACATGTTTGAAATTACATACATCACTCATTCATAGAAAATGAATAGTATAAAAGAAAAAAAATCAAGCTAGTTTGATGTCAAGATTTAGTTCATATTTTCGTTTTGCACCGCTCACTTTCGTTCTTTTTAACATAGCAATTATTCGTATAATATGTAATTTTAAGGTGAATACGATTGTAAATAGTTGTTAGTAATAGTAAAAATAATAGTAAAAATTGTAAAAGTTGGTTAAATATGGAAATGATAACATGAGGGAAATTATAAAAGTTATATGTACTAAGATGTAAATGATAAACTCCTCAGAAATATTAATCTTAATTTTTCAACCTCAAAAATGTGTTTGCGGAAGATATTCTGAAGGCTGCCTATCTGGCTTTGATTTTGAAAAATGTGTAAAGAAAGTGAATTTAAATGTTGTTACTAAGGCTAACAAATGTTTTTCTTTCATATTTAAAAATATAGTGAGATTTATGATGAGGCCAATTGATCATTTTTCTACTTTTAACAACTTTTCAACCCTTTGCGCTCGTATATCCAGTGTGATTGGACATCATCTCTTGGTTTGAATTTTTTTTTTCTTTTGGCACCAGTAATAAAAAAAGTAAAATATGCTTATTTAATTAGAACATTTTTGATACTGCGTAATTGAAAGTAACTTCTTTTGAAAACCGACCGAATAAAATTTGTGTGAAAGATGCCGGAGTCAAAAGTTTTACATGGATGCAAGTGCTGCGCCACAAATATTTGATTTTCACCTCCAAATTTTAATAGCATTCTTCATCTTATTAAATCTAAAAAAATCTGTTATTAAATAAGATAAGGAAGACTATTAAAATTTAGTGATAGAAATCGGCCATTTGTTGAGCCGCTCTTTCATCTCTTTTGTTAAAAAATTAGCACTACATTATTCATATGGAGTAAGATGCATTAAATCATTTATGTTTAACATCTAAACATCGTTATAAATAATTTTGAAATCCAAATTTTATATTTCTACTGAAGATGTTGTGTAGTGCAGATTGGTCTAATAAGAGAAGATATACGGTAAAAACAGTTTAATATGTAAATGATAAAAATATTGCGTTATAATATTTTCAATCCAAAAATGTGTATTTGATTGCTCTTCTTGAAGCTTTCGCCATGGCTTTCATTTCGAAAAATTATACATGTGCCCAAGAGCAGTAAAGGAAAATATTATTACCACAAATTCCAAAGATTTCTCTTCCTTTTTTATATTGAAATGCATCAACAATATTTAGAAATTGCCCACAATTATTTGCTTGTTTAACGTTTTCCAATGTTTTTAAAATTTAAACAGCTGCATTCTTTTATATGGGATAAGTAACTTTAAATACTTCATGTTTAACTTATAAACATCGTCCTAATTAAGAAACTTGGCTCCTAATAATATTCAAAGCACTTTTGTTCCAAGCTCTGCAATGCAGCGCTGTAAGCTAGTATAAGCGAAGGAACAGCCTCCAAAAATGTTCCATCGATTGGCTTGCAAGATTCGCTTCAAAGCAGAGCTTGCACTGGATACACTATTTACAGACACTCACATGTTCTGATCTATAGGCCTAGGTTTCCATGACAACGAGTGACCCTGTCGGATGGACGCTACTATCAATTTCTTAGAAGATGGGCTTGAATTTTTAAGACGACACTTGCAAAATAATTAAAATGGTCTAAAATTTGAAAATGTACGATAACCTAAGGAATTAATAGAAAATAATTAATTTGTTAACATAAATATTATGATGTAAAAATAACTACTAACATAAAATATTCCAAAAAAGCAAATTTACATTCAAAGTGCCTTTTCTTATTAAAAGTGCACAAGATAATTTTCAGTTCTTCAGTAAACCCTAATTTTTCCTTAATAAAGACCTAATTTGTCTGTTAAAATTAATTAAATTTTCTAATTAACAAAAATTGGACGCGGAGAGTTTGATACTTTGTATCGCTGTATTGCATATGTGCAACATACCAAAGAGTGAATCTAACCTATACATTGGGGTTTTGAAAGATTATTTTATTTATTTTTAATTTCTCAACAGATATTGATGCTGAGTTGCTTTTCAAGCCAAAGTTTTATTTATCCTTTAAGCGAATTTGCATCATCATGGCTGAAACAAACTTTGTAAACTTTGTAAAATTAAGGCTGGAGACGTCCTAAAGTAGACATTATACAAAGATAAATTCTTATACTTTACAATTTTGTATTAGAGAATTGATAATTTTTATAAGAAGTATGTAATTTTCTGCTCTTTTGAAAATGTGGAAAACATACATTTTGGCCAATAGTTTTTTAAGTTCTAATTTTTTTTAAAATTATTTATAGTTGCTTAAACTGGTGTATTCTAACATTCGAATAAATATTTCTCAAATCGGAGGTGTTGAGTCATAAAGAGTTAAAAGATGCTACAAATGCATTTTATGATAAAATCACAACGCGAAGTAAAATCAAAACCCATGTAAAGTACACATGCAATTTATTCTTCCATGCGTATCCATCTATCTATCACCTTTAAACAAATGAAAACTACTGTCATGTGTTCTCTCAACTAAATGGATTGAGTTATTTCTTTACTTACTCGTACGGCAAATCAGCAATCGCCACACTTGAAATGTGGAGGTGGAGAAAACGTCGGCAAACATTTCACGCATGACAAAGTAAAGGTTTTTAAAATCTCTATTTCGCTTCTAAACCGGAGATGAGAATGTGGGATGGCTGCTTTGTGAATTTCATTAACGGAACTCGTTAAAAAACAAAACAAATGAAGAAATTTTTAAGAAAAAATAAACCCAACTTCAGGGGATTGAATTTTAAATTTATGATTTACGAAAATTTTTATTATTATTACCCACCTTAAAGTTTTGCTCTTGTTGGGCATTATACCCGATTCGAACCGAAGATTCAATCTGAAGTCAACCCGAAATCCGACTAAAACCAGACTTGCAACTGAAACAATTAGGACCAACATGACTCGACAACTCGCTCGACATCGACGCGGGTCAAGTCGGGTTCGATCAATATCGGGTTTCCTGTCTAGCTGTTCAGCTTAAATTCATATTAATTTTAAATAGTATTGTGGTTAATATAGTTCATTTTGACGCACAGTGAAGTATGACAATTAAAATATCCGAAGTGTCCCTAATTAAAAAAAAAAACTACACATGTTAAGCTAATGTGTTAAACTGTACTTGTATATTAAAAACATACAGTAGTACTTCCTAAACGTACAGTAGTACTTACTCTATAAGAATCGTGTGCTAACGCCATACTTATAATTCGCAACAATTTCTCAATTTCATACGAAAGTTAAATCCTGTTAAATAAAATATAAAAGAAAAATTGACGTATAGGCAAGCATATTTTTAGATTTGGATAAAATAGAACCACTAACGGAATGATATTTTTCCTAGGAACAAACAATTTGAATAGCGCATTATCATTTCAACAATTATGTGAAGGTATATACTAAAAGATGCATATACAGGATATTGCTGAATTCAGCCGACAAATTCAATATAGACATCAAGACAATAGGCATGAAGAGGAATAAAAACCGCAGTGGTAGCACATTACACAACACTGTACCGCAAATTACATATTTAATCAAAAATACAGGGTATTCCCAACTCAATTTAAGATGCCGGTAATAACTATTTTACAATGAAACTTTTAATAGAAATCTCTTGTTTCTTACAAATGTATAAATGTATAAAAATATTTGTGACACGTTTTCTGATCCATGGAAAAGATCCATTATTAGTTCTTAATGACTTAGATTAATCTCGAGGCATTTTTCAGATGCTACTGGCAAAATCCAGCAAAATTAGTGTACTCTCTTAAATCAGATTCCAGAAGCAGGGCCCGACTAGAAAGTTTCTGTGCTAGATCATTTTCAATATTTTGTGCCCTCTTAGTTGGTTGATTTACTGATGCTAGTTTATATGTATAATGTTAAACATTTTTTCGAAAAGTGTTTCAGAAAATTGCAAAACTCTCCAGGAATCAAGATAATTTTTTCCCTATTTTCATGGAAATGTGCTTTTAAACATTATCTTGAAATATGTTTTTGTCATTTAATCGTATTAATATCTTTTCAAAATTATTTTTTTACGTTTATATTTTTTAATGGAAATTGAGATGAAATTATGAAAAATTCTGTGCTCGTCAGAAATTCCGTTCCCAGGGCACTGTCCCTGGGTTCCCGTGCGGTAGTGAAGGCTTGTCCAAATATAACCCTGTAAGAAAAGAGCCCAGGTATCAAGGTACCGAATTTCAAGCATCACTTCTTTTCTTCTTTGTTTCAAAAACTCTCATAGTCATAACTCATTCTCTTTAAATGTTTTGTCTTTTTTAAACTATGACTTTAAGGAAACGTTTAATGAACTACATTCACAAATCTATCTATCCTGTAATTTTTTTTCTCTTACGAAGTATTAAGACTTTCACCGTGAGTAATCAAAAACCTCTGAGAGTATTTATATCTAAATCGCATACTTTATTTGTGTTCCAGTGATTCAATGATAAATAAGAAATCAAATAGTCTTATTTCTGGAAGTCAAGTAAATATGACTACATACACACAAATTTCCAGCCGGAGAAAACATTTATTATTCTGAACATTTTCATGTGATTTGAGCACTTCTTTTGATTCATTAAAAATATCATATTTTGATTTCAGCTTATAGTTATTCGACAAATAAAAACTTCAGTAAAATCCTATAAAATTAAGTTTAATGTACCGAACCCCACCCTACCTCTCTTTATCGTTTATTCCACGAGTTCTACTCGAAAGATTGTCGATGTTTTGTCAAATCGTGGAACACAAATAAATAGTAGGAAGTTCCACTACACAAAACTCATATTCAACTCCTAATGGGGACTAGCTTTGCCGAGCCAATCAGATTTACGGTTTGTTGCAGCAATTTATTGCAGAACGAAATAAGAAATCTTTTAAAAGTCCCTTGCTCCTAAAAAAGACTTTCGGCGTCGTAGATGGTAATGAGGGTTCGACTGCACCCCTCACGCTCTTCTTTTTGGACCCGTACTTCATTTCGGGGTCATTACAGGATTAGCAACACATTTTTCTTGTATTCATCCTCGCCTTTACAGAGACAGTTTTTTTCTTCATCTATCCTCTAACTGTAGCAGGGAGAGTTCAATTTCTTTTGTCAGGTCTAGTTTTTAGCTTTTTTTTCTTGAAGAGAACATTTTATTTTCATACTTTACTAATAGTATTTAGAAAACTTTTTTTCAGGAGGTATTTCAGGTCTGCAATCTGCAGAGAGGCCGAGAGGTTAAATACTTTTCAAATTCGCGGCTTGTTTAAGCGAGAGTCTGAATTAAAAGCACATTTGCGACAGCAATTCGTTTTCGTGAAGGAATTTTGGACTGCGCACATTTCACGCAGTTATTCCGTTAACCTTTCATCAGGGTTAACACCCCTGAAATAAAACTCACACTTTCTCCTTTCTAACTTACATCCATCAAATACGTCTTCACAGATAATGCCTTGTAGACAAGAAAACCTGAAATTGAAGCTGTTATAGAGAGATATATGAATACAGAGCTATCGTTTCGCCAGGGGTTTGTAGGAAAATATCAAGAGGTAAAATTACCGAATTTAATCCGTCATTCTGTTAACTCATATGTCGAGAAACAACTTAAAACTGTAACAAAAAATAGAGATACATTTTGCAAAAATACCAAAGTAATTATTTAAATTAGACGCTAAACAAGTAGTATTGGAATTAAGTGCAAAATTTGTAAATTTTTGTGAGGGAAATCGATGTACTTATTTATTTATTGAAGACAATAATATTCACGAAAGAAATTCACCAAGAAAAGTTTTCCTTTTTTTCTGTCTTTCTTTTCCAATCTTTTAATGGAATTTACAGTTTGCAGTATAACACTATTTTTTAAACTCTAAAGATAATACAATGGATTCATGTTCTCCATAATCAATTTTTGAACAGTCATTTAATTCATGAAATATTTTGATTCAAGCATTGCTTGAAAAATGAAACAAAAATGAAACCCTAAGAAATGATTTTGGTTTGAATTATGCAAAATGCGGTGAAACAAACATTAAAAATATAATCAGTATATTCATAAGTACCTGGATCCCTGCATTCAAATATTATGTCTATTATTCCCGTAATAACTTCATCTTGTGAATAAACACTGTAAAAAAGCAAAAAAAAAAAAAAAAAAAGCAAAAAAAAAAAACAATATTACGAGGATTGTACTAATAATCGAGACGCTATTACAATTCACTGTTTTTAATGGAAAAATTTCCGTGAATTCCAAAAATGTTCTGTTTTTTTTTCAAAAAAAGCGGAAAATTATCTTGGATTTAACGGAAATTTTTCCGTTAAAAACAGTGAATTGCACTGGTATCTCGATTACCACTACAATCTCCGTAAAATCGTTCGTTGTTTTTTACAGTGAACATTTTGTTTATAATTCTTTTGTTATTCAATCTTACGCATGTTAACAGAGTGACAAGATATTTTATCTAAAAATAAAGCTAAATTGCTTTTGGTTTCCTTAGCCAATTTTTTATAGAACTCCACACCAGCGTGCAAAATTAAAACTTTAATGATAAATAACTAAAAAAGTGAAACTTTCCCAGTAAAATTTGATGTATTCTTTCGTAAACAACCATGAGTAAAACTAAAGTGAATTGTTAAAATTACATTTTTTTTTGTTTTGTTAGATTGGTGAATTTATGTGTGTATTATTCGAATCCATTTCAACACATAACTTTCAATTTTTTACATTTCGTTATTTATATTTCTCAGTAACAAACAAGTAATAGTTTCTTGTACATTGACCTTTTTTTATCTTACTTTTTTTTTTGGTTAACTCAAAATAATAAACTGAACAGAAATGTAAAGTATCACCGTAAATGAAAATTGCAACACATACGTTGCAAGGTTCAGATCGTGAAACATTTATAATTCCGTCTAACAGTTATATGAGACAAGGCAAGGTAAAAGTTCCATAAAAGTTTTTACAACTGGGAGAAATTTTTTCCTGCTGTTTAGACGTGATTGAATATAGTTTATTAGTTTCGTGTTTATTTTTTTATTTGTTATATTTGTAAGGCAAAGAACACACACCTAAACATCCAGGAATCTGCATATTGCAGGCCGTTATTGAATATTTGACACCGATATCTATTATATCGCTTTTATTTTAACGACATAAATCTATTATTTTCAGTCGTTATAATAAATTCCTTACTATGAAACTCTCTGTCTGTGCCAAACTGTACTAACATATTTAATAATTGCACTATATTTTATGAAAACTAAAAATCCCATTACATTATGCTTGTGACCTTATTCCACCACACGTTTACCACATTCAGTTGTAAGAAAATTCCAAGTTATTCCATTCTTACCCTCCATGGTTTTATTATTTGTTATCACCTTAGTTTAGAGATTCCAATGACCGCATGCTAGACTTGGGCTCTGAGCTCAAGTTTACTGATGAATTGCGCCTGCCGCCAATTCGGCCGATAGATTGTATGTGTGTGTGTGTGTTTTCTTGGATCTAGAGAGGATTAGTTGGGTGACTAATGTGTGTTTTTTATGTGTGTTTTTGCAGCCCCTGCCCAACCTCCGAGGAAACAACGGAGGGAGAGGACGACCTTCACGCGAGCTCAACTTGATGTGTTGGAATCCCTCTTCAGTAAAACTCGCTACCCGGACATTTTTATGCGGGAAGAGGTGGCCCTCAAGATCAACCTGCCAGAATCTAGAGTTCAGGTTTGTATTCGCAAAAATTAATTATCATTCTACCATTCCTTGACATGCGCATAGCATTTCACTGACACCTAGAAACTGTATACTAACTGGATGTTTTGGTTTTGAAGGTTTAGCTTAACAAGCGTAAATTTTTTAAAGATACTAGATAACTTTTTAATGTAAAATTACTGATTTCTCGTATTTTTGAAACTTTTCAAAATATAAACATATGTTATTGAACATTATAAAAGTTTTTAAGTGCAAAGATGAAGAATTAGGTTCCCTATTTTCGTCTTATTTATAGACATATGTGTTTATAAATGTTCAAGTCCGTAAAATATTATCCTGAGATATTTGAAGATAAAGTTAATGGCATACCGAACGTTTTATTGAGAATCGCAGATGTAGAATCATTAGCTGCTCACATTTTCAAGCTAGGACTTCGTTTGTTAAGACACTAAGCAAATTATTCTTTATAAAACAAATCACCTTAAACTCAATCTAACGAAAATATGGACATATTCTACTGTGATTCTCAACGCTGTAAATGATTAATTATCCATTTTTACAAAATCATATTTCTGAAATTCAAATACGCCATATGCTACAATTGTATAGTATAGAAAAAAATCTTAACATGCAATATATTATGAATCATAATTGAAATTGTCACGTTAAAGTTGAAAAGATATGTTATAATAAAATCATATCTTCTCTTGCTCAAATTCAGCCATGAATGATTGAAATTTATAATTTAATCATTACAGCACACTTAACGATTGTTCCAAGTGAATATTGCATTGAATCGGATGTCGTCCAGGGAATTCAAATGGAAGAGTATTGACAATGAATACAAAAAGTACTGTATTTGATTCTTAGCCTGGACATATTTTTACTCAAATGGAAATATTACTTATCATATGGTGAAAAACTACTTCATTATTGAGCTTTTAAAGATGGATCCAATTTTTCTAAAAAGATTGGATTTACTTTACAAATTGAAAAGACTTTTTATTTATTTATTTGCGAAGAAACACGCGAACAACAAATAAATAAGATCGAAAAATTTAGAAGGTGCTGGAGAAGGGACGAAATTTCATCTTGTCTTATTTCCGAAAATACTTACTACAAAGTTCTGCCATTTATTTCCAGGACTGATTAAATAACTCCAGAAAATATTATATGAAATACATATTCATTTAACATTATTTCGAAGTAACTACATCCTGCTGTAATGGACTTCTGTGCTCGCTGCATAAGTTTCGGAAACAACTTTTAAAGCCTTCTTTCGGAATGATTTTTAATGTGTACGTCACGGTTTTCTTAATGGGTTCGACATCCTCAAATCTTGTTCAAATAGGTCTTGTGCCAAAATATTTGTAACCTATTATTTGGAAATGTTCAATTTATCGAAGAATACTTAAATAGTCAATCGGCAATGCGAAGGTACATGCTTATGGATTTTCTCAATTGTTTCTGGCGTGCACACGGAATGTGGCCATCCAGCGTGCGCTTTATCTTCCGCACATTAGCAGGCGTTCCAAAAACGGCTAAACAATGCACTAGTGCGTAACATGCTTTATCTCCCTGCACTTTTTCGACATTTCATGGGGTTTTGTGGCGGTTTTCCCAATCGAAAGCAGAATTTAATGTTTGTTCCTTGCTCATATCGACTTCGACAACAAAAATTTCATAGCTACGTTTTAATGCTTGTTTCAAAGTCAACCACTAGAGGCGCCGACATCGTCGGACATGCGTAGATAAACGACCTTCCGAATACAAGAATTACCGCGTTCTGTCGATTTCCGGCTGTCGTACAGTTATGTACTGGAAATGAATGGTCACACTATGTACGTAGGCTGTTCAATAAGTAATAAGAAAAACAAAAAATCAGAAAATCAGTGTCAAAAGATCTACAGCAGATAATAACTGCATTTGAACGTTTGACAGTGCATCTTTAAGTAAATGTCTGCACTTTCACAAATTGAAATAAAAAAAAACGCTCATAGTTAACAGCAAAAATATTGTAATATAAATATAAATAAATTTATATGTATGTTCTCTTAACTTCTTTTAGAATAGAAAACGTATGTTTCAGATAGTCTTATGTAATCAGGAGGAAGGTTTTAAGAAAATGCTCTGTTGTCAGTTACAGATCATAATACAGGGTGGGTAAAAGTCCTTGACATATTTTTATATTCAACAGAAAGTCAAGTAACTGAGGGGCGAGAATACGGTTTCGGTGACGAATACGCCTTAAATGTACTAATAATATGATATACTACTAATAATAATTTAATATGGACTAAAATTTCATTTAATCTAATTAAAAATTAGATTCAAAACTTTGCTTTTAAAGGTGAAAAAATTAAAAAACTCAACATAAAAATCTACGAACCCTTTTCTTATAAATTCAACTGTCATATTTTAACGTATGGAAGTAATTGAGAACGGTATAGATATGGCTCAAACATACATGTTGAAATATGGTAGTAGAACGCACATAATAAATAATAAACTTCTTTATTTTGAGTTTTTATGCTTTTTTTGTTGCTTTGGAGCTGCAGCGTTTTCTATAAATAATTTTTAGACCTAAATGATTATCAATTTGTTTAAATGGAACTTTCGATCGTGGAAAGTATTTTCATCCAAACTGCATTCTTGTATGATAAACTTTTTATTGAATTTTAAAATTGTTTATTGAATTTAAAATTTTATCAAGGAATTTCGATCCAACCTGTGTTTTATTACCACATTATCTTCAATAAACTTCCGTGATTTTTACATCAATCAAACCTTCCTCTTGGTTACATTGTATAAAGACTACTTAGGAACTCGATTCTCGTTCCGATATCTTGCGGGTAAGCAAAGAGTGCGTGTGAAAAACTGCTGATCTTTTAAAAACGATCGAGCAATTAACGTCTTGAAGATTAACTGAAGTACTTGGTGTTTGAGTTTCGCTTGTTGAACATAGTCAAATATACAATACATCATGGAACTTTTGAATCTGCAAATCTATTAGATTTCAAGTTGGTAGATGCATGGAGGCATGAAGCAAAGAGAAATTCCCTCATCAGAAGATTATTAAAATTACATCGTTCATCATAAGCATCATTACTATAAAAGCATTGGTGATCCATTGGTCCGAGACCACTGAAAAAGGAAATAATAACTACAAGAAGAAATAAACATTTCTGGTTTGCGGATAACAAATGAGATGTTCACAACTATAGTAGATCAAATCCATTTTGAAAAAAAAAAAATGAGGTAGTCCATTTACAAGGTGCGTAAGATCTATTTTATTCACCGCCACAGTAAACCAAGTCTGTAAATAGATGGCATATATGATAAAGTTTGTTAAAATAGACTTGGTTTACTGTGGGAAATGATAAAACAAATTTTATGCGCCTTTTAAATGTGGACAATATCGCTCATTCCCAAGAAAAGTGACACATCTCGACAAAAGCAATTTTTACAGGAGAGGCAAAAGAAAATTTGCATGATTTTTCTGTGGCGTGAAATTACAGCATTTAACTCTGCACGCATGTGTAAAAAAGTGAATAAAAGTCCATAAAAGTGCAAAACCCTTAAGATTGAAGACATATGATGTGGCTTAGAGAGTTGGATAAATTTACCTTTTCACGTATATCATACCTCTTCTATGCTCACGAATAGATAGATAGCGTAATAAAGTGATTTTCCGTGTAATTACACTTATAAATATTTGCGTAGCATGACACAACTATGACAGACCTACTAGTGGAATAAAACGCAAAATGAAATTTTGCGAGATTTGTCACTTTTCTAGCTGGTGAGCGATATATATATTTTTTAAATGGACTTGGTCTATAATGGTTATAATGGCCTTGAATCTATAATGGCCCCTCATACTTTCTTCTCTTTCCTTGCTTTTGCTACGAAATAAAGCATTCATTGATATTCCTTATGTGAGAGTTCAGAAATGGATATTAAAGCTACTCTCTTAAAATGTCAGCCAAAAAATAACTCGAGTTGAGCCGAAATTCGCTCATCTCATGTTTTGAAAGGCAGCTTCTCATAAAGAGTTAAAACAACTCAAGTAAGTGAGCTGTTTTAAAACAATTTAAATCAAGATGAGTTATTTAAAGAAGATAGATTATTTAATATCCACATCAAGACGAGTAAAGCGTTTAAAAACCAACTCATTCACGATTCAATAAATTACAGCTCTTTGCTGAGAAGCCAAGTCCACTCTTTCGTTTTAAGAGTGTAAATGAAGAAATAAGATATTTTGTAAAAAATAAGATATTAATTTGGATATATCTGGGAGATAGTTTCGAGTGTTATTTCCTATTCTGAAATCGATTTTATTTTTAGATAATGAATACCAGATCAGTTAAATCTACAAATAAAAAAATTACCTATCACGATTATGGGATAATAGCTAGTTGCAAGTAAAGAAACACAGTAAACGTACCTGAAACGTTTTCATTCTCACTTGTGTTAACGGTATTAATTTATATTTTTCTATTATAATAGTGTTTATAATAGTTAATAACCCCCTACTATCTCTATCAGATATAATAAATGATAGTTGTGTGTTTATGTGAAAATGCCAAAATGGAGGACAATGACCACCTGAAAACTGAAATTCTAGAGTCCATACTCTGTAGAATCAACTTACACTAAGCATCATGTGCAAAGAAAAGTACAATACGCACAAAAGAAATAAAAAGAAAAATCTGACTATAAAAATCATCGAAACACATTTTTTTTAATTTTTTATTTCGAGCTCAGATTTAATTTAAATGATATTTAACATATTTTTTAAATGTCTGAAACAATTTCAGGAAAAATAGGGTTAGATAGAGATGGACAGTCAGGCAGGAAAATAAAGCCGATGTCATTTATATATTTCGACAGTGCTAAATTGAATAAATTGATTTAGAAAGTAAAGTATCGAATTCAAAATGATTCGTAAAATGAATCATTAAATTGATAATTGGATAAAACTTAGTTCATTTCTCTAACAATGATTTTTTTTCAGAATAAAACTCCCCCTTTTTTAAGCTTTCTCTAGCTAAAGGAAAATCCGAGCTAAGTCCATTAGCACGAAAGCATTAAAGTTGAGCTCATGAGTGTAATGGCTGTTATAATTTTTGCGATTTAAGATCAAATACACTCTAACTTCAGCGTTTAACACTTTCTTAAATAATAATGAAATTTAATAAATAAATTATTCTAGTATATTAATGTTTTTCTAGGTATGTACAATTATTTTATTTATAAAAAATGAAAAAAATAAGTCACAGAATGGCCATTTCTTAAACGTAAAAGTGAATCAAATTTGTCGAAAGAAACATCATAATTGTAATAGTTATGCTTAAAAAATTTAATGGGAGGTTTTACATAGAAAACAACGCATATAAGAACTGCAAAACAAATAGTATTAAAAGATCTAAGAACCGGTCTACAATTATTTTCAGTTAATATAATTAATAGAGACAAATAACTTATTTAAACGAATCTTAAACTTTTTGTGATATTTTTATACTAAAGTGGTATGCTTAAATATTGTAAACGGTATAATTATTTACGCGTTAATTTTATTGGATATCTTCTAAAACTTAACTGTCAAACTGTTATTTATTTAACCTTATTATTATTAAAAGAAGTGTTTCTTCTCTTGTGATAGGTGTGGTTCAAAAATCGGCGCGCCAAGTGCCGTCAACAGCAACAACAACAGAACGGGGGCAGCAGTAAGAGTCGACCGAAGAAAGTAAAGAGTCCCCCTTCGTCATCAACGCCTCCATCATCAAGGGGTGAATCCCCGTACAAGCCTCCACCTTTACCGCCACCTCCACCCCCACATCCTCCATCAACTGCAGCTACTTCAAATGCAAATGGCGGCAGCATTTGGAGTCCAGCTACTATCAGCCCGGTGGCCGCAGCGGAGCTGATGGGTGCCGCGGCAAGTAGTTGCATGCAAAGGCCATACAATACGCCACCAAGTTGCTACTCTCAGTCGTATGGCCCCACCTCGTACCACTACGGCAACGTGAATATGGACTATCTGCCGCCGCCCATGCCGCCCGTTGCCTCACCGCAAATGGGCGCCCCTTCCGGCATGGCTCCCCCCAACCATATGCCGGCCACTCATCAATCCCTTGCCTCCCGGACACCTCCTGTCAATGGCTCTGCCACCGACTGCCTCGAGTACAGCAGCGATAAGACCGCGCCCTGGAAGTTTCAAATGCTCTGATTTAAGAGATCATAAACGCAGAGGCGTACCGAGGACATATCCCTAGGGCAGATATTCAAAAGATCTCTGTAAAGTTTTCACTACTGAGAGATAGTCTTTTGACCAAGGGAATCATCTGTACGCCCCTGCCCCGGTGGGATACATGCAAAGCATTCAGGCCCACTTCCTCTAAGAGGCGCCGGTGGGCAAGACCCCAAGTTGTTACCAAAATGATGACTCTATCTCATGGCTGACAATATGCGAAATATATTCGTCATCTTAGCGTGCTGTTGCGAGAAACTTCACTGTACATAATCGAAGGGATTGGACATTATTAATTTATGATCATGGTTCTAAATTACAGCTGCACTTTGGTCCAGGTCACTTCCCAAAAGTTCAATGCAGCCATAAACGCCCAGTTTTTAAACTAGGTTTTTTCCCCACTAATTTAAAAGTGATTTTTTTCCATCTGGAAATAAATCTAAGATCAGATTTATTACTATAACAATAACGTGTAAATAATTTCAAAACTACTTATAATAAGAGTGCAATCTACACGCTATTTTTGCGAATTAAATTATCTGGCCAGCTAGAAAAACAGAAATATTATGTAAAATAAATCTAAAAATATTATTTCATCTTGAGACAAAAGGCATTAAAGACTGCGCGTTGTATGGCTGACTCTACTTGGTTTACCTTTGGTGCGTGCTAATTTCTGAGCACTGGCCATTTTATGTTGATTTCTCATAACTGGTTATGAAAAAAGGATAACCATATTATATTTTATTTAAAAGATTTATGTAGGATTTTAAATTAGAATTTTTATGACTTTTATCATAATATGCATAAATTAGAGTGCTCATTTCTATCAGCATAAATGTTTTTTGTTTGATCATTGAACATAAATTAAAATATTGAAACTACTGGAAGGACGATTAAAAAAATTACTTGTACAAAAATGAAATGCTTGAAAATGAAAAAAAAAAAATGTAAAAAAATTACTTATTCTTATCGTACTGTAATTTGGCTTTTAAATTTTAATCATTGATCATATAGCTTGAATTCAAAAACTAGAAAAAGAAAAAAAATGTTTCCATGCTAATTCTGAAAATCGATATTTTATATGAATTAAAAAAAATCACCAAATTTATTCATTATATATATATGAGATCGTTGGAACTCTTTAACACCTTGAAAATACCAAATCTGCGCTGAAATAGACCTACCTTCATTCTTACAAAAGTTAAAATGAAGATTTATGTTTAAACACTCTGAAAGCTTTTTCAGATATTTTATTTATAAATACATATTTCACTGACAATATCCTAATTTTCTTGTTAGTCATATTTATGTCGTCAAAAATGTGTATCAAAATTGCATAACTTTTTGCGAAACAATTCCCAATGCGATAAAGACAAACAATTATTATGTCACTCAAAAATCCTAGTTAAATATTTTAATGATCATCGTATTACTAACAGCAAGAGTAATGGAGTAATTATGATCTATATAAATTTTGAAAAAATAAGGTTAAATGAGCAAATTAATTTAAATGGTTGTCAACAAAAAATTGTATTTCTTTTATTTAAAACTTCTAAATACTCACTAAAAATGCTATCATATTCAAGGCAGATTCAAAGGCGTTTAAATTGCGTTTTAAAGTGTTCTTAAATTTTGAAAGGAAATGTAATGAAATGTAATGAATGAATTTGATGAAGATTATTGAAAAAATATCATATTTATATTTATAAACTATCTTCAGATAGTGGACCAACATAAAGCAAAATTTATTGATGTGCGTACATTCGGAAATAAATAACTAATACCCGGTTGTTGTTCGCGAGTACTTTGTAAATATGTAAAACGCAGCCGAATATTGGTTTAATATTTTGTTTAAAATGTATTCACTATAATGCAATTATTGCATCGAACGTGTCAAATAATATTTA
The DNA here is from genome assembly GCA_964019185.1 of Maratus speculifer. Taxonomy (NCBI): domain Eukaryota; kingdom Metazoa; phylum Arthropoda; class Arachnida; order Araneae; family Salticidae; genus Maratus; species Maratus speculifer. The sequence continues at coordinate 66,526,370 of OZ025299.1, read as the reverse complement.
TATGACTTGGAATTAGCACGAAAATATTGTAATTTTCTAAAAGCATAAAGTGAAAATTTTATGAGTACTGGATTATTTTCTTTTAAGATTAAGAAATTGCTAGTGTTTTTGGTATGTCATTTAAGTGGCATTTTACCAATGACGCTGGAATTAAAAAACTAAATAATTTATTATTATTTTTATTCATTATTTTGTTTAAAGATATTATACTCGGAATCTTTTTAGGTTAGAGGAGGGGTTTTATTTAGATGAATAAGGAAAATATTATTTTAAAACATGTATGCTTCCATAACGGTAAGTTAGAACGGAATTTACATGTGGTTTTGTATATTTTTCATTTGTTCCAAAAATTATCTGCAATTGTGTAATTAACTTTATATTATACGCATTTTCTGTTAAATTCTTCTATTTGAATTAATGGAGTAAAATAGATTGTAAATAAATATTTATTCGTTAATCAAAATCAAATATTTTTTAGCCTTTTTTCTTTTGAAAATTTACAAAACCGCGTGTTCAGAAGGTTCTGCCCTTTTAATAAAGGTAAGTATTTAAAACAAAATAATGAACTGAAACCTGACTTTACCCACTTGTGTGAAGTATCATTCACATGGAAGTTTAACAAAATAATTTACCACTTAAGTAATAGTTTGGATTTGGAAAATACTGGATTTTGAGGTATGTATATCGTATAGTCATTGTAAATGAGCACCTAAAAAAGTGAAATAAACGGGAAAAAATATTTTAGTTGTAACGATTGTACAATAATCTGTGTAAGCCTGCAATGTAAGATATTCAATTGTAATTGAAATTAAGACATGATTTCTGATCGTCTTATTGTAATAAAATTAGATATGAAATATAAGAGCTTGTATTTTTAATTCATTAAATTCTTTTAAACAACATTTTCCAATATTTTGTATTGTTAAACTCTCCTAAAAGTCCAAACGCAAAATGCAAAGATGTTTCAAACATTATATCTGATGTACATATAGCAGGCACTTTTGTGTATATGTCAATTATTTATAGTAACAGGGTACAGCGTTTATCCCCCCTCTTTTGGGCATTTTCCAAACTGTAAGTGTTTTTTCTCTTCAAATTCCAAATACACAGCACTGGAACATTTCAGATTCTATCATTGGTCAAGGCATGGAGGATTTATAGTTTAATATAAATAAATAAATATATATATAATTCTAGATTATAAATATACTGATAATACAACAATGATATTTAAATTAAAAAAACAATTGACTTTTTCGGTAATTTTACATTACAATTACGTTTGTAAATTTAGTACAGTTACGATATTTAATTTTATTATTAAAAACTCTCGGGACATTTACTTTGTTAAACCCCCCAATCTTTGTTTAAAAGCTGACACTCATGTATAGATGCTGCTCCATAATGTGCAGTTTTAACTCTCGTTATCAGTCAAAGCTCGAATTTCCAGTGACATAGTGTCAGGGGGCCAGTATTATTACATACTAAAGTTCGCTTTATTTATTTGATTGGAGATTAAAAATTAAATATGCGCAAATTTAGTATGTTGTGATTCTGGTAGTAAAACGATGCATCATCTCCTGAGGCTACGCCATTGCAAATTTCCCTCTCTGATTTTAATCGTTACGGAAACGGATTGCATTAGTATTTTTAAAATTTTACATCAGAAAAATAACATTTATAACTAATATTTCTTAACTCTAGAAAGGTTATTTTGACGTACCTGTTTTCTTTGAAGCTACGTCATTTGTGACATACATTTCTTATTAACATAACATATTTGCGAAAAATATAAAACCTTACGGTTAAATATATATTTCAATTTTGATTTTAATTGTCTTAGAGAAGTTGACTAATTATAGATAACAATTTATATTTAAAATAAAGTTAAGTACATATTTTATTAAACGTTTTTCAATTAAAAAACCAAGAAATATTATTTGTATAAAAAGAAATAATTAAAAAATGTAATTTTCTTTAATTTTCTGATATGAAGTTTCAAATATATGAATGCACTCTATGCCCACAAGTTTAAAGCTGAAGAAAGAAAATTTAATTTTTGACCAACAAGGAACCTTACATTATAGGCATATTTATTTAACACAGTAAATGTTTCCAAAATAAATTTTCATTTCATCTTATATTGACATTTTTCTTCCATTACTAGACTGATCTGGAATACATCATTAATGACAACCACTATATTTCAATATTAGTTAAGTAAAACATAAATAGACATCAATTAAAGTTGATTATTTATTTTATTAATTACTCTGGTTTAAAGATATCTGTTTAGATCTTGTCCAAAATACCATGTGCTACAAACATCCCAGACCAGATTTATTACATTTATTACAATCTAATTTATATTTGTATGCACAAAAATAAATTTAAAAGCAAAGACTTCATTTCTAACATGTAGTTTTTATGAAGCAAAGTGAATTCGATAGACTAATGAAAAGATAAATGCATTCAAAAATATTTATCACTAGATATTTCCAAAATAACTCATTTAAATTCTACGTAATAGAATAAATAAGCAACCATAAAATAATTCACCAATAAATTCTTTTGAAATACAGTGGTTAAAAATAGCAATCTTTTATTTACAAAGCTATTAATAGGGGATGGCGCTGAGGCATAAAATTATTAAAACCATAGATTACTAAACAAAAACAATAAATATAAATATATATATTATAGTGGTACCTTACGAGGTACAACTATAGGAAATTAATAAAAAATCATACAGATAGAATTTGAAGAATGGTGCTCATTTTAAAATAGATATCTCAAATAAAATATAAACTTTTTTCTATCAATGCAAATAAATAATGAAATTTTGTCAAAGACTTGAAAATTTTTATTTCGGCAAGAAGGTCACGGACTCGAAACCAATTTTTGATGTATTTAAGCCAGAATGTTAATTGTTAATCATAAGTACATATGCACGTTTTTTTTTTTTAAATCTTAATAGGCACCCTACAATATACTGATTTTTAGTCTGGTAAATTGTAGCCCAAAATAAATAAAAGAATCTCACTTCACAACTATCACTGATGTGACAAAAAATTCTACGCTAGAGATAATAGTCATTGTTAAATTAAATTCATTTTGATACCTTTTCCATTTAAAAAAAAATTAAGGCAGATATTTTATTAATTTTTCTCCCTTGTAATCGTTTGAGATAGCATTAAAAAAGGAAAATATATCTATACATTCACTTTTGTGAATTTTCTACAGAATTTTAAAATATTCAAGCGATAAAATCAAGTTAATCTCAATCCAATTGTGTATGGTAATCTTCAGTAAACAGATTTTCAGCACGTGTTTGTTTATATTTCTAGTGAAATGCATTATTGACAGCTTGCAGTGATTTATCGCTTTTACAATTTATCACAAAATTTTTTAGAACTCCATTGCGTCAGACAAAGCAGCCAGATCTTTTAAATCCTTGCACAGTTTTTAAGTGTAGCTTATTAAATTTCATTAGAAAACAAACCAAATAAACTGTGCTTTAATTTTTACCGTAAATATTATTTAATAAAGTGCCTTACTGGCACTTTTTACAGAAACAAGGGCCAAATCACATTACTTCCATTTCATAATTGTCATCTATGCATGTACATTTGTATAGTTTATGCAGCATAAAATATTTTGAAAAACGGACGAAATATGAAGGAATCGTAAAAAGAATATAAGGCTCTTTCTTTACTAAGATGGAGAGCCAACGAACACCCCTTTTCTTTAAACAAATGACGGATATTTCAAATTCCCATGTCTTTAAGAATGTACATTGCAGTCTATATCTAAAATAGCAGACGTTGCGAGTGCAATCTTTCTTTGCTGAGATGGAGAACAAATGAACATCCGTTTTCTTTAAACAAATGACAGATATTTCAAATTTCCATATCTTTAAGTCTACATTACACTCTATATCTAAAATAGCAGACGTTGTGAGTGCACCTTTTATTACTGAGATAGAGAACAAATGACCATTCCCTTTCCCTTAAAAAAAAAATGATGGATATTTCAAATTTCCATGTCTTTAAGAAAATACATTGCAGTCTATACCTAAAATAGTAGACGTTACGAGTGACGTCGTTTAAAGCATATGATTTCGCTGACTTTTTGAATACTATGCCTATTTACTTATAGGTTTTACATAAAATCAACGAATCTCTGATGCAATTTTATAAAGATCTATATTCAGTTAAATTGCATATTGTATATATTTCACTAGTATGTGTTAATAAAAATTACTTGTTTTGCATCTGTTGATCCAATTCGGTTCAGCTTTTTTTGTTCTATATTTCTTGGGGTCTTGCTCGTAAGTAGTCTTTTTTGGAAAATAAACGCAGTGGCTGGATCACTGCACACTGCAATGTAAAGACTTTTGTGAATTGTACATAGAATTTTACATGATAATATAAAACGTTTCTTGTACAGAAAATTGTTTCTTCGTTGTACAGGGTATAATATTTCTCCAAGAGAAACCACGCCATGTGATTTAAGGCAATGGTTTGAGGCAGAGGTGGACGCTTTCAACAAAATGATGTACAGTTCCTGTAACAAAAATACAAAAAAGTAAAGATAAAGTATTTTAAAACTTCTAACATTAGAAATTGTGAATAAATCACCTCTCACTAAGCGTACGCCACTGCTATGGAGTTTGTATAGTAAATTTATAAAAATGGAAGGATTATTGTTGAGTGAAATAGCAAATGAGTTCCAAAATTTTTCGAAAGTAGAATAACCAATACCCCAAAAGTAACATGAGTTACGAGCAATTGTGTTTTACACGGCAAATTTTTCCTAGACATAATGAAAGCAATTTAAAATATCTCATATAGGTAAGCAATGAAATGTCGTTCTAATAAGATAAAATTTATAGAGCTTCTATGCAATAACTGCCTTCCAAAAATTCTGTCACGAAGACTTTTTTTGATTTTGTACATATTTACGATAATTTTAGGTTGCTTTCATTACATAATAAATACAAAAGAGAGAAATTTCTAATCAACAGAGGTAGGATGTTTAATGATGGAGTTAAATCGACGCTCTAGGAGCTATAAACCGAGTAAGTTATACGTTTCTATGGGCTTTCTGCTAGGCGATGCATTATCTCTCAGCCTATGGAAAAAGTAAGTATCATATTTATTTTTCAAACTTTCTTTAATCACCAGGCAAAAAGAATAGAGAGCGCAAGTGTGGGAACATCTATCTATGATTTTAATATTTTAAGCAGCGCCATCCTGAGCTTAATGATAAATTTTATTAAGTAGTTACCTAGTTTTAAGCTTTATAAATCTTCCATGCTGGTTTCATAGGAAGAGCTGTAACATCAAATAAAAATGCTAGAATAAACATTTACTTAAACATTGGAGTTATTAACACATCAAAAGTTAAAGACTTTGATATATTACGAATATTGCATTAAAAAACATATGCAGATGTTTTATGAAATATGAATTGATAATTAAACACTGTTATTCTTAAATGCAATAAATTACTTTGTTAGTCTTAGTTTTCATCTTGTCATATATTTTCAACAATAATATTTCGCATTATTTTTTTGTTACCTTGAACATATTGAATTAATAACTAATGCAAAAATCACATAATAATGAAGAATTTGGAATTACGAAAACAAACAGTATATGCTAATACCTAATATATTTACTTAATGTTATATTCAGGGAACGGAGCATGCAGGACAAATTTTATCGCTCTGACCAATATCTTTTATCAATAATCTTCAAGAGACATTTTCATAAGATATGAAATAGGACTATATCATGAAGATTATTGAGAAAAGATACTGGTAAGAACAATTAAATTTGTCCTATATGCACTGACCCCTGTATTGTTAATACAGATATTCAGGAATGAAAGTGCTACGCCACAATGGACCGATTGGCACCACTTATTTGTAAAAGTTATCTTTGGCAGTCTTCTCGCATCTGGCGAGATTTTAATTTAGAAATATTGAATTTGCACCAGAATATTTTGAATAGCAATTTTCTTTTATTTTATTTATGGAATACCTGTCATCCTATCAGGTAAAAATAATTAGTAAATCTTGAACGTGATTTTGAGAAATGCCTAAATAAAAAATCAGCCACGTGCGGCAGACTTTTCTTTGCCTACAAAATTTCAGAAATTCTGTCAATAAACAATTGCAGAAAGCTACCAAAATTTAGTGGTGACAATCATAACACTGTGATGCAACGCTTTCACTCTTGCATATTTTACTTCAAAAATTCTGGTTCAAACTTATTTTACCTTTCATTCTTCTTTTACGAAATATTTTAGTACCCAAGTTTTCTGGGGCACATCACTTTAAAATACAAAATAAAGCATAAATACTATTTATTTTATTTTATAAGAAAAAAAAACAACTTCTTATGCATACTGTTTCATGTGCAAAATATAATAGAAATGTGTGGATATTGTTTTAAAATAGAAATATTTCTAGTATACCATAAATTTCTCCAATAAAGTAACAAAATGTAACTCTCAACCTAACTTTATTAATGGTAAAAGGAAGCTTTAAGATATAAAGTGTCAAGAGGAAAAACGAAAATGGTCGCAGACTAGTTATTCTGAGTTATTTGAGATTTTGCGTAGTATTTCAATCTTCTTGCTTATGAATACCTACTTTTGACTCATAGCTGCCAACTCTTCCGATTTTTGCCCGAAAAATTTTAATAGAAATTTTTTCCTTAATTAATCAGCAGATTACGGCGATTTGAAGTGGTAAAATTTACTATAAGATTTTTGTGGTACAAAAAAGCGGGAAACGTTGGAAGCTATACTTTTAACTTTTATTACTGTCTAAAGGACTATTTTCATTTTTTAATCCATTCAACGTTATTAAATGACAGTACGTCAAGATAGACGTTCCTATAAAATTAGACTATCATCGTTTTGCTCTATGACGCTTCATATATTCTGAGCTTTCTTTAAAAAAACAGGAAATAATTTCCTTTATAGATGCCCTGTACATTCCACGTAAATTTCAGAATTTACTAACTTTTTGGCTAAATAAACAACATGGTTGCTCATGATTAAAGTTTATAAAACTCAACTTTTTATAAATCTTTGCATCAATGACTGAATTGATATTAACAACAATAAAATAGTGACTATAAACTATGAACAACTTAAATTTTATTTGATTTTTTTTTAAATCCTCTAGGTGTACAAATGAGCTTTAAAATGTTTCATTACCTATCTTAAAAACGTGTATATAAATAATTGAAAATGTTTTTCTGCAGATTTCTCTTGCTAGAAAGTAAAATGTTTTGTAATAAAATCAAAGCAGTCTCAGTTCGTGCAGAAAAATCTAATTACCATTTTTATTTATAATTTTTATATGTGTTTTTAAGATACGTGCTTATTAGGGGTTTGGACGCTTAATTTTTCTTGATTTTTTATTTTTACATTTTTTAATTTAAAAGTAGCAAAAGACAAAGGTTTTTTGGAGAAGTGAGCCAGGTAATCTTTGCTATGGTGGTACAATGCATTAAATTTATAGATGTACGACTTAATAGCATCATATTAAACTTTATTTGCACTTTTCTGAACTATTATTATTATTCTTTTACCTAAATGATCCTTTGTCTCACAAAAAATATAAGATATATCTTTGAAATTTTTAACTTGAAGATGTGGGTCAGGATAATCCTTCCTATGCATTAAAATTTTGATGTAGCATGGAATGCATTAAATTTATTAATGTGCGACTTATAATAAAATATTAAATTTTATTACTATTTTTCTGATTTTTTTTCAAAAATGACCCTTTATCTTATAAACTATACTATGTACACCTTTGAAAATTGTAAAACACGTTTTTCTCTGATATGTACATAGTGTAATACAAATTTTTTGCAATTTAAAATTTTGTTATTTTTATGAATTTTTAAATTTTAAATTATTTTTTTAAGTAGTTGTCAGTAAAAATTATACAATTATAATTAAAGCTAATTTCAAAAAATTCCTGCCTTAAAGTATGTAGAAATATATAGGAAATAACCTTTGAAATTTTCATCTGATTCCTAGAAACAGTTACCGAGATAAAGGATCATCAATAGGACAAATTTAACATCGACAGCATACAAGTGTCCAAACCTTTTTAGTTAAGGGGGTTTAACTCTTTAGCCCACTTTAAACCTTTGAATGGAGGTGGGATATATTTTATTATACCACCTAATCTTAATAAATATTTATGCTAGAATTTCTAAATAAAAAATTTCTTTAATGTAACTTGTGGGGAAAAAAAAAGCTATTACATTGCATTCAGGGGTCGCAGCTCCCTAAAATTTTCACTCTTTCCTACCACAATTTTAAACCGAAAATATTTATCGTAAAATTTCATTGTATATTTTAAAGGAACCTGATACGAATAACTTTTATTTAAAATACTGGTTGGAAAGTACGAAAATTTTACGGACGCTGTGACCCCTGTGAATTCCCTTATTTTCAAACATTTTTTTTTTTTCAAAAATTCTTGTGTGAATTTTAGATAAGCGAACACAATTACTTGTTCTTTAAAAGATTAAAAGTGCCGAAAAGAAGATTTATTCTGAAATGTACGCTGGCTTCTTGTACACCTAAAAAAATTTTATGTACACCTAATATAACAAAGGAACTTTCACAAATAGAATTATCATAGGAAGTTTTTGAATAAATATCGTTTGAACACTTAATTCTTATTTATCTCTGAGTTAGGACATGCAAAGTAAAATAATTAACGATGAAAATCATTTAAATATGAGTTTTAAAACAATTTTTTTTTTTTTTTTTTTTTTTTTTTTTTTTTTTTTTTTTTAATGTACATTGATTTCTAGGAAATTATGTGTAGTTGTTTTATTCATTGTTCTGAGCTAGTAATAAATATCAAATGTAAAATATGTATAAAAAATTTCTGAATTTTTTCATTTAACTATGTGAAAAACTATAGGAGAATATTAAATTAAGTATTGGTTATTCTCTCAAATGTACGATCAAACGCTTGTACAAAATCTGACGATTTCTAATGAATAAATATATTATATGAATTGAATGCTTATAAATAAATTTTACTACAACAAAAGTTGTAAATCAAAATTAAATGTAAATTTACTATTGAATGTTGGTTAATTATAATTTATTATGTTCTAACAGGCTATTATGATTTGATATGAAAAATAATACATACATATTTATTCACTGTAAATTTAATTCTTACACATAAATAATATTTATATGCATATTGAATCATAATAGTGGAAAATATCGTCAGTTTTTATTCAAGAATTTGCAGATAAAAATATGCAATTAATTATGTCATAAATGGATTATGATTGCCCAATGTAAAGGTTTGTTGAACCCAGTGCAAATATCCAATAAACTTTCCATTATGAAATTGTCTTGTTTCTCTAGAACTGTTCTTTTTTTTATATTTAAGTGTAAGAAAATCTTATTTAGAACTGAAAGTTTTAACCCATCTGCTTGTTTAGTTATAAGGACGGTGTTTATTGTACTAAGGATCCCGGATTGAAATACATTAAGAATCTACTTCAGTCAAACGAAAAGACCGTTTACCAATACTAATCCCATGGGACAAATTTAAAAAATCTCTGTTGAATTTGAATATTTTTAGATTATTTATTTTGCATTGGAATAGATGACATCGATCTACATGCAGGCCGTTATTTACTTTTTCCATTTTTTGAAAAGTTATTTTTAGTTTCGAAACCGATTTGGAATGTGAAAGCATTCTGATAAAATAAATATGCAATCAAAATCGGAAAAGTAAAAACCGGCTTGCATACAGATCGACCTCAGTTATATATAATGTAAAAAAGAAAAAAATCATTTTAAAGTATTGAAATGTAACCAAGATATACACTGGTGTCCAAAAGTTAAGCATAATTGGTAAGTAAGTAAGTAATGAAAGAAATATAAATCGAAATGTGGTGAAACTCCAGGTGTAAACAAAATAGTACGCGTCATATATTTTCGTGAAGAGTTTTCCCCGAAATCGAACAGGGGACCGTCAACAAATTGAAAAAGAACGAAGATCTTTTGGATAACCCTGTCAAAACTAATGTAGCAAAAGCGTTCAGACTGCACATTATGATTAAGTGGCTTATTTTAATGTACTGTGTTTATTTTTACAAGGATAGCATGTATACTCGTAGAGAAATTAAGGTTTTTATAAAAACAGTCCTAAATTTTTCCAAGCTTTTTGCTTATAATTTGCAGAGTTCTTAATATAAAATAATGTTCTTTTCTGAAAATATGACAAACATTATTGTACACAATACACTGTCATCAGAATTAAAAAATAATAAAAGTTGTATGACAAATGAGCAGGTTTACTAAATAATTTTTTACTGCGCATGCGTGAACGCTATTAAAATTTCATTTGCATATTATGTTAGTTAAATGTATAGAGCAACTTTTGTGAAAGTCTCAAAAACATAGCTTAAAAAAAATTATTGTTGATAGAATGAGATCAGAATCCTTTATTCCCTAAATGAAGCATAAAGATGAGGGGCTATATCCATATTCTATTGTTTAGTGCCTACACAATATTGCACGTACAACTAAACATTTGGATAAAACACCTGATTTTTTTGCTTCCTTTTAGGAATATCGGATTTTGAGTTGATTCTATAGACGATCATTTTCAGAATTTTCAAGCTATGTTTTTGAAACTTTTACAGAAGTTGCTCTATACATTTAGCTAACACAATATGCAAATGAAATTTTGATATCGTTGACGCATGCGCAATGAAAAATTATTTACTAAACCTACTCATTTTTCGTACAATTTTTATTATTTTTAATATCTGATGACAGGGTATTGTGTACAATGATGTTTGTCATATTTTCAGAAAAGAACAATTTTTTATATTAAGAACTCTGCAAATTATAAGCAAAAAACTTAGGACTGTTTTTATAAAAACCTTAATTTCTCTACGAGTATACATGCTATCCTTGTAAAAATAAACACAGTACATTACAATAAGCCACTTAATCATAATGTGCAGTCTGAACGCTTTTGCTACATTAGTTTTGACAGGGTTATGCAAAAGATCCTCGTTTTTTTTCAATTTGTTGACGGTCTCCTGTTCGATTTCGGGGAAAACTCTTCGCGAAAATATATGACGCGTACTATTTTGTTTACATACCTGGAGTTTCACCACATTTCGATTTATATTTCTTTCATTACTTACTCAATTACCAATTATGCTTAACTTTTGGACACCAGTGTATTTATAAATTTATTCCATACGATTGGCGTTAGCGAAAGGTTATTTCTCTTTGAACTGAAATTAGCCTCTTAAACGGAAGTCCCGATCTGTTTAGACTTTTTGTGAAAAAAATAAATAAATAAACGTAGCCTGTCCAAGAAACCAAACCGTGCCATCATGGCGTCAAAATTGCGTTAATTTAAAAGCAATTAAAAATAGAGAGAATAAATGCATAAAACTTTTTTTTTTCAAAATATTGAAAAAGTTATGAAGTTTGATTACTCTAAATTTATTACCTGAAACTTTGTTAAATTTGTTAAAAACAGATGCTTAAAACGAAGCCAAGTATGCCATTTTTTAAGTAAATTTTCTACTTCTAAGAGTTTGCGTATTTAAGTTTCAATATCGAACAACAGACATATTCATTTTTTGCTAGGTAATTAATTTGTTATCGGTATATACTAAGTAAAGTAAGGCATGAAATTAATGTATTTTTTTTTTTTGGGGGGGGGGGGGCGGGAAGGAAAGAAAAAAAGAAAATCTATAAAATTCATTTTTAAACTTAAGAGAAAACTATAAATTTCTTATTTTAGTGTGGTTTAAAGTGGTAACTTAAACAAAATGAATACATTTCTAATTATTTTCCCTATTTGCATTAGCTTCGAGTATTTCAGTCTCAATATTGAAGAACAAACGTATTCACGCTTTGTTTATTGATTTGTTCACTATCTATACAGGGTGAGTCATAAATATCGAAACAATAGGCTATCTCCTTAAATATTGCCCCTAGACCCATACTTCCAATTGCAAAAATTCCTAAAAAAAGGTGAAATTTTTGATACTATAAGTTGCAACTCCATGGGGGGTATATTTTAAAAATTACGAAAATTAAATTTTTATACGGCCCCCAGAGGATAAAACTTCTATTAGAAAATTTTTCCTTATTCATTCCTGAACTGAACAAAAAAAAAAAATTCATCTTGATATCTTCAAAACTCAGAGAGAGTTGTGACAATTTTAATAAATCGTGAGATTTCAAGGGATCAGACACAAATTGAAATGCGTGTAGCTGAAGAAACAATGTTGTTGTAATGGGTCTAGGAAACATTTATTTCATTTATTTATTTTATAGAGTTGGAATTTTGAAAGTTTTATGATGGTTAACCACATAATTTGTAAGCACTATCACATCATAAGACTTCCTAATAATTTTTTTTCAAAAAATTTAGAGTAAATTAAAATTGTTATAACTTAAAATATTATTTGTCGCGTTGAATTTTTGTCTTTTGATCAAATGAAAATGTTTAATTTTCAATTTTGATTCAGTATTTTAAATAATCTATTTTTTAAAAATAAAAGTGTTTAAAGTAGCAATATAAAAAAAGATGCAATTTTTTGTAAACACATCTAATTTTTAAAAGTAAATTTTCTGAGCTGAAAACTTCTTTCGACACGTTGGGCAATTTTGAGATGTTAAAAAATTATTGAACTCGCGGGACTGTTACCGTAACCAACAGTTATTGACTTATGTCAGTTTAAAAATGAGAAATACTGAAATAAAAACATTTGATGCAGAAAAGTGCATTTAGTTTTAAACAAAGATGGGCTCCTAACGTTTAAATGCTTTTTAAAAGTTTTTAGGTGATTAACTCCGTCCTGTATAGTTCCGATTTCAGATTTTGTTTAAGTTTTGCCATTCTCACCCTCTTTAATTACTGTTTAAATGCGTCAGTTGATTTAAACCTCATTTTTTATCACGTCGATTTCATATTTTTTCCTTATGTAGTGACTCACAGACTGGCATTCTGTAAAAACATGTTTTACGGTATCTCTGAGCCCTAAAACGGTGAATCCGTCGAAAACCGGAATTAAAAATTTTTATGAGTCCAATACTTTCTTCTTGTAAAGATAGAAGAAAGTAAAAATAGGTTTCAAACCATCATAAAATTTCAAGCTGAATCGTAAAAAAAAAAAAACTAGTTGGATGTGCCAATCTCAAAACTTTCTTCTATCTCATACGTACATTTTAATATTTTTAAAAAATAGTTACTCATTTTAATGTGTTAATAATTTTAATTCAATAACATAAGAACTTTGGTTTTCATCTTAAATTTTTGCTTCAATCCATTAATCGGAGTAAAAACGAATTTCCGTCTCTGCAGGATCCGATGAACAATAGAATGATAGGCAGATTTTTTTTAATTCAGGGAGGACCTATTTGCCTTACTAAAAATAATTATATACAAAAATTTTAGTTCAGTCCTTGGACTAACTTCATACACTTTTAGGTGGTGCAATATTGAAAATGGCATAAAATTGGCTATTGCAGCGCCCCCTTCCATTCCCCATTTTTTTCAAATTCAGGGAGGACCAACTAGCCATAGCCATACACTTACACAAAATATTTGGTTCAATTCGATGCATAACTTCATATACTTTTGGCCGGTACAATATTGAAAATAGCACAAAAATCGCGATTTCAGCGCCCCCTTTCGGCGGAATATTTCAAAACTGAAGGAGGACCTGCTTTCCACAGCCAGAAACATTCACAAAGAATTTGGTTCATTTCTATGCATAACTTCATACACTTTTTGATGGTGGAATGGCGACATACACACAGACACACGGACAGACACACGGACAGACAGACATTTTGTAAAAACAGGTTTTTTGGAATCTCTGTCCCCTCAAACGTGTGAATCCGTCGAAAATGGAAGTCGAAAAAAATTTCGATTACAATACTTTCTTCTATTGAAGATAGAAGAGAGTAATAGATTTTTGAAAATATTTCTATGTAATTTATTAAAATATATTTCCAATGATTCCGTTAATAGAAGTGTCGTTATCGCTATTACTACTTTTACTAAACTTATTGCCGCAGGCGATAAGTTTATAAGACACTTTTAATGAGAGTTTAATTAATATCACTTAATTTAATAACACTTTTAATAAGTATTTAATAAGACGATCCGACCAATGGGTCGTGCCAGTTACGAGGTTGGTGCCAAGGTCGAGATATTGCAGACATCTAGCATATTTCAAGGAAGTTTAAAGCAAAAACCTATACGCTTTTATTTTATATCTAAAAGCTAAAGTGTTGTCTTGGATCGACATTTAACAATGCGTAAATTTATGGTCAATCCCTAAATTGTTCTTCAAATGAACTGATTTCGCTGCGCTCAGAGGTATGCTTAAGTGGTGTAAGTCACGAATTTTTTAAAATTTTGAATGTTAATATCTTTCGGGGGTTTGTAGATATCGAGATGAATTTTTTTGTTGTTGTTGTTGTTGTTCAATTCAGGAATGGATAAGGAAAAATTTTCTAATTTTAATTTTTATCTTATGGGGGCCGTATAAAAATTTAATTTTCGTATTTTTTAAAATAGACCCCCCCATGGAGTTGCAACTTATCTTATCGAAAAATTCATCTTTTTTTATGAAACTTTGCGATTGGGAGTATGGGTCTAGAGGCAATATTTAAGGAGATAGCCTATTGTTTCGATATTTATGACTCACCCTGTATATTCAGTAAACTATAATATAGAATTTTATTTTCCGGGGAGGGAGGGAGAAAAATCTTTAAATTTAATTTTTAACTTAGTGAAAAAGCTATACACCCCGTTTTATTGTATTTTTTTTAAAACGGGTCATCAAAAATAAACAAAAGATACTCATTTTTGCGATTTTATTCTACGTGTAAGAACACCGAATCAAACGCATTTACATTTTGATTTTAATGTTTAGTATATTTACACATTCAATATAGTATGGCTTCAAATTAATAGTAATTTAAAAAGAAATGGGCAAGTATGATATCAGATCACACAGAGAGTTTCGTTTAGTTACTTTTTTTAAACACTTTATCCTTAATCAAAATTGTTAATTTATAATTATCATTTCCTTCCATAAATGGCCTCGCCATTGCATTTAATTTTAAAATAATATTTTGAAATTCTGCTCATTTCAAAAATTTAGCACAGGTAAATTTACACAGGTAAAGGGCACACAAAAATAAAATTTTTAAGAGCAAAAATATGTTTAAAACATTTAAAATGCGCAAATAAATCAAATAATACATAAAAAATATATAAATAAAAAATTAATATTAATTGTTTGAATTTCTAAGCACTCACTATGCGGTACAAAAGAAAAAAAAAAAAAAAAAAAAAGAAAGAAAGAAAGAAAGAAAAGAAAAAGAAAAAGAAAAGAAGAGATGTCAACATTTACTAAATTTCAAGTAAAAATTTTAAAAGCAAAAAAATATTTAAAACATATTTAAAATGCTCAATAAATTCATAAAAATAACTATATTAATTATTTGATTTTCGAAACACTCACTAGATGGCCTTAAAGATGGAAGCCATTTCTTTTAACTAAAAAGAAAAAAAAAAAAACTTTCAGTTCCTCAATAATTATTTTAATGATAGGATGAAATAATTTGCCCTACTATCTAAAAAAATGGCCAATAGGTGACAGCAGTAAAAAAAAAAAAAAAAAAAAAATAGTTTAAAATTGCAGATTTTCTGTGTTTGAAAAAAATTATTTTAAAAATTACCGCTGCGCAAAAAATAATAAAATAAAATAAGCCTTTAAAATGCCCCCAAAAAAAAGGAATTTTAATTAAATCCATCTGAAAAAAAGTATATTAATAATTGAAATGGTAAAAAGATACGACATGAGAAATACGAACCCACTATCTTCGGCATGAAAGTGTGTTGGTTTGTTTGTATTTATGTCGGCCAATTATCTACACAGTGGGATATAGGCCCTATGGGGTGGGAGGCTCTCCGTTGGGGTCTTTCTAAGGGAACCTAACCCGTATTTACGCAAGGTTCGAAGAAAACCACAGAAAACTCCGAATGGTTAGGCCGACGGTCGCGATTGAGTTAGAACCCAGCACCTATCGTCTACCAGTTTGGAGGTCAGAATCTTGCGGCCCCTGGTGGGGCATTCTGCTGGGCTGAAAGACAGATGCTCTATTAATACATTTTGGGCACCCAGCGATATATGGGGATATAAAGATTATGTTTCGAAATCGAAAAAGGGACAAACTTATTTAATTTAAAAAATAATATAAGACTTTTTCAAAATTTTATGATTTTGATTATGACAATATAAAATAAATTTTTAACTCTATGTAAAAAAAAAAAAAAAAAAAAAAAAAAAAAAAAAAAAAAAATCAAAAGAGTATTAGGTTGTAATTGACGGAGAGATGGACAGAGCCCTAAAAAGTATGAAAATCTATAAAATCCTTTTTTAAATTAGTAAGAAAGCTATAAAATTCCATTCTTAGATTGTTTAAAGTTGAGTACTTAAAAAACTTGTATTAACCCTTTCCGGCGCAGACAAATTCTGTTCGTAAAATGAGAAATTGTTGACTGACACCGGAATTTACAAAAGAATTTTTTAAAAATTAAGAATTCCCTGATTTAAGCTGTCATTGTAAAAGTAAAATTTTACTAAAATATTATTGGTGCCGTTTGTAAGTTTGGAATTAAAATTAGGTGTTGCCGGAGTGGTAACACTGCGCCGGAAAGGGTTAAAGTGTTTTTTCTACATATGAAAACTCCAAATCAAAATGCAGAAGAAGAAATGTTATTTCCTTTTTTAAATCATGCAGTAAACTTCCTCTAATCTGGCACATTCGGGACTAGAAGCATGTCGCATTACGAAATTATTTAGATTAGAGGATGAACATCGAGAAAATTTGCAGAAATTGTGAATTAAACAATAAATAGCATTTTTGAAAAAAAGTCATTCTTTAAACGGCTTGAATAGAATAAAAAATATACTCAATAATGTAAAATATAACACACGTACTTGACTGTCAAATGAAAACGTGCACAATCATGATATACTTACACATTAGGCCTACTCGTAGAAGCAACCTCGAACAAATATCGAATATTTCTTGTGTTGTAGTCTTTTCGCTTCTTTGTTTACGACATGATTGGCTGTTTGGCCTCCGATTTTATCCGTAAAATCACATTCGTACTGGAAAATCCTAAATAAGAATTTTTATTTTGCGTAATTAAGAAATATTTTTCATTACATAAAGGAAAAAATACTATACTTAATACCTGGTATAAAATCGAAATTTCAGGATAAAATTGGAAACCAAATTGTAAACTCTGGTTTAGGAAGTCATTTTGTATGATATAGTGTTTTGCAATTTCTGCATGGTTGAACAAGTGGTTGTGGTCAGAAAATTTGATAAATGTATTCAGGGTATCAACGGCTAGATTTTAATTCATGTTGTTTAAATCATCAACATTATCTTCATCAGAGCCAACGTCTTTGAAGGCTGTTGAGTTGATAAAATTTTAAATGAGGGTTTTTTTGACAAACTTTCCACTGTCGGTTCGTGAAAATCTACTTCCACTTACTCTTTCATTTCTTCTCAATTCAGTCGTGTTTCCGAAAGTCTTGTCGGATTATCGAGCATGCCGGATTAGAGGAAATTTACTGTATATATATATATATATATATATATATATATATATATATATATATGTATATATATGACGATTTAAAAGTTAGGAGCCAGAGACATCAACGCCGGGTTTCCCTTTCACCGCAGAGAAGTCATGGCCACCGAGGAAAATAAATAAATAGATGTAGAGAATCCAAATAATTACTCATTGGCTGCTGTAAGTTCATTTATTTAATCCGTAATCATGAGAAAGGGAAAAGCTCCTTTTGCAAACTGTCTTTTACCGAAACATTCCATCATTATTTCAGCGAGCCGTACTCATCGAAGAAAAAACCCAAGAATCTTCCTTCTCAGCTCGAGACTTTTTCTCTTAAATCTAAAAAGAAAATTCCAGAACATTCTGTAACCTCAAACCATCATTCTTTTATGTAAACAGAATTCTTGTCCAGCTACGAGACTATTTTCCACAGACGATAAATTATTTTTTTTTAAAATATTATTTAACCAATTTATAATCGACTCAGGATTTTAAATATCTTAGGCAGACGATTTTTATTGACGATTAATTTTAAGAAAAAAAAAGAAAAGAAATGAATTTATTAATATGCACACTATCAAAGTTTGACGGAAGAAAAATAAATAAATAGATAAAATAAAAGAATGATATTTTTTGAAAGGTATGGTTTTGGAATAAATTTAATAAGACTTTCTTAAAAAGGGTTGATAAAAACATAGAATCAGTTTTATTTGGAATATTAAGAAATAAAGTTTAATTAAGAATATTTTTAATTTAGAGCCATCTTTTTAAATTTACGCTTACTGGAATAATGTTTTTTAAGGAAAATTAAGAATTTATATCGTCTGCATAAAGATTAAAAGATTAGATCTAGAAATAAGATTTCAATTTAATAATTTGAAGTAAGTACGGAACATTATTATAAGAAAATTAAGATAGTATAAAGGTTAGTTTTGGCGAAAAAATTTTAAATTTGTAATATATATATATATATATATATATTCATTATAGTATGGTTACTAAAAGCTATCTTAAAATTTTGTAGTAAAAATAAAACTGAGGCTGTTATCAGTGTCAGGTCAGTTTTGATATAAATCTCATTTGTATCTTAGATCATATATCAAGATGAAACATAATATGAAGTTTTATGAAATGCTGCAGAATAGTTCTTGAGTTCTTAGCTATCACGAAAATCGCAAAAAAGATAACATAGTAGCTCCTCCTGTTGAGGGCGATTTACATCAAAAACTCATAAAAAACGTTTCCCCCATAAACTATAATGAAACGGAATTCTTTTGCATGTGTAATTATAATCAATTCTAAATGCTACATGCTTCATTTTCTTTGTCGAGCATTATATGATAAATGTCTTTAAAATTAAAAAATTACATTTCAATCTTTGTATATTTACGAGGTTCAGAAATCAGTTGGACAAACAGACAAATCGAATTAATATACACTTTTGAACTACTAGTAACTATGTTGGGAGGTATTAAAAAGGAGAATTATCACATGGTGAATAGCAAAAATTTTGAAAAAAAAAATTATTGTTATTTTAATTATGAAAATAATATTTTTGAAGATCGTTGTTGCTTTATTAAGGCAAAATACAGGATATAAAATAATATAATGATATTATTATCATATAAGAGGAATATTACTATTTCATAAAGTGATAAGTATAGCATGTGCATTTGCAAGGATAAAACAACGGGCTGCCAACACTGAAAGAAAATGTTAGAGGTTCTGAGTGTAGATTACGAAGTTTCATTACAAAAAAAAAAAAAAAAAAAAACTTTGTAAAAATCATGAAAATACGATTTGAGTGCAAATAGCTTTATTCTGAATCATTTAAAAATAACATTATATGAAGTTTTCTTTGTACGGAAATTTAGGAACTGGGAGGCTGGAACATTATTTTATCACAAAAAAATAAGTTTATTAGAACTGATATTTAAAATAAACCTAAATCAGAACGATGTTTCCCGTTTTTTATTTTATTTACTTATTCTTACAGAATATGAAGCACAAAAATGCATTTATCTTGCACCAAATCCATTCGTGTCGGCGCTAGCGTTTCTCACACTTCTAGAACTAAAATATTTTTAAACGAAAAGCGTATAAAGTCCAAACTTTTATATTGAATATTTTCATACTTAAACGAGGTATATTTACCTAAGTAAAGCGAGGATGATTTTCAAAAACATTATTTTTTATATTGTAAATAAATATTTATTTTTTATTCTATGTTATTCATTACATGTGTCCCAACATGTGAAAATTATCCTTTTTAATAATTTCCAACATAATTTAAAAGTGTTTATGAATCGTTTGTCTAATAGCTCTCTAACTCACGTAAATGTACCCAGTTTTCTATGCATTTTTTTCATGTTAACGGCATTTATTATAGAATGTTCGGTATTGAAAAAGAAATATGCAATTATAATTTGTTATTATTACAGAGGGAAATAAAATAGTTCCGTTATTTTGTGATATATATGGGGAAAGAACAGTCTCTATGCTATTTCAATATGGAAAATTGTTTTAGTAGAAGCATAGAATATTATTGTAGAGATGCATAGCATTTACACTGCATAGTATTTATAATTCGTTTAAAGGAACTCATAAAAGAATTCCATTGAGTATGATCTTTGGGGGGAAAATAGCTTGCAATGAAGTTTATTGATGTTGTGATCAGGGTCCCACTGCCACTCGCCGTTGCGAAAATCCTCCCAAAAAATGCGTTTTTTGTTGAGTAAATGAACAATCAGACTCGCCAAATGAAGAGAGCTTAATTTCTGCCCTTTTTATATGTCCATATTTCATTTACAGTTGAGATTCTTATCCACGTTTTTGTACAATTGATATCGCTTTTTATATTCAGTCTCACCGTGCCATTTACATTATTAATTACAAAAAAATTGACTCAAAAACTATTTTCTGTTTAGCAACTGTCAAATACACAAGAAGGATTTCACGATAAGCATTTCTCTGTTGTCAATTTATCACTATTTATGTGCTGGTAAAATCAGAAACAAAATTAATCGCAACAATCGTCTAATTGAGAAACGTTTCGTTGAAATTCGGCATTGAATTTGCCATTTACGTACATATTATTAGCTGTATGCAGATGCAGAGTCTTATTGGCCTGTCATTGATTTATTTACTGTCTTCTATCTTTAAAAGAAGAAAGTATTGGATTCGTGAAAATTTTGGAGATCCAGTTTTCGACGGACTAACACGTTTTAGGGGTCAGAGAACCCGAAAAACATGTTTTTACAAAATGTCTGTCTGTGAGTTTGTGAGTCTGTCTGTGACAAAAATTTTGTGGGCGCTCTACCTCAAGAATTAATTCACGAAATTTCACAAAACTTTAGATTCTGTTAGAATACATATAAACTAGATCTGACTAGTTTTTGGCGTACATGTCGCTCAACAGGTGGCACTACTATTCTGTATTATTCACATAAAACTTTAGATTTAGTTAATGCTTGATATAACATGGTACTGATTACGCTTCGGTGCAAATCGCTCGACAGGGGGCGCTGCCATGATGCATTATTCGTGATTATTTCAATAGCTCTATCTCAAGAACTAAAACTCGAAATATCACAAACCTTTAGATTCTGTGAGACCTTGATATGAACTATATATGATGGTGCATTATTCGTGATTATCGCAATAGATCTATCCGAAGAACTAATGCATCAAACTTTTTAAAACTTCTTATTCAATTAGTCCCTGATATAGATTTTGTTGTTTAGTTTTTGGTGTAAATTGCCCTTGAGATGGCGCTGCATTTTTCACGATTTCGCAATAAATGTATCTCAAGAACTAATGCATGGATTTTCTCTAAACTTCAGATTCAAATAGTACCTGATAAAAATTTGATTCTGATAAGTTTTTATTGTACGTCACCCAACATGTGGCGCTGTTATGTAGATTTTTTTAAGATTTTGCAATAGCTCTATGTCAAAAACTAATGCACGAATTTTCATCAAACTTCAGATTCATTAATAAGTTGACATGTGTTGTTGCTGTCTAGATTTTGGTTTAAACCACCTAACTGGTGGAGCTGCTATACTGCATTTTTCAAGAAGTATTAACATGCATA
This sequence comes from Maratus speculifer, assembly GCA_964019185.1. Lineage (NCBI taxonomy): Eukaryota > Metazoa > Arthropoda > Arachnida > Araneae > Salticidae > Maratus > Maratus speculifer. The sequence continues at coordinate 66,504,558 of OZ025299.1, read as the reverse complement.
AGATAGAAGAAAGTTTTGGGTTTGCCACATCTGACTAGTTTTATTGGTTATACTCGAAATTTCATACAGTAATTTACTGCTAAAGAATGTTTGAACTATTTACACTTTTAGGAGACATTTAGAATGCACTTATTTTTAATAGTTTCTATTGCGTACAGTAGATTTTCTATTTTCTAAGCAATGATAAAAAATGATGTTATTTTAGAACATATTCAAAAAACTTGAAATATGATATATTGTAACAAATGCTGAATTTATTGGAGAATAAATACATATCGATTTAACTAATCATTATGACATTTGAATAATGCAAATTAATACTATTATTTATACTTTTACTAATAATATTTTCAATAATACCAAAAATATCTGTAGAATGAATTATATGATATCTGCATTTTTCCTTCTAGGATACTAATAAGTTTCCTTTAATACAATGCGTGGAATTCAAATGTCGAAAATCCATCGTGAAATTAACTTTTGTTAAGCAGCGAGGAGATACTTTTGAATATCTTTATGTGAAATATGCAACTTAAGTTATCTAAACTTATATTATCTGAAACAAAACATTTTGTTTCCGCTATTGTTTGAAATTTAAAATATTTTCTTCTATTTCATTTCGTATTTCATTCAACTTTCTAAAAATACTTTTGAATATATATAGAGAGAGTCTTCAAACATAAATTAAAGTTTGTCTTTCGACTTTCTGTTCTTGTTGTTTTAACTTTATAGTTTTATATTTAGAATAACTGAAGTTTCAAAAGTGAAAATACAAAAACAAAATGAAGCTGATTTTTTAAATTTGAATAAAATGTATACAAGATTTTTATAGAGTCTAGGCCTGAAACCAAAGCCAGATATTCATACACCGCATCGGTTGTTTGGCGAGAAACATTTATGACATTTTCTTCAATGACTTGAACATAAGTGCATTGTTTAACAAAATATCTTTTCGGAAACGAATATTAAAATCACTTTCCTTAATATAATGGTTAAAGCTACATTAAAATGTCACATTCACAAGAAATTAACCACAGTAATTCATTCTTATATTAAATGTTTCTCCAGATGACACTTATAAGGGATATAAAAGTTGTTATAGGAGATGTAATAGGAGATGAATATAGAAATTATGTTAGGTATGCAGCATTTGTTGTATAATCTAATCTAAAACCGCAAATTAAGATACAAAAGTGAAAAAAAAATTCTAGCGTTCATTGCTTACAGGATGACAGCTTTCAGTGCCTTTTATTCCCAATATCAATTCCTTGCTATATATATATATATATGGGTGATTCTCAAAATAGGGGACAATTTATGTCTTTCGGCATACAAAAAAAATTGAGAGGTTTTCTGTCATGTTTTTATATTTAGATATGTTTTTCTTAATATTATTCATTATTTGCACTCAAGAATTACTCACTTTTTAGTTAAAAACACCTTAAAATAACAGAATAAAGATTCAAAATGTCATTAGCATGGATGTCCACAGCAGCTGTGCCTTGTGTATACTAGCATTTTTCAACAGTTAATATCATGTTTATAAAATAAACAAATGTTATTCTTTCTTTATATTAATCAAGGAAAGGATTTATCCAATAAATTTATTTTTAAAAATAAAATTATAGTACATAAAAAAAGAATTAAAGTTTGTCCTCCATATTCGATTTTCAAAACAAGGTCATACTAAAACAGCTGGTTATTAATCAAAATTTCATTTTCACATATGACAATAGTTTGAAAATATAAAGTTTCTCCATGGCAACAAGTAGCCATTTTATCCCATCCAGAAAATAGAAGCATGTATTGTATTTTAAGAATAGAAGTTGAATATTAGGGGCGTACATCAATTGTATGTCATTAGAATGGATAATAATTATCATGTTTATTTTACAGTTAAAATTTTTATTTTATTTATTTGCATATAACTTTTGTGTTTTAAAAAGCCCCAGAAAGGACTATTCCATAGTGATTATATTATGGCTCATAATCTTATTTAAATTAAAATTTGTCATTAGCATGGACAGATATCAGTGTCATTAGCATGGTTTTTCTGTCCATGCTAAAGACTCCTATGTACATAAATGTAACCAGTGCTTGTATTGTATCCTTTATAAAGTTTAATTTTACGTATAAATTTAGGTATTACATTTATTATCTCTAAAATATGCATTAAATCGGTAGGAAAATCAGTAAGACAGCTTCTTACATTGTTAGTGTCAGAATGTTGCTCATGTAACAAAGTTTGCTCTTTGGTAATGTTTTTATTCGCCTTATATGTATATATGTAAAAATGGAAACCATTTGCTGAAAAGGAAGGCTAATAAATATAGAAAAAAAATATTTAAACAGGAAGAAAATAAAAATTTCGTAATATATTTATTCCATGCAATTTGTTTTGTCATTAGCATGGCTCAAAAAATACTAATTATTTTTTTTAAGTTAATTTTTAAATATTTAGCTCTGCTGACTACATGGAAAGTATACCTAATACTATATTAACAACACCTATTTTTTTTCAGAAATTTTGCTAATAGTAATTTTTTTAAGATTTCATTTTTGAAATCGTCCCCTATTTTGAGAATCACCCATATATATATATATATATATATATATATATATATATATATATATATATATATATATATATATATATATATATATATATAGATAGATAGATAGATAGATAGATAGATGTTAAAACCTTATTATATACAGGGTGATTCTAAATTTTTTTTTACAATAAAAGAGGAGTGATAGTACACATCATGACAAACATTCTTAAATAGGAGATCAAGGGTCCCAAACGTTTTCCTAAGAAGATAGCCGCTATTAAAGTTTAGGGACCAAAATTTCAAATAAACATAAAAAACGGAATAATCGGCCTATTGATTTGCGGTTTTCACTAAAATTATTCTTTATGTCGGCATTTTCTTGAAATTAAATTATAAAGATAAATTTCAAAAAATGCCGATAGAGGGCGCTTTAGACTTTGAAGTAACGAACAACTATTTTTTTCTGGTATTTTTTGCATCTCATTAAATGTTTTTGTAAGCTTAGACTCAAAATTAAATTTTGAGCTCAAAATCTGAAAAGTGGGGAGTGGTTAACTAGCACAAATTGAACTGTGTTCGAGGATTCAAATTTCAAATGATTATAAAAAATGGAAAAAATGGTTTATTGATTTGCGGTTTTCACTAAAACTATTCTTTATGCTAGTATTTTCCTAAAAATAAGTTATAGAGATAAATTTCAAAAAATGTCGATAGAGGGCGCTTTAGACTTTGGAGTAACGAACAACTCTTTTTTGGCGTTATTTTTTTTGCATCTCATTAAATGTTTTCAGAAGCTTATACCCTGTTCACACCACAAACATAAGATATCTTAAGATCGCCGTGCTTGAAGTGGACCCTCCCGGAATTGGATGCCTGTTCACATTACAAAACTTACCTAAGATATCTCAACGAATGTCACTGTATCTCTGAACTGAACAAATGTAACGTATGCGCATGCGCTTGAAATAAAGACGGCCATAACAGCCAATCAGTAAAAGCGAAGCTTTATAGCCAATGAGAGTTAGTGGTTGTTCCTGTATCTAGCCCGATCGAGTTGAAAATCTCTGAGAGAGTTTGTGGAACTCTCTGAGAGAGTTCTAGGCCTAAGATATCTTAACTATCCATAGTGTGAACAGGGTATTAGATTTAAACTTAAATTTTGAGCTCAAAATCTGAATTGTAGTGAATGGTTAAGTAACACAAACTGAACTGTGTTTAAGGGGGGGGGGGGGAGGTTCAAATTTAAAATAATTATAGAAAATGGAAAAATTGGTCGATTCCTTTGCGGTTTAAAATTAAACCATTCTTTAAGTCAGTATCTTCTTGAAAATAAATTTTAAAGATAAATTTCAAAAAATTCCGTTAGAGGGCGCCTTAAACTTCAGAGTAACCAACATTTAATTTTAACCATTATTTTTTGGCTCTAATTAAATGCTTGCAAAAGCTTATTAAATGTTTTCGGAAGCTTAGATTTAAGCTTAAATTTTGAGCTCAAAATCTGAATCGTTGGGAGGGGTTAAGAAGCGCAAACTGAAATGTATTCAGCAGCTGAAATTTAACCCTCCCCCCTCCTCGAACACAATTCAATTTTTCGCTACTTAAACACTCCCAATGATTCAGAATTTGAGCCCAAAATTTAAGTCTATGCATTTGAAAGCATTTAATGAGATTAAAAAAATAAAGGTTAAAAATAGTAAGCTACTCCAAAGTCTAAGGCGCCCTCTATCGGCATTTTGTGAAATTTATCTTTAAAATTTATTTTCAAGAAAATTCTGATTTAAAAATTAGTTTTAGCGAAACCCGCAAACGAATCGACCAATTTTTCCGTGTTTTATAATCATTTTAAATTTGAACCCTCTGAACACAGCTCAGTTTGTGCTGCTTAACCACTCCCAACTATTCAGATTTTGGGCTGAAAATTTAAGTTTAAGTCTAACCTTACGAAAGCAGTTAATACGATGCAAAAAATAACGCCAAAAAAGAGTTGTTCGTCACTCCAAAATCTAAAGCGCCCTCTATCGGCATTTTTTGAAATTTATCTTTATAATTTATTTTCACGAAAATACCTACATAAAGAATAGTTTTAGTGAAAACCGAAAATCAGCCGACCAATTTTTCCGTTTTTTATAATCATTTGAAATTTGAACCCTCTGAACACAGCTCAGTTTGTGCTGCTTAACCACTCCCAACTATTCAGATTTTGGGCTGAAAATTTAAGTTTGAGTCTAAGCTTACGAAAACATTTAATGAGATGCAAAAAATACCGGCAAAAAGTAGTTGTTCGTTACTTAAAGTCTAACGCGCCCTTTATCGGCATTTTTTGAAATTTTTCTTTATAATTTAATTTTAAGAAAAAGCCGACGTAAAGAATAATTTTTGAAATACGCAAATCAATCGACCGATTTTTTCGTTTTTTATGTTTATTTGAAATTTTGGTCCCCAAACTTTAATAGCGGCTATCTCCTTTGGAAGACGTTTGGGACCCTTGGTCTCTTATTTAATATTGTTTGTCTTGATATGTACTATCACCCCTCTTTTATTGTAAAAAAAAAATTAGAATCACCCTGTATATATATGTATTAAAAAAACGGATCTATGTTTAGTTAAGTTTTGAAAACACTATGTTATATGTAAAGCTTAATTTCATCGAAAGTTTTAAATTATTTATAGGAAAATTCATGTACGCCTTCATAAATTTTGGGACGAAAAATAAAATAAAGAAGGGGGCGGGATGTCAATCGATTTTCTATAAATATATGCGCAGTCCCCAAATTAAAAAGGAGAGAGGGAGCGAGATCACTTTTATATTTTAATTGCTAAAACTAAATTGTTGCAGAGAAAGAAAAAGTAGCCATTCGAGTGTGAATTATATCTTTTTTCGGTATACGATGAAAAAATAAGCTTAGGGGGCTGTCTCTGTATTGAAATTGCAAGAAAATACGATATTTTCAATAAAAACATTCAGACTGCGATATTATGTTTGTAGTGTATTTGATATTTACACTAAATTCCGAAAATTTTATCTTCGAACACGAAAACAAAAAATCATTCGGTATATAATATGTATTTTGAAAAATAACTAGTTCAGTTTATTTACCTTTTGAAATAAATATTTGACAAAAATATGAATTGCAAGGTGCACTAAAATCTATTTTTAAAAGCTTTAAATATGCGAATTAAAAATTATAGTTCATTCCTCCAAAGAGTTTTTGGGTTAAGTTTAAGAAACTAACCATATTTCAGCTTGTTCTGAAACAAATAAAGGATTTCCAAACTTTATATCTGCGTAATTTCTAAACTATCGAATTACTTTCTGTTTGAAATTCTAAGATTAAACTTATTGCAAAATCCAATAAGATGTCAAAATTGTGTGTTCGTACTGAAAATTTCAAAATACACTAGAATTTCATTATGAAATCGGTCTCAAGTTTACTTTCTTAACATAAACTTAAAAAAAAAAAAAAAAAAAAAAAAAAAAAAAAAAAAAAAAACATAATTTCCAATCTAACTGTTATTTTCATTTTCTCTGCAAGTATTTCTCAATTTAAAAGTACAGGGTAATTTTTTGGGTTTGTTCATTTTTGTTTTGAATACTGCACATGTACTTTGGAATGTTACATTGGAATGGATAAGTCATTTTTATTATACAAAAGACATGCCTTTTATTTTTTTCAAGATGTTTCTAAAATTAACGAATGCAGCTGTTCTGGAATAAAAAAAATGGGTTCATTTATTTAAATTTTACAAATAACTCTGTAGCAGCAATCGTTTTAGAATCAAGTTACATCTCTTAAGCATTCTTTTTCCAAAAACAGTATATATTTTCATGCATTTAAAATATGCTGATTTGTATTTTTTCTTTCCAGCTGTCTAAACAATAGACACACTAAAAAATATGGTTTTTATAACTTATATAATTGTTGAGTAAACGAATATTCTTTACAACTGGTCAAATGTACTACTATTCAAGCTATTATACGTATTATTTCCCAGTACGAATACGTAATTTAGAGTATTTTAACCATTAAAAAAAATCCAAACAAAATGCTTTACTTATAACCATTCGGATACACTTAGAATGAAATAACGGAAACACACGTTTAACGGAAATAACGGAAACACGTTATGGATATAGAGAGTGAATCATTTGGCAAATAAGTAGATGAAAAATACATTATTATTTTATAAATTGGTGTTTTATTTAGTTAATATTAGTTTTAATGCGTGAAAACATTTATTTTAAATCAATATATATATCAAATAAATGCGTTTTTTGCGTAGTTGTAGTATGATCCAGTTGATCGCACTGCAAGCGTTACACATACAGAACACTGTAAAAAAGACAGATGTTTCTTTATCTATAAATACGTACATAATCAATAAAGAATACTGCCCAGTTAAACTGACGGCATTGAGCTCACAGGCTACAAATACTAATTGTACATTAAAGCCTTATATTTTCAAGGTTTAATTCCGTTCGAAAAAAATTAAGAAGGGGAAACAGCTCTCCCCTTTCCTCTTTTTTATACTTAATCATTGAACCTCCTATACTATCAAAGACATGCTTTATCATATAAAAAATCTATATCCAAAGTTCAGAGCAAATGAGATAATTCTTAAAAAAAAAACCCATTTAGCATTTATATAATTTAAAAGGAGTTATCCCCCTCTTTTATACTTAACCATTAAACTTCCAAAACTATTCAGAGATTTGAACGGAGTCTGAAAATTCTGCTTGAAAAACCCATTTATATAAATTAAGGGGGGGGGCATTAGAACCCCTGTTCCCCCTATTTATACTTATTCAATGAACACCTAATAACAGTCACGGAATCGCCTCATCAGAATGATCCTAATCTAAATTTTGAACGAAAACTTAATTCTGCATGAAAATCCCATTTAAATCAACTAAGGGGAGGGGCATGAGCCCCCCGTTCCCCCTCTTATACATATCGAATGAACTCCAAAAACTAATCAAGGAAGCGCCTTGTCAGGATATATCTACATACAAAATTTCAAGTGGATCAGATATTTTTATCATGAGTTATCGCGTTACGCACGAACATACAGAACGGACGGGCACATAAGCTCTCAGGCTATGATAGCCTGTGAGCTAATAAAAAAAATATTGCCCAGTTAAACTGATGGCATTGAGCTCACAGGCTACGCATACTAATTGTACATTACAGCCTTGTATTTTCGTTAATTCCGTTCGAAAAAAAAATTAAGAAGGGAAAACAGCTCTCCCTTTTCTCCTTTTTTATACTTAATCATTGAACTTCCTAAACTATCAAGTACATGCTTTATCATATTAAAAAACCTATATCCAAAATTCAGAGCAAATCGGATAATTCTTAATAAAAACCCATTTAGCAGTTATATAATTTAAGAGGAGTTATTTCCCTCTTTTATACTTAACCATTAAACTTCCAAAACTATTCAGAGATTTGAACGAAATCTGACAATTCTGTTTGAAAAATCCATTTATGCAAGTTAAGGGGAAGGGCATTAGAACCCCCGTTCCCCCTGTTTATACTTATTCAATGAACACCTAATAACAGCCACGGACTCGCCTCATCAGAATGATCCTATATCTAAATTTTGAACGAAAACTGTTAATTCTGCATGAAAATCCCGTTTATATCAATTAAGGAGGGACATGAGCCCCCCGTTCCCTCTGTTTATACTTATTCAATGAACACATAATAACAGTCATGGAATCGTCTCATTAGAATGATCCTATATCTAAATTTTGGACAAAAACTATTAATTTTGCATGAAAAACCAGTTTATATCAATTAAAGGGAGGGGCATGAGCCCCCCGTTCCCCCCGTTTATACTTATTCAATGAACACCTAATAACAGCCACGGTATCGCCTCATCTGAATGATCCTATATCTAAATTTTGAACGAAAACTGTTAATTCTGCATGAAAATCCCGTTTATATCAATTAAGGGGAGGGGCATGACCCCCCCGTTCCCCCTGTTTATACTTATTCAATGAACACCTAATAACAGCCACGGTATCGCCTCATCCGAATGATCCTATATCTAAATTTTGAACGAAAACTGTTAATTCTGCATGAAAATCCCGTTTATATCAATTAAGGGGGAGGGGGCATGAGCCCCCCGTTCCCCCTGTTTATACTTATTCAATGAACACATAATAACAGTCACGGAATCACCTCATCAGAATGATCCTATATCTAAATTTTGGACAAAAACTTAATTCTGCATGAAAAACCCATTTATATCCATTAAGGGGAGGGGCATGAGCCCCCCGTTCCCCCTCTTATACATATCGAATGAACTCCAAAAACTAATCAGAGAAGCGCCTTATCAGGATATACCTATATACAAAATTTCAAGTGGATCCGATATTTTTATCATGAGTTATCGCGTTACGCACGAACATACGAACGTACATACAGAACGGACGGGCATATAAGCTCTCAGGCTATGATAGCCTGTGAGCTAAAAACGAAAATATACAACAACCACGTCCGAGTCATCGCATATTCCGAATAGCATTCATTTACCTCTAACATTACAAAACTATTTATTTCGGAAATTTAAAGTCTCTAAAAATAAATTTTCTTTAGTTGCCCTTCATTTTCGGAAACGTTTCTAAATAGCTTTTACAGTGCAATAATCAGTTTTCTCAAATCGGAATGTGACGTTTTTCGAATGCTAGCAATTCTCAGGTAAGTGTTTTGATATACAGAAACATGTTTAGCAGACAAATATGCAAAAATAACATCATTAACATTAATATGATCTTTTTTATTATTTTTTTATTTTTTTTTCAATTGCACAAACAAATTCATTTATGCCACTGAAAGTATTTACTTCAGAATTAATTGAATCAAAAAAAAAAAATTTTTTTCGAATACAGAGAACTGTAGTCCAGGCATTAAGTGCTCAAAAAGTACAAATAAATGCAAGTTTTGGTGTAGTTTTGATTTTTGGTTCCCTTTGTGTTTTTTGGGTCGCTGAACACGAATCTGGCATTATCCAACAAAATTTCTCCCCGGAAACACGTTTTTTGGGGCAAAAACCTGCAAAAAACGTGTCTTTTTTTCGTTTTTTCTAAATAACTTCAAAATTATGCATTTTACATAAAAGTCATCAATACATAAATTAAAGAACACAAAATTTCCTACACTTTATGTATTAAAAGTTTTTTCTCTGATCGATGGTTTAGCCGTCAGAGAGCCGCAAAAATGAGTGTGAAAAGCAAAAAATTCTGAAAAACGTGAATTACAACAACGTACTTCGATGAAATATGAAAAACAACCATTTTACGCCAGTTTCCCCTACTTAATAATACTAAATATATTATTATTGACTATATTTTATTAATCTGATGTTCATTGTCTCTTTCATAACAAAAAAAAATAAATAAAAATGAGCATATTTGTCATCAAAATCTTCATTTGCTATTACAAAATAATAATAGTAATAATTTCTTAAGGGGCCGCTTCACTTAAATGAAAAGACCTGTTCGCTAATGCTAATCCTATGGAAGAAATTTATAAAGATATCTCGGTTGCATTTTAATATTTTTAAATGATTCTTTTTGCATTGGATTGCTGAGATTGATCTGAATGCAGGCCGTTTTTTACTTTTTTGATTTCGTTTACAGATATTTTTTACGAGAATGCTGTCATTTTCAGAACCGGTTTGGAAAGCGAAATCACCCTCGTAAAAAATATCTGTAGATGAAATCGAAAAAGTAAAAAACGGCCTGCATTCAGATCTATCTCAGCTATCCAATGCAAAAATAATCATTTAAAAATATTAAAATGCAACCGAGATATCTTTATAAATTTCTTCTATAGGATTAGCATTAGCGAACGGGTCTTTTCATTTGAGTGAAGCGGCCCCTTAATTTGACTTTTAAAAAATGTAAATAAAACAACTAAAACAAGCTTTAACATATAAAAGCTGACACGGAATCCAGTTCTTAAAGTTCTCAAAGTTCAAAATGTGGGTGTGAAAATAAAAAAAATCTGGAAAATAGGAATTATGGCACTGTACATAGATTTAACATGAAAACTGACCATTTTTCGCAAAGATTGACTTTAAATGATACTGAAGCTATTATGATCGACTATATTTTACAATGAAGTTGCTAACAATAAAAAAGACGACTGACTATGAATTATTATTTAATTATAAATAATTATGTACATCAGTAAGTACATTTACTTAAAAAACAAAGTACTATTTCCGCTTTCTTTTACTTGAGGATCCCTGCTTTTTACCGACATCTACAAAAAAGAAAATAGACAGATGGAATTAGTGGATGTTTTTATAACTATCAATATTATAAAAGTTTTTTTAATAGTAACCATTTTATACCGTGCGGCATGACTATTTCCCCCTCCATTGGGTCCTCTGATTCATTGTGTGGGCAATCCATTTCCAGATCGACTTTATAGTCTAGATCATCCTCTTCGTCTTGACACACAAATGCGATGTTGTTGCAGTTTCCCGATGCAGATACTCTATCTGATATCTTCGCAAATAATTTTTGCTGCTGCTTCAACCACGCGCAGCCTTTCATCTCAATCAGATTTACATGTTTGCTAATACCATGCATTAGTCCGTATCTTCCCTCTTATATTCTTGAAACACACAATGGACTTTTTTTTCTGATTCTTTGTGATCAGTATGTCGTCTCCATATCTCTCAATGAGGTTAAACTTTACAGTTCTCATATCAGGATGATAACTCCCTGTAATATGTTTCATTAGCTCTTCCATGGAGAATTGATACTCGTCATCATGATTTTCAAGGTAATCGTATATACTCTGCATTGCTCTGCCGATTGCCTCGGCAAATGGACCACGTTTCTTCTGTTCTTGGACCTTCGGCCTCTTATAAATATGTTTAAAACATTTGATGTGGTATTGAGCATCTCTTGCGATCAAATCATTCACTGGTTCGATGCGCTGAATTATAGCCTGCCCATAACCATCATTGTGAGCTCTTGCTGCTTTCAGAATTGTACTTTTGCACTTTGGCGCACATTGTATACAGTATTGCGTTCGCTTGGTGGATTTTTCGCTTGCGTTACAATGAACACTTCCGAAATGCACAGTCCACATATAAAACAATTAGTTCGAAAATTAAACTGATGAGTTGATGATCTTAAAATTTGAAAAGTGCTAGCATTTTTTCCTCAATCTTCTTCACATAAGCATTAATCATCCGTTCATTTACATATGCTTTTCCATACTTAACATGCACATCTACTGAGGTTTTTCCCTTTAGGAAAACTGCCTTTCCATCCTTTCTTTCTGTACTTGCCTTGATTAAAGATTCAATACCTCGAGTAACTTTCATTGACGGCCCCTGTTCCAAAGGCGAGTCACAAATAAAACACAGCGACATCGCGCAAAACCACTTTAGATGTTCACTATATTCACGAAGACACAAACAGTGAATTACTAAATTATAAGTAAGCAGTTGCATATGGAAACTGAGAGAATGCGTCCTCCTGATAAGCTAGTGATCTGTGCGACGCATATTTCTAACAGAGGCGAGACTGGTGGAGAAGGGGGGGGGGGGGTAGTACACCACTGAACGTGGACATGGGGTGGGCGCTTGACCAACGTTATTTCACACTTGCATCCCTTCAATAAAGGAGGAAAGTGCAGATGGGATCAGTTAAAGCCTGTTTTAGTTATTTTATTTACATTATTTAAAATTCAAATTAAGAAATTATTGCTATTATTATTTTGTAATAACAAATGAAGATTTTGATCACATATATGCTCATTTTTATTTATTTTTTAGTTATGAAAGAAACAATGAACATCAGATTAATAAACTATAGTCAATAATAATATATTTAGTATTAATAAGTGGGGAAAATTTGCGTAAAATGGTTGTTTTTCATGTTTCATCGACGTACGGTGCTGTAATTCACGTTTTTCAGAATTCTTTACATTTCACACGCATTTTTGCGGCTCTCTCACGGCTAAACCATTGATCAGAGAAAAAAACTTTTAATACATGAAATATAGGAATTGTTGTGCTCTTTAATTTATATATTGATGACTTTTATGTAAAATGCATAATTTTGAAGTTATTTAGAAAAAAACCGAAAAAAAGCTACTTTTTTGCCGAAAAAAACGGGTTTCCGGGGAGAAATTTTGTTGGATAATGCCAGATTCGTGTTCAGCGACTCAAAAAACATAAAGGGAACCAAAAATCAAAACTACACCAAAACTTGCATTTATTTTTTACCAAACGCCTGGGCTACTGGTTGATTGCAAGTAAAAGTTAAAAGGAAACTTTTCGAAAATTACGAGCAGCTAATAAATATTCATTTTTATAAATTCTTCACTAACTTTCGAAAAGAAAATAGTTTTTAGATGTTTCTAAAGATAAAGAAACAACTTTTAGAATCTAGGGTGACTCAGAAAATTGATTATAGTACATTTTTGCAGGTTGAGAAACATTCACCTTTTTTTACAGTTTACATTAAAAATTCAATAAATTATCAAGTAATATTAAATATAAATTATGAAATACAAGAAAATTACATATTTTTATAATGAATGACATTTAAAATTGTTTAAGCGTTGTTATTTAAAAGGTTTATTCGAGTGGTCAAACTTCTTCCTTCCGCCGTACCAGTAGGTAATCTATATAATCACATACAGAGCTGCTGAAAATTTTCGGATAGTTTTCCGATTGTGGATGGGAATAGCTGAAATTGGGTTTTCAAACGTGCTATGCGTTTTACATGATTGAATTGGATATAACGTTTTTATTTATTAAACGATGCAGTTTTGTTATGTTATTCGGAATGTATTGGAAAGTGTTCCGTAATCTATGCTTAACGCATGTTTTTTGTCCTCTTGTTTAATCTAAGATTTGTAATAAAATCTGCCTTTCAAAAATCTATGTCTTTTTTTTTTTTTTTTCTTTTTGTAAATGCAGCTACGTTTTAATTTGTAATAGAATTTGGAGATGCAGCGGTATTTTGTTAAGAGGCAAATTTATTTGCACTAAAAAAGTAACATAAAAAATGCGTGTAACAATTTATTATTTGTTCCTAATATACTTCGATTGAAAACGTCACTTACGCGTAAAATCACTCTTTAGAGAAACTTCTCTCCCTGAAAATAAAAATCGGAAATTTTCTAAAGTATCTTCAAAAGTACTTGGATGGGAGCGCCATCTATGTTAGGCTAGAAAAATTAATAAGCTAGTTTCATTTTCTACTTCATCCATACTCGTGTCTCTAAAAAATTTTCTTTGTTAGAGATTCATAAATTCTGCACGATAGAAAATAATAAAAAAAAAGTCTAATGTTCTGTAAAAACATGTTTCTGTTAGAAAAAATAAAATAATAGATAGATTTCTTAATTCTTTCCATATTGCAACGTATTTCAACACCAAAAATGTACCAAATGATAGTTATTTATTGTTCTGCCAAAATTAAGAAGTAAAATAAACCTATAGCATAGTAATAGGGTTGGTCTTAAACGTGTGTGGCAGATGTATCGCACTTTTTCTTCTCATTTTTAGAGGTCCCTGTGCGAAATCTTTTAATAAGGAGTGTTATTTCAGATTTTGCTTCGAAGATTTAAACGGATATAGTAATCACAGATTCACTGACTTCTTATAAAATGAACTATTTTTTCATATTTACGTTTCATGCGTATTTTCAAAGAAATTGTTTTGCTGTTATAATTATTTTATATGCAGTTATGGATTTATTGGTTATAACAAATGAAAGGTTTTTAATCTTATTTGAAAGTTTTCATTTGCTTTTGCCAATAAATCTAAAGTAAAGAAACCACAGTAAAGAAACAGATAATCAAAAGGGAAACTCAGAAGTGTTGGGACAATTTCCCTAGCCTGCCTTCATTAAATGCTTTCCTACCTTTAAATAAAATCTTTGTTTTAACCTTTTGAAAGATAGAAATGTGGTCCCTAACATGTTTCTATCCTGATCATACGTAACCCTTCCCACTTATATATTGCATTTAAAGCCTTTTTTTCACTTTTGAAAATATGTTGTTCTGAAAAAGGTTTTTTGCACCCAGACCCCTCTAACGATGTAGTCAAATTTGCCCCCTCAAACGTGTTGTTCGCGGAGAGCCCAGAACTAAGAATTTTTCATTTGTAAAAATCATCATACATACTTGTAATTGCCAGCTGCATAATACAGTAAAATCCGTCTAAGGCGTAAAATTGAAATAAAATTCCGCTTTAGATCGATTGCAAGCTTAGACTGAAAAACTACATTTCTTTTGCTAAAAAATTGAAACTATATTTCCGGAGAGGGGGAAAGAGTGCTGAAGTCCACTATAGGATGTCAATGTGGTAGCCTCCCTTTTAAATAAATCCTCTTACCTTAAGGACCAGACACATAGCACTAACTTCTTGCGGTCAGCTGTCGCTATTTTTGATCTTTCGTGTCGGCGCTTTGATGTATAAAGTGCTTTTCAAGTGAACTTTTTTGAACTTCAAGAGAGAAATCGGACTCGAAATCAGTTGACAGCTTTACGACTGAAGATGGGGTAGATAAAAGTTCCCCTTCCTTTGTCAGTTTGGTAGGGTCAGTCCCTCAAAAATCATTTAAAGAGGTTTCACCTTTGTTCCGTTCGGAAACAAAGATTGATTGATTGCTCTTTTAGTGTAATAAAAACTAGTGCTGTTCGCTCGCAGCCGAAGAATAAACTTGTCAGAAATCACGTGACCCATCGTCCCAAATTTCGCAATCAATTGCAGCAATAGAATCATCCTAATATCTCTAAACCACTGTCATATGTTAGCGAAGCACCGTTTTGAAATCTGCGAGTGGGACTGGACAATACATGTCATTATGAAAAGATAAAGTTTATTCCCATTTATATTTCACAGCGGAATTTTCTTCCGTTTAAACAGTATCTTTGCTGCCTGGAACCCCGAAATAAATGTCCGCTTCCGCGTTTCCGTCATAGGCAGATTTATCGGAAATCTCTATCTTTAAAAAGAATCTGAAAATTTTCGGCCTTAGACATATTTCCTCCGTAGACAGATTCCGTCTTAGACAGATTTCACTGTATTTTATTTTTATTTTAATAATACAATTGTGTATATTAAGTAATTGTGAGTAATGTTTCTTTTTCTCTTTATTTCTATCTTGTGAAAATTTTAATTTCAGAAACATGCTTTTTAAATTTGTTTCAACTTTTTTAGCATACTTCAGTTTTATTGTAGTTACACAATTTCAAACGCAACAAAATTTGAATTTGCTATTTCAGTATGATATAAAGCTTCAACATGTTTCTCTGTCTGTCTTTCTTTCGGGTGTGTAAAATTTGCTTGATGTTTCTACTAGACCGGGAAGCGGCAGCACAGACAGTCACCTCATCGAGTTCACGAATGAAAATCTAAGATTAGTTAAATATCGATTCGCATATTAAAATTTAATAGGTCTGCCAAGTGATATATTGATGGGAAATACCTGAAAACCCAATTTTATCGGTTGACTTATAGGTTTATCATTATGTTTTCCTGCTCCCAATTCCTTCATGTTTTCATACTTTTAGGTACAGATAGGCACAATGATAAACCTACCAGTCAACTACTAAAATCGCATTTTTTTGGTGTTTTCCATCAAGATATGACTTGGCAGATTGATTGAGTTTTAATATGCGAATTGAAATGTAATTAATCCTAGATTTTCATCCATGAATTCGATGAGGTGATTGCCTGGGCTGCCGCTTCACTGTCAAGTAACCTCCCGGTCTATGAGGGGAAAATATAACCAAAAAGGTCGGTGGTGATGCCACTAGCCAGTCAAGCTCTAGGGTCACTGAAAACAGTGGTATGGGAACCTTGTACAAATAGGGGGAGCCTGGGCACTTTAGGAAAACCTAGTGGCGAGGATCATTTCATTCATAAATCATTTCATCTCGGAAGATTCCTTTATAGTATTCCAACATTTCAGGACAACACTATAAAATGGAAGCATGTCAAAAGATCAACTCTTTAATCTAGTTAAAATAATTTTTCTTTTGTAAACTTGATACATAGAAACTTAATTTATGGAGATCCCGAATACAATATTCAAATTTAAGGCTTCCTCCACTCCCATTTTCTAAACATTAAAGTTCTTTCTGTTGTTTTGCTAAGGAATTCTTCACAAATCTCTCCAATCTTCAAAATCAATTTTAAAGGTCTCCTCTTTATTATAAATATGCAGTGGCATCATGTGATTGAGTCTCTGCTGAGTGCTGACCCATTGTTATTCAGAGGTGTATTTGAAGCCGGTAAGGAGCATTTAAAGATCTCTCAGTTGTCGCTACTAGTGTCGAAATCAGCAAAATAAATTCTGTTGAGATTAGTGTTGGTAGAAGCGTCAACTGAGTATCAACATTTGTCAAGTCAAAATCATAGGCATGTATTGCAAGCGTTTGTTTATGATATTCTTACGTCGTTAAAGCTGTGTCCGTGATTATGGATTCGATCTTTATGAGGCAATCAAAAGGCTTTTGATCAAATAGTTTTTTAATTCATTGATAATCAGGTCCAGTGCTTCTCTGAAATTTACTCGCAATTTTTCTTCTTGTCCAAGTGGTACTGGAGTGAAGGTAGGACTTGTCCGCCCATATCTTATTGCAATTATCTTTTGCCTGGAGACTCATCATTTTCATTTCTAAATTTAATGTGGACGCTTTTCTATCCCATTTCTTGCTTAGAACTTCGAAATGGCTATCCTCTATCATACGTTGTATTGTTCCTTCTAACATTAAAGCAGCGTTCTTAACTCTTGGGGCTGAAAATTCAGTTGTTTGCAAAACGTTCAACAAGATTTCGCAAAAGACCAAAAAGAACCAAAAAGTTCCTTAGCCATATTCATGCTAACAAATGTGTTGAACTTTTCAAGTTTTTCATAAAATATTTAACTACAGCCTTTTTCTCACGATGTAGTGCTGTCAGATCTTTCAGTAATGCATCAAGATTTTCCAAAGCTCTTGGATAATTTTCCACGAATCTCGGTATTGCAGCAAATCAAACTGTCCATATCGTCGGGCAGAGAGGAATCAACTGCTTTCGTTTTAAGTTTATGTTGCTTTCTTCTTCATTGTTAAAGTGCTATTACACGTAAAAAATGCAAACGACAAAAATCAATTGCTTTTTTTTGTTTTCTAACCTTTTCATTGGTTGTTCGAGAAAAGGCTTTTACTTCATCTGGATATCCAAGCGTTTGATTGTCTGTTACTGGCAACTCTCTTGGTTTCGGGCTTCAAATACCCTCCGACAAAAGAGAAATCTATCACTTTCGAATGACTTCCTTGGAGTCATAGGATAACATGGAGACGCCTGAAATTTGAAGCGACTTTGTCCCCTCGTGTAATAGAACTTTTAGTTGGTCAAAAAGCGATGTTCTTGTAGACATATCTGCGTTTGGACGATTTTAAATTCAAATTCGATATCGCCACATCTTGCAATCCAAGGTCCAAGGAATAATATGCACAATGTACAAAAAATGTAAGAAATTTCTTGGAATCGGGAGTATTGTAAAGTATAAGAAAAAGGGTAAAGGCACAAAGAAGTGTGCTCACCACCTTCTCTTTTTCTTTTCTTTGTTGTTTATTGTGTGAATTTTCTCGAAAAAGTAGATTTTATATTTTAATTCAATAATGTATTGTAAACAGATGTAGTGCTAAAATTTCGCCTGGGTTAGCTGATCCCAAATGAAATATTCCTCGGGGAGCCACAGCTCCCCCAGTTCCCCCGCTTCCTACGCCTATGATTGAAAATGACGAGGCGCCGGCTGATGGACCTGTCAAATATCAAGAATGTCCGAAAGAATTTCCAACATATCGTGGCATGCGAGCCCATCTTCACAAAGCCCACCCCGTAGATTTTTTTCAGGGAGGAAAAAATGGCTGTTTTGATCACCACTCACTACCGGTGGTCCGACCTTGGGACTATACGCATGGTCTTTCTTCAGATGCAGCTTTTTAGAGAGAAAAATCGCTTATTAAATATAGAGCTGCATAAATTAACTCTTAGTAGGACCATTCAGTCTATTAAAGGCAAAAGGAAGTAGAACGGATACGGGAAGATGGTTCAGAAACTGTCTAGAAATGCTCAGTATATTCAACATCTGCCGACTCAGCCCTCTACCTCGAATGCTTCTTCTGAGCCTTCTACTCATTCTGTCCTTGATCCAATGCCGGTATCAGAATCATGAAATTACTGCTTCTCCATCTTACGATAAGTTTCTAACTGCCAAGTCTACTGCCTCGGAGGAGTTACCGGACAAAACTTCGGCTATCGACCCTGAGGCTTTTGGTGGTCTTTTGTCTTTTATTGCTGTGAAAGAAGTCCTTGGTTCCTTCCCGTCATATAAGTCTGCGGTGGGACTTGTTGGATTGTCGTAGCAATGCTGCGGAGACTTCCTGTTCTGGTTATTGCAAAATTATAAGCATTGTGTTTCAGGTTGTGCTGGGTTCCCCAGTACTTTCTGGACTCACGCACCTTTTTTATTTCTAAGTCTTCTGAGGTTGTTTTGTCAGCTAATCAAAAGCCCATTTCCATTTTATAAGTCTTCATGAAGCAATATCATCGCACCTTGCATAAACGTCTCATACAGTTTGTTCCTTTCTCTTTGCAACAGTTCGATTTTCAGTCGATGGACAACATTGGCTAGCCAGTCTATGAACTGAAAACTGTTTTCTGTAATTAAAAATCATGTACATAACCCATGTTCTGCAGCGTTTATTGACCTCAGGACGGCCTTTGATTCAATGAATTTTGAGTCCATTTATGCTGCTTTGCAATGGTTGGGAGTCCTTGGTTGCCTTTCATCAACTACATTCGATTCATTTATTCAAATGCAAGAACCATTCTTTCTTTTGATGGTGAGACTTTCTGCTTCTCTTTGCTGAGATGGGGTTCGTCAGGGTGACCCTTACTCGTCGACCGTTTTCCTCAGTGTTCTTAGCTTCATCTTGTGGGTCTTGGTGCGATTCTGTGAGAATCCGTAAGAATGTCGCACATCGCATGTGTGGATCACATTCTGTTGTTAGCACGTGAGGCCGATAGCTTGCAAAAGCTTCTTAGCATCTTGGCAGGCTTTTTATCATCTACTGGCTTTGAAATAAATTTTGATAAGTCCCTTACTTCTAGTTGATTAGCTAATAAAAAGAAAGCAAAAATCATTTATGATTGCAACGCCAAATCTTACATTCATTTTACACCTCTGAGATTCCTGTATCTTTAAGAGTATTTTCAATATCTTGGTGTTTTTCTGATCCCGTCGAGGCATGTTTTCAAACCTCTATAAATGGGAGCTGACATTACACTACTAAAATCTGCCTTATTAAAACCGCAGCAGCAATTGTTTCTGCTTCAGAATATTCTATTGCATAAATATTACCATCTCCTTGTCTTGGCCAAAATTTATGCATGACAGCTCCAGAAGATAGATCTTAAGGTGCGCAGGCTCATCCCAGAGGTCCTTCATCTTCCACAGGATGCTCCAACGAGTGCTTTTCACACTTCAGTAAAGTACGGTGGTTTGTGTCTCCCCTGTTTGAGATTATCTGTTTTCGTAATGGACCTGCGACATCTCTCCGTAGATCGTAAGAAAATTCTTCGGTTCACGACTGCCCTGATGGCAGGCGTTTAAATCTAGTTCCAGAATGAATTCCTTCTTTAAGTGGGCCCGCATAGGCTATGCGATGAAGCTGGTCTAAGTTAGTGCAGTGTCGTTCCTGCCGCATCAACGTGGCTCATTGACGACTCATCTCTTTTTCTGATAGAGGTTTTATCTCTGCCCTTCATGTTAAATTTAACTGCCTTTTAACCAGGGCGCGCACTGTTCGTGGACGTGATGTTGAAATATATTGTTCTCGGGGATGCCGGGTGCCAGAGACTCTAAATCATGTCAATTAGCAGTGTTAAGCTACGCATGACCTCAAAATTCTCAGAGACAATGCCATTTTCAAACTACTCTACTTACTCCTTGAAGCAATGGGGGTATTCTGTGCATAAAGGGCCTGTCTTTAGAGCTCCGAATGGAAAGAAACTGAAGCTAGGTCTTGCGGCTTACGGCATTGATCACTTGCTTATCATCGATGCTCACGTGATCAATGATAATTTCTTTTTGCCAACTGGTCATGAAACGAATCTTAGCAAATATGAAGTTTTAAGACCGCAGCTACAGCCACTACGATAAAATGGATATTCTTCTCCTCTCAGGCATACAACTGGCGCGGGGCGCTATTTGACGATTCATCTAAGTTCTTCTATGCTTTTCAGATCTTGAAGCAAAGTGAGTACAAAGTAATTGGTGCTCTTTTGACGCAGAAGATCTGGCGTGCCTATCAGACTCAGAAAAAGATGAAGATCTGTGTCGCCAATTTTAAAGCGCCTTAATTATGTTGTCCTTTTATGTGGGTGTACACTTACCTAAAGTGTGCGAATAATGTATATTTCGATGTTTATCGTGATTTTGTTGTGTAAATACAAACAAAAATATTTTTAACCAGGCACCAAGTGCGTTAAATCTTGTTTCAATTAGCATGATTTGAATTGACATAATTTAGAATCATGCACTTGCTGAATTTCATGCGTAGAAGATGATGTAGCGATCCATTTTTTAAAATACCAAATGATATGAAAAAAATTTGGGACATTAAATAATATAATTTTCTGAGTATATAAAATTAGATATCATTACTTTCACTACTTTTTATTTAAACATTTCTGTTATTGATTAAGCCTAATCATTAATAGACCCAATTTACGTGATTTACACGTTTTCGGGGTAAGAGAACACGGAGAACATGTTTTTACAAAATATCTGTCTGTCTGTCAGCCAGTCAGTCTGACTGTGTGTGTGTCTGACAAATTTTGTGGTAGCTCTATCTCAAGAAATAATGCATGGAATTCCACAACACTTTAGATTCTGTTGGACCTCGATATAAACTAGATCTGATTAGTTTTTGGTGTATTTCTTTCAGCAGATGGCGCTGTTAGGCTGCAATATTCACAATTTCCGCAATAGCCATATCTCAAGAACAAGTGCATGGATTCTCATAAAACTTTAAATTTAGTTAGCACTTGATGCAACATGGTGCTTATTACGTTTTGGTGCAAATTGCTCAACCGGTTGTACTGACATGGTGCATTATTCGTGATTATTGCAATAACTCTATCTCAAGAAATAATGCACGGAACTTCACAAAACTTTAGATTCTGTGAAACCTTTACATAAACTAGATCTGATTAGTTTTTGGTATATGTTGCTCAACAGGTAGCGCTGTTATGCTGCATTATTTACAATTCCATCAATAACCATATCCCAAGAACTAGAGCGTGGATTTTTATAAAACTTTATATTTAGTTAGTACTTCATATAACATGATGCTGATTACGTTTTGGTACAAATCGCTGAACAGATGGCGCTGCTGAGGTATATTATTCGTAATTTTCGAACCAGCTCTATCTAAAGAACTAATAAACGAAATTTTATAAAACTTTAATTAGTCCTTGATATAGAATAGTGTTATTTAGTTTTTGGTGTAAATCGCCTTACAGATGGCGCTGCTATGCTGCATTTTTTACGATTTCGCGATAAGTGTATCTCAAGAACTAATGCATATCATGAAATTTTAGATTCAGTTATAAGTTGACATAAGTTGTTGCTGGCTAGATTTTGGTTTAAACCACCTAACCGATGGCTCAGCTATGCTACATTTTTCAGGAAGTATTAACATGCATAAGATAAAAGAAAGTTTGGGATTGCCACATCTGACTAGTTATTTTTGAAGCAGTTGTTATGGTTGGTATTAACCGTACGCGTCGTTTAAAAAAAAATGTCAGACTTAGCTGGAATCTTTCTCGGTCTTTTTGAATCGATTTTTTGTTTTGATGTACTGGGATGTAGGAAATCGGCCTTGCCATTTTTAGGGCACAGATAGTCTGCCCTGATGCTTATAAATCTAAGGATTTATGACTTACAGGAACGTTTTGTTCTAGCAAAGTCAAAACACTAGGTTATTGAGCAATTGAAAGCTGTTTATGTCAGTTATATATACAAGAAAACTTTGTTTTTGTTGAGAAAAGAACTAAAAAAATCTCTCTTTTCAAACAACTACTAGAACTAAAAAAATAAAGGGAGAATTCTAAGCTGCAAAGGTGACGATTCCACATAATTAAAGCGTGATAGAAACCCTCACCCGCTTCTTCAATTTAGAACTGGAAAAAATAAAATGAAACATTCGAAAAGAGTGTATAGCAATCATAATTGCTTATTTTCTGATTTATTTTTAACTTCATTTTTGCTCTCAAACGCATCCAACTGGCAAATTCTCTTATTTAGAAACTACATAGTGTGCCGTATTTGTTGATTTTTTAATAAATACAAAAATATTGCCAAAGTTGGCATTGTGAACCGAATTTCGGTACCGAGAGATCTGGGAACAAAACATGGTCATACTGAGAAAATAATTATTTATAAATCAAATTATAATTAATTGAACATAAAATGAAATCATATGGCCTCTAATACACCTTTTCGAAAATCAACCTAACAGGTTTCACGTTTTTACTTTTAAAATTGAGTCTGAAAATGTCTTAGAAAATTTCGAGGGCGGAAAAATAATTTTTCGATACATCCTTAAGTGTCAAGATTTTTTTTTTTTTTACTGGCACTTTACCGTTTAAACAAATTACCCTGTGCTTTAAAAATAAACTTCACTCCTTTTATCCATCCATCCGGAACTGTTTCAGTACCGACAAATAAACAAATTTCTAACATCCTAATCTACTGTAATGTAAAAATAATATTTAAAAACATTCTTTTTATTAATATTGAAAACAGACTGTATTGAAAACATTCACACTTTTTTCCTTATTTTGCATTTTGTATTTTGGACTATCTATTAATTTATTTGAAGGAAATTTATTTGTGTCAAATAAAAAAAAATTATTTTAGAAAAATCCTTTAGTGATATTTTTTATAGAATAACTATAAAAAATGAATTATTTATATAATAACAAATTTCTTATTTATATTTCGATAAGTTGATTAATTTTTATGGCTTGCTTGTATAATTTTCTATTATATGCAATGTTTATTTCGGTTGAAATAAAAGCAATAATTTGATTATTTTATTAGTCAAAACTTTTTTTAAAAATAACGAACAGGAAAAGAATATATAATGTGTTGTTATTACGGTTTAGTACTATCATTTATATTGCTTAAAAATGATGCAGGATGTGAATGTGCAAATTACTCAAATATATGGTGACGTTATATTAAAAAAATATTTTTAATTATTTCGATAAAAAATATTATTACAAAGGATAATATATTTAAACATCTGCAAGTATAGAGGATGTTTCTTCTCAACAGTATCTGATTGCTAATTTCTAAACCCTTATTCATAGATATATATAGGGTGAATCTAAACTCCTGGGCAAAACTTTAAGGAGTGATAATACACATCAAGACAAACAATATTAAATCGTAAACTAAGTGTCCCAAACGTCTTCCGAAGGAGATAGGTGCAATTAACGCTTAGGTTCCAAAATTTCAAATGATTATATAAAACGGAAAAATTGGTCGATTCGTTTGTGGTTTTCGCTAAAACTGTTCCTTATATGAGTATTTTCTGGAAGTAAATTTTAAAGTTAAAGTTAAAAAATTCCGATAGAGGGCGCTTTAAACTTTGGACTAAAGAACAAGTATTTTTTACCGTTAACTTTTTTACCTCACTGAATGCTTTCAAAAGCTTAGGCTTGAATTTTGAGCTCAAAATCTGAATTGTTGGGAGTGAGATCAGTTAAGTAGAGCAAACTAAACTGTGTTCAAGAGGGGGTGGGGTTCAAATTTCATTGAAAACATTTAATGAAATACAAAAAATAAAGGTAGAAAATAGTTGTTCGTTACTCCAATGTCTAAAACGCGCTATATCAGCATTTTTTTAACTTTATCTTTAAAATTTGTTTTCTAGAAAATACTGCCATAACGAATAGTTTTAGGGAAAACTGCAAACAAATCGATTAATTTTTTCTTTCTTATAATCATTCAAAACTTTGGACCCTAAACTTTAATGGCGCCTACCTCCTTCGGAAGACGTTTGGGACCCTTAGTAGTCCATTTAATATTGTTCGTCTTTATGTGTATTATCATCCTTTAAAGTTTTGCCGAAGAGTTTAGATACATCTTTTCAGTTTTTCAAAACAGAAAATTTTGCCTGATTGAATCAGATTAATGCCATAATTTAAATAAAGCAAAATTTAGAATAAAAAATAACTGGTCGTAATAATTAAAGATTCTGAGACCATTATGCGGTGGTACACGTGACACTCGTTCCCAATGAGTTCAAACAAAATGTACAACCTGTACTGAAAATATAAGTGAAAATAAATAACCGAAATTTTGTTAAATGAAATAATGAAAATCATCAGTGTTAATACTTTGCAAAATAAAAGAAATGTTATAATAAATTTATTTTAATCAATCTAAAACTTAATTAATAAAAATTAACACTATATAGTTAATGAGATTTCATATAGATGCTAAAGTTTAACACTGATGCTCGTATTCATCATCTACCTCAACCTCGAAAACCTCGGTCGAACGCTCAAATAAAACTTGCGATAGCATTTTCTTGGACTTATTTTCTTCAAAGCGACGTCTAATTAGGAATAAAGGTATATACCGTTTGAGTTCTCGACGGATGTTTTCGGTATAACTCCGGGTCAAAGTAGTTGGTGAATACTAGCCTTAGAGGTCGAAGCCTGTGTGCCACTTGGTATACGTTTTTCGTGAAGCGAACTAAACCGGAGAGTCTCTTCTGCTCAAATTTTAACTGTTTGAGCTATGAAAATCACCTAGTATATGCACTTTACATTCGTTGTCGTTTCATATATTACCTACGAACCTTTTATTAAAAAAATAAATAAATAAAACGCAGCAACACTTAACAGAAGTGTATGAAAATATCTAGAATCAGAGCTTAATTCGAACTTATTGATAACTTTGTGGTTTTACTCTTTGTACTTTGAAATATACCACACATAAGCAAATTTTATAAAATAACGTTTATATACAAATAAAAGCTATTTTCAGAGATATTTGTACAACGTTCGAGTAAGTCTTTACTCAAGTCTATGTAAAATTTTATCTTAAAAATTTTATCTTATTTTTTTATGCGGAACTCTTTAAAAAATTACCAAATTTGTTGCTGTTTTTCAATAAATTCCCATTATGTATTAAATTTAGTATAAAAATACACTCTCAGAAAAAACTGCAAATTTACTGCAGTTTGAGCGTCAGAAAAACTGCCCATTAATTTTCACGGGCAACAGCCTTATTTGATGAAAAACGGTCTGATCCACTAAATAAGCTGTTTTGTTCCTTAGATACTTAGAAAATTAAGGACTATTCACATATTCTTATAGTTCTAGCCCATCTGTTACCAAAATTACCGTACTACCCCCTACATTTTCCTCCGCTAGGCTGTAATCCTTTATTTTAATAGTGTTTTGAAATATAATGTCACTTAACCAAAACATATTTTTTAACCCACCAAAAAAGCGATTATGTGATGATTCTACATGCTATGGAACAGTAAGTAAAGTATTATTGTGATTTGAAGAGCATTATATCCTGTTTTTTATCATGTAAATTAAGATTTGCACAAAATGATGGGCATATATATATATATATATATATATATATGTATATAACCATTAATTGTATTACAATATATGCACTATTGAATTTTATAGAAAATTACTACAGTGACATGGGGAAAAATTAAATATATATACATATACAGGGTGAGTCATAAATATCGAAACAATAGGCTATCTCTTTAAATATTGCCCCTAGACCCATACTTCCAATTGCAAAGTTTCATAAAAAAAGATGAATTTTTTGATAAGATAAGTTGCAACTCCATGGGGGGTTTATTTTAAAAAATACGAAAATTAAATTTTTATACGGTCCCCAGAGGATAAAACATCCAATTAGAATATTTTTCCTTATTCATTCCTGAACTGAACAAAAAAAATTTCATCTTGATATCTTCAAAAGTCAGAGAGTTATGACAATTTTAATAAATCGTGAGGTTTCAAGGGATTAGACACAAATTGAAATGCGTGTAATTGAAGAAACATTGTTGCTGTAATAGGTCCAGGAAACATTTATTTTATTTATTTATTTATAAAGTTGGAATTTTGAATGTTTTGTGATGGTCAACCATATAATTTGTAAGCATTATCACATCAAAAGTCTTCTTAATATTTTTTTTCAAAAAAAATTTGAGTAAATTAAAATTTTTATAACTCAAAATACTATTTGCGCGTTGAATTTTTTCCTTTTGATTAAACGAAAATGTCTAATTTTCAATTTTAATTCAGCATTTTAAATAATATTTATTTAAAAAAAATAAAAGTATTTAAAATAGCAATATTAAATAAAAAAGTAATTTTTGTAAACAAATCATATTTTTAAAAGTAAATTTTCTGAGCTAAAAAGTTACCATAATCGACGGTTATTGACGTATGTCAGTTTAAAAATGAGAAATACTGAAATAAAAACATTTGATGCAGTAAAGTGCATTTAGTTTTAAGATGGGCAAAGATGGGCTCCTAACGTTTAAATGCTGCATAGTTTCGATTTCAGATTTTGTTTAAGTTTTGACGTTTTCACCTTCTTTAATTACTGTTTAAATGCATCAGTTGGTTTAAACTTTATTTTTTTATCACGTCGATTTCAAATTTTTTCATTGTGCTGTGACTCACAGACAGACATTTCATAAAAACATGTTTTTCGGTATCTCTGAGCCCTAAAACGTGTGAATCCATCGAAAACCGGAATTCAAAATTTTCATGAACCCAATACTTTCTTCTTGTAAAGATAGAAGAAAGCAAAAATAGGTTTAAAACCTTCATAAATTTTGAAACTGAATACAGTAAAACCTCTAAATAACGGACACCTCAGGAGCGCAGAAATTGTCCGCTATTCGGAGGTGTCCGCTATTGGGAAAATCAAAAATATTCAAAAAGTGCTAAGAAACGTTTAACATTTCATTAATTGACTTTTATGTGTCCTAAAACCTCTTTTATATGATTAATCAGAAATTAAAATTATTTTTTAAGCAATGGGGCTAAATAAAACTGTACACACTTTTACCCACTGTTCATTACATGCTTGTGAAAAAACCCTGTTACAAAAGTTAACTTTCGCTTGCGATTACATGTAATTTGTTTTTCAAAGTGACATTATTGGACATTATACAGTTCCGGTCGGGGAGGGGGATTGCACTTTTTGGCTGTTAAAAGCATAAAATCTCAATTTTCCGAGGGGATATTTCAATGCTCTGGAAGATGTCCCTCCTTGGCAACCCCTTCAATTCAACTCTGAATGTGGGGGGGGGGGGATTTTGCCCAGCTCATTTATCACAAAATTCCCTGATAAATTTAGAGGCCTTTTTACTTTTTTTCTCCTTAAAAAATACTTTTTCATCCTTTATCGCCTTAAATAGTGTCCACTATTCGGAATGTTCTTTATTCAGAGGTTAAACATACACAAATTTAGGTTTTGAGAATGGGGATTGGAAAATAGTCCGTTAAACAGAGGTGTCTGCTATTCGGGAGTGTTCGTTATAGCGGTTTAACTGTAGTATAAACTAGATTTTTGAAAATATTTCTATGTAATTTATTAAAATATATTTCCATTGATTCCGCTAATAGAAGAGTCATTTTCGCTATTACTATATTTACTAAACTTATTGCCTGCGCCAATAAGTTTTTAAAACACTTTTAATGAGAGTTTAATTAATATCACTTAATTTGATAACACTTTTAATAAGTGTTTAATAAGACGGTCCGTTCAATGAGTCGTGCCAGTTACGAAGTTAGCGGCAAGGTCGAAATCTTGCAGACATCTAGCTTATTTCATCGAAGTTTAAAGCAAAAACCTATACGCTTTTATTTTATACCTAAAAGTTTAAGTGTTGGCTTGGATCGAAATTTAACAATACGTAAATTTATGGTCGATCCCTTAATTGTACTTAAAATGAACTGATTTTGCTGCGCTCAGAGGCATGCTTAAGTGGTGTAAGTCAGGAATTTTGGAAAATTTTGGATATTAATATCTTTCGAGGATTTGCAGATATCGAGATGAAATTTTTTTTGTTCAATTCAGGAAGAGATAAAGAAATTTTTTCTAATTGGAAGTTTTATCCTCTGGGGGCCGTATAAAAAATTAATTTTCGTATTTTTTAAAACTGACCCCCCATGGAGTTGCAACTTATCTTATCAAAAAATTCATCTTTTTTTATGAATTTTTGCAATTGGAAGTATGGGTCTAGGGGCAATATTTAAGGAGATAGCCTATTGTTTCGATATTTATGACTCACCCTGTATATATACAGGGTGTCCAGCAAATAACACCCTGATTTCAAAATTAAATTTCTCAAAAACAAAGGTCAATAGAATTATGCAGTAAACGGTTTGTTTATCAGGTAAGCTGTAAAAATCTTATACAAAAGTTTCGAACGGTAAATATTTTGAAAAGATTGTGTTCGGATTGCAAAGAATGCTTTGATTTGACATTTTTCTTGCTTTAGATTGCTGCCAGAGAATGTGTTTTTCGGCTTAAAGTGCCATATTTCATAGTTTTTTTTTTTAAATTAAATTTTTGAAATTTCGAAATTCTAAAAATTTACTTCGAAAAATCTTTAAAATATTGCACTGTAAGCTGAAATATTATTTCTCTGCAGGCAATCTAAAACAAGAAAAATGTTAAATCAAAGCATTCTACGCAATCAGAACACAATTTTTTCAAAATATTCACTGTTTGAAATTTCTGTATAAGATTTTTACAGCTTACCTAATGAAAATACCGTTTACCGCATATTACTATCGATCTTTGTTTTTGAGAAATTTAATTTTGAAATCAGGGTGTTATTTGCTGGACACTCTGTATAGATATACAGGGTGAGTCATAAATATCGAAACAATAGGCTGTCTCCTTAAATATTGTCCCTAGACCCATACTTCCAATTGCAAAGTTTCATAAAAAAAAGGTGAATTTTTTTATAAGATAAGTTGCAACTCCATGGGGGGGGGGGGGGTCTATTTTAAAAATTACGAAAATTAAATTTTTATACGGCCCCCAGAGGATAAAACTTCCAATTACAAAATTTTTCCTTATCCATTCCTAAATTTAACAAAAAAAAAAAAAAAAAATTCATCTCGATATCTACAAATCCCCGAAAGATATTAAAATCCAAAATTTTCCAAAATTCGTGACTTACACCACTTAAGCATACCTCTGAGCGCAGCGATATCAGTTCATTTGAAATGCAATTTAGGGATCGACCATAAATTTACGCATTATTAAATGTCGGTCAAAGACAATATTTTAACTTTTAGATATAAAATAAAAGCGTATAGGTTTTTGCTTTAAATTTCTGTGAAATTTGCTAGATGTCTCCAATATCTCGAGCTTGGCGCCAGCCTCGTAATTGGCACGACCCATTGACCGGACCGTCTTGTTAAGCACTTATTAAAAGTGTTATTAAATTAAGTGATATTAATTAAACTCTCATTAAAAGTGTTTTAAAAAGTTATTGCCGCAGGCAATAAGTTTAGTAAAAATAGTAATAGCGATAATGATACTTCTATTAACGGAATAATTGTAAATATATTTTAATAAATTACATCGAAATATTTTTTACTATTAAGCTTCAAAATTTATGATGGTTTAAACCTATTTTTACTTTCTTCTATCTTTACAAGAAAAATTTATCGGATTCATGAAAATTTTGAATTCCGGTTTTCGACGGATTCACACGTTTTAGGGCTCAGAGATACCGAAAAAATTGTTTTTACAAAATGTCTCTCAGTGAGTCATTGCTCCTGTATCTCTGTATATGACATAAATTTTCTGAGCGTTCTATCTCAAGAACTAATCCATGGAATTTAATAAAAAGTTATATTTACTTAGTTCTTAATATAAATTGGTACTGATTAGTTTTTTGTGTGAATCGCTTAACAGGTGGCCCTACTGTACAGGCTTTTGTGCGATTCCGCAATAGCTGTATCTCCAGAACTATACGCCTAGTGTCGCCCGTAATTAAAGGCACCTTTTACGCATCGAGCAATAGCAGTTTTAACAAGAAAAATATTAAGTTGGCAGGGCCAAAACAATGAAAAAAATTGAAATTGACGTGATAAAAAAAATGAGGTTTAAATCAACTGACGCATTTAAACAGTAATTAAAGAAGGTGAAAAAGGCAAAACTTAAACAAAATCTGAAATCGAAACTATACAGAACGGAGTTAATCACCTAGAAACTTTTAAAAAGCATTTATACATCAGGAGTCCATCTTTGTTTAAAACTAAATGCACTTTTCTGCATCAAATGTTTTTATTTCAGTATTTCTCATTTTTAAACTGACATAAGTTAATAACCGTCGGTTATGGCAACAGTCCAGCGAGTTCAACAGTTTTTTAACATCCCTCCCCCTCCCCCCTCCCTAAAAAATGCCCAACGTGCCGAAAGAAGTTTTCACCTCAGAAAATTTACTTTTAAAAATATGATTTGTATACAAAAAATTGCATCTCTTTAATATTACTATTTTAAATACTTTTATTTAAAAAAATAAATAAATATTATTTAAAATGCTGAATCAAAATTGAAAATTAGACATTTTCATTTAATTAAAAGAAAAAATTCCACGCGACGAATAATATTTTCAGTTATAACAATTTTAATTTACTCTAATATTTTGAAAAAAAATATTTTATTACGAAGTCTGATACTATAATGCTTAAAAATTATATGGTTAACCATCACAAAACATTCAAAATTCTTACTCTATAAATAAATAAATAAAATAAATGCTTCCCTGACAAATTACAGCAACATTGCTTCTTCAATTACAGACATTTCAATTTGTGTCTGATCCCTTAAAATCTCACGATTTATTAAAATTGCCATAACCCTCTGAGTTTTGAAGATATCGAGATGAAATTTTTTTTGGTTCAATTCACGAATGGATAAAGACAAATTTTCTAATTGGAAGTTTTATCCTTTGGGGGCCGTATAAAAATTTAATTTTCGTACTTTTTAAAATAGACCCCCCATGGAGTTGCAACTTATCTTATAAAAAAATTCACCTTTTTTTTTGAAACTTTGAAATTGGAAGTATGGGTCTAGGGGCAATATTTAAGGAGATAGTCTATTGTTTCGATATTTATGACTCACCCTGTACATATATACTTTTTTACCGAGTATGACTGGAATTTCTGCATCCGGCCACTATCCGTAATTTTACACGAATATTTTTAACAGTGTACATTAAAATACATATTTTCCAAATATTTTTAAAAAACCACGAAAAATATATACTATCCACATTCCAGAGGGAGATATGCGGTTAAAATAGCTCAAATCTCAAAGTGTTAATAACATCTAAATCGGAATATAAAAATACCCAATTCATTTGATAAAATTTCTCAAAATGAGCTTATCTGTTTTATTTTCTTTCCTTCTTCAGAGCAACAAAAACACAGTTCAGAAGGCACACTTCATTCAACATCAACAGAGTTTCTTCTTTCAGCGAACAATTCTTAAAGTGTGAAAATCGAATAAGAGCAACACCTGATTAAGACAAATACATGTTGGGTAACTCGCATTAGTTCACCTGCCTTAAATCATTTACTTGAAATACATCTTCATAAAAATTAATGAGTGTAAACCATGAATATTTATAAATCATCAAACCGTGACCACATAAATGCAGATTCATTGGACTGTTCTACATCTTATCACTACAACTTACGCGTTAACAAAGATATTTTTGATATATTTCAATAAATTATGTTGCAATCTTATGTCCACAGCTTGTAAGAAGTTGCACAATGAAGTTTTAAAACTATGACAAATTTTCAGTCTATTTACATTTCGTTTAATAAAAATGCATGATATATATGTCTGAGCGATATCATCTGTCGCAAAAGTGATTGTGAATTTTCTTTTCGTTACAGATAATAGCATTCTATTCTTTTGAGATATAAAGACGAATTTTAATAGCTTTTAGAAGAAAATAAATTTACCAAAGAATTCTGCTTGGAATGTTAGATTTCTTCAGCTTCAATAAATTTTAATTGTCTTAAATGTTCTAACACTGTAATCTATTGCAATATAACATGTATGTTTGATAAATAAATAAAGTACAGTAAAATCTCTGTAAGACAGACATTGTGTAAGACGGAAATATGTCTGACTCGGAAACGATTTTCACATATCTGCGAATTCATAGACGTAGCGTAAAATTTGATTATGGCGGAATATTTTCTATATTTATCCGGGAAAATATTTTCGGTCTCAATTGTTTAAGTCTTAGACAGAATGGTGATTGCAAAAGTTTGTGGCCTATTTCAGAGATAACAGAAACTTGGAATTTTAACTGTTTCTTTTATAACCATATTAATTACTGACAGTTATCTACATGTGCCGCGAGTGAAAATAGCATTAGAAATTTTTTTTTCAAATTAATTTGTATGCAAGGTTAATATTTCAAATGAAAAGATAAAAGTTATATTTCCACCCTTTTATGTTATATGAGTTAAAAAAAAAAAAAAAAAAAAAAAAAAAAAACAGAGAGATTTGGGCGAGTTACAAAAAATATTCAAGATGATTATTTGGATCGTGTTTTCGCAATTTGAAAATTTTGAATATTTAACAGATTATATCTACTAACAGGAACAATATATCCGCGCAGTACTATATTATTTAGCTTGTTCTAGTAGTGCATTTTCATATTCTATAAGAAAAAGTTTGGAGTGGTATTGCTTATAAATAACATATTAAGTGCGGAAAATAGACAGAAACGTCATTTTGACTATAGTTTGTGGCAACATAATGTAAAGTAACAATGCCTCGAAAACAAGTAATAAGCAGTTAGTGTTATATTAACAGTTTATGCCGAAAGAATTTTGGGATGTTGTAACTTGCGAGAGCTATAGTGCTCTAAACATACCAGCATTTCACTTTTCACGAAAAATGGCATTATCAACCTTGAACTTTGACATTTTCTATAGAAAAGAGGAAATTTTTTCAGAGCTTCAAAACTGCACATTATTCATTTAACATGATCTACTTCAGCATATAAAAAAATCAAGTAAATCAAAAAATACAACTATAACACTTTGTCTGATTTTCAAAATAAGGGCTCTTAAGAGGCACAAATATCAACCCAGTGAAAAAGTTTCCATGCCAGGATTCAAACGCGGTCCATCAATATATTGAACTGACGTTTTACCTACTAAACCACATGAAACGGTACCCAGACTAGAACATCTCAGTATTACATGTTGGCAAGGCTACAAATGCAGCACGTAAAATATTCCATTTTGTGGGTGATTCCTGGAAAATATCCCATTGTACTGCATTTGTAGCCTTGCTAACATATAATAATGAGAAATTCCAGGCTGGGTGTTGTCCCATGTTGTTAAGTCGGTAAAACGGCAGTGCGCTATACAGTTGGTTCGGGTTCGAGTCCCGTCATGGAAACTTTTTCACTAAGTTGGTATTTTGCGCCTCTTAAACAATTTCATTTTCATTTGAAATATTAATATTTCCTGTTCCAATTAAGATAAAAAACATGATTTAAACATCATTTTAAGCAGAACCCCCCCCCCCTCCCAGGAAATTTTTTAATGCGATTTTTTTTTTTTTTTTTTTCAGAAAATTTGAAGATTTTTGTGTTTTGGACCTCCTTAATAAGTGAAAAAAAGAAAAAAAAACTGCCGGCTTGTTTTAAAAGTCCAGGTGGATTTTGAAGTTAAATATTTATTTGAAAAACAAAAACTAAATTTTATATTCATAAACCCAGTTTAACAATTTCATCGAACGTTTTTGACGAGTTTTAAATTTCATTTATCTGTAAGAGCAGATTTTATCAGACGCATGTTAACAAGATAATTTTTTTCTTCAATCCCAATATTTTCTTTTCTTTTATTTATTTACTTATTTTGCCATAAAAGTTGTTTCGATCAAAATCTGTCAATATAAAAGTTGTAGAAAATATTAGGAGAATTTATAATAAATTTGAGCGGATATCATATCTTGGAAATTGGCAAAGTTATGTCTTTTTTTATTCTTAATTCCCCCCGTCCCTTTTTTTTTATTATTTCATATTTGCTGTAATAGTTTGTGCTATCAAAAACATGTCAGTATAAAAGTTGTAGATATGATTAAGGAAATTTATAAGAACTTTAAGTGTATCTGATATCTTTCTAATTGACAAAGTTATGATTTTTTCTCTTAACCCATTACCCGCTGGTGTTACGTTGACGCATCAGGCAAAATAAATTCGTATGTGTAGATTATTTATCTTCCCACCACTATATTTACAGTGAAATAATCACCCTTAATTAAAGTTTTTTACATCAAATTAAGCGAAAATTATCTTTCATAATTTGTGGTGGCAATAAACATTCAGTAATAAAATTTGATAATACCAACCTTATAGTTTTCGCGGTTAATGGGTTAAAACTTTTTTATTTGGTAAGAGTTACCCCTATCAAAAACTTGCCAATATAAAAGTTGAAGATGATAGTCTTTTTTAAGTGGTAATATTCTTTTTTATAGTTTCTCTTTTTTAAATGAATAAATAAAATTTAAAACTGTCTTGCTGGTATCGACTATTTTCTTAATAACTTCTTTAGAAAGAACTATTATGCAACTTAAAAGAGACATTTCCTCTGTAACGAAAAATATAACGGCAGTAAAAATTATAAATTTCTTTTGATTTAATAAACAAAAAACTCTTTTGATAAACAAATAACATGTAGTATATACAGGGTGTCCCATAAGTAATGGGACAAACTTTAAGGGGAGGTAGGGCACATCATAACGATTCAGAATTACATAGGAACCTATGTCCCCAAACGTCATTTTAACCATGTAAAATTTAACTGTGTTTGGCTATTTTTTGACACATGTGGGCGTGGTTTATGTATGTTAAATTTAAAAAAGATATTCTATGATAATAGTTTGACGAAAAAATTGTGAAGTATAATATCGCTGCATCTATTCGAATATTTAGAGCGCTGATTGTATTAGTAAGAATAATAACCATGAAAATGTAAAATATTAGAATGTAGAAACAACTTATAATAGGCGGAGTTTTAAATAAATCAAAAATACTTAAAGAAAGAGACACAAGACTGAGATCATCTCAAATATTTATTGGTCATAAATATTATACGTACTTTGGTAAGTGACATGTAAGAATGTCATAAAAGGTGTTCAAAGTTTCCACCATTACTAGTGATGCAAGCGTTACAACGTCGGACCATGGACTGGCGGACTCGCTCAAACACACCTGGATTTTCTTTAATATCTGCAGCAGCGCAGGCGATTCTCGCAACCAGATCCATGTCTGTATCAATCGGTGTTGCGTAAACAGCACCTTTCAATGCACCCCACAGAAAGAAATCAATGCTGCTTAAATCAGGAGAGCGTGGTGGCCAGATAACCGGTCCACCACGCCCAATCCATCGATGACCAAACGCCTGATTCAAATGCTGACGAACACATCTTCCATAATGCGGAGGTGCCCCATCATGTTGAAACCACATATCACGTGGTACTGGGTCAAGTAACCTTGGTAGCATCTCTTGCAAAAAAATAAGGTAATCTCTAGATGTCAGAGGCGCTGGCAACAAATAAGGCCCAACTAAGAAGTCGCCAACAATACCAGCCCAAACATTCACTGAAAAACGATGTTGGGCAGCATGTGGTCTCATTCCTTGGGGATTCTCATCAGACCATAAATGCGTATTGTGATGGTTGAATACACCATCTCGAGTGAAATATGCCTCATCCGTAAATAAAACTTTGGATGGGAAATGAGGATCTAGACGACATTGGTCGAGATACCAACTTGCAAAACTTTTACGTGCAGGATAATCTGTAGGAAGCAATGATGGTACTCTTTGCAGATGGTACGGGTGTAATCCTTCAAGTCGCAAAACACGATGAACTGTACTTCGAGATCCTCGTATGGCAGCAGCGATGTTTCGTACGCTGGTACTTGGATTGCTACCAACGATATCCAACACATTTTGTTCCATACTTGGAGTTCGAGACAGTCGTGGCCGTCCCACATTACTCCTATCACCTCGAAGTGAACCATAATTACTTAAATTGTAATGTAAATAAGCAAATATTCGGCGGTCCGGTGCAACTCTCTGTGGAAACCTTTCGCAATATAATCTTTGTGCAGCCCTTGCATTTCCCTCGGCCAAGCCATATATGAAGTGCATATCCGCCAGTTCATTATTGGTGAAACGTTGCATACTCTTCAGCGGGTGGTGACAATTCCAATCAGCGTAATTTCTGCAAGGCTACTGTGGAAAGAAAAGCAAAGTCTAAAGATTAAACGCATTATAAATTTCCTGTCCTACAAATTCTGGAATACAATTTCCGGTGTGGATACTTATTTCTTAAAGTATTTATTCTCGCCTTCCTATGATAACTCCGCCTACTGTACATTTTTAAAATCTTCTATGTTCCGACATTTTAAAATTCTATACTTAATTGTATATTAATACAATCGGTGTGTTAAATACGTCGAGTAGAAGCAGCATTTTCATTTTTTATATTCTTTTTGTTTAACTATTAGCATATAAAATACACTTGTTGAAAATTCGACATTCAAAAGCCACGCCCACATATGTGGAAAAATCGACAAATAAAACTGACTCTTAAAGGGTTAAAATGACGTTTGGGAACATGGGTTCCTATGTAATTCTGAATCGTTATGATGTGCCCTACCTCCCCTTAAAGTTTGTCCCATTACTTATGGGACACCCTGTATATATATATTAATTACTTTCTTTTATTTCAATTGAATTTGAAATCTTCAGACTATTTTTTTTTATCACTTGAAAATGTTTGTTGTTTTCATGAGAATAGATGTGTCTGAGACATATCTGAATCGTTTTGGTGTCCGCATTTTATTTTATTTTTTCGGACTGGTCCAAAAAGATTAATATTTAATCCATGGGGTACGTAATGTAAGACTTTTATTACGTAAGCCAGGTTTTGATCATCACAAAAAATAATGCTTTACTGATTTTTTTTTTCTTTAAACAATCAAATGATAAAGTAATCTACTATTTTCTCTTTACTTTCAACAGAAATGGGATACTTCTGTTGTCAAGAGG
This sequence comes from Maratus speculifer, assembly GCA_964019185.1. Lineage (NCBI taxonomy): Eukaryota > Metazoa > Arthropoda > Arachnida > Araneae > Salticidae > Maratus > Maratus speculifer. Next base: position 66,466,771 of record OZ025299.1, on the reverse strand, counting down.
ACAAAAAGGATTAAAAACTGCAAAATAATAATAATAATAATAAAAACTCAAAACTAATTGTGATACAGCTTTCAAACAAATTGGATTTAAAAGTACATATTTTTCCATATACGATGGTGTAAAAATTGAAAATGAGCGATGCTTAGAAGTTTAAAAATTTGCAATACTGAAATTTCATTTAAAATTTGAGTGTTGCCTTTAGCATGAGTATAAATGCGTTGCACACAAATATGTTTGTCTTTTATAATGTAGATAGATAGATACAGATATAACTTTATAAGAAATTGAATGAATTCAGAAAGGAAGAGACACTATCACCTCTTTATTTTGTTTTTTAAAAATTTACAAACCTTTAGGAGGAAACTGACTGCATAAATGATAATCCCTTCTAGATGTTTCACCTTTATTTAATTTTAATTGTAAAATAAGCATGTGTTGTTTACAAAAAGTGAGGAAAAGAATTTTTAAATATAGAATTTATAAGTCTTAAATTTCAATTTCCCAAATGGCTTTTGTAATTTGTTAAATTACATTTATTATTATGATTTTTTTAAAACCGTTAAATATTTTTGCAAAATATTCCCCCTTACAAGTTCAGAAAAAATTTAATAAATATTTATTCTAACATCCCACAACGATAAATGACTCGAAATTTCTCTTATGTTCCCGTCTCAACATATGAAAACATTTGATGACCTATAATCATGACTGGTATATAATGACTGGTTCACCTATAATCAACACTCTTGCAGTTTTACCGCACTGGCTGAAAACACTTAAAATATAGACTTTTTATTATTTTATTATTTTATTTTTTATTATTCATAATAATAAAAAATGCCCTGCATGTGGAAGTGTCTGTCGAGAAACATCCTTTCTGCAGCAATTTAAAAAGTGAACAATAATGGTGTGTTTCGTTTTCACACCTTAACGACTATTGATGTTCTGAAATTAAAGAAAAAAAGTGAATTTTGATTGTGCAGTATATACTTATTTAAATTCTTTCATGGTCTGGCGCATGTTATTGAAGGGAAAAGTTAATAAACATCAAAGTGCTATACTTGCTAAATAATAATAAAACGATGATTCTCTGATTTTACTGGCATTTTAATTTTCTTAAAATAAAAGAAAAAATCAAAACATAAAAAAGAGAAAAAATAATGCATTATTCATAGATGCTGAAATAATTTCCGATAGCATCAGATTATATTTTGAAAATTTTTTCTGTTATGTGATGAAACGAGATATTGAATTAATGACTTAATGGGAGCATATAACACAATTGATAGCCTATTTTTAACAATTACCGACAACAGAAAACAAATTCTAATTCCTTTTTGCAATTTTGTATATCATCTGTAAATTTTCATCTATTTCATTTAAGCTAATTTCATAAGCACTTATAGTGTAAATCATATGCCACAATTTTCGCCACCAGCATTTTAGAATAGAAAAATGTGATATATTTTATCGCAGATACCGTATTAATTGAATAAGGTAAAGCAGACTTTCCGAAAATATCGCGGACATCAAGGAAAACAGTTATCAGTTATGTGACTTACATTAGAAAAAGAATTCCCTTTGGAATTCGCCATATGGCACATAGTGTACTAATTTAATGCTTTTGGAAAAAGCATAACTAACTAAAAATGCTTATCGGGCACTTACCACCGGTAAGAAGAGTAATACGTGCCCATGTCCTTTTACACATCAATCTGTGAAAACTGTGTTTGAATATTTTTATTAGGTAATTTGTAATCAATTAAATTTCCCCAAAAATTTGTATGGAATTTCGCAATCAGTGAGGCGAGGCAAAAATCTATATTGGAGAAGTATTAAAGGTCACTTTAAGCTTTCTGAAAATTTTCTTCTGTTTGTTTTTACACATGTTTGCTCTGTCCCCATCATATCAATATATTAGAACTATTTTACGACATTCGACACGTTCCAACTTAGAATACTGAGTGAATATAGGGTACACTGTTAAAAATCTGCAACTCCTTTTTTTTCCTTTTTTTCCATTGCTTTTATAGAGTATCTCTATTCTGACTAATGAGAATGGTCCGTCAAATCGTCAAGTTATCATTTTCTATAAAAGGGTAGAGTGACTATGCACCAAAAGTTGCAGATTTTTAACAGTTTACCACTATGTAAAAGTGGTAACATCTATAATAATAAAAGAACAAAATGCTCTGTCTGTCTGTGTGTGTGTGTCTGCGATGGCTAGCAAAATCTAAGGCACGTACGAGGCTCAAAACTTTTTTGAGAGTAGATCAAAGTCTGTCCTGATGTACCTGATATCACAATTTCAAAATTCTAATTATTAACTGAGTAATTAATTATAATCTATAACTCACTCTCATCAAAAAATCGCCTTTTTTCCGCTTTTTTCCCTTTGCTTGCTTATTGTTGGTTGGTTACATAAAACTTTCGCAGAAATAATTCAAAAATCTGGACACAATTAAAGAAAGGAAGTAAGTGACTTTTTTTTCCCCCAAAGACCTTTAAAATTCATAGACCAGCAAACTGTCAGTTTAATTGAGGATGTTTGATCACAGCTGTTGTATATATATATATATATATATATATATATATATATATATATATATATATATATATATATAATTTGAGGCTTTTCTAGCAGTTTCTTTAACCCTTTCCGGCACGGACAAAATCTGCTAGTAAAATGAGAAATTATGTACTGACACCGGAATTCACAAGCGAATTTTTTAGATATTTTCAATTCCTTAATTTAAGCTTTTATTGTAAAAGCACAATTTTTCTAAAATATTATTGGTGCCGTTTGCATTTGGAATTAAAATTAGGTATCCCAGACCGGGTACAGTGTGCCGGAAAAGGTTAAATCATTGATTAAATTTAAATGTATTTTATTTAATTTGAAATTTCACTATCGCTTTAATTGGTTTTTTAAATGAAAATAAATTGCTGTTTGGCTTACAATTGTTCGAATGGGCAGACGATTCATACACCATACTAAATTATCAAATAGCAAGTAAATTATATATCAGAAATAGTCACTAAAAGAATAGTAGTAAAACTACTTACAACCATAACTTTTAGGCTTATTAAGACATAACCCGATTACAATCCGAGAAAAAAAATTCGACCATACTTCAGTCCGAGCAAGACAAAAATTTTATGAGCATAAACCCGGCCCGAACCTAAGTATTCCGTTTGAAAAAAATATGTGGATTTGATATTTGGCCCGAACCAAACATGAATCCCACAAAAATGTTCGAATGAAGCAAAACTCGATCCGAACAAGGAAAAATAATTTTCGTGGGGATGCAACTCTATCCGAACCTAGAAAAAAAACCCGAAATATGACCCGAACAGAATTTGAAACCGATAAAAATATTCTAAAGAACTATAACCCGATCCGTTCAAGACAAAATAATTTCGTGGACATAAACCCGACTCGAACCTAAAAACATCCATTTGAAAACACCTGAAATTTGATCCAAGCTACATCTGAATCCGACAAAAAAATATTCGAAAGTTTCATAACCAGGCTCGAGTAAGACAAAATAAATTCCGTGGACATGAACCCGATCCAAACCTAAAAATTCCATTTGAAAATATACCTGAAATTTGAATTGAACCAAATCTGAATCTGACAAAAATATTCCAAAGAGCCATAACAGGACCCGAAACAGGAAAAAAATTCCATGGACATGAGCCAAATCCGAATAAATAATTTTCTTGAAAAAATATCGAATTCTGAGCCGAACCAAATATGAACTTGACAAAAATATACCCCGTGGAGTATAGCCTTATTCGAACAAGACAGAGTAATTTCCGTAAACACGCAACCCGACCCGAATCTAAAAATTGCATTGGAATGAAAATCCGAAATCTGAATCGAACCAAATCTGAACCCGACAAATACATTCTAAAGAACCATAACTGGATCCGAGCAAGGCAAAATACTTTCCGTACATGAATCCGAACCAAACCTTAAAAGTCAGTTTGAAAAGATACCTGAAATCTGAACCGAATCAAACCTGAACCCGAAACGAAAATATTTCAAAGAACCATAGCCAGATCTGAACAGAATAAAATAATTTCCAAGGTCATGAACTGAATCTGTACCTAATTTTTTTTTAAATCCCAAAATCTGAATCAAAACAAGTCTGTCTGAACCTGGCAAAAATATTTCAGTGAAGCATAACCTGATTCGTACTAGACAAAATAATTTCCATGAAACACAACACGACTCGAACCTAAAAATTCTATTTGAAAAAAATAAATAAATAAATAAAAAGAAATCTGAATTGAGCCAAATCTGAACCCGACAAAAATATTCCAAAGCAACATAACCGGATCCGAACAAGACAAAATAATTTCAAAGGACAGGAATCCAATCCGAACTTAAAACAGATTTTTTGTGAAATCTGAAACCGACAAAAATATGCCAACGAACGATGACCGAACAAAACAAAATAATTTCCGTGGAGATGAAACCGAACCGAACCTAAATATTCCATTTAAAAAAACCCCCAAAATATGACTAGAACGAAACCTGAGACCGACAAAAATAGTCCAAAGAACCATAATTCTATACTTATAATCAACTGAAATATCTGATTAAAAAGATTTATAGCATAAAAAGAATATTCTTTATACTAATAAAAGTACATCTCCTATCAAAAACTCATTTTCTATATTTGAGTTAATAATTTTAATTTGCTTTCTTTTGTATAAATTTAGGTCACATTTTTAATATAAATTATTCTTTGATGTTAAAAAAAAATGCAAAAATTTATTTTTATAACTAGCATTTAAAATAGACAGGAACATTGATATATTTGTATTTCAAGATTGTATCAGTTAAGATTATTTTCGAATAAGAACTGCTACTTTTTCACACATACATGCGCTAATTTGTATTGGTAAACGCATACGATTAACAGGTGCTCTTATTCAACAATTTAATGTATTTCTACTGTTTGATAAAAAGCGACTATTATTAAAATGGTGCTGTCAAACTTGGCCTTTTGAACCAAATTTGAGGAAGCAATATACCAAAGAAGATCGGTATGAGACAACAATTGCTTATAAATTAAGATTTTTTTTGGAATGAAATTTGTAGGTTCGGATTGGGTTCATTACCATGAAAATTATTTGTCCTGTTCGAATCCAGTTACGGTTATTTGGAAAATTTTTATCCGATTCTGAATTGGCTTGGATCGGATTTCGGAATTTTTCAAATTGAATTTTTATGTTTGGTTCAAACTACATGTATACAGAAATTATTTTGCCGTAATCGGATCGGGTTATGGTTCATTGGAATAATTTTATCCGGTTTAGATTTGCTTCGTGTCAGATTTCACTTTCTTTCATATTGAATTTTTAAGGTTCGGTACGGCTTGCAATTTTGTCTTGCTCGAATTGGTTTATGTTTCATTGGAATGGCTTTGCCGAGTTTAGATTTGGTTTAGGTCAAAATAATAGTATCACTAAACTTCTTAAATTCTTATTTCATTTTCCCACCCTCTGGACTAATATATCTACAAATAGGTTTGATAACGGATTTCCTTCGGATATAGGTTTGTTAAGGAATGAGTGCGTTCCTGGAGGTGAAAAGTAGAACTACCATATTTTACAGAGCGTGCGCAGCCAGCCTTCTGTTTGGTCAAGTTAAAAGCAACGAGCCGAGTAGGAGACTCCCATAGATCAATGCTGGGCTCTTAATTCAGTGGTGGTTACCATTAATTCCGAATAGAAATTTTAGAAAATTTCTTACATTGGACAGGAACTACTATTTCCATTCCCACCCCGCAGGGCAATATATCTACGGATAGGTTGAAAATCGGAGTATCGTTCAGATATAAGTTATTTTATGAAAGTATGCTCATCATGGTGATGGATAAAACTAAAACATTCAGCAAAACGTGCATAGCAAGCCTTCTATACCTGGCCGCGGGTGGTTATTTAAATTTATGTTAAATTTAAGTTACGGTTAAGTTGCAATTTGGTTACAGAAAGGTTATTGTTACGGTACAATTAGTTTACGGTTACGATTTTGTCCATAGAGTGAACATTACGCATGCTTTCATTAAAAATACACACTTATTTTTGAACAATTGCTCTGAAATTACAATACTATATTGTAACCTTTTTGACAATCATCGATTTCGTTCACGGTATAGTAGGACTTAAGAGTGAATATAATTAGTTTGAAATTCAAAATATTTCATTTGGGATTTCTACATGAAAAAAGTAATTAGTTACATGACATAACAGTCATTTTTTACGGTTAAATATCAACACTTTAACACGAAAATTACGCAATTCTTGAACAAATATTCCCTCCCGCGTTTCCAATTGCAGTCATTTTGAGTGTTTTTACAGCTATATATTAGTTGTTTGTTTTTATTAAACCGATTTTTCGCCACGTATTTTAGACTATAGATGTATTTCCACAAATTTCGAGTTAAAGATAAAATTGTACAAATTTCAAATTATTTTAATACACTGGTTTCCAAAAATTAAGGAAAAATCACAAAAATAGCGATAACTCGTTCAAAAAGAAAGAAATCCGTATGAAATTTGGATATTTTGTTAAATAAAAGATGCTGAATAAATATACTAAATGCAAACTAGTGGCGCTGCAATCGCATTGCGTCATCCGTGAGGCACATAAAAATGCACGTTAGAGAGTAAGGCTGCAGTTGTCGCTGTGATAGTGATATTATAAATCTAGGATAGCCAATTCATTACAATGACCTCGAGGCATCATTTGCCAACAGAACTGAGATTTAGAGTTATTGGGAGATTGGAGGCAGGACAAAGTCAGGCAGAGGTGGCTAGATGGCTAAATGTGAATTCTTCGGTGGTTCATAGGCTTTGGTAACAATTTCAAACCACTGGTTCGTGTTTAAGAAGGTTCAGCCAAGGACGGCCAAGGGTTTCGACAAGCGCCGATGACCGATATTTGCGGTTATGTGTACGAAGGAATAGAACTGCAACCAGATCTCACCTTAGATCCTGCCTTGCTGCAGCCACTGGAAGGTTGGTATCAATGTCTACTGTGTGTAGAAGGCTTCACGAAGGTGGACTTTACGCGAGGCGACCAGCAATTTGTGTGCCGCTCACCTCACGTCACCGGAGGGAACGTTTGATGTGAGCACGTCAACATGTCCACTGGACGGTTGATCAATGGAGGCGTGTTCTCTTCACGGATGAGTCCAGGTTCAGCATACAAAGCGATAGTAGGCATTGTTTGATTTGGAGAGAACAGGGAACACGCTATCATTCATTAAACATTCGTGAAAGAAATTCATACGGAGCAGGCAGTGTCTGCGTTTGAGGTGGTATCACTTTGGGTGGACGCACAGACCTCCATGTCTTTCCACATGGAACCGTGAATGCTCACGTCTATAGAGATGACATTCTTGATGCTTATGTGCGACCTTATGCCGGTGCAATAAGTAATGATTTCCTATTGCAGGACAACAACGCTAGACCGCACAGGGCTCGCATCGTGGAAGATTACCTTCAGCACCAGGCAATTCAGTGCATGGAATGGCCAGCTCGATCACCGGACTTGAATGCCATCGAGCAAGTTTGGAATGCTTTAGGGAGACGTGTCGTTGCTCTCAATCCCCTCCTCTGACCCTTGCCACGCTTACAGACGCTTTGGAAGAGCAATGGCTCTTACTTCCCAGTGAACTCATCGACCGCATAATTGACAGTATGACACATCGCTGTATGTGCTGTATTGCTACTAGGGGTGATCATAAGGCATATTAAAGGTACTTTTCCTATACCAAACTGGCAAATTGATTTCGTTAATTTTATAATTATGCTATTTTTTGAAACACCATAATTGTCTGGTAATTTCTTTTCATGTTATTTTATACCTTACTATGCGTTGTATATTGTGGCTGAGTTTTATTAAAATCTATATGTAATATTTTGAATTATCGCTATTTTTGTGATTTTTCCTTAATTTTTGGAAACCAGTGTATTATTATAACGGGCCTGGTCAACACCGGGCGGGTCAACTAGTATAGAATATAAAAATTCATTCATCAAGGCGATTTTGGACAAAAGGGAGTTGCCGAGCATCTTGGCGTACCAGCCATTGGTGAGGATACAGATATATTTTCTCTGTTTAGCGAAACGCATTTTTGCCGATCCCACCGAAGCTAGTATAGGGAAGAAAATACGAGGTTTTGATTGGTTTAATAATTTAAAGGGCATTTTGCTTTTGCTCATTTTTAAGTTTACGTTTATTAAATCATCAATTTCTGTTTGTAAACCTTTTGAAAGATGGATTTTGATAATATTTCTTCTGATTTTACATTATTATTAATATATAAAGAAATATTTTCTGCAATTTATAATTAAAGAAGTTAATCAAGATGTTTCTCAATTGTCTGTTTTACTTTTACTTTTAGAAGATAATAAAAATAAAATTGCCATTTTTTCTTATTATTATTTTAACATTATATGCGCATATATGCCCTTATAATATGTACATTCAGAATCAGAACAATTTATTTACAAGAATAATCACATTTCTTTTTTTACAGCGCCAAATACACGATATTTGCAAACCCATTGTTCAATATTTCTAAAAAAATGCCGTTTCTTCTTTTTATTATTATTTCAACATGATATTCCCATATACACTCCTAATATGTACACTGTTAAAAATCTGCTGCATTTTGCTGCAACGCACTCCCCTGCTTGTATAGAAAACGGTTACTTGGCCGTGAAATGGCGCTTTCTCATTGGTTGGAATAGAGATATTATATACAAGTGGGGGAGGGCGTTGCAGCAAAATGCAGCAGATTTTTAACAGTGTACATCTGCATTCAAAACGATTTACTTGCAAATAACAATTGTTCTTTAAATTATTCAACCAATCAGAAGCCCATATTTTCTTCCCTATGCTAGCTTAGGTGGGATCGGCAAAAATGCTAGCGAAACATGACCGACCAATCAGAAGCTTGCATTTTTGCGAACTTTTTACTGTTGGGAAAAATGCAGGTTTTTCATTGGGCAATCTCGTTTTGCTAAACAGCGAAAAATTTATCTGGAATCTGGCCATTATCACCAAGCGATTGTTTGCGTTCTTAGTTCACTAATCTAATCGAAGTAATTCGCACGAGCATTGCTATGGTCTGGAATATGGTTTATCATACTTTGAACAAAACAGTTACACGAAGCATACATTGTTAAAAATATCGTGAAGAATTTACTCTCTTTTTACAACCTATCTATTTTCTGGCCAATGAGAACGCTAGATAAACGCTTTTATAGCGTTCTCATGGGTCAGAAAATAGATAACCTTTAAAAACAGAGGTAATGTTTCACGGCATTTATAGCAGTGGACTTTGTGTGCGCAATCACCACCCTCTTTTATAGACACCCTACCAGTACAAATTTGCACAGTCTTACGCATTCACAATGTGATGCTCTTAGAAAGACTCCTATGGAGGGTACACACCTTCAAGTCTACAACCTTCTTGCAGATAATCGGCAGTCATAAACAACACCTGAATGTGAGGTAAGACTTTTGCTGGAAAACCATTATTTAAAAGCTTAAACAGCGTGCATAAATTGGAACTGTGGGCTATTTTTTCTCATTTAGAGACAATAAAGGGGCCTCCTTGAACGAGTTGTTAAGACATCACGCCACTAAACGACTGGGAGGTTGTGGGTTCGATTCCCGCTGTCCTCATTCGGTTGTACTTCTCTCGTGTTGTAAAATTTAATTGTGCGATCTCGACCCTGTATATGGACGATGAGCGCGTTCAGCAAACCTGACCAATGTGACCAGTTAAATGAAATCACGGTAAATAACTGATTTCTAACCGGTTGACAGATTCACTGGACTCCATTGGTATTGTTTACCAGTAGCGCCATCTGTATTACGTTACTGTAGTTATTCTTCTATTGTTGTTGTCATAAATGTTTATGGAACCGATCACGTGACCCAAGTAACCGATATTTTTTCTCGGCTGCTTCCGCTAAGCGACATTGGTTGCATATTGCATATCAGTTAGCAACACTGAACGCTTTGGTAACTAACTGATCCTACAGATACGTAACCGGTGACTCCGCTGAAGGCGCTCTATGACTTATAAGTTGGCTTTTACGTAAAGCACACAAGTGAGTATGCTGTTCGATAAACAAATAAAAAGAAAAAAAAATAAGACAATAATTTTTTGTGACTGAGCTTAGTAGTAGTTTTTAGCTCACAGGCTATCATAGCCTGAGAGCTAAAGCATAGGCTATCATAGCCGTTCTGTATGTACGTGCGTTCGTGCGTAACGCGATAACTCGTGATAAAAATATCCGATCCACTTGAAATTTTGTATGTAGGTATATCCTGACAAGGCGCTTCCCTGATTAGTTTTTGAAGTTCATTCGATATGTATAAGAGGGGAACGGGGGGCTCATGCCCCTTCCCTTTATTGATATAAATGGGATTTTCATGCAGAATTAAGTTTTCGATCAAAATTTAGATTAGGATCATTCTGATGAGGCGATTCCGTGACTGTTATTAGGTGTTCATTGAACATGTATAAATAGGGGGAACAGGGGTTCTAATGCTCCCTCCCCCTTAATTTATATAAATGGGTTTTTCAAGCAGAATTTTCAGATTTCGTTCAAATCTCTGAATAGTTTTGGAAGCTTAATGGTTAAGTATAAAAGAGGGGGATAACTCCTCTTAAATTATATAAATGCTAAATGGGTTTTTATTAAGAATTATCTCATTTGCTCTGAATTTTGGATATAGATTTTTTATATGATAAAGCATGTCTTTGATAGTATAGGCGGTTCAATGATTAAGTATAAAAAAAGAGGAAAGGGGAGAGCTGTTTTCCCTTCTTAATTTTTTTTCGAACGGAATTAACCCTTGAAAATATAAGGCTTTAATGTACAATTAGTATTTGTAGCCTGTGAGCTCAATGCCATCAGTTTAACTGGGCAGTATTCTTTATTTATTTTAACTTTTTCCAAGCTATTTCTTGTTATCCTGTACCTTTATCAATGTGAGTGAATTTTTAATATGACAAGTTATTAACTAAGATTTTCATAGCTGTACTACATATACTAGTATATGTATTTAAAACTTTTGAGTAAAAATGATACGTATGCGGTCAAATTAGTTTAACGGTAGAAATAATATGTATAACACGGAATTTAACGCAGGCACAAAATGCCGCAATTAAAAGAATAGCATTGGAATCTTATGACGATTAGAGTATACTGACATGGAAACAGAAGAAGTGTGAGAACACGGAGTTTAAAATTACCATTTGAAAAGCAGAAATAATAGTAAAGAAAAAAGATGCGTTTGAAAAACAATGCAATCAAAACCACGTTTGTTCTTTTATTTTCTAAAATTATTTCATGAAATGTAATGGATCACTTTCACTTCTCAACAGTAACGACTTTGAAATAACAGGTGAATAAAGAACATAAAAAATATATACTTTGAAATTTTTTATTACTTTTTTTTAATAAAAGTTTTAACAACTAAAACTGTCAATTATTATTATTATTTAATGTATATATATTCTTCTTTTGTAACAACCAAAGAAGAATTTAGTTAGGTTGTGACCAATATTTCGCTAAAAACAAGGAGATATTTTTAAAATTCCCCAAAACCTAATTAAGATATAAGTAAATTCACAGATAAAAACGTATTTTTTATTATTACTTAATACCTTTTCTAAATTATTAATTATTTCTCCGCTGTTTCGTTGCAGAAAATAACGGCCGTAAAACTCATGTATAAGAAAGAATCCATGATTGCATTAAAAATAATCACTCATTATCAAGTCTCTCGATCCATAGATTTATTTATTTTTTTGTATCGATTTTAGCTTCGTGTTTTCTTTTTCAATGATGTGTTATTTATATGTGAAAAATTAAAAATAATCTACCAAAAGAATTCGTAAAACCTTAATAAAGTTTCTTAATAGCTTAACAGTGCTGCATTAGTTCTTGCGTGACAAAAATAAGCGCGAGTTCTCGCGTGACAAAGGGCACGAGTTATACAGGCTGTTTCTTTTTCTTACCCGCCATAAATGCAATGTTGCTTTTTCATTCAGCACTGCAGAATCTTCTATAATGACTTGTAAACTGTTAATTAAACCCTTGTATTCTTTTAGTAAAATAAAATCGATACAATCAATAAAATCAATAAAAAAAATCAATTTATGATGATCATTGATATTATTTATATCATGTATACGTTTTTGTGGGTAAGGTAGTAATAGGGCATCTCGTGTAATGCATGAAGGCGTGTCTGAAATTTATACATCAGAATGCTCTTTGATCCTAAATGGTTTAAAACTCATATTTTAAAATTTATTAATTATTTTTGTATTTAGCCAACTTTTATTTAATACAGCAGCAACGTTTTTGAAAACATTACTTATATATATATATATATATATATATATATATATGAAACACATAGCATATTTTTAGTATATCTAAAAAGTTTTCATTTAATTTACTATATTTTGTTTTAAAATATTTGATTCCGTTTCACCTTTTTAAAATATATTGATGTATGCACGTTAATTATTTTTTCTTCATTTTCCTTTCGAAAATTTTTCATCCAACGCGGAATTATTTTCTGTTCATTGCCTTCTTCTGCGCCTTTTTTGAGTCTGAATTACTCACTTTTGTTAAATACGCAAAGCAGATCCTAGGTGTAGACTGTTAATTTTAGAACTTTTTCACACGGCACTCAATATGGAATTTTGCAATTTTGGCTATCTTTTATATTCTTACACAGGCATAATTTACTACATAAGAATATTGTGTTAATTTAGCACAGTAAAATTTATTAAGATAGAAAATCAAATGATCGGAGGAAGATTCCGTTTTATGCAGATTTCATCTGATCAGTGATAACTGTGAGCATTTTTTCTGTAGGCATCACGAATTTTTTATAAATGTAATTTTTGATATATATAAGATAAGATTCCGTTACAGACGGGCTCTGTTTTCATAAGATTTGCCGTATTTTTATGTCTAAATTTTGAAGCTGAATTTTTACCGCTTCGCGGCAATTGCAAGCAATTCATATCATTTTAAAAGAAATTGCACCAACGGCCCCAAAAACGCGATTAATATTCAAAACTGAAAATAGCTAAACTCTTGACTTTTTTTTTTTTTTTTTTTTTTTTTTTTTTTTTTTTTTTTTTGTATTAGCTGATGAATTTAAGATGTTCTTTAAAAAAAAGCTAGTAAATTGGACCCTTTTTAAGGGATTTATATAATAACGGCCCTAAAAAGGACAACTGACAGTTAAAAAGAAGGCCCTAACAGGAAAACATGTTAAAATGTCTTAGTACTGAGCGCTTTAGATCTACAATTAGTCAAAATTAATCATAGGGTATGACTTATTCGTTTGAACAATATTTTAAAGACATGCACAAATTGATTCGGTAAAGGTTTTAAAAAAAGGGCTCTAGACGCGGATAAAAATATGAAAATGTTGGTCCTGAAATAAGAGTCCAAGAGAAGGTGAGAAATTTAGAGAGTGAACAATGTTTGTCTCACAAAATTTTCAGGGGCTCTGGACTGGGCCCTATGATTCAATAGGGGGTCTTATATGGAATGTCAAAACACTAAAATATCTAAATGAATAAAAAATCATAAAAGAAAATCGAAGATCTTCTTTTAGGATTCAGAAGAAGAAATGAAGATCGGATTAAAAGGAATCAGTTTATTAACAATTTATTGTGACAAAAACTTCAAGGGGCCCTATACCGGGCACCAAGGAGCCAGGAATTTATTTCGCATGTAATTGGGTATAAAAATATATTTTGCAGTTATTAAAATGATGGGAGGACGCTAAAACTATGTTAAATAAAATTGAAAACAATTTGATTTATTTTTAAAGAAGCTGTACCAAGGGCCCGAAAAAAGCGATTGATATAATCAAAATTAATAGTAGCTGAAATCTGAGAAATTTTTTTGGCGTTCATGTAATAACTAGAGAACTTAAAAACTTGCCAGAAATAAAAGCTAGTGAATTGGACCATTTTAAAGGGATATATAATAGGAGCTCCGTAGGGACTAACTAACAGTTAAAACCAGGGCCTTAACATGAAAACATGTTAAAATATTTTGGTACATAGCGCTTTAGATCCTTAATTAGTCAAAATTAAGCATACAGTATGAACTGTTCGTTGGAATAATGTATTTTTTACAATGTACCAATTGATCAGAGATGGGCAGTATCGAAAATACATGTATTTGAAATACATTTTCAAAATACATTTGTATTTTGTATTTTGTATTTTATCCCGAAGAAACGAAAGTATTTTAGTAATGTATTTTGAAACACTTTTTCCAAGTATTTTGTATTTTGAAAATACATTTCATACTCAAAATACATTTCTGTAGATTTCAATTTGCTTCGTTTGAATCGCAGATGTAAGATTCACAAAAGCAAACCAGCTGTCTCTCTGTTTTGTTTTGTCTGATAGGATTCTTTTCTAGAAGTTAATGTAAACATACTTTTTCAACTATTGCTATGATAAGGGTTAGAATGAATGCTCCTGTTTTACTTAAGCATTTTTGCTGAACTGTACATGTACAATTCTAACATTCTAGTTTTTATAATTATAACGTTGCTGTGAGAACGACAAAAACTATTGTGTGATAAACAGGAAGAATCATTCAGAATTTTGCTGTGTATAGTACTTTTTTAAGAACCATAGAAAGAAAAATAATGTAGTAGCAGAAATAAATGTAATGTATGTTTAAATCTAGTGAAAGAATGGTTGATATTGCCCCAGCTCTGGATAACAATATATCAATGAATTGCGATAGTGCACGTTGCGCTATATTAGATGGGATTTTTTTAAAAATAATTTCCGTTGATAGTAACGGCAAAGTTAAAGCAGCATGCCAAATGTGTACAACAAAGTCTATCGTTATAAGTGGGACCTTCGACGCAACAATGAATTTTAAAACACATTTAAAGGTAAGATTTTTAGTTTTATACTGTTATACCTTGATTGCAGTATTTTATCAATTTTCTTTGTATCCTTTTTATCAAAGTTCGAGCATATTTGAACCCACCCTTGATATTCATTTAATTGGAAGAGAATTCTATTACATAAAAAGTCCTATTTATTGATATAGAGATCAGATTTTTAATAATTGTATTTACGATTGAGTATGCTAAATACCGGAGTCTTGACTATAGACCTGTAGTTAATGGAGATATATGTTTATGTAGCGTGATTCTTTTTTTTTATGTTTTATTTTATAGTGCTTTTTTAGTGAGGATATAAAATATAAATTGGTGTCCGACCGAAACGAATGTTACTGTCCGAAACTGAAGTTTTATTCCTTTTTGAATTTAGATCGCAAACGAAAATTTCTCAGATGAAAATTTTATTATTGATAAAAATATTAATTAAGTTAATTACAAAAATCATTCCCCTACAGCAGATTTATTATATACTTAAGATTTTGATACTTATTTTGATATATATTTATGGTTTTAAATGTGCGGATATGTGCAGGGGCATGTGAAGAGAAAACCGCGCCCGGGACAAAGACTCAATTTCGCGCCACCTCGCGTCAATTTTTTCTTGTGACAAGCTAAAAATGACATTAGTAGTATAAATCTGACGCCCCCTAAATTTCTGCTCCCAGGGCGACTACTCGTTCGCTCCCCCCTTTCGCACGGTTCTGGGTATGTGCATTATTTTTTTAGAATAAAATTAAAATAATAATAATAATTAAACATTATTTTGTACCGATTTATAAGCACAGAAAAGTAAACATTATTAATTGTGCAATTATTATCCCGTGTATTCTGAGATTATTTATGTATCAAGCTAGATTGATGTTCATTGTACAGAGTTCCAAACTGTTTAACATTTGGTTTGCAAATTAATCAAAAACAAATATCAATAAAATATTCTTTAAGAGAATAGTAGTACATTGATGCTTAAATAAAATAAATAACAATTTTTAATTTGCAATCATTATAACAAATATAGTAATAGTATGCATGTGTTTTAAATGCAGTTTTACGATATGAATGATGGAAAAACGTTATGAGTATTTAAAGTAATTTTAATGCTATGATCAATTCAAGATTGTAGGGTCTTTAACTTCCTGAGAGGCAGTGAAATATATTATATCTAGTGTTGAATTCAGGGGGTGCCCCCCCGGAGCTCTATAATGTCCCCCTCCGGAGCCACTGAAGTGCCTCCGGGAGAAAAGTGTCTGAATTCAATACTGATTATATCCCCCTTAATTTTAATCAAGATTCGCACTATAAACTTTTAACTTAATTTTATATACTTAGCTTTAGTACAAAAATGTTTCAAAATTGCTTTTTTCATTTTTTAAACTAAAACTTTTCGATTATTCCGGTGTGAATTTAACATTACAGAGCCACAATTGCTTGTCCCTCAAAGTGTCGAAACAGACCATGAAGAAGAGCGATGCACAAATGAAATACACTAATTATCTATTAAACACTAAAAACCATCACTTAAAAAACAATAAAAAATTATTTGGTGTCATGATATTCCGAACGTTGTATTATTATATATTATGATATTTTCAGGATTTAAATGAAAATGTTTAACATGTTGTTTATTTAATATTTATTATAAAATTTTATCTTATTTATTATTCTTAAAAAATATACATATATCTGCGTTGTATTGATTCGAAGCTCTATCGAATTATATATACTTTTTAAACAACTTCCAACGAAAGAGATTATACAATTCTTTTATATATGTGTGTTTATGTATATGTGTGAGAATTAACTACTGAACTCATACTTCGATTTTCAATCTCTCGCTCTTTTTACTTTCCTCTATTTTTACAATAAGAAAATATTGGAGGATTCGTCTTACTTTAATTTAAATCTACTTCAAGTTTTTGATGGATTTATATGTTTTAGAAGGTTCTGAATATAATCTGACTGTTTTTAGAAAGTGTCCATCTTGTGTGTTTGTTTGTAAGTGACAAAAATTTTGTGGGCGCTCTATCCAGCGCCGTGCAAAAAAAAAAAAAAAAAAAAAAAAAAAAAAAGGGGGGGGGGAGGGCGAAAGGAGCGATCTCCCCGGGCGCGGAAATTTAAGGGGCGCCAAACTTATACTACCAACATCATTTTTTAGCCTGTCACGAGAAAAAGTTGGCGGGGACGCCAAATTGAAACGGTGTCCCGGGCGCAGTTTTTTTTTTTCCGCACGCGCCCCTGGCTCTATCTTAAGAACTAATGCACAGAATTCAATCAAACTTTAGATTTGGTTAGACGTTGAGATAAGTTGTTGTAGACCTTTTCAGCTGGTATACAGTTTTTTCTAAATTTATTATATTCTTTTTCGCTGTTATTAAATCCATTTTGCATGAATTAACACGTTTGCCATTTAAGGCTGTTTTCATCTACTCTGCTTAACAAGCACAAAACATTTGATACATTTACCTACTCATTTTTTAACGGAAAGGCAGGGTTGGTAAAAAACCGTTTTTTTTTTTTTTTTTTTTTTTTTTTTTAAACCAAAAACCATGTTTTTTTGGTTTAAACCAGGTTTTTTTAATATGTTTTCCTGTTACATATACATGCAAATTTATGAACAAAAGTAAACATTTTTGAATATATAAGTAATAATTTGATTTAAAGGTAATTCTAATCAATATAATTATTTAATATACAATCAATTATGTAGAAAATTGAAATTCTTTAAAATCTAAACATTTTTAGAAAAAGCTGTGTCTTATATTTTATAAATAAAATGTGCTACATAATGAAACATTGATACCCTGAAAATCTTAATGAACAATCTTTTGATTACTAGCACTATAAATAAATATATGATATAGATTCATATATAAAACTTCATATATATTATTTTCAAATGGTTATTCAAAATAATTAATTTTAAATACTTGTTATATGTGATCACTGATTTTTTTGTTAGAAGACTGCATGAGTTAATTATCTTTTATTGAAAAATAAAGCTTTTTATAAAGAATTTTTGGAAGCAGTAGAGTCTTTACACACTTCAAGCATTGTGTTTTCTAAAACAGTTAAAAGATGACTGTTAAATAAACAAAAATATCTATTTAACAGCTTTTTAGACAATTGAGAAACATTGATGTTAAAATATACAGTAGCTTTATAAATGCTGTCATCTACCAAAGAATTTAAACAGCCATCGGACTGCATGCTCTATTATAACACTTAGTATTTTTAAACATCTAAACTAAAAATTGCATTTCTTAGAGACTTTTTTTCTATTACGTCTCAAGCAAACCTTGTCTTCCCCCCTCCCCCTTTTCTACCAATTTTCTTAACTGATCTAAGTAATGGGTTTGGTTATGCAATAGAAGATTTAAATATATCTTTTGCATATTTTAGTTAAATGTTAAACAGGTGCTTTACTAGTGCCTAATTTTTCAATGTCTTCTTATTCGACTTCATATCTTGAGTTTTTTTTTATTCTTAAAAATAATCCCTCCAATCAAGAAAAAATTCTTTTAGAGCTTGACTGAAATTTTAAAGATCATTTATGTCATTATCTGTACATCCGCATTTCTCAAAGGAAAATATTTTTTAAATCTAAATATTGCATTTTTTCATCTATTTTATTTTTGCTAAATTTACATGATTTAAGTGTTTTCTGTAGAATTTCAGATATGTTCATCAGTGCATGAAATGTGCATTCTACATGTATACTAACATGACTTTGACTAGACTCACTATGTCTTATGGTGACTATTGAGATAAGACTTAAAAATAGAAATTACTTTCAACCAATAATTTGAAACATTTAAATTACAAAAATGAAAAAATATTATATTAGATTTGTTCTAAAAAACCAATTGGTTTAAACTGTGCCAACCTAGCTGGCAAAAGAATAAAATTATAATGCAAAAAAAACCCAATCCCAATGTAAGAATGCAAGAAAAACAAAGGCTTGTTAAAATCACTAATCACAGAGCAAATAAAAAGCTCATTGCCAATTATTCAATAGCATACATAACAAAAAGAATTTCTGAAATGATGAAATCCTTAGTAAATCTTAACTAATCAAGCAATTTAAATAATAAAAGTGCATTTTTATCTCGAGTCTGCCCTTCTGGCTATATATATATATGTTTTACAAATAATGGCTATATAAAAAAAAATATATATATATATATATATATATATATATATATATATATATATATATATATATAGGCCTTAAAAAAGAAAATAAAAGAAAGAAAACTGATTATTTTTTTCTAACCAGCTAATTTTAGAAAAAATAGTTATTCTGCCATATAGATTTATAGCTTACAAGAAAAGTTGAGTTGATTAAAATTTTTTGTCCTTTTAGAAACTTATTAATTCATCATTTTTTTACAGCTTTGCTTGTAGCTTCTTCATAATTTGGATTTTGCATTTTTCAATAAAATGTAAAATAAAACATTTGGGTAAAAGAATGAAAAAAACCAGGTGAAAAAAAAACCAGCATGGTTTTTTTAAAAAAACCAATTGGTTTAAACCATGGTTTTAACCACGGTTTAAACCAACTTGGTTTAAACCAAACAACCCTGCGGAAAGGTATAAATTGAAAGACCTGACTATGAAAGCGATTTGGAATCGAACTGCGTCTTCGATTTTTTGATCAATGAATTACTTATTGATATATAAGCGATTTTGTTCATGCGACAAACACGGTTTTTGTTTCTGTTTGAGTGGTTAATATTTTTACGCGCACAGATGTAGTTCAAAACGCCCACTTTGACACTATTGTGTTTGTAAAGACACGGGAAAATGAGTGCGATTCCATTGCTTTTGGAGAAACAACACTTGCTGCTTTCATCCATTTCGAACAAAAAATAAATCAAAACTTTTTCATAAAGTTAACCATTTGGATTTAAGAACAGCCTTAAGACAGTATTTATTGACAGATTCATTTTCAGAGTTTCTTTTATTGTGCTTTACTTTATTTTCCAGAAATATATTTACCATTCTTTAAAAATGATAAAATTAAAACTTTTAATCGTAAAATTATAGCAATTTAAAAATGCCAGATTGTTCTGATTTTTGAATAGTTCAGGCCGGGACGGGATACCCAACTTACGAGTTTCATTCGGAAAAATACTACAATTTTTGACTAATTCAGACCTCCAGGAAGGATGAAGTCCAGTCCCGGTCTGGTCTGGACAGAATAAATCACGCCCGGCCGAATTTGAAGAGAAAAAAAAGTAAAGCCCGGGACCTGAAAGAGTGATGAACAGGTCCGTCTGAGATTATCCTTCAGGAAAATATAAACCGGATATCTGGCCAGCCCGGAACGACTGAAGAGTAAGTCCGGGCCGGCCCGGTTAGAGTGTTGTGGATAAAAAAAAATATGTCCGAAACCGGACTGCTGACCGTGCAGGACACGGTCTGTGAAAACATCCGATGTTATACACAAACATTTTAAAAATTTCAAATGTATTTTGTATTTTAAATGTATTTTCAAAATACATGTATTTTAAAATAGCAGATAAAGCCTTTGTGCACAAATGTTTAAGGATAGAGAGCCAACGAATATAAATGCACAAATAAAGTATGAGAAGGTAGCAAATAGCTATTTCGAATCTACTAACGAGATTCTTCATCAGTGCAAAACTCAGCGAGCTAAAAGTAGCAAAACTGAGCGAAGAGACAGAGAGACGCAGGCTTATATACCCGCTATGGGAACAATCCCGCCTAAAGGAAAGCAACCAATGAGAAGAAAGCAGACAAAACCAACTGAGTGGACAAGTAGCGACATCTAACGGAGAACCAGCAAAACAAAAACTAAAAAGCGAGTGAAAAAAAAAATTAAATTAACGATAAGGAGTACTAGATAAGTCATTGACTAAGGAGTGAGAATTTTTTATGATGTGGTAAGCTTCCCAAAAATCAAGATCAAGAATAGAAGGACATTTATGAATGATGGTGGCTGAAGAAAAGTTAAACTTATGTTGAGAAGACCAACAATGTTGAGCAATGGAGGAACGTTTAAGCTCCTGATTTTTGACATACCTTTTATGTTCCATTAAACGAAATCTGAGAGCACGTTTAGCAGAAACGGATTAACTACCACCCGGGCCCCTAGGCTTGACTCTCTGAGGGCCCCCTTTCACTCCTTCAAAGTGGTACATACTGGAAAAATTAAAACACATGCTTGCTTCGTTAACTCATAAATCATTGATGATTAAAATATAAAAGATTACGACAAAGAATTTCGCACATCTTTTGTCTTTTGTATTAATGTCCGACCAGTGTAAAAGAATATTTTGTTGTTCTTTATATAAGGAAAATTTTAGCACCGGGCCCCCTTTTCTTCTGGGCCCCTAGGCTTCAGCCTACTCAGCCTAATGGGTAATCCGCCTCTGACGTTTAGTCTGACCAATATAAGAAAGACCTCATTGGCAAGAAATTTGGTAAATACCCCAGTTATCTAAGTTATCAATGGGGTGCTTAAGATTTGAAAAAGCAATTTTATTAACAGGAGAAAAAATAACATTGAAATCGAACCTTTTTAAAAACTATTTATTACGCTTTGTAATAATTCTTTCGCCAACAACTCTATAAATTTACCTACTGTTAACAAAAATGCTGTTCTCAATCTTTCTAGTGTTGCTTTAAGTAATAACCAGCTAAATGCTCTAAAATTAAACAACAATTTCTCTGTTTCTGTCCCTCCTTCGTTACCCCGTCTAATTGCTCCTATTGAAAGAGCCTTTAAGCATAGTGCTATTTCTCCTTCCCAAAAAGAGTCTATTAGGCATCTCATTGCCAATACTGTTGATTTCAATTCGAATGTTTATAAGCCAAATCTTAATAGTTCAGTTAAACATTGTCTAAAAAGTTTGTCTTCTGATCCGAATTTAATCATAACTAAGGCTGACAAAGGTGGTCAGATTGTCGTTCTTGACAAGTCTCCATATTTAGAAAAATCACATAAATTAATTAATGATGGTCCCTATGTGGATATCCAAAAAGACCCTTCCTCTAATGATATTGCTACTATCAAATCTGCCATTAAGTCTTCACACATTATTCCTGCTAAATTAAAGTGGTCTCTTATTCCTTCAATTGCTCATTGTGCCAGGTTTTATGCTTTACCTAAGGTCCATAAACCTGACATTCCTTTTAGACCCATTGTTTCCAGTATCGGTACGGCTTCTTATAAACTTGCCAAGTATCTTGTTTCCATATTTTCTCCTCTCTCAAGCAATAATTCTTTCACTGTTAAGAATTCTTTTGAATTTACTAAAAAACTTCACAGTTTTAAGCCACAAGGCCACACGATGGTTTCTTTTGATGTTAAATCATTATTTACCAATGTTCCTGTCGAAGGTGCTTTAGATTGCCTCAAGAAAAGGCTCTGTGAATTTCATTTTTCCTTTTTCGAAATCGAGGAGCTTATTCATCTAACTCGTGCTTGCTTATCTCAAAATACTTTTGTTTTTAACGGGAATTTCTTTCGTATGATTCACGGTTTGGCTATGGGTAATCCTCTTAGTCCGACTTTATGCGATTTGTACATGCATTACTTTGAAATAAAATTATTTGAAGTCTTAAAATTTCCATTCTATGTTCGTTATGTAGATGATATCTATGCTTTAGTTGAAGTGAATTCTGATATAAATCATATTCTCTCTGTCATGAATTCTATTGATTCTTGCATTCAATTTACTTTTGAAACTGAATCGGACAATTGCCTTCCTTTTCTGGATGTTCTTGTTATTCGCGATGAAGATAATTTTCAGACTACTGTCTTTCGCAAACCTTTTGCGGTCAGTCTTCCACCTCACAGATATTCCTCTCATCCCCCTAACCAGAAAGTTGCGGCTTTTAAAACTTTTGTTTTCCGGGCTTCCTATATTTGTTCAACTCCTCAGTTACTCAGTGATGAACTTAATTACCTAAAAGCTATTGCTGTTGATCGTGGTTATTCTCCTAATATTATAGATTCTATTCATAGAAAATTGACAAATTCTACACAATCTGAAAGTAAGAACTTTAATTCGAACTCCAATGCTTTGGTTGTATTGCCTTTTTTCCCCAAAATTAGTCAGCAAGTTGCTAAAATTTTAAAAAGGTTCGATTTCAATGTTATTTTTTCTCCTGTTAATAAAATTGCTTTTTCAAATCTTAAGCACCCCATTGATAACTTAGATAACTGGGGTATTTACCAAATTTCTTGCCAATGTGGTCTTTCTTATATTGGTCAGACTAAACGTGCTCTCAGATTTCGTTTAATGGAACATAAAAGGTATGTCAAAAATCAGGAGCTTAAACGTTCCTCCATTGCTCAACATTGTTGGTCTTCTCAACATAAGTTTAACTTTTCTTCAGCCACCATCATTCATAAATGTCCTTCTATTCTTGATCTTGATTTTTGGGAAGCTTACCACATCATAAAAAGTTTTCACTCCTTAGTCAATGACTTATCTAGTACTCCTTATTTTCCAAGTATTTGGAAATCGTTAATTTAATTTAATTTTTTTTTTTTCACTCGCTTTTTAGTTTTTGTTTTGCTGGTTCTCCGTTAGATGTCGCTACTTGTCCACTCAGTTGGTTTTGTCTGCTTTCTTCTCATTGGTTGCTTTCCTTTAGGCGGGATTGTTCCCTTAGCAGGTATATAAGCCTGCGTCTCTCTGTCTCTTCGCTCAGTTTTGCTACTTTTAGCTCGCTGAGTTTTGCACTGATGAAGAACCTCGTTAGTAGATTCGAAATAGCTATTTGCTACCTTCTCATACTTTATTTGTGCATTTATATTCGTTGGCTCTCTATCCTTATACATGTATTTTGGATTTTGGATTTTTTTGAATAGGAAAGTATTTTGTATTTTGTATTTTAGGTTCTAAAACTACACTCTAAAAAATAAATGTGTAAATTTACACTCAAAAATGTGTAAATCGATGATACAAAAACGACATGTCTATATGTGTAAATTGGTGTGTAAATTGCGCCAAATGTGTAAATTTTAAAATACACACTTTAATGTGTAATTTGATGATAAGTCCAAATGTGTAAAAATTATCTGATAACTCCTGAAATACACGCTTCAATGAGTAAATTGCTGGGCAATACACATATTTCTGTGTAGTATTTTTACACATATTTCTGTGTAATATTCATTTTTTCACATATTTCTGTGTAATACTTTTACACATATATCCGTGTAATATTCAGTTTTTGCACATATTTCTGTGCATTAGGGAAATACACATAATGTTGTGTAACATGCAAAACACACAGATTTGTGTATAATATTTTGTTCTTACACGTATGTCTGCGTAACATGCAAAATACATAATTTTGTGCAATATTTAAAATACATAGATTTTTGTGTACATAGTTTTATCTTATACTTTGGAGTGTAAAATGTGAATTAAGTGTTTTCATTACCGAAAAAAAATGCATGAAGGACAAACTCGTATGTTTGGCGTGTTCTTTCTTTTTAACAGATTTGTAGTCTAAGTAGTCGAAAACAAGATCAAAAATCGCTGTACGCTCAATCTGAAAAAAAAAGTTACAATTGCTTCTGTGTCTGTAATTGGATTTGGTGTAAACATTTGAATTTTTCTGCCTAGGTTAAAACTATTTCTTCTAATATCAAATGACACCTTTTTAAAGTTTTTATTTATTTTTCTTGTAGTTTTTGAATGCAATACGCTTATAAAAAGTCTGCAATTTGAAAGTCACAAACGAAAAACCATGAATTGAAATCTATGAAAAGCTGTCTTTTGTCATCGGTACAGAATGAAATAAGAAATCTACAGCATGTAAAAATATGAAAACTCGAAGTTATATAGCATAATATATTATAAACATGGTGAAACAGACAGTGTTTAAATCGAATTATTATTTTAAGTGCTACCTAATGTAAATTGCAAATATTTACTCTAACGTTAGAATATTAGATTTTAAACATGTAAAAAATTATTTAAAATACAAAAATAATAAATTATTTTTTCCACATTTGTAATAAGCAGAAAATTACACACTTCCCATCCATATTGTTAATTTTTCAAGTATTAAATTGTAAAATAAATGAACTTGCCTTTGAAAAAGTCTGTTTTGGGCTATCTCCAACCGTTTTAATTTTACAAAATTCATTTTAGCAATAACAATCTGAAATTGCTCAAGTGATCAAGAATGCTTTGATATGAAAGATTAATTCTATATCTTTGTATGTTGAGAGTTCAAAGAACATATATGACAAAAATGCTGTACTGGACGATAGCATTAATAAATAAATCCATCGATTAATGCTCACTGTATGGGTCATTTTGACTTTAGTGTATATTGCAGGTATGCAACACAGTGATACAAAGGTTTAATTCATTTTACATCATGGTTTGACTGCAGCAAAATTCATACTTAAAAATAAATTTTTAATTACTAAAAAATAAATTTAATAATTGATTGCCAAAATTACCTTTTTTAAAAATAAAATTATACATTAAAAAATAATAACTCATCCTATCTATGATTATTATTTTTTAAAACAAAGGTCATTTTCAGGTCTAATATGAAAGTTTTTGTACGATTTTCCAAGGATCTATGTTGTTAGGGCCAATATCACTCTGATATCGTCATAAAAGAAGACAAGCATGTTTATAAGAATTTACTATAGTGCTTTTTAAATGAAATGTGATAAAAAAAAATTCCATATAATAGTCTGTTAGAAATCCATATAATCGTACTTATTTTTACCAGACACTGTTAAAAACAGTGTAGGAATATACAGTGCATCACTTTTTTATGTGAATGAAGTATAAAATTGGAGACCATAAACATAAAATAGAACCACACTTTGGTATAGTATCATTAATACTTTATTTACAAGATTAAAGGGTAGTTATAAATAACAAACCTTATTTTAACGCTCTGCCTACCAGACCGTTCCAATAAAAATTAGGCCAATAAAAAATAGTTAAAAATACAGTAAAATTAGGATGTAAAAAAATCATAATTAAAAAAATATTAATAATAAAATCGGATTTCTGTATTTAAATCATATTTCTTTTTATTTAAATCGGATTTTTTTAAATTTTTTCCAAGCATTAAAATATTGAATAGATATAAATTTAGGTTATAGGTTTCTAAGAATAATAGATTTTAGGTTTCTAAAACAATTAAACCTTTATTTACTAACATAATCTATGTTTTTACAATTTAATTAGCAAAATTTAATTATTAGTTAGTAATTACAAAAATTATAAAAACTGTAAATTAGTAATTTCATTAATTAATAAAATACTATAAAGTTATACACATTAACATTTTGCAATAATTATGTAAAACTATATCAAAAAATAGTGATTTTAGATTTATTAAAATTATCAGTAGTTGCATTTAATTTTAAATTGATTACACTCTTTAATTAGGTATATAATAGACATTGTAATGCTTTAATTACTAAAACGATAATTCAGTATTTTCTATTCATTCTAAAAATAAAAAGGGCGGGATGCTTATATATGTATATATACGTTGTATGTGTCACATACATCATATGTTACGTTGATATGTTTCATATATTCGTTACAGTAAAATGCATTCACATAAATTTTAAATCGAAGGATTATTTTATTTGTCATTTAAGAGGACAGTTTACCATTTCAACGACATTATTTATTTTAAAAATATACTTTAGTTTAAATGGTGAACTCACTGCATTTCACTGTTCAGCTAACAATGAATTTTGAAAAAAAAAATCTTTTTTTTTTACTGCATATTTAAATAAATGTTTTAAAATGTTTGAATTTTTAAAAATTTCTACTACTTTTTAAAATACGTATTGATATTTTTGCCCCCTTTTTTTTTTTGAGATTTTCAAGTGTATATTACGAAAACTTTAAATGTATTTTTAGATACATCTAATATTATATTTAATATTATATTTAATATTTATATTAATATTAGGTTTAATTGTTTACTGATATATTTTTTACTGATACAGTAGACTCCCTCAAATCCGCACAGCTTGGGACCAGAGGTTGTGCAAATTTTAGAATTTTGCTGTTTTCTGATCATTGCTAGAGCAATTAATAGTGCAATCGGAACTATAATGAATGCTTACAATATAATAAATTATTAAAATAAGTAATAAACTAAAATGATAAATTTTAGGTCATTTTTAAAATGATAAAAGTACTAATAGCAAAATTAATAATCAATAGTGTATGATTAAATATACATTATAAAGATTAAATGTATTTTTCCAGAATTATTCAACAAAACTTGCTTGATAAAAATACATTACTAATTCACATCAAAATCATAAAATAAGGATTTTTTTCAAGTTTAGCCAGGCTTAATAACAAAAAATCTTGATTAATGAATATCTATTTGGTAAGGAGATTGTGATTACCAGTGATATCAGAAATATCTTGAATTTTATCCAAAAAAAAATTATTATTTCAGCATGAAAAAAAACATGAATAGAGTATTATTTAGAAAATTACAAATTAAAAAATACATAGAATTGATAAAAAACTAAAAAAATCAAATTTTGTCCCAATAACTGAAAGTTTCATTGTTTACATCCATAAAATATATGCGGATTTTAGAGAGTTGCGGATTTCTGGTTTGCGGATTTGAGGGAGTCTACTGTATATTATATAAGACGATAAAATTTAACACATCTTCATATCCTTTTATTTATTAAAAAATAACAAAAAACGTAAAGATTAATTCCATGAGCTAATTTATCACATGTATTATAAAAGAACATGCACAAAAAAATTTAAATCTCTACCTCAGATAAAAAAAAAAAAAAAAAAAAAAAAAAAAAAAAAAAAGCCTAACCATTTTCTAGAACAGGAAAATGAAGGAAATATGAACTTGGAGAAAAATACAATTTAAATTTTTAATTTATATAGGTAATAGCGTTGAGTGTATTAATAAAATTTAAAATATCTCCCTCCCACGATCAAATTACCGTATAAGTAAAAAGGTTCATAAAATTCACATCAAATACACTTTAATTAATATTTTAAAAAGAAAATTGATTTTTTGATTAATTTTGAATGGGCCTGTTAGGTTGAAATCACTAATATGATAGAATACACCATTTTAAGCATGTAAAAAGTAGTAGCATAAAAATATATTGACTAAAAGTTTTCTTTTTTATATTTGCAATAAACATAAAACTATACGCATTCTTATAATTCTGTCAATTTTCAAATAAAAATTGCAAAGAATAAGAATTTACCTTTATAAAGAAATTATTTTTAAACACCACCAGCATTTTTAATTTTATGATATTTATGAAACTGGCTTTATCAATAACGATATCAAAAAATTAAAATGATAAATAAAATTTTGGTTTAAAAGATTAATCGTCACAAATGCTATATGGTGAGAATTCTGTGAACTGTTTACATTAACTGCTTATTGGAAGTAGTCTTAAATAAAATCGTCTTTTTAAACAAATTTAATTAGTAACTTTGACTTCTGGGTATGTTGCTGATATGCAACATAGTTGCTTGTATGACAGTGTGTCTACAAATTCTTATTTGTTATAAAATCATTTTTTGAGCACATGCTAATTTTTTTGTCAGTAATTTAAATATCATTAAATATTTGCTAGTTTAAGATTTGATTACAACACTTTTCCAAATACTTTTAAAAACTAAAATTTAAGGAATGAAATTTTAACCTAACAGTTTTTTAAAGAAAAAATCTTATTAAGGTTTGGTTAAAATGAATGATTTTAATCATTTGATTACAATCGTTGGACATAATTTCAACAAAATAAATATTTAATTTATTAAAACTTATTTAATTCATAAAAGTTAATTTAATGACTGTTATTGCTTTTATAAGATGTTTATGTGAAATTAACTAAATCGTTATAAAAAACGGCAAAATTCATACCTGTTTTCGATTAACATCGTCCTTTATGTATTCCATTTCCAATATCCAAATAGATCAAGGTTTCTTTTGAAGACCATTATATCCGAATACAGTACAGTAACATTACCGTGCTCATGTAACAACGTTAAAGCCCCTGTACCTTCTTCGGACAGAAATTTTTTGTAAAATATTAATAAGCAGCATTCCTATATACCTTTTTTGCAAAGTTTTAAAATACATGCCAAATATAAACGTTCATAAATCAAACACAGCACACAGCCACTAATGTCCAATGAACAATTCGGAATGAACTGCGAAGAATAAATATACACTGTGTTTACCTCTTTGCAATCACCAGCAGACGATATTTTTCGCAGATGTTTTTTGTTCTACGTTCTTCGATATGGCAGTTAAATAAATAATATTTTTATATTAGAGCATCTGTACTTTGAATTTCCTGTTTGAAGATTTTTTTTCTTCTTTTTACGCATTTTACCTTTGTTTTAAATCAGTTACAAAATAATTTATGTAATGATTAATATAGTTTTTCTCATTCTGATATATTTTTAAAATTCATATTTTTGTCAAAATGTGAGTTCACATTTGTGACACATTTGATGTGATGCAACTTGTAGTAATGGCATAAACGTTTAAAATTTATCTAAAAAGTTTTTTTTTTTTTTTTTTTTTTTTTTTTTTTTTACACTGAATAACATGTTTTGTAAAGTTCTTGTATTTTTTTTTTTTTTATGTTTCTAAGCAATTTACATTTGAGTCATAATGTGACGTTACTACAGAGGTCACAGATATGATATGACCACCGCGACTGGCAGTGACATCATAAAGACTTTTGAATCTCTTTTAGAAGACAAATTTTAATTTTGATTTTTGGAGCTGTTTATGTGCTTGCAATTTATTTAAAATACGGAGGGAGCGCGGGGAATCAGCTCTGAAGGAAAGAGCATGTTAAAAGAAAAAAGAAATTGTCCAGTTAAACTGATGACATTGAGCTTATAGGCTATTCGCAGTAATTATATACTACAGCCTTATTTTTTTCAAAGAATAATGCAACGCGAAAAACAAAATTAAGGCAGGGATTAGTTCCCCCTTTCCCCGTTTATATTTAACCATCGAACTCCTAAAAACTAAACAAGGATACACCTTATCAGAATGAACTTGTATCTAAAATTTGAAGAAAATCGGATAAGTCTGCATAAAAACTCATTTATCTAACTTCAGGGGGAGAGCGTTCTCCACTTTATAATTAACCATTAAGCTCCAAGATTATTCAGGCATTTGCTTTATTTAAAAGAGCCTATATTTAAAATTGAAGCAAATCGGATAATTCGCATTTATCTAATTTATAGCAGTTAATCTCCCGTTCCCCACTTTATACTTAACAAAAGAGCTCCAAAACTTAATCAGGGAGCATCTTATCGAAATGAACCAATATTCAAAATTTGAAGCAAATCGGTTAATTCTGCATGAAAAACCCATTTATCTAAATTAAGGGAAGCAGCTACCCGTTCCCCGTTTCATACTTAACCAGTGAATCCTTAAAACAAATCAGGTAAGTGCTTATCAGAATGAACTTATATAAAAAATTTTGAAGTAAATCGGTAAATTCTGCATCAAAAACCCATTTACCTAAATTATGAGGAGTAACCCCCGTTCCCCCTCCACCCATTATACTTAAATAATGAATCCCCTCAGCAAAACAGGTAAGCGCCTTATAAGAAAAATTTGGATAAAAAACTTGAAGCAAATCGGTAAATTCTCCATGAAAAAACCATTTATCTAAATTATGGGGTGTAGTCTTCCGTTCCCTCCTTTATACTAAACCAATGAATCCCCAAAACAAATCAGGAAAGCACCTTATGTGAATGAATCTATGCCCCCCCCCCCCAAAAAAAAGGAAGCAAATCGGTAAATTTTGCCCGAAAAAGACATTTACTTAAATTAAGAGGGGTAACAACCCCTCATTTCCCCCTTTTATACTTAACCAATAAACATACCAATTAATCATGGAGGCGTTTTGTCGGAATAATCTTATATCTAAAATATGTATAAAAGCTGATAATTCTGCATGAAAAACCCATTTGCCTAAATTAAGAGGGGTCTAATCCCCGTTACCCCTTTATACTTAAACAGTGAAATCCCAAATCTAATCAGGGAAGCGCCTTATGAATAAACCTGTATACAAAATTTCAGGCAAATCCAATATTTTTACCGTGAGTTATCGCGCTACATACTTACATACGTACATACATACTGAACATGCAAGCACATTCACTATCAGGCTTTGTTAAACTGTGAGCTAATCATTAATTGTTTCAGTTTTTAACTGCTGTTAAAGTACTAATCTTATACATTTAAATATGCACTTTAAAATGTATTAAAGTTTTTTTGCTTTCATATTTGTATTTTAATATGCACATTTAGACACTGTCTTTTAAGATTTAAACATTTATAATTATATTTAATATTTCAATTCGTGTAAATACAGGTATTTTTTTATATTTACACATTTAAATGTGTTTATCAACCGATAACAACTTGCAAACTCAATATCATAAATTAAATGCACGTAAAAACAGGTAACGTTTCGTACAAAATGTGTATTTTTTGTGACAATTGTGTGATTTTTGAAAATTACACACTTCTCCGTGTTTACATAACTATGCTTAAATTGTAATAACACTCCAATTCGTGTAAAATCAGACCTTTTTCTGCATTTACACACTTGTCTGTGTTTATCAAGCGATAACAAATTACACACTTGCTTTCATCAGCTAAATACACGTAAAAGTGTGTACATTTTTCATTCAAAGTGTGTAAATTTGATAACAAGTGTGTAATTTTAAAATATTACACATATGTGTGTGTAAAATTAGCTAATTTACACATTTATTTTTTAGAGTGTAATGTATTTTGTATTTTGTATCGAAAATGATTTTTCGATGTATTTTGCCCAACTCTGCAATTGATTGGGTAAATGTTTAACACTAGAACTACCGGAGTTTCATATATACCTAGTTTTACCGCATCCGTCAAATTGACGGATTTTTGATCACGGCTTTCATTGTAACTTTTGTCTTAGTTAATGTGAATAAAATATATAATTTAACAAAAGCATCATTTAATATGATAATTCATTAATTATTAATAAAAATTCAATTAAAAAACAGTTTCTATCTGCATTTATATTACATTTGCAATGCATGAAATAATTATGAGGCACATATCTTACATGTTATCTTAGATTAACATTAGCAACGAACATATTAAACTTAGTTAATGTAAATAAAAGAATATAATTTAACAAAATCAATATTTAATATAATAATTCATTAATGTTAAATATAAAGAAACTAAACAAAAACAGTTTATATTTCTATTTACAGTATAGCACATTTGATATGCGCGAAATAATTATAAGGCAGATATTTTACAAGTGTCTCTTATTTAGATGAACACTTTCCACAAAGATATTTGACTTATTTAATCTAAATAATATATATATATATAATTTAACAAAAATAACATTTAAAATATTAATTCATTAATTATTAAAAAAAAACAAAAAGTTTCTATTTGCATTTATAGTATAGTACATTTTATGAATAAAATAATTATGAGGCACATATTTTACAAGTACATGTTATCTTAGATGAACACTTACCACAAACATATCTGTTGCATACATTGCAAGTATAAATCGCTTTGTTTTTGTTGCATAATCGAATTTGGCAAGATTTTCGATCATAAAAGATATTTTGTGAATTTCCTAGAGCACAATCCACTGATTTCCGATCTTGTTTTTGGGAGGAGGCTTCTTTTCTGCCGCACCTATAATCACTGGAAATAATTCGGATAATTGAAATAAAAATTGTTTTCTAGTTATATTTTTATCACAAATCTCTTTATATAAAATCCACGCATTGATTGCTGCCAAGTCCAAAATATTATAAAATACCTGCAAGGGCCATCCACGTGACACTGCTTTTACGCTATATTTGCGGGCCATTTGGTCAACTACGTCTACTCCAAACTAACTCTCATTGTAAAATGACACAGTTGCAGGAATTTCTTTTCGATTAGAAGCAATTTTTAAAGATTTATGTTTTGAGCTAAGATGTAGTACTTTTTTACGAAGCTTACTTTTGTAAACTGTTAAAGCAATACCATTTGATTTGTAGAGTTTTGTGGGGAAAACAGCCATATTATCTTTTCTAACTTTAGCTATTTTCGGCAATTCTCTTTTATTTGCTAATATAGTTCCAACAAAACTTTTTTTTTTTTTGCAAGTAATTTTTTTGCGAGCTGCATACTTGTAAAAAAATTATCCGTTGTTATATTCCTCCCACAACTTACGTAGTTTTTTACAAGATTCAAAACTACAAATTCATTCAAAGGTACTCCTGATGGTCTACGTTCGTCTTTGTCTAAATAGGGAAAGCCATTTATAAGATATTTACTCCGCACGTCTACAGCTAACCAAAATTTAATTCCAAATTCGTCTGGTTTTTTGGCCATATATTGCAGAAATCTGCCCCTTGCCTTTGTGGGAAACAACTGTTCGTCTACGCTTATATTCTGATCTGGTTTGTTACAAGCTTGGCTGTTATCAATAAAGGACTTCCAAATTTCGGAAGCTAATGCAAATTTGTCAGTTCGTAACCGAACACCCCTTTCACATTTTTTGTCAAAACGAATGAATCTCATAATTTCTAAAAATTTATTTCTACTCATAGTTTCGCGAAAGAAAGAAGGTCCCCATTTTTCTGAGCACAAATAGGATAATTTCAAATTTCTCGCTTCATAGGCTCCTCGAACATACAAAATAGCTACAAACGCATACAATTCTTCAATAGTAATTTCCCAATCGTCCTTCTGTAAAACATTTCTGGCCTCAAGCTCAGTGTAAAATTTTATGTGCTTCATCATTCGATTATCAATTATAAGTCTAAATGCACTGCTAACATTACCAAGCATAATGTTTTGTTTCGCATAACCAGTTGGCCCTGAAGAATACTTGAATATATTGTGTGATGGAATTCTACCAATTCAACCATTCCCTATTTCTTCCCATTCAGTACCGTCGAGAGCAATTTCTTTTTCCTGTCTTTTTTCAGTTTCCATTTGGCTGTCCGATTCAGTATCTGAACTTATTCGCAAGCGCTTTCTGAGTTTGTGGCTCTTTTGGGGAATTTCATCTTAACTCCCTGAATCTTCACTTTCATATTCTTCTTCTTCACTTTCTTCAATATCTCGTACTTCAATTTCATCTCCAGAATTTTCAGAGTCATTATTATTACTTGAACTAGTGTCCGAACAGTCTTCATTTATACTAGTGAGTTCTTTATATTCCCCGAATAATTTTTTTCTTCCTCGAAATCGTTTCATTTTTGACTAGAATTTACAAAAAATAAATGTTATTTTTTTCGTAAAAATATATTCATACTTTTTTCCGAGGTTGGATTTTACAGAGATTACACTATTCACAGACTGCACTTTCACTAAGAACGTTATCACATTAGAAGTACAATTGATAATGATCGCGTCCTAATTACATTTACCAGTTACTAATAAGTTTGATATGAAGCCTGGAGTGGACTGCGCATGGGCGAAAAGGACTAGTTCATGTGAAAAATGGGGAAGTCCGCACCATTTCGGGATGAATTTGTTAACTGCCAAAGCCGTCAATTTGACGGGTCTTGGTATAAATAGGTATAGGTCATACTGATTACGGAAATTAAAATGGTTGAGATGAAATTAAATACGGATATTTAACCGTTTAAACGCCAATGTTCCCAAATGGGAACATTGCATTATTTGTACCGCAAAACATATATTTTTCCAACATAATAACGATGTCCTAATTTTTCCTATAAAATATAAGTTTGATTTGAACTTTTGAAATGAAAATATTTATGTTTAAGCATTTATCACACGTATTAAGAAATATGTAAATTCATTAATTTGCATAAAAGTATATTATTTGCTTTTATCGTTTTCTCTATATTACTTACATTTGACCGCTAGGAATCTAAATGTTTTTGGAATTCGGGAAAATACTCAAGAACAATATACAATAGCATATAGCGGAAAATAAATCGTTATAAGGTACCCTGGGGTAATAACGCCACGTTAAGGTTCTACCAATTTTCACGGCTTAGTTTTAGGTTGTATTTTTCAAACAAATATAGGATCTGATACAGCAACTCATTGACTATCTATATAAAATAAAATAATTTAACAGATATGTATTCATAAAATGTAATAGCGTTTTTTCTTGACCAATGCTATTTGGCGTTATTACCCACCTATATGGGTAATAACGCCATGCAAACAAAACTATGAAATAAGATGAAATAATTGCATGTAGATAGCGCAATTCTAAAAATACAAACTCTATAAACTTAGAAATTGACAAATTGCATTCTAAGCTATTGAAAATGTTCAATTTTTTGTGAAAGTGTAAGAAAAATAAAGGTGTGGTGTGGGAGGAAGGGATGAGGCAAAAGAATATCAGACCGTGAGCTTCTTTTTGCTTAAAAAGGACCGCTTAAATAGAAATATGAGAAACATTGGACAGTTTTAACTGTGTCTATTTGAATCAGCATTTAGGATGTAGCTCGGCCACTGTAGGGAATCAACCGGGGTACTAAAGTCAAGGATTGGCGTTATTACCCCAGTATAGTTATTGCGCAGTACATTTTAAATTACAAATTATCTCGAGAAGATATCCAAAATCTTCAACAACAATTTAAAAGTACATGAAATGCACTACAAATTTATGTAATTAACAAAGTATTTCCGGATAAAAAGATAGTCTTCACATCACAAAACGTATCTCGCAAATTTTAGATCAAGCGTTAATTTTAGTTGTTTGTAAAAACAATAAGACCTAAAAATGAAACAAATTAACTTGAAGCTGTTTTTTGCGATTTATATGACTCAAAATCCTTTTGTGCAGAGCACATGGGTGTCATTTACCTGATTATTTCATAATTATGCAAAATATAAGCACTTGGCGTTATTACCCCGCCTGGCGTTATTACCCCAGGGTACCTTATTTGCATAGATTGTCAATCAATAATCACGTTCCAAAATGCAAACACTGAAATGAAAACCGCCAAAAAAACTGCAGAAATATATTTTTTTGGTATTTTCTAAATTTTTATGCATAAATTAAAACATTTGAAGCTGTAACATAGGAAAAACAAAATTATTATTACATTGCGATATTAATTCGGCGTCTAAACGGTTAAATATTCTTATGTTTCATTAAAAGTCGTATCATAAAATTTTGGAACTCGCCATAAATTATATAAAATTTTTAAGCATGAAATTTGAAAACCGTCAAAATGACGGTCTTGGTCGTTCTACTGTTAAAAAAGGGCCCTAGGGCCCGAAATAAAAATATCAGAGTATTGGTCCTGGAACCCTGGTCCCAGGCAACCTTAAAATTTTGCACTGAGAAGATTAAAAATATAGGAAGTGAAATATGTTTGTCTCAGAAAATGTTCAGGGGCACTGAGCTGGGCCCTATGATTACACAGGGGGCCATAGTGCATTATATGGAATGTAAACACTTTAAAATATCTAAATGTATAAATAATCCTAAAAATGAAGATCAAATTAAAAGGAAACAATGTATTAATACTAAAATTTCAAGGAGCCCTGTACCGGGCCCCAATAAAAAAAAAATATTTTTATACTCAACAACATGCAAAATAAATTCCTGGTCCAAGGGGCTGGGAATTTATTTTGCATGCAGTTGGACATAAAATATTTTTTTAGTTATTGTAATAATGGGAGGACGCTAAAACTATGTGAAATAACATAGAAAACAATTTGGGTCATTTTTAAAGAAGCTGCACCAAGACCACAAGAAAGCTATTAATATTCAAAATTAGTGGTAGCTGAAGTCTGAGAATTTTTTTGGTCATTCATGTAGTAACTGAAAACTTAAAAAGCTAGTGAATCTGACTATTTTTAAGAGAGCTATGATAGGGGAGCCTGTAGGGGTCAATTGGCAGTTAAAACCAGGATCCTAACATAAGACACGTTAAAATGTTTTAGTAGATAGCGCTTTAGACCTTTAATTAGTCAAAATTAAGCATAGAGTATGAATTATTCGTAAGAATAATATTTTTTAAAAATGCACCAATTGATTGGGTAAATGCTTAAAAAAGGGCCCCAAGGCCCGAATAAAAATATTAGGGTGTTGGTCTTGAAAGAAGACTCCAAGGTTCAAATTAAAAATTTTGTACTGAGAAGGTAAGAAATTTAGGGAGCGAAAAGTGTTTGGCGCACAAAAAAATCAAGGGGCCTTGGTCCGGACCCTATGATTACCTAGGAGGCCCCAGTGTCTTATATGGAATGTAAAAACTTGAAAATATATATAAATACAGGTATCCCAAAAATGAAGATCAAATTAAATGGAAACAATTTATTAGCAATTTATTAACATAAAAATTTAAAGGGGTCATACAACGGGCCCCAAGGACCAGGGTCATAACTGAAAAGTTAAAAGGCGAGAATAGCTAAATGAGAAAGGTCTCTTAAAACGAAGCCAATAAGATAAAAAGGGATCAAGGTAATAACAATTTTGTGCATAAAAATTTTAAGGGACCCTGAGACCCTGGCCCTAAAAATATTTAGAATCTGAGCCTCAGGTGCATCAGGACCTATCGTGGACTATCTTCACCTAAAATTTCAGACTTCTACGTGCGGTAGATTTTGCTAGTCATCGCTGACACACAGGAAGAGAGTTTTGTTATTTTATTAGTATAGACTTTTAATAGATCAAAATTACCTTTAAGTATTCATTATAAAACAAAAATCAAAAGTCATAAAATTCAAAGGAAAAAATTACTTCTGAGTAATAAAAAAAGTATTTAAAAAATTAAAAAAAAAATCATTTTTTTCACCTCACAGCTAGCTGTAACCTTTAATAGGGAAATTAAACTTTTTGTCATTAATTATTAAGTCAAGATTAATTTTATTACGAATGCGATCGGAAAATTTTATAACAATTTCAGTTGTGTTGTGAATTTTAATATAATAGTTCTCTTACAGAATATTATGCTTATATATATATATATATATATATCACACATGAAAATGAAATTTTGTAATTGCGTAAATGGAAGCGTTTCCATTTAAGTTTGAACGTAAATGAAAAAAAATGAAATAATATTCTGTCAAAGAGACAAAGCAAAATAAATTGGTTGATAAAAATATTTAGGCATATACACTATATGGCCAAAGGTGACCGGGAAATCGCGATTATGATGCATAAGATGATGAAATCTCGTACCAACATTTGGAGCTTCCTGTTTCAACCTCGTTCCAAGTATTGGAACTATGCTTCATCAGGAACTCCAAATTCGATTCAAACCAGGGCAAGATTTTTAACACGGACTCTGTTTTTTTGTTTGTTTGTTTTGAACTGCGGGTCCCTGTTAGATGCGAACTCAGCCATCTGAAAGGGATATTATAAATTATATATAGATGTATTTTTTCCTATCACGGGTTCCTGTGAAGTTATGGGTATAGCTACTTTATATTTGCTAACTGCTTATGGTGTACTTAGCAGATGGAACTTTTTGTTTTCCCTTTTCTTTAGGTTATGAAGCAATATGAATATCCGTGAACAGTTTGTGCGATTCAGTTTATAAAAAAAAATTTTTTTTTCTATATTTCTTTATATTTTGTTAGATATTGTTAATTCAAAATTTTATATAAAAAAGTTAATTGTGTCTAATTCTTTGCTATTCTATTTTAAAAATAGGACTACACTGAGGCCTTTTAAAACAGATGGTCCCTGATAATTTGTACCCGATTCAGCTCTCTCCTCTCTGCGGTTCTGAATACGACGACATTTTTATAACAATGAGTTTCAACCTATTAAATACATGGAACTATTAAGAAAGAGGAACTGAGATATCCTTATAATAATAAAGCGTCAACTGTAATTGCTTTCGTTTGAGCTCATTACCATAGCGGCAAACTTCCACCAATAAATTTATGAAGAAAATTTCTCCTTATTTAAACACCTCATTAATGGATTCTTCCAATCAATAATAATGGCAAAAACTTGTATTTATTTTTAGAAAGTTCTGCCATAGTAGTACCGCCGTACTGTGACCATAAAGACAACATCCTATTAGTATCAGTAAAAAAATTATTATAACTCGGCAAACTGGCACCAGTAAAAAGAAAGAGAAAATTTTATTCATATTTGTGACAGAAATTTACCATTATTAAAGCATTTTAATAAAACAAAATTTTCTATTAAAATTTACTGGTGGAAGTTTTCACCAGAATTTCAATCCAGAAATTTCAAAGTAATAAGAAACTGTTGAAGCGGCTAAAAAATGCAACTGTTACATCTTCAGTTACTTCACTCGCAACTGTTAAACAATACTCTATGTCCCCGCCTCTTTACTCATAACTCCATTATTAAATATTGACATTTATATTTTATTATAAATGAAAATAAATTGAAAAATCTATTACTTTTTCTCTACGATTGGAGAATAGATACTGCCCAACCATACTGCATTTCTTTACAATCGAATTTTTTCGATGCCGTTTATTACGAAAAGATATATTTAGTACATTCCTGGTAAAATGAAAAAAGTGATCAACACATACTATTACAGTTGTCAGTTCGGTCTCCGTTTTTATTTAAAAAATTCGGATTTACGACAGAAAATACAAAAAGTATTTGCAGATTAATTCAAACTTTTATCGATTAGTTAAAGTAAAAATTCTTCAAAAAGTTCCGATCTGATGTCAAAATTTCTGGCTGAAAATGGAGATAAAAACTAGCAACTTTGCTTACTAACTCTGCCACAAGTTCATATATGAAATCTGATTGGCATCAGTCGGTTTATAATAATTTCTAATATACTGAAATTTTGCTTAGGGAATCGTCTACATATAGAAATTATAATTTACTTTAAAACTTTTAAGACTAATGCCTAAATTGGATAATATAATATTTGGATTCTGCGGTAAGATTTACTTGTAAATGCCAAACTGAAAAAATCGGTTAAGTAGTTTAGAAATCATGCAGATTTAAAATTGGTAACTCTTACTCTTAAATTCATTTTTAATTATTCAAAAACGAGCAAGAATATGTGTATATTAAAAAATATAATTAAAAAATTATATTGCGGAATGACCTGCAACTTTGGATTCGAATATTTGCAGCTTCTAGAAATGAATTTCTTGAGAAAAAGTTCATAAGGTTACAATTTATACATATATTTTAATTTAATTTCGAAAATTTTGAAGAAAAATATTGCTTGTAACCTTAGCATTTTTTTTTTACCTTTTATACTCCGAAGAATTTTTAAGTCCTATTAAATGAAACATAACATAAATTTTATTCAATTCGTCCACTAATGAAAGTATATGTATGTATATGGTACTTTTCATATAAATGCTTTGCTGTTTCACATTTAGTGAGCATAGAGAAACAGTAGAGGTATATTTTGTAATGTGATTATTTTCTCAACCAGTTACATGGATTTAGATTTTCTCCTATTAAAAATTTTTCACGAAAGCTTTGCAACTACAGCACACTTCTCATTTACAGATTGGATCCCAATACATTTATTTACATTGCTCTTGCAAGAATTGTGAGGTTCCCATAACAGTATTTTTTGCTAATTAATCTGACTATTCTTGTAAATGTTTTACAACCAAAATAAACCGTCTAGCTACTGATTTATTAAATCAGTTTTATTTAAAATCTATACCTAAAAATCAAAATTATTTTTATTATATTGTTTTTCGAAATCTTCAAGCATTATTAAACCTTACTGACGTGGAGTAAATCTGTTTGAAATACGTAACTTACACCATAATTTATAATAATATAAATTAATTTATTAGAAAATATGAACTTGCTGATTTTCAAGTTATGTTAGAAAAGAAAAATTTTAATTTAATATTCTGGGTGCCAGTAAAATAAAAATTATGTGTATTTTTTCAAGGACACCACCCTCGAAAGAGTTAACCCCTTGAAGGGCACCGGTATATGTTATATACCACTTAATTTTAATTATCAAATGCCGCATTGACACCAAAATTTAAGAATCGACTTTTGTTTCATATGATATACTCGAAGAAAAGCTTTTACTTTGTTTGATATAAAATTGTTTATAAATACCGGTGTCAATCAATCATTTTAACATTTTAGTAGCAGAAGTGCTTTGCCCCTCAAGGGGTTAAGGGGGCGGTGGAAGTTAGGTGTTTCTTTTTTTTAATTTTCATCATACCAATATGAAATTTTGTGCATATTTACCTTTCACGAAAAGCATATAGAACACCTTCAAAAAACCTTCCAATCTTATTAAATTTTTAAATTAAAAAAAAATTAAATTTTTAACGAAATTTTAAATTGCTCCTCGTGTCTTAATTTTTGAGTTAGTTTCTCACCTTTTGAATTTTTATCACTTAAAACTCTATTATAAACAATTAGTGTAAGATTTTTTAATCTCTTGAATAGTTAACATTGTGCAGATTTTTTTCTGAATACCATATCGATTTTCATAAAAATTTTGTCTTTTAATAAGTAAAAAATCAAATTTGACTATCTTAATGAAGACGAATTTTAAAAAGGTTCCACAATTTCTTTCTAAACAATATCAGGATACTTCCTTATCAATTTCATAAATATTGATAAAAAATTACGTCGCAAGAAACATTTCAAAAATCTAAAAACGCTGAAAAATTAGTTTTGAGAAAAACAGATTTAGCGTACATAAATACACTTACTTTCATTATTTACTTCTTAAAAACTTCATAAATGATATTTTAATAAGCAAAAATTGTTTTGGTACTATTATACCACAGAAATAGACTTTTTTGCGACAATTTTGCTATACACGATTTTGCTCAAATAAAGGTCCACTGTCCCCTTAATGAAGATAATAATTGAAAATCAGGAAATTTCTGATTTATAATTAGGGGAGGGTTTAGAATTAAATTTCTTCAGGCATCAAATATACGAATATAAAATTAGAGCTCGTTCCGCCAAGTAATTTTTGACTTACATTTAAAAAACAGTTTTGAAATGCATAAATATGAAATTAACACATTATGTCTCGATAGTATTTTGAAGACCATTAAAATAACCTGTAATAAAATTAATTTAATAAATCGAGGAATAGTACATCAGTTTAGAATGAGTATAGATACTTCATCTTATTCCAAAAGCATTATTGTTTTCATAATAGAAAAGTATTTTTAAAAGGATGATTTCTAACAACACAATCAAACTTTTTCAACACAATCTAATTGATCAGTTAGATTGTGTTGAAAATAATAGTATATCTACGTACCCATCGTCTTATGGCGTTCCATTACCTGCGGTCTATTCTGTTGAGCTGTCTAAATGACAGACCAGATGTTATGACCAATAAGGTTATCTGAGCGAAAAATCCCAGCTGGCTATCGCCCTGGTAGCTTAACAGGTA
The DNA here is from genome assembly GCA_964019185.1 of Maratus speculifer. NCBI lineage: Eukaryota > Metazoa > Arthropoda > Arachnida > Araneae > Salticidae > Maratus > Maratus speculifer. Next base: position 66,424,381 of record OZ025299.1, on the reverse strand, counting down.
AAGCATTGGCCTTGGAAGCTAAGTATCTGGGTTCGATTCCCATCCTGGTCAAGTTTTCGCTCTGTTGGAAATATTCAATTTATGATTACTTTACCAATCAGTTGGATTGTGGTGAAAATAATAGTATTTCTAACGTAGTTTCAAAAAATTACGAAAAATGCTTTCGAAGAATAAATTTCATGAATTCATAATTCGGTATGTAAAGAGTTAACATTAGGAGTTGCAAATTTAAAACCTAAATTATTTTTAAACTAGTACTTGGCCGAACGACGTCCCACTTGTTACTCGAATTTAATATTTACCAAAAATTACAATTATGCGTCAAAATTAGGTGTTAGTTATGAAATTTTTAAAGTTTATTATAATTTTTATGTATATAGATGGCCCCTTAATCAAAAGTTTAGTATAGTATCAATTAGATTAGTAATCGATTAATATGCGTAACAATTTTTTTAGATGATTTTTGGCTAAATTATACGGGATGATCACTTTTTACCCCTGAATTGTCATATACCTTAGTATAGTGTGCAAGATTGTTATACATATATGGAACCGTTCTTACATTAAACAAAACTGATTTTTATATTCAGTGGTGTTGTAAAAAAATACAGAGGTTATACCCTAGAGAGCATGTACTATAGCTTTTTTGAGAAAAATAGGGTATACGGTGTTTCTTAAAAAAATCAAAAAGGCATACGGCCCGACTTATGCAAGGGCATGTAGATCAGTTGACACGGGCCCTCCTTTTTAGGGGGCTCCCCTCATGACAGTAATCAGGATTCTTATTAAAGATTGTCAAGTACTTGCGATTAACCAAAAGTGGCCGAAATGTACACATTTTTCAAACATTTTGGAAGCAAGTGTGGAACCTCTTTTTTTCACTATTTCCAATACTCCCTCCACACATGCAATAAACAAACTATATTATTAGAAAACTAATGATTAAAATTTTATTCCAACTTAGTGTTCTATTGTTTTCAAAAGAAATTCTTTATTAATCTTTTATTATAATGTGACAAGTTAAAATCATTAATTATGACCAATTTTCAGCCTTCTATTTTAGACAGCTTATAATGCGCGTAGATAAGCAAAGTAAACGTTTGCCAAGAAATATTTGAGTCAACCAATCTATTATTTTTTCTAATATTGTCAAACTAATATTTTTCATCAAAGTTATGGCCATCATTTTGGAATATCCTCTATACAAATGTGAGCAATACCGAGTATAAAATTTATGAATACATACAATATGTACAAAGTTTAGTACTTGTCACTTCCACATAATTCACAAAAAAATTCTATAGATAAATAGAAGGGGGCCCGCAGAAGGATGCTTGCCCAGGGGCCCACCATATTCTTAGTCGGGGCCTGACCTATACTACATCCTTACTTAAATTTAACTTATTTTTATGTATAAACTAATATTTATTTGCGGGAAGCAGAATATCTAAGATTGTTATATCTGAAACCTATAGATGGCAGCACTAAATTAAAAACGAAAATTACTTTTCAAAACATCCAATTCCTTTTCCCTTCCGTTTGCAATTATTTTTATTTTAATGTGAAGTGCATTTAAATATAAAAATCATCAGATAATTTATTTTTTGGTCTAAAATTTTTATCTGATAAAAAAACAATCTTGGTTAATTTAGCTTCAGTTCCTTTTTTGTTTCCACCCAGTTCTAGATATTTTTTTTTTTTTTTTTTTTTTTTTTTTTAACCTGTCTCTGTTATTTTAAACGTAAAAATACAGTTAACTGTATATATATTGCTTAAAAAGTCCAAAATAAAACATATAAAACTTAAAAATACATTTAAAGTAATTTTAAAAAGTTCAGAACGTTTTCAACCGTCTTTGTCAGTGAGAAGACCGCATAAGCGACGGTTGAAAACGTTCTGAACTTTTTAAAAGTACTTTAAATGTATTTTTAAGTTTGTGTTTTATTTTGCACTTTTTAAGCAATATATATACAGTTAAATGTATTTTTACGTTTTAAATTAGTAAACAAGGTGAATTCTGCACTGTTTTTGTTCTTAACTCCAATTGTTTTTGTTACAGTCATGTTTCCATTGAAACTAGGCTACCTAATTCTAAAGTAAAAGAAGAAATTAATAGCAGCAATATCCAAAAGTGCTAACATTTGTGATATTCTTTGTATTTATTTCTACAGGATAATGAAAATAAGCATGGGACAGTGTTAGAGTAGCCATTCAGTGTTACCAGTGGGCTACTTTTTTTAAATTCAGATTTCTTGACTGGAATCACTTTTTGAAGCTGTAAAATTCTCTTTATTCTCGCCTTAATTAATATGCCATTAAATAAGGCGCATTTCATCATTCGAAAAAGTGGTGCCAATATAGAATCTGGATTAAAAAAAGTAGCCCATCTGGCAACACTGTAGCCATTCCTCAAACTATATTGTTATATAATCATCGTATATAGTTTTACATTTTTTATAATACATACAATATGTAAGTATGTAGACATACAATGATTATGGAATATGTACGAGAAGAACGTTTGAAGATTTTGAAGGGGCCCGAGATTGAGAAATGGGGCCCCCAAATTTTACATTGAACTGGTTTTAAAATTCTATCTGTTCAGGGCCAAAATTAGCCTTTTTGCACCCAGAGCAAACCTGGACTTATGGCCTCCCCACTCCCTCCGCCAAGTATATTTACAAAGAGCATTTTACTAATTTTTTTAATAACCGATGTGACGTATTGAAAAAAATTCCAGGATGACGTTTGGCAAAGCTTTTTATTTACAGCTACACAGCAACACAGAAAACAATTCAGAAGAAAATTAAAATAGAAAAAATTGAAGTAAGATTTGTATGAGAGCACACTATGCGCTCTGTCCGCTAACTGTTACAGTTGCGCGTGGGTTGGGCTTTATTCAAAGTTCCGACAGACAGATGTCGGGCCGTAACGGGCTTCATTTTCTTACGGGACAGTCTTGCCCCGTTCGACGATTCACGTCGTCCCACTTCAAAGTCGAAACCAAAAAACCTCATTGAGCCTCTTTGAAATTGCATATATACAAAGCAATTGTCTTTGATAATCGTCGATCTTTGAGAGGGTAAATCAGACAGCTCAAGTAGTGTAGATTTATTATATTCAAGCTGTCTAACATTAAGTTTTTGGCCTGAAATACGATTTTTATAATGTCAGTTGGAGAGGTTTCAAGTGAAATTTATTGTTTAGATAATTGGAAATTTGAAGATTTTATTATACACAAAATGTATCGGTCTTGTCAGAGAGGATTTACAAGGGCTAACATCTGCCTTTATTGACAGTGTGCTAATGATGAAATTCAGAACGTTACACCGAGTTATTTAAAAATTTTGAATATGTAATCGTATGTAATCTGAACTACATAAATCTGCTTTGTCAAATATGGATTCATTAGAATCCTGAAAACAGAATCGAAAATAATTCCGCTTTATATTGGATCTTTAGAATAGTAATTTCCCTTCTTTTCCATATCATCCTCAATCCTTCGATGCTTTTGCTTTGTAATGCCCCAGACAGAATGATTTTAACAATACCGTGCTAAATATAGGCATGAGAAAAATCGACTAACAGAATCTTCATTTGGCACCAGAGGCACCTTCCCCCTCTTCCCCTCCTCCCTTTAGTTTTGGTCCTGTATCTATTATAAAAATTGTTAACTTTATATATATATATATTAAGAGTTTCATAAAAACATAAGGCCTAGTATAGATGAATGACATTTTCATAGAATGGCGAAACACAAAGACAGTCTGAGTCTTACTGCTTTTTTTCTGTACTTCTTTTAATTATTTAACTGTTGCAACACTCAGAAAAAAAGTCACCAAAAGGATGATTCAGTGGCGTAGCTAAGGGGGGGGGCAAGGGGGGCGTTCGCCCCGGGCGCCGAGGCCTAGGGGCGCCAAATTGACAGAAATTGTTATATATCTATATTGAGGTGGGGGCGCAAAATTTCTTGCTGGCCCCGGGCGCCAAAAAACATAGCTACGCCACTGGGATGATTAGTTCATATTTGTTCATATTTGTTATATAAAAAAAAAAAAAAAAAAAAAAAAAAAAAAAAAAAAAAAGGCCTTTCAAGAATTGACAATTTAAGCCCGAATCTCCCAAGTTCACAAGTGAAGGAGGGGGAGAGTACACCCATAACCCCTCATGGTGACGCCTCTGTTCGCAAGAGTGGCGAAAAGTATGATGCGAGCAATATTCCCGCACCAGGAACCAGGTACTTTGGTTCCTGGTGCGTATTTGGTTATCCACTGTTGATGCTTTAATAATCCGCGGAAAAAAGAAATAAAGTCATTTCTGATTTTCATAAAAAATACATATTGCTTCTCTTCAAATATTATTTACAGACTCGTTTTCTATTCATTAAACCTTTACCAGCTCGAATCCATGTATCACACTGTTGAATATTTTTTTGTGCGTCTGTGTAATTTTTGTAAGCACAATAAAATTTATTTCTATACACGACTTAATGTATTTAGAGTTAAAATATTTTTCTCGTTAGTTTCTTCGCCAGTATGTAATATTGATTCAATGGGAAATTTAAAATTACAAAAATAAAACAAAGCATACGTTATGAAACTTTTTTCAACACTTCGAGAACATTTTAACAAAACTTTAATATTCAATAAGGTGAAAATATTTTATATGAAAATAATTTGCAAAACTCATAGATGGCAGCACATTTGAAGTCCCAGATTCAGGAATTACTACCAATAGTCAGAAAATATTCGAATTTGTTTGTGCATCCTTGTAGTAGCATCAATTTTTGTAAAATATTGGGTAGGCTTAAAATTTTTTCAGTAAAATAACATGCAGTTTTTCCTTCTTACTGCGTGTGTGTTCAGAGAAGGATGGGGGAGGAGCGAATAAACAAAAAGAATAATTCGAAGTTAAATTATGTTTTTTCGAAGTAAAATATAAAATTATCATAATTTAATTAAATTATATTAACATCAGTTCTTTTTTATAAATACATTAATATTTATTATAAATAGCATAAATATTGTTAATTTTAAAATAACTAATTGTAACTTAAAAATATTAAATCGCAGGCTATCAAATATTATGTAAAATGGACTTAAAATACAATGCATCTCTGACGCAAAATATGCAGAAAATCTAGCTTTGTGCAAAGTTTAATTATATATTCAGTAAAGAAATTTTTAGTTCTCCTGTAAATCTAATTGATGCTCTTACTATTTTCTAAACAAAATTATTTTGAGAACGTCAATAAAACCAAATTTTATTTCTGCGATTAAATAAATAAGTAAATGGAATCTATGTAGGCACAACGATCAGATTATTGAGTGGGCTCACTCCCCAAGGGCCCATATCTGTTGGCGCGACGACATCCTTGTATATAACATATAGATTTATATATACTATTATACTACATAATATTCTAAAAGTTAGATTAGTTAGGAAATGCATAACACAGCTGTAAATTCCAATTTAGCAATATCCATCAATAAGCAAAAATACACGCGGGATCTCTTATGCCGTCCTGTATATGATTTATGGAATTTATACAAAAGTAAAAAGTAAAAGAGTAGTTTAATGTAAAATAAAAACGCACTTCCACTAATCATTGTTATAATAGAAAGTCCTGTAATAGACTTTTTCGCGTGTCCCTGTAAATGAACGATAAACGCTACGCACACCATATTCTACAGTAACCCTCTTGTAGTGCATCTCAGTGATATTATATCATTTTCAATGTGTTTGATATACTGTAACATCGTTAAAATACACCACAAATGATTTTTCCCCGTAGACTGCATTAGACCATGCAACTGAATTATAACACTAGTTTTTCTGTAAATGAATTATAAAAGCTACACATTTCATTTTTAATGCCGAACATGCTGTAATAAACCTCATTAGCATATGAAAAGCTCAGATGAGAAAGGTGGTAGGTGACACAATCATCGTTTTTAAAGAATAAGCTGTAAAGTTCCAAATGCCTTACACTACATGGCCATTGATGACCGCCCACTTGCGATTTTAGACATTTTGTTAAAAGTCTAGAAAAATACATGAGGAAATATCCCGAAGCTCCCAGTGTATAAATATAATAGTACAAGTCTTACATTTCTGTGAAGATTTTTCCCGAAACTCCATAGGGGACCGACAACAAATTAAAAAAGAATGAATATCTTTTGGATAATTCTTTAAAACTAATGAAGCAAAAGCGCTCAAACTGTATATTATGATTAAGTGGCTTATTGTAAAAAAATGTGTTCATTTTTATGCGAATAGCATGTATACTCATAGAGAAATTAAGGTTTTTATAAAAATAATCCCTAATTTTGCTAATTTTTTTTTGCTTATAATTTGCAGACTTCTTAATATAAAGTAACATTCTTTTCTGAAAATATGACGAATAATGTTGCACACAATATCTTGTAATCATAATTAAAAAATAATAAAAATTGTATGATAAATGAGTAGGTTTACTAAATAATTTTTCACTGCGCATGCGTCAGCGATATCAAAATTTCATTTGCATACAGTGTTAGCTAAATGTATAGAGCAACTTTTGAGAAAGTCACAAAATCATAGCTTGAAAATTCTGAAAGTAATCGTCTATAGAATAAGCATAAAATCCGTTGTTCCCAAAATGAAGCAAAAAACTGAGGAATTTTATCCAAATGCAGTGTACGTCACAAATTGTGTATTCTATATTGACACTAATCATTGAATATACGGATACAACTGCTCTTGTTTTGCTTCATATTGGGAATAACGGATTTTCAACTTATTCTATTGACGATTATTTTCAGAATTTTCAAGCTATGACTTTGCGACTTTCACAAAAGTTGCTCTATGCATTTAGCTAACATAATACGCAAATGAAATTTTGATGTCGTTGACGCATGCACAGTGAAAATTTTTTAGTAAACCTACTCATTTGTCATATAATTTTTATTATTTTTTAATTCTGATTACAGAGTATTATGTGCAATGTTGTTTGTCACATTTTCAGAAAAGAATATTATTTTATATTAAGAACTCTGCAAATTATAAGCAAAAATCTTGGAAAAATTTTGGACTGTTTTTATAAAAACCTTTATTTTTCTACAAGTATGCATGCTATCGAAATAAAAATGAACAGAGTTTATCACAATAAGCCACTTAATCAAAATCTACAGTTTGAGCGCTTTTCTTACATTAGTTTTGACAGGGTTATCCAAAAGATATTCATTCTTTTTTAATTTGTTGACGGTCCCCTATAAAGTTTCGGGGGGGGGGGGAATCACGGAAATATATGACCTGTACTATTATGTTTATATACTGAGAGTTTCAGGATAATTCCTGATGTATTTTTCTAGATATTTAACAAAATGTCTAAAATCGCAAGTGGACGGTCATCAATGGCCAGGTAGTGTAAACGTTTATTGTCAATTAAAATTTCTGTGAATATGAGGTTATATCAAATAGTAATTTAACCTCTCCGGAATCCAGGGTTTATTTATGTACTTTTTTTTTTTTCAGTTATGGGTATATACTGACAATCTGATTACTAGATTGAAAAAAAAATTAAAATTTAATTTTCGTACATAAAATTCGACGACACATAGGGATTTAAGAAGTATATTTTTTAACAATTTCTTTGGACTTTTTATTATATTTTACTTTTTGCATTGCAAAAACATTGAAAACATAAAATAAATATATATTTAGTAATTTTTTATCACTAATGGACTCTACAAATGGTAACTTAACGCACATAAAATTATTTACGTTTTCATTTTTGTAGATTTCGTACATTTCTGCTGCAAGTCATTTTTATATAACACGTAGCTCACTAAAAAAAATGCTACACGAAACAAATTGCTGTTTTGCTTAGTTCTGCTATTAGTTAGGCTCCATTTACACTATTTTCTCTTTTTTTAACATTATTTATATACGTGAAAAAAAATGTAAAGATTTGCAACCAATAGGATGAAAATCTGAAGAGGTTAATAGATAGCAGAGAACCATTGTGATTATCTTCAATTATTTGATTAAGTAGATTTATTAAATTTTGTCACATATCACCTTTATCATCTGATAGCTTGGTATATCAATTGGAAGGCAGTTCGAGAATATTTACACGAGTTAGAATACGAATGAACAGACAGACAGACAGAAAAATTCAGTTCATAAATACAGTTCAACCCGGTTAAGATACTTTTCAATGGAGAGGACCGAAATCGCGTAATAAATGTGATTTCCATAATATTGCAAGGGTTGATCTTAGTTACATAACTAATTTTCTAAATAAACTTTAGAGCATTCATTTATTTGTTTAAGATTGGAAATCGTGTCTTATGGTTTAAATTTAATTGCATTCAACATTAATTATTCAAACTGGAATTATCATTTCAATCTAGATACAGAGAAGTCAAATAAATGGATTCAAACATGACTTTGTTGTCGATTAATAAATTACAAAAAAAAAAAAAAAAAAAAAAAAAAAAGATAAAGCAACAAAAATAGTCTTTCTGATAGACTAAATTTTAAGAAGAAAGAGAAAAATTATAAAATTTTTGAAGAGCAATCCAAATGTTAAAATCATATTTACTTGTGATATTCCGCGTGTAAGATCCGTTAGATTGCAAATCCTGTAGGGAAATAAAAAGAATCTATATCTTCATCAATGAATTTGTGTCTTAACCGTTTCGAGACGAGCGTCGTTTATAGCTTTTTTAATGCACTATATGGCCAAAGGTGGCCGATCACTTGCAATTTTACACGTTTTGTGAAATATCTAGAAAAATGCATATGGAATTATCCCGAATCTCCAGGTGTGTAAACAGAATAGTATAGGTCATATATTTCCGGAAAGTTTTTTTTTTCCCGAAACCTCAACAAGTTCAAAAAACAAATATCGTTTAGATATCCCTCGCAAAACTAATGTAGCAAAAGCTTTCAAATTGTAAATTATGATTAAGTGGCTTATTTTAATAAGCTGTTTTCATTTTTATGAGGATAGTATTACTCGTAGAAAAATTAAGGTTCTCATAATAACAGTTCGCAAATTCAAACAAGTTTTATAATTTGCAGAGTTCTAAACATTTAAAAAAAAGTTTTTTTTTTTTTTTTTTTTTTTTTTTGACGAACCACATTGTACATAATACCCGTAAAGATAATTAAAAAATAATAAAAATTGTATGAATACATGAATGCAATCAAAATATAATGTGCTAGCTAAATGTATAGAACATCATTTGTGAGTTTCAAAAACATCGCTTGAAAATTCTGAAAATTATCATCGATACAATAAGCTTTAAATCCGTTTTTCCCGATAGGAAGCAAAACGATGAGGGCCTGTATCCAAATATAATCCAACGTGCAATATTGTGTATGCTATATGACACTAAACAAAGAACATATGGATACAGCCCCTCATAAAATTTTCATAAAATGGCCCTGATAGCATCCAGACTTAGGTTATTAAAAATAGAGATTGTTGAAACCTTTAAAAACGAGTAGCTTGCTTAGGTCTAGAGTTTAAAAAATGAAGATTTTTAAACCTTTTATATGACCGTTCGATATCATGTGTGAAACAGCTTTAACGTATAGCTTGTATATCACTGCTGTTTTAACAATGCTATTGTATCCTCAAATTAAAACAACTTTACTTACATAGATATCTACAGTTTTGTGATATTTTTAATGTATAGTTTATATTCAAACAAGTTTTAAGTTGTTATATAGGTACTTATGTAAGCATAATGTACAGGACATTTTGTATATTTTTCATAGAATAGTCCCTAAAGTTCCATACGTAGGTCTGTTGTCAAGTTTGGCATCAAACGATAGCAATGCTGGTAACAATGTGGAGGCATAGGCGTAGCGTGACCAAAACTTTTGGGGGGGCACCAGTGAAGTAAAAACTGCGCCCCTTGGCAAATTTTCAATTTGGCGCCCCCCCCCCCCCCTAGCCCCAAAAAAGTAATAAAAAATCTTTTTCTTTCGGTAGGCGTCATATGTATATGTAAATAATTATTTAGCGTTTATTTTGGAACTTTAAAAGGTTTAATTTTAATTAAGAAATTCAGGTACATGTGATGACCGTCTCTTTAGCATGTCCTTCCAGTGGAACATGCTAGAGGTCTACATTTACAGGAATTTCCAGGCACGCGCTCAGCACGGCCCGGCGTGGTATTAAAAGTTTCATCCGAGACCGGCTCGTTTATATTTTCACAGTTTAGGGCCAGGTCCTGCTCGTACAAAAAATCAGTGAAAAAAACGTAAGTATTAATTGGATAATTTTACAGTATACTTTAAATTGCTGTGTGTTCACAAAATACTCTGAAAATAGTCAATAGCAGCATTAATAATTGCTTAGACATTTAAGACTTTTCAATATTCAAATAAAGATTCATAAAACTTGATGTAGGTTAGAATTTTAAAAAAAGTTGGTTAAAAAAAAAAAAAAAAAAAAAAAAAAAAAAAAAAAAAAAATCCAATCCTAACCTTTGAAACTATAAAAAAAGTAGATTTTGAAATACGAGGGTTATCGAAAAACGATTTTTCCACAGAATCAAAAAAGAGACAAAACATAACTACCCAGACTGGATCCTGTTGAAGTACTGGTTGCCCCCAGCGTGGTATCGCTCTAAATAGCGCGAAAAAGATTCTCAATGCAGGAAACCACCTTGAAACACCTGTTTATCTGGAAACTGTGCGCCAGGTGGGTGCCTAACCAACTTGCACCTTAACACAAAAACAAACGTGGGAAAGCAGCATTGATGTTTCTGTAGCGATACCACGATGAAGGAAATGAATATCTCAACAAGATTTTAACGGTTGATGAGACGTGAGTTGACAACTGTAACAAGTTTCTGCCTCCATTCCCAGGTGGCAGACTTGTATGACACTGGACTCAAAAACTTATCCCACGTTGTGACAAGCGTTTTAATTCCGTTGGTTCTAATGTGGATTTGTAGTTAAAACATAGCTGTATCTTTTGTAATAATTCTTTTTGGGTAATTATATTTTGTTTCTTTCTAGCCACGGAAAAATTATTTTATGGATGACCCCCGATTTTTTCAGTAAATTATTATTCTGATCCAATTTATCTACTTTCTGATACATTTCTGAATTCATTTCTTTTCGAAAACACATAAAATTGGCAGACATTCTTATTCAGAAACTGCATAATCGCATGGAATTTTCCATTTTTCGTAAAAGACAAAAAATCTTTAAAAAAATACTGCCAAAGTTGTCATTTTGAATCGAAATCCAAGACGCAATCGTACTAGGGAGAAGAAAAACTTGTCATCAAGTGATTAGAATAGGTTATTAAATCAAAAAGTTATTTATTTATTTTAAAAAATGGAAAATGCTAATCGATTACAAATTACTTCAATCATCAGCCTGTTAATTTTACGCCTTTATAAAGGAAAATGAGTCAGAAAGTGTGTCAAATTTCACGTTGTTGAGCTGGGAATTTGAGAGTAACCTTAAGTTGTACTTACAAAAATTATATTAATATGCGTTCATTATCGCTAATAACATTTTTACAGAACATATTCCTTGCCCTTTACATCCTGAGAAAAATTAAACCTAGTTTTGTCCCGTCTCGACTGTGTAAAAAAATGCAAGCCTGATCTTAGCCCGGTACAAGCCTGCTGAAAAAAATTAAGCCCTGATTCAGATGCCATATAACTGTCCGATGCCGATCTATATGCTGGACACTTCGTACAATTCTTTATTGATATTATCAAACTATCATCTGCTCGTGACGCACAATTATACATATTCTTGCGAAAGTCAGATTCATCGGCCCAGTAGAGATCTTTATATCGGGCCAGTAGGCCTGCTTAATTTTTTTATCGATCCGGAACGGCAGGTTCGTTCAATTTTTTTGCTGGCCCGGTCCTTTACATTTGTTTAGAGGCCCGATTAATCTATTAATTTATATAATGTATACATAAGACTTAGTCCAGCACGACTCTGCTTATGAAATTGAGTTTGTGCTCAGATACGATATGATTGTCCAATTATATGATCTCTAATCTGGGCATATTATAATTTCTATAGTGATTTTGTCAAACTAGTATCGGTTCGTAAGATGCATTTATAATTATTATTCTCGCGAAAGATCATAACCAATTAAAATTGTCCATATTTTATCTGTTTGGCTTAAATTTTTACGTAGAGCCGTGAATGAATGAATAAATGTGAAATGAATGAATAAATAAAATGAATAAAACTAGTCGTTGGGGGCCACCGTAATACTTACCCATCATTGATATGCATAATATAATATATGAAAATAAAACATGTATGAAATATTTATAAAATGCATTGCAATTTCAAAACAAAATTTAATCGTATATTTAATTTTTTTTTAATATACATAGTAATGCTCTATTAAATATAATGCAAAACGTATACGTGCCGCAAAAAGACTTAAGAATCCTTGTTTATCCTCGCCAGCAAAATTTTACTGTAAAATTTACCTTATTTAATTGGAGCATTTTCCTGATTTAATAATGCACAAATTTCTGTTTAAAAAAATTGTTGACAAACATTAAAAATTTCGTAAAAGGCTCCCGTCGCGAAGGAGCTAATGAATTGATGATGAACCAATTTCGACAAATTATAGAAAACGACAAGCTTCTCAAGTAGTACCGAATTGTGTAACCGAAACATCCTTATAACTCCAAAAATAATAATCATACTAACTAACAGTTTACTGCGTCGGATTAAGGGTCTCATTTTCAATTAAAATATATCTTTGAATTGAAATTGAAATACAGGGTCATGAGAAACCGAAGAATGTGGGAAATAAGATTACAAATATCTCGGCAACTAGTAATCCGATCTATTTCATTCTTTATGCAAAATTTGTGTTATTTTATTGCTTTTTACATCCACTCATTAAAATAAAAAATTTCGAAAAACTTCATATACCTTTCCATCAGAACCATCCAGAATACCATCAGAACAAATTTTTCGAGAGTCCGAAAAAAATAGTTCCGAATAATCGAGGTTATTGATATTAAATAGGCTTCGTTCCATCCTTACATACTAAGAACATACAAAGTTTCAAGTCTCTATCTCAATTTGTTCGGGAGATAGAGCATTTACAAACACACAGACGGACGGCATTTTTTTTTTCTGGAAATAAAACTGTTTTTCAGAATCTGCAGTAAATAAAATGTGTAAATCCGTCAAAAAATTTTGTTTTTCGATTTTCAAAACGATTGCAAGATTTACCCTATGCTTCGTATAATGGGCAAATAATACCCCCCAAAAAAAGTCAATTTTGATTTTAAAATATAATTTTTAATTTAAAAATTTTAAATATTAATTATGTTTGAAGATGGATATATTTTCTAAAAAATGTAATTCTTTTTAAAGTTTTTAAAAAGTTTTAAATTTTACAGAAAAAAAATTAAATCATCTTTGTAATTTACAAAAATATTTATTTTTGAAAACATATCTTTTAAAAGAAAAAATAGTATTTTTCATATTCTTTGCTACAAGATTCATTGAAAATATGGACTGGAAAAAAAAAAAAAAAAAACCTAATAATAATAAGATGAATAATAACAATAATAAATCCTGAAGACAGTTGAATATATTATTGAAAATCATGGTGAAAATTTTCAGGACTTTTCTAGATTCAAATCTTCATTGTATTATATATACTAATGAAAATGAATTTGTAAATATATAAAGAAAATATATGTTGCCAAACGCAGAAAATAAAAAAAAAATTACACAGACATTTAAGCTGATTCTTGAAAAGATTTTTTTTTTCCTTGCATAACAACAAAAAACTTCCTGACATATTCTCTGACTAAATTTTAAACTTAAAAGCATGTCAACTGCAATCGTGATTATTGAAGAGATTTATGATCAAATGTTTTTATTTCTATTTTCCGATAAACGAATTAAATCTTAAGGAAGGTTACTGTCTCAAGGAGGTAATTTTTTTGCCTCACTCTCACTATCACCGCCCGAAAATTCAGTTCGAAATGCCAAATTGACAACTCTTCTAAAAGTATTTCTGAGTTTATCGAAAAGTGGAAAATACTATTCAGTTATAAAATTGAAAATAAGAGCACCTGTTAGGATAAACAAAATGTGTGAAAAAATGCAGTTTGGATCAGAGAATTACATTGAAAAAAATTTCTTACAATATTTAGCAATGATAAACGTTTTAGTTTGTAGGTTTTTTTTAAAAAATAAAATCAATAATAAAGTATTACCAACTTAACAAAAGTTATTTTTGGGCTTCTTACAAAATAATAAGGTAATCATGAGTTGTATTTTATATTATTTCATATTTTTGCTTCATGCGCTATTTATAAAATGATATTTTGTGCCAGTGGGAAACAGTGTTCTCGGATTTTACACCCCCCCCCCCCCCAAGAAAATCATAGAAAAAAATTTCTTTAGATTCCCAAAATATTGACCTAATGCATTTTGAATGGTTAATACTGACACTGTAACATATAACAATACAAAAGTTTTTTTTTTTTTTTTTTTTTTTTTTTTTTTTTTTTTTTTTTTTTTTAAATAAGCGAAATACATTTAATTTTACAGTTTGCTGGATAGATATAAATGCACTCTTTATAACTGGTTAAAATTTTACATATTCTATCCAAACATTTCCTAACCGCACCTAAAGTAACTTTGGTACAATTTAATTTACTTAAAATGACAAATCATTATGATCATACATCAAAAGAAATTCTAGCGAGATAAAAAAATAATTAAGTATAACCGTAGCTCTAAATAGGTTAATTTTTTAATGTTAATTAAAATAAATACATAAGTTTGCATTGTGATTATTTACAAGGGCCCTATCACTTATAAATTTTTCGCAAAATTTCACTTTAAAATAACTTTGAACCCCCCTCCCCCCCCCCCCCCAAAAAAAAAAAAAAAAAAAAAAATGTAACAAATATGCTACAACGAAATTATTCCTAGAAAAGATGACACACATAAACTTATCACTAAATAAAACAGACTGAGATAATGTCTCGATTAATCATATTTATTTACAAGTTATTAATAAAAGAAAACCATCTTTACAAAATTAATTAAATTAAGAAACAAGCAGACTTAAGCTGCACTTTTATACTTCCCCAACATGGAAGATTACTTTGACATTATAATAGTTTCTTTCTATCAACAAGCGAAAAGCGTTTTGACACATTTACAAATTCATTTTTTAACAGAAAGATAAAAAAAATTTAATGCCTGACTATGGAAGCGATTTCGAATTGAACTTATTTTTCCATTTTATGATTATTAAATTACTTATCGAGTTATAAGCTATTTCGATGACGTAATCACCCATTTTCCTCCTCCTTTTAGACCGGTTTTTCTGCTTTCACCGGAAAATATGCTCAAAAGTGTCCACTTTGAAGGCTTGTTATGAAAAATCTATTGTGTTTTTAAAAAAAAATAGAAGACCGCGTGCAATTAGACAGTTTCTGAATAACAACACCTGCTAGTTTCATGCATTTCCGAACAAAAATAAATTAACGCATGTGTCACAAAGTTGCCCTTTTTGATTTAAGAACACCCTTAATATATAACATACACTGATTTTAATCATTATTTTAGATTTTATCAAATTGATATACAAAATCAATTTACTTATTTTATTCGCTCCTTCATTACATTGATAGCATGAAATTCTGTAAAAATTCTAAGCTTAACTTATATATTTAGTAATTGTTAATAGTTACAGAAGCTAAATTTATGTAGATCCAGGTCGACATCGTGCATTTAGTTTCAAATTCTTTTTTTTATAGTATATATTAAAACAAACAAAATTTTAATTGGCGCCTCTTTCGCCTTTCGTTCTGGCGTCCAAGGCACGTGTCCCCTTAGCAATTCCTAGGGAAATTGGTTGCCGTTTGCAATTATCGTTGAGGGTACAATTTCACACTGAAGAGATTTTTAAGCAAAAGCTAACCTATTTAAATGACAAGAGGCATAGGGATGCATTTGATTTAGTTTTCCTTTCGAATTTTCTGGCTATGAGACATTTTTACCAAATTCCATATATATTTTTGTATGTAAAGACAAGAAAAAATCTTAATTTGACGCCTCCTTCGCCTTTTGTTTTGGCGTCCGAGACACATTCCCCCCCGCCCCCTCTGCAACCCCTAGGGAAATCGCTTGGTTTTTGGCAATTGTCGGTGAGGTACAGTTTCACACAGAAGAGAATTTTTGAGTAGAGACTAACCTATTTAAATGATAGACGGCATAGAGATACTTCAGTTTTATTTTGAATTTTTAAGCTGTGAGACATTTTTATGCAAATTCAATATATATTCTACATATACATTTTTATATGCAAAGACAAACAAAATCTTCATTTGGCGCCCCTTTTGTCTTTTGTTTTGGCGTAGTGGCACATGTCCCCTCTGCAACCCCCTGGGAATTGCTTTGCTTTTGCAATTATCGATGAGGTGCATCTTCACATAAAATAGGTCCTATTTTATGTGAAGAGAGACTAAACCTATTTAAATGACAGAAGGCATAGAGATGCTTTGGTACAGTTTTCCCTTCGAATTTTATGGTTGTGAGACATTCATATGTAAATTCCATACATACACATGTTTGTTTGTGAAGACAAACAAAATCTTCATTTCGTGCCCCCTCTGCAAACCCTAGGGGAATCGCTGGGTTTCAGGCTGTGAGACAGACATTCTTATGCAATTTAATTACATATACAATTTTGTATGTAAAGACAAAAAAAAAATCTTCATTTGGCGCCCTCTCTGCAACCCCTAAGGAAATCACTTGGTTTCAGGCTGTGAGACATTTTTATGCAAACTCCATACATATACATTTTTGTATGTAAAGACAAACAAAATTTTAATTTGGAGCAACCTCTTCAACCCCTAGGGTAATCGCTTGGTTTCAGGCTGTGAGGCATTTTTATGCAAATTCCATACATATACATTTTTGTATGTAAGACAAACAAAATCTTCATTTGGCGCCCCCTCTGTTAACTCTAGGGAAACCGCTTGGTTTCAGGCTGTGAGACATTCTTATGCAAATTCCATACATATACATTTTTGTATGTAAAGACAAACAAAATCTTCATTTGGCGCCCCCTCTGCAAACCCTAGGGAAATCCCTTGGTTTCAGGCTGTGAGACATTTTTATGCAAATTCCATACATATACATTTTTGTATGTAAGACAAACAAAATCTTTATTTGGCGCCCCCTCTGCAAACCCTAGGGAAATCGCTTGGTTTCAGGCTGTGAGACATTTTTATGCAAATTCCACACATATACATTTTTGTATGTAAGACAAACAAAATCTTTATTTGGCGCCCCCTCTGCAATCCCTAGGGAAATCGCTTGGTTTCAGGCTGTGAGACATTTTTATGCAAATTCCATACATATACATTTTTGTATGTAAGACAAACAAAATCTTTATTTGGCGCCCCCTCTGCAAACCCTAGGGAAATCGCTTGGTTTCAGGCTGTGATACATTTTTATGCAAATTCCATACATATACATTTTTGTATGTAAAGACAAACAAAATCTTCATTTGGCGCCCCCTCTGCAAACCCTAGGGAAATCCCTTGGTTTCAGGCTGTGAGATATTTTTATGCAAATTCCATACATATACATTTTTGTATGTAAAGACAAACAAAATCTTCATTTGGCGCCCCCTCTGCAAACTCTAGGGAAACCGCTTGGTTTCAGGCTGTGAGACATTCTTATGCAAATTCCATACATATACATTTTTGTATGTAAAGACAAACAAAATCTTCATTTGGCGCCCCCTCTGCAAACCCTAGGGGAATCGCTTAGTTTCAGGCTGTAAGACATTTTTATGCAAACTCCATACATATACATTTTTGTATGTAAAGACAAACAAAAGTTTAATTTGGCGCCCCCTCTTCAACCCCTAGGGTAATCGCTTGGTTTCAGGATGTGAGGCATTTTTATGCAAATTCCATACATATACATTTTTGTATGTAAAGGCAAACAAAATTTCATTTGGCGCCCCCTCTGCAAACCCTAGGGAAATCGCTTGGTTTCAGGCTGTGAGACATTTTTATGCAAATTCCATACATATACATTTTTGTATGTAAGACAAACAAAATCTTTATTTGGCGCCCCCTCTGCAAACCCTAGGAAAATCGCTAGGTTTCAGGCTGTGAGACATTTTTATGCAAATTCCACACATATACATTTTTGTATGTAAGACAAACAAAATCTTTATTTGGCGCCCCCTCTGCAATCCCTAGGGAAATCGCTTGGTTTCAGGCTGTGAGACATTTTTATGCAAATTCCATACATATACATTTTTGTATATAAGACAAACAAAATCTTTATTTGGCGCCCCCTCTGCAAACCCTAGGGAAATCGCTTGGTTTCAGGCTGTGAGACATTTTTATGCAAATTCCATACATATACATTTTTGTATGTAAGACAAACAAAATCTTTATTAGGCGCCCCCTCTGCAAACCCTAGGGAAATCGCTTGGTTTCAGGCTGTGAGAGATTTTTATGCTAATTCCATACATATACATTTTTGTATGTAAGACAAACAAAATCTTCATTTGGCGCCCCCTCTGCAAACCATAGGGAAATCGCTTGGTTTCAGGCTGTGAGACATTTTTATGCAAATTCCATACATTTATATTTTTGCCTCTAAAGACAAACAAAATCTTCATTTGGCGCCCCCTCTGCAAACCCTAGGGGAATCGCTGGGTTTCAGGCTGTGAGACATTCTTATGCTAATTCCATACATATACATTTTTGTATGTAAAGACAAACAAATATTCATATGGCGCCCCTCTGCAAACCCTAGGGAAATCGCTTGGTTTCAGGCTGTGAGAGATTTTTATGCAAATTCCATACATATACATTTTTGTATGTAAGACAAACAAAATCTTTATTTGGCGCCCCCTCTGCAAACCCTAGGGAAATCGCTTGGTTTCAGGCTGTGAGACATTTTTATGCAAATTCCATACATATACATTTTTGTATGTAAGACAAACAAAATCTTCATTTGGCGCCCCCTCTGCAAACCATAGGGAAATCGCTTGGTTTCAGGCTGTGAGACATTTTTATGCAAATTCCATACATTTATATTTTTGCATCTAAAGACAAACAAAATCTTCATTTGGCGCCCCCTCTGCAAACCCTAGGGGAATCGCTGGGTTTCAGGCTGTGAGACATTCTTATGCTAATTCCATACATATACATTTTTGTATGTAAAGACAAACAAATATTCATATGGCGCCCCTCTGCAAACCCTAGAGAAATCGCTTGGTTTCAGGCTGTTAGACATTCTTATGTAAATTCCATACATATACATTTTTGAATGCAAAGACAAACAAAATCTTCATTTGGCTCCCCCTCTGCAACCCCTAGGTAAATCGTTTGTTTTTTGTCAATGGTCGATGAAGTACAGTTTCACACAGAAGAGTGTTTTTGAGTATAGACTGATTTATTTAATGACAGAATGCATAAAGATATACTTGGTTCAGTTTTGCTTTTGAATTTTCCGTTTGTGAGATCTTTTTATTCAAATTCGATATATATACATAAATTTTTGCATATAAAGACAAAAAAAGCCTTCATTTTGCGCCCCTACGTCTTCTGTTCTGGCGCCCGGGTACAGATGATTGGGGGGGCACGTGCCCCCCCGGGCCCCCCCGACGCTACGCCTATGTGTGGAGATAACAACGTTGTAGCGATGTCGGTAACAATTTCCAATGTAGCAAACTCTCAGTGGTTTGCTCTGTTATGGATTGGGTTTTTTTTGTTTATGATAGCCAATTATATTCGCTTGGGATATCGGCCCTAACGGGTGAGATGCCTTCCAGGGGGTCTTTCTAAGAGAACCTAATCTGTATTTACTCAAGGAAATCCAAGATTCGAAGAAGACCACGGAAAACTCCGAACGGTTAGAACGACGGTCGCGATTGGGTTCGAACCCAGCACCTACCGTCTACCAGTTTCAAGGACAGAATCTCGCGGCCACTGGTGGGCCTGTTATGAATTTGCGCACCACTCTATGATATAAATATGATATCAATTGAAATGTAAACTCCTCATTACTTTTTACCTACTGTATATGTATGTCCGATACTTCCCGCATATGGAAGAAGAAAAAATTCTCTTAATTTTCAATTGGTCTGAAATCTGAAGTTTTCAAATATTTTAAGCTATCTTGTATTACTATAATTATTATTTTCAGATATTATTAAATACCGATATAAAATAATTGTAGTAAGAAACTCATAATACCGCATAGAACGAGAATTATTTTTTTGATAATTGTCAGATTCCTGTCTTCTATCCCACATCACATACGAAAACTACTCATTTTTAAAATTATTTTTTGCAGTTTAAAATATACTTATTTGACTTGAAAAAACACAGAAGGTTCTAAACTACACTGTAAAAAAAAATCTGTGAAGGTACTAAACATTTTCTAGGAAACTGGGATTCCAAGAACTTTTCATGTAACGATAACAGGAAAAATTCATGTAATCGATTCTGAAACTTGAATTTTTGCTGTTACCGTTACAGGAAAAGTTCTTGGAATCCCAGTTTCCTAGAAAAGGTTTAGTACCTTTGCAGATTTTTTTTTACAGTGTATGTCGTAAAATAACTGTTGTTTTCTGTTTCTGTTTCCTGCATTTTAAAGTTACAGAAATAATGTCTCTAATTTGAGAAAGCATCGTTATTATCTACGTTGTAAAAACGTCTTTTTTTTTTTTTTTTTTTTTTTTTTTTTTTTGTTACATTTATAAATGTTTTCAGAGCTCGATCAAGCTGAAGTTGGCCCCAGGGCCTGTTAAAAAGTTGGGCCCCCTTATCTACCAATTTCGGCAATACTTTCACAAAAAAGAAGGTTTATTTGACGAGTTGACAAAATTGTTTGGGTGAAAAGTGTCTAGGTTAAAAGCTTCTAAGAATTTTATTGAGTCATTCAGAATATTTAAATTTTATGTTTCATATTTTATAAAACAATAATATTTGAAAAGTATTTGATTAAGGAAAAGAATTAGCCACATAATTCGTGGGCTCCTGAGACTCTTGGGCCCAGGGCCAAGGCTCCGGAGTCCCGTGCATTAATCAGGCCTTGAATGTTTTTACTTGTTATAACAACTTAAATGGCATGAGTGACAAGCATTGCAATCAGTATGATTTGTTATTGGTAGTGAGAACTTAAAATTCATAAGATAATTACGGCATTGGCCTGCTGTGTCCTTTTAACCAGAAAGTTTTACAGTATATTCTGCAAATATGAAAAAAAAAATGTCTGTAATGGAAAATTCAAGCAGAAAATCTTTACAGTCCAGACAGAAAGAATATGTGAGGATTATACCTAAATCGGAAACGAGTTTAAAACAGGCCTTTTATTTAGGTCTTGTACATATTTTCATTAATAAAAGAAAATGTTTAGTAAATTAGACAAGTAATATTTGGTTTGTAGTCTTTTTTTTTTCCGCATAATAAAATTTGTCAACTTTGCCGGGAGGGAAGGTTCCCATTCACACCTTCCTCATCCTGTTAGCGAAAACCCTGGCGATGAATGGTAGAATTAAAAAAATATATTTATGGTTATAAAAAAAAAAAGTGTTTTTTCTAATGAGCTAGATATACTGGTGATTTCACGGGGAGAAAACTTTAAAAGTTGTCAATAGATGGCAGCATTAACAAAGATATAAAAAATAGATTTCATTTAAGGATGTATTTCGATTCAAACTGCTTATTTTCCGATTTATTTTTTGAATTCATTATGGCTTTCAAATACACCAAACTTTCAAAATCTCTTATTTGGAAAGTACACAAGATGCCGTGATTGTCGATTCTTTGATAAATGCAGAAAATATTGCATAAAAAGCAATCAAAAACGGCATTTCGAACCGATTTTTCCCAAGCGGGAGATTTGGAAAAGAAAAAAAGGGTAATACTGATAAGGTAATTGTTTATAATTCAAATTCTAATGAATTGAGCGTAAAAAGACATCACACGGCACCTCATACGTCCCTTCAAGAATCCCCTCAGCAAGTTTCATGTTTCTACTTTTAAAAATGTGCCTGAAATTGTATCAATGAAATACACCCTTAAGGGTGTATTCGAAAAAACGCTTTTCCACACCTTCAACAGCTCGAAATTTTCTGATACAATTTCACACAAAGTTTTAAAAGTAGAAACATGAAACTTGCTGATAGGTTTTTTTGAAGAGACATATAAGGTGCCGTGTGATGTCTTTTTACGCTCCATTCATTAGAATTTGACTTATAAACAATTACTTTCTGAGTATGACCGTTTTTTTCATTCACAAATCTCCCACTTCGGAATAATCGGTTCAAAATGCCGTTTTTGATTGCTTTTTTTGCAATATTTTCTACATTTATCAAAGAATCGACAATCACGGCACCTTGTATACTTTCCAAATAAGACAATTTGCCAGTTTGATGCACATGAGAGCAAAAATGAATTTAAAAATAAATCGGAAAATAAGCAGTTAGAATCGAAATACACCCTTAATCAATCCTTCTTACATAAAATGATAATTTACTGATCTAGACATATTATCATTATCATTATTATTAAATGAAATGGAAGTTTAGGGGATGCAAAGGTAAATAGTTTTTCCCCTAAAATTTTAAGAAATTCTGAAGTTATAAGTTATCCTGACTTTTAAAGTTGGGAGTTTTATAATTTTTTTATTATTTCATTTTAATAAAATTTTTAGTGGGTACAAAAGGTCATTATTTTGTTAATGGAAAAGTAGAAAATATTTTTTTTTATCTAGAATGTTTGTTTAGTGACAATAATTAGTTAATGTAACATGTTGAGTGAGAATTGTGAGATAATTCGTAAATGCGATGTAGATGTAAACTTTTAGTTCGCTAGTTTCTATAGTTTTAATTTAAAGAATACATTACTTTATTGAAAAATAAATTTTAATAAATTCATCAGGCAAAAATAAAATTTGATTCTACTTCTTGTAATGTACAGGTTAAACTACGACCGTCTTAATATTCGACCATGATAAATTGGCTTCTATGATTTATACAACTTTACTTTAGACTAATTTATTCTTTGATTATGCTGACAGGCATTGCAAAAATTGAATCATTCCAGAAATTAAGTTCTGCAGTAGTTAAAAAAAATTCCGAATGCTATTTTTTTTTTTTTTCATTATTTAATATAATAGAAATATAAGTAGGAAAACAAGACGTCTTTGTTTAGTGCTGCCATCTGGAGTAGACATTCTAAACATTAAGCAATTGTTTTCATATTACCGTTCGTGTATAGATTGAATTGATGTTGTTTATGACGGCCGATTATCGAAACGAAATCTACAAGATGTTAGAATATTCTGCCTAAAAGTATTAAATGCAATAATATCATTAAATTCTACGGAATATTTTAACAGCTTTCTTAAATTTAATGTAACTTACAGACTCTTTTCAATTGCACTGTCAAATATTTTTTGTCTTTTTTTCAGTGTGCATAAATTGTTATACTATAAAAATTGACTTTATTTTTTTCACCTGCAGAGATCGATTTACAAACTTAAAACTCCCAAAATGACATCTTTTTTTTTCTTTTTATTTTTTTATTTTTTTATTTATTTATTTTTATTTTTTATTTATTTATTTATTTATTTATTTATTTATTTTTTTTTTTTGTCGGAGGTTACCATTTTTAGTACTTTTTCAAGTTATGATTAATAAACAACATTACAATCTGTTTTAGAACGATTACAGATGAATTTAACATTAGGAAATCTAAACTTTTATCATTATTCCTAAATTACTTGACCGAATGACTTCCCGATTGGTAACACAGGGTAAAATTTTCAACTCACCCAATTGGGATAATGATATTAAAAGTAGGAGAATGTTTTTGTAGTTAAAATTTCAATATGAGGACGCCCCTAAACTTTTACTTTAAGCATAAGTTCAAGGAAGACGTAATTTATTATTGAATAGTTATTTTCGTTTTTCTCCGTAACCACCTCTCATAATACTGTAGGATATAAATTTATGGCGAGTTCATTCCTATGTTGGTCGATTATACACACATATTTTACCTTTGATGTTACATATCTAACACATACGTAAAATTCAACGTTACTCGTACAGTGAGCATGAAAAGAAAATTTTATTTATTTCTACTATCTCCGAACACCGCAATTAAAATAAGTTGTTCATAGAATTTCCAACAGAGGGCAATACTGGGTTAATAATTTATGCCAAAAGTTTTATTTATTATCTGGACAGTTTCGATTCGTTCTTGCTACAGTCAAGTTCATAATGTTTGTAAAATTAAAAAGGATGAAGAAGTAAAAATTATTATTTTTATAAAAAGTTAAATTCGAATACCTTAGAGTTTTGAATTAAAAAATGGTCAGTATTTATGAGATCTATCTGTTTATTGAAGATGTGAAAAAAGCACTTTTAAACCGTTTAGACGCCAATGTTCCCAAATGGGAACATTGCATTATTTGTAATACAAAACATATATTTTCCAGCATAATAACTATGTCCTCTTTTTTCCTATGAAATATAAGGTTGATTTCAACTTTTCAATATATATATATTTATATATTTAAGCATATATCACAGGTATAAGAAAAATGTAAATTCATTAATCTGCATAAATATATATTATTTGTTTTTATCGTTTTCTCTATATTACTTACATTTTACCGACAGAAATCTAAATGTTTTGGAATTTGAGAAATACTCAAGAATAATACACAATAGCATATGGTGAAAAATAATTTGTTACATTTGCATAGATTGTCCATCAAGAATGATGTTCCAAAATGCGAACAGTGAAATGAAAGCAGCCAAAAAACTGCAGAAATATTTTTTTATTATTTTTTAAATTTGTATGCATAAATTAAAACATTTGAAGCTGTAATATAGGAAAAACAAAACTAACATTAATTCGGCATGTAAACGGTTAATAAATATGTCGGACGCTCCTCTCAGTCCACAAAACATCGAAGAATGTCCTAGGTAGTTTTAGCTGCCACCACCGATATTAATGGGTGATATCGGTCACCTGCTGTGAGGATTGGATAAAATAACACTGACGCTGTTAATGAACTGAACTAACCGTTTATTTAAGATATAGATATGTACACAAGAAACAATATTTACAACTATATACAATTACAACTCGGATATAGATGATCCGGTTCAACATTAAATTAACTACCATAAACGTTGGTTGTGTACCGTTCAACTTACACTTTCTTCCTCACACTCAACGCACGTTAGATACGCTTTATCAGAGATTACTGCAGAATCTCAATACACAAGGGTACTAGGCCTCACTTCTCGGCCTATAACACTATCCACCGGGACGCCTTGTCCCACGCTCAAAATATACACTATCCAACAGGACCACAAATCCTGAGCGACCTATCGGTCTCAACGCCAAGCGAGAACTGTCTAACCTCTCCGTCCAGAGTTGACCTTGTCCGAGATCTTCCTTCCCCCAGCAGGGCCTCTTAGAGTTCCTCCATTGGTTCAATTCCGCATACCAACCTTGAGTCATGACATCTACTGTTTACACATCACTCCAATAGCTAGATGACAGCTGAGGCACGCCCCGCGGCCATCACTTTCATTCATCAACGAGTGCGTCATCTGCACACCTGTGTCAACATCTGTCATTCGTTATTATGGAAAAGAAAGAAAGGTATTTCGAGCTTCACGGATACACAACCCACAATACATAAAATATTCAGATAAGGAAATGTTATTCCTTTCTAATTCAGGGCAGATGTCTCCTAGGAACCTGACACCCCCCACCTTAGCGGAAAATATGCCTTTTAGGGGCTAATTTTCCCCAAACATATAATAATATTACGGAAGAGTTCAATAGTCTGTTTGCAGATTTCTTCATTCTAAATATTACATAGGCATTTTCAGGTGTCTGAACATTCTCTACTGACATCTCTACTGAACCTTATACTAATACTACTATTGCATAAACAATACACATGCTCATTTACTATTATAAACACAAAACTTAAAAAAAAATATTTACACACACAAAAAAAAAATTAGACATGTGATGACATCCTTTAAGGTTGTCTACTATTTTGACATTGATACTGATGGGCTAGTAACTGGTTGTTCTTCCCAGCTCTTTCTCTGTAGCCTTGAAATTGCATCAGCATTCAAATGTTGAACTCCGGGACGATGAGAAATGCTCAGGTTCCAGCGTTGCAAGGCTAGAGCCCACCTAGTGAGTTTGGGCGACCTTGGGGTTGTTTCCGTGAGAAATTTTAATGGATTATGATCGGTAATGACCTCAATTTGAGATCCATAAGTCCACTTTTCAAACTTCCGCAACCCGAAGAGAACACTCCAAGCCTCTTTCTCTATACTCGGCCAAGCACGCTGAGCCCCTGACAATTTCTGACTGGCAAAAGCTATAGGTTTAAACTGACCTTTTTCATCTTTTTGAGTAAGACAACATCCTACTGCAAGGTCGGAAGCATCGGCGTGAAGCTGATATTCCCGGCCTACGATAGGTGTAGCCAAACTCGTCACTTTACACAACTCATCTTTAAGAGTATTAAATGCTTTTTCTGCCCTTTCATCCCATGGTACAGTATTTTTGACATTTCCTTTGGTTAATTCGGTTAAAGGTATAGCTATCTCAGCATAATTTGGAATATAAGATCGGTAGAATCCCATTAATCCCAAAACTGATCTAACTTCCTTTTTAGTCTTTGGTCTCTTTAAGTCCCTTATTGCTCCGATTTTCTCCTCATCAGGTGCATGAGTTCCACCCCCAATAACATGGCCTAAAAACTTAGTCAATTTTTCTCCAAATTTACATTTGTCTAGTCTAATCGTAAAATTTCTATTTTTCAACTCTTCAATGACAGGCCTGACATGCTCACAATGCTCTTCCCAGGTATCGGAGAAAATGATGACATCATCAATATATGCTTCTGCATACCTCCGATGACCTTGGAGAACCTCATTCATGTCTTTTTGAAACGTAGCAGCGGCCCCTGATAATCCAAAAGGCATTGTACGCCACTGATAAGTTCCGTTATGCGTCGTAAAAGCTGTCAGAGGTTTACAATCCTCAGCCATTTTAATTTGCCAATAACCCCTCAATAAATCTATTGAAGATAAATATTTAGCCGCCCCTGCGGTATACATAATTTCTTGGGAATCTTTCATCGGGAAGGTGGGAACCTGCGTTACAGAATTTAAAGCTCTGTAATCAATACACATTCTGACAGTTGCATCTTTTTTCGCAACGCAAACAATTGGATGGCTAATTTCAGCATTCGACGGTTCGATTAGATTTAATTCTAATAACTCCTGAATCTGCCTATCCACTTCCTCTTTATAAGCTACCGGCACGCTATATAACTTTGGTGTTTTCCTTTCTACACCCGGTTTCAGATCAATACGATGTTCCCCTACTTCCGCTGGTCGTACAGGACCCATAAACACTTCTTTATTTTCCCTCAAAATGGACTTTAAATCTTTGACTTGACTATTAGATAGCCCTTTTATTTCAAACCTCTCAATATCCCGTTCTATCTCTTGATCCCGGTTCAAAATAGGAATTTCCCCAACTTCTCCAAATTCCTCATCACCTTCGAAAACAATATTAACTATATTACATTTAGCGATAAATTCTCTTATCTTATTTTGGTGCACATGCTTCCTACTCCCGTCGGCTAACTCAACAATAAACGAATGCTGGTTTCGTTTTTCTACAATAGTTGCCGGCCCTTGCCACCTAGAATATAACTTATTAGTCGAATCGGGGATTAACAGTATAACTTTATCGCCTACCTCAAACGTTTTTTCTTTTGACCTTAAATTATAATGATACGCCATTCTATTTTGTTGAACCTCAGACGACAATTTTGCCTCATTTGCGGCTCTTTCTAAGCGGTTCTTAAGTTTATCCAAGTACTCATGAATCGGCGTAGTATCTAACTGCGCTCCCTTATTTTCTCCTGCCCATGACGACTTAAGAATCGATAACGGGCCCTCCGGCGCTCTACCATATAATAACTGGAAGGGTGCGATTCCCGTCGTAGAATTTGGGACTTCCCTATACGCCCATAATATAAATGGTATTTGTTCATGCCATTTTTTTCCTTCTTCCCTAATCGTATGATGTAGCATACGTTTAAGAGTCTAATTAAATCGTTCCACAAGTCCGTTGGACTGTGGATACTGGGGAGTCGAAAATCTTGGACTAGCACCTAACCTTTTCTCAAATTCTTTCGTTAAGTCGGCAGTAAAATTGGTTCCATTGTCGCAGGCAATTACATTAGGAATTCCTGTTCTCATAAATATTTGAAGTAACGCCTCACACGCGGTTTTAGCAGTTAAACTTTTTAGAGGGATCGCATCCGCCCATCTGGTATGCTGATCAATTAAAGTCAGTATATACCGATGCCCTTGTGAACTTTTAGGATCAATAGGCCCAATTAAATCAACATTAACAACCTGAAATGGGAGTTCCGGCCGCGACACTGGGGAAATAGGAGCTCTATCATTTACTTTAACCCCTCTAGTCAATTGGCACTCTAAACATGATTCACAAAACTGTTTAGCTTCTTTTGCCATTCCCTCCCAATAAAAAGAATACCTTATTCTCTGCAACGTTTTCTTGGCTGCATGATGCCCTCCAAATACCGATGAATGCGGTAATTTTAAGATTTCTTCCCTTCTTACCTTGGGTACTACTAATTGCGCTATAGTTTCGCCTAACAGTTTCTCTTTATGATACAATAATCCGTTTACAATATAATAATCCCCTTTTTCCTTTTTAGCTAATTCCCAAGCTTTCTCTAATTCTTTACATTCCAACTGGGATTTCTTAAACATATCTGAGTTACTAACCATAGATTCATTATTTTCCTCCGTTTCAGTTTTCTCTGGATCCTGACTTTGTACATTTTGCGATCTCGCGTCTATTACGTAAACATTACAGCTATCGTTACTTACATCTTCCTTTTCATTCGAGTTATCAATAATAATTTTGGAACTTTTTAATTCTTCGGACTCTATCAATGGCTCCTCAAGATTGACACCTGACAACTCATTAATCACCTCGGGATGTAAAATTACTTGCTCATTAATATTATCAGTTACTGCGCAAAGTACTTCCTGATGAATAATATTAGTTTGCCCGAATTGCGGAATAGCTAGCGGTAGTTTAACTAACGGTGATTTAACAGCTTCACCAAATAACCCTTGTAAATAAATACTACCCGCTCCCTTTAATTTCTCTTCCGGTACTAAATCTTTATGAACAACGCTAATCTCACATCCAGAATCAACCAATCCCTTTGCTTTTTGCCCATTAACACTAACTTCAATTTTCTCAAGTTTATTTAATTTCTCACCAATAACATTAGTTTTCTGCTCGGCCTTTGCCGATATTCTAGCCACAATAGCCCCATTAGGTAACTCTTGATTTTCTTTCACCATAATCTTATGAACACCTGCTTTCTGGTCTCGCCCTTTATTGCCATTATTAGTTCCCTCGTTACCCACTTTATTACAAAAACGTTGGTAATGACCTCTCAAACCACACTTAAAACATTTAGGCCCTGAAGCATCATTCGTCTTCTTAAACTCTGTTTTCCTATCCGGAAAAGAATTACACTCATTACTACCATTTTGCCTCCAACTACCCCTAAATTTATTATCCTCCCTCGGTCTCATTTTTTCATTGTTTACGTACTTATCTTTACCTTTAAAGCTTTTATGCGTAACCGCATAAGACTTATGTTTAGCATCAAAATAATTATCACACTCTCTAGCAATTTTAGGAGCTTCTAACCATTTACCCTGGTGAGTTAAACTAATATATGCTGCAGTATCCTCCTCTAGCGTACTCATTAGCTTATCAGTAACTATTAACTGGTTGACCTTTTCATAAGTGTCCGCACCTCTAATTTTACAATAATTTTCCCACGTAGCTATTAAACGCGATACAAATAATACATGGGTTTCGTTCGGATTTCTCCTAGCTTTCCGGAAATTTTCTAAACATGCCTTCGGGGTTGGCTCATGTTCCCTTAGGACTAACTCCTTTAATTCCTCATAATTCTCCATTTGTTCCGTAGTGGTATAAATTAACAAATTATCCGCCTTATCTCCTAACATATTTAGTAGAATTTCGGCCTGCTGGTTTTCCGGTACATTTTTAGTTTTGAATGCCCTTTCTAAGCTGTTAAAAAATAAATTCCATCCCTCAGTCCCTTCTGGTACTTTGATAGATAGAGTTTTAACACTTTTGATCAATTTTTCTATGTTACTTTCATTATTAGATTCCCTAGACCCATTGAAATTATTTGCCGATCCTTGCACCCTTAGTTTCTCCATTTCTAATTCATGTTCCATTCTTAATTTTTCCATTTCTAACTTTTCCTGCTCTAATTTTTCCTGTTTTTCTTCACGCTCTAACCTTTCCTGTTTTTCTAACTTTTCGCGTTCTAATTTTTCTTGTTCTAATCGTTCTGCAACAATAGCGTCAGATAATTCCTTAATAACCCCCTCGTCATACTCATCACTGTCCATTATCTTTTTCTTAAGCTGAATTCTGGTATCATCTTCCGTGAATTCAACACCCAATTCTTCGGCTATCCCCTGAAGATCAACCTTTTTTAGTTTCAATAAGAAAGCCATACCTTCACCGATTGTTATAACCACCCCACAAGAATAGTTAAACCTACCAACTTAATATTTCCGAAATTTCTAACTTAGTACAGATATTTCTCCACCTATTATACTAATTAATACCATTTCAGATAATCCATGCATTTCATTTCTAATTAACCTACCGAATACTCTAATTTTCCTCAACCATTGATATCACACAATATACTTCCAATAAAACAAAAGGTAAAAGAGTAATTCGATTTGATTACTATGCAATATAGGTCTCAAGGTATACACTTAGATAACAACATACAATTCATATAATAATACTGATACGTTGAAATTGAATAGAAGTATTGATGTCAATCAAAAAATCCACATAAAGAAAAATTGAAACACATGCATACATAAATTTCTACAATTATCCTCATAAAATATTTCCGAACTCAATACTGGTTCTTACACTTAAAACAAATATACTGAAAATCTTTACTTTTATTTTTACTCACTATGGCTCTCTTTTGAGCCTTTTTTTCACTATGGCTCTCTTTTGAGCCTTTTTTTTTTCACTATGGCTCTCTTTTGAGCCTTTTTTTTTTCCTCACTAGTATTGGCCAATTAAAATTTTCATTTGCTTAGAATTTTGATAATGCAACTCTTAAAATTTAAACAGTATTACTTCATTTAACAATTATTTTAACAATAATTTAGATTTAATGCATTAATTTAGTTCACTAATATCATTATAAATAGCATACCATTATCATCTCAAATTATTATGACCTTTCTTTAAAACAATAGCAATATGGTTACTAATTCTTTACACCTATCTGAACACAATTATTTCATTGCACATAAATTACATAGACAATTTACTTAAATTACTATTAATTATACAACAATACAATTTGGTTCGAGATGTCAGAAGAAATGAATGATCAAAACACCTTACCTTATACTTTATTTGGTGGGGTACTCTTCTATTCCCAGATAGCTCCACGATGAAGCGATAATCAGGCACAACACAGTTCAGTTTAGTTCTTTCTAATAAAGATACGCACAACACTTTAGTCCACACTCGACGATCCGGCACGATACTTTAGCACATACTCGACGATACGGCACAACACTTTACACACATTCGACGCTACGGCACGACATTTTACACACATTCGACGATACGGCACGACACTTTAGCATACAATCGACGATCCGGCACGATGCTTTAGCACATACTCGACGATATGGCACGACCACACAAGAATTCCACTGGATACTCTGGCATTAACAGACTGCAACACGGCTCGCTGGTCACTGGTTTCAGGCGATTCTATCCCGACGCTGCCAACAATTTGTCGGACGCTCCTCACAGTCCACAAAACATCGAAGAATGTCCTAGGTAGTTTTAGCTGCCACCACCGATATTAATGGGTGATATCGGTCACCTGCTGTGAGGATTGGGTAAAATAACACTGACGCTGTTAATGAACTGAACTAACCGTTTATTTAAGATATAGATATGTACACAAGAAACAATATTTACAACTATATACAATTACAACTCGGATATAGATGATCCGGTTCAACATTAAATTAACTACCATAAACGTTGGTTGTGTACCGTTCAACTTACACTTTCTTCCTCACACTCAATGCACGTTAGATACGCTTTATCAGAGATTACTGCAGAATCTCAATACACAAGGGTACTAGGCCTCACTTCTCGGCCTATAACACTATCCACCGGGACGCCTTGTCCCACGCTCAAAATATACACTACCCAACAGGACCACAAATCCTGAGCGACCTATCGGTCTCAACGCCAAGAGAGAACTGTCTAACCTCTCCGTCCAGAGTTGACCTTGTCCGAGATCTTCCTTCCCCCAGCAGGGCCTCTTAGAGTTCCTCCATTGGTTCAATTCCGCATACCAACCTTGAGTCATGACATCTACTGTTTACACATCACTCCAATAGGTAGATGACAGCTGAGGCACGCCCCGCGGCCATCACTTTCATTCATCAACGAGTGCGTCATCTGCACACCTGTGTAAACATCTGTCATTCGTTATTATAGAAAAGAAAGAAAGGTATTTCGAGCTTCACGGATACACAACCCACAATACATAAAATATTCAGATAAGGAAATGTTATTCCTTTCTAATTCAGGGCAGATGTCTCCTAGGAACCTGACAAAATATATATATATTTTTTTTATATTCATTAATAATATAATAATAATAATAATAATAATAATAATAATAAAACATACATATATAAAGGAATATTCTACAAAAAACAATACTCATTAGATTGGATGAATTTTATTTATACTCCTTAATCTGGTTGAGAGAAAACGAAAACGAAAAACTGACTGATTTTTAATACGCTGGTAAAATATAATACCGTAATTTCGGGTGTATAAGCCGAGGACCAAACAATTCTTTTTGGACCCAGAAATCTTATTTAGTGATTGAAGACAAATATTTACGGCGATCTGACTAGCTATATTTGTTTCTTAAAAAATTCTGGGTCGAAAAAGAATTGTTTGATCTGCGGCTTATACACCCGAAATTACGGTACTATGTTTTCGTTTAATTGCCAATGGCATGATTTGAAAATAATAATAATAATAATAATAATAATAATAATAATAATAATAATAATAATAATAATAATAATAATAAAAATAATTCAATTTAGTTTTTGATGGCTATGTTCCAAAAATATAATACGGATTTTATCATTTTATTTCTCGCTCAATAACGAGAGTTTTTCTTATGGGTTCACAAAATCATTTTCTTACGCATAACCACGCAAACGAATGCCTCTGGTAACGAATATTTCTGGCAAAGTTTTAGAGATTTATTCTGCTGCTTTTTGGACTCGCTAAGAAATGTTTAATTGTCGGGCTCGCTGATCACCAAGTTTCCACTATTTTAAAATAGATAAAACTGCATTGTTTAAGACAGAAACTCGACTAAATGTGGGAAAATTTATCTTTCGGAATTTATGGTAACGAATAATTTTTTAGAAAAAGAAAAATGACTCTTATTTTATTGTATGCACGAGCTAACATTTTGCTAAACAGTTTAATTTTAATTGACGCGAAATCAGGTTACGCGATTAACGAAAATTTCGGTTTACGATCGGATTTATACAACGAATTTTCGTATGGTTAGGTAACGTTTTACTAGTGATTGATTCTAATAGTTAAAAATTTTCACTTTAGCTTAACACATTTATTTGTATTTTTGGAACGCTTTGAATTTTAATAAATTTGTATCATTTTCTTCTTCTTCTTTGTAAAGGGAAAACTGGATGAAATAATTATCTATAAATGCATAAGAATGATATTTATTTGTTTAAATGAAGGATTTTTTCAGAGTTTGTAAATTCTTCATTTTTCATGATGGCGGAATGTAGAAATTTTATTTATTTATATTTTTTCTGCCATAGATACAAATAACTAAGCTAGTAACACTGAAAAAAAAAATGAAAAAAAAAAAAAAACCCGGAAGATTTTACAGAAATTCTACTGATAATTGGGACGCCATATGCCAGTACAATTGTCTTTTAACAGGAAAATTTCCATAAAACCCCCCAAAAAGTAAAAATTTCTGGAATTTACGGAAATTTGTCTGTTAAAAAACAGTAAATTGTACTGGTATCCGGGACGCTATGCCAGTACAATTGTTTTTTAACGGGAAAATTTCCATAAAAATCCCAAAAAGTACAAATTTCTGGAATTTACGGAAATTTGTCCGTTAAAAAACAGTAAATTGTACTGGTGTCCCGATCCCCAGTGCAGTTCTTTACAGTGCTTAGCTTTCAGACGGCTTTGAAATACGCATTTTTTCGTGAGAAATTATATGTTCCAGCATATTTTTTACGTATGTTTGTAACATAAAAATTATAGGAGCTAGGCACGAGTGGGTACACATTTTTATTAACTGTTTTATATGCAGTCATTTATGTAAAATTATTTTGAAGATGATTATGAATAAATTGTTTTAAAGCCTCCAATATTATTATTCATATTTTATCATTAATAATACCTATAATGCTATAGTAATGTCTGTAAAGAAAGAAATATATATTCTTTAGTAGTTCGTAAGGATACTAATTATAGTGTGTAATATACAATTTAAAAGTCATATTTTACATACATTTATGTAAAATATCATTATGAATATTATACTATTATAAATATTATGCGTATTCCCATATTTAGAAAGTTAACATTTTATCAAATAATACAAAACATTTTTAATATAATTTTTTTAGTATTTTTCCAACTACTACTATTTCTACTATTATTTATGACGGCCAATTATCTGCACTAGGGATTATCTGCCCGAGGAGGAATGCCCTCCGTGGGGGGTCTTTGTAAGGGATCTAAACCCGTATTTACGCAAGGTTGCCCAAAGTTCGAAGAAAACCACGTAAAATTCCAAAAGGTCAGACCGACGGATGCGATTCGGTTCGAACCGAGCACCTCTAGTCTACCAGCTTTGAGAGCATAACCTCTCAGCCACTCGTGGGGCGATTCTGAATATAGTGCAGGTATGGAGTGCACTGCTACAAGACATATCAATTTTTAGGCGCTTACAATTTAAGTTCAATTTTAAAATGTTTAGAGAGAAAATATAGTCTAGTATCAAAAGATAAATTTAATTAAAATTTAACAGTTGGTTATAAAACTAATGTGTAAATCATTATACTAACAAATGTTCATATTCTAAAACAAAACATGATATTAAGTCTCATGACGCCTTTCACAGGGCAATAATATAAATAGCTCGGAAATAAAGTTGGATTTTCTTTTATTACTGGAACTATATATGGAATTAATTCTGTTCTAGAATATAACGTATAACATGACATGATATTCCAGAAAATGTACGGCGATACTGGGTTTAACGATTACTTGTGCTAACGAATATTTCGGGCTACGCAGATTTATCTTACTTTTTTTCCAGACTTGGTTAAAATTTCTGCTATACGAACTGAAATATATGCTATTCCCTTCAGCGACTGATAAGTGATAATCACGTGCGAAAAGCACGCTCTGTTCTATTTTAACGTGAAAATTAATATAAAACAGGACAAACTTGTAATAAATATAGATAATAAATTTGAGCGAGCTATGAAAAAAAGCAGTAGAAAGCGTGAAAGTTATTCGATATATCCGAACCTCGCCCGGTGCGTTCACTGCTTATACAGTCATAGGGATATAGCACCAGTAATTCAGATTAGAAAACTTGCTAATATTTTTTCTTTCAATTAAAAAAAAAAATTAATCACAGAATTTGTAATGTTTTTCTTTGATTAAACAAAACAAGAAATTTTGTAAAAAATAGTGGTAGACCTGCAGCCCTCTTGCTTCGTTATAAGGAGCTTTCTTACAGTATATTTCAATAATAAGCATTTTGATTTATCATATATTTCTATTTAACCAAACGAGATTTACCCGGATTCTAACATATAAGAAAATAGTACTAAATAAAGAATATGTAAGAACTAAAAAAACCCTGTCGACCTGGCCTACAGACGGAAATAGATTTCGAATTTTAAGTACTCATTGCATCAATAAAAAGTACATCAACATTTGAGATAAAAACCAGTTTAACAATTTTATTTTGGCGATTTTGACAAGTTTTTAATTTCATTTCTCAGTAATAACTTGTTTTATCAGAATCATGTTAATAAGATAATTTTTTATTCCACACCTCTTTTTGTTTGTTTTGCTGTAAGAATTAGTCTTTTCAAAAACTTGTCAAAATAAAACTTGTGGATAATATTAAGAAGATTTACAATAAATTTAAGTGGATTTGATATCTTGTGAATCGATGAAGTTATGATTTTTTTTTTTTTTCATCCCCAATCTTTTTTTTTTTCATTTTTTATTTTATTTTTTCCGGTAAGAGTTTGTCTTATCAAAAACTTGTGAGCTTAAAAGTTATGGATACTATATATTTTTAAGTATGTAATCAGGAAATTTATATACATTTTGTTATTATTATTGTTGTTGCTTGCTCTTATTATTGGATTTGTTTTTTAGTTGAAAAATTATTTCTAAAACAAACGCTAAATATATTTCACGCGTTGAAATCTCACAGCAAAGCTGACGAATATAGAGCGTAAAATTTCAACTAAAAAACTAAACCAGTGACGTTACGATCCTTTAAGTATAAGAGCCTACAGTGCCTAATAATGCGTTCAAATTGAGATAGTTAAGTCACTTAACTTAAAGTTTTTTTTAAACGGACGTATACGGAATCAAGATTCTGACTTAAGCAAGTTTCCGAAGCTCACTTAATTTTCGATGCTTAATTATGAGTAAAATGGAGCTCTGATTTCTGAACTATTTTCTTCATTTAAAACAGTTCTTAAATTTCAAGTTGAATTCTACAAATAAAATAGCTTTTTCGAATAATCCTTTATTATTTAACACGCCGCAAAGAATAAAAGCAACAATAAATAAATTATGTATAGTTAGAAGTTGTTGTAAATTTTGCATACGTTAAGTCTGTTAAAATTTTTGGCAATGTGGACAGGTGAAGCCTAATTCCGAGTTCTCCGATTCAAAAAAGTTAAGGCAAGTGTCTCAATTTTCATAACGTGAACGTAGCAAACATGACTCTCTTTACTTGACATTGACTCTGAGGTGCTCTACAGCATATTTCCTTATTTTTTTAATCAGCATAACTCAGGATCCTATGTGTTTAGTACCAAGGAAGCTTGGCAATCATTTAATCAAACCTGGAAGATATGAAAGCATAAATTGCCCTTTTCTATTCCGGAGTCGAACTCTAGACCTGTTGCGTTGCGTGGCAGTCAGACGCGCTGAGCACTATGCCATTCTACTTTGTGCGACTTTAACAGTTTAAAAAAATTAAGCATGTATTTTACAAATATTTTTTCAATAAAAAAGAAACAGATGTCCTTTAAACAAGTATACATATACGAAGAAAAAGTTAAAAATAATATTTTTCTGATAAGGTATTTTTAAAAATGAGAATGAATTCCAAGGCCTCAGGTTCAAATTTAACGAAAAAAAAAATGAGATCTCACTAACCAAAATCCTTAACGAATGCAAATATTTGTGTAAAACATTCATATTAAATTAAAATAGAATATATAAATGTTCCAATGTTTAAAAATATCAACATATATCAAGGACAAAATACTGGACATACATAAAATTGAATTCCTTTTAAAGAATGCTTATAAGTTCTCTTCCACGGTACATAACAATAGCTCTTTATATTTTTCGAATATCGTTTTTCGATATTGAGTGAGGTTTTTATCTGACAGTCGTGAATATCTTTTTTGGAAGATTGGACAATAGTATTTCTTAACATCTGGGAAAATCATCTGAACAATTTCTTTCAATACAATTCAATAAAAAATATTTACGCCAAGGCTTTTAGGAATAAATTTGACAGCATAAGTTATTTTAGAAAAAAGCATTTATGTAATATTAAAGCTGTTATTGCTCCCACTTTTGCAATGGGGAAAAAATCATGTACGCAATATTTTCACCTCTAAAACATTTATTTTCGATTCTTTAATTTTTCTAGGTCATAAAAATACTGTTTGCATTAAGGTTTTAAGTTCTGTTGGGTGAATCTTTTTAAAATTCCCAAAAGTCACATTGGCATCAGTAATTTGCAAAGAAAAAAATGAGTTTACGATTTACGCGAAAAAAAAAATGCATTAATCTTTTTTCAAATGAATTTGGATGAATATTCCGGTTCCGTTGTGATATTTCGGGTATAAAATTAAGTGGGAGAAATTCAAATACCTGAGCTCAAAGGGTTAAAAATTGTTCATTGTAAGCTCCCCTCTCTGCAATTTCTGTTCATATGTGATCTTTTCTTTTAACGGACATGTGTTTTTTCCTTTTTTTTAAACATTGGCTAATGATGAGCTTTTGAAATTTTCATCCCGAAACGCGTCCTGTATGTTCTTTTGATTTTAGGTTTATTAACGTAAATTTTTGTTATCTTATAATGATTTATCGCTAGATTTTTGGTGCTGTTTCATCTTTTCCGGTATAATGTCAAAATTCATAATAGTCTAAAGCGAATTTTATGTAAGTACACAATTTGTCTAATTCGGACAGATTTTAAATCTCCGTAGTACGTTTTTAAAAATTTCCTTTGTCGATTGCGCTTTAGACAGATTTTACTGGATACTCTAAATTAATCTTTCATTCGCTTAAAATTTGGAAATAATTTGATATTTTTTATTGAACCTTTAGTTCCATATTTTAATCATAACCAAAAGTTTTAATTGCTTTCATTGTTAACATTTCTTTAAACCAATAATTCATAGTAGCAACTTATAGTGTAGAAGCATTAAAAGAAAAAAAATTGAAATTTGTGTCACAACAATTTAGCTTTAAGTTTCGGATTTTTCTTATGTAACGAGATTTCTTATTTAATTCGAGTTTTGATTAATATTGAAGGAAAAAAAAACAGAATAATTTATCTGCAAATAGCCTTAATTTCCATTTAGCTATCATTTCATAATAATTTTTCATATTTTATACCAAAGCTTCTGCTTCATTTTCGCAATTTTATTTTATTTTATTTTATTTATTATTTTTTTGTTTTAATTTTAACCGATTGCTTTTTATTAAAACATGATCATTAAATATTTCCTCTACCACCGAACTTTAATTCTAAACGTCATTTCTGCTCTGGTAGTGTATTTTATACAATAAAAAGGATGGATAACAATAAAAACCATAAAAAAAGAATTAGCTTCAAAAAGAAAATTCGAGATCTGTTTTATGCTATCTCTAAAGCCATTCACTTTTTTTTTAATATATCTACCTTGTTTTACTTTTAACGTTAAACATAATACAGTAGCCAATTTTCTTGAACAAGGATATTCATTTCTTGAACTGTCGTTAATTCAACATTTCCAAGTCACGAAAAAAACCCGATTCGATTATTGCACTAATGGAACTAACCATTACTATAACTTGACATGCCAAGAGCTGACACGACAATGTTACATCTTTGGCTGAATTCTTGCGTGGTTTTCTTTTGATAAACTATTACACCACTTCATTTTTCATTAGTTTGTGAAAAGTAAACATTGATCGTGTAATTATATTTGGGTGTTGATATGATATCTGTAATTGAGTACGAATTCACTGGCTAACAAGGACATATTCGGAAAATTAATTATTATTTTCTTTTCTACTATCGCTTAACCCATTAGCCACCGAAATGATATAATAGGGGTCTTCAACTTTTTTGATGAAATATGTTTGCCACAAAATATATTGAAAGGTAATCTTCCTTTATTTAATGGCCAAAATTTGTGTAACTATACAGGGCAATTATTTTAATTCAAAAATAGTGGTAGCTTGATAGTTAATTTAAGAATGCGCATTTGTTTTTACTATTCCATCAACGCAACTCCAACGGATAATGAATTAATCAATTTATAACAATTGGAAGCTATACGATTCGTTTAACTACAGAAAACCCCTTGTTATGTTTTATTAAAGTTAACCCTTAAGATTCTTCTCAAATCCAAATGAGCCACTGTTTGACATATTTTTAAATTTATTTTTGTTAGGAAACGCAGGAAATTGGCAGGTGTTGTTATTTAAAAACAATGTAATCGAAAAATATTTTCTATTTTTTGGTAAAGACAGAAGAATTTTAGAAAATACTGTCAAAGTTTACAGTTTTAAACGAATTTTCGACACGACACCGCTAAGAAAATAACGGCTCATCACGGGATCTCAATCGGTTATAATCCGATATGTAATTTATTTTAAAATAAATGTAAAACTCATTTCGATTCGAAATCGCTTTAATAATCAGGTCGACCAACTGTATGCCTTTATATTTAAAAATGAGTCGAAAAATGTGTCAGGAACTTTCGCATTATTGAGGAAGGTATTTGAGAACCACTTTAACTGCTGTTAGCGGTCTCAGATACAACTGCTTTTTTTCAAATTTCAAGATTTGACTTATAACTGTTGGTTTAAATAGGACACTAGTAATTATTTTGTTTGGAGACCTAATACTATATGTAAAAGCTTCTGATTAAGTCAATTTTAATTGCAAAAATGCTGTTACACAA
The DNA here is from genome assembly GCA_964019185.1 of Maratus speculifer. Taxonomy (NCBI): domain Eukaryota; kingdom Metazoa; phylum Arthropoda; class Arachnida; order Araneae; family Salticidae; genus Maratus; species Maratus speculifer. The sequence goes on along the minus strand of OZ025299.1, from coordinate 66,383,610 downwards.
TCTCTCGTGCAGAAGCAGTATTATATAAGTTCATATAAGTTATAATATAAGTACTATATAAGTTATATGAAAGTTATAAAAGTTAATCTAGCTTTTTAATCATCTTTCGATTTTCATTCATTCACAGTAGCTATTCAGCAATTTCTGTCACAGCAGTTAAAGGTTAATTTACAATTCGTTCCACCCCCTCTTTTTAAAAGTATGATTCAAACTGCAAAAATGATTTAAATGGTGTATTGTAAATCATATGAAAATTCATTTACGTCGAAAAAGTTATATTTTTTAAAGTTATGTAATCAAAAATTTTATAAACTCCCTATTAACAAAAAGTTTCTCTAATTTCTTACAATTTAAACAGCAAAAATTCCATACATCTACAACCAAAACTTAAGAAGTTATGATATTTTGAATTGTATGACTTTTTAGTTTTTTCTAGCTTTAAAAACGCATTTTTGTGATTAAAATAAAAATAACAAATAGAAATAATGCAAATTTGGGTGAGCTCAGACTCTAAGGAAACCTCATATGATGACGTGAAATGAGCTACTACTTAGATGTTATTCATATTCATGACCAAAGGTACCCGCATAAAACAATTACAAAGCAAGTAAAGAAAACTGTGAAATTTTTCATGTGTTTAATTTTTTCATCCATGACTTTGTTTACAACGGAGTTGTAACATTCATTGTAATTCAGTTGTAACATTTTCATTTGTAATCGGGGACTCCGATCCACGCAGTACTTTCAATCAACATAACTCGAAATTTAGGACATTTACTGATAGCGGATTGCATGCATCTACTAATGCAGATCTAACAAGACAGCTTATATGTGCTTGAGCTTGCCTTAATTTAGAGGTATGAAAAGCTATCAATGAATGATATAGTATTTTAGCTTATTTCAAGAACGCATAGTTATCCGATTATATGCGACGGTGAAAATGACAGAATAACAGCTTCACTAAGGAAATTGACTATAATTATTCCGTCGTCACATCCTATAAGTAAGAAATTTAAAATGGTAAAACATTCTTGCATGGGAGATTATTTGAAAGTAAAAAATATGTCTAGAAAATCTCTAGTAAAGTACTAAAGCAATGAACTTATTAAGATATTTAAAAATAATATGGAAGTAAAAGTGGCAATGAACATTTACTATAATTTACCAATTTAATTTTACCAATTTGGGTCTAGTGTACTGTTAATAGTACATATTCTTAAATGAATATTTTGTTATTTTAATAAATACTTTTGTTACTCTTTTTATGTAGTTATGTTAGTTTGTGTCTATCTATTTACTATATGACTTCATTAATGTTTAGGCATTCAGTAATAATAATAATAATAATAATAAGTATATGCTTAATTCCCTTTGTATCTACTTTTATTTTAAACATACTTCATTCTTTAAATTTAAAATGAAGGTTACTTTACTGAAAGAATCATGTGCAATAAAGCGCAAAAAGTATTAAAAAGCTGTAATATCAGTTAAATCTTGTTGTTATATAACATCGCCAAAAACTCATCCTTGCTCTATTGTCATATGAACATGAATTGAATAATGCACAAAACAACAACATTCGTTACGTTTCAGACAGTAAAATAATATTCGTTAAATTCAAACTAATCCATTTGGATAGCTTGTGTCAATGTTATTAGCGTAAAAGTACTTTTCTCAAAAAATTAAAAAAAATAATCGGACTCGAAAGGATTATTTAAAATGAACATATTCAGCTATCTAACTCTTGCCGAGTTAATATGCCGAGATTTATTGAGGAAATTTTCTTATAAGGTCAGTACATACGACTCAAAATAGTTTTATGCAACATCGATAGATGGCAGCATCATACAAAATTGTTTAAATGAGAAATTACTTGATTGGCACAAAGAGATGGCAATTTAATAATAAGTCCACATGGTGCTGCGAACGGCGGATTTTCGGTTGTAAAAATCTAATATCTCTAGATTCAGGAAATATAATAATTACAGGTTATATCAATCATTAGTTAATCATATTAGCCGTTTGTATGAATCAAAACGTAGTAAAATATTGATAGAATTTCGTTACAACGAATATCACTTTAACGAATATTATTCGGATTGTTAACGAAAACCCTATTATCCTATTTAATTAAAAGAATATTCACTTTAACAAGTTTTTCAAGCAAGGGCTCTTTAGAAATTCTTTGTAATGAAATTTTTCTCTACTCTATTTTTTAAATGAAATTTTATTCAACAAACATGATTTATTAACAAAGGAAAACTCAGTGCCACGATTTCTTTTATTTCCTGTTGCGCTAGAGCAAAAAGGGGATAATAGCTATTCCAAAAATCGCCACTTTATAGAATCACTGTTGAATCCAGCCATCTATTTTAATACATTAATTCTATCCTACTTTTTCCGACATATTAGAATCAGTATTTATTTTTGACATTATTTATTTATACATCTTTTAGCATCTTAGAGTTACAAAACTTTCAAACATACCAATGAAATAACATAAATGTAATGTTATATTTCTGAAAATTGTTGATGAGACAAACTTTAAGTGATGGAAGAACAAATAACACATAAAGCAAATAATTTTTATTTTTGAAACCAGGATCGCAATCCATTTAATCAATAAAAAAAGCTGTTTCCATTCGATCTAGACGTGAATTCCTGTTCATGAATTTAACGATAATACAGCTACTTAAGGGTGTATTCGAAAAAATGCTTTTCCATCTTCAACAGCTCAAAACTTTCAGATACAATTTCAGACTCATTTTTAAAATTAGAAACATGAAACTTGCTGAGGTGACTTTTGAAGAGATTTATAAGGTGCCGTGTGATGTCATTTTACGCTCCATTTATTAGAATTTGATTTATAAGCAATTTTCTTCTCCGTACGACCCTTTTTTCCGTTCACTGATCTCCCGCTTCAGAAAAATCGGTTCAAACTGCCGTTTTTGATTGCTTTTTTTGCAATATTTTCTGCAATTATCAAAGAATCGACAATCACGGCATCTTGTGTACTTTCTAAATAAGACAATTTGCCAGTTTGGGAGCAAAAATGAATTTAAAAATAAATCGTAAAACAAGCAGTTTGGATCGAAATACACCCTTAAACGAAATTTTCAGTAGACTTACTTTGCTTTTTGTCAAAGTAAACGATATCACCAGTAGCCCAGATTGCATGCACATTAGCAGCAAAATCTTTTTTTAATATTACCTTGCTGTGACAAATTTTCAGCGAAGGGGTTACACTTAGGATGCGTCAGTTGTAAACAGATTGTGTGGCATTTCAACGTTAATTCTTTTCTATAAGTTTGCGGTATTTTTGGCAAAACAAAACTAAACTATCTAGGGTAACCAAGAATTGGTACTAGGGTAACCAACCCCAGTAATTGGCATGCACCAATGATTGGCACATCCTAAAAACATGTCCTAAAATAAGATTTATATCCAGTCTTTTAAAAATGTAAGACCATATACCAGTTATACACTCATTTACTTTAAAGATTATAACTTTGATTTATGCTACTAGATGACAATAATGGTTAGGAAAGAGAAACAATTATGGTTTGCTCAAATTAGCCATTTTTGTTGCAAATGCTTCTTTTCTGGCTTAAGAAAGGCATGCTTTTCAATTCATTATTATCTGATTTATAATGTATTTTAAATTTTAATCAACAACAGTTTTGTTTAGATGAAAAGGGTTACTTTAATTGTATAAAAGTATTTTTGACATAAATGTTTGGATTTCTGAATTAATGGTAGATGCCAATTAATGGTGCTTCAATTTTGCTAGTTCCAAGTAATTGGCACCTTTCTTTCTTTCTAACCGATGGCCAGGCCCCTACCTGCCGAGTTATCTCAGCTTAACGGGTTAGATATCTGGTATCGGGGCGGTCGACCGCCTAATTGCCGCGTAGCGGCAATAAACCTGATTTCTTTGCTACGCATGCCATCATTTCTGCAGTAGGGGAGAGTGGGGATACTTGAGCATAGGGGATACTTGAGCCACCCCTATTATCTCTACAGTTGGTCAATTTTTCTTTCTAAAATTGGCAACATGGTAACATATTTATAGTTCTGAACATGTAAAAAAGAAATCACATACCTTGGTACCATTTTGAAAGTATGGTGATTAACCCTTTGAGCTCTGCTGGTAGAATTTTCTACCACATAATTTTAATTCTGAAATGTCACAACGACACCAGAAAATTCGACCAAATTTATTTGAAAAAGGTTTAATGCATTTTTTCGCGTATATTGTAAATCGGTTTTTTTTCTTTGCAAAATACTGGTGCGAATATGACATCTGGCTCAAGTATCCCCTCCATGGGGATACTTGAGCCACGATGTAAAAGAAAAAGTAAACATTTATTAGGCATAGAAAAATAGCTCAAAATTAATTGAAAGTGGTTTTCAATTGAAGAAAAAATATCAAATTTTCATTTTCAATATTTTATTTTGTTCTAAGAAATTATAAAAAATTAAAAAAAATTAAAATTTTAAAAATGGCTCAAGTATCATCATCTTCCCCTACTTGCTTGTCGTTGAGCATACTTTGTTTCGCCTGTTAATTAATGGTACATCCTGTTGTTTGAACTGTAAATGGCTTCGCAAGATGGTCTCGTAATTTAGAGTCTTGATCAGATGACGAGACCTTCACCTGGCAAGGCACCTCCAGAGGTATAATTCACAGGTAACTTGGGGGACTTTGCACCCACGACGGATTTTACATGCACCAGGCGCCATTAGCGTACATGATTTAATTTTTGCCGGCAAAGTGGCGGACCACTAAGACAAGTACCCGGGTCGGCTGTTTAGGTTAAGTGCTTTGTTGGTAATCTTTGTGGTTTATTGCACATTGGGCTAACTTTGTGATTTGTTGCCGCACACCTTGTACTCATCTTACCAGATGAAATGGGACTGGATGTTTTTGAGCCTAAACAATGGTACTGAACTTAGCTGAATGTTGGGAAAATTTTGAGAGAATAAAAAAAAAAAAAAAAAAAAAAAAAAAAAAAAAAAAAGAAAAAAAAAAAAGAAAAAACAGAAAATGGCCGAAAAGCTAAGTCGTACCGCTGATGGAGGAAAATTTTTGCGCCAAATAGCAAGGCAAACGAGAGCGTTGCAGAGAGAGAGACAAGAACCCACCTTTCTACCGTACCCCACCGAGAAAAACTGGCTCCATGGGTTGCCCCATTAGAGCGGGTCCGGTATTTTGTGCGGACAGAGTCCTACTGCACCAAATAAGGAGGCGAGCTGTCAAAAATAAATAATTAAATAAATAAAAATTAGTAATAATAAAATAAAAAAAATAGTTAAATAAAGAATAAAAAAATAAATAAAATAATAAATGAAAAAACTTAAAAGCAGTTTTTATTTTATTTTATTTTATTTATTTTTTTTTTTTTGGCATTAGGGGATTCCTAGACCTTTTATATGTAATTTTTTTTTTTATAACACAACACAGTGGACGGACAAGCAGTGTCGGGGGCGTTTGAAGCTTCTTACTATGTCATATTGCACAACTTGCTGAACCGTTGGTGATATTCGTTGTGCATGCAATTCATATGTTGCGGGGCTCCTATTGCGGGCCATGGTTACAGCTGATGTTGTGCGACTACCGCACACTGCTAAAGGACATAAAACATATACAAACAATTTATTTTTATTTTTTTTGGCGAAAGAAAAAAAAAATTTAAGCCTTTTTTTTTTTTTTTTTTTTAAACATACAACATATAACACATAACATACAGTATTATGTTTCTGCTGGGTTATCAAAATGAGAGGGCTTTCTGTTTTATATGTTTGTTTGCTTTAATGTTGTGATACTGTCGCAGTTTTCTTGGAGCCACCTGATTACTGTTTTTGCTTTATTTTGTACGTGTTTGTTTTTACCTAATTGTTCGTGCCACAGTTTATCATTATTTGCTGTTATGTTTACCAGGTGGTATTGTTGGGTGAGTGGGCAGTGGAGGAGATAATGTTTAGGCGTACCCTCCGTGCCGCATGCACAGTCCGGAGTGTCCGCTTTATTAAATCTGTGGAGATACGCTGGAAATGCTCCATGTGCTGTGTAGAGTTGTGAGAGTAAAAAGTCACTTATGAGTCTGCTTTCACCTACTGTTGGAAAATACTGATGTGTTTCCCTGCCTGTATCCCCGTAATCCCACTCGAACTGCCATTGTTTCATTGTTAGCTCTTTGAGTGACCGTTTCAGTTTTGAGATTGGCTTTTTCATGTAGTATTTGTTTTTGTTATTTGTGTTTTCCGCTGCGGTTTTGGCTAACTCGTCTGCATCCTCGTTTCCTTGGATGCCCACGTGCAACTTGACCCAGCTGATTTTAAACTTACTGTTGGATTCTTTAATTAAGTTTTGTATTTTATCTACTGTTTCATTGACATTAAATGGCTTTTTTAGTGATTCTATGGCTGATCTGCAATCCGAGCGTATGCTGTATGGCTCACCTGTTGTGTTGCCCCATTCCGCTGCTTTTTGTATTGCCAGTAGTTCGGCCTGGGAAACGCTGTTGCATTCTCTTAGGGGCACTGACAATGCCATTATTTTTTGGTTATTTTTGTATGCTACAAAGGCCGAACCTGTAGCGCCTGATTCCAATTTGGATCCGTCCGTGTAGGTGACTACTTCGTGCATGTTATATCCAATCCTTGGTTCAATTATTTCGGAAGGGTGATTTGCCCCTATATTGATTTTCTTTTCATATTCAAGTTGGTGCAGGACCTTGTTGTGTATTTTTGTGTTTTTTCTAAGTCTTGCGATTGTTCCATAGGCTGCCTCGTAATTGACTTTGAGGTGGATTGGAATCAGGCCCGAGAGTACCAGAAGTGCCGAGGTGGGGGCCGTTCTATAAGCCCTGACTATGGCCAGTGCAAAATGCCTTTGACAACTAGAGAGTATCTCTTTGCTCCTTTTATTGAGCTCGTGCCCCCATATTGGGGCCGCATAAGTTAGCGTTTTTTCCACTACTGTTGTGTACCATATCTTGATAATGTTAGGTTTTAGTCCCCAGCCCTTTGCCGCCATATAGGCCAGGTTTTTGAAGTTTGATCTAACTTTACCTGTTTGTGTTGCGCAGTGAGGTACCCAGTTTAGATTTTTATGCAATATCACTCCCAGATATTTGATATGTTCTTTCACATTTAGAGATTGACCGTTTAACTCTATGCCCTCTATTACATTGTTGTCCAATGTGGTATCCTGTCCAAGTCCCCTGTCTAATGATAGATGCCAATTAATGGTGCTTCAATTTTGATAGTTCCAAGTAATTGGCACCTAATCCAATTACTAGGAAATCGCAAGATTTGAGATTAAACCACTTATTTTGGCAGTACTTTTAAAGTTTTAGACTAAATTTATTTATCAGTTGTTTTAATTTGAAAATATGAAATATTATCAGTAATTGGAATCCATTAAAGCTTTGTATGTCAATCACTGGGGACAGCATGACAATTACTGGGTATTAATATAAATATATTGTATTGTTTTAAAATGTTCACATTTCAGACTAATATGCTGATTTCTTTCTCTCAAAAACCTGAAATATGGCATCTTCATCTACAGTAAATTCATTTAAAGTGATTAAACCCAATGCAAAATATAAAGTTTTTTTTTAATATAAACATGTGCCAATTACTGGATCACAAGGTGTCATACATTGGTGCTCTAGGTGCCAATTACTGGTGATTACAGCTACTTTTTATAAATGTATTTAAAAAAAAAAACACTTTTTCGAAAAATTTTGCTTTTAGTGGGCAAAATAGATGCACAGATATGCATTCTTTGATTTAAAAATATTTGCAAGTAAATATTTTATTTCTTGGTAAGGAAAATTGAAGTAAGTTTAAAGAAAAATTATTAATGTGCCAATTACTGGGGATGTTACCCTACTATGTTGCAAAGAATTTGCAGTACTTTCGTCATGACAGAGCTAAATTTTTTACTTTGTCATTATTTAGTAATAAATTTGACAGAGGTAGGGATTAAATTGCATGACAAGTTAGCTGCAAGTTCAAAGAGTAGTGACTTCGACGTTTGCGGTATTTTTTGCTGCAGTCTTGTTATAAACTTTCAGTTTTGTCATGCTGATCTTGCTACAACTTTGCAAGTTTGAAAAGGAAGACTGTTGAAAATTTTCTGCAAATTAAATTGCTATTTGGGGGTGAAGTTGTAAAAAAATTAAAGGTTATACACTCTAGGCCAAGGGTATACGCTCAACACAGAGCGTACGCCCTAGATAGTATATACTACAGCTTTTATGAGAAACAGAGGGTGTATGTGTTTTTAAAGAAATCCAGAAGGAACACGGCTTATGTCACCGTACACACTCTCCTACATCCTTGGATATCACAATAATAGGAAGAAATTATCATCATCTGCAGCCAAACCGCAGTAAGCTATGTACTGCTCATTTCGGGATAAAGCTGACGTTTCATACGATGTAACTGATCGAATTACAATGCATTTTCAACATTTTTCTGGATAGTCTATTCCACGTAAAGTAAGTTAAACCTATTGAAATTTCGTCAAACTATTTTCGATATTGTTAATATCTGCATCGATATCAATGGTTCGTTTGGATATAGATTCCTTGTATTTCTGTTTTAATAAATAGATATCCACCATAGTTTTCTACGCAAAAAATATTTACAGTAGTGTGCTCTGTCGTCTATTATTTTTTTAAACAACCTGAATATCACAATTTTTATTTTTTATTTTTCTAGGAAAAAAAAAACATAATAAAATATTTGTGATTCTATGATTGTACTTTTAAGGGTCTATAGAGCATCTCGACAAATAACGACCTCATAAGCCAAGGAGTATAAGTGACAAAGATTGGATTTGGAGTAAATTGAGTTTAAAGGTAATTGACGTTAAATTTGAACATCGATAATAATTGAAGGAATTGAAATAGGAAACTGCCAATTGTTTCAATGTGAAATTTGAACTCTTATTTCAATAACTGTAAAAAAAAGTAGAATACAATTTTCTTTAAATTTACATTTAATCAATATTAATTATTATTTGGCAAAATTGGTTTATCTCTAGAACGCAGCACATAAATAGAAAATTATTTATATTTCTTTAACTAAAAAGAGAAAAGCATATTTCCAAATCGTCTGTGCGCATAGTTCATTTTTTTCAGTTTCGTCATTTATATATTCCCTTGAGTTTTAGGGTCCTAAAATTAAATGAAGTACTTTTTGTGAAATATTTAACATCATGTATTTTACTTTAAAAAAGAGAAAATAATGATTTTTTTTTTTACAGTAAATGTACACATTACCGCCCATATATAAATCAAAAGAAATTAATTTCATGCATAAATTGGTTTTCAAGAACTAATTAACTTTTAACACATTCTTTAAAAAATATGTATGTTCGGTACACTTTTCTAAAACACCGTTCAGTATATCACTTTAAAATTTCTTGTGGTGTCAGAAAACATACTATTTAAGAATTATAAGAAGCGATTTTCCTTTTGGCTTAATAGTAATAAAGCTAAAAATATTTTACTTAAAGTCTTTGAAAATTCTAAAAAATTTAATCTTTTTATTATTTAACCCAGGGCTGTCCAACGTGGCGCCCGCGAAATACCAGAAAAATTTTACAGAAATTTTAACCTTATTGAATCTCCGAATATCTGCGATTCAAAAAGGTCATAATTTCTGTAAAATTTTTCTGGTATCCCGCGGGCGCCAGGTTGGACAGCCCTGATTTAACCCATTAATGCCCAAGGTATTTTCTTCATTAAAAATGAAATTTCGGGTTTCCCACCACTTTTAAAATAGGAATTACTTTTATCTTTATTTACTGTGTAATTTGTCTCGTGAAAAATCGTGCTTATTTTTCTTTCTATTTACTGGTGAGAAAAGTTTTTTGATGCCTTTTTTATAAGCGTCCCTAAAAAGGGACGCTAGGCACTAATGGGTTAACATTTTTTTTCACCCAGATTTATAATATTAGATATTTTCAAAGAAACAAATTAGTTACACAATTTTGGAAAGTTTTAACTGTTTACTAAAATAGAATTTTAGAAAAGTGTACGAAAGAATAAAAGATCATATCGATAAAAAGGCGAAAAGTATTAGTACGTAGATATGAAATATACAGATTATGACTAATCAATGTGATTTTGAAAGGGTCTTCCAATTTTTTTTGCTATTCCATGCTACCTTTTGGTATCCCCTCCCCCTCCCCCCAGTATAAACACTAAAAGTTTCCGGCTGTCAGAAGAAGATATCTGTATATTTTGAAATTTTCATGTTCGAGCAATACCAGGCGCAGTTAGTTCATTATAAAATCAAAAATTACAACCTGTAAAACTTCGAAAGGTGTATTGGTTGTATTTAGCCCATTAATGAAGCTTTTACGTAAGTTTATAGATTTTTATTATTTCTTTTTCAACGGATTTACTGTATTTAGAGAAACTTTTCTCTTGATAAAACAGATAAAAAAAATTATAATTTTCTAATTCTCCAAAATTTACCAAGCTATCTCACATTGCATTTTCTGAACTTTCAGAGTTTGCAGACATTAAAGTGCATTTTTAAGTTTACTTATTTATGTTTTATTAGGTAAATTTAGTATGAAATACTACCAATGGCGGTCGCTCCTATATTGGAATGTCTGAAAATTTTTTGCAGATCTACACCGATCATGACACATAGACCTAAAAAATACCATCAGTAAAAAAGTTTCTTTATCTCTCTCTCTCTCTCTCTCTCTCTCTCCCTCTCTCTCTCTCTCTCTCTCTCTATATATATATATATATATATATATATATATATACAGGGTGTCCAGCAAATGACTGACCCATTTTTAGCGTAAATAATAATAATAATAATAGTAAAATAAATAAAAAATTTTGAGGAAAAAATGCGCGGTTTACTGCATTATTGTTAGAAAAGCAATAAAAATTTAAAAATACACTTTCTCAAATATCACACGGAACTGCAAAAACTAGTTTAAAATTACTACAAAACATCTCCAAAGATGTATCAAACTGTAAATGAATGCTTATGATATGCAAACATTTATTTTAATGTCTAGAAGTAATTTTAACAATTATAGAAACCTGTAAATTACTTAAATTATGCTCTTTAATGTCTTCTACAGGCGACATCAGGACTGAGGAGATTGATAAAAACCAATAAAATATACTTTTTAAGAAGCAAAAACTTTTCACCTATTTACCATAAATAAATTCTGTTCAGAATATACTTTTTTTAACCGCTTATCTGTTATTGTCTTGTTTACGTACATTAAATTGAAAATAAGTGATAAACACTACTCTTTAAAGCTAAAATAATAATAATATTTAATCTAAACATTACTTCCATTAAATAGTATGCAATTGCATTTAACTGTATTTAACTGTAATTGCCACTGAATTTATTTTATTGCCAGGTATTTTAGATAAAACTTAAAGTCTACTTATTTTACTTTATATATATAAATATTACTAAAAACTTGAACATTGGTGTTTTTCAATATAATATTTTAAAATAGTTTATAGAATCTTTTTTTTAAATAATGTTCCTTATTTCAATGAGATACAGGAGATGTTTTCAAAATACTTCTTATCCGTTATTTTCCTGATGCATAATTGTTTAGGAAGGCTGTAAGGAGGTCGAAAAATGTATTTTAAGGATCTATGATGCTTTTTGTAAAGAAATTTTGAAAAGTTGTAACTCGCAGGATATAAAAACAGGTACCTTCTGTTTTTTTCTTTTTAAGCATCTTTGCATTTCAACATAGACGCGTTTTCGTAGATAAAACTTAAAGCCTATTTATTTTACTTCAGTTTTATATATGAGGACCCCAGAAGCCAAGGGGTACACGTGACAAAATTTCTATTTGGTGTAAAGTGAGTTTAAAGATAATTGATGTTAAATTGGAACATCAATAACAATTGCGTGGGTTGAAATAGGAAATTTCTGCTTGTTGCATTCTGGTCTTTGAACTCTTATTTCAATAACTGTTAAAAATAAAGTACAATTTTCTTTAAATGTATAACTAATCAATATTGTTTGTTTTTCGAAATAAGTGGTTTGCCTCTATAACTCAGCAAATAATAAGAAAATCACTTATATTTCTTTACCTGAAATGAAAAAAGCATATTTTTAGGTCGTCTGTGTATTTAGTTTATTTTTTTCAATTTTATCACTTATACCCCTTAGCTTCTGGGGTCCTCATATATAAATATTACCAAAAAACTTGAACATTGGTATTTTTCAATATAGTATTTTAAATAGTTTATGGAATCATTTTTTTAATAATGTTCCTTATTTCAAATCAGACACAGGAGATATTTTCAGAATTCTTCTTTTCCGTTGTTTTCCTCATGCATAATTGTTTAAGAACGGTGTAGGGAGGTCGAAAATGTATTTTAAGGATCTATGATGCTTTTTGTAAAAAAAATTTTGAGAAGTTGTAACTCGCAGGATATAAAAACAGGTACGTTCTGATTTTTTCTTTTTGAGCATCTTTGCATTTCAACGAAGATGCGTTTTCGTAGGTAAAACTTAATGTCTACTTATTTTACTTCAGTTTTTTATGCATAAATATTACCAAAAAACTTGAACACTTCTGTTTTTCAATATAATATTTTAAAATAGTTTATAGAATCATTTTTTCAATAATGTTCCTTATTTCAAATCAGACACAGGAGATATTTTCAGCTATCTTCTTTTCCGTTGTTTTCCTCATGCATAATTGTTTAAGAACGGTGTAGGGAGGTCGAACAATGTATTTTAAGGATCTATGATGCTTTTTGTAAAGAAATTTTGAAAAGTTGTAACTCGCAGGATATAAAAACAAGTACGTTCTGATTTTTTCTTTTTGAGCATCTTTGCATTTCAACGTAGATGCGTTTGCAGTCAGGAGGTGGGGGGGGGGGAGGAGATGTGTGTAAAAACATCTTAAAAGTTCTTGTGGCTTTCGTAATAAAATTTTCAGGTATATTAAATGTCAAATTATGAATATAATGTTGGGATGAATTCGGGTTTCGGAAAAATAAATAATATTTAATTTTAGGCAGGTATCCGTCTTAGCAGGTATTTTTGTATGTTACTTTTTCAGTCGAGATTAATAATTTTTATGTTTTAGATAGGATTTGTTGTAGACGGATTCCTTTATTCCAAGGTTTACTATACTTTTATGCGTCGATTTAGAAGTCACTGCCCCAACTTTTTTAGACAGGGGACTTGGAACAACACTATTTGCATACTACTGTTTTAACCACTTAACTGATTTGTCCGTGCGACATATGGGCAATTAGAGTTAGCATGATCCATCCCTTACAGCTTTTTGATACAACTAAATTTTTTAAATACAATTTAATAATATTTATTAGCAGAAATGTTCAAATTAAATATTACGATTATTTTAGCTTAAAAATAGCGCGGTGCTTATCCCACATTTTCAGTTTATTCTAAGTAAAAAAGAGTATCGTGTAAGTGGTTAAAAAAGCACTAGCATTTATTTTTGGTAAATGTGTGAAAAGCTGTAGGTTATTAAAAAGTATGTTTTGCTGGTTTTTATTAAGCATGATGGGCATTGTTCAACATAAATATTATTTTAAATCTCTTTCCAACCATTAAACTCTATTTGTGCTGGTGAGTAGAGAGTCGAATCAACATGATGACTAAGATTCGAATCTGCAAAATGAGCCGAGAAGCTCATGCCTATGAAAACTGGAGTTATGTCTACTTTCTGACAGCCTGTTGCCGTCAGCGCCATCTTTTGGCCGAAATGCGAACTATTTTAAGAAAGTACATTAAAAAAAAATTATTGATTTTTTAATAACAATGTAGCAAACCGCGCATTTTTATCTCGAACTGTTTTTTGTTATTTACGTTCAAAATGGTTCAGTCATTTACTGGACACCCTGTATATATAGGAGAGAGGGGGGGGGTACCTTTGAACATTTTTTCAGAAAATCAATATATTTCTTACTTGAATTATATTTATTGAGTTTTAAATATTACATAATAAAAATAACGCATTTCTTCATCATATGAACCATAAATTAAACATTTTCTAAAGAAATTAAATAAGTTGTGAGGATTTAAAAAGTTGAAACATATTTGTTCAAACAAACCTTTGAACAAGCAAGAAGCACCTTTGAACAAATGAATAAAACATGAAAATATTTAAAGTTTTCAGAAAAAATTGCATATGTTACAGAAATATAAAGTAATATGAATAAAATTAAATAACTACATTTTATTAAAATGAATATTTTTTTGTTATTTAACCAAACTTAAATCCATCAAAGTTGATGTCAAAACGCATTGTTGGTAAAACACAAAGTGTCCTTCCAGTTATGTTTGGTTGTGAAAACTTTTTTACAACATCCTTGAAATACACCAATGTGACATCTGATGCTTCTGGAAAATTAAAATTTTTTATTCGCTATTTTTTTAAGACACCTGATATAAAATTCCGTTTTATCCGTTACGGAAACCAGAAATAATGTTTGGAAACCTGTTAAATCACGAATCATTATATTGTATTCAGGATTTGCAATTACCCAATAAATGATCTTAAATTTAATTTAATTTAGATTTGTAACTTCCCATCACTGATACATACAGAGATTGGAACCTATGTGTGCAGTAAGCTGAATTGTTACCAGTATAACTCCATGTTCTTTGACATTTTTAATTAACCTCTTTTCACATAAATAAAAAACAGAAGTAATAATATTGAGATACATTAACAACTCTTTACTTCATAGTTTTAAGTGTTCTCTTTAAATTATTTCAATTATTATTTATCATCAGTTTATTCGGTGTTTTTTCGCTGTTCAAAGGTGCCCCAACTTTTTTGTTCAATGGTGCCCCATCACATGGAGGTCTACATTACAACGATTTACAAAATTCGGCTGAAGAATTTGAATAAAACAAAGTTTATAAACTAAAGCTAACATCTCTGTTTAAGCATTGAACAATAAATTAAAGTTTTAGGGATAGAAGTTTGTAAACGAAAATCTCACAACTTTATTTTCTTAAGTTTAGATTCAAGAGGGAGAAAAATACATATCTTGTTTAAACAGTACTGTTCATACAAAATGGTAGAGCTTTGTATAATTAATCCCTTGTTGAAGCAGTAATATATTGCCATATACATTTTTTTAAAATAATTTATTTGAAGGAAAATATTTAGAGTGTTCAAAGGTGCCCCCAGTTCAAATGCCCTCTCTCCTACATTAGTGCGCAATTCCACATTTAGAAATTTATTGATAGATGCTTTTGCATAGTGCATTTCTTAATAACAGGAACATTTTTAATGGTTAATTGTAATTTTCAAAAGTGATAGATTTTTAATATTACAAAAATTCATTTTTAGAAATGAAGAATGGGAAATATTTTAAAACACACTATAAAAATTCAATGTTTTCAGAAATAAAGAGCAACTGATTTGTTTGATATTAAATTGACATGTTTCACTCAAAATATATAAATTAAAAAGAAAAAGGCAAATTTGTCATAAATTTAATGCATTTTTGGTGTCTATGTTCAAATTTGTATCAACAAAGACGTGCTCTAAGCAATGTTTAAATGCATTTTCTTTTCAAAATAGATAATGGGCTTTTCTCCCAGTATTGAACTACCACCTCATTCTGTTCTTTGTCTAGTATATAAAGCCTGGACTCTATTTTTGACATTCTTTGCTTGAAATGTCGATTTTTGCGACAGACAGTATTTACAATAAATACGACGGGATATATAAACTCGAAGAAAGTAGAACAATCATCTTCGAAGCATTTTTCTTATATATATAAATGTCTTATTTATGGAAAGATGCGCCTAGATATTGAATTCCTCATGAAGTGAAAGGGAATGCAAGAAGAAAAAAAGATCTCTCATTCTAAAAACCTTTTTATATTGTAAAGCTCTTCTGATGTATTCCATCATAATCACATGAAACAGTGATTGTTCGTAATCCTGTACAGCATGATTTTTATGAAAAAAACTATTTGAAGTCTTTATGCTGGTCTAATAATGGGGAAAATGGTAAAACAAATTAAATTTCAAATTTTCAGCTAAAATTTGATATTTTATGGCTTGTACCCTATGTACAAAATGTGTTTTTTTAAAAATTGTATTGGTATGTTATCTAACTAAATGAGTTGTAATTAAGTTTATCGATTAACTCTCTGCAATTTTTTTATGTTAATATTTTTAAGTATTTAGTAAAAATAAGAAAAGAAAATTTACCTTAATAGCTTGATCGATATTTTTTTTGTTTGTTTCTGAAGAGGGTTTGTTTCTCTCTCTTGGTTAAAAAAAATCTAATTTTTTTTTGTCAAATGCAGCCGTCTGACAGAGACAAAATAAGTGTTATTCTATACTTTTTCACTGTTGTTGATGAAAGATAGAGATCGTATTGGCCAAATTCGAGGCTCATAACCCGTAAGGCATGGTGACGTCGTTGTGAAGTCACATTGTGACTTTGTGACTATCGATCGTCGATGTGACCTCACGTGACGTCGATGTGAAGTCACCGTTACTAAAATGTAAAGTCGTTACGGCCGTTTTAGAGCTCATTTGTGACGTCACATTGAGACTACTTTGTGAAGTCACGGTGTGACAAATTTGTGAAAAATGTGTCATTTGTGACTACTTTGACATTAAGATTTTGACGAAACTGTGACAAAAGCAACGATATTTAAATTGCCAGAAACATGTTTTTTAAAGTAAATAACATGTTTTGAAGAATTTTTGAAATTTTCTAAAGATTTTTAAGAAAATCACATCTCAGTCACAATGTGACGTCACTGAGTGATGGCATTTTGGTCACAGATGTGATGTGACCAAAGTGACTCACATTGACGTTATTGTGACGTCACTGTGACCATAAATTTAAATGAATTGCCTCATGACTTACATTTTTGCTCAGCACGAACGAAATTTATAGTCGTCAGCAGTACATATATAACACACAGAATTACATGAATACGGTTTATATACATTATTTTCTAAAAAGATAATACATCAGTCTTTCTGTATTGGTCTATATGTGTCATTTTCAACATGTGGTCCACTGATTTTTCATGCATGGCCTCAAACATACGATGATTATTCTATATTTATAAAAGTTCAAGATGTTCATAAAAGATGTTTGTCATCTTGACTAAAATTTTATATATTTTTATAGGAAATTAAAATATGTCCTCTTATTTATAGTTAAGTTTAATAATTTAACGCTTTATGAACCAAGTAGTAAATTCATAAAAATCGCATACTATAAAGTAGTTTTCGTGAAATTGTGAAAATACATTAAAAGATTTGTACAATCTTTTAATTAGTTTTAGAATGATTTTGCCAATTAAAATTATTGAACTAAATCTCAATGTATAAGGATTTTGTGCAATATTTATAACTCCACTCAAATCTTTTGATTAAATTATTTTTTATATATTTTATAGACCTAAAAAATGTGCGAATATAATCCTCTTACAATAAAAACATTAATATTTCCGAAATCTGAAATATCTGAAATGTTTCAATCACAATCTCCCAACGTCGAGAAATTTAAAAGATGCAAATGAAATAAAAATAATCATAAAAAAATATATTTGTTTTGCACAATCAAAAATGCTTTTGGAACATGATAAAATAAAGTGTGTATAACTCATAAACTGTATTACTACCAATCGATGTAGTAAATGAAATTTATTACAAGGTTTTTTAATGGTACATTAAAGTACCTCCGGTCATAAACGGTTAAGCTAGTGCAATAAATAAGATCTAAAAGATTTTTTTAAAAACACTATAAAAACACAGAAATGTAAATGCTTTCCTTTTGCCTGATTCTTAAATATATCCCTTTCTGCTATCTTTTCTTTCAATCTTACTGCTGGTTTCAAAGTAGAAGTATGTGTTCTTTGCGCCTGATTAAGAAGTCATCAACTCTAAGATTTTAGATTTTTAAGCTACATAAACAGAGCGCGCTACTTAAATCTGGCGTAAATTTCTAGAATGTAACGGTTTTTATTTTGATTAATAAACTGCACTTGGCAATTTCTTCCAATTATTTAGGAAGAAATTGCTTCAACTCAATAATTATCTTCTTTAATATTTGATGATATATTGGAATTTTAAAATTAAAATAATGTGAAAATTTGATAAGTATTTTCATTAGAACGGATTAAATGGAACGTTAGTTATAGGATTTTTTGTAAAATATTTACAAAAATAATCAGATTAATTAACGAAAAATACTCTTATGGCCATATCACAAATCTTATGGAAGCAATGCATATAAATTTAGTATGATTCTCTCTGTGAATGGAAACGCACTTTTTTCTTTAAAAGAGTTATGCCTATGAAAATGATTAAGAATATAACCACTTTTTGAAAATGTTTAGCTTCGACTGTTTCTCTACGCTACCTAAATTTGAGAGATCAGAGTTTATTGTGTGGAAAGAAAAATAAAATTTTATAAGCTGACAGAGTAAATAAATTTTAAATTAAATTTTTCTCAATGGTACATAAAAAAACCGTCAGTGCATTAAGGGTTAAATATAATCTTGCAATCCGCCACTATTTTGTATATAACCTAATATAATAAATGCCGTGGAATATCCACTTCAGACCCCAGAAATTACTTGTGTACTTTTTTTAATTTCAGTTATGGATTTATATTAACAAACTAATAACTAAGAACTATTAAACAGCGAAAACACTTAAAATTTATTTTTTGTTTAGAAAATTTGATGATACATAGGGACTCAAAAAGTATATTTTTTGTCAATTTCTTAGGACTTTTTTATTTTATTTTATTTTTTTTTTTTTTTTTGCATAGAAAAACATAGAATAAATATATATTTAATAAATTTGTTATTACTAATGGACTCTACAAATGGTATCTTAACGCACAGTAAAATTATCTACGTTTTCATTATTGTACATTTTGTACATTTTTTGCTGCAAGCCATTCTTATATAACATAACATTTGGCTTCGTAAAAATGCGCTACAAGAAACAAATTGTTATTTTGTTTTTTTTCTACTGTTTGTTAGGTTCCATTCACACCAATTTTTTCTAACGTTATTTATCTACATGAAAATAATTGTAAAAATGTGTATCGGCCATTATCAACATAGTGTCAAATCCGTTACCAAATGTCAAGTCTGTTACCGCACGGTTTTTTAATGATTATCATTTTTTCACCATTCTACTTTTATTTTTTATTCAACTAAGAAACAAATATGCAATTTTCTTAAAACTTATTAATTTACATGAATATATATTGTAATTATTAGAAAAAAGTTCTTGTATAATTTCTATGTGATCAAAATCTTGTGGCTAAGACTGTCTCTCATTTCAATTTAATTTAACTATTATTGATAAATATCATGTTTTGATATTTGGAGACATAAGTCACTTTAAAGTAAGTTGATTTTAGGAAATTTAATAAATTTAAAGCAGAGTATTTTCAGTAATTTTGTATGGTAACGGACTTGACAATTTGCCTTACAAGCCAACTTTAAAGAGCATTTACATATTATATTATAGGGGAAAGTGCACAACCAATTTTTTTTCATGTACCTTAACATTTACTTTAACACCTGTCTCCATTTTTAAAAGATATTATTAAGTTTGAAAAATAAAAATAAAATTCTGACATGTAAGCGAATGGTAAAAATGTCCCGTATTCTATAGGATACATTAGGTCTCAAGAGGATGCCATAATATCCATAAACTAAGAGAAGGCAGATTCCGATAGGTGGGGAGGCCTACTAATTGGTTTGAGTTCAACTAGCCCCACCCAGCAATGCTAAAACAAGGCAAGACGACTGGCTTTAAAACAGTTTTCTTGTATATAAAAGTTTCATTTATAGAATGATACACTTGTATGGAATAATAAGGGAAAGGAGAACTGAAGATAAAAAAGAAAATCATATCCTCTAAGGAGTATTTAAAGTTCTCTTTAATTTTAAACTTATTTTCAAACATTTAATTACTACCACTCCATATAATGGTTTATTTCAACACAAAAGTTTATTTTGATTCCTAAGTGCATTTAAAAACCGCACACTAATTACATGGAAGATCAGCCGCAGAGAAAATTTCTGAGATTTTGATATATTTTTGTTCATTCAATGCTGATCAAGTGTCAGAATGATCATAATCTTGAAAAATGGCCACTTTGATGCTATGAACGTTGAAATGATCTTAATTCATGTTATCATGCACTGTATTGAAATAGATATATTACAGTTTGGAATTATTTTTCTCTTTTATGCTTAAATCAAGTAATTGACTATTACCACAGACAGTTGATATTTTGTTATTGCTAATAGTCATGTTTCATTAGTCATTTTTTGGCTATTGATAACCAATAATTGAGTAGAGATTGTTAAACAGTTATTGATAATCCATATAATAGTACGAATACTCATTTTAGCAACGCAATACAAACACAATTTTTCACTTAAGTGTATATTCTATAAACTGTTAATTTTCTTCTATTTGAACCATACTATGGTGCTGTAGTAGCTGCAGCCATAAAATTGTGCAATCTTGTTCCAAACAATTAGAGTTATTGTTCAGTCGGAGATCTAAATATTGAAACGAGATTTCAGTGTAATAAACAAGAAAAAATCTTTAAATCGTTAAAATACGAAATCGTATTTTCTGATAATAATTGCATCAAAAGTAGCCTTTTTTGAGGACAATATCCATTGATACTCTTGATTAAGATCAC
This sequence comes from Maratus speculifer, assembly GCA_964019185.1. Taxonomy (NCBI): domain Eukaryota; kingdom Metazoa; phylum Arthropoda; class Arachnida; order Araneae; family Salticidae; genus Maratus; species Maratus speculifer. The sequence goes on along the minus strand of OZ025299.1, from coordinate 66,362,876 downwards.
ATGAACTACATGTATCAAAATTTCCAACGGAGACACATTTCCATATGAATAGTCCGTGGTGCTTTCGATATTAATAGTTTTTTTCCTCTATTTTTTTTGAAACATCAAGATTTTTTATATTATTTCAAAAATAAAAATAATACTCTTGCGTTTCATTTTTGAGATTGCAATTAAATTTAAAATAAAAGGAAGTCGTTGAACATAACTTCTGAATTACGTTCAAACTGTTTTGTTACATTTTATTGTGTTTGATACACTGCACTAGGAGATTGAACATAAAGTTACCCTCTCTATGACCATTGCTTTACACCGACATGTATATGATTTAGACTTTGAAAGGCTACATTTATATAAAGTATCCACATGGCAAAAAAATCACTGCAAAAAGTGTTCAACTATATTTAAAAATGTTCTTTCTAGACATTTTTGAGTGTGAAATTTAGTTATCTTCAGGACTACTGCAAGCATAGATCATATATGTATACATTTTTAAATAATCACAAGAAATTAACCAATAAAATTATTCACATAAATATCTAGACTATCCATATGATATAGATTCAAGTGCTTTAACCAAGTTTTTCCCTTTTCCTTGATAAATCTTGGCAAATACTTCGTTACAACTCAAGATTCTGTTTTAACCCATTTATGCCTAGCGTCCCATTTTTGGGACAGTTTTAAAAAATTCAAGTAAGAGCATTTCACACCAGTAAAAAGGAAGATAAATAAATACTTTCTTTCTCGAGACAAAGTCCTCGATAAATTAAGATAAAAGTTATTCTTGCTTTAAAAGTGGTGAGAAAATTCAAAAGTTGAATTTTAACGCAGAAAATAATCCAGGCACTAATGGGTTAAATAATCCCTAAAAATTAAATTCAACAAAAATTATTTAATTATGGTCAATAAATGAACAGTATTGAGTTTAAATAGGTAAACTTACAGAAATAGCAAATTATGCTATGCAAACAGTGGATTTTAAAGAAGAATTGTACACATGCATTGGAAATCTATGTATCCGTCGCTGATCCCGAAGAAGTAAAAAAAAAAATCTTACAATTGTACTAGTTTTCCGACTCCAGAAATAGCATCAATTATAAACACAGATGTACTCAAAGAGTTAGCCTTTTTGGGTACAAACTGACTAGCTGCGAATTAAATCAGCATTTGGATAAATTGTGTTCTCTGAAAACTCCCTTCCTACAAGAATAAGTCGATACTACAGCGTCTAGAAGACACAGTGTGGAAATATAATATTCCAGCGATGCTTTAAAAATGCTTAAAAACTGTATACCGTAAATCTGAATAATGTTGAAAGACAAATATTGATTGCAGTGATTTTTACTTCTTCTTCATTGGCCTTCACTGGTGGTTCTTCACTTTCTCAATTGAGCCTTTATGCAATATTTAGGTTTTGAATTACGAGATGTTGCTACGATTGTCATTTATCGGTCAGCATCGTTCGTCATTAATAAGATACAATTTTTTAACACTTTTTGATTAACCGATTTCCCCATTATATCCATACTCTGAAAATTAAAGTGTCGTCATACGAGAGGAATCCATATAAGCATACAGAGTCAGTTACGAGACAACGCATCGAAATTTTATAAGTGTTCTTGTGCAGCGTATACTCAATTACCAAGACATCGCTTTTACAACTATGTAGCTACACCCGTGTAAAAATGAAATGGTTGCATAATTTACGCACTTTTCATCCTGTATATTTTTGAACTAAAAAGTAAACAGTGACGTCATTCTAATTTCCGAACATTGTAAAAAAAAAAATGTGAGGAGGTAATTATAAATTTCTGATACAATAGAATTGGATGGATTTGAGTAGTGGGTCGCTTTGAAATTGGAGAGACGTCATCTGAAATATTAATGGTTGATTACACCGTTTACTGATTATACTCTGTGACAATTCTTTGGTGATTTTCTCTATAGAATCGCTGATAAAATAGTTTAGAAACGATTTAAAAATAGATTAAATACTTTATCTATGTAGGATAATACTATCAAAGTTACCGGCCGCTTTTTATGAAAATAAATCCAGTTAATATGACAGTGGTCTGTAACCTAATTTTTAAAATGAGAACTTTATCGAAAATACCGTTTGAGATTTATACTTCTAACTGCAGTAAGTATAGGTTCATGTATGTAGATTATGATTTGAAAACTTCCTTAAGCTATGTTTAATGAAAAGTAAAAGAAGTAGTTATTTTTCCCCTTTAATACTGCAATGCTTATAAATCAATATAGGTTAAACTATTCTATAATGCACATGTTTTTAAAAATATATAAAATCAATGAAATATTCTAATTGTTTTTAGCACTGAAAAAAATATGCCAAACGTTTATAATTTAGTATTAATCTACGAATATTTGGAATTGTGCATAAAATAATTCAGAGTATGTATATTTATATGAAACATTTCTAATCTACATAATCCTAATCTGCCTAATCTTCATAATCTTTTTATGCAAGTAGATTTTATTCGGTACACGGTGATAAAACTAGATCAAATACACTATAAATCCCATTTTTACTTGACATACATTTAAAGTAAAACAAACATGATAATAGATTCCTGTGATAATCTTATCATCTCACAAAATATTATGCCACCTTTATAGAGTGCTGTCAAGATAAAATATATGAAAGTAAAAGGTATATTGGATCTTGTTATGTTTGAAAACAAGCTCAAGTATTACGAATGCGGAGTGTTATGAAAACAATTGGAAACAGACATTTTCATCGATAAAAGGGATCAATGTCTGATAGCTTTTATGAATTATATTGATAAAAGACAGGTCTTTATCTACTCTGAAATTCAAAAGAAATTGAAAGTTATTTAAGAGATATTTTTTTTTGGCTGAAAAATGATTTAGTTTAATATTTGTGAAATAAATCTATTAAAACTAATCTTAATTAATGGCAAAAAAAATATATGATATATGTCAAGGCAAGTAATTTATGTATGGCAAATCTAAGTTTTAAATTTCTTAATTATGAAAAATACCGAGTACATAGTTGCCAACCTCCTCTTTGTTCTCTCAACTTAAATAAGTATTTTAACCATTCACTGCATGATTTTTTCTATTTTTATGAAAAAAATTATTTGAAATCTATATATCCATCTAATAATGGGAAAAATAGAAAAAAAAATTCTAATTTTCAGCTAAAGTGGATATTTTACCCTCTATACATAATTAGGGTTTTTATATATTGTATTGTTATATTTTGCAATTAAAGGGTTTAAATTAATTAATTTTATATTCTTAACACTCTGCAACTTTATTTATATTAATATTTTTTAAATAATCACTAAAAATAATAAAAGTAAATTTTGCTGTAATAGCTTTATCGAATTTATTTTTTCTTTCCCAAGACTAAATTCTAATATTTTGTCAAATGCAGCTATCTGAAATGAACAAAATAAGTATTAGTCCATTCTTTGGACTGCTCTTGATCAGGTACAGTGATCATATTTGCCAAATTCATGGCAATAATGAAAATTACAGTGTTTTTAAGTATGTGCCAGATGTGGCAACAAGATATATTTTATTAAAGAAATTTTCAGGTTCAAAACATTTTTTTATCTTAAGATAGTGTTTGGAAAATTTAATATGACATTATTCCTGTCTAGAAAAAAATGGCATATCATCCGTTTCAAAATTCTGAATATAGCTCACAATGCATACGGTATGATTGAGTAGATTACGGTGCAATTTCCTTTACTGTCGTGAAATTTCTCTGTAAACAAAATCTTTTGTTGAAGATTTTTCTAAAATATTTTTGTTATATGATGTATGAAAGAAATTGTGAGCTATAGTCTGGGAGCCGGTGACATAGATATTCCCATCATCAGCGAATTGAAAAAAATCGTGTAAATCGATAGTAAAAAGCCATATGCACAAAATGAGCGAGGTAAGACTAAGTTTAACAAGCCAAAAATAAGTTTAAATATTTAATAATTATTAAAAAGCTGTAGTGATTTACCGTTTCCGGAAAAAACCAACACTTGGCCAGCAGATGCGAAATAAAACAGCCCATTAATCAAAGTTCAAAACGAAATAAATGTGAAATTTTATCACTCACCGCCTTCTTAAAACATATTTTTCCGGCAGAATAAAGTTTGTCAAACCAAGTTTTTCTGAAATAGCAGAAAATTTTCTATAAAATGCTGTAAGAGTGATCAATATTCTCGATGACACTAAAGCGTTATAGCTTTTTAATAATAAAGAATTTAATTAAACTCACATAATCTCGGCTTGTCAAAGTTAGTCGTACCTAGCTGTCCTTTTTTTCTTATGACTTTTTACTGTTGATTTACATATTTTTTTTTCAATACCGTGATGAGGAAAGGAAGGGGATTTCGATGTCACCCGTTCCCGGGAAATTAGTCCTAGTGTCAAATAGCTGATAAACTTCCGATTATTTCACGTCAATTGTTTTCTACTTTTCAATAGACATGTAGATTTGTGTCGTAATACCCGATACGAAAATGATTACCTTGATATGTATTGTATTGTCACCCTTTACAATTTTGACCACCAGTTCAGCTGTACCTCGCAGTGTCAACGACTGCTACACAAACCATCACCTAATAGAGTTCGTGACTGAAATACTTGAATTTGATAAAATTCGAGTAGAATATTAAAATGGAGCTGTTCTTACATAGAGTTGCAAAAAGTCGGTTTATTCCCGGGTTTATTTCCAATAGACCAGGTTTATTCCCAGGTTTATTCCCAAAAAACCGAATTATTCCAAAAAATCCCGGGGGTTTTCTAGGTTTATTCCTAAAACCCCGGTTTATTCCCGGGTTTAAACCGGGTTTTTTCTAACCTTTGCAACGCTAATCTTACATGCCATATTTTGGTGGAAACCATATGCACACACCATTTTAGAGGTTGAATGGTAGATCTCCATTGAATTCTACAATGAAATTACTGCATCAGGTAACATACCATTATGAAATGAGATAAGATGATTCAAGAATTTTATTGAGAAACTAACTCAATAGGGATCTACCAGTTAACAATTGAAATTAGATCACAGGGGATTTCCACTAAGATATGACTTGGCAGACCAATCTCATTTTAATATTATAACCGAATTCCATCAAAATCTGAAATTTCAGCCGTGAACTCTATGAGGTGATGGTTTGTACACTGCCACCTGGTCTATAGGACTTTCACTTTATACTTTAAATCTAGAACACGGTCATAACAACAAAGAAGACAGGCAGCGGCAACTCCACAAATCTGTGTTGATTTTCTGCTGGCTTCGATCACATTGCATTTCGAAATTTGACTGAAGCCAGCATATCAATATCTGTGGAAAACTAAGAGTGGTGGAATTAAGTATCAAGAAATATCTTCTTTGTCAACTGCGATGCAGTTAAAAAAATACTATACAGGAACATAATGCTAAAATGCGGAATGGTAAGATGGCAATGTCAAGTTGGATTCGACCAGGATTTTTATCAATTTGGAGGATTTCGTACGAGTAAATTGAATAGAGTCAAAAAATGCTTAAAGGCCGATGGAACATAAAATGGTAAGAATTTTTGTGTTTTTAAAATAAAGCTTCTAAAAAATTATAGTGCTAAATGATTATGAGCCTTAAAAATTTTGGTGCTGGAAGGTTTTAAAATGATATATTTTCAGCACTGTGGGCATATGTATATATATTTTGCCTTTTTTCGGAAATATGTTTTTTAATATTTTCGTATACGTTTCTAAAATTTTATTTTAGGTAAACAGCTTAAACATTCCAAAAATGTATCACTAACTTTTTTCTTTAAAAATATCTAACATAGATTTAAGTGATTTTTTAAATAATGAAAAATATGTTCTTAAAATTTTCAGGATGTTCAAAGTTTTTTTTTTTTTTTTTTTTTTTTTTTTTGTAAAATATTTTTAATTTTATAACCTTTAAGTCAAAATAAAAATTGCTTCTTATTATTCTCAAATAGTATGTTTTCTGACACCACAACAAATTTTAAGTGGATATATTCAGCAGTTGTTTTAGAAAGTGTGTCGAACAGACATATTGTTCAAAAAAAAATTCGTAGAAATATGTAAAGAGTTAATTATTTCTTTAAAACTAATTTATGCATAAAATTAATTTCTTTTGATTTATATATGGGATGTAATGTGTATATTTACTGTAAAAAAAAATATTTCCATTTCTATTTTTAAGTTAAATACATAATGTTAAATATCTTGCAAAAACTGCTTCATTTTACTTCTCGATATGTCCCATGCGTAATTAAAGATTTTCAACATGATGTATGGACTGCTCACAATGCAGATAATACGTGAGAACATATAATTACCTCAGTAGTGGATATAGAATGCAGAGATAGAATATTATTGTTACGCAATTCCTATTTGAAGAATGAATTAAGCATTATAGATTAATATCTAGCATGAAATAAACTGAAAGGGAAGTTATTAAATAGGACTGTGGAAGTAGCGAAATCCCATGTAAAACAGATGCTATTGATGTACCTTTATTTCGAGAATTATTAAAACGATTGCAAAACTATTTTTTTAATCGGTTCTAGAGTAGATAAACTATAAATTGATTTAAATAAACGGACAAGTGCGAGAATTACTCCAGCTTAGAGGGTTCCGTACACTAAATATATGAATTATAACTGTATTATTAAAAAAATCGTTACAGCTATACAACGTAGGACTGGGTATAACTATATATAGTAGAAATTATGAAAGAGTATGACAATAAAATTTCAAAGATATATGAAAGTGAAATATTAAATATCGGTATTCTGTATAAATCTTTTTTAATCTTACAGTAATCTAGGCCCTTTTTTTTCGAATGTTAGTCAGTATTGATAATAAAAGTAGTCCATATTTAAATTTTATTTGGCTTTTCATAAAACTAATTTCAGCGCAGTAATTATCTTTTATTTTTACCCTGTAACAAAACCAAAACCTTGTTCAAAGTGTAAACTTAGCATTCTGCTCAGCGCGCTTTGACAAGAGGTAGCAAAGTTGCAATTCTGCTTTGGTACGTGCAGCGTTTTTGAAGATAGGTTTTTAATTAACTTTTAAAGGCACAGGAGGCGTATTAAGGGTCCTGCTCACAGCCAATTAGTAGCGAATCTCACAGTATTTATATGATTAATCCCAACAAAATTGGTCTGTTTTTAGCAATTTGATGTTTATTACTTTTATACTGCTACTGGACATTGCATTACACAAATACATCATTAAAAGTTGTTAGGCATTAAAACAGATCGTACATAGATAAAGCTGATCTGTCATTGCATATATTATTAAACCCTCCGTGTCGTTAAGGTTAAGATCTCGACTGATTACTGACGATTTTTTCCAAAAATCATTATAAACAATGCTGCTACGATAAGTACTTCCAGAGATACTCAAAATGTTCAAAAATCGAAATTTGTGTGTAACAAAAAAATGTGCTTTTCTCAAAAACTATGTGACCTAAGGTAATCGCTTCAGTTCTCCCGCAAGTCTTAAATGAATGTCTACTACGTCTAATTTTTTTCATAATTTTAGTTTCAATAGATTGGGATATAGATGGGGGGAACAATAAATATAAAATAACAATAAATAAAAATAAATATATTTGTGAATGTTTAATAATCTGAAAATATTTAGGACAATAGTCTTTATTACTTCTCCCAATTTAAATTTTCCACGTTCTATAATTTATGAAGTGCAATTTCCAACTTGTTATTTAGAAGTATGTTTCTATCATCAGCTATTTAAGAAATAATCGCCACAACATTTACTTTTAATCACTCTGTGGAACTTATAAATACTTTAATGTTAAGCATTATCTTTTTTTAAATTTTTTTGACTCATTTTGATTTTATTCATCACATACAATGAGCCTTTATGAAAGCGCGTACGCAAAATATTTAAAAAAAAAAAATTATGTTAATATTCAAATGATCAGGTTCGAACCCTGCCCTGGATAGTTTTCCCCTAAGTAAGGGGAATCTTGTTAGCAATGTGATTTAAAATTCAGATTTATTTTCTATTATTTGACACGAAAAGACAAATCACACTGTTTGAAGAGCAATACTCTTTTTTTCGGCAAATGCAAGTGATTTTAATGCATTGAGAAATGGCTTGTTAAACGAGTGTTTGAATGTGTAGTACTTAAGGAATTTAAACTTAAACGAGGAAATAGTTTGTCATTACTTTATAAGCTTATATAGTACATACAAATTAATTGTCCAGTGGCGTGGTCGGTAGCGACAGCTGCTCCAACGGCTGGGGTTCGGGTTCGAATCCTCGTGTAAAACATGGATGCATTTGTGAATGTCCCTCTGCAGCTACATAAACATGTAATTGAAAAATAAATAAAAATTATTATGAATTGTTATTTCAATGCGTGAGGAATCGTTCCAGAGAAAAGCCAGGCTTGCTATAGATTACAAAGCAATGTTCTTCAAATTAACAAAATGGCTTTTTTTGCTATTATTTGACTCTACACAGTTTGACCGGCTGGATAAATTTTGCGTATTTTAAAATGATAGATTAAAAACCCTGTTGCTGTACATTTGGATTTTGAATATGTCTTTGTCCCATGTAACCAATACTGTCGGTTGTTGTCTCCGGCACTAATATCAAATCGGCAATGCTTATTTCAGAGTTTCAAGCAGTCAATTTAAATTTCTTTCAAATCCGTTAATAGGATCGTCAAATTTCATTTTACATACATATAAATGTACAAATATAAATATCTGATAAAACTGCAGTTAAAAAAGAGTGTTTATGTAAGTTAATCTTGCTTAAACTAGTTCAGTATAAAAAGTAGATTAAAAAAACAACTCTTTTTAGGGTGGTAATAAGTTTTTGAAACCGCTTAATTTTAACTTCCAAATGCTACAATGGCACCAGTATTTTGGTACACAAATTTACTATTAATTAAGTATCTGTAATGTAGCATTTTTTCTTATTTCCAAATAAATGTGTCATAAATTTCTGTGTCATTTATTAATTTTATTAATAAATGTCTTTAGCAATGGGAATGCTTTCACTCTGAAAGGATTAGAAAAATTTATCATAAAAGGGTATTTTTTAACAATTTCACTGCGTCGCTAACTAGCGATAAATCACCGATAATTTTTTTTTTTTTTTTTTTTTTTTTTTTTTTTTTTTTTTTTACGGACATTGTATTAAGGTTCCGCAGAATTGTTTTTTACATACGTATATGTATTCTCATGACAAAAATATTATGTTCTATTTTTAAATTTTTCTGAGCATGCTATTATGGAGACTTTGATTGTTAGAATTCCGCTTGCATACAATTGCTATCTTACATTTTTCCCACGACGCGACATCTAAAACGTGTCCTTTAAATTGTCAATCTGTCCTAATAAAAGCTTTTGATGTTAACACTATACAATTGATTAAATTGGTAATCTCTGCTTTCTGATCGAAAATAATTCTCGCTTTGTAGCTTCTATTTTCAAAGTTAAAAGAAAAAGAAAGAAACTCGTGATTGTGTTTCTTTCTCAAGGAGGTCTAGACGATAAAATTTGAAAGCGAAACAAAACTTGAAATGTTCTCCTTTTTCTGTTAGTCTTCAAAAATGTTTTTAACAGATTTAAGTAGGTTTATGCTGAACTGGTGAAATATCACTTCTATACGCTTATTCATAATTGATGCGATCAGAATTATTTATTATGATGAGACTTTTTCATACTTAAATTTCTATATGTGCTGGGGCGGGGGTGAAATCAGTAAAGCCTGTCGTCCCTACTTCTACAACAGCATCAATACAATCATATTAAGCATATTTAACTAATTTGTAAAATTAAACATGTTTCGTAGTAAACTAAAACATCACAATAACACATTTTCGCAATACATGTTTGTTTTAAAAGTGCCTTTAAAAATTTTTTTAATTAAATTTTCTTTCTTATCACAGGCAACCATATTGGGGAATGTTATAAAGAAAAAATATTAGCTTATATATTAATTATTATACTTAAAAGTTTTAGCTATGGCAGTTTAACCCTTCACTGCACCGTGTGCCACATCTGGCACATACCTAAAAACATTATAATTCTCATAATGGGCCATGAATTTCGCCAATATAATCGCTGTAACTGATCAAGAATAGTCCAAAGAATGCAATAATATTTATTTTGTCCATGTCAGATGGCTGCATTTGGCAAAAAATTAGAATTTGTTCTTCGAAAAAAAAAAAAAATCGATCAAGCTATTAAGGAAAAATTTCCTTTTATTATTTTTAGTGAATACTTAAAAATATCAATATAAAGAATGTTGCAGAGTGCTAAGCCGATAAAATTAATTAATTTAAGCCCATTTAACTGCAAAATATAGCAATACAATACTTAAAAACCGTAAATATGTATGTAGGGTACACGCCATAAAATATAAAATTTTAGCTGAAAATTTGAAATTTCATTTTTTTAACTAATTTTCCCATTATTAGGCCGGTATATAGACTCCAGATAATTTTTTTCATAAAAATAGAAAAAATGGTGCAGTAAAGAGTAAGATAAACTGGCATATAGCATAAACTAGTATGCAAATATGCTAGTTTAACCCTTAAATGCTTGATTTTTCAAAAATTCATTTAAAAATGTTTTTTGGCTTTGATTTCTTTAATAAATCTTGGATAAAATCAGTAAAAAAATCATATTTCGTTTTCAGTTTGGTTAATGGGTAAAAAACAGTTTGTTGCCAATCAACTACACTGTGCTACACTGTGTGTTAAAAATTCGGATTCAGTGACCCAAAAACATAAAGTAAGAAATGCTGAAAGTTCAGACGGGTAACGGGAGAGTAAACACAAGCGATGCGAGTGGTTAAGGGGAATTGCATAAGTTAGTGCGCCCAACATCGCGATATATGTTGAGAGGCACGCTCCTCCCTCCCCGTTCATAATGTTATGCATCTTACTTGTTGCAAATTTTGTCTGCTTTCTAAATTTTAAATACTTTTTCGCTAGAATAATAAAAAAAAATAAATTTTGAAATATTTCTTTTGAGGTGTATTTTATCCAAATTTAGGAGGAAGAGGGGGGGGAGGGGTAAGATACCCTCCACGCGGTGCGGAGGGGAGAGAAATTTTGATATGAAATTACAAAATCGGATTCAGCGACCCAAAAAATTCACACTTGATCTTATTCCATTCACATTAATGATTCTATACACACTTGAACTTATTCCTAAATAGACAGAGTCCTAGGAATTTTTTCGAAATGCGCAGGCTCCAAAATTATTGATTTCTGAGGAATCGTACCGAAATGGACCAACTCGGAAAACGGCCGTTTGCGAGAATCAATATATAACCTGAAGAATAGGTAAGGTTGGATTTTGAAGAGGAAAAAAATCGTAGGCCCTAATGTCAAATATCAGATAAGTAATGAAATTTCCCACATAAAATAATAACATAAGTAGAGGGTCATTTGATGATGTTTTGGAGGGGAAAGCAATGATTATGTTGAAAATCTAATAGACCGCCGCAACAAGCCTGATGACCAAAACGAAAGCTACAGTAAAATTTCATGGATAAACTGTAGCGATAAATGAAAAGTCAACCTATTGTAAATTTTCGAGAAGAATTATGCTTAATGTCATAAATCATAAAGTCAGGGAATACTTGTATTATGGTGATTAGAAATATCTATGCTAATTAATGGCACACACCGATCAATAAAATGAAATCTCAAAAGCAAAATCATCTGTCCAAAATATTAAAAAATTAAGACGAACGATAAGAAATGGTATGAAAAAAGATGGATACGTGAGAAAATAAATTAGTAATAAATATTAGGGATTGCATGTTGCTCCATGACCTTTCATGTCTGCCTCCGGATTCATTCCCTTTGGTTAGAATGGTTCTCTGGCGTGTTTTTTACCCTTGGAATCCTTTTTTTTTAAATCTATCCTTTTTTATTGGATTCATTCCGTTTTTTCTCGGATTCGTTCCTTTTTTTTGGACTCGTTCATTTTTCTGCGATTCGTTCCTTTTTTCGAAACGATTCCAATAGGAACGACTCAGAAGAACTCGTTTCTCTCGGTGAACGATTCCGGCTGGAACGATTCCTTAAAAGGAAGGATGTTGCCCATCTCTAGTATATAGTATAAACTAGAATTTATATACTAATTTAAGATGACATTTATATGCCAGTTTAAGATAGCAATTAATTTTTTCTAACTTTTCCATATATTTATAATACTTATTTAAACAGCAAAATGTGGATTAATATAATATAAAAGCTTCAGGTAATTTTACGTAAAAAAAAAAATCTTTAATGATATCTACATTTACATTAAGTTTTATTGCTGCTATTATTATTTTCCTATTTAAGGGATCTCAGGAGCATTACTTTTTTGCTAGTGGTGCAATTTAGCAACATTTAATATTTATTATTTTTTTCTCAATCCCTATGAAACATAAGTGCATAAAATGTTTACTATTGATAACCTAATATCTCTTCTATTTAATATTATATATAGGAATTTTATTTTATTGTTTTTTATGTTTAATATTGATAAAAAAATTTAAATTTTTCTTTGACTGCGCATAATATTTCTCAAAAACTAATAAAGCAATTTGCCCCAAACGTTTTAAATATCATCATTTTAAGTTAAAGAATAACATAATTCAAATTTAGTATTATAATGGCATTATTTTTTTTAAACTGGCAATTTTTCCAATGAAAAAATTATTTTTTAAAAATTTTAAATAAATAAGCAATTAAATTACTTTCAAATGAAGTATAAGTTCAAGATACATTAGTTTTATATCATTATAAATATTTTGGAGGGCTGTTGAACCAATAGTTTTGCGACATTATTGCGCGCAGTGGGTGCAAATCAAAAAATAATTTTTTTTTGTTTTAAATCAAAATCAAACGTTTAAAAAAAATAAAATTTTAATATGAGATATAAAAAATATTTTAAATAGAAAAGATATTAAGTTGTCTATAGTAAAAATGCTGCCTGAACACACCGCTGACCAACGGACACAGAGAGGACTTTCAGGAAAACATCTCGAATTCTCTTTACACACAAAGGGAACCTGAAAAACTCTGTGTAGTCGCTTCGTCCGAATCACGCTAACGAGTGGACTTGAACTCCTCTAATAAAGTAGTGCGTTCGAATGATTTGGAAATCTGGTTTCGAAAAATACTTCGGAAGAAGATAGCCGAGAGCTCAAGTGCCCCGACGACCAACCCGATCTAAAGTCTTTGTCAAGAGATCGCTGAAAATTTTAATGATACCCTTCCTGCTGTAATGATCAAAGAAAAGATCGGAAAGCGTTCGAGTGTGGAAGTTTCGGGGGAAACAATTTTTCCTAATGGACCTCCGGAAGGGACATTCATAGACACAGTGTCTCATCGTGTTGATCCCGTTCCCGCAAAAGCAAGCAGGATTACCTTTAAAGAAGCGGACTTAGTGGTCACCGAAGGTACCGGTCCAGTTAGAACCTGGTTTAGATAGAAATCCCCCTGGACTCTCCAAGTGAAGACTCTCTGGAATGTGTATCTGCATGTGTCACTCGCCCGTCCTTAGATCGCTCCCACCATTCTTGCCAATACATGAGTACCCGTCCAAAGAGCTTTCTCGTGACATGACGTCCTGAAAGAGGAACATGTACAGCTCATATTCAAAATATTAGAATAATTGAGAAAAAGTAATAAGAAAAAATTATTTGTCATTTATTTATTTTTTATACTAAGTAAATGCAATTAAATTTCTTATAAGTTAAATCTGGAATGTTTAGATAAGATTTTAACATTTATAAAATATAAAATACAGCACAATAAATTAGGTATACAGCTTCCTTAAACACACCAGAATATTAGAATAAAATTTAGATTGGTTCAAAATATTAGAATATTTTATTTTACGCAACAATATTACCTTATGAATATGAAGTAAATGGTAGTTAATATTTTGAGCATCCCCTTTAGTTTTCATAACAGCGTACAATCGATCTTGCATACTATATACAAGGTGTTTACAAACATTTCTATCAATATTAGCCCAAATAGACTTTATACGTGCCACTAACTCAGTTTTACTTGAAGGAGGATTTTCTTGAAGTTTTTTCTTCATTATACACCATAAGTTTTCGATGGGATTAAGATCTGGTGAATTTGGTGGCCAAGGAAGTACCTTAATGTTGCTTTGGCGGAACCAATTCTTAGTTGACACCGAGGTATGCGGGGACGCTAAATCTTGTTGAAAGATGAAATCATCTTCAAATAAATCTTCTGATGATGGAATCATGTAATATTCTAAAATTTCTTGATATATCAGAGAGTTAACCTTTTCGTAGACGATGCATAACTTTCCAGGTCCTTCTGCACTCATACAACCCCAAACCATGACACTAGCAGCAAATTTTACGGAACGTTTAAGGCATTCTTTATCAAATGCTTCTTGCTTCATTCTCCAAACTCGAATACCTTGATTACCATATGAAACACAAAACATACTTTCATCACTAAATAATATATTTTTCCAATCTTCATTGCTCCATAAGCGTCTTGATTTACACCAATTCAATCTTATACGCTTTTGTCTTGCAGTCATGAGAGGTTTTGTTTTCGGTACACGAGATTCAAATTTAAATTTATGGAGACGTCTTAATGTTGTCGATGTAGAAACTTCAACTCCTTCTTCTTTCCATTTTCGGTGCAAGAATCGCACACTTTTAAAACGGTTTTTCTTAACTATACGCTTCAGTTTCCTGTCATCTCTAGCAGATGTTTTTGGTTTTCGGCCACCATTTCGGCGATTATTTTGAAATTTTCCAATTTTTGAATATTGTGTTAGTATTTTACTAACGCTCGATTGCGAACAATATAAATAATTCGCTATAAAACATTGATTTTTACCGTGCCGATACAAATCAACCATACGAAGTTTAGTAGATTCAGGAATATCACTCACACGGCCCATTTTAAGACGAAAAAGAAACAAACTGCAAAAAAGAATACTGATTTTAAATAAAATAGTCTGAATTTAATCAATGATGCCACCAGTTAAGAATTAGTAATAATTAAAGGAGAATTAATGTGAAATATTCTAATATTTTGAACCTCTTGAATAAATATTCTAATATTTTGACTTTTCAAAATAATTTTTTTTGCAATTAATCTTTTCAAAAATGATATTAAATTTAAGATAAGTAATAAGATTTAATTTAAGTAAGTCTAATCAACAATAAGTTCTTAATAAAAATATCGTTTGCATATTTTCATTAAAAGACATTATATTACCAAACGATATTTTCAATTTCTAAAAAAAAGGTAATTATTCTAATATTTTGAATATGAGCTGTATGTCATCTGTCTGTCGATATGCTGCCTCCTTAGCCAGAGCATCGGCATGTTCGTTATAAGCGTATCCGACATGAGCCTTAATCCAATGCATATGGACCCTGATTCTTGTGTTAGCAACCAGGTTTCTAATCTCGGCTACTGCTTTGCGCCGAGGTACCAAGGAGTAAAGCGCCTGAAGCGTCTATTTCGATCCGAGTAGACGTCAAGTTCACCGAGACATTTCCGAATAGCGTCGAAATCGGGTGGACCTCGGCGGCGAAAACGGTCGACCCGTCAGTCACGCGGAACTTTCCCTCCGTGACAATGCTGTCCCTAGTGACACGCGGTCCTAGGTGATACGCGCAGCCTACCCTCTCACCAACCCGTTTGGAGCCATCCGTATAATAAGGATACGGAGTTTTCTGACTGAGATCCTGCGTCCATGGTATTCTACCTGGACAGCATCGTCGAGGCTGGTAATTCCAAATCTCTACCAAATCTGGAGAGAGATTTGATCTGTCAATGCTCTAATTTCATCTAGTGAGGGCCTCGAAGTCGCGTTCCATACCAGCACGGAGGTCCAGGAGAATCACCCAGGCTTTCAAGGCACCCAAGACATTCAAGTAACATTTGGTGACACCCAGCGGGAGACCTCGCTGATTGCTCAACAGTCTCCTACGAAGAGCCACTTTGTTAGAGTATCATATAAGGGCCGCGTACAAGACTATACGTTCGGCTACGACCGAGCTGACCGAACTTCAGACTTAAGTCCCCAGGTGGCTGTAGCTAACCTACTGAGCTTGAACTGGACTTGCCTTTTCTTGGACGACATCCAAGTGCGACATCCAGCTGTAGTCCTTGCCAAAAACCACTCCCAGGTACTTGATTTGTCTGGAGAACTTCATCTTATGGTCATCCATCCAGATGGCACGTGGTGGGTCGTAATCCATCTTTCCCTTCGGCGGTATGATAGCGTACATGCACTTATCGTAGCTGAACTCCTGGCTGCATCCTATCGCCTATGCGTGAATTACTGCAAGAACCCACCAGACGATGTCCGCAAACCTTTAAAGAGCTGTACTACGTGCAAGGATGAATATGTCATCGGCAAACATCCAGAATGGCTCAAGCTTCGTCAATACCTAACCGTTTCAGCAAACTATTCATTAGCACTAACTAGAGGACCGACCCGAGACACGATCCCTGCGGCACTCCAACATTGAGGTAATGATCATATGCTTTCGAAATGATTGATCTATTCCACAGAAAAGAGTCAATCAAACCCAGGAGACCAGGAGGTACGTCGCACTCCGCCAAGAGACGCAACAAGTCGGTCTCTTGGACGCTGTTGAACGCATTCTTGATGTCAAGGCTTATGAGGCACGAGTACTAGCCTGCCTCTTTACACTCAGAAATGTACTTGATCACCTCATGGAGCGCATCGATAGTAGATCGATTTCATCTGAAACCGTATTGTCTACCATCGAGTACGTTATTGGATTCCAGGTAGTTCATTAGTCGAGTTGTGTATAGTATAAAATCATGTTGCATAAGTATAAAATCAATTTATAATTCGTTTAAAAATTTGGCTAATTAGCTATTTTACTAGCATTCATATAATTTTAAACACACAGCTTTTATGTCAAACATTTTTTAAATAAACGGTCGAGTGGGAGTATTACTCGCTCTAAGAGGGTACAATAAATATAAGAATTATTAACTATATTATGTTATTGAAAGAAATTTTTGCTAAAAAGAACTTTGCAGAAAACTATACAACATAGGGTTGGGTATAGCATAGATTTTTTTTAAAGTATTTTTCACGAAGTATTCTTTGTTTTAGCAAATGTTAATTAGTATGTTTTACAAAATTTTAAATTAGGCTTTCCATAAAAAAAATTTAAAAAAGTGAGGATATTAAATATCTTTTATGTGTATTTCAGATTTTTATAAAAATTATAAATGATTGCATGTCTCGGACTGCACATAAAATATCGGAGGATCACATGGCCGCCCCCGGTCCGCAAATTGAGTATGGTTTAATTATGGTAATTATGCTGTAACTATTTCATCGGGACCAACAAATATTTCTACTTAAGGTTACAGGTTTCGTTATATGCAGATCTTGTTTGGCAGATTTTACCATATTATAGCTTCAGTATATTATAGCTACGAAATTCATAACAAACATCCCATTTCGTAATACAATGTAAGGTAGTATCTATTCGTTCAATAATCCCTACTCCGAAAATTATGTACCCTGAGTGTACACTTCATAAGAATTAGATATTAACTGAAATGTTACAAAGAATAAAATACATTAGTATTTAATTAAAAGCGTAGTTGCTATGTCCTTAATTGGAGAGTACACAGTTACAGTTTTTATTTTGTCACCAATACTTGAAATAATTATAGAAGCTTTATCTTTTCTTAGACAGTTATTGCCCTGTTGGGGAAAAGTGTCTTTTGAGGCATTTCTAATGCTTTATCACCGGTTTTAAATAACATAAATTTTTCCCAAATTGAATCGAGAAAAGGCCTTGATTGAATAAGGTAAAATTTACAATAAAAAAGTACTGGTGAGAATAATCAAGGATTATGAGCACCTTATGCGGCACGTATACCACTTGCTCGTTCCAAAGGGGTTAAAAATATTTCAATAAAATAAATGGAAGATTCTTTTATCTAAAATAGTAATACCAAATGTAAAAACCGTACGTGCACAGGATACGTCCAGCCTGCATTTTTCTCACGGGTTTTCTAGTAGAAATATTTAGTATATTTAAATGAAAATTTCTGAGATAATAAAAGTGAGAATTTCAGTCGGAAGTACTGGCATCACAAATCACGACACAAAGTAAGTATGCCTAAGGAGAATAGATATGCCTCTTCAAGTTAATATTTAACTATTCCCTAACCTTTTTCATTTATTTATAAAAAATTCCAGGTGACAAAAGAACCATAAAAACTTTTGTCATTTTACGAACTATTGCTCAATGCTCAATACGAAATATAACTCCACATTCAACACAAGTTGAATTCTAAAGCGCTCCAAAATAAGAAGGTGTTTTATGATCTCTGTCTTTGAGTTACAGATCACAATAAAAATCATTTTTCTGCATTTTTGCACTTCTCTGTAAGAATAATTCTCTTTTTATTTTGATGGGTAAGGGGCTGTGCAAATATAAGGTTATCATTTTAGGGGGGAGGGGGTATTGTCTTTTGATATCGATATCAATTTTTTCGACTCAAAAATTTCTTTTCTTTTATTTGTAACATGTCATGGTACAAAATAGCATTTTATCTTTTTTTAGCCTGTTATCTATTTTTATGAAAATAGAAAGTTATTATTAAAATCACTAAATTATTATAAAAATATTTATTGCTAAAGTATGGAATGCCGCAACATTTGACATTCCTATTCTTCTTTATATATGTATGCATATATAATCAAGGTTCGAGAAAATATAGGCGGAGTATATGTGAAATGAAGCTTGTGTTTACAAATAAATAAAAGAAAAAGAAAATGGAACTTTCCCACTTGTTCTGCTAATAAAAATTTCTGTCTGCTGCCCACCGCTCTTCTGTTCGGGGCAAGTTCAACAAGACCTTATTACTTTTGAAACGAAATAAAATTAACCAGTTTTGTAAATAACTTTGAATAAAAGAAATAAATTCTGTAAAAAAAAAAATTATACTTTGATAACTATATCATTACCTGGGGGGGGGGGGGAGGTTCGAGGCATGAGAACGTATGATATCGAAAGGGTAGGAGGGGGTCAAAAAAAGCCAAAAACTTGATAACGTTATGCTTGCACATGCACAGCCCCTAAGATAACATAATTTGATTTCATGACATGTTTTTAGATTGCTCCTGAGTTAAGTTCCATTATTTCATGACAGAAAAATTAGGTTTAGTTAATTACAGGATTATATGATTATTAAAGCAAACATTTCTTTTAGGATATTCTGGAATTCAGATATCGCGAGACATGGCAACTATGCTTATAAAGAGAATAGACATGTCCGTTCAAGCTTGAATTTAACCATTCCCTGATATTTTCATTTATTTATTACATCATTAAGGTAGCAAAAAGAGTCGTAAAAACATGTGTCATTTTACAAACGACTACTCAGAACTCTCTAAACTCAACCTCAGATGACATATAAAGAACTTCAGAATTGAAAGCAGTTTTATGATCTATGTTTTTGCATTATAACGCAAAATAAAAATCTTTGTACTGCATTTTTGCATTTCCCTAACAATGATTTTCTTTATATTTATATGGATAAGGTAATAGCAATTGAACTCATGAAATGTTTTGGTTAAATACCAGTATTTCATGATATAAATATTCCTGTTTATTTAATCAGGGAATTCTGCGATTACTAAACGAGCATTTTTATTCGGAAATATGGGTAATCTGATATCCCCAGAAATGACACCGAAAGGATATAAAATTGTCCGTTAAAGCTTGTATTTAACTATTCTCTAACATTTTCATTTTTACAGCTTTAAACAGATAGCAAAAATAGCTAAAAATACTTCAGTCTTTTTATGAGTAACTATCTAGAACGAAATAAAATTCTCGATACAACACAAAATGAGTTCTAAAAAGTTTCCTTCGTAAAGAAAACTGTTTTATGATCTCTGTTTTTGAGTTTCAGAGCAAAATAAAAGACATTGTCTACAATTTCTCTTTTCACTTTTGTAAAAATTCTTCAGACTTTTTACAAACAACTACCTAGAACGAAATAAAAGTTTTGATACAACACAAGATGAGTTCTAAAGAGTTCCTTCAGAGGAGAAAGCTGTTTCATGATCTCTGTTTTTGAGTTTCAGAGCAAAATAAAACGCTTTGCAATTTTTTTCACTACTAAAAAAAAACTTCAGTCTTTTTTCGAGGAACTACTTACAACGAAATAAAACTAGATACAACAAAAGATGAGTTTTAAAGAGTTCCTTCAGAGGAGAAAGCTGTTTCATGATCTCTGTTTTTGAGTTTCAGAGCAAAATAAAAGACATTGCCTCCAATTTTTTTCAGTTTTGTAAAAATACTTCAGTCTTTTTACAACTACCTACAACGAAACAAAAGTTTTGATACAACACAAGATGAGTTCTAAAGAGTTCCCCCAGAAGAGAGCTGTTTTGTGATCTCTGTTTTTGAGTTTCAGAGCAAAATAAAACGCTTTGCAATTTTTTTCACTTCTAAAAAAAAACTTCAGTCTTTTTTCGAGGAACTACTTACAACGAAATAAAACTCTAGATACAACAAAAGATGAGTTTTAAAGAGTTCCCTCTGAAGAGAAAGCTGTTTTATGATCTCTGTTTTTGAGTTTCAGAGCAAAATAAAAGACATTGCCTCCAATTTTTTTCACTTTTGTAAAAATACTTCAGTCTTTTTCCAAGTAACTACCTACAACGAAACAAAACTCTAGATACAGCACAAGATGAGTTCTAAAAAGTTCCTCCAGAAAAGAAAGATGTTTTATGATCTCTGTTTTTCAGTTTCAGAGCAAAATAAAAATTTGTTCCTGTAAATTTCTTCACTTCTGTAAAAATACTTAATCTTTTTACAAGCAACTACCTAGAACGAAATAAACTTTAGATACAGCACAAGATGAGTTCTAAAAAGTTCTCCCAGAAAAGAAAGCTGTTTTATGATCTCTGTCTTTCAGTTTCAGAACAAAATAAAAGACATGGCAATTTTTTTTTCACTTCAGTAAAAATACTTCAGTCTGTTTAGGAACAACTACCTAGAATGAAATAAAACTCTACAACACAAGATGCAACAGAGGAAAACAAAATACATTGTCTGCAATTTTTTTCACTTTTCATTTAGATGGATAAGATAAAAGCAATTTACCTAATGAAACGCTTTGGTTAAATATCACCATTTCATAAGCAGAAATATTCGCTATATTTAATATCGGAATTCTGTGTTTATTAAAGAGAGCATTTCTATTCGGAATTATCGGTATTCAAAAATCACGTGACAGCAATTATACTTAAAGAGAATATATATGGTCTTTCAAGCATGTGTTCAATATTCAATATTCAATTGTTCTATATTCAATAACATTTTCATTCAATAACATTTATAACAATTTCCAAGTAACAAAAAGAGCTATAAAAACTTCGATAGTTTTACGAACAATTACTTAGTCCGAATTTAAAACTCTGCATTCAAGACAAAAAGAGTTCTAAAGAGCGTCTTAATAGAAAGTTGTTTTTGCGATCTTTGTTTTTGATTTACAGTACAAAATAAACACAAGATGAGTTCCAAACAACTCCTTAATAGAAAGCTGTTTTATGATTTCCATTTTTAAATTACAGTACAAAAAAAAAAAAAAAAAAAAAAAAAAAAAAAAAAAAATCAAATTTCTAAAAATAGTTTTTTTTTTTCATTTTGATGGATAAAGTAACAGCAATTGAACTTATGAAATGTTTTGGTTAAGTTTCATTTACTTCAAAATAGAAATATTTGCTTTATTTAATCGCATAATTTTATGATTATTAAAGCGATGATTTCTATTGAGAAATATTGGTATTGGAAAATCCCAAGACATAGAAACTATGCTTAAAAAGAATAGATATGCCCGTTCAAGCCTGATTTAACCATTCCCTGACAATTTAATTTAATTATAACTGCTTCCAAGTAACAAAAGAGCTGTAAATACTTGAAATACAGAATGAAATAAATGTCTAGTTTCAACAGAAGATGAATTCGAAAAACCCCGTCGGAAAAGAGAGCTGTTTTATGATCTCTGTTTTTGAATTACAGTGCAAAATAAAAATCATTACCTGGATTTTTTTTTTAAATTTCTCTAAAAGCAATTCTCTTTTCCTTTAGATGGTTAAGATAGCAGCAATTGATCTCATAAAATGTTCTTTTTTAAGTACCATTATTTCGTAATAGAAATATTTGATTTATTTAACCACATAATTCTGTGTTTATTAAAGCGAGCATATGTATTCGGAAATACTGGTATTTAATATCACAAGACATGGGAACTATTGATAGCGATAATAGATATACTCTTTTAAGGGTGTATTCGAAAAAATGATTTTCCACCTTCAACAGCTCAAAATTTTCCGATTCATTTTCAGGCTCATTTTTTAAAGTAGAAATATGAAACTTGCTGAGAGAATTTTTGGAGTGATGTACAAGGTACCGTGTGATGTCATTTTTCGCTGAATTAATTAGAATTTGATTTATAAGCAATTACTTTCTCAGCATGGCCCTTTTTTTCGTTCGAAAATCTTCCGCATCGGAAAATTTGGTCCGAAACGCCGTTTTTGACAGCCTTTTTTTGCAACATTTTCTACATTTATCAAAAAATCAACAATCACGGCACCTTGTGTAGTTTCTAAATAAGAGATTTTGAAATTTTGGTGCATTTCAGAGTAAAAATGAATTTGAAAATAAATCTGAAAATAAGCAGTTTTGATCAGAATACACCCTTAAGCTCATGTTTAACTATTCCTTAACATTTTCATTTATTTGTAACAGCTTCCAGGTAACAAAAAGAGCTATAAATAAGTCAGTTATTTAACTCTTCACTGCACCGTGTGTCACATCTGACACATACCTAAAATCGCTATAATTCTCATTATGTGTTGTGAATTTGGTCAATATGTTGTCTCTCCCTGATCAAGAACAGTCCAAAAAATGAAATAACATTTATTTTATCGTCAGATTGTCGCATTGTCAGATGGCCGTTTTTTTTTCTTAATCCTCTTTCGATTTAGATAGATAAGGCTACAGCAATGGAATTCGTGAGATGGTTTGGTTAAGTACAACAATTTCATAATAGAAATATTTAGTCTATTCAATCACTGATTAATATGATTATTAATGCGAACGTTTCCATTTGGAAATACTGGTATCAAAAAATCAAAAGACACGGGAACTATTGACTATATTAAAATTGTTAGTAGTTGCTGATATGATAATAGGTATAACCGTTTAACCCTTAAAGCGTTCGCAGAATTTTCCATTCCTGTTTAGCGATTCATAAAATGGCAGCTAATAAAAGTATTTGTGTATGAATGTTTAATTGATAACCTTACAGATTTATTTATCTTATTCACTTCAAAAAATTATTTAACACTGATTTTGTGTTAAATCAGCTTTTGTTCCAAAAGTTGGAAAACCCAACCCCTGTTGGGATGCTTAAAAAGTGTTTAAGCTCATGTTTAACTATTCCTTATTATTTTCATTTATTTATAACAGATTCCAGGTAACAAAAAGAGCTGTTTTATAGTCTCTGTTTTTATGTTACATCGTAAAATAAAAATCATTGTCTAGATATTTTTTTGGGGGGGGGGAGGGGGGGGGGTAATTTTCTTTCGATTTAGATAGATGAGACAACAGCAATTGAATTCATGAAATGTTTCAGTTAAGTATACAACTATTTCATAATTGAAATATTCATTTTATTTAATCACAGAATTATATGATTATTAAAGTGAGCGTTTCTATTTGGAAATACTGGTATTCAAAAATCAAAAGACATCGAAACTGTAGATAACGAGAAACGATATGACCGTTTAAGCTCATGTTTAACAATTCCTCATCTTTTTCATTTATTTATAACAGCTTCCAGGTAACAAAAACAGCTATAAATAAGTCAATTATTTAACCCTTTGTGCACCGACGGTACTTTAAAGTATCATGAAGAAAACTTTATATAAAATTTATTTATTCTGTTTATTAATAAAAGTTTTTTATTCTTTCCACACAAAACACTCTTCTCGATCAAATTTAGATAGAATAGAGAAACAGTGGAAGCTAAATATTTTCAATAAGTTGTAGTTCTATTGTTCATTTTTATTTCTTTTCTTTCTTTAAATAAAATTATGTGAAATATATTCAACTGCAAAAGCGTTTCCATTTATAGAGACGATCATGATGCATTTAAACTTATTGCTTTTTTAAGAATTGTGATATTTTCAAAAGAGTAATTTTGATTAATTAATCTTATTATTTTTGTAAATATTTCCCAAAAAATTATTACTATTGATATATTTAATCAGTTTTAATGAAAAAAGCATATTATCTAAATTCCACATTAGTATTATGTAAAAATTCCAGTATACCTTCAGATATCAAAGAAGATAATTATTGAGGTGGATCAATTTCTTGATAAATAATTCGATAGTTAAAGGGTTAAGAGCAATTATTCAGTACAAAATAAACTCTAGATTCAATAAAAGATGAGTTCTAAATAGGTCCGTCAGAAAAAGAGCTGTTTTATGATCTCCATTTTTGTATTATAGTGTAAAATAAAAGTCACCATCTGGATTTTTTCACATCTCTAAAAACAATTCCCTTTTCATTTACCGGGTGTCCCAAAAATGACTGATGGATTTTAAAATTCAATAACTTGCAAACGGTGACAGCTATTTAAAAAATTTTTTGCAGGAAGGTTGTGTATAATGTAAGGAGTTTTTTTTACCGCAATTTTTTATTTTAGTTCGCATCTCAAACAATAGGTGGCGCTAACGGCGATTGAAGGCCAGGTCGACGCTTCACTCAGCACTGATCACCTTGCCTTCAATCGCCGTCAGCGCCACCTATTGTTTGGGATGCGAACTAAAATAAAAAAATTACGGTAAAAAGAACTCCTGACTTTATACATAATCCTCCTGCAAAAATTTTTTAAATAGCTGTCACCGTTTGCAAGTTATTGAATTTTAAAATCCATCAGTCATTTTTGGGACACCCGGTAGATGGATTAAGTAACAGCAATTTAACTCTTGAAATGTTTTGGTAAAAGGAGTACTATTTATAATAAAAATATTAGGTTTATTTAATCATGGAATTCTGTGTTTATTAAAGCGAACATTTCTATTCAGAAATACGAGTATTCAAAATCACGAGGCATAGGAACTATTGATTCTCTTTTCATTTAGATGGATTAAGTAACAGCAATTGAATTCTTGAAATGTTTTGGTAAAAGGAGCACTATTTCGTAATAGAAATCCTAGATTTATTTAATCACGGAATTATGTGTTTATTAATGTTGAACATTTATATCGGAAATACGGGTATTCAAAATCACGAGACAAAGGAACTATTGATAACGATGATAGATATGCCCGTTTAAGATCATGTTTAACTAATCCTTATCATTTTAATTTATTTATTGCACCTTCCAGGTAACAAAAAGAGCTATAAATAAATCAGTTATTTAAGAGCAACTATTGAGAACGAAATAAAACTCTGGATTCAACACAAAATGAATTCAAAAGAGCTCCGTCAGAAAAAAGAGCTGTTTTATGATTTCTAATTTTGTGTTACAGCGTAAAATAAAAATAGCTTTTTTTCGCTTAATTCTTTTCGATTTAGATTGATAAGACAATCGCAACTGAATTCATGAAATGTTTTGGTTACGTACAAGTATTTCATAATAAAAATATGCAGTTTATATAATCACAGAATTATTTAATTATTAAAGCGAGTATTTCTGTTTGAAAATACTGGTAATCAAAAATCAAAAGACATGGGAACTATTGACTTATAATAAAATCATTAGCAGCTGTTGATAACGATAATAGATATAACCATTTTAAGCTTATGTTTAACTATTCTTTATGATTTTCATTTATTTATAACAGCTTCCAGGTAACAAAAAGAACTATAAATAAATCAGTTATTTAAGAGCAACTATTGAGAACGAAATAAAACTCTAGATTCAACACAAGATGTGTTCTAAAGAGCTCCGTCAGAAAAAAAAGAGCTATTTTATGATCTATGTTTTTGTGTTACAGCGTAAAATAAAAGTCATTGTCTGGACTTTTTTCACTTCTCTAAAAATAATTCTCTTTTCATTTAGATGGATAAGATAACAGCAATTGATCTCGAGAAATGTGTAGGACTGACTGTCCGTGAACGACTGTAACGAAAAGTAGAAATAAGTGAGATAGCGTTTGTTGAGAACACGCAATTAGATTTTATTTGACGTAGAGTGCAAAGTAAACCTTAACAGTATTTCAATTGACGTCAACTATGACGTAGGTTAACGTTAAAGACAGAAGTTGTATTATCAGATGGCTACCAACCATCCACCATTTACATATTTTGATTGTTGTTAATAATAACTCATGTGGTTATTTTTGTACATGTGACAGTTATATTTAAAGAAAAAAGAATCATTTTATTTTATACTGGGTGGGCGGGCAAAAGATCTGTACTAAAAAAAAAAAAAAAAAAAAAAAAAAAAAAAAAAAACTTAAGCCGTTTGGAACCACGGGTGCGTATATGTACCTTCAAAAAGTTCTTGAGTTTGGTACCAGTAAAAAAGAAAAGTAAAACTGATTTTATTTAATTAAAACATTTTCTTGATTAAAATAACTATGCCAAATAATTAAAAAAGTTTTGCCGAACGAATAAAATTCGTGTAAATGAGGCTGGTTCTGAATGGATTAAGGCGAACCAGTCATTAGTTGTTCAAATAAAATCATAGCTACAGGGATTTTATTCTATTTCCTTCCTTTTAAGTTTTTGAAGTAAATTAACATGATTACTACAACCCTTAAAGATTATGCTATAATGGACAAAAATGAAATTTGCTGAAATTACTTAGCAACAAAATTATAAATAAAAAGTTTTTTTAGTTATCATTTTTCCGGTGATTGATCAGGGAACGAAGTCAATCAATGATCTAAAAATTTATCTTTAAAATATTAGCCTTCGTCTGTAATTAACAATAATTCTTATAATTTTTCTTATTGAAGTAAGCAAGATAGAAGTGGATTATTTTAACTTACCATAATTGTCTCTAACTAGGTAAAAACTAAATGGTTACACGTTCTGATAAAAAAAATCATTAAATGACAGCAGACAGTTGACAACAATTTGATAACAGGTGTGCTAACCTTCAAGCGAAAATATTACTAAAGTAGCAAATAAAACCTTTGTGCAAAAATGTATTAAAAAAAGGAAAAAAACACGTTTAGAAATGCACAAATAATGCATGCAAAGGTATCAGTTTCACTTTTTTTAGCAAGGTGAGTCTTGCACTGATGAAGAATCTTGATAGTAGATTCGAAAAGGCTGTTTGCTGCCTTTTCATGCATTATTTGTTCATTTCTAAACATTGTTTTTTTTTTTAATCTTAATACAAAAATATTATGTCTAGTAGCACATATAAAACACATTTCTGCCTGAAATGGCGCAATATTAAAATATATATATATCAATTACTGGTGGGGTCACATTATGAACAAATAATGATAGAAGTGCGGTTTTAACTAAAAGCGTTGTTTTTAAGGTATTACCTCCAGTCATAATTTTTGGGAAATTCAATTTGGGGCAAGTGTAACCATGTGAAAATATAATTCGTAGACTATTCAATCCCAAAATTTAAAGTCCATTTGTTAGTAAGAACTTATTTTTCCACCCACTGAAGCGAAAACTGTCGCCCCGTTAGTCGGCGCGCCAGCTGCTCCTCTTTGTGACTTTCTTCTTTTATCTATTGCAAGCAATTTGATCTGTTTAAAATTCTAAACACATGTTGTATAACAGCGTTTGTTATGAAATATATGTAAATTTTATTTCATTTGAAAACTTTAATTTTTTTTCTATAAACGACAATTTTTAAGTTTGTGGGCATGATTATATCAAATAAATTTCAATGAAACTTTGTGAAACTGTAATAACAATTTTAATAACCCCGGGTGAAAGAAATCAATTTCTAGTGAAAATAAATATATTTTATGCACGTTTGAAAAGCTACAGAATAATATCATTTAACAGGTCTTAATTCACATTTATAGATTATTAGTAATTATTTTTAATAATAAAAATAAAATCTTTTCTTGTGTTTATTAAATTGGTAAAATGTAACTAAAATAATCATAGGTGTCCATTAGCAGACATTTAGAAGGAAAGCTCTGCACTAGGGAGGGCAGGGGGTGATAAATAATTAAATATTTTTCAAAAGCACATATTAAAATTAATTAGTAAACTTCCGATATGGGGGACCAAATACAATCCACCAAATAAGTGACAATGACTACATCAAAAATAATGCCAATTTAGTTGCCACTATTTGTGTTTCTTTACACCAGTTAATTGTTGTGTTTCATTACACCAATTTACGAGTGGTGTATACTTACATCACTTTTGGTGGCAACTACTATTTTTGGTGCAATGTTACACCATTTTTTTACAGTGTAGAATCAGAGTGTTTCTTCTTGTGGCTATGTAAGTTCTTAGAAGTAAAAGATATTCTAGTTCAAAAAATTACCGAGAAAAAAAAAACGCTTATGCGAATGCACTTATCCTATAATATGGAATTTTGAAAAGAAAAGATAATTTGCTCGCTGTAAAAGTAAGTGAGAGAAATTAAAACAAAATTCTTTTTACACTTTATTCCACTACTAGGTCTGAGAGAAGTACGTCTTGCTATTGAAAAAGTGTAGGATATGTAATTATCCGGAAGACGGATAGATGTGATCTATGATGGAGGTAAAAAGGTGGGGCTTGGTATAAATTTGCTCCACCATCTTTATCTCTTACTTTACTCAAGTTCAACGAAAGTGTTTAATACCAGAATTTTTATGTAAAACTATTAACCTTTAACTTGTATGACAGAAATTGTAACATAACTAATGTGAAGCGGTCTGTCAGATAGCTACATCAAAAGATGAATAAAACACGAAATTAACTGATAGGATAGTGTTTTTGTATTGGACTCTTTATACAGGACTCTTATAATTATAATTCATCTGTTCAAAACTCTCTGGTGACAGTATTAAAGTTCCAAACATAATAAAATTTTGGTAGTTTTTGTAGTTAAACTAAAAGTTACAAGTTAACACGTTGAGAGCCATGTCCGTCACCGGTGACTGACATTAAACTTTTTGTTTAGGCTTCGTCAGTCACCGGTCCTTAACAGTTTAAAATATGATATAAAACTATAACAAATGAATTGTTCTAAGTAATTACTTAAAATTTACTTAACTTTTATTTATTATATTATACTTATTTAATAATTACTTAAAACAATATAATATTTTTAGTTTTATATTATACTTTACACTGTCAGTCACCGGTGACTAACGCGGCATAAACGGAAAGTTCAGTGTCAGGCATCGTGGTATACCACATGTTAAATTTTAAAAATAGAAAAAAGCTGCGGTCGGGGAGACCGGTAACATCAGTTAAAGGTCAAACTTATTTATTTAACTTACTTTTGTACGATATGTATTTTACATGTTTTCTGAAGAAATTTATGACAAGTTATACGAACACATGCACTTTAACACAACACCAAAATCTAAAATAAGAAATGGTCTTCGGTACGCAGCAATAACAACCGAGTATACAATTCTTTTATAATCATACTAATTAGAGTATTTCCGAAAAATGTAACCGTATTAGCTCCCTTATTGGCGACTTTTTGAACAATACAATTCTATTTTGCTAAAAAAAAAAAAAATAGTCACGCATTCTACAATTTTTTTTTTTCTTTTGTGTGTGTGTGTGTGTGTGTGTGTAGATTGCATTTCTGTATAACTTTTTGAACATTTAACGCTTATGCAAACTTTTTGCCCATTTCAGATTGAGTCGAAATCGTACTAGAACTTTTTTTTTTTTAACTTTGAAATTTGTATTAATGGTTGGATTTTCTTTTCGTTAATTGTTGGAAAATTCATTTTTGTTAGTCAATAGAATATTATCTGTATAACGTTAGAATTTCTTTTCACGATACATATACATAACGTTAAATGGCATAGTTATAACTTTATTACGAAAAAAAAAACCTGGAAAAATTTTCGCTGTTGTAACAGAGAAAGATTAGCCATTCCCAAACTTGTTTTTCTCTCGGGCAATAAACCTCTGTTTGCAATGTTAGGTGGGCAACAACACACTTATGTAATAATGTAAAATAGGGGGAATATAATAATTAACAAATATAGAGTAAAAATTCAAAATAATAAATTTGATATAATAAAGTTGCATCTCATCTTTTAAAGAAAACCCAACCCCGAAGATGTATTGCAAAATCTTTAAATATCTCTATAGAGATTGTAAGCAAAATTATAGAATGTGATTTAAAGCTAACAAATAATAATGAAAACCCAATAGTCACTATCTAATTCCTTTGCCCATTGCTATACCCCTGAATCTACTGCTATATTTTTAGAAAAAATGAGAAATTTAAACCGGAATTGAAGCTGTTCTATTTAAAAGTATCCCATTCAAGTACCGCAATATCTCTCTTATGGTTTACTGTGCATTTGAGCTTTCAAAACAAGCTTTTTATATCCGAAATGATTGCTTGGACACTGGAAGTTTTTGGTAAAGTAATGGAATGAAACCAACTGTGATATTTTAAGAAAAGTTTTTTTTTTTTAATCTTTAGAAATCAAGCTGCAAAATTTTCGAAAACGCAAAACTTTTCATTTATTGCAAATATCTTACAAGAAAATTCATGAAAAGTAATTCCTTATTGTTTCCCTTAAGTTTAAGTAAAGGGCTATCTAAAGTAAAATTTTTACCTTTGTTTACTTTTGTTACATTTCTTTTTCCGAAATTTTCACAAAAATGTCTCAATACACGCTGTATATTGCAACTAACAATATTAGTTTTAACACAAAAACAAAACACGCCTACTTTTATCGTTTTTTGTTCATTTTAAATCCTAACATTCCTAATGTAAATATTAAAATTGTAACTCCCAAAACAGCAAATAATCTTTCAGCTTTTCTACTCTTATACATTTGTTGCAAATAACCTAGAAGAAATTTCAAGAAAGCTTAATTGCTTAAGTTTTTGTATCATATCATAAATATATTATAACTATTTTCTTTTAAATATTGAGTTAGTTGGACGAATTTTAAATTATTCCATTTCTAAAGCTCTGAAAATGAAAATTTTCTAAATCTGCGCTTCCGATTTTACGATGTTACGGTCTATGAATTTTATATAAAGGAATAAAAATAAATTTTTGCCAGCTTTCATTGAAAAACTAAGAAAAAAAATAATTCAATAACTGCTTTTGAACGCCAACGTAAAGTAAAACTATTTTTCAAATACAATTCAAAATTTTTTTTTCAGACCGTTAGTACCAGAAGAATATTTTCAGATATGGTAGTTGTGTTACTTTAAAAGCAAGGGGAAGCAAAGTCGAACTAACGTTATTTCATTTTGAATGGTTGAATGTTCCACAGTTCAATAAATATAACAGGCGAAGACTTGGATGTAGTAGTTTCCTGTGAATTTTGTAGGTATTCTTAGAACTTTAAAAATGTTCTTAAAATGTGATTTGAATTATCCTAAAAGCTTTAAAAGTCTAATACGTTACTCTGTTAATCTTAAAACTTATTCAAACGAAAATGCTTAATAAGTGAATATTGAAATAAAAATCAATGTTTAGGCAAAAAATGTGTTTTTTTTTTCTTTTGCCTAAATTCAAATTTAAGGTCATACCTTTAAAGTTTATATCTCTATATTTTAGCCCAGGTTTGTTAAATTTATGTGTCACACTTAATTTAGGATGCTGAAAAAATACATATATGTATATAATATGCTTCTCTGTTTCATGTGCATATTAAATACAAGAAAAATGCACCAGAACAATCAAAAATACGCAAAGTAATTTCCTTATTCTTTATTTTCTTTATTTTTGGTTATCTTTTTCTTTTTCTTCTCGTGTTCCTGTTTTATCTGTAGTATGTAATCTTTCGTTGCCGAGACGATAATAATTCTCAGTTAAATTTTTGTCCACTACACAAAAAGATTAAAATATAATAAACCTTACTTAGTTGATATGATGCCACAAAGGCGTAAGTACGCAATACCGAATACAATGTGAAAAATATTAGAACTAGTAACAATTATACATTAAAATAATACTAAGTGGAAAATTTACTTAGAAATATATTTGGATATTTAGAACCAAACACACTAATTTCATTTATAGGTACAGATAGGAAACTCGAAGTATGATGCCGTATTACGTAATTTTCATATGCGCATGCGCTGCGCTGTAGGGAGACTCCGCTCAGTTGTAAAGATGAGGGTTCCCTACTGATACTTAAATTTCGTTTGCGTTCTTTAAAAAAAATATGTGGGATTTTTTATTGCTATTTCGTCTTAACATTTTTGGTAAGTGTGCGAAATCTTCTATGTGATTTCTTTATATGCCTGTATAAATCTTACTTTAAACAACAGAGAAAAAAAAAACTAGTGGTTTTAAAAATTACTGGTACATGGACCTTCTGAAAAGCAAAAATAACGGTCGGTTGCCGTTTCTTTATGTCAGATTGTGTGTGTGGGAGAAGGGCGGATTGCGGCATCTTTCCCAATACTTTGGGATAATTTTTGTAGGTAAGATGCCAGTTGTTTTCCCTTTGGGTAAAAAGCCGGATTTCTTCCGTTTTATTCATCCGATTAACTCAACAAGTTAAATGTAGTTAAAATGATTTAAAATTAGTAGCTTGTATAAAATGAATAAGAGTAACAATGAGTACAAT
Organism: Maratus speculifer; assembly: GCA_964019185.1. Taxonomy (NCBI): domain Eukaryota; kingdom Metazoa; phylum Arthropoda; class Arachnida; order Araneae; family Salticidae; genus Maratus; species Maratus speculifer. The sequence goes on along the minus strand of OZ025299.1, from coordinate 66,330,066 downwards.
GAGTAAACAATAAGTACAGAGAACAATGAATAAACAATTCTAAAAAGACGCTGAGAAATTTATTTTTTATTAGACATTTTCAATGTATCGCTTTAAGTATGACACAACAAAAGTTTTGTTTTTCACTTTAATATTTACATAAAAATAATTTAAAAACTCTATAAAAGTCAAACTGAATCGGTGTAACGGCGAATTTCCAGGTGTCTAAAGCCCTTCGAAAGAAGAATTAGATAAGAAGAAATGTACTTTATTAAAATCTGTGCGCGTATGTATGTACGCTCAAAATCTCCGAAACCGCAGGGCGCAGGGCTACAAAATTTGGCACATGGGTTGCTGGTAAATAACCATGAACGATTGGGGGTCAAACATTCAAAAATTTTAAATATTTTTTTAAAAATATATTTTTAACGAATTTTTGCCCTTTTTAATCTTTTGGAAAATGGTTGTCTTTCTTGGAAAAGAATATATATAACTGAGACTTATCTGACATACCTCTGTTGTTACAATAACAAAGACATTAATAACAAAAAAAATTGAGATACAACTTTTAAACAAATTGAATTTAAAACTACATTTTTTCACCTATACGACGGTGTAAAATTTGTGCGATGTTTAGAAGTTTAGAATGTTCAGTACCGAAAACTGTAACAACATTTAAAATTTGTTTGTTGTTGGTCCAGGAATATTAATGCGTAATCCATGGTGTACTTAATATATGACGCTTTTATCATCATAACAATTATGTTTTTTATTTTTATTTTTTTAAATATAGAATTTATTTATCTTACAACTCGGAAACCATAGGGCGCAGGGCAACGAAATTTGGTACAAGGCCTGCTAGGATTACCATGAACGATTGAAGCCAAAGCTCCGAAAACTTAAAATCCATTTTTTGTTATGTTTTAACGAAAGTTTGCGTTTTAGGTAGATTTCGTATGAAATACTACCTATTGCATTGTCTCCCATGTTGGAATTTCTGAAAAATTTTTGCGGATCTACACGAATCATGACTCCTAGACCCCAAAAATACCATCAGTAAAAAAGTTTATATCTATCTATCTATCTATCTATCTATCTATCTATCTATCTATCTATCGGTGTATATCACTTTCTTCTAGACACGATAACTTCCATAATTATGCTCAGATCTTCTTCAAACTTTTACATAAAATCAAGGGGCATAAAATCTCGGTTAAGTTCGTTAATGGGCAAAATCGGACCAAGGGGGTGGAAGTTAGGAGGGTTTTTGTGAAAACAGAAAAAACGCGATAACTTTTTAATTAAAATAGATATCGAATCAGTTTAAAGTTTATATTACTTCTAAAAAATGAGGAAAAAATGTATGCGTGACAGATTTTTGATAAAGTTAAAAATGGGCTCAAGGGGCGAAAAAAACATGGTTTTTGGGAGAAAAAAATTGATAACTTCGTCAATTCTCAAGATATCAAATCCAACTAAATTTTATATAAATGTACTCAATATTATCTAAAACTTTCGTATTTACAAGTTTTTGATAGGACCAATTTTTACCGATGAAAAAAATTAAAAACGAAAAGAAAAAGGGGGGAGGAAAAAGAAAAAACTTATAACTTACTCAATTCTTAAGCAATTAAATCTAATTAAATTTATTTTACATCTTCACAATAATATCTACAACTTTTATATTGACAAGTTTTTCATAGAACCAATTCGTATAGCAAAAATAAATTAAACAAAAATAGGAGTTGGAGAAAAAACCTCAAATCCAAACTGCTTACATTCTGACTCATTTTAAAATTCATTTTTGATTTTAAACGCATCCAAATGACAGATCCTCTTATTTAGCAACTATATAATGCGACGTATTGGCCAATTTTTTGATAAAGGCAGAATATATTTTTAAAAAAGCTGCCAAAAAAGGTATTTTGAACAGATTTCCCGAAGTTTTCATCATTAAAAAATTCATTAAGTATAACAAATTGCATTTTTTATGAGTCATTTTTAAATTCATTTTTATTCTCAAACCCATCCAATTTACAGGTCCTATTATTTACGAACTATATAACTTGACGTATTGGCCAGTTTTTTGATAAAGGCAGAATATATTTTTTTAAAGGCTGCCAAAAAGGGTATTTTGAACAGAATTTCATTAAGTTATCGTGATTAAAATTTGAGGAAATTTAAAAAATAGCGTTTTTACCGAGTCATTTTTAAATCTTTTTTTTGTTCTCAAACGCATCCAATTTACAGGTTCTCTTATTTAGGAACTATATAATGTGACGGAGTGGCCAGTTTTTTGATAAAGGCAGAATATATTTCAAAAAAGGCTGCCAAAATGGGCACTACGCACAAAATTTCCCAAAGCGATCATGATTAATGAACTGTGGGTATTCAAATAACAAATTGGTTATTTTATGACTCATTTTTAAATCCAATTTTGCTCAGAAACGCATTCAATTGACAGTTTTTGTTACTTAGGAACTATATAATGTGCGTATTCGTCGATTTTTTTTTATAAAGGGTGAATATATATATTTTAAAAGCTGTCAAAGTAAGCACTTCACAAAAAAATTTCCCAAAGCGATCATGATAAAAGAATTGAAGTTGTATTCAAATAACAAATTGTTTATTTTATGACTCATTTTTAAATTCAATTTTGCTCTCAAACGCATTCAATTGACAGTTATTTGTTATTTAGGTACTATGTATTGTGCCGTATTGGTCAGATTTTTGATAAAGGCTAAATATATATTTTAAAAAAATCTGTCAAAGTGGGCACTTCGCACAAAATTTCTCAAAGCGATCTTGATTAAAGAGAATTGTGGATGTATTAAAATAATAAATTGGTTATTTTATGACTCATTTTAAAATTCAATTTTGCTGTCAAACGAATTTAATTAACAGTTTTTTTGTTATTTAGGAACTATATAATGAGCATATTGGTCAAGTTTTTAAATAAAGTAAGAATATAATTCAAAATATATTGCCAAAATGGGCATTTGAGTAAAGATGGACAATTTTTTTTTTTTTTTTTTTTTTTTTTTTTTTTGAGATGAAAACTTCGAAATCTACCTCCACCTATAGGCCATGCCGAAAGGGATTTTTTTTATGTTCAACCCGTAATTGCGCCAGTTCTAACCAGTTCTAAAAGTTTACTGCAATGTAAGATACGCATATTACGTACGCCAGGCTGCATAGCTAGCAGATATTACGATAATTCTTTTACCTCGCATGCAAATAATTAGAGATTATTTAAATGTGTATAATTATTACCCTTAAAAATAAAATAAAAAACATTTTATTACAAAAAGTAACAAAACTTTTTATTCTATTTATATTCTGTTATTCCAAAGATATCATTTTATCGTCTGCTGCCATAGCAACATGATACATTTAATTTCATTTTAAAAAATGCTCACTGGTCGAAAATATTTTTCTAAATGGAATAATTATGAAACAACTCAACACTTAAACAAGATAGTTCTTATTTATTATTTAGATATTTTAAAGTTGTTTGCTTTTGTTGCATTTTTATGTTAATTGTCATTTCATATTCGATTATTATTATGTCAATTTGATGTGAATTTTTCACATACTACTACTTTTTATTACGGATTTTAATTTTAAAAACATAGAAAAAAAAAACACAGACTTTTACATATTTTTTATAAAGCTGACAAACTGCTCATGGACTGTTACATACTTCTTAATTTAATATTTGCAGATTTTTTAATTTTCTATCATAATTTTGGAAATTGACATTTTAAAAATAATATGCATAGACACAAAAGTCAATAACTGGCGATTCCCATAGAATAAAACAAAAATAGAGATGTGGTATAGAAGTGGGGGTGACGCCAAAAATGTAACCCTGAAATCCGCTACGTTAGACTCAAACAAAACCACGTGCTTTCGCGAAGAAAGAAAACTTTTATAATAGTTTTTAAATCATAATACAATGAAATATTACTTTAGAATGTTTAAATAGAAGCAGATCATTTTCATTTAGGGAAAATTGCATGGATGTCAAAAAATTCGGTCCCTGTTCCATGTGATTATTTTGTTAGAGCCGAATGATAAGTTTTAATTTAACCCTTTGCGGCGCAGGACAAATTCATCGCTTAAGTGTTGAAATTAATGACTGACACCGGAATTTGAAAACAACTTTATATCTAAATAAGAAAACTCTATATTTCACGCATTCAATAAACCGAAATTTTCTTAAACAAAATTCCAGTGCGAATGTGGCGTTTGGGAATTAAAATTAAGTGGTTCCACTATGAAACCACCGCGCGGCAAGGGGTTAAACGATAACGCGCGTCATATTCTAAACAAATTTTACAACATACAGCTCCTCCATGGGCAATTCCTCACGAAAACAGAGGGCTATAGGGGTAACTAGAGGACATAGGAAGAAGCTGTTGCAACAAGATTTGCCATGGCAGCCCCTGTCTCTGAAAGAAACAGGGAAGAATGAATGGAAGAAGCGGAGTAAGAAGTTGCTGTTAGAAGACTCACCATGGCATAAAGAGACAGGCAAAAGCCGAATGGCGCAACGGAGGAAGCAATTGCTTCAAGAAGATATAAAGCTGCACTGCGAGCTCAACAAAGACATCACGATGAGGATATTCAACCACTGCATGTGAGGGAAAATCGCTTACAAGTTATTGCCTGACGTCAAACAATGAATCGTACAAATAATGTCGGAAGATGCAAGATACACCCTACGGTTGATGAATATCAATGTGGTGATATGGACAATGTTTGCATCATGTGTAGTGCATTTTTTGTATATACAAGAGGAATTTATACTATTTGTTGTCACAATGGCTAAACAATTCTGAAACCTCTTCAACCATATCCAAATAAAATTAGACTGCTTATAGATGGCAGTGATAGATCGTCAGCCCACTTTAATAAGGAGCACAAAGGTCCCATACCATTGCGTTGTCTTTTGCTTCTATGGGTGCTCAAGTTACACCGGTACATATTATTTTAGAATAAATAGGCAAATTTATCATAATATTTCTGATCTTCATCTTTCTGAAGTAAGTCAGGAAAAATATGCTCAATTGTATGTATCGAATTCTAATATAGCACTACGGCAGTGTAAGAACAGGAGAGAAAATGTACAATGTCAAGTGAGATAATCATGATTTTCCATAGTTCGGAGGGTGCACCGTCAACCAATAGGGATATCTGCATATATCTGTAGGGGAATCAACTATGTAGAATACATGCCTTGAATCCTAATTGTGACTCTATGATCTATGTTTAATTTTCCCCACATTTACAAAAAGATTGGGGTGTGGATGCTGAGTGTCCTGAACATCAATTTTACAGTCATAGATTGCCAGTGTGAAGGAATATTTTCAACCCGTGCGTAGAACGGGTCAAAATGCTAGTCAAAGTTCAAAAAGCGAACATCCTTAACAGATGATGAAATGGATCATGATTAAACTCCTTATCAAGATTCAGAAGATAGAGATTTTTTAAAAATGAACGAGAATGAGTGAATGTTCAGTGTGAACAGCAGAGTGCAATAAAATCTCCGAAAAATGTGATTGGATCAAGTGACATATTTAATCTCTCTTTAACAAAAGGTCTCATTTTAATTAATTAATGCATACAAACCATTAAAACCATATGGGTCGAAAAAGAATTGTTTGATCCGCGGATTATACGCAGGAAATTACGGTAGTAGGAGTGTTTTATTATTAAAGAAAACAAAAACATTGAAAAAATGTGGTTTTTATTTTATATAAGGATTATCACGTAGTTACCTTTATATTTATGATGAGAAATCATAAGGAAAGGAAAAAAAAGCATCGATAGATTAAAACAAATACAAGGTACCTGTACCCAATATGGACACCCTAAGGAAAATGTATTTTTTTCACACCCATGTACAAGTCATAGGAGTCCAAAAATATGTGACCACTATCCTTGAACTATTGACTATCATTATTAAAATTAGCGACCTTGTAATTATTCTGGTTTAATTTAAATGATAAAAACAAAAAAAGTTTACAAGTGTCCATATAAGGAACTACCTGTCCCTATTATGGACAGGTGTTTCCTTATTGCCTTCCTACACAGTGTGTATGAAAGATCCACTTTTCCAAGGAATTTTAGAGGAAAGGGAGTAAAAAAAATGTATCTTAAAGTATTCCAAAGAGGAGGGGGGACAGTAAATATCGTCAGAACATGCATTTTAGAAGGGGTGGGGCATTCTCGGTTTTTACCCTTCGAAGACCCATGCAAAGCCCCTTAGTTACTAGTAAATATTATGAAGTAATATTGTTGGTTTTGCTTAGCTTTATTGCATCTGTCTGCGAATTTACATCTGTTATTACTCAGTCCTCACAGCATGGACAAATAGAAACTTTTTCACTATGGGCAGTAAGTCCCACATAATCCTCATGAACATATCTGCCACATGTGTGGCAGATATGTTCATGAGGATTATGACATCTCTCTGATATGTACATCTCTCGATTAAAATTATTGCCTTTAAAAATATTAGGGGTGTCCATATTGAGAGCCCTGTCCATATAGGGTACAAATACCTTAGACATTAATTACTCAATGCAAAAACTCTATTTTTTAAAATCACTGAGATTTTTTTTTTCTAGAGAAAATTCTTTATCATATCAAGAGTATTTATTACATTAAAATTTGTGACGAACTTAAAATAGATATGGGGTAAATATATTTATCTCGTTTAGAATAAACTACACACTAATCAGGTTAAAGCATGCAAACTATTAAAAACCGGATCGAAAGTACTTAGATATCACTTATTTTTTGAAACGTTTGAAGAAAATAGATTAGCTAATTAACTCAAATTATCGAAACGAAACTGCTTATAAATCGTCAAGCTAAAGCGCGAAGATAAAATAATTTCATTTCATTAGTGATACTTATTGAACGCGAAATTAGAAATTTTAAAATTCGGTTATAATATTTGATAAAATTAAAAAAGTAAGACTGTCATTCAGCAAATTTTCATTTATATACAGTTCTGATAGCTCGAAATTTAATTGATAAGAAAGTATTTTATATATGGGGAGCAATCTAATTTGACAAATCTGATTTTAGCTAGACAAATTTAATAATATGATATTCCACATCATTATATTATTTCATGGAATGGTAATGTAGTCCAAAAAATATCATGTTTAAAACTGTGAAAAGAAAATTATGTCTTTTAATGACGTGAAGTTAATTGTTCCGTTTTCTTTGGTCAGATAAGCTAAATCTAAATTCCTGTTGACAATATATTTGAAATTTCGATACAACGAGCACGGATATTGATAACAATATAAAATGAGGATTCACCGAAGCCAATACTTAAAAAAAGAAAATGAAACCAACTGCAAGGATTGTTTCTTACTTCATTAAACTGGCATTATTTTATTTATTCACGCTGCTTAGTGAATTCTTTGCCACATTAGTTTTAGTAGCAAAAGACTGTGTTTTTATTCCCATTCATGTTAATTCATCAAAATTTGTCATTTCTTTAACATTTAAAACAACAAAGATCCGAATTACAGAAGGGCACCCAAAGACTCCGGAAGTTCTTAATCGATTTAATGAATTCTAACGAGGTTTTTCATTATGATATAATTACATAGTCCAAAGAAAGTTATCCTATGCATGCAATATTCGGTTTCCTAATAAGAACCCTGCCACGGTTCGAGACATCTCTTAGCAGCACAATGTTCTGCACTTCTCTTTATTGCAAAAGATTACAAAATAACTTCTACAACAGCATTTTAAATTTTAAAGGCTTAATCCCACAAGCTCTCAAATATTATATCTCAAGAAGTAGAATACACATCTATAATTAGTAAGAATGAATACTTGTATAAATTAAATGATTTTGCCCCACTATACATATCTAACAATTAAAAAAAAACTTTTGGGTCGTTCTTGGAAAGGAATTCTTCAAAATTTATTCAAAAACTTTCAGGCAATCTCCTCGTTTTCACAGACAGTTCTACAAGCAATATAGGTACTGCTTCAGCCTTTTGTGTGTATGAAAACAACAAACATTCGAATATTTACTTAAAAACACTAGTCTGGGATATGAAAACTCGACTTTTCAGGCAAAATATTTTGCCATTAAGCAAGCAGTTTTATGAGAAATTTTATCAACTGGAAAAATATTTGTCATAGTATCCAACAACCTACCCAGTATTTTTGCAAGGTCCATTGTGGATTGTGGTGATCACGAGATCTTGAAAATTCTACTTTATCCACATCTAACGGGTTAATTTATTTCTATGCATCGTATTCGTCAAAATAGGTAAAATGGCGGCGGAATCGTTTGTTTATGTTTTGCATTCACTAAGGTGTTTTTTTTTCGCTATTTCTCTTTGCAACCTTATTTATTGTCCCACTTATGAGCATAAAAACCAAATAAATAAGAATAATAGCATATTATTTCATTGTGTAATTATTAAATAATGAAAAATTTCGTAAAAGCATGATATGCAAAATTTAAAGAGAAAAAAAATTCTAAATACAAAAAATTAAAATCAAAATCACGAAGTAAAAGCACATTTAAGTAAATTAAGTTTAATTTACATAATTTATAAAAAAAAATATGGTTTTATTCACTTGAAATTCCACTAATTTTTATAGATCATGGTTATACTACAATATAGTTTAAAGTTATACTTCTAAAAATATCGATAATTTACACAAAAATTATCTTAAATTAAATGAAGATCCTTTATATTATTGAGATGCTACTTTCGCCAAACCAAATGTTCACCGCATAAAACTTTATATTTGCCACCCACTGGCTTTTTTAAACAGAAAATCATTCTTCATACCAGAAAATTTATTTAAGTAAATTTATCTTGCATGAAATGTAATAGTCACTTTAAATGTCTTAATTTCACTCCTTAAAAAAATCCTAATCATTCTATAAATAAATTTCAAATCAAGATTCCATGGGAATCTTGGTTTGAAATATTGATGCTGTGCTCCTGCTTGTCTCTATTGACAACAGAGCCCAGCTCGATCCACAGTAAACAATCCCATATTATCATTATTGACATGTTTTTGTAAGAAAACAATACACAGTTCCACGACTATTTTTGTACTTCAAAACCATTTTAAATGTTCACCAATTTTTATCAGTTTTAGAACTTTTAAAATGAAAACAGATTGAAAGATAATCGTGTCATTTTTGGATCCAAATGAAATTCATAAAGGAGGTCACCAAACGAACGTTCACCTGTTAATATATACTTCTTTAATTTAACTTTTATTCTTTTCAAAATACCGGGTGAACCAAATTTCGTTAAAACTTTTAAAAAAATTGCAAAAAGGAAGAAATTATAACAAAGATGCGTATTTTGTAAAATAAGGATGACAAGGTAGTCGGATGTTTTTTAGCAGCAATATAACTTAAATTTAAAAAGTTTCCTGCAGATGGCGCTGACATGCCAGAAATTCATTAGAATAATGCAAATTGATCTTGCAATAAAAGACTGTGATATACGTTGATTTTTCCTTCGCTTTTAGAATGTTATCACTACCCGATCGCGTGTTATTGGTAAAGTTGATCTATTTGAATGGAGAGTCAACAACTGTCGCGTTACGAAAATTATGCATGTCGAAAGGACTCATTGTCGAAAAATGGCCTCATATCGTGTCTTGGAATAGTAAATCATGTCAAACGGTTCGAAGAATCAGGTTCTTTGGAGGATAGGCCACGAACTGGAAATCACTCGTTGGCGAGGGGCCGAATCACTGCGGGGCAAACCACTATGAATGATTTAGCAGCGGAATCATCCACGATGTGTAGCATTGCTCGCAAAGCTGAAGGATAATGGATGTGCCTCACCTATGGATTCGACGTATCCTGCACGGGATATTGCATTTCTATCCCTACAAGTGGCTGTTACTGCAGAAGTTACAACCGCCAGACACAGCTATGAGGCAATCATTTGCCGAATGGGCTATGGCAATTGTTGAAAGTGACCCTCAGTGGTTAAAAAAAGTTTTCAGTATCGATAAGGCGCACTTCACACTATATGGAGATGGCAACACCCTGAAGACTCGTATATGGATTACGTCTAATCCTTTCGAATACACGACACAGTCACAAAATCTATCCAAGAGTCTGGTGTGGATTTACAAAAGCTTCCATTTTCAGACAATTCTTCTTTGAAGAACCGTGCTACATATCGTGCTGGAAAACGGGTACAGTTGCTAATGAGCCTTATCTGACTATTTTGTATGACAAAGTCGTGCCCGCATTAGCCCTTTAAGTTCTAGTGAGTAGTGGCGCTAACTTGTGAAAAATCTTGTTTGAGCTCCTGGACTCAAAACCATATTAGGGTAAAATGAAACTGTCATTTTGCTTTCTCTAAAAATTTGGGAAAAAATGACATTTAAAATTATAAGGTAAAATTTTTTAGAACCGAATATATGCGATTTTATTTAATTATATTCTAATGGAGTGCGGTAGATCTTCATTTTACGGCCTTATTTATTTATGGACTCCTATTTATTCATGGACTACAATGTACTTGCTATTGTAATATGAATTTGACAACAAATTAAAACGCAAAAAACTAAACAATATTAAAATATGTATTTACTGTAAACATACTGAAATATTTGTTTTAATAGGCTTTACATACTTAAACTGTACCGATGATTCAAAATTCATAAAATTTCTTGGAGCGCTGTTAATAGGTACTGTAAACCTTGACACGTTTTAGATATAATATATATGAGCATGACTTTTTTTATTCTTCAAATTTGGTTCTCAAAAAATGCAGGCATATCGACCTAATGATATCCTTTAACATCGAAGAGGATTCAAATGTATACAAGAAGTATTGTAAGGAAGAAAAAAGTGGGACAAAGTTACCCCGGTTTGGGGCTACTTTGTCTCCTAACTACAAATATGCTTTAAATGCTCACAATAGATGATTTATGACACTGTTACCTCAGATATTGATGTAAAGCAAAATTAGACACCTCTTAGATCCCTTAGGGGTATTTGAACGATTAAATTTTATGATTTATTGCAAAAAAGAGTATTTTTCTCTGGCTGAAAACATTCATTATATCATCACCTGGAGTGTTGTTTGTCAATGTAGGGATATAAACACTTTAATTAAAGATTTTTTTAATTACCATCTTAACATCGTGCTTGGTTAAGAGAAAATCCCAGTCAGCCACGACTCCAAAGATCTTGTAAATCAATTGCTCTTCTTTATGAGTAAGAATTGTTGGACGACGTTCATACTTGGTGTGTTTTCTCACGGAAGGCACTCATTGACAAGAGTATTACTTGGTATTTGGAATGTTGTAGCTGCTAGATTTTTACTTATGCAATTATTGACAACTGACATTGTGTTTGCCACATTCTCCTGAGTATAATTGAATAATTCCCCCCCCCCCCCTGGTGTTTTTTCGTAGGTCCGCATTTTTCACTTATTTCATAAGACCTGTAAGAAAAGCGAAGATTAATCACATGTATAAAACACAACAATAAATAATATACATAAAACAATAATAAACACGTCCGCGTACAAGGTGACAAAGTTACCCCGAGGTGTCAAAGTAAGCCCCGGTTTACGGTACTTCCATTTACAAAAAATATACAAATCAAATGAATCTTTCAGATACGGCATTTATTTAAAGAGGGACTGCATGAACAATAAAATACGAAATTTAATTATTTTACGAACTCCTTTTCGTATAATGTATATTTAGGAACGACATTAGAAGGAAGCCCTAAAAAAGGTAATTAAGAAAAAAATACTTTCAAGGACAAAACAAACAGAGTTTTTAAATTTTATCAATTTTCAGTGTTTTCTGACATTAAAATCATGCCTTTCCTTTTTATAAGTATTGAATGAATATTTTAACAAAAAGGAATTCATCTTTTATGTAGCACAGAATATTGTAAGTATAATCTCCTTGACTACACCATTTAAGAAAGAGATAGAAATAAACCGGGAAATTTTCTGGAATTTACTGACGAATTGCACTGCCCCCCCCCCCCCCCTTTTTTTTTACAGAGAGATCTCAATAGTAATAGAAAGGTTTTAGTTTGAAACCGCACAAGTGTCTCGATCACTTTTTGAAAATGTACTAGTATTACAGATGTTTATTTACAAAAATCATTATAAAAGATAAATCGAGGTATATGTATCTGAAACATTTTTTAACCCTTTATCTACCGAATTATGAATTCCTGAAAATTTTACATTTGAAAGCATTTTACGTAAATTGTTTAAACTAAATTAAAAGATTTACATAATCATTTAATAAATTTTTGAAGGATTTTAGAAAGATTGAAGGATTTAGAAGGATTAATTAAATTTGAATTTACAGGGATTTTGTACAATATTTATAACCCCATTCGAATCTTTTATTTTAAATTGCTGTTTTAGTATTTTGTAGTATTATAAAATGTACAAATATGAGATTCTTACATTATAAATATAGAAATATTTCCGGATTGACAAATCCCCATCCCCCTCCTTCAGCGCCAAGAAAGCTGTAAAGATACGAGGGCAAAAGAAATCATCCTTTTAAAAATATTTTTGTTTTGTGCAACCAATTATGCTTTTGGAACAAAATAAAGTAATGTATATGTAACTCATTCTAAACAGTATTGCAACTAATCGACGTATTAAAAGAATTTTACAATAAGAAATTTTAATGGTACTTATAAGTACCGTTGGTAGATAAAGGGTTAATAAGATGAAATTCATATAATTAGGAAATTATTCCATATCGTTGATGATCTAATTACATTTCATTTTATATGAAAATTAAACTCTCTGTCAGAGATAAAGATAGCCAACTTGGGCTATGCGAATCATTAAAAATTATGTATATTTATGTATATATTAATTACTTTGAAAAATATTTTGGGACATTTTCGCTTTCATTTTCGGTCAAAATAGGAATATTACCGAAATTCATTTTCGTTTTTGGCCTTAAAATCTGTTTTGGTCGATCCTTAGTCTTTATGGTTTAAAAACTGGTTCAAAAACTTTAGCTGTAATAGTGTGTTTTGACTCAAACGCATCAAATTAGCAAATTCTCTTATCTAGAAACTACATAATGTTCCATATTTGTCGATTTTTTGAAAAATGCCGAAAATATTACAAAAGATGCTGTCAAAATGGGCGTTTTGAACCGAATTTTCCGAATCAGGAGAACGGGGAACTTAAAAAAAAATGGTCATACTAAAAAAATAATTGTTTATAAATCAAATTCTAATTAATTCAGCGAAAACTGAAATCACCTCAGCTCTTATACATTGCTTCGAAAATCAGATCTGCAAGTTTCAAGTTTTTCTTCTAAAAATAAGTCTGGGAAAATTTCGAGCTGTTGAGAATGGAAAAAATATTTTTTTCGAATACACCCTTAAATTAAAATGAACTATATTTCACTCTCTCATGAAATGTACAAGAGTGCATCTTATATTGAAATTATCATTATGGCTTTTTTAACCCATTTTATGGATATTATATTTAATCCTTAAGTTGTGAGTAGATTTTTTTCAAACGTAAGTGGTGAGGTGGGGTTTATATAATCCTAAAATCTGATTTCTTGTGCACTGCTTAACATTTAGTTAATTAAAATAAGAGTATCTCTTGTGAATTTTGTACTGTTTACTTGTATAAAAACAATTGAAAAAGTGTGTAAGTGTACATACATCCAGATATAAATTTACGTTTCTAAATACTACAATTTTTTTTTTTTTTTTTTTTTTTTGCAAATGTAGGGCTCATATACAATTTCTCCGGGATGCAAAACAACCCGCATCATCCATTACGGGTTGAAACTTTTTGTAACTTTAACACAATCATCGGTAATAATTGAATTCAACAATAAAAATTTATCTATTATTTATCGCATAAATATTAATATGAAAAATTTCTAAAGGAACCGATTAAGACAGAAATTATCCGAACCGTGCTAAACTACCCAGAAAATTTTTGAGATTTCTCATTTATAAATATTTATATTTCTTTTCTTCTTACAGAAAAAGTTTTCTTTCGCAAAAAGGGAGAAAAAAGTTGTTTCTTTCTTCGTAAATTTTTATTAACTTTCGTTCCTCCGCTGTAACATTTCGAACTTCCCATTCCCTTTCTGTGACATCAATTATATGATTTTTTAAAAATATTTGGGATCAATCTCCCACTCTTAAAATAATAAAAAGACTTTTGTCAGCGTTCATTCATAAGCGCGTTTATCTCACTCCACATGATCATTCCCATATGAATAAAGTTTGAAAATATAATACGGTGTAGCATCAAACAAACAAATATCTGATGGAAAAAAAAAAAAAAAAACTTTGAAAGTTTTATTAACCTTTTGAGCTCTGGGGTATTAATTTCTTCAAAATTCCAAATGTCACATTGGCACCAGTATTTTACAATAATAAAAAAAAAGGTTAACGATAAACACGAAAAAAAAATGCATTAAACCTTTTCGAAATAAATTTGGTTGAATTTTCTGATGCCATTGTGACATTTTGGAATTAAAATTACGTGGTAGAAACTTCTACCATCAGAGCTCAAGGGGTTAAGAATAACGACTAATCCTGTGTTTACATTTTCCAGTCGTTTAATAACGAATATTGTGATGGATGAAAACTCTCCTTAACCCTTTGACTACGGAATGGAACATTTACCGTTACCCAGCCAGTGGTTAATATCCTTCCAGTAGGCGAAATTTTAAAATGGAGGGCCAAAATCACAGTCAAGTGTGATCCAGCGACCTCATTGGTCGTGTGGTATAGGTGAAAATCACGAACGTGTTTCTCCATTTGAAAAAGAGTGAGGGGTAAAGTAATTTTGAATCAATTGTTACCGTCTGTTCTTATTTACGATAAACCATCGAACATAACTTAATTAAGATATTTTGATGACATTATATAAAATGAGAGTGAAAAATAGATTATAAATGAAAACAGATAAGATTTACATCAAAATTTACATCAAACTACGATTTTTTTTCGAAAAAAGGAGTAAGGCGATTTTTACCCTACCGCTAAGAGATTGATCTCTGAAAAGGACGCGACTCAACGACCAATCAAGTGTTTGGATTTCACTGGGCTGTGATTTTGGCCCTCCATTTTAAAATTTCGCTTCCAGTAGTGGATCAATGTGTTAATATATTGCGCCATTTCAGGTGGAAATGAATTTTATACGTGACACTAAACACAATATTTTTATCTGAATATTAGTGCACATTGTTGTCAGCTGTCTGGTGTAGACGAAGCCATTTTATGAAATTTTCTTATTAGAGAGTATGAACATTTAGATTTTTTATTAGTTGAAGACAAATACGGTAAGTGAAAATAATCCCCTTCCTTTTTGCTTATTTTAACTAATTAGTTTTATAAGAATTATTGTTAATCGCAGCCCGAGGATGATATTTTAAAGATTAGTTTTTAAAATTTCGATTGATTTCTTTTGCCTGATGAACAGCAGGGAAAATAGCAATTAAAAAACTATTTATTCATAATTTTGCTGCTATTAAATTTCAATTGATTTCATTTTTGTCCATTATTGGACATCCGTTAAAGGTTATAGCAGCCCTGTTAATTTATTTTTAAAACTTATAAAGGAAAGAAATAGAATAAAACCACCATATATAACTGACTTTATTTCATCAACTATTAGCTCCGTCATTCTACATCCCACTTGCCTATAGCAGGAGTGCTTATGGCGATTATTATTTCGTTCTACTTGTACCACTACTTGTACCGCATATTTTATCAATCTTCAACCGAGTTATAGGAAGTCGTTTGTTTAGGACCCTTCTGCGGTTTATTCACAATAGAATGAGGAGAAATATACGATGGGTCAGGAGATAATGAGCTCAATTCTACTCCAGGGACAGGTTCCTGTCGTCCCGGACATCAGTATCCTTCCTCTAAAAGTCATTAATGATCAAAAACACGGCCTCGCCCTAATAATGTATGATGATACAGATAACAGTTAATAGCTCCGTCTGTTTGCAGCTTAAGGTTGCGTGCAAACAAACCTTCTAACTATCAATATCGGCTTTATTTCTTCTGGCAACGCGGTGTTTTGATCTTTAATGAATTTTAGGGAAGGGGGACTGATGTTCTTCAAAATAGGAACCTTTCCCTGAAATTTTGTTGATCTCCTTATGTCCTGTGCCATTGTAGATTTCCCCTTATTCTTTTGTGAATAAATCGCAGATGAGTCCTGAACAAAAGATTCCCTAGAATATGGTTGAAGGATGGCAAAATAAGCGGTGCGTGCAGTTTAAGACATTAAAGAGAAATCTACCTCAAAGCAAATATTTAGTAACATTGACAGCTCAGTTATTAGTCGTTTGCATTTTGACGATTTTAAATATATATATATATATATATACTTTTACAAATAAAACCAATGTAACTCAGATATTACCATAACAATAATTCCTTGAAACCAGTATACGGTCTTTATGTTATATATATTGCATTGGATAGCTAAGATTGATATTTCTACATCTGTCCTTTTTTTTTCGAGTTTGAATATTTTTATCAACATGATCTTTCACTTTTAAAGCCAGTTCCAAAAATGAAAGTGTCCCCATTAAAAATATCCGTAAACAAAATCAAAAAACTAAAAAAAAGACATTTGTACACATCGATCCCAGATAGCCAATGCAAAAAGAATTGTTTAAAGATACCGAAAAGCAAGCGAAAGTTTTTTAAAAATTTCTTTCATAGTATTAGCATTAGTGAGCGGGTTTTTTCACATGATTATAGTCACCTCTTAACCTATTGTGACTCAAGAACTCCAATCTGATACTCTGGTGTTAAAATACATCATTTTAAGCATCTAAAAAATAAAAATAAATTAAAACATAAATATATATATCGATTAAGAGGTACATTTTCACAGCTGCAATAAGCGGAAAATTATACACTTCTCATATATAGTGTCAGTTTTCTAAAATTTTTTAAAGTACACGAAAGCACTTTTGTAAAAATCTATTTTTGGACGCCTCTAATGTTTTTAATTTTACAAAATTTAAGAAATAATTTTAATAGTAATGACGTAAAAGTGCTCAAATGAGAAATATAAGTTTGGCATGAAAAATTAACACAATATAGCAGTTTAAACATAATTTTATCAACAAATTGTATTAATTGCTGCGTTGGGACTTGGGAGATAAGTAAAATCGAGTTTTAGTCTTTTAGTCCGCTGTATAGTTAAAATTAATTTTTGGTTATGTTACATATATGCCATGGCGGTGATACAAAGGGTTATGGGATGTGCGCCAGTGCCGTAAGAAAAGGGGGCGAAGGGGGCGGTCGCCCTGAGGGCGAAAATTTGGAGAGCACCAAATTTATACTACCAACGTCATTTTTGGCTTGTCACAAGAAAAAGTTCGGGTGTGGGCTCCAAATTGAAGCTTTGCCCCTGGCGCAGTTTTCACTTCGCGCACCCCTGGATGTGCTTGTCTCTGGCGCACCTTTACTAAAAAAATAGGAAATTTTTATCAAACATGCGTGAATTTATTGGAAACGGGGAATAAAACTATAAATTCTTATATATTGTTAATAGAATTTTAATTAACTTTTCAAATTTAGGCAATATTTTGTCAAATTTTAGTGAAGAATTACGTTTATGCCAAACCTTCTATAACGATATCTATTTAATATATTTCACTTTTGTTTTCATCAGTATGTTATCAAACCACTTTCCTGTGTTATAAAGGAAAATATTTTAAATACGTTTTAAATTTATTAACATATAACAAATCTTGCATACAAAACATGATTTTTTTAATGTTTATTTTTTAATAAAAAATACCTTTTAATTTAATATATACAAACTTACAAGTTATATTTCTTCATAACATACCAATAGATGAGCAGAACCTTATAAAAAAAATTTATTTTAATATCTTAAAAACTTTTAAGAAATGATGTTTCTTTTAATTGTACACAATAAAAACAGTTTTACAGAATACGCAAATTAAGATTTTGATATAACACGAAAAATTATATGAGGACCCCAGAAGCCAAGGGGTATAAGTGACAAAATTGAAAAAATTGAGTTAAGTGCACAGGGTATCTGGAAATGTGCTTTTTTGATTTAAGGTAAAGAAATATAGGTAATTTTCTGATTATTTGGGGAGTTATAGAGATAAACCACTTTTTTCGAAAAACAAACAATATTGATTAATTATACATTTAAAGAAAATTGTACTCTATTTTTTTAACAGTTATTGAAATGACAGTTCAAAGATTAGAATGCAACAAGCAGATGTTTCCTATTTCAATTTAGTCAACTGTTATTGATGTTCCAATTTAACATCAATTATATTTAAACTCAATTAACTCCAAATCGACATTTTGTCACTTGTACCCCTTGGCTTCTGGGCTCCTCATATATAAAGTTTACAACTTCAAAACCTACCATATTTCTAGTCGTTTATATATTTGTGTATACATTATTTATTATAAATTTGTGTATATATTTGTATATATTATTTATATATATATTATGTTATTATTATTATTTTATATACTTTTATATATATTATTTATTATAGATACATTGTTTACCTCTCTGGGTGTTTTTTAAACGGCAACTGCCGGTTTCAGAAAGTTCATTCAGGTTAATATTTTGGGCTCTATCTTTGTATCTAATTATCGCTTTATCAAAAGTAAGCCATGGGAATTGGAAACCTAAATGTTTTAACTTTGATTTAAAGTAATATATTTTTAAACGGAAATTTTTCGCAAAAACAGCGAATTGAAGGTAGGCACATAATGAGTAACAAAATTAGAGAATTCAAGGCATTAACTGTATCACTCTTGTAGGACACATACACAACAGCAGATTATATTCAAATTAATATTAAACGTATTTTAACACAGTATATCAATAACCTTTTTTACAAAACTTTAACACAATCAACGAAAATAAATTAATTCTACCATTAAAACTTTAGCTATCTTATATCGTCATATATAAATATTAATATCGAAAATTCCATTCTTAACGGAACGAGTAACCCAGAATTAAATAATCCAACACGTGCTAAAGTATACGAAAAATGTTTACACATTCTCTCCTTTCCACTTATAAATATTTATACTCGTTTTCTTCTTCAACAAAAAGTTTTATCTTTCAAAAAAAAAAAAAAAAAAGAGAGAGAAAAGGAGAGACGAAATAAGTTGTTTCTTTTTCGGTAAATTTATATTAACTTTAATTAGTCCCCTGTAACTGCTCGAAACCTCCCTAATATCCATTTTATGATTTTCTTTAAAACTTTTGGGATTAAGTTTTTGCAACAAAAGACTTTCGTCGGCGTTCATTCGTCAGCATGTTTTCCCCACAGCTCCACATGTTCATTTCCATATGGTTGAAGTTTGAGAAAAGAAAACTCGGAGTAGAATTGAAGTGTTCTGACTATTCTTTCCCCCCCTCCTCACTGTTTGTCGCAGCGGTCAATATTCGCTGACGTCACTCCTGACGTCAATGAGTTACTTCCCCCCCTCAACTCGCATTACTGAGCTTCCCCATCTGTGAGAGGGGGGAAGGTATAAGCTTTTCGATACTTTTATATAGATGCCTCCCACCCCTTCAACAATTTACCTGACTCCCCCGAGTCGAACGTAAAAGTTATACTCACATTTTTGATCGGAAGCAAAAATTCGCGGCTTAATGTAAAATAATCCCGGGAAATGAAAAATACATGTATCCATATCGATAGTTTCCTTTTATATACGACGTTTAAATATCCAAAATAATAAAATACTAATGATGTCATATATCATTATTAAGTCATTTTCTTGCCTTTTTCAAACATATTTATCATTTTTCGTAGTTTACTATGGTTTGACGAAAACTTTCTGAAACTTATTCCCGAAGAAATGCGCAGGGATAAATAAACTTATATATAAATATAGTATGTATATATATATAATTCGAGACATTTACATATCTGCATTCGTATATTGACAGCATTTGTTGCACTTGTTTATACATGCATACATACATACATACACAAGAATATATATGTTTTATTATATATGAGTGTGTGTGTGTGTATGAATGTGTGGATGTATAAATAAATATAACAAAATCTGTTGTTATACGGTGCAAGTATGTATTTATCTTGATTTCTAAAAAGAATTTTTTCCAGGTTTTCGTAAGACTTTAGGAGGGGGGGGGAGGATGGTTTATGCTTTTCCATATTTCTTCATATGTCTCCTTTTAACGCTTTCAATTATTTCAGTTTGCAAAATGTTGAAAAAATTGACTTGCACCAGGATTTAAAAACAAATTTATTCGATAGTAATTAAAAGTATTTTTACACGTACATTATAGAAGAGAAACTTTATACTAAAATTCTGGTGTCACTGTGGTATTTGGGAATTAAAATTAAGTGGTACATATTATATCGCACCACCTTTCAAGAAGTTAACAATTTATGGGACTCCGCCAAGTCGAATATAGGAGGAAGGAGTTAGTGTTGTTGCCCAGGTATTCCGATTTTCAGGAGTTCCAAGACTCACTCCCGAAAGCGCTGAGCCGGGCGCAAAAAGTCTGGATTTTTCAGGATACATGCATTCTTTTAAATTTCTTTTCGTATAATGTTATTTTATAACGGAAATTTTTAATGATTCTGCCTAAAGAAATATCGTACTGCTCTACTTGTATTGGAGAAGGTTCAGCAACCTCCCCCCCTTTTTAGGTGCGTTCCTGATTATGTATATATGTAATACATACAGTCGTCGTTCTGAGCGCATATAACAAGGCAGAAACTATCCAAGTGAATCGTTTGAAATTTAAAATATATAATTGTTACATAATTTTGTCGAGTCACTTCAAATTTTATGGAAATCGGATGTATAGTTCAATTACAGGGACAATTAAAAGTATTCCATTACATTAAGGTCAATGGGAAAAATGGTTTCAAGTGCATTTTCATGATATTACACTCTTTCGAACACAATAACAATGATTTGGATCTATGAAGTAGTATAATCTAAAATATACATTCTATATAATATGGGGTGCAAAGGATATCTGTAATTAATTTACAGGACCACATAATGGTATAAGGGAAAACACTGAATGGGACGCATTTTAATTATGTTAAAATGTTTTACATTTTATGAAATTGATGTACGTTGCTCATGTTCGCTACAAGTTACATCCTGTATGATAGAAAACAAATAGGATTTATAGGGACGCACAAAAGATTACCGTAATTTCGGGTGTATAAGCCGCGGATCAAACAATTCTTTTTGGACCCAGAAATCTTATTTAGTGATTGAAGACAAATATTTACGGCGATCTAACTAGTTATATTTGTCTCTTAAAAAATTCTGGGTCGAAAAAGAATTGTTTGAGCTGCGGCTTATACACCCGAAATTACGGTAAGTATCCGAAGTGCTGTATATACCAACATCAGAATATTTCTATAACTTCGTTATAGTACAAACGTTTCTCATTTGCTACGTTTAACCTACAATTTTCGACTTGTTTATTTCTAAATTTTGTCCATACATGTTAAATACTTACTTTTTATACCCTTTAACTTCCATGGGCGTATGTATACGCCTTTCAGAAATATGATCCTTTTGCATTGTGCTGCAATCGGTACGTGATCCCGTTTGAAAAATGGTGGCACTGGGGAGCGAATCTCGTAAGTTCTCATCTTCAGTTAAGCGTTAATATAATAGCCTTTAATTTTTTTCTAAATTCATTACTTCTCTTAATTTGATTAATTGATAGCTAGTTTCAAATAGAGTTTTCAGTTGGAAGATGAAGTCTCATTAAAGAAGATTAATTTTCTCTTATTAAATTTCATTAAATTTCATTTAATACAATTTTTATTTACAATAAACTCACTTTCTCATGACCACACAGAAAATCTCCTATATACTAGTTGATGGGAAATAATTCCATAACCATACTGAGAACACGGTAATGCTTTACCAATTATTTTATGATTCTTCAAAATTCAAAATTTAGTTGTATTGTTGTACGTTTAGTTAAATTTTACTTTTTCTTAATTTATTGTCATAGTTAGCAGTGGTGCTTATTTTATGTATTTTTGAAATGTAGGATTCAGTAAGCAATCTGTTTATTAGAAAAAAAAAAAAGCCCGATTTCAAAACATATTGAGACAGAAACCTGTTTCAGGCGGGATTGAAATTGTTTTTTTATCGATTTTGGTTACATAAGTTTTGATGTGATTTTTTTTTTTTTTAACTTTTAAAAACGGAAATTATTTATAACGGAATACCGTCTTGAACGCAAAGATATCACAGTCCTTGCAGAATAAATACCACACACCTACAATTATAGAATCAGAAATCTCTCCATATCTGAATTTGTTTCACTTCTTAGCTTTCCGATTTTCACATATTACTGTATGAGATTTATTATTGTATGTAGCACTCTAAACCTCAAAGTAGGGAAAAACTGTGAAAGAACGATAGGCATTTTCACTCTTTTTGGAGTGAACTTTATGGAAATACAGTCCGTAAAGAGTGGAATTTTCCACTTCCTTGAAAGGAGTGAGATATTTCACTTCATTGTCGAGAGTGAAATATCTCACTCGGACGATTCACTGACGAGAATGTAATACTGGCATTATACACTTAAAAAAAAATCTGTTAAAATTTGAACCAATATATGGAGTAAAATAATGAAAAAAAGCAAAATATGTTACTTCTTAATTTTCAAAAACTCCATTTCATAATCTAACCTGGAAAATCACGAATGTTTAGTACATAAAGCGCACTCTTTTTCAACAGTGTTTTGTCACTCCTGTGAAAGAGTGACTTACATATGTATTATTCATCAGCTAATCAAAAGAGACTTGTCGCTTTTTTGTCATAAGAGAAATATGTCCTCCATTTTAGGATTTTATCTCTTTATTTTCTGGCCCCATATATGTGGATCTCCATTCTTCTCTTTTTTACACAATAACACTGAAACAACTGATAACACTGAAACGTAATGTAAATTTTGATCTTAGAATGATGTCCTTCAATATCTACTATTCGAAATAATACAAATAGACTAAATCCCTTGTTCTAGAATCATAATGGAGAAGAAATAATTCAATAATAAGCAATAATATTGCATTATTATTCTGTACCGAAGAGTTTACAATACACGGATATTATTGATCTATCTAGGGATTGTTACTTAACAAACAAGGGCTATTCCCGTAAGGCATGGTGACGTCACTGCAACGTCGTTGCGAAGTCACATTGTGACTTTGTGACCATCGATTGTCGATGTGACGTCACGTGACGTCGATGTGAAGTCACAGTGATTAAAATGTGAAGTCGTTAAGGCCGTTTTAGAGCTCTTTTGTGACATCACATTGTGACCATTTTATGAAGTCACGGTGTGACAAATTTGTGAAAAATGTGCCATTTGTGACTACTTTGACATTAACATTGTGACGAAACTGTGACAGAAGCGACGATATTTAAATTGACAAAAACATGTTTTTTAAAGTAAATAACATGTTTTGAAGAATATTTGTAATTTTCTAAATATTTTTAAGAAAGTCACATCTTAGTCGCAATGTGAGTCACTGAGTGGTGGCATTTTGGTCACAAATGTGATGCGACCAAAGTGACTCACAGTGACGTCGTTGTGACGTCACTGTGACCATGCATGCTAGTGATGGGGGATTCTCGAAAATTTCCTATTCGATAAAAATCGTAATCGTAAAAAAGCGCATTCGATAAAGTCATCGATTAATTTAGAGAATCTACAATCGAGATGTTTTTACAATCGATTATTAAAATCTTTGTTATTACATGTTTAAAAAGCATATTTTAATAAATACATGGAAACTGAAAACAAATGAATTTAAAAAGCAACAACAAGCCAAAAGTATTAATTGAGCCGCAATAGTAGAAAAGTCATGTAACGGCGTTCCTTGGTTTCAAAAAGTTGTAAAGTCGCGAGTAGCAAAATGGCCAAAGAAAAAATAATCAAAAGCACTCCTGATTTTTGTACATCAATTGAGATACGATCTACAATTTTCCCATTATTCGAAGGCTCTCTATTGAAATTCATTAAACAGACCACTGGGGGGGGGGGAGGCAAAGTAGTGCAGGAGCAATGAAAATGCATAATATGAGTAAATGGTCATTAGGCTTTCCAACAATACTTCGCATGATGGATGTCAGTTAAATTTATTAGTTTCCCGCGGGGGCAAAGTGAGGGGGGATGAGCGCGGGAGGTATATAAAATAAAATGGTAATTACAGAGCTTTCTAATGATATATCACGAAAGAGGAGTCAACAAAGGATATAAAAACACTACCCTTAGATTTCCAACTATTGCAACACCCGTAATACAGCCTGTCCTCACAGTTTGTGAATTTTTCATACATTATAAATTATATATTGGAAGTCTCTATAAAAAAAATCAGATCTGAATTCACAAAAACGAAATGATTTCAAAAAAGTTTGAAAAGCGCTTCTGTAAGGAGGCCAAATTGAGGAAAAGAGAAGAAAGATTCATAATATGAAAGAGTGGTTTGAAAGCTTCCGTTGATATATCATATGATGGGTACATAAAAAGCTTCATATTTACTCCTCACTATTCCACTATTTTTTTCTTCCCTGAATACATCCGGAAATCACGCAACCTCGCTTTTAAATGTTTATATTTAATAAAATATTTTTACCAAAGGGCTCCTTCAAAAAATCACATTTAAAACGAAATTTATTCTCAAAATAGCTACGATTTAAAAAATTCACCCCTCATCGCTCCCCTCCCCCCTGCAGAAATTCAACCTCAGGAGGAGAAATGTTCATAATGTGAAAGAGTGATTCGAAAAACATTCCAATAATCAATCACATGAAGGGTCTAAAAAAAGTTTGGAATTTACTCCTCACCCGCAGGTTTAATTTTTCTTAACAGAATACACCCGGAAATCACGCATCCCCCACTTTAAAATGTTTATAATTAGTAATTTTTATTAGAAGGTTCCATCAAGAAACCACTTCTAAAATGATAGTTATTCTCGAAATAGCTACGATTAAAAAAATTCACTCCCCGTCGCTCCCCCCCCCCCCCCCGTCTTGAAATTAAACTGCAGGAAGAGAAAGGTCCATAATATGAAAGAGTATTCCGAAACCTTTCCTATGAAATATCACATAACGGATCCAAAAAAAGTTTGGAATTTACTCCTCACCCGTGGCCGTAATGTTACTCTTTCTTCCCAGAATGCACCAGGAAATCACGCAGTCCCCATTTTAAACTTTTGTATTTATGAAATAATATTTACCGGAGCGCTCCTCTGAAAACCACATCTAAAATGATATTCATTGTCAAAATAGTTAAAATTAAAGAAAAAAAATCATTTTCTTATCGCTCTCCCTCCCCCTTCTGAAATTCAACTCCAGGAGGAGAAATATTCGTAAAATGAAAGAGAGGTTCGAAAAAATTCCGATGATATATATAAAACATGACGGGTCCAAAAAAGAGGTTGAAATTTACATGTCACCTGTGGGTTCACTCATTTTTCCCAGAACACACCTAAAAATGACGTACCCCCCACTTTAAAATCTTTATATTTAATAAGTTATATTTACCGAAGAGTTCCATAAAAGAAACCTCCACTTCTAAAATGATATTTATTGTCAAAATAGCAACGGTTTAAAAAATTCACCCTCTTATCGGTTTCTCCCCCCCCCCCCTTCCTCCTGAAATTCAACTCCAGGAGGAGAAAGATTCGTAAAATGAAAGGGAGGTGCCAAAACATCCCGGTGATGTACATATAACATGACGGGTTTTAAAAAAAAAGGTTTGAAATTTACATGTCATCCGTGGGTTCACTTATTTTTCCTAGACTACACCTAAAAATGATGCAGCCCCCACTTGAAAATCTTTATATTTAATAAATAATATTTACCAGAGAGTTCCATAAAAAAATCCACACCAAAAATAACATTTATCGTCGAAATAGCTAAGATTTAAAAAATTCGCCCCCTCATCGCTCCCCCTCCCCCACCCCTCCCCTCCTCCCGCCCCTTAATATTCAACTCCAAAAGTAGAAAGAATCATAATTTGAAAGAATGATTAAAAGAGCTTTCGTATATGCCTCTCATCCCGATCTCATCCCGATAAAGTCTGGCATAACGAGAAAATCATTTCATCGCGATGAAAATTAACCTCGATTGAAATAGGTTTATCGAAGGACTTGTAACTTCCAGATGAAATTTAACCTTGATAAAAGCGGCACTCCGAGAAGCTTGTGGTTTGCTGATGAAAGTCTTTTTCGATAAGGATGATTCTCGTTCTCGCTGAGAATAGAGATGACGAGCTTTATCGAGGAGCGTTTTGTCAATGAAACTTTGTGAAATGAAAGTTTTATCGAAAAACGAAGTACAGAAAGAAGCATGAGAATATGACAATAGCTTGTGAAATGAAGACCTAATTTTCAAAGTTTCTGATATTTTGTCTTACCATGCTGTCACGTACGTGGTATCCCCCAATAAATATTATTTATTTAAAAAAAAAAAAATCAAAGAATGGGCTAGAGAGGGGACGAACATATGTTTAAAACTGTAGCGATTTCTACAATACCTATAAATTTAAGTGTGGTTTTTTTTTCATCGAATCATTCGGTAAATATTATTTATTAAATGTAAAAAAATTTAAATGTCTGCTGCAGGAAATTGGGGACGAAAGGGTTGGACTGGCGGGGGGCAGGGGAGGGGGATAATTTTCACTTTTTAAACCCGTCATATTGTATATCATCTTGAAGATCTCAAATTACTCTTTCATATTATGATGCTTTCTTACACCCCCCTTCCGAATTTGGTTCCCACGGCGGAAGGGGGGGAGGGTTGGCATTTTTCGAAGCTTTTTGTATTTTTATCATTTTAGATCGAATTTTTTAATTGAAAACGTCCTTAGGCGTATTGGAAATTTTTTTGAGATGGAAAAAAGCCATTGAACTAGCCACATTGTTACTGTAACCTAGGCACATTGTTTTAAAGTTTCCTCTTTGAGGACCTCTTCCATAGGTGAGGGACTTGACCCCCCCCCCCCCCAACATACACTTTAAAATATTGCTCATTTTTTTCTCTACCAATTTTCACTTAAAATTTTAAGCTATATGGCACAAGCGGGGCTATTGACCCTCCCCCTGTTGGTTATTCACCAACATAATTTTGCTCATTTCTTCACTTCATTTCAATTTTTAAAAGGCTATAACTTTGCTTGTATGGGAGCTACAGCGGTGAGAAAAATTACAGCATAGCTAACATTTCGTCGCCGCTCTTTTTGCAGTTTTACGGTTTTCCCCATAGCAAAGGTTTTTTTTTTTTGGGGGGGGGGGGAGGGAGCCAGGTGGGGCATTTTTCATTTTTTGATGTAATATGTTTATTGAAAGCTTATGCTTCATACATTACCAATTTAGCATAAAAAAGTTTCTCCCGTCATTCTGGGTCACGTTACGGACCCATAATGGGTTGAAATTTAAATTTCTCAAACTTCTTCGAAGTTTTCGCTAAATCGGCATCTGGAAAACATCGTGCCAATGTGGTGCGTGTATGACATCTGTATCATATAAATATTGTTCACCACTGCTGGGACTCTGGCCTCCTCTCGCGTGTAGGCGTTAATTTACCGCGGTTATTTGGTCCTTGTATTTCCTGCACAATAAAATATTTCCTGACGATTAAAAAAATACACACGTAATTGTTCAAGTTTTGACTTCTGTCGGCAGTTCCAAAATGTTTTTTTTTTTTTTTTTTTTTAAACGGATTTTGCAATAAATAATATTTATAATATACATGGAATTTAGAAAAGCAGGGAGTGTTTGTTTGGCATGTGACCACTTATTGATCTTATGCACATCGATTTTATTTATTAACCCCCACCCCCCAACTCCGTTACATTGGGGGGGGGTCAGTTTTCAAAATTTAACGTTCAGTTCGAGATTACGTTCGGTTATTCGTTCAATTCGAGATTTTTTTTTTTTTTGTTGTTGTTTACAAGATTTTGCTGTGCGTGCACACTGCGTTTGGTATATGATGCCTTATACAGCGAGGACCCAGTTCCAGATTTCATATTACAAGATTACGTATAAGTTAGAGACACCAATGAAAGGAGGGGCTCAATAGCGAGTGAATCCGTCGTGTCTTTATTAACACCGACTCATTCACCTGTAGTAGCTAAAAAATTCGCTTAAAACAACCAAAAAGTATCTTTCAATGCTGTCATACAAATTTGAAAATAATAATAATAATAATAATGCACTATTGATATTTAATTTTTTCAAATGTTTGAATGCATTTGAATAATTTCTTCGTTGTAATGGAAAATGATGTATTCATCTAGAAAATGTCAAAGTTTTATCGGGATCTGTGTGAAAAATGAAATCTTGAGAAAAGATGAATTTTGTTCCAGAAAAAAACTTAAAAGTGTCTAGACATTTAAGGATGTTTCTCGCTGAATACTTTTCTTTTTGTTTTGAGATATTACATGAAAAAGACGTGAAATCACAGCTGTGTTTGTCTGAAAAAATTCTCTAAATTAAACATAAAATAGCACATTTTTCCATATTTTGTTTAGGAAACTAAAATAATAATATATTTATTTTTTTGATTCTTCACTTGTAATAATTTTAAAGCTTCTTTAAGATATAACATTTTATCTGTATTCTATGTAGGATGATGTATTAGAAGCATATCTATAATTAAGATTTCTTCCGAATATCTTGCTTTATAAGCTTATTTAACTAAGCGTGTTTGATTAAGAGGCCTTTAAAGTTGAATAAGTGCTGCTTAATACTATTTTGAAATCCAACCGAATTATTTTTCGACATATTTTTTAATTCAATTTTCTCCGCAATATCAAACTAACAGGTGATAATATTAATAATCTATTTTTACGTTTTTTGGTAAAGGCTGAAAATGTTTCAGAAAATTCTGTCAAAGTTAACTTTTGGAACCGAATTGAACGCGACAGTGCACAAGAAGAGAAAAAATGCCGTCGTGAGACAATAGTCGCCTAATACTCAAGATGTAATTCATTTACTGGCAAATGAAAAGAAAAAATTCGTGATATTGGAAATCAGTTCAATAATCATGCTTGCAAGTATAATGTTTTTGTGTTTAAAATGAGCCCGAAAATGCGTAATAAATTTGTACGTTCTTGTGCAGGACTTCCCCCCCCCCTTTTTTTTAGAACTGTCTATAACTGTACATAAAACTTAACAAATGTATGGAATAGTCATAAATACCTAAGGTGACTAAGCTAGTCACATAATGCTTTAAAAAAATCCAGTTCAGTTTAGTAAAGCGTGTCGTATTTGGAGAGCACGAATTGACTTAAAACAGGGGGAAAAATCATCAATTCTCCGTGAGCTTATTTTCCTTTTGTGCAAATATGTAATGTAATTTACTATTTTTACAATAATCCCCTCATTACTGTGACAAATATTGCAACGATTCACAAAAGCTAGTTTAAAATTACTATATAAAACATCTCCAGAGATTTATCAGCCTATATATCGATGCTCATGATATGTACACTTTTATTAAAAAGATCTAGAAGTAATTTTGACAATACAAGACGTATTTAAATTAAATTAAAACCTGTTATTTAGTGTCTCCTACAGGTGACACCAGGATTGAGGAGGTTAAAATAATGCCAAAGTTATTACGTAATTTTATTTACGTTACTATAATTAAACACTTTTAAGTAAAATATGATCGCAATTTATTAACCTTTTTTCATATAAATGAAAATATTAATATAATTATTTCGCTTGAATTTTTACTCTTTTTCGAATTAACCTTTCTTTTAACATATCTGTTGTTATAATAAAAAAAATAAAGAGGATTTTTTTTTCATTTTTAACATATTTTTCTGAAACATATTCTACAAGTTCACGAAAACAGGAAAAATACGTTAATTATCAGGGTTCGTACGAGTCCTAGCATATTTAGATCAGAAAATTCCTTGGTACCAATATTTTTTATAGAAATTCTCTACTTAAATTTCTCACGTTTGAACGACATTATTTTTTTATAAAAAAATATTGATGTTTTACCTGGAAAATAACGGTACCTGTACAAACTTTGATTATGACAAATATTGATTATTTGTGTACGATTTATTCAGTATTTTTTTTACAATTAAAATGTTTTGCAATAAAGGGCTTGCAGGTAAAATTTGGACTTGATTAATTAAATTCGTACTCTACACTTTTAACTCCTCCTGCAGATAAAATACATTTTTAGAAAAAGAAAACATAACAATGATTAAAAAGAAAAAAAAAAGTAACCGCTTTTTTTCTTATGATAGTATTCAATTATTTTAACTAATTAAACAAAAACACTTTTTCAAGTACATTTTGTTACACTGAAGGGTTAGAAAAACTGGTACAGGCTGTGTACGAAAGTAACGAAGGGTATTATGCAATCAATCAGCGTAACACTATGAGGTCTGCAGTGCCAATATAAGAAAACAGATGTCAGACAACGTTCTTCGATAGGTTGCTTGCTACTATAATGGTATACTACTAAGATTTAAGGGAATTTGAAGTGGTGTAAATGACATGAAAGATAGGACATAGCATGTCCGAGGTAGAGATGCAAGTTGGATTTTTACGCACGATTATTTCACGAATGCACCGTAAATATCAAGTATCCGGTAAAACATCAAAAATCTCCAACAACGCGGCCGAAAAAAGACCGACAGAATAAGACTGTCGACGACAGAGCAGAATTCTTGAACGAGATAGACGAGCAACACTTCGTTAAATTGCTGCAGATTTCATTTCTGTGGCGTCATCAGCAAGTGTCAACGTACGAATATTAAAAAAACCCGTCATTGATATGGGCCGTAAGGTCCATTCGTTTACCGTTGTTGACTGCATGGCAAAAATATTTACTCCTCGCCTGGGCACACCAAGATCTCTCTTGAACTGTTATTGTCTGGGAACACGTTCCCTGATCCGACGAGTTTCATTTCTGTATTAAATGGATTGAGGTGTACGAGTTTAGATAAAAGCTTACAAATTCATCCAACCAGCGATACCTTTGGATTATTATTTGGTTGGTTGGTTGGTTGGAGTTTAATGGCATAAAGTCCCTTCAGGGACATGCTGCGCCAAACAAGGATGAAAAGATCAAAAAGTGAAAATAAAGAGTGATTGTAAAACAAAGATAATAAAGCTATCTGGATGGGTACTTCATCCAGATATAGTCAAAGAAGTGAAGAACGTCATTGAAGAGTACAAACCAGTAAAGCACAAAAAGTAAGCCTAAAAAAAGTAGGTATCTGGATGGGAATTCCATCCAGAATGTCAATTTATGTAGACAGGTAAGATCTAAATTTCAAAATAAAATCCGGAGTGTTTTAAAAAAGTAAAAAGTGCCCCATGGGGTGTTTCCCCAATGAGGTTTGTCAAAGTGGGTGATGAAGTATTAAAATATATCCTGTACAAGTGCCGGAGTCCCGGGCAGTCCGTTAAGATATGATGGATGGTCAGAGTATCAAAATGACAATGAGGACACATGGGTGCATCCTCCCTAAATAACAAATGTTTATGAGGGATCCTAGAATGTCCAATTCTCAGACGAGTAAGAAGAACGTCAGTTTTCCTTGGGTAAATCGCAAGCCAGGTCACAACTGTAGATTTAATATGATGCAACTTATTATTGTATTCTAAATTCCAGCTTTTTTGCCATTTCTTATGAATAAAATGTTTTATAATTAGTTTAACATCTGAGAATGGTATTTTGTGATGTAAAGGATTACGAGCAAGTTTTGCCGCCTCATCAGCTTTTTCATTACCAGCGATGCCCATGTGTCCAGGTACCCAGCAAAATAAAATATTGTAACCACGTCTTGTCAAGTTAGTATAAAAATCCAGGATAGCTGAGACATAAGAATGTTTTTTAAAAGATTTTAAAGCATCAATAGCACTATTGGAATCAGTATAGATGATGAAAGATCTGTTATGATGATGAGATATGTGTACCATGGCACTCTCTATTGCAATTAATTCGGCTGTAAAAACAGAGATAGAAGGATAAAGCCTATAACTAAGTGTAACACCATCACAATAAACTCCACAACCAACAATATTGCCATTCTTAGAACCATCTGTATATAGGTCCATGTGATTACTAAAATTAGGACGGTGTGCGGCAAATAATTGTTTAAAAGCAATAGGGGCTAAATTCTTTCTCTCATAACCTTTAAAAGGATGGAGAGTTGTAATAACAGGTGGGTTCCAAGGGGGATACATATGCAATGGACAGGTGCTCACCTCAACATTATTCAAAGGGCTATTGTTGATTATAATTCTCATTCTTACACCAAAAGAGGGGATGCAGGATGGGCGATGATGATAAAGAATATCATTGTCACTGCTTAAAATATATATATGAAGTGGATGACCAGGATATGAAAGGACACGGTAAAACAATTCCAATGAAAGTTTTTCACGAGTATAGTGTAATGAAGATTCATTACAGTCAACATATAAGCTTACAACTGGAGAGGTACGAAATGCACCAGAGCACACACGAAGTGCGCTATGGTGCACAGTGTCAAGTTTCTTAAGAACAGACTTACAAGCAGAACCGTAGACCTGGCAGGCATAGTCAATTTTTGCACGGATCACGGAACGATAGATCTAAAGAAGAGAACCACGGTCCGCTCCTTAAGAGGTATTAGAAAGAACTTTAAGTAAATTGAGGGATTTTTCACATTTCGTCCTTAAGTGTAAAATATGGGGTAAAAAGGTAAGTTTCTTGTCAAAAAATAGACCAAGATAACGAACGTTGTCCACAACAGGGATTTGAGTTGAACCAATAAAAATTTCAGGATCTGGATGCAGATCCCTACGTCTACAAAAATGCACAGAAGATGTTTTGTCATGAGAGATAATAAAACCATTTTTATTAGTCCAATTCAGGATGCGATTGATAGCAATTTGCATCTGTCTTTCTATAAAACGAATATCTTGTCCCATACACATAATTCGAAAGTCGTCAACATATAAATCTCCTTTCACTGAAGGAGGAAGTTGATTGAGAATGTCATTTATTTTAATAGCAAAGAGGGTGACACTCAGGACACTGCCCTGGGGTACACCTTCTTCTTGTAAATAAAAACTAGACAAAGAACCACCAATTCGAACTTGAAATAGACGAGTGGCAAGAAAGTTTTTAATAAAAATTGGAAGACTGCCGCAAAAGCCCAGGTTAAAAAGATCTAGAAGAATCCCATAACGCCATGTTCTGTCATAAGCTTTTGCCATGTCAAAAAATACTGACACCAAATGGTTGCGTTTTAGAAAGGCAGTCCTGATTTGATTTTCCAAATGGATTAAATTATCGATAGTAGATCTACCACGTCGGAAACCACTCTGAAAAGCAGCAAGATAATTATTTGTTTCTAAAATATGCACGAGGCGGCAGTTAACCATTTTCTCAAGAAGTTTGCAAAGGCTACTAGAGAGTGCGATAGGTCGGTAATTATTGGGATTGCCAGCATCTTTTCCTGGTTTAGGAAAAAGAATAACGATTGCTCTGCACCAAGCATGTGGAAAATTTTGTTCCAACCAAAACCTATTGTAAAAAGAAAGGAGGTTATCTAAAGAGAGTGGTGACAGGTGCTTCAGCATAATGTAGGTAATCCCATCATGACCCGGGGCTGACAAGTGACTATCACTCAAACACTTGTTCATTTCTGAGATAGTAAACGGCTGATTGTATGGAAAAGAGTTATGAGAGTTAAAATTAATCCTGGTCATTTCAGTTCGTCTTTTGTAAGTTAAAAAGGGTTTCGGATAAGAATCTGAGCTTGAAATGGATGCTAGGGTTTTTCCTATTGTCTCAGCTATGTTCTTAGGAGATGTGATGGTTTTTCCATTATGATTTAAAATTTAGATATTACTTTCTGAATATATTCCCATGCATTTTTTTACTTTTAGCCAAAGTTCTTTACTTGAAGTGTTTGAGTTAATGCTAGATACATAAATAATCCAAGATTCCCGTTGACTTTTGCATCGCACTCTTCTAGCTTCAGCCTTTGCTTTTTTAAATGCCATGTAGTTAGTATTATTTGGGTACCTCCGGAAGAGACCCCAAGCTTTTTGTTGTTTTTTCTTTGCATTTTGGCAATCACTATTCCACCAAGGTTTCCTGTGCTTATGATTAAAAGATGTTTTAGGAATGCTAGATTCGGCAGCACTGATAATACATTCAGTTATATTATCAAGTGCATTGTCAATATTTCCATCTATCATATTAGCTGTTATGTTTGCAAGTACAGTGAAAGCTGGCCAGTTGGCTCTCTCATAAATATAACGGTTGATAAAATTTGAAGAATCCTTATCAGGAGCAGTCAGTGTTATAAAAATCGGAAAGTGGTCACTGCCGTGTAGGTCATTAGATACCCAGAAGTTCCAGAAAGGATAGAGCAGTGGAGAGCAAATAGTAAGGTCTATTGCATGAAAGGTACGGGTAGGTTCATGAAAGTAAGTGTGATCTCCATTATTGAGCAGGCATAAGCTGTTGTCAGAAATAATTTTTTCTATGATATCACCACGCCGATTAGAATCCCCGTTTCCCCAAAGTTGGCTGTGTGCATTAAAATCTCCAACAATGAAGAAAGGAGTGGGGAGTTGGAGAAGTAGAGAATCCAGATCTGCAGATTGAATATTTTGATTCGAAGGTAAATAAATTGTGCATATTGTTATGAGTTGTTTAATGTGTACACGGACTGCAACAGCTTGGAGATTAGTATTTAAAGAGATATAAGAATGGGGTAAATTATTGGGAATGAAAAGAGCCATACCACCGATGCCCCTTCCATTAGCTGTTAAATTTTTTTGGTATGTTGAATAGCTGCGTAATTTTGCTTTGTCATTGGGCTTTAGATGAGTTTCCTGTAGAGCTAAGACTAATGGTTGATGGTCCGAGAGGATATTACGGATTTCGTAGTGTTTATTTTGATACCCACGGCAGTTCCACGAAATAATATTAGTCATGAAAGGTGTTAAATGTGAATATCTATGTCGTTTTCTTCAGAGACAGTAGACTTGCTACTATCTCCATCGTCCAATTCTGCATCCGGTTCAGGATGAAGATCTACGGCATCGTCATCCGCCATAGAGATCTGTTTTGTATAGTTATTATTCTTAGGTGTTTTATTCTTTTTCTTTTTTGAAATACTTTCATTATGTGATATAGCGGATTTGAGTATAGGAATTTTATGTTTTTCTACATCAGATCTATGGTTCGATTTTAAAGGTACTGTTTTAGCAATATTTTGAGGGCTTCTTTTATGGAGTGGAGGTTTAGGATACAAAGACTGTGATGATTTTGAAGAGCTATTTTGTGGCGAGTTAGGAGAAAACGTATTCAGTGATTTTGAGGAGATAGATTTGGTTGATTGATTTACCTTACTAGACTTACTGTTCTCTTTTTGTTTTTGTTGGCAATTCGTTTCAGTGAAGGATTCTGTTTGTGTTGAAGCAGTTTGATAAGTCTTTTGGGCAGTTTTAGATAAAGCAGCAGCATAGGATAAACCAGCTTTAGGTGACCTGAATTCAACTATTTTCTTTGCTTCCGGATATGATATATTGTCTTTAGTCCGTATTGTTTGTATTTCTTTTTCTTTTTTCCACATTTCACAGGTTTTTGAGTATGATGGATGATCTCCTTTACAATTTACACAGTGAGCGGCAGCAGTACAATTGTCACTTTCATGATCAACTGTACCGCACCGACCACAGACAAGTTTACCTCGGCAATTTGTTTTTTAGTGCCGAAAGCGTTGGCATTTAAAACAACGCAGTGGGTTTGGGATATAAGGTCTGACAGAACATGACAAGTATCCGGCTTTTATATATTTAGGTAGATTAGGTGAGTTAAAGGTAAGTATTATGTGTTTGGTAGGTATCTGAATTTGGTTGGCAGGTATTTGTTCATCTCGGCGATAGATTTTTATTCGTCTGGCAGCTATGACATTTTGTTCTTTTAAATTATCTATTATTTCATCTTCAGTAACATGCAAGAGATCGGGTTCAGATATTACACCACGAGAAGAGTTCAGGGTTCTATGTGGGCTTACTGAGACAGGGATATTTGCAAAAAATGTACATTTTTTCTGGTTATTGGCTTGTTTGCTATTGTTAACTTCAATAAGTAGGTCTCCAGATCGGATCTTTTTTATGGTCTTTGGTTCACCTATTAAACTTTGGATGGATTTTTGAATTAAAAATGGGGAAGTTTTGTCAAAGCTGCCTTCCTTCCTTTTAACAATCTTTCAGTACATAGATCAGCATTTTGATTAGAGGTGAAATCCTCAACTCTTTCTGCCCAAGATTTCATTTGTTCAACATTAAGATTCACGTCTGACTGCAAGCCAGAACCGGATGCAGTTAGTTTATCATTTAGTTGTGGGGCCTCCATTTCGCATGTCTTATTTCCTTTAGTTGTATCCATGATTGAGAGAGAGATTAAATAAAACGCCAGGCATCGGGCCTGGTCACCGACCCTTCTTCTTACCCTTACTTTAGGCGCAGGTCTCAAAAGGGTGAAAACTATTCCCAACAAACTTCCACGTTTTTCGAACATTGGATTAAACTCGATAGCATCGCCAAAGCTCCAGTTCTTTTCCAGGGAGAATGGGTAGCCGTAGGTAAGCGTTTACAGCTCTGTCCAACCTACAGCCGGCCCTTACGTCGAAAGGAACCAGTCTTCTGGTAGCAATAGCCCCTCCTAACAACCACCATGCAAGCATGGCGCCCCCCATACTCGGAACCAGAGTTCGGAGATGCCCTGCACCCTGAGACCCGAGATCTTCCTAAAAAGGAGGAAACGAGTCGATGAGGTTTAAAAAAACTTCAACACCCAGAGTGTCTGACGTGAATATAAAAAACCACTATTGTATATAAAAAAGTAATTACAGAGGGAGTTTAAAAAAAAGTGGTATATTTTTTGTCTTTTTGAACATTTTTTTTGTCTTTTTTTTTCAAACTAAAGAACGAAAACAAAGTGAGTAAAAACACAGAACTATGTAAACAAACAAGTTAGTGAAAACGACAAAGTTAGTAGAACAAAGAACTATGTGAACAAAAAGTTAGTAAAAAACCAAACAAGAACAAAGAGGGATAACAAACTTAAAAAAGACGATTAAAATTGTGAAACAAAGGAAAAAGGATAGACAACTAAAAAAGAGAAGAAAAAAGGAAAGGAGAAAGATCGCTCGGGAACCCGGGGTCGCGAAACCCGTAAATACCTAAAGGAGATATTAACCTGGGGGGTGGATTATTATTTGAACTATTAGTACTAGAGAAGACACCTCCAGCGTTCTCCTGTTTGTTAAGATTGGCACTTAAGACACTTTTTTAATAAAAAAAAAATCCTTTTTTGCCGCATTCACCATTTTTCATTTTTAGCCCTCAATTACTGAATTTCTAGATTAGCGAGTTTTGTACTAAATATTTTTTTCAAAAAATGTACTCTGTATCATTCATCTCCAATCATATCCGTGCACACTTTTAAAATTCATTTTATTTTACATCGTTTTTAAAATTCATGTTTATTAATTGTCTAAAGAGTTTTTTTTTAGAACGACAAATTAACATGGATTTAAATGTGCACTTTTAGTGCGATGATGCCATATTTCACATCTAATACAAATATATTAAAGAGGATGTAAATGTTTATAGACAAATAAGTTTGTCGCAACGAAATGCCGTATTACTAAAACTAATTCATTAATTAATTCTTTTACTGTCTCTGCATCTGTGCTTCACATAATTTTATGCCTTCAGCAATATTTTCCTCATATTAACTTCAAAGAAATAATTCAATTTAGCATTTAAGATTTCAGTGAACGAAAATTACAAAATTTACCGTTTTATCACTTGATGTTGATTATGTTATCGAATATTTAATCTCTCAAAATTAATAGGAATGGAAATGTTATCGATTTGATAAAACAATCTCTCAGAATTTAGTAGTATAAAAATAATTAATTAATTCAATGACAATTCAATGTATAACAGATTGTTATGACGCTGTGACAAATCTTTTAATAAGGCATTAATTAACATTACATGTAATAGGAAAAAACAGCCAGATGTCAGAATCACAATAATCTTTCAAAGAACTGCCTTGAAACAACTTTCTGTAGTTGTTAGGGTATTTAATTTTATTATTGTTTTAGTTTCGTACATGTTGATGAATGTTTTTTTTTGAGCTATAATTGAAAAACAAGCAGAGTATCTCAAAAACACCTTCCAGTTTTAAAATCCATTAAGTCATTAACTATAACTAATATAATAAATATGAAAATGAAATAAGGGAAATCACGTCTGTCATGTTTGTTCAGAAGTATTACATAAAAAAATAAAATATTTAAGACTTTTGTCTATAGATGGCTCTGTGATATCTAGAAGTTTAAGAATGCACAAAGTATTGTGAGCAACCCTTGAAGGACACTGGTATATGTTATATAGGGGAGAGTGGGGATACTTGAGCCACCCCTATTATCTCTAGAGTTGGTCAATTTTTCTTTGTAAAACTGGCAACATGGTAGCATATTCTGAACATGTAAAAAAGAAATCACATATCTTGGTACCATTTTGAAAGTATGGTGATTAACCCTTTGAGATCTGCTGGTAGAATTTTCTACCACATAATTTTAATTCTGAAATGTCACAACGACACCAGAAAATTCGACCAAATTTATTTGAAAAACGTTTAATGCATTTTTTCGCGTATATTGTAAATCGGTTTTTTCTTTGCAAAATACTGGTGCGAATGCTACATCTGGCTCAAGTATCCCCTCCATGGGGATACTTGAGCCACGATGTAAAAGAAAAAGTAAAAATTTATTAGACATAGAAAAATAGTTCAAAATTAATTGAAAGTGATTTTCAATTGAAGAAAAAATATCAAATTTTCATTTTCAATATTTTATTTTGTTATAAGAAATTATAAAAAATTTTAAAAAAATTAAAATTTAAAAAATGGCTCAAGTATCCTCATCTTCCCCTACTACTTAATTTAAATTTCCAAATGCTACATTAGACGAGAAATTAGGAATTGACTTTTGTTTCGTATGATGTGGGCGAAGAAAAGCTTTTACTTAGTTTCATATAAAATTGTTTTGTAAATACTGGTGTCCGTGTCATTCAATCATTTTAACATTTTAGTAGCAGAAATGCTTTGCCCCTGAAGGTTTAAAAGTGTCTCCGTTAGAGTGGTTTGTAAAACATGGCAATAAAACTGTTTCACAATTTATCCCAGGGCACCATAATATTTTGTTCTACCCATTAAAAAAGAATTATGGTAAATTTTGCAAATTTTTTAACAGGAGTTTAGGTTTCTACCCACATAATTTAAGACTTATTCAAATACATCGAGGTGAAATAAAGAGTTGGTCTTAATAAGAAACAAACATATTTTTTTTTATAATTCGGTAAATTCTATAGTAAGGACATTGTATTATACATTCAAAGAAGAAAAAAACGCTATCACTGATTTCAAATTCTTACGTTTAACTTTATTTTAAAACATTAATGTAGGTTTTTTAGAGTCTGGATATTGTAAAAGAAAAAACAAAATTGGTTTTCACCAAGACAAAGATGAACTTCTTTGATGATCAAGATATTCTTTGAAAAATTTTGTTCAATTTAAGGGGGCTCAGGTGTTGAAAACTTTTCAAAAAATCGATTTTTTATGATCTAATTTGATTATTCATTTAATTCTTAACTCAATGCAAAAAACCGCATAAAATTATTTGCATTTTTAACGGAGTTATAAGCATTTATGTATCAACACTTTCATAGCCGCATCCATATAATTTCAACTTTAAGTCGCGTTTTCTCAAAACTTGATTTTTGATGACTAACATCAAGATTAAAAAACACTATTTGATGGAATGGCTTAATTTTTTTTTGCATGCATATAACATCATTATCTAGATTATGAATTAATATATTTTAGATAGATTAATATTTTGAGTATTTTTAATGGAAAAAAGTTGTATTTTTTAGGGTTTTTTTAAATTTTCAACTTTGAGAGATTTTTTAATACTGTTTTTATTAAGTGATAGTTATGTCCTTAATTTATAATCTAGATTATGGTGTTATATGCATGCAAAAAAATTTAAGCCATTCCATCAAATAGTTTTTTTTTAATCTTGGTGTTAGTCGTCAAAAATCAAGTTTTGAGAAAACACGACTTAAAGCTGAAATTATATGGATGCGGCTATGTAAGTATTGGTACATAAATGCTTATAACTCCGTTAAAAATTCTAATATTTTTATGCGGTTTTTTGTATTGAGTTAAATATTAATTGAATAATCAAACTAAATCATAAAAAAATCGATTTTTTGAAAAGTTTTCAACCCTTGAGCCCTCTTAAGGAATGTTGATGGGCCGTACTTCCGAGACACATTTTTTTTTTTGAAAAAGATGAAGTTTTTATGAAACACGCATGTTTTTGTTAAGGAACAAAACTATGAATCCAAAACAATTTTTAATAGAATTCTAATTAATTTTTTATATTTAGGCACTTTTAAGTCAAATTTATTCAATGAAATAAGTTTATTCTAAACCTTCTTTAACGACATCTATTCAATATATTGCATTTTTTATTCCAACTATACATTAGCAAATCCCTTACCTGTGTTATGATTCAAAAAGTTTGCAGTACTTCTTAAAATTTTCAAAATATACTAAATTTTATATATAAACATGATTTTTTTCTTTAAAAAAATATCTAGTTTTCAATAAAAAAAGCTTTTAAATTTATATGTACATACATTATAAGTTGTATCTTGCTTCATAACATACCAATAGATAAGCAGAACCTTGTGACCAAATTTTTTTTCAATACCTTAAAAATATTTTTAAGGTACAATGAGGTTTCTTGTAAATTTAAATACTGATTAAATGCAGTTTTCCAGAAAAAGCAAATTACAAGTTGAATGTAGATTCTGCCATTGCAGAATTCAGTTTCGCCTCCGATTAGAATAAAAAAAAAAAAAAAAAAAAAAAAAAAAAAAGATAAAGGTTTTTTATAAGGGCGACCCCGTTTAGATTGCAATGAACTAACTTCATTTTTCTTGTGTTTATCAACATAATAGCAAACAGAACGGCGTGAAATACCCAACTGAATAGCAGTTTCTCTCTGAGACTTGCGGACTGAGAATTGCGGAATAATAAAGAGATACAATCTGCCGTGCTACTTCTTCATTGACTAGATTCATCAAAAACGGATTTTTTCTTTAGTTTAAACGCTTTTTCATAGACTCTGAGTAAAAGGAAATGCAATTTAACAATAAAACGAGTGGAATCCCGTCGAATTCGACGAATGAAATGTTTAAAAGACCCGATCGATTTGGTTTTTAAAAAAGCAAATGTAATTACATTATTGAATCAATATATAATAAATATATTTACAAACTAAATGTCAAGTTTGCCAGTTAAAGTTTTGCATGCAAATATTCGCACATCTTCAGTTAAAATTGTAATCTGAGTGCCGGCGAAATCCAGAAATTTTATTTTATATGCACTCACAAAAAAAAAAAAAAAAAAAAAAAACTAATTTAATTTTTACTTTGACATTATTTTCACTAAATGAAGTCATCTGAAAGTAAAATCTCAATCTCAGTGTCCACAATGAAAAGAAATATTGAAATTTAATATCGGGTACTACCAGGTTATCCCGTCGACCAAAAAATTATCGCCAAACTATAAGATTAAACGCCAATAATGAATGATCGGGAATGTCACATCCCTCATAGCATGCATGGTCACAGTGACGTCACAATGACGTCACTGTGAGTCACTTTGGTCACATCACATCTGTGACCAAAATGCCACCACTCAGTGACGCTACATTGTGACTGAGATGTGACTTTCTTAAAAATTTTTAGAAAATCGTCACAATGTTAATGTCCAAGTAGTCACAAATGACACATTTCTCACAAATTGGTCACATTGTGACGTCACAAAGTGGTCACAATGTGACGTCACAAAAAAGCTCTAAAACGGCCATAACGACTTCACATTTTAGTCACTGTGACTTCACATCGACGTCACGTGACGTCACATCGACAATCGATGGTCACAAAGTTACAATGTGACTTCACAACGACGTTGCAGTGACGTCACCATGCTTTACGGGATTCAACGACATTAAATACGATTCATGCGTTTAAAATGTCATTAAGTGATTTTTATTTCGACTTTTTATTAATATTTTTATTAATATTCTACTAATTATTTGTTTTTTCGTTATTTAAAATAAAAATTTTGTCAATATGTATAATTTGGCTATTAGTTTGGCTATTTTTATAATTTGGCGAAATGGCTCGACGGGATAACAGAGTAGTACCTAATATCGTTATGAGTAAAAATGCGATGTTTTAAAAAGTGACGTCAGTTTCTCTTCTAAAGTTTTTTAAAAGTTACTGTTATTAGTAATATGAAAAAAGCATCCGTAATAACATTGTAATTCCCATTTATCTGATTGCTAAATGACATCATTTTCCTCATTTGATATTTTTCTTATTTTGCTTTATTTTTCTTATTTTTATCATAAATTGTTTTCTGTTATTTTATTTACATTATTAATATTATTTCTCAGTAAATATATATATATTTTTTTACCTCAATTAGTGCATAATTATACGCAATCATTTTGGAAAATAAATTTTTATTATCGAGAGAAAAGCTAAACTGTGTTGCCACCATTTTGAAGAAATATCGTAAAAAAGCATTTAAAATTAAAAATAAAATATGAAAATGGAAATAAATTAAAAAATAGCTAAAATGGGCACAACTACAAATAAATAGCTTTCATTTAAAAAAATAATTATCAAAATCGGTTAAGTAGAAAGTTCATTGCTGATGACACGACATTTTTTAGCTTGTCTGAAAGAAATAGCATCGGAGGCTAAAAAATTTAATAGAGCACAAAAATTTATGCATAAAAGTTTATATTTTAGTCTATAACTTAGATTCTAATTTTTGCTAAACCAAAAGTAAGACATTTTTGGAATCCGAAATGTTTGAACTTTAAAATCATAAAAAACAAAAAACGAAAATTTTCGCAAAAACGTTGATTTGAAGGTAGGTAAACTTATGGGTCGGAATTTGACATGGCTTCAAGATAATGCTACTTTTCACAATTCTGTGTAAAATTCAGAATGATTATTTGCAAACAACATGAAGAATTTAGGCATTCCAGTTAAAAGTCCTGACGTAAATCTTATAAAAATTAAGTTGGAAACCTTGATTAGCCAAGTTTATACAGCAGAAAGTAGTTTGATTTGATTGTTGAACCGAAAGAAGTCATTTTGGAAATATGAAAATAAATACTCATATCCACATGTAAAATGCTGATCAAATCCTTTCCAAAGCATCTTTTGGAAGTTATGAGTAATAAGGAGTCACAATCAAAGTACTAAAAAGTAAAGCACAAATCATTCACAATTGCAATTTAAATTTTAAATATACTGGCCCTAAATTGTTTCCTTCTAAATTGTATTATTTAGGAAAGTTTTTTTGCTTAATTTTTTAAACATATAATTATAATTTAAAAGAAATAATAAAATTCGTGTAAATTTATGTAAATAATTTAGCAATGATATTGATTTTTAGAACTTTACTGTTCTTGTTGGTGGTCTTAGACTTTTTTCTAGCACTGTACCATTTTGAAAAAAAAAAAAAAAGAGTGGATACCCTGATCTTATAGAGTGGAAAATGAAGCAATATAAACGTTTTAGCATTTTAGCCCTCTTTAAATTATCGCCCAAGAGGATGGTAGCGTAGAATGCCGCTCGGTAATAATCAAGGCTAGTTTATAATATGGAGAATCATTTATTTATCCAAAGAAACACAAAAGATCCTGTGAACTATATTAACAGCATTTAATTAATAATAAATCGCGCAGGCTTCTTTAACCACCAGCTTCGACCTTAATTCAGTCTGAGTTCCATAAACCAAAAGTTCGTAAATTGACGTAAAGTTGGTTGGGAAATTGTTTGCGTACACAAACTGCGGAAGATAGATCTTCCTCTATCAAGCTGTATCCTGCTCGATAAAACTCTCAGATAATCACGTTCTCTAATCTCTCAATAGGAGAGCAATCAGTGACTCTACTGGCGAAAGTCCACTCATCAGATTTTACACAGGCCTCCGCTATATTGGATCAGCCTCCAAAGATCCTCTTGCGGGATCTTCTTTCAGCTCACTCTCTGAGCTCCTACACTCTTTCCGAGAGAACTCCGAACTGCTCTCTGGACTCCCTCTCTTCGTCCGATTCCGGTTTCCCCTAGACCCCCTTAGAGAGGTCACAAACCAATCACGATCATTAATGGCTTTTCTCTCATTAATGAATTGTAAAGTCGTACCCCTATTGGTACGTGTGCATCACTCAGGACCGCCTAGTTAACTGCGCCACGAAGTCTAGCCTGCCTACCGTCTCGCAATTTCCCTTTGAGTCGGTGTATCATCAAAAGGCATCCCAGGTGGTCGACTTATTCATCTGACTGTCACCGACCTGTTAGTTTCGTTGATCGATAGTGATATAGCGATTCTTTATATTTATGCCGCCAGTTTCACTTTGAGAATTGACTCACTATAAGTTTACAGTTTTATGGCGAAGCCTATTTCAGAAATAAATGCATATTTCTACTGTTTTGCTTTAGAAACTTCTGATAATTCTGATTTATTACAACGTATATAAAACATACTGAAATTAGCATGGTTCTCTTTCATTTGTGGTTAAGACCTTGCATGTCACGGACCAAGAGTATCGGACATGTCTTGACAGTATATCAACCGAAAGCTAATTAATT
Organism: Maratus speculifer; assembly: GCA_964019185.1. Taxonomy (NCBI): domain Eukaryota; kingdom Metazoa; phylum Arthropoda; class Arachnida; order Araneae; family Salticidae; genus Maratus; species Maratus speculifer. Next base: position 66,285,204 of record OZ025299.1, on the reverse strand, counting down.
ATTCAACAAAATTAAATGATTTAACCATTTTGACAGCTTCGCCCCGAGCTGAAATATACTACAAGCACCAAAATATTAGCGAGAATTCGCTAGAAAATCAGGAGATTTTGCGGACTTGAGAGGTCTGTTCAAATGGCAACGTAGACCAAATAACAAAAAATTAAATAATTATAACAATGAAATAACCAAAAATGGCTCGCAGGGCCTTCGATCGAACTCGTTAAGATAACGCTCGCGAGATTTAAAAAATATATATATATTTCGTTTTTAAGGTTTTTTTATGGGGATCTATGAGTTTTGAAAACGATTAAGAAAGTGAAAGAAACTTGATAAAAAAAAAAATTCACAAAGAAAATCGAAAAATTAAAACACTGTGATTGAAGAGATCTATCTCAGTTATCCATTGAAACAAAAGTCATTTAAAAATATTAAAATGCAAACCAGATATTTAAAAAGAATTTTCCTGTAGGATTAATATTATAGAGCGACTGTTTTCACGTGAGTGAAGTAGATATTTAACCCTGCCTTAGGCGCGCGAATATTTGTTACGAATTTAATCGCGTTTTCGAATTTAATCACCATTTTCAATATACCGTTTTTATGTTTTTTAAAACAAGTAGTTATAATGCAACAATCTAAAACAATGAAATGCATATTCAAAATTTATAATTTTAAAGTTATAAATTCGAGTCTAATGTAGAGTTAACAAAAATAGATTTTCGATTTTCCGCGATCAGAACCGCCTTATCAATAGTTTCAGTATTCATCATCAGGGTTAGGAAAGATCGAACATAGTCCGCTAGTAGCGAGCCGCAAATTACGCCACCAGAATGCTAATTGCCACAATTTTTTACGAATAGTTTTTTTTTAATATATTTAATTGCACATTATTTATTTCATTAAATAAGTCGTAGAATATGTTTTTAAAATAATAGTGGCATTTTGTCTTCTAATACGCGGATTCACCATCCCTGTCTTATTTTCATAGTATGCAAAAGAACCACAGACATATGGATTAGCTTTCAATAAACATTAAATTTTGTTATTTGGATAGGGGACTGCGTATTTTATAAACTAAAAAGCAATTTTCTTCAAAGATAAAAATTAAAAATCCTATCTTAAAGAGTTAAATAAAAAAAACCCCTAAATTAAAGTGAGGAAAACATACTTAGGATCAAAATGGTGAATAAACTGCAGTTTAGCATTTACTTTATCTTATACTTCACTGTCTTTGGAAAACGTAAGACGTTGAATAAATACTCACAGGCTTGAAGGGATAAGAGAAGGATTTGATTTTAAATATACATCTTCCTTAATAAGTATACCAAGTGCAAAAGTTTCTTTTATGTAACTACTTTTCTTTCCTTTGACTAAAAAAGTACGTTAAACAGTATTTCAACTCTAATTACAGTTATATTACTTAGTAAAGGAATACTCCTTTAAAGTGAACGGTTTTGTAACTTTGTATTTCTATTCGATGTTGAATGTTTAATTATAGGTTTAACTCGTAGTTAAATCAAGAAAGGATTTAACTCTTGAATCAGCATTTAGAATAAATAATAAAAGTAAGTTTTGAAATGAAAGGATTTCAGTTAAATTTAATGTGGACTCCTTTTAATTTTAATTTTCCATTTCCAGGAAGAATGCTTTTTAACCGTTTCGGAGCGGATTTCATTTTTAAGTTTGTAATAAAATTACTTTTATATTAAAAATAAAAACAATAAATAAAGGTAACTACATTTTAAAAGCAATTTCACCAAAAGTCGAAAATGATATTGACGATAAAGTTATTATCTATTCTCCCTTTTTTCTTTACAAAGCTTTCACGTTACTTATTCCACCATAAACTTTGCATTATTTGATCTGAGCATTTTTCTGATTCAATTAGCCAACAATTTCTGTTTCGAATAGCGGGGATAAAAGATTAAAGATTCTTTAAAAAGACGTGAAAAAATAGACATTGTTTGACAGTTTTTTCAGAAATATTGATCAGTTAACTGGTTAAAATAGTTATTTTTACTTAACCCCTTCAATAGCGGTGGATCATATTTCGACCACTTAATTTTAATTCCTAAATGCCACACTGAAACCAGAATACTGGAATGAAAATTTTCCTTTTATTAAGAATGTGAATCAAAGCTGTTGGTTATTTTGGAATAAATTTGTTTGTAATTTCCGGTGCCATTTACACTTTTCCACATTTTTCGAATCGAAGTACCTTGCTTCTGAAAGGTATGAACAATCATGAAGGTGTTTAAATTAACTACGACAAATATTACATTTCTTTATAACTGGTTCCAAAAAAAAAATTCTGGATGCATGTTTTGAAGGAACATATATGCACCTATGGTCTTGAATGGGTTAATGCTGTTACTCCTAAAATTCCGAATCCTCATTGTAAATGCTAAGTCGATGGGAGCGTGTGATACACATTGAATATTTAAAATACATCTTCAGGACATCAAAATTTGTAACTTATTGTTTTCAGTACATTCTTTTTAAAGGATGTCCTTTTACTTACCCATCATACGTAGTATAGGGTAAATTTTGAAATCGTATTGAAAATCGAAATTTTTTTTTTGACGGATTTACATGTTTCAGACACTGGAGATTCCGAAAAACATATTTTTAGAAAAAAAAAATGTTATCCATCTGTCTGTTTGTCTGTCTCTGTGTCTGTAAACACGCTATCTCATGAAGAAATTCAGATAGAGACTTGAAATTTGGTGTGTACTTAGTATGTAATGATGAGAAAAAGCCTGTTCAATATCAGTAATCTCGATTATCCGGAATTATTTTTTCGGTCTCTCGAATTATTCGTTCTGATGCAAGGTATATAAAAAATTTCGATTTTTTTTTTTTTTTAGGCGATAATGCAAATACAATAAAAAACATAAATTTTGCATAAAGAATGAAGTCGATCGGATAACTAGCTACCGAGATATTTATAATACTGTTTTCCACACTCTTTGATTCTTCATGACTCAATATTTCATTTAAATTTCAATTCAAATATATATTTTAGTTGCAAATAAGACGTTTATTCTGACACTGTGAAAACACTCTTCACGAAGACCCCCGGCGCCAGCAGCCGATCATTTTGAGAACATTTATTTTTTCTTTCTTTTTGCAAACTGAACGCTGATTGGTTTATTTACGATCTTTTTTGTTAATGTTCTTTTTGTATTTTTCAGATTTTGATTGTAGTCGTACTGAGGATAGTGATTAAGAAACATGTAATATTTTGCGCGCTTGTAAATAATCAACTTTTTTTGTGTGTTTACGTTCTGTGCCTTTTTTTGCTGTGGATTTTTTGTTACCACCGTACATCCCTCAAGAACCCGCAAGGTAGGAAAATTTTATATTATTATTTCTAAGAATATTATTTTTTCTACCTAAATGTTTGAATTTGAAATCAACATGGCATCCCTGACGCGGGATGTACGGTGGTGATATATTTTGAAATAATTAAGAATTATTTGAATTTCGAAATTAACTAATTAAGTAGAGAAAGAGAAAAAAATGGCTGAAGCAGAAAATTTAGAAACACTTAAAAAAAGAAGAACGATTTTTCGATCTGCTGTTACGAAAATTCGAAATAAAATCGAAACTTCCATAAAATCAGACAATGTGTCTATTGAAGAACTGCAAGAACATGTTGAAACATTGACCGACAAATTTAAGTCACTTAAAATAACAGATAATTCAATTGAATTATTAGTCAATCCCGGTGATTTAGAGAAAGAATTAGAAGCCGCTGAAAAGTATAGCGAAAATGTAATATTATGGAAGTCACGCGCGAATAAGAAAATTAGAGAATTAAATGCCGGATTTTTAAATTTAAAATCAAAGCAAGAAAGTAACAACGAACAATTTTCAGCCAGTGCATTTAATGAAAAGGTTATGTTACCGAAATTGCATATACCAATATTTGATGGAAATATAAATTAATGGCTTTCCTTTTGGAGCAGTTTTGAATCGGTCATTCATGATAATAAGTCGCTAAATAAAGTTGATAAATTTAATTATTTAAGGTCGCAATTAAGATCGACCGCTTTAAACACAATTGAAGGTTTTCCTGTTTCCGAAAAAAATTACGATGCGGCTATAGAATTGCTAAAAAGTAGGTTTGCTAATAAACAATTGTTAATACACAATCATATTAGTAATCTTTTAGCTATCAAGCCGTTGAGAACTTCGAATGATATATATGCTTTCCGACAATATTTTGATAAATTATCAGTGGAACTGAGAAGTTTGCAATGATTAGGAAATGATATAAATAACATTTCAAGTGTATTATGTACAACCATTTTGAAAACAATTCCGAAAGATTTGTTAATAGAACTTAACGAATCCGATAATGAAAAAGGATTTTATGAAATTGAAGAACTAATGAATTTTTTATCTACTTGTTTAAAAGCAAGAGAAAACGCTAATCTAGTAATAAACCCAATTAACGAAGATAGAAAAATTTGTATTCCTCCTGAAAAGAAAAACTTTCATTCGTTTCGAAATAACAATAAACAAAAAAATTATCCCACAGCTAACGATTTAGTGTCAACGAACAAAAAAGAGGATTTAAACGTAATAAACTGCGTTTTTTATGAATCATTTCATCACTCATCGGTTAATTGCGATAGAACTAATGAGTTATCTATTGATGAAATTAAGAACATTCTAATGAAAAAAGGAGCATGTTTTAAGTGCCTAGAAATGAAAAAACATTTATCGCGTTTTTGCAAAAAAAATATAAAATGTCGAAATTGTTACGGGAATCATAATACATTATTTTGTTATAGAAACGTAAGGAAAGAAAAATCTAAACAACAGACCGAAGTGTCAGATACTACCCTTTTTGCGAATGAAAACTTGCCGAAAGAAGTTTATTTACAAACTTTAAATGTTTATGTAAGAAATAATGGTTGTGAATATATAGTACGCGCATTGTTAGATACTGCCTCTTCTAAATCGTATATTTCAAAGTTCGTAGCCAATAAGATGGAATTAAAAAGTTTAAGAAAGGTCAGAATTACTCACGGGTTGTTTGGAGGCACCGAAACAACAGTAGATCATAACTATTATTCTGTTAATTTAAGAGGTTTAAGGGGAGGTAAAAAGATTAAAATTCAGGTAATGGAACAAGAAAAAAATTGTGCTAATGTACCCAAAATTAGAAACATTCATTGTATTGCGGAATTAAAAGGAAAAAAAATATTTTTGAGCGATATCTGCCCTGAAGGTAAAAATTGTTTATATGAAAGAAATTTAAATGAAATACATGTACTTTTGGGAGCAGATGTTGTAGGAGAACTGTTTACAGGAAAAATAGAAAATTTATCTTGTGGTTTGGTTGCGATGCAAACAAAACTAGGTTGGACTACTATGGGCAAAATTGGCGGAAATGAAAGGGATAGTTCTCTTTTGGTCCTTTCATTATATGTAAACGATGCCAAAATTACAGATTTGTGGAATTTAGATTCTTTAGGCATAGTAGATCCGACGGAAAAACAAATTAAGGAAGAAGTTCAGAAATTGATTTTTGGAGCATTTTAAAGAAACCATAAGACGCGAAACTGATGGTAGGTACAAAGTTTGTCTTCCCTGGTTAAGTGAGCATTCTCAGATTCCAAGTAATAAAGATTTAGCGATAAAACGCCTGCAAAATAATATTAAGAATCTCCAAAATTGCGGTTTGTTGAAAGATTACGAAGCAGTTTTAAATGAGTGGGAAACGGAAGGGATTATTGAAAGAGTGAAAGGAGAGGAAAAACTTAACACCAAAGTCCATTATCTCCCTCATAGAGCTGTAATAAAACCTAATTCTACGACCAAAATTAGGCCAGTATTTGATGGATCAGCACATGTTAAGGGTTCTGTTTCCATAAATGATTGTATAGAGAAGGGACCTAATTTAACCACTTCACCGTCTGCCCCGAGATAAGTCGGGGGTAAAAGCACTGTTTTCCCATAGCCGTCGCCAGTTAAGTGGTTAATTGAACTAATTCCTTCTGTTCTAAATGGATTTAGAGTAGGAAAGATTGATATTGTAGCAGATATTCGTAAAGCTTTTTTACAGATATCACTAAATGAAAAGGATAGAGATTATTTACGTTTTTTTTCTGGTGGAGAGATGGGAATTCAGAAAACCTTGAAATTTATAGACATTGTCGGGTTGTCTTTGGGTTTAGTTGTAGCCCCTTCCTTGTGGCCGCTACTCTAACACGTCACTTAGGTGAAGCACCTGAGAACATTAAAGACGTTGCTATAAAACTTAAAGAATCTTTCTATGTAGATAACTGTGTAGCTAGTGTAGAATCGTTAGAAGAGTTAGAATATTTTCGCAATGAAGCACGGAAAGTCTTAGCTTCGGCACAATTTGATCTTCGTGGTTGGTGTCATAATCGATGCGAAGAAATTGGATTAGGTTTAATGAAAAGGGTCATTTGAGTGATGCGGCTGAGGATAAAATTCCCTTACTTGGTTTAATGTGGGACACCAAGAGTGATACATTGTCGTGTGATTTTCGGAATTTTAAATTGGAAAATGAGTGCATCACTAAAAGAACAATTTTGTCCTTAACTCATAAAATATTCGATCCTATCGGTTTCACTTGCCCCGTGACCTTAATTCCAAAATTACTTTTACAGAATTGCTGGAAAATAAAGGCGTCATGGGACTCCAAGCTGCCCGATGAGATAGTTAAGGAATTTAGAAAATGGACTAAGGAAATTAATGATTTGGGAAATCTTGAGATCCCGCGAAGATTGTCTAACTTATCTCTAAAAAAGGGAAACTTATCTTTGCATATTTTCTGCGACGCTAGTAAATTTTCTTACGCTACATGCATTTATATAAGAAATGAAGTAGAGAATCGTGTAACTTGTCAACTTATTCAGGCTCGTTCTAGAGTAGCTCCTCTAAAGGACATTTCCATTCCACGCCTTGAGTAATTGGCCTGTTGTATTGGAGCTAGATTGTCTAATAGCATTAAAAACGATTTGAAATTAGAAAATGTTGATACTTTCTATTGGTCAGATTCAATGGACGTGTTATACTGGATAAAACGGGAAGGTCCTTGGGCTACATTTGTAGAAAATAGAGTTAGGGAAATTCGAAAGCTTACCCCCAACATTTCATGGAATTTCGTACCTGGACATATGAATCCAGCAGATTTACCGTCACGCGGTTGTTGTGCAAAATACCTTATTAAATCTCAGTGGTGGTTAGGGCCATCATGGCTTTCAGAATCAAAGGAAAATTGGCCTAATACTAATATTTTTCCTAATATGGATATAGTGAATTCTGAAAAAAGAAAAACTATTGTGACCGCTCCTAATGTAGAGAGTGATGAGGCACAATTTTATAATCGCTATTCCTCTTACAATAAAATGTTGCGAGTTACTGGTTGGATTTTGCGATTTTACGAAAATTCGAAAAGGGGTAGTACCGACAGAATATTCGGTCAATTAACACACAACGAATTAAAAGCGGCAGAAACAGTATTATTAAAATTAGTTCAAAAAGAATCCTTTGTGAATGAACATAATCAAAGACTGAAATGCCTGAATATTTTTACAGATTCGGAAGGAATAATACGCGTAAAAACGAAAATATTTCAACGAGAAGATGAATTTAATTTTGGATTACCTATCTTACTCCCTTCAAATCATTACGTCGTAGAACATATTATATTTTCGAAACATTTAGAATTCGGTCATTGTGGCGTACCCTTGCTGATGACTGCGTTACGAGAAAATTACTGGGTGCTGAAGAGTCGTAAAACAATCAAAAAGGTAATCGGCAAATGTATCATTTGTAAAAGACACTCAGCAAAACCACATGATGTAACAGAAAGTGTCTTACCTCTTGATCGTGTCAGAGAAGCCGCGATTTTCGACATAATAGGTATCGATCTGTGTGGACCTCTTTATTTGAAGAATAAATCTAAAGTCTGGATTTTGATAGTCACGTGTGCAGTTTTTAGAGGTGTGCATTTCGAGTTATTAACAGCTGTTTCGGATAATATATTCGGATAATGGCACAAACTTTACTGGCTGCCACAATTTATTGAAAACCATTGACTATGAAAAAGTAAAAGCGGTTACTGCGTTTTCACGTATAGATTGGAAATTTATTCCACCTTCTGCACCTTGGTGGGGTGTATTTTGGGAAAGACTTGTGGGAATACTGAAACGAATGTTGAAAAGAGTGTTGGGCAAGTCGTCTTTAAATTTTGAAGAACTACATACCGTTATCTTCGATTGTGAAAGTATTATAAATGCCCGCCCCTTAACATATGTTACAGTTAATAATGAAGATCTTCAAGTTATAACTCCTTCAATGTTCTTACAGGAAAATAGTAAAATAGGTATGCCCGAATTAGAATTTCTAGACCACAAAGAAATGAATAAACGATACCATTATAGAATGAAAATTAGAAAGGATTTAAAATCAAGATTTAGAAGTGAATACCTCGGCACATTAAAATGTTCGGTTTTTAGTGGGAAAAAATCAAGATCTTTGTGTGTAGGAGATGTTGTCCTGATATGGACGGAAAATTCTAGCCGAATAAACTGGCCTCTTGGTAGAGTTACCGATCTTATACCCAGTCAAGATGGCGTTCTGCGCGTAGTAAAGTTGAAGACTGCAACTGGAATGCTAATTCGCCCAATTAAGAAACTTTGCTCTTTGGAGGTGAATGGAATCACCAATAATCAAAGTGATGCAGTACTGCAAGACCGTTTAACTACTCGCCGTGGTCGAATTGTACGGCCACCCGAAAGACTCCAATTGCAGTGATTGAGTTCTGTCCCCTAATGAACTCAAGGTGGGGAGTGTGAAAACACTCTTCACGAAGACCTCCGGCGCCAGCAGCCGATCATTTTGAGAACATTTATTTTTTCTTTCTTTTTGCAAACTGAACGCTGATTGGTTTATTTACGATCTTTTTTGTTAATGTTCTTTTTGTATTTTTCAGGTTTTGATTGTAGTCGTACTGAGGATAGTGATTAAGAAACATGTAATATTTTGCGCGCTTGTAAATAATCAACATTTTTTGTGTGTTTACGTTCTGTGTCTTTTTTTGCTGTGGATTTTTTGTTTGTGAAGATGGCCAAGAAGTGTGATTTCGCCTACCGTACATTCCTCAGGAACCCGCAAGGTAGGAAAATTTTATATTATTATTTCTAAGAATATTATTTTTTCTACCTAAATGTTTGAATTTGAAATCAACAGACACAGTAAAACTCTTAATTAATATGATCATTGTTTTTTCAGTTATAAGAATGTTTCTTTTAAGCAATTCGGCATTGCTTGATTATCTTTTTGACAAAAAAAAATGTCGCCAAGTCCGTCATCAAAATGGTGATATATCGCCAAATCTGGCGACAAAAATTTCTCGCTAAAAGTGACGCCAACTTGGAGGTATTTCTGGATATTCCGAATTCCCATAGATTTCCATTCTAATACAATAGGGTCCCGTTATGTTAAAATTATTTAAATATACATTTAAATTTTGTTTTGGAACTGCAATGCATTTTATAAATAGTTTGTACATGTTTTATTTCCCTATTTTATATTATACATATCGATGGTGGGTAAGTATTACGGTGGCCCTTAACGACTAGTTTTCCATAGCTCTCAAAATATTTTAAAAATGTGTATTTAATTTTATGTGAGGTGTAAAAACTTTCTCACAGTTCCTGAGCCATTAACGTATAAAATATTAAATTAAGCCTTTATTTTATTAATATTTTGAGAACTAAAAAAAAATTAATATCTTTTAAAAAGAGTAATAAAAAAAGGACAAACATATTAATTTTCGAAAGGATATTTTAACTATATGAATGCATATTACAGCCATAGAATTTTAATGTTGTGGGACTATAAGCCTTAAACTAATAAAATGTCATTAGGTAGGCTATTATTGCAGAGGCGTTTTGTAGACATTAAAAAGATTTAAGAGCATTCAGTGGTGGTCAAAATTATAAGAATAAGGTAAAAATCGCCAAATCTTGGTTACATTTGGCCTGAAACTTATGAAAATTTAAGGGTTGAAAACAAATGAAAAATAAAAAATATTTTTATATTTTCATGGAAATATGTGGGAAATTGATATTTATAAAATGTATTATGAATTTATACAGACATCTGATATGGACGAAATTATAAGAACAACTGTATTTGTGTGATCTAAAAAGTAAAATTTGCATGTTTTTTGCTCTGCTCACAGAACTCCCAGTCGATATGAATGCGTAGTAACCATTTGCGATCGTCATATTCTGTTTTTCAGCCATGCCACTAGATAGAAAACGTTCGGAGTTTGAGAAAGGGAAAGCGGATACATTTCAAAGTTCAGGACTTTCTGAACGCCAAATCTCGACAAAGCTTAATAGATCAAGAACAATTTTTTTACAATTATCTTCAAAATTTCGGTAAATATGGATGTCAAAAACATACAGGTAGGCCATCTTCTGTTTCTGTCCAGTAGAAAAAAAATTATAATAAGGCGAGTTTACTCAAAAAAAAGTCAAGAGAAATAAAACGTGACTTGAACTTAAAAGGCAGTGCCCGAAAATGTCGATGTGTTTTACTAAAAGAAAAAAAAAGGTTCGATATAGGTCACGACCGCCTCTTACAAAAGTTCATAAGAAACTGAGGATGGAGTTTGCCAAAAAATTCATTACTATGGGGAAAAAGTGAGATGATGTTGTCTTTTCCGATGAAATTAAATCTAATTTGCACGAACCAGATGGGTTTCTCTACTTATGGTATGATCTCCGTAGATAAAAAGAAAGGTTCTCAAAGCGTGCATTTGAAGGTGGCTTAGTAATGATCTGCGCAGGTTTCGCAACTGGTGGAACTGCTCCAAATTTTTTTTTTGTGCGGGATAGAATAAATTTTGAGAGTTATGTTAATGAATTAGGCCATAATCTTTTATCGGAAGCACTGTTAACCCCCTGACTGCCCAGCCAAAGGGTAATATTGTAATGTGGTTTTCTCAGTAATTGATTATAAATATTAAAACAACATGTTTTTTCCAATCTGATACAAAATATGTTATTACGTTTAGGTGTATAATCTTTGAGTGCATTAATTCAAACTTAATTTTTCCAAACTGGGTTTTATTTGTAGAATTTTTTTAATTTAAATATTGCTTATGCTGCAGTGAAACCTGCAGCTTAGTGTGCGAAAAAATCCAGTCGCGGCAGTCAGGAGGTTAATAACGAGTGGAGACTATTTTTTCCAGCAAAACAATGCCTCAGTACATGTTTCCCAAACTTCAAAATCGTGGGTCGATGTTTAATTTCGTGAGACTACTTGATTGGCCGGTCAGAAGCCCTGAATTGAATCCAATTGAAAATCTGTGGGGGTATTCTAGCACACGATGTATACAAAAATGGTATACAATATGAAAACTAGCACGAGCTCATGTCCTCTATCGAAAAAGCCTGGTAAAATTTTCGAAGAGCGTTTTTAACGAAGTGACAAACTCCACGATGTCAAGACTGATAAAAGTGATTGAGAAGTAGGGGGAGATTATTGATTATTAGTGTATTTCAGGCAAAAGCATTCATTGTCTTTATAATTTTGTCCAATATTTGCAATGACATGTTTTGTTAATTACAGCAAATCATTCATATTTTGCGTTTTCCAATGTTTTGCATTCTACAAAGATTTCTAGCATAAAACAGCATTTTATATATAAATTTCCCTTTTTTTTAGTTCAGAAATAATTTTTTTTGTGCAATTTTCAATTGATCTTATAATTCTGACCACCACTGCAGTACAATGGCGTAGCCAAAAGAGTGGTGGTGAGTGGTCCAAGTGCTCTTCATACCTGAAAAATTGAAACGTTTTCTTCCCTTCACTAATTGTATAAAATTCTCTGATTAGATGAGGCGAAGAAAACTTTATTAAATTAATGGTGTCTAGTGAATCTGGAACCCTTCCACCTCTGGCTACGCAACCAGCATAGTAATGAGAATTTTACACATATTTAATAATTCATTGCAATATTTTAGAACAGGGATGGCCAACATGCGGCACGCGTTCCACAGAGGTACCATTATTTATATACATGTTGAAACTTGTTCAATGACAGGAGTTCATAAATTTAAAAAGGACAAAATTATAACTCTTAAGAAACGGGGGCAAGTGAATTTTAGACAAAAAGGCTAGTCACTCCTTTTTTAGAATAAAATAGCAATGAATTTATTGTATGGAATACCTCGAGCTATTATAGAGCCTTTGGTCTCAGGTGTTGTTCTTTATCCTTTCAAGGGCGATAATACTTTTATCAAACCACTTAATTTTAGCATCCAAATGGCCCAATGGCACCACAATTTTGACATAAAAATTCTCTGCTGAATATCCATGTGGAATTTAGCTTTTTTTCTTACTTTCAAGAAAGTTTTCTTGTAAATTTCAGTGTCATTCATTCATTTCAACATTTTAGCAATGGAAATACTTTGACCTTGAAAGTATTAAAGCAATCACTGTCATGGTACATAAATATATCTGCCACCGGGTCTCCATGCTACGCGGATACATGCTCCATTAATATTTTCATCGAAGGCAATTTATTGCTGTGAAACTATCAATAAAATAAACTATAAAAACGGGACTATAAATAAACCATTACCATTTAATTTTTAAATGAACGTTCAGTTTATAGTTTTAACACAACTAAAACTGTCAAAAATAATTAACATAGCTTCACCAATCCTCGGGTAAAAGACACATCAATGCAAGCAATTTCAAACGGTATTTCGCAATCGTCTTTGCCGCCTTCAGCGAAATTTCCCTTTGTCGCTGTTATAAAAGTCTATCAAACAGGAACAATTTAATAATTGTATCACACGTTAAATTATATACAGGGTGTCCGAAAAGTCTGGAAACGGTCGAATAACTCGAGAAATACATATGAGATTGAAAAACGTAAATATACGTGTTAAATATTTTTAAATAAGCTACTCAGTGATACCAAATTTGACTTTCGTAACCGACCCCCTGGGGGTCAGAGAGGGTCCAACTTTGAAATCTTAAATTATAACCCCCATTTTTTATTGCAGATTCGGATTCTACGGACGAAAATACGTAACTTTTGTATTTGATGTTTATTTCGAATCTTGGTTTATCACGGTGTAATCGAGCATATTAAATCGATAAATTTTTCGGCTTTTCCAACGGGATTTTCCCTAATCGAAACTAATTGGGGAGAATTTATGACATCAAATTCCTCGTCTTTTGCAATAATAGCGTTTCCTGAAAATCACCCATGCCGATTATTTCGGCAGTGCTACACAGTTAAAAATTTGATCCATTTGCTGTAGCGTCACTCCACAGCTTTTATAGAATATCTCTTTCATGACCAATGAGAATGTTCCATAACACAGTAAAGTACACTGTAAAAAAATGACCCTTTTGCTGCATCGTCACTCCACCGCTTTTATAGAAAACGATTACTTTACTGTGTTATGGAGCATTCTCATTGGTCACAAAAGAGCTATTCTATAATAGCTGTTTAGTGACGCTGCAGCAAATGGGTCAAATTTTTAACAGTGTAGCACTATTGAAATAATCGCCACGGGTGATTTTCAGGAAACGCTATTCCTACAAAAGACGAGGAATTTGACGTCAAAAATTCTGCCCAATCTGTTTTGATTAGGGAAAATCCCGTTGGAAAAGCGGGAATATGTATCGATTTAATATGCTCGATTACACCGTGATAAACGAAGATTTGAAATAAACATAAAATGCAAAAGTTACGTATTTTTGTCCGTAGAATCCGAATCTGCAATAAAAAATGGGGGTTATAATTTAAGATTTCAAAGTTGGACCCCCTCTGACCCCCAGGGGGTCGGTTTCGAAGGTCAAATTTGGTATCACAGAGTAGCTTATTTAAAAATATTTAACACGTATATTTACGTTTTTCAATCTTATATGTATTTCTCGAGTTATTCGGCCGTTTCCAGACTTTTCGGACACCCTGTATATAAAATCCCTCCGCGTATAACGATTCCGGGATCAACCCATCCACGAGAAAAAACACTTATTGTGACCAATGACAAATTCCATTGTGAAAAGTTATCTCCGATTTTAAAGGCTATCAATTTTTTGTCCAATGCAAACATTCCTGAGTCGTAATGGAGCGTTCTCATTTATCAGATTTACAGTTTGAGCTGTAAATGACGTCACTACATTTTACTGTGCTTTGAAATCTTTTCCCTATTTCAAACACAATATTCACACTGTTAAAAATTTGACTCATTTGCTGCAGCATCACTCCACCGCTTTTATAGAAAACGATTACTTTGCTGTGTTATGGAGCATTTTCATTGGTCATAAAAGAGACATTCTATAAAAGCTGTGGAGTGACGCTGCAGTAAATGGGTCAAATTTTTAGCAGTACACTGTTAAAAATTTGACCCTTTTGCAGCATCATCACTCCCCAGTTTTTATAGAATACTCTGTAAGTAACACACACTGTTAAAAATCTGCTGCATTTTGCTGCAACGCCCTCCACCACTTGTATATAATATCTCTATTTGAACCAATGAGAAAGCGCCATTTCACGGCCAAGTAACCGTTTTCTATACAAGCAGGGGAGTGCGTTGCAGCAAAATGCAGCAGATTTTTAACAGTGCACACACAAAGCAACCGTTTTCTATAAAAGCGTTGGAGTGATGCTGCAGCAACTGTTAAAAATTTGACCCATTTTCTGCAGCATCACTCCACTGCTTTTATATAAAGCGGTTACTTTACTGTGATATGGAGCATTCTCATTGGTCATAAAAGAGATATTCTATAAAAGCTGTGGAGCGACGCTGCAACAAATGGGTCAAATTTTTAACAGTGTAATACGGTAAAATAATCATTTTCTATAAAAGCTGTGTAATGACGATTCAGGAAAAAAGTCAAATTTTTAACAGTGTTTAATTAAAACTTTTTATTTAAGAAAAGCGAAGGTGCGTTTTAAATACAATATTGTTAGAAATTTTATATTCGTATTGCTTTATTTATTTATTTATTTTTATTTATTTATTTATTTTTTCCAGTCGTGAATGACTTCATTGTCACATAACGAATCACGATTGTTTACTCTTTATTGTTGACATTTGTTTTCGATCTTATAAAGTATTTTCTTTTAAGTATTAGCTAATGGTATAAAACAGTTAATTCACAAATGTTTTAAAATAGCATTATTAGTGCATGTTTTGCATTATTAATGCATGTTAATTGCATGTTTTTTGTGAAATAATTACTGTAATTTTGTGAGTGAAATTCATTGGCTGCATATTCTGTGCCATTATTTTACCCATTCAATTAATAATTTGGCTACTCTCTCATATTCGTCTGGAAATGGCGAAAATGGGAAAATTTTTTATACATTTTGGATATTTTTATTATTTTCTCTCAGTATTTTAAACTATTTTTTGGCTGTAGTTTCACAATGTATTCTTTTATAATTGATATTTTACTTTACTTTATTCTTTTAAAATTTATGCATTTACCATTTGCTCATTACAATCCCTCCCCATGCAAAAGATAGTTTTGTTATAGTTTTAAATGCAGATTTCTATTAAATGTTTTTTAGATTTTTTTCTCATGTTCAATCTTTGTATTTTTCAAAATTTTTTAAGCCTAAAGTGGCTGTGATTGACCAAAGTTGTAATGTTTTATCATCCTTTTAAAAATGGAAACACGTCATTTTGACGGGCTATCTTCTAGTAAAGAATAAGTATTCTATTAAACAATTATGATTCGTTTGAAGAAATTTATAATTTTTAAGCCTATTTATTATTATAAAATTAAAAAAAAATCAGATATTTTAGAACTATAACATTCAATTAAAGAATCTTTCTATAACTCTTAAAACGATCCGATATATATTTCAGTTGCAATAGTAAAGTGTTTCGATAATTAGGAACAATCAATTTGGAAATACAATCGTCCATATTCCAAAACGATGCTTTATAGATAAGGATGAATATATATATATACAAATATATTTGGAGACAAATATAATAGTTTTGAAATATACTTTAATTTTAAATATAAATATATATTTTTAGAAAAGAATTAGATATATTTTTAAAACCTTCAAAAAACATTTAAAAGACAAAACATTATTGATGGGTTAATTTAGAATTATAATATTTAACTAAAAGAAAATTATATGTGTGTGAAAAAAGTTTACCTCAGTCTTTCAGTGTGATTTTCGCCCATTTTTTGAAATTCAAATTGGAATCCAGCATTGTGTCGGGTAACACAATTAATCAGAACTTAAATCATTACGTCAAGTCAAACTGGTGCTATTATTAATATTATATATGCATATATACATTTTTTCGTTGCCGATCTGGTGCAATTTGTGATGATTAATTGTTTAGATTTCGGGTTGGGATTTGAGCATATGAAGTCAGGTAATCCTAAAGTTTCCACACCTCTAATGCCTGCAGAAAAGAAATAAATTTACTTTGCGGGATATAACAGAATGTCAAGTTTACAAGATAAAATTTTTGAAAAAAAAATTACACACTTGTTAAAACTATGGTCCTCTGGTACACACTATATTCTTCTTCCCTTCAAAACTCCTTCCTGAACGTTTTTTTTTTCTTTTTGTAGTATGACTAAATTTCTTCGAAGTTTAAAGCTGTTCTCAACGACGCGATACTTTCCGGCACATTTACGGACTAATTCTTAAATGTAAAATTGACAGAGATGACTACTGCAGTAATTTAGAACTCGAAATTGTTTTTCTATTTTTTGATAGATAAATTACTTATTGAGTTATAAGAGATTTTGGGTACGTGATGGCCGATTTTTCTCTTTTCTGGCATTGAAAATTGGAAAATTCTGTTCAAAAGGCCACCTTTAACAGTATTTACTGAACGATCTTGGAAATCGTTTTTCGATTACATCGTTTCCAAATAACAACATCTGCCAATTTCATACGTTTCCGATAAAAATAAATTAAAGAATATGTAAAAGTGTAATTCATTTGGATTTGTGAACAGTATTAACAAAGGACTTTTATAGTTTTATGTGGAATGAATTCTCTTCCTTTTTATAGTTCTTCGTAATGGCCTCTTCCAACCATTCTTTCTTTTTTGGTCTCCCAACCTTTCTTTTAAAAGATCTGGTTTCAGCATAGCTACCTGACGCTGTAATTAATTCGCAAAGCAGCTGTTCTTCCTGCCTCAGTTATAGCTGCTTTTCAGTACGAATTCTGGAAAATAAAAAAGCATCTCTATCCTTGTCAGAAAATAACTATTATAGGAGGGCTGTTCAGTAAAGAATGAACATA
This sequence comes from Maratus speculifer, assembly GCA_964019185.1. Classification (NCBI taxonomy): domain Eukaryota; kingdom Metazoa; phylum Arthropoda; class Arachnida; order Araneae; family Salticidae; genus Maratus; species Maratus speculifer. The sequence goes on along the minus strand of OZ025299.1, from coordinate 66,267,890 downwards.
ATTTTTATTAACAAACTTTATTGCACATAAGTTTACTTATATGTTCTATTGTTAGTTTAATGTATTATGAATAAGTAATAATTTTTTTCATTTATTTCCAGCAGTACATCAGTAGCAGCGATGGAAGTTCAGATCCTTCCACTATCTATCACCTACGGTAACAATGGAGGCAACATGCAATGATCAGTATGCTCTTGCTTGTTGAAAATTTTATTTTTCCGTGAAAAATCGTCAGTCTAAACGCATGCTGTAGGATACTTACGGAGAGTATGTTCTTTCCTACAGTATACTTAGAAGATGGTTTGAGTTGCTTGAGGAAAAGAAAGCCAAACATTTTCAAAGGGAGATGGACTCGGAATTCCTGTAAGGATTGATTCCAAAAAATCCGCACTAAATTTTCTTGACTGAAAACTATGAAAAAACGAAGCAAAGAACAGAAATGGACACTGTAAAGTTACTACAATAACCACATTACTCTGTAAAATTGTTATCAGGTTTCAATTAAACCATTTTGTTGGACATTATCGGTTTTACTTTTGGTGGTACCTTCTACATACTGTACAAAATTTAGGTCGATAATTTTGAAACACTACTTAATTCGACTGATCAGTTTTTGAATCTTTTCTACTTTAAAGCCTTCAGCATATCCCTTGGTCTTAAGATACTCTAGAGCTGCTTAATTTATCGAATTTTGGGAAAATTGGTCGGATTTGTCAAATTTCTCTACGAATGTGGTGTTTTGAGCTGAAGTGGCTGACAACGATTTTTCAGCAATAATGGCTGGCCAAGCTTAGACAGAAGACATAATCACCTCCATTGTAATTGCTACGGATGTAGGGGATGAGCTGTCAGCAAATACATTCATTAAATTGTCTTTGCCCGTTGACAGCGACCTTACACTTTTGGATGTATAAACATCTGAAGTCTTTAGGACTCATCGAATTCCAAACGACGATCTTGTCTTGGAATTTACTCTTTATTGATGAATTTGGTAGTAGGTTCTGTCGTGGCAACGTCAGATGAGTAGCAGTTACCATTATCGTTAAAAGTAGAGTGAGTGAATGTGAAATGTGACTGAATGTGAATGTGAAATTCGACCAAAGATTTTGTGGAACAAGCCATCATACTTCCTTTTTGTCGCAAACATTTGCTTTATTGTTCATTTTGGTATGACTGTTTTCTTGAGACATATGATGTTAAGCTTGTTAATGAATATTTCATGTAGATGGCTGGCTTAAATACTAAATTTGGTAGCCAAAGTAAGGATTAATACGTTCGTACTCGGTGGTTTTTACCAAGCAGTCGTTTTTGGGCTCCCTATTCGATCTCAATTGTCTTTTGGCCGGGAGTACCTTTTAGTAATGTTGCAGAACACCATATATAGTTTATATAGAGACATTTTGGCTTAAAATGTTTCATGATAAACTTGTCTCATGATGAATATTGCCTTCGAAAAACTTGTACAGACGCGTAAGCAGATACTCCTCTTTCGACTCCATTCTTCAAAAACATAGATTACTTAATGAGCTCTCTGTAATGGGCATGCCTTTATATACGATAATGCAACACTTCCAGCGCATATTTCAACTTATTTGTTATACCTTAACTATTTTGCACAATTGCAAAATTTTCGTGGATTTCTAGGAAACAGTCCTTAACTGCGCTTACAGATATCAATATTAATACCATCGCTAATTTTGTCAGAGAAGATCTTTTGATATGAGAACTGCTTAAATTATTTTAGTTATAATTGCATGGCAGACAGAAGCAGCAGCATGTAACAGAAAATTAAACAAGAGACGCGTGTTTCTGCGTTGTGAGGTGCGAAACACCACATATCCGAACAACAGGATTTTCGGGTGGAAGTTTGTTTGAAAATAAAGATTGTGTTACAGGAAGATTATCTGAATTCCATAATCTGAAGAAACACATTCGTGGAAAGAAATTTTCGTCATTGGAAGCATTGCTGATGACTGCATAGACGATTTTGAGAGACTAATTAAAAAGAAAAAATGATTTCTTGCATGGCTTTCAAGTGTGAAAAAAATATAGGACAAGCATTCATTTTAATATGAACTTCTTTGAAAAGTGAGGATTTGTTGATAGATAAAATATAATTATTTCTTATTGATCAGCCTTCGTAAATACAAATTTTATTTAATAAAGTCCTTCTTATTCGAGTCTATAGCAGCGATGAGATTAGGACTTTTGCATTATTTCTACACCATAGAGTATAATTGCTTTTCTCCGTCATATTTTATAGATTTCCCGTGGAATTTAACTAATATCTGTTACTTTTTCACTATAATCTATTTTTATTTTATGGTTTTCTATCCTCGTATAAGAATATTTTGCGTTTAATATACCTCTAAAATACAACTTTAGTTCTACTTAAGCCTACTTTGCTAGCTGGCTTATTTTTTATTTTAGCTTAGTAATTCAATATATGATATATGTTTTAACTATTTTTGCCAAGAAACTCACAAAGGAAATCTGATATTAAATCATTTTCAACTTATATCTATTACTAAAACTTTTCGACTCATAATGATTCAGTTCTTGAATATCAGTACTTACAAAAGCATTCCTCGAACTGTTTTTTTTTAGGTAAAAAATAACATACTTCCAGTAATTCAAAGTTAAAAAGTAAAAGAATGCTTTTTTGCGCAAGTTCTTTGAGAAAAGAATTCTACGAATAATGTTTACCACGAGTAATGTTTTTACTTTTCAAAAGGATACATTTTCCTGGAAATCTTTGAATTGGAAATTTACGATGATTAATCCTGTTTGATATTTCGAAATGATGTTTATTCAGGAATTTATTGACACAGCCGGAAACTCAATATGGTTCATTTAAGGAAGTTTCATAATGTCGACATTTATTAAGAAGAAATGGAAAAGGCTATTTCGTATTTGTGTTTCTGAAACTACACAGTTTATTTGCAGAGTCATTATGGAATTATTTTTCGGAATTTAAAATTTTTTTATAGTACCTAGAATTGCTAGATTTATGAAAGCAATACATTTAAGTAAAAAACGTTTAAGTATTAGATATTTTAACCATTTTAACTTTTTTATGCAAAAGAGTTCAATTTTTTGTTTGAAGATGTAGTCCCAAACAGTATGTATGTTAAAAGTACATAATACGAGTTTCAAAACTCGCCTTATACAGAACATCCAATTTTAGGAAATCGCGAAAAATCTTTGATCGAGTCCACTGGCTTTCAATATGAGCCAAGGTTTTACAGTGCCAAAAATACAGAATTAAGATTTTTTTACATAAATTGTAGTTTTTTTTTATGGAGGTTTCGATGAAGATCTGGGAGGATTTACTATAGAGGAGGCTTGACCTAACCTTTCATATTTAAAAGGATTTTAGAGTTTTGCGAAAAGGTGTTAACCAAAGCTACTGGAATACGCAAAATTGTTTTGCATACATAATCGAAATAGGCAAGAAAAATCAACTGTGAAGCATTTTCAACCTAAAAGTTGTGTTTTTTATAAAAAAAAAAGTTTTTATCAGATAAAAAATATATCATAGAAATTTAGATAAGTAGGTTTTAAATAATGCAGAAATAAAGAGCTTTCATACCATACATCAAGATTGTACAATAAGTTAGGCTTAACACAACAACGTGCTATTCGTTAGAAAAAAAAACTGCCTGGGGATTCTTGACCTAATCAATGTAAGAGAGGGTTGATTAGAAGGTCAAGGATCCCTTAATTAAGTGGTTTTGGAAATCTTTTTATTTTACACTGTACATAATGAAAGGTAAATGGTTATATACAAAAAATAATGCAAATTTATTCTGTAAAGCTACATTAAAAAGAATAATGGAAAAGAAAATGTTTAAACTGTATAAAGAAATATGCGAAAAAGTACTATAGTATCCACTGCAAGAAAAACTTTAAACAAATATAAATGAAAAAGTTGATAGAAATTTTTTCCATTTGAATAACATCTACAGTAGGTAAATATAAACAGTGGAAAATGCTAAAATGGACAATAAATAATGAAAGCAGCAGTCTTAAAAGTTAAGGGAAGACAAGACTGGGACTCCATGTTCACTCACATTAGTTTTTCTTTTACATTATATACTCATTTATTATCTGCAAATAAATTTTATCCAAGTGTTTAGAGACACTTTCATTCATGTGTCTGATAAAAGTGTGCAAAAACTTTACACAAATTCGAAGAGTCTACGTTATTTAGCTTTCCGAAAAATTGTACTTTTCAGCTAAAAACCCATTAACTCCTAAAGTTCTTGAGTAAATTCGATAAATTTTGTGATGGTAGAGTATAAATATAAGATTATTTGTATCAAACAGTTACAGAACTTTTTTTTCTCAAAAATGGAAAAATTCTGAAAAATTGCCATTTCTCTAAAATAGAAAGTTTTCACAGAAAAACCTGTCTGCTATAAGTCTTGAGCATAATCCAGATAAAATGGATTCCAAATTTCATCAATTAGGTCGCATAATTTCCTAAGAAATGGATATTAAAGTTCGCTTATTTACCATAGGATTGCTCTGTCGTGTCTTTCATTAAGTGTTCATGCGGCTGCAAAATAACATAGCATTGATAAAAAAAAAATTAAGGAAAATATGTAGACAAATTTCGCCAACTTGATTTCCGTACGATGAAGTCAAACTATGTGACAACTAGTATTGCCAAGTCGAGTGTCACAAAAAATAAGACATGGAAACAATAGTAATCGGGACCGTGGCTTCTAACTTCAAATATATTAATCAATGAAACCCTATGAAAACAGAATCTTCCTCTAACGGAATACTGTCATATATGTTAAAATTTCATTTTCCGGGCTGTACAATCACATATGCTTAGACAAAATCCTGTGTAAAATGGAATTATTCTCCAGTGACTTGCGATTACATCTAAACATGTTTCTTTAAGTGTCATATATTAAAAAAATTATAATAATTAAAGCATGTAGCATAAAGTTACTTTGGGTTTTTTTAAACTGATTTTGTTACTCTTAACAAATATTTCAATATAAAACAAAGTAGGTCAAGCCTCTCATACATTGATTCAATCCTCCCATATATAGAGAGCTTTGGCCCATTATTTTCTCATGATTAAAGTCAATCATTTTTCAAGATTCTTATATATTACGCTTATTTAGCAATTTTCTTGTGATAACTGTCTGTGTATCGGAAAAAAACGATATATAAAACTTTATTCTAAGTGGGTAAGTGTGATCATAGGTCACACAGAGGGTTTTCATTTAATATATCTTTCAAAAAACTTTATCCTTATTCTTATAATTTGTTATAAACTATATGTCAATGTTTAAAGAGATTGATTCTTTAGTTTTCCCAAACTTAACAAAATTTAGAAAATAGCCTCTCCTCGGTCGACCCTCAATTTTTCACTTTTAAAATTTTCATTCTTAAGAAATAATATTTACATTAGTGCTCAGTAAAAAAACGCATTCAAATTGCAATAAAAATGCTTATCTAAAGAAAAAAGACAACATCGCCCTTCCCCTAAAAAAAATTCAATTTATCTTAAATTTATAAAATTTGTATTATGTGTTATAAACTATGTGAAAGTAAAAAAAAGCTCATTAAGTTTTCCTAATTTTAATAAATTCCCGTTAATTGTCTGTGCGAAAAAGTATTTGTTCTGTAAGTTTAAAAATTTATTTTTTCAAAAAATTAGAAATTGTGGCCTCGCTTTTTTAAAAATTTAGCTTTTATGAATCCGCACATGAAATAACATTCGCATGCGGAAGTACCAAATTTATAAAATCAATAATTAAAGAAAAATGTACTGCGATTATCAAATCCTAGTAAAAAAATTATCTGTTTTTCTTTCCGTGTCACGTGGTTTGCCGTGGCAAAAAATACAATTCTGGAATTAATTACCAAAATAAAAACTAATACACGTTTTTCACGTGATTTATTTAATCCATTAATTTATGTTAGATACATAATAATTTTTATATCTATTTAAATTTTGGAAATAATTCGAAGAGAAAACAACAACAAAAAATGAACTGATGATATTAAAATAAATATTTTAATTAAAATAATAGTCTTTTTGAAACTTTTATGATTTGTTGTGTGACAATTGGTATTCAGCGGTAAGTGCACAAAATTTGAACGCTCTTACTTGTATAGTTTTTGTGTACGGACTCTCTGACAGACAGAGTACAGAGACGAATAGGGTTTCGTGAGATGAACGAAACCCTAAAAATAAACAATCATTTTGCAAAAAATGGGGGAACCCTCCCTAGTCTTTCCATTACAAAACACTCGATATTTTAAATCATGGATAAGGTGAGTTTTGAAAATCATGCCCTCATATATTTTCTTATCGATTTAGAACGAACTTAATAAGAATTCCTCTCTCTAATGAAGTTTCGTTAGAGCGGAAACTGTCTTTTTTGTGATTTCATGGGATATAGTGGAATGCAAAGTATTATTATTGTCAAGATATATTATACATGTGCTACCTTACACTGTTAAAATTTTGCAGTAAACTGCCTGTCATTCGACTGTTTTTATTAAACACATACACATAATCTCAAATTACATTCACCATAAAATGATTAATAATACACCCATATTTGTTTCATAATGTAATAACGTAAATGTTATCTCCAGAAAAGGTCGAATGACGATACAGTTTTCAACAGATTTCTAAGAGCGAGAGAGAATGGCCAAATTTTCCAACGTTTTATAATTTTATTTCTTTATTTTTTTTTAAATCTATATTAAGATCTAATGGATATTATTATATTTCCTAAACCTTTCTTTATAATTTAGCTTAATTATTTTTCAAAATTTTTTTTTCAATAAAGCAAATATTGGTATTTTAATTTTCTGATGCGAATTTGGATGATAAGTATAACAAAATCCTCAAAATCCTAAGCAATGTTGGTAGCAATTATGCTATCGTGCATATTAGAAAGTTAATGAGGTAATCAGTATTATGAATTAAAACTCATTTTTGCAGATTTATTAAGAATAATACGCTTTCGACTCTTTGGAGTTGTTGCTGTTCCTTCTATTGCTGTTTTTGCTGTCTTTGCTGTTGTTCTTGTTCTTGGTATTGTTGCTGTTGTAAGTAAGAAAATAAGATTAAATTAGTGTATTTCTCGAAATGGTGAAAATATTAAAAAGGGAAATATTAATTATTTCATTAATAGTTTTCTGAACAAAATTGGGAGGAAATCAGTTGCACTGAGCAATAAGCAGAAAGAGGGTTTCACATTGTAAAAAATATTATAAAACATCACTGCGTGAAATCGGTTTGCAGCTTTGCAGCCTCCATTTATTCGTGTAATTTAACCAATATAACTAGTGTTACCTTACACTGATATGTAATATTACACCAGTTATAGCTGTTTAAAATACTACCAGCGTACAACGATTTCTTTTCTTGTATGTTAATTGTTTTGTTTTCAAAAATTGAATTTTTTTTTGTTTTGTTTGCCTGTATTCCTGTTGCTTTTGGATCAGACGTGAAACGAGATCGTTCACATGTCGAATGGCCGAGTTTGAGTTGCGGTTTTAAGAGGTCTCAAAGCACATTCCTGCTAACAACAATATCCATCAGCAAAAATCCCAATAGAAACCTAGTGACGTAAAGCACAACCCAAAAAGTATGTGCTGATGCATAACATTTATATATCTGACCTAGGAACGATTTGAGATTGCAAAGTTAGAAATGCTTTAGCTTTTGAATTAGAAGGACGTACTGTTACAGCCTCTTGACAATTACAGACAAAGTGTCGGACCGTGCCTATTACTTCCCCGAATCCCCCATTAATTTAAAAGTGTAAATATTGTAATTATCCTGTTTAATCTAGATTCATTAAACTATTCTTGATCATAAATCTTTGATTTATTATCTAACATATATGTATACAAGGTGCATAGGAAAGTCCTTTTAATCTAAAATAGTTCTTGAACAAATAAAACTAGAATTGTAGAATGAGTGTCAACCTATATAAAATGATTATCAAATGATTATGTTCTATAATAGTAAAATGGTCTTCGGCTCTCCTAATTGCGAAAGTTGGAAATTATCTATCCTAACTCTAAAAATGTAATACAGATGAAGAAATGGGAGATAGGAGTATAGTACGGATTCTATTTAGTATGAAATTATATCTAACATGTAAAATTAAATTTATTCAAATCCCAAAACTGTTACTTTTCGACAATCAATCACATGCTTAAATCCGCCACTCATCGCTTATATAAGTGTGGCATAATGAAAAAAGACAAATATTAACAAATAAATAAAACATATACAGGGTGAGTCATAAATATCGAAACAATAGGCTATCTCCTTAAATATTGCCCCTAGACCCATACTTCCAATTGCAAAGTTTCATCAAAAAAGGTAAATTTTTTGATAAGATAAGTTGCAACTCCATGGGGGGTCTATTTTGAAAAATACGAAAATTAAATTTTTATACGACCCCCAGAGAATAAAACTTCCAATTAGAAAATTTTTCCTTATCCTCTTCTGAATCGAACTAAAAAAAATTCATCTCGATATCTGCAAATCCCTAGATGATATTAAAATCCAAAATTTTTCAAAATTCGTGACTTACACCACTTTAGCATACATCTGAGTGCAGCGATATCAGTTCATTTGAAATACAATTTAGGGATCGACCATTAATTTACGCATTGTTAAATGTAGACCCAAGACAATACTTTAATTTTTAAATATAAAATAAAAGCGTATAGCTTTTTGCTTTAAACTTCCTTGACATATGCTAGATGTCTGTAATATCTCGAGCTTGGCGCCAGGCTCGTAATTGGCACGACCCATTGGCCGGACCGTCTTATTAAACACTTATTAAAAGTGTTATTAAATTAAGTGATATTAATTAAACTCTCATTAACCGTGTCTTTAAAACTTATTGCCGCAGACAATAAGTTTAGTAAAAATAGTAATAGCGATAATGACCCTTTTATTAACTGGATCATATGGAATATAATTTAATGTTATTGTACATTTTAATGTTAATGGAAATATATTTTAATAAATTACTTAGAATTTTTTTTCAAAAATCTAGTTTGTACTATTCAGCTTCAAAATTTATGTGGTTTTAAACATATTTTTACTTTTTTCTATTTTTACAAGAGAAAAGTATTGGATTCATGAAAATTTCGAATTCCGGTTTTCGACGGATTCACACGTTTTAGGGCTCAGAGATACCGAAAAACATGTTTTTACAAAATGTCTGTCTGTGAGTCACTGCTTCTGTATCTCTGTATATGATATACATTTTGTGAGCGCGTTATCTCAAGAACTAATACACAAAATTTAATAAAAAATTATATTTACTTAGTTCTTGATATACATTGATGCTGATTAGTTTTTGGTGTGAATCGCTTAACAGGTGACCCTACACTGTAAAAAAAAAGGTCGATCTACTAAAAAAACTTTAGTGATCCTTGTAATTACTAAAAAATTTTTAGTAATCTTAGTCGGTTACTAGAAAATCTGTAAGAATTACTAGAAAAAAGTTAGCAACGAATAGAGTTAATAGTTGTATATTTTTAATAGCTCTTACTAAAACTCAGCTGGTGTGGCCTTGATAGCATAGTGGTTATAGTAACGGACTCCAGGCTAAAAGGTCCCGGATTCGAAACTTGCCACCGCCAAATACACCCCGAATGTCTGTAGTGTCTCGTTAATAAAGGAGTTATGAAAATCCTGTCGGAGCGGTTAAGAATGTTTAGTGTTGCCATCTATTACGGTTTTGCCGAAAATCTTCCGCTTCAGAAGTCTGGATGCAGCTTCTCCACTTCGGTTGCACGTAATGGTTATTAAAAGTCATTTTGGAGCTATTACTAAAATTTGCTTTGTGGCTCATACTAAAAATTTTTAAGTTAGTTATACAAAAAATTCTTTCGTTCAGTTTACAAAAGAAATGCTTGTTTCACTTGCAAAAAAAAAGTTTGTAATGGTTACTAAAAAATTCTGTGGAATACAAATTTACTAAGAAATTTTTAGTAACCTCTTGAATTTTTTTTTACAGTGTACTGCAAAGGCTTTTGTGCGATTTCCGCGATCGCTGTATCTCCAAAATGCAAGGAATATCACCAATCTTCAGATTCAGTTATTCCTTGACATGAATTGATGTTATTTATATTTTGTTGTTTATGGCTCCACGAGAGGCGCTGCAACACTGAATTTGTTACGATTTCTGCAATAGCTCTACTTTAAGAACTAATGCAGGAATTTCCATAAAAAGTCAGATGCAGTTACTTCTTGACATGAATCGGTTTTGTTTACGTTTTTGTATCAATCATCTTTCGGATGGCGTTTTCATAATGAATTTTGTATAGTTTACACTATTTCAGTGATATCTTGTACTTATCCACGGAATTTCGTATCTTTAGAGTCCTCTGATTGCTACATCCGAGTAGTTTATTTATTCCAAACGGCATTTAAAAAAATATTTATTCGAATGTTAAAGTCGAAGAGTATAACGTTTCTGTTGCGTATTTTTTTTATGCTAAGCTCCCACTAATATTTCATTCTAAGTGTATTTAATTGATCAAGGTTTAATGCGTTCGAACCAAACATCATTTAAGAAATTCAATTGAATAATTTCAACTTAAAACGTTTAAATGAAATATGCCGAAGATTCATTAAGCACCTGTTCCTGTTTTAAAAAGATAACTGATTCGCAAGTTAAACAAAATTTAAAATGTATTTGTATTTGAACTGAAAACTGTATGTTAAACTCTAAAAAATGAAAAAAAAATATTAAAAAAGCGCAGCGGCCTTTGAGTCCGCTTGCAGCGGTTAACACGTTAGGGATTTTTTTTTTCGGCCCATTATCTGCAATAGGAAATACAGGGTTAAAAAAAAACCACGGAAAACTTCGAACGGTTAGGCCGATGTCGATTGGGTTCGAACCCAGTACCTACCGTCTACCAGTTTGGAGGGCCGTAATTAGAGGCATCTTTTACGCATCGTGTGGCAATTTTAACAAGAAAATTAAGAAGTTGACAGGGATAAAACAATGAAAAAAATTGAAGTCGGCGTGATAAAAAAAATTAAGTTTAAATAAGCTGACTCATTTAAATAGTAATTAAAGAAGGCGAAAATGGCAAAACTTAAACAAAATCTGAAATCGAAACTACACAAGAAGGAGTTAATCACCTAGACACTTTTAAAAAAGCATTTAAACGTTAGGAGCCAATCTTTGTTTAAAACTAAATGCACTTTTCTTCATCAGATGTTTTTATTTCAGTATTTCTCATTTTTAAACTTACATCATAAGTCAGCAACCGTTGGTTACGGTAACAGTTCAATAGTTTTTTAACACCTCAATTTAAAAAAAAAAAAAAAAAAATGCCGAAAGATGTTTTCACCTCAGAAAATTTACTTTTAAAAATATGATTTGTTCACAAAAAATTGCGTCTTTTTTTAAATTGCTATTTTAAATACTTTTATTTTTTTTTTAATTTTATTTAAAATGCTGAATCAAATTGAAAATTAAACATTTTCATTTAATTAAAAGAAAAAAATTCAATGCGACAAATAATATTTTGAGTTATGACAATTTTAATTTACTCTAAATTTTTTGAAAAAAAAAATTATTAAGAAAGCTTATGATGTGATAGTGCTTACAAATTATGTGGTTAACCATCACAAAACATTCAAAATTCAAACTCTATAAATAAATAAATAAAATAAATGTTTCCTGGACAACATACAGCAACCTTGTTTCTTCAATTACACGCATTTCAATTTGTGTCTGATCCCTTGAAACCTCACGATTTATTAAAATTGTCATAACTCTCTGAGTTTTGAAGATATCAAGATGGAATTTTTTTTGTTCAATTCAGGAATGGATAAGGAAAAATTTTCTAATTGGAAGTTTTATCCTCTGGGGGCCGTATAAAAATTTAATTTTTGCATTTTTTAAAATATACCCCCCATGGAGTTGCAACTTATCTTATCAAAAAATTTACCTTTTTTGGTGAAACTTTGCAATTGGAAGTATGGGTCTAGGGGCAATATTTAAGGAGATAGCCTATTGTTTCGATATTTATGACTCACCCTGTATATGTAAAGTGCAATTTGCTTCAATAAGAATCAAGTAAAGAATGCCCAATGCCATAGTTAATGTACATGCACCCGCATGCACACCCATACATAACTGCAGATTGTGATCACACTGAATATATTTAAATTGATATCTTTATTAAAATAAATTATACCTTGCCAACATGTATTAGTTTTATAACAAATTAGCATTCCTTAATTGTAATACATTTTTTTTACAAGGAATTAGTGACGTATTTAGATCGGTGATTATTTATCAAAGAAAATTTAAGGGATTATAATAAACTTATTGTTACATGTAAGATGTAATTTCATACTAAATTGCATACGATATGCACTTTCATATTTGACTTTTTCTGTGAATCTCATCGTTTCTGAGAAAGAGTCGTTAGCTTCCAAATTTCATCACTAGACTCTGATATAACTATTCTTATGGGATAACACATAGCATTTTTACAAGGGATAGCAGCTTTTTTCCCAATTGCAGCTTTACCTTTTTTTAAAAAAATTTCATAATAAAGGAATTTTCCGATGTACCATGTATATAGGGCTTGAGAAAGTCGATAAATGTTATCTTTAACACATAATCACGATTTCTGTGCACTCCTCCAGCAGAAGTCTAAAAATGGTGTCTACACACGTATGAAAGTAAGCTACCCTACACAATTAGATACTACAGAAAATGCATTACCAATTGCTATTGATCAATGCAATTTTTATTAATTGCTTTATACACATTTTCTTTAGTTGCGTGCAAAAGGCATTTTTTGTACATAATTATTTTTTAAATACACATTTCACGATCACCATATGTGTTTATAACTCTTGAACAAATTAAACCCCTAACGAATATACAATATTAAAATATATTTTTTTGAATTATGTAGATACTCAAACACAAACAAACAAACATACACACACAAACATACTTTTGTTAGATGAATTCTCAAGTTATTTTGCATATATATCTATGTATGTATGTATCTACAGGGTGTCCAGCAAATAACACCCTGATTTCAAAATTAAATTTCCCAAAAACAAAGATCAATAGAATTATGCAGTAAACGGTTTGTTTATCAGGTAAGCTGTAAAAATCTTATACAAAAGTTTCGAACGGTAAATATTTTGAAAAGATTGTGTTCTCATTGCAAAGAATGCTTTGATTTGACATTTTTCTTGCTTTAGATTGCTGCCAGAGAATATGTTTTTCGGCTTAAAGTGCCATATTTTATAGTTTTTTTAAAATAAAATTTTAAAATTTCAAAATTCAAATTTCAAAATTCAAATTTCAAAATTCAAATTTCAAAATTCAAATTTCAAATTTTTCAAAATTTCAAATTTACTTCGAAAAATCTTTAAAATATTGCACTGTAAGCTGAAAAATTATTTCTCTGCAGGCAATCTAAAACAAGAAAAATGTCAAATCAAAGCATTCTATGCAATCAGAACGCAATTTTTTTAAAATATTCACTGTTTGAAATTTCTGTATAAGATTTTTACAGCTTACCTAATGAAAAAACCGTTTACTGCATATTACTATCGATCTTTGTTTTTGAGAAATTTATTTTTGAAATCAGGGTGTTATTTGCTGGACACCCTGTATATTATGTGCGAATATCAGGCATACTATGTATTTAAAGAAACCCTATTAATGGAATAACAGTTTCCATATACGCTATAGCAGAGTAAATCATCAATGATCATTATAATTGCTAGAGCTCATTTACGTCTGGTCTCTGCTGGGTAAATGCTCAAGAATATCCTTAAACTGCATTTCAAGAGCTTCCATTTTAAGACACGAAAGAAAGCTGATAAATAGCGAGTCAGTATTTATTAAAATATTTTACATGAAATCAATTAACATGTCTTAGGAATTGGAAATAAAATTTTTGGCGATATTGTCTAAGGTATGAAATATGCTTATTTTAGGACTATATGTAAAGGATGATTGCAAAAAGTGTAAAAACTTTAAGATGTATAAATGCACATAAAACAAATCATTTTTATAACTTGAAATGCAAGCTCGCAATTCATTTTTCACACTAAAATACAAGCTTATTCCGATTCAAATAAAACTATCGTTTACAACGTAACCGAAATCAAGATATTTGAAAGCATTTTTCGATAGCTTTATCTTCCTTGTTTGAAATGCAATGATATCATATACAGTTGGCAAAAAAAGTATTTGTACACATCATTTTTTTTAATTCTAATGAAATTAAACAAAATATTTAAGCAAAAAATACTGTAATACATTAATTTAACGCATTATAATATTATAGAAGCAAAAACGAAATTAAATGAATCGATTTTTTATATTATAATAAACAAATATACAAAAATATAATGCAAAAAAGTATTTGTACACTATATTAATGTAATATAACTAACGAAAATTTAGTAAAATGATACAGAGTATTGTTTTGTGCGAATTCATTTAGCGTTTATGACTACTTCTAGATGGTGTGACACAGAGCCTGATTACTAACGGGGCACTCTCTCACCAGAAAAAATTTATAGAAATTTTCGTCTTCTTTAAACGCCCTTTTCATACAAGATTACTGTCATGAATAAGGAAAAATTCTTTATTTCTTTTTCCTGGTGGGAGAGTGCCCCGTTAGTAATCAGGCCCTGGTGTGACATAGATTCCACCAACTTTTTTGTAGCGGTCTGGTTAATGTTATTCCATGACCCAATAAGAGCTTCTTTAAAACTGTTTTTTACTGATACATGTTTGTTTTTTTTCGGATTTTTGCATCCAATAGCATCTGCAAACTTTCTATTGGATTCAAGTCTAGAGATTTTAGGGGAGTTACCAGTCGTCTTCGAGCATTGTCGTAAGCATGTGCTGGTGATCACAGCAGTATGCTTTGGTCGTTATCCTACAGAAAGTGAAAAGCTTCCTCTATGCATAATTTCTTGGCACAGTTTAATAAATTATGGCGCGACACATCAATGTATGTTAAACCTGTCCTTCCATTGTCAATAAATTTTAAATGTCCTGCTCCATTAGAAGCTATACACCCCAAAACTATAATATTCCCCCCAACATGCTTGATAGTTTGAAGTATACGTTTTGGATCTAGAACAGTTTTATTTTTACACAATTTTTTCGAATGCTTGATGGTAAGAAAACGCCGAATTTTCCCTCATCAGAAAAAATTCCAAAAATCCAATGATTTACTTCTGTATACGAAAGCGGATACTATGCGTTTTCGCCTATTTGTTTCGCTGATGAGTGGATTTTTCCTTGAGGTTCTTCCTTTTAAATCTGCATTAGGAAGAATATTTTTTATTGTTTGAAGTATTACTCTGATGCGAGAAGATGTTGCAAGGTCTTCAGCAAATTTTTGAACCGAACGCGTAGGATTTTTTAAAGCTTTTTTAACAACACTCCCCTTTTCCCTCATTGTAGTTTGCTAAGAAGTCCTGGTTTTCATTGAATTTCGAGCTTTTAATTTATTCATAGTTTCTCACTATACATCCAATAGTTGTAAATGGTAATTTAATAGCTTTTACAAATTCTTGTTGCGAATTTAAATTTTTATTATGTTCAATCATAGGATTTCATATATCTAGAGGTGCCTCTCTAGTTTTAGGTTCTATACTCAATTACTTCAAGAGCAAATTAGATAAAATGTCAGACAAATATAATATGAACTTAAAAATTATTAACAGCTTCTGTAAAAGTAGTCCTTTGAACCATAAACACAATAAAACACAGTACATATTAGGATGGAGAAATGTACAAATACTTTTTTTGCAAGAAATTTTTAAACTTTTCCTTGTAGAAAATTATTTTACATCTTTATCGAAATTTTCTGTTGTGTAATTTAAAACGAACGGTAAGCAGACTGTATTAAAACTATTTTTGACAAAATATGTGTTTTTATTTAGTTAAAAATGAAAAATTTTAGAGTGTACAAATACTTTTTTTGCCAACTGTAAATGAAGTTTGCGGAGTATGCAACATTTCGATAAGTGAAACCGTAGAAGTGTTAAAAAATGTCAATTGCATTCGAAAATATGGAGCGTCTAGCTCCACGATAAGGATAATATCCATTTTTACATTTGTAAGGATATCGTTAAATCTCTCACAAAGTAAGTTATGTCTGCTTCAGATTTTGTTAAAATATCATCATTATTATAAAATTACACTAGAAATTTTTTATCACTAAACTCCCTCCTTTATATTCACTCATACGCATTCCCATATTGTCACTAAAAATATCTGATAAATCAACTCTATCTACATATAATTCTAGCAATTTTATGTGGAAAAAGTTTATTTATTATCTTGGAAATGTCAACGATGGAATTTTGCAAAACTAGTCAGGTTTTTTATTGACAGATTTTTAAAACTTTTATACTTGATAAAGCCATTCAAAAATTCAACCTACAAACTAACAAGGGTGATAGTAGACAAAAAGAGGATAGAATATCATGAAACATGGGGTCTTAAAACACGCATTTTATCAAAACTACAGGGAGTTTCATACTAATTTCATTTAGATTAATGGTCATAACGTTAAAAAAACTGAAGTATATTTACAATAAAACATTTAACTGACATTCTCACCTTTGCTTTATATGTGAATAACATCAAACAAAAGCGGTGGACTTTTGCATTGTATACACTTGGCATGCACTTGGCGACAACAGTATGCACTTGGCGACAACAATATGCACCTGGCGACCAACACATTGTACTGTGGTTATCAGTTCCATGGAACTATTAAGGAAGAGGAACTGACATATCCTTGAAATAGTGAAGCTTCAACTGTAACCGCATTCACAGGGATTCATTACTACCGCGTCGAATTTTAACCAATAAAATTACGCAGAAAATTTCTCTTTATTTAAACGGCTCATTAATAGAAATCTTCAATCAAAAAGAATGACAAAAACTAAAATTCACTTTTACTGGTAAGAGTTTACTTCTGTGGTAATAGATGCGCCACATTGTGACAACCAAAACTATGTCAGTAAAAAGATTACAACACTTCGCCAAACTGACACCAGTTAAAAGAAATAGAACTTTTTACCAGAATTGTCAGAGAATTTTTTAGTCAATACGGCTTTAAAATAAGACGACATTTTCTAGTTAAGTTTACTGGTGGGAGATTTCATAGGCGGCAATGAGAAAGTGTAAATCTGATTAAATGAAACAGCTGTCATATTGTGACAACCAACTCAGTTACTTCACTCGCCACTGATAGACAATAGACTATATGTCTCCTCCTTTTTATTCATAACTCCATTATCAGTTCATATGGTGTCATTAATTGCTTGAGCAACATGTTTTTTCAGACCTTTTCGTGATGTTATCCTATTTCACAAAAAAAAGGTACATATCACTGCATTTTCATTGCAATGTTTTCATTTTTCTTGAAATTATTACCCAATTCGAGTTTAGTCTCGATGAAATATCCTGTAAGGACTGTTTCCTAAAAATCCGCACAAACTTTGCAGTTATTTCAAATTACATAGAATATGGAGCAGAAGAAATCTGCGCGTGAAGTGTTACATTTTTGTATATAAGGGCAGACCCAATAGCCAACAGCTCATAAAATAATCTGTGTTTTCTGCGAATGGAATGGAAATAGGAGTATCTGTATACACTTGTGTACAAGTTTTACGAAGGCAATATTCATCATCGAAACAACTTCATCATGAACCATTTTTTTGCCGAGAATATCCCTAAACTAGCAATATACGATGTTAAACAACGTAAATAGAAGGAACTCACGGCCAAAATACAAAGAGCAATCAATATTTAAAAAAAGATCAATCGAATCAAGTACTGCCACAAAATTATGAATCTAAAATTTAAACAACATTTGGCAAGTACCATCAAAAGTAAAATCGATAATGCTTGAGAAAACGGTTTAATTGAAACTCGATAACACTTTTACAGAGTAATGTGGTTATTAAAATTGTTTTACAGTGTCTATTGGTGTTTTTTGCCATATTTTTTTCAGATATTTCCGGACAAGATAAGTTTGTGCGGACTTCTAGGAAATAGGCCTTATTTGTGACTAAAGGAATTTGAAATCTAACGCTTTACGTCAATTTTCATCCTCTTAGTGCCTACTATCACCCCTCTGATTTTGTCGGTCAAATTTTGAAATACCGTGTATGTACGGATATTTTAGGCTGTAAATATACACTTTACTTACGTTATTGTAACAAAACACGAAATTCAGATTCAAGTGAAAACCCTATATTTTGTATATACTGTCACTACCATCTCTTAAAATTTGTCCAATATTTTTTAAATCACCATTTATATATATTTCAATTACTGATTTTTCGTCATTTTTTAGCTATTTCCACAACAATTTTCAGTTAATTAAGTAAATGTTCTTTCATGTTTTTTATTGATACTAAAACATTTATGTTTTCCTTTAAGAGTTTTTGTCTCGATTAAAAACATATGAGACTAAAATGAGTTTTACTCAAAGAAATCTAAAAAGACATAAACATGTTTTGAACGACTATTTACACACAGAAAACTGAAAACAACATTGATAAAAAGATTTGAAGAAAAATAAAAACAATTTAGGTGTTCTTCATTTTGTAAAAGAAAATTTTATATCTTTCCATATACTTTTATGCTGTAAGGAAAAAAATATATACGGAATGCAAGAAGGCTCGGTGAAAATTAGATTTGTATTCAACTCAATATAAAATTGTCCGTATCATTCTTTCTGTATTATTGGTATAAAGCATTTTATTTTCTAACAGTATTATTTACAAAAACGATCAATCTGAAAATTTTGTACGTTCTGTTTTTAAATTTTACATTATATACACATATTTAAAACGAAAGGACATAAGTCCATATTGCATTTTTAGCTCGACTCTGATTGGTTTAACCATGTAATAAGAATTTCTAAACAATTGCTTCATATTCTTAAAGCCTATTTTTTACGCCAAATATTGCCAAATTTGATTACATTCTTTCATTTGACGCCAAGTAAGTGTTTCCGCATTCGTAATCTTGAACGTCTCATTTTTGACCAAATATTGCCAATATTTTGTTAAATAGGGTCAGGTGGGGTAAAATGGATAGTGGGGTAAAATGAGTAGTCAAAATATATTGTTTAATTTTTTATATATTTTTAATATATTTATAGTTTACAAAATTATGTATGATTGCTTGATGTTTAAGTAGTATGAAATTATATCTAACATGTAAAATTAAATTTATTCGAATCCCAAAACTGTTACTTTTTCGACAATCGATCACATGCTTAAATCCGTCACTGTTTGCTTATATAAGTGTGGCATAATGAAGGAGACGAATATTAAAAAATAAATAAAACATATGTATGTAAGGCGCAATTTGTTTTAATAAGAAAATCAAGTAAAAAATGCTCAATTGTCTGCATGATTAATGTACATGCACCCGCATGTACATTATGATAACAATAAATTTATTATAATCCCTTAAATTTTAGTTCTTTGATAAACAATCACCGACTTAAATGCGACACTAATTCCTTGTAGAAAAATGCATTACAATTATGTAAAGCTAATTTCTAATAAAACTAATACATGTTAGTAAGGTATAATTTATTTTAATAAAGATATGAATTTAAATATATTCAGTGTGATCACAATCTGCAGTTATATATGGTATCTCCTACTTTGTTTTTGTTTTTATCTTTTGTTTTATTTGACTGGCAACACTAAAACGTTTTGAGGACATTTTCATGCCACACATGGTCTAATTAAACTTTTTTTGCAGCTTATGATATTTGATATAAACTCATTTGTTTACCTCATTTTGTTCATTAAACACTGTTAATGCTTTTCCATATTACAAATAAGAAATTGTCTTTAGTTTTTGTTGGTTTATTTTAAATTTTAAAAATGAGGTAAAATGGGTATAGTATTGGCGTAATATTTGTCAGTATTTTTAAGGTGTTATATAGAACTTTTCTGAATAAAATTGTTTATTTTACTAGAATTAGAATATAATAAGTTTTAATAAGTTTTAATAGAATATATTTAACATAAAGTACGGCATATATTTATTTGCTATACTTTAAGCCTTATGTAATTATAAAATGCAATTATTGTGAGAAAAAGGAATGAAAAAAATTACGTTTGTAAAAGTGAAAATGAGCGTGTAAAATTGAAATGACCCAAAAAATTCAATTAACAAAAGTTAAAAAGGAAACAATCACATCCATTCTAAAGTATCAAATTATCGCTATTTTTTTAACTTTGAAATTTGCAATTTGAAAGAAAACCTCATGTTGTAATAAAAAAAATAACGGCCAATTTTGAATTCCGCTCTACAATATACGCAAGAATCAATTATCAAATGCTAAAATCATAGCAGTCATATCTATTTTAAAGAGGTATCCTGGGGTAATAACGCCACATTAAGGTTCTACCAATTTTTACGGCTTAATTTTAGATTGTATTTTTCAAACGAATCTAGGGTTTGATACATCAACTCATTGTCTATCTATAGAAAAAAAATAATTTAACAGATATGCATTCATAAAATGTAATGGAGTGATTTCTTGAACAATGCTATTTGACGTTATTACCCAACCTATGCGGGTAATAACGCCATACGAACAAATCTATAAAATAAGATGGAATAATCCTATGTAGATTGCCCATTTATAAAAATATAAACTCTATAGTTCTAGAAATTGACATATTTTTGACAAAATTTTTTCTAAGCAATAGAAAATGTTTAATTTTTTGTGAAAGCGCAAGAAAAAGAAGGGGGGGGGGAGGCAAAAGAATATCAGACCCTGAGCTTCTTTTTGCCTAAAAAGGACCGCTTATATAAAATTATTAGAAACATTGCACGGTTTTAACTGTGTTTATCTAAATCAGTATTTATGTTCACATATATGCATTCTATGCGATAGAAAATATTCAATTTTTTGCGAAAGTGAAAGGAAAAAGAGATTGGGAGAGCATCTACAGTATATAACACCCTGAGCTTCTGTTTACTTAAAAGGTCCCGCGTAAGTATAATTATAAAAAAAAAAAAAAAAAAAAAACGTTGCAAGGTTTTAACCTTATTTGTAATTATAATGTAAATCATGTTTATCATGTAAAATTTTATAATAACTAGAGTTATGTGTAATAAATATTTTTGCTAACACTGTTATAGAAGTTTTTAAAATACTTTTTAACCCGTAAACCCCACACTAATTTCGATTAGCTCAAACTTATAGTTAAAATGTCGGCGTTATATTAAATATTCTTTAATAATTTGTATTTTTAATGAAGTAAATAAGATTTCCCTATTATCAATATCTCTGTGAGATCCCTTATTAAATTTTACGCATGATTCATGTGGTTATATTTCGTTATATCTATATTAGCAACAAAATTAACCTTTAACTGCTGTTAGCATCTCACTAAACGCTGATATTTTTTTTGGGGGGGGGGGGTGTCAAATTTCAGATTTTAACTTGTAGTTTCAAATTTAACTATAGGTACAACTGAAATTCTCTTCCGTTTGAAGTCCTCGTACTATTGTTAGAAATATTTAAACAGATTAAATTTAATCAAACTTAATCCACTACAAAAAGTTTAGTGCATAAATAGTACTCAATGAGTTTTAATCATTGATCACCTTTTAACCTTAAACTAATGTTACCGGTCTCACAGACCATTTCTTATTGCAGTTTATATAGTTTAACTTGTAATTTTCAGTTTAACTACAAACACTATAGAAATTTTGTTTCATTTGGAACTTTAGTACTATTACCAAACACTTTTAAATAGTTACATATTAATTATAATCGTCTTGTACAAAACGTTTAGTACAAAATACAATCCTGTGAGTTAATCATGCCTTTTATTCATCTTTTGATCTTATGGTCTCACAGACCCCTTCACATTAGTTATGTTACAATTTATATCACATCAGTTTAAGGTTAAATTTCGAAAATTTCGATAAAGAGAACGTTGAGAAAGCGGACAGTAAAATTTAGAATTCAATTGAACAATCAAGTAGGAATTTAATAGAAATCTGATTTTGAAAATGTATGAATTATAATATCGAAAAGATTTTGATATCGTTTTATTTATAAAAGTTTAAAATAGTTTTTACATTAGTATTAAAAAAGAAAGATCGGTTATGGGTATCGGACCCCCCTTCCCTTTAATTTAACCATTTTAACAATGACAATAATGCTGTCTCATACGTAAAGTAAAAAATAAACCCCTTTTGGATGTAGTTCCGACGCTCTAAAGAATCAGCCGGGGTATTAACCCCAAGGAATGGCGTTATTACCCCCAATATACTTATTGCGCAGTTCATATTAAACTACAAACTATCTCGCGAACATATCCAAAATGTTCTACAACATTTTGAAAGTACATGAAAGTACATGAAATGCACTACAAATGTAAATAGTAAACAAAATGTTTCCTGGTAAATATATAGTCTTCACATCACAGAACTTACCTCGCAAATTTTAGATCAAGCATTAGTTTTAATTGCTTCTAAAAGTGATAAGACCTACAAATGGAACAAATTAACTTTAAGCTGTTGTTTGTGTTTTATATGACTCAGAGCCCTTCTGCACAGAGCCCACAGGTGTCATTTTCCGGATTATTTCATAATTATGCCTAATATTAGCACTTGGCGTTATTACCCTTCCTGGCGTTATTACACCAGAACACCTTATCATATTTTCACTGTATTTATTTATTTATTTTTCAGTTCTAGGTAGATTTCGTATGAAATACTACCTATTGCGATCGCTCCCATGTTGGAATTTCTGAAATTTTTTTTACAGATCTACACCGATCACGACCCCTAGACCCCAAAACTACCATTAGTAAAAAAGTTTATATCTATCTATCTATGTATCGGTGTATATCACTTTCTTCTAGACACGATAACTTCCATAATTATGCTCAGATCTTCTTCAAACTGTTATATAAAATCAAGGGGCATAAAATGTCGGTCGAGTTCGTTAATGGGAAAAATCGGACCGAGGGGGTGGAAGTAGGGAGGGATTTTGTGAAAACAGAAAAAATGCGATAACATCTAAATTAAAATAGATATCGAATCAATTTAAAGTTTATATTACTTCTGAAAAATGGGCCAAAAGTTTATGCATGACAGATTTTTGATAAAGTTAAAAATGGGCTCAAGGGGCGAAAAAAACAGGGTTTTATGGGAGAAAAAAATTCATAACTTCGTCAATTTTTTAGATATCAAATCTAACTAATTTTTTTTAAATGTTCTTAGAATTATCTAAAACTTTTGTATTTACAAGTTTTTGATAGGACAAACTTTTACCGATGAAAAAAATTAAAAACGAAAAGCAAAAGAAGGGTGGAAAACGAAAAAAATCCATAACTTAGTCAATTCTTAAGCAATCGAATCTAATGAAATTTATTTTACATCTTTTCAATAATATCTATAACTTTTATAATAACAAGTTTTTCATAGGACCAATTCTTATAGCAAAAATAAATTAAACAAAAATAGGAGTTGGAGAAAAAACCCCAAATCCAAATTGCTGATATTCTCAATCATTTTAAAATTCACTTTTGAATTTAAACGCATCCAAACGTCAGATCCTCCTATTTAGAAATTGTATAATGTGACGTATTGGCCAGTTTTTTGATAAAGGCAGAATATTTTTCAAAAAAGACTGCCAAAAAGAGTATTTGAACAGAATTTCCCAAAGTCATCGTGATTGGAAAATTGAGGAAGTATAGCAAATTGCGTTTTTCTGACGCATTTAGGTAGCTTTCATTACAAAAAGTAAAAAGCTACCTATTGCAGCCGTCCGGAGGAAAGCACTTCCGGAAAATTTTGGTATATTTTCACCGATCATGACCCCCAGACCCCAAAACCACCCTCCATTCAAATGTTGACATATATATATATATATATATATATATATATATATATATATATATATATATAACCATATATATATATATATATATATATATCTGATTTTTGTCATGCGATAACTAACGTATTTATGAGCCGATTTGAATGAAACTTGGTATGTACATAGTACATACAAATGTCTCGACCGAGTTCGTTGGCCAGCATCATCCGCCATTTTGTTATAAAATGGTAGCCATTTTAAAATTTTTAAAAAATTTAAAATTTAAAATTAAATGCGAAAAAATTAAAATTTGAAAAATATTTTTCTTTTACGTGTTAGAACTTAAAACAACGATTCCAAAACACTTTTTATTTTGTCTATATCTTACAAAATGATTGAGTTATAGCACTTTGAATTTTTCTTATGGCTGACATTTTGAAACGATCTGATTTTCGTCACGTGATAACACGCGTATTTATGAGCCGATTTCAATGAAACTTGGTATGTACATAGTACATACAAATGTCTCGACCGAGTTCGTTGGTCAGCATCATCCGCCATTTTGTTTCAAAATGGTAGCCATTTTAAATTTTTTAAAAAATTAAAAATTTAAAATTAAATGTGAAAAAATCAAAATTTGAAAAATATTTTTCTTTTACGTGTTAGAACTTAAAACAACAATTCCAGAACACTTTTTATTTTGTCTATATCTTACAAAATGATTGAGTTATAGCACTTTGAATTTTTCTTATGGCTGACATTTTGAAACGATCTGATTTTTGTCACGTGATAACACGCGTATTTATGAACCGATTTCAATGAAACTTGGTATGTACATAATACATACAAATGTCTCGACCGAGTTCGTTGGCCAGCATCATCCACCGTTTTGTTTCAAAATGGTGGCCATTTTAATTTTTTTTTAAATTTAAAATTTAAAATTAAATGCGAAAAAATTGAAAGTTGAAAAATATTTTTCTTTTACGTGTTAAAACGTAAAACAACGATTCCAGAACACCTTTTATTTTGTCTATATCTTGAAAAATGATTGAGTTATAGCACTTTGAATTTTGCTTATGGCTGATATTTTGAAACCGTCTAATCTGAACGATCCATCATGTTGCTTTAAAATGGCATACACTTTATGATATCGTGGAATTTGGCGATTCTCTAAATCGCTTAAAATAAAACCAGGTTGAATGAAAGATGACTAATTTCTAAAAATTCCTATTAATATTCAGTCTTGACAAAAACTAGTATTCAATCTTATAAAATCACTAATTTTGTAAGATTATTTCCACTAATTTGAGCTTAGTATTTTTGAACAATGTAACTTACTTTAAAATAAATAAATAAATATATAAGTATATGAAAGCTACCTCTTCCTCCCGGCATTGCCGGAAGGACTTTTTTAAAACCATTTTTGTTCTCAAGCGCATCCAACTTACAGGTCCTCTTATATAGGAACTATATAATGTGACGGATTGGCCAGTTTTTTTGATAAAGGCAAAATATATTTGAAAAAATGCTGCCAAAATGGGCATTTCGCACAAAATTTCCCAAGGCGATCATGATTAACGAATTGAGGATGCATTCAAATAACCAATTGGTTATTTTATGACTCATTTTTAAATTTAATTTTGCTCTCAAACGCATTCAATTGGCAGTTTTTTATTATTTAGGAACTACATAATGTGCGGATTCGTCGATTTTTTTTATAAAGGCTAAATATATTTTCAAAAAAAGCTGTCAAAGTAGGCACTTAGCACAAAATTTCCCAAAGCGATCATGATTTAAGAATTGAAGATATATTCAAATAACAAATTGGTTATTTTGTGACTCATTTTCAAATTCGATTTTGCCCTCAAAAGCATTCAATTGACAGTTTTTGTTAATTAGGAACTGCGTAATGTGCCGTATTGGTCAGTTTTTTTGATAAAGCTTAAATATATATATTTTTAAAGCTGTCAAAGTGGGCACTTCGCACAAAATTTCCCAAAGCGATCATGATTTAAGAATTGAGGACATATTCAAATAACAAATTGGTTATTTTATGACTCATTTTCAAATTCGATTTTGCTCTCAAAAGCATTCCATTGACAGTTTTTTTTTATTTAAGAACTATATAATGTACGTATTGATCGATTTTTTAATGATAAAGTCAGAATATATTTCAAAATATGTTGTCAAAATGGGCATTTGAGCCGAATTTTGCTTAAGATGATTTTGATAAAAACCAGATCTTACATAAAAATAAATTAAATTTTTTTTAAAAGTGGCCGAATAAAGTTATTAAACTGGATTCATCTCTAATCATATTTTATTTTTTGTTGTTGAAATGAGCACTCTTCGAAATCTACCTCCGCCTATAGGCCAAGCCGACAGGGATTTTTTAACTCTTAAATTCACGATTTAAAAAAAAAATCTTATGGATGGTAAAAAATGAAGATAATTTTCGGATTCAGAGATCAAAGTCGTAAGAAACATCGAAGAAAAGCTAAAAATCATGACACAATCCAAATTTTGCTGACTAGCGTAATCTAATAGCATTTAAAAATATTCATTTATATATCAGTAATATATCATTTTGTAAAGTATTGAAGCTGTCGATTCTCATCATTTTATTTAACAGAAATTCTGTTAATTTTTATCCACTTATATATTTTAATACAATCTGTAAATTTTGAATTAATATTTCAGAATGGTTGGTTGGTTGGTTGAATGGGGTTTTATGGCGCAAGGTCCCCTGTGGGACATGCTGCGCCAAGAACAAGGTAGGAATAAAATAAATCAAAATTGAATATAAAATGTAAAACGTGAAAGTTACATTAAACACTTGTCATAGATATGTATTAGGTGAATAAAAGTAATGCGGTGATACATGAAGTTAAAAACCAATTAAAACCAGACAAAGATATTTAAAAGTGTCAAAAGATAAAATTCTAAAACTAGTTAAAATTCTAAAAGAATAAGATAAAGACACGAGAACCAAATTGGAGAAGTACTATAGAAAACCTAATATGTAATTAAAACAAAGACCAACAACAATTAATTCAATTAGGCACATACTCCTCAAACATAGTATTTTCCTCGGAATCCGAGCCACTGTAAGTCTCGGACTCCATAGCCTTCCGAACATAGTGCTGAAGTTGCCTGGGATCCTTAAATTTTCTTACACATGGGCTTAGGGATGCATTTTTCAATCTTTTAACGGCAGTCTTCAGCCGTGGGGATGCCGGAACTTGGGTTTTTATGGTTTCATTTCGTTTTTTCTGTGATTTCTGTAATGTTTTTGAACTTGTACCAGTTTGGGTCCCAGCCTTGATCCCTTCTTTCTGAGCTCTAGTTTTCACTATTTGAGTAGAGTTGGGTTTTTTAGAGTTTAATGTAGATGAGTTCGGGTCATTTTTTAGTGGGGTAGCCTTTGTCTTATTTAGAGGTTTGGATAATTCCTTAGATTGAGCTTGAGATTTCTGACTCAGTTTTTCAAGATAAGTGATTTTTACAGGTTCTGTGGATGGTAGCCAGCGTTCTAATGGCGGATTTACAAGACATTTAGCGGGGAGAGAAACATCGCGGCTTTCTTTAATTGGTGTGCTAGTTGATTGTGTTTTAGTAGATTTATTAGGAAGATATGAGGAATCAGTTTGGGTACTTATGTGTCTTACAGATTTTGATTGGTTTTTAAGTAAGCTGGAGTAAGAAATTCCGACAGATGGGGTTCTGGTTTCTACAAGTTTACGGGCTTCAGGATAAGACAAATTTTGAGTAATTTTAACTGTGATAATTTCTTTCTCTCTGTTTCAATTAGGACAAGTACGGGAATATGCTGTATGATCTCCTTTACAATTTGCACAGTGTTCGGGTTTTTCACAAGATTCATTGTCGTGGCCGTCTTCTGCACAACGTGCGCAGGTAAGTGATCCACGATAATTTGTCTTAGTATGCCCGTAACGCTGGCATTTAAAACAACGGATAGGATTTGGTATATAACGGCGGACTGGACTGCTTAGATAGCCAGCTTTAATTCTGGTTGGTAATACAGGGCTATTAAATGTTAGAATGATATGCTTTGTCGGTAAAACTTGTTCATTCCGACGGATAGTGATACGGCGTACATCTATTACATCTTGGTCTTTTAAATTTTCTGTCAGTTCATCCTTAGTGGAGAATAAAAGGTCAGATTCGGATATTACACCACGACTTGTATTTAGAGTTTTATGAGCTTCGACAGACACGGAAAAAGTACCTATTGCAGAGCAATTAGAAAGAAGTTGTGATTGTTTGACAGTAGAAACCTCAACTAGTAAGTCCCCAGATTGCAGTTTTTTTATAGAATGATCATCCCCAAGAATAGATTGGAATGTTTTAGCAACGAGAAACGGTGAAGTCTTTTTAAAGGAGCAATCAGAGTGGCTATCAGTACGTTTTACGATAAAGAAGCGAGTGAAAGAAGGCGTCTGTACACTTTGTTGCTCTCCACAAGGGAGAGAAATAGAAGGAAATGAAGCTTTTCCATCCATTATAAAAAAATATAATTCAGACCCCGGCCGCACCACCCACTATCGAGCCCAACAAGGGGATGCACATTCCTGCACCAGTGCTAACCAGGGCCCATACGGTCACAAGACAACCCTATGTCAGTCTCCACCCTTAACGAGATGACTAGTAGTTGCTCGATCACTTGATCCCTAAAGCCAGTGACAAAAGTCAGCTGACCAGCCGATTGATGCATACGGGACCAATATGCACCTCCCGTCTACCTGAAGCAGAGGCCAAAGCAGTGTGTTGGTTTCCCTCAACTGCCAGGATCCCCCTTTCCAGGGACACGGGTCGCCACGCACGGCCAACACGTGGGTGGTTTACAATTCTCCATGAGTCGATATGCAGGATGGCATCGGCTCATACAGAATTGCCCTCACCTCCGAAGAGGAAACCACAACGAGAGTGAAACAAAGAGGAAAGTGAGACCAGAGGAGTGAGAGGAAAAGGAAAGGAGAAAGATCACTCAAGTGCCCCGGGGTTGTGAAGCCCGTGAATACCTAAAGAAGGTATCCCCCTGGGGGGAATATTGCAGAATGATTATTAATTCAAATTTATACTGCAGTGTTCATTTTACTCTCAACTATAATTTTTAAATATTTCTGATGATTATTTATATTCCTGCTAAATTTGTAAATTGCCCCTATTTCTCAGCAAGAAATATGCTCGAATAAGCAAGTCAGTTTTAATCGTTTGTTTGTCTTCGGTCAATTTTAATCATAGAAAAATGCGACATTCTTCTCTTACTTGTCACTGTAATAGGAAAATTTTATTAAATCTTTATAAGACCAAAGAACTATATAAAAAATCAAATATCTTATTTTTTTAAGAATTGTTTTAATTCACACAAATCGCTTTTTAATTGCTCCTTTACCTCATTTAAAACATTTTTGTAGCTGTAATTATGTGTCGATGACTAAATATTTAGGAATTATCCTTTCGACATAATTGAGAATAAACAGCCTATAATATAGCCGTAAGTTGGAAATTCCTAATATTTAGCCAAACTCATAAAGAATATATATATATTTTTAAGTATTATTCTACTCTTATATCTATAATATAAACAAATGATAATTTTAATAATTAACATATTCTGTGTACTCAAAATTCTCGGAAAGGTTTTGAAATTAATGAAGATGATCTATTTTTAGGAATTGTCAAAACAAATTTGAATAGCCTTCATTTCGTGAAGCGGAAAGACGTTTAATTCTTTATCAATTAAAGCAATTTGGGAAATTGGAAATTTTT
The DNA here is from genome assembly GCA_964019185.1 of Maratus speculifer. Classification (NCBI taxonomy): domain Eukaryota; kingdom Metazoa; phylum Arthropoda; class Arachnida; order Araneae; family Salticidae; genus Maratus; species Maratus speculifer. Next base: position 66,238,181 of record OZ025299.1, on the reverse strand, counting down.
CCGCAGTCATTTTAAAATTAGACTTATAATTCTTGTCTGATTCTTTTAAATCAAAAAGAAAAGTAATTGAACAAATATTTCTAATCAATAAATGCATTTCAACATAACTAATTTAATGGAAAATGTTAGCGAAGTAAAACCTGATATTCTAGACATAAAGAGGCAAAGATTGAAATACATTGGGAAATTTTCATTAAGTATATTGGTTTGAAAAATAGTTTTTGTTAAAATTTCTCAATTAATATTTTATGAAATCACCTTAGATTTATTTTCAGAGAAATTATCTTGCACTTATCTTTACGAAATATTATTTTATGTTATACAGCTAATCGTATTAGACAGTAACAGGAGGTGGAGAAAAATAAAGAGTAATAAAAAGGCAGTGTATTTGGTAAATTTAAATCTGGAGAATATTACTGATATTATTATGTGTATTTTATTTCTTTTTTCGTAATTTCCAATATAATTGAAATGTTTATGAATTTGTATGTCCAGCCATCTGGCAATACTAGTGCAAGAATTGGGCTATCTATGGTCCCAGGGAAAGCATCATCCTGGGGACCCCTTCTATCTATATATAGAAATTGTTTTTGAGTAATGTAGAAGTGGATAGTTCTAAATGTCATACATATTGTATGTATGCATATATTTCATATACAGAATGAACGATAAATGCTACAGATTCAAATCTGCTAAAAGCATATTGTATAACACGTTAATGATGCATATTAATTTTTTTGTTGTTTGAAGTAATGCAGATTAATGGAAGTACATCGTAAACTAATTTACTCTTGATTATAATATAACAGAGTTTTTTTGTGTGTTCTTGTAAACAAACTTATTATTGCTACTTACTCCCTACTTTAAATTTCTTGAGGCATAGAATTTTAAATATTATATATAGCGAAAATTCCATAATAAATCTCAATAAATACACTATTTAATGTAAAATCTGGCGTATAACGCAAACCTATGATTTTTTGACTGTATTTTCTACTTTTAGGTACATTCGTTTTTTAATGCGCATCCTTTTCATTGCAAAGAAACCTGAAATGAACGTACATATGCGATGATTTTTTTTTTAAATCGTTCATTCCAAAAATTGTTGTAGTCTTTCAAAAAACACTGAAGTAATAAGTGATAAGCGGGACAATTTTTTCAAGGACAAGCACTTTTTATTCATAATGTGAAAAATAAATATGTTTTACACTTACTTATTAAACCTTAATTCAATCAACTCATACAACTAAAATTATTAACGCTGTTTTATTTAAAAAATAAGAGTTTATTCAATATTAAAGCTAATTTTTTTCAAATCATATTTTTCTTATTTTTTAATTTATCGTTTTTATATTAGGCGTATAATGCGCACCCATAAATTTCGATCTTATTTTTGGTATAAAAAATGCGCGTTAAACGCGGGATTTTACGGTAGAATAAACAGACAGACAGTCAGAAAAACCTAAGTTATAAACACTTTTCAACTATTTTAAAGAGGGTTTAAAAAAAAGTTTTTTGTGATACATTATAACACATTTCTAAGATTGTGGAGTACCTAAAATTTATCTTTCATTTACCAAGACGTTAAAAAAAATAAGGTTAGACGTCTGACTATGATCGGTACTATGGTTGTACGTTTTCCACTGTGGTGCGCATTTTATATATAGCGTATCATATAGCGTATTGCGAGACGTTCATAAATTCTATAGATCACATGCAAGGTTGAACGAAAGAAACCGCATACATTATCTAATAAGGACGGCAATTTATGAAATTGGTTTTTTACTCAATTATTTGTTTTGTCACTATTTATATAGATGCAGTAAACTCTATCTAAGGCGGAATCAATCAGGACTGAAACAGTTTTCCGCAGCAGACACTATTTCGCCTTAGACAAATGTTACTTAATGTTTATGGATTCTTAAGGAATTGAAAACCTTTCCGATTTAGAAAGATTTCTTTCTTACAGAATCCGCCTTAGACAGAGTTTACTGCATTTCATTTCATTGTATATAAAATATTAATCTTCTTTATGCTATGATGTTTATGTTGGAAAGTGCTTTATAATCTATATCTGGTGCATGATTTTTCGTTCTTGTTTTATTTTGTTCTTATGAAAATTAAATTTTGATATAGACGCCTTTTTGGCAAATGCCTTTGCATTTTTTAAAATGTTTTATTGTACTTTTTTTTCACGGTTAACATTAGAAAAGCCGGGAATTTAGTCAAGTTTGATAAAAAGTATTCACCATCAGAATGTTGATTTAAAAAAGTTTTACATTTTTAATTAACGTTTTTAGTCTGTATATTATTTAAACTTACTTTATAATGAAATTTCTGATTTCAACCGAAATTCATTCAAACGGTAGCGGTCGAAATAACCGCTTGCGGTCATTCTAGTGTTAATAACAACACTGTAAACGGAAAAACTCTCAACTACAATGGCAAAAAACTATCAATTTTGTCACTAGTGGGAAACTGATTAATTTACAGAAAAAAGTGGTAATTTTCCCATTTTTTAAACAATTTTTCTGTGGAAAAAAACCCATATTTTTTTTCTTTTAATTACGAAATATACATTTATTTTACAGAAAAAAAAATTTTTCTTTAAAACTGTTTTTACTTCTAAAAAATACAACTTTTTCTGTAAAAAGTACAGGGTTTTTTCTTTAAAAATTACAGATTTTTTTCACAGTAATTTTTTTTTCGTTAAACGCTTGTTATTATAGCTATTTAAGCTGCAATTTTTCAGGTAGATAATCTTTTCTACGTTTCCTTGTTAGTGTGGCTTATTTAGGTATTTTTGTAAACCACTCCAATGTATTTTCTTGGTGTAGAAAATTTGCAAACAAATTTCTATCATTCTCATATCTGTAACAGTCTACTTCTTATCATCTCACTCGCGGTGCAAAACAAAAGTTTATAGATCGTGTCATCCACTTGCGAAAATATATTCAAACACTCCATGTATCGATTAAATAATTATTAATTGACTAAGCAGTTGCATAAAAGTAATTTAAAATCCATTACATCTCAGTAGGATTTAAAAATTTAAAGCTATTCATTTACGATGTTAAAAATCTATGTAGAAAGATTTTTAATTATGTTCATGCTTACATTTTTTAAAAAGAAAACTTAAAAATTTAATTACGCATTTTTCTAACCACTAATATTTTTCAGTATGTTTTGTCTTAATTAATTGCAGAAATCGACAATTAAATAACGTAAAAAATTCTTTTAAATTTTATTTGTAACTAAAATGTTTAAAAAAGCCACATTAAATTAATGCCATGTAATGTGACGTAATCTTTAAAGAGATTTATTCTCTTTTCAACAGTTTTATGTATTTTTAAAAAAGTGGTTCAAATAATGAACTCGCTGCATTTAAATGTTAAAAAAGAGTACATTTTGAAAAAAAGTTAAATGCATATTTAATTTTAAAAAAATAAAATTTTAAAAAACTAGAATTTTTAAAATTTTTTACTTATTTTTTAAATTTTAATATCTTTGCTTTAGGTATACTGATTTTCCGTACTTAAAAAGTTAAAACGGAGCCATTATAAGATGATTCCTGTGTCTGTCTGTCTGTGACAGTCATTTTACTGTCAAACTATGGAACCGGGAAAGCTCATATCGGGGGAAGTAATAAAGATTTGACTCACATATTTACAGATTATTAAACATTAACAAATCTGTTTAAGAAAAATGTAGAGGGTATACTCAAGTTACTTGAATTTTTCGCTTTCGTAACCTGAACTCAGAAATTATTATTATTTTTTTAATTTTAGGTATTATATTTTCAGAGATATCGTCGAAAATGTTGAACAAAAATATGTTCCCCTCATTTATTTCCCAATCTACTGAATCAAAAAGTATGAAAAAATTAGAGGTAGTAGGCGTTAATTTAAACCTTGAAAAAAAAAAAAAAAAAAAAAAAAAAAAAAAAAAAAAAAAAGCAGCGGTTACTTTAGGTCACATAGTTTATGAGAAAAGTTCATTTTTTTTGTTGCCGCCTAATTTCGACGTGTGGGCATTCAGCAAACATGTTGAGGAGCACTGGAGGTTCACATCGTATCAGATGTGTAAAAGCATTGTTGTTAATGGTTTTAGAAAAAAAATCTTTTTCTAAAATAGCACAGATATTAACCCTTAAAGTTATGGACTGTTTGGAGATACATATTAATAGGGGCGGCGTGCGCAGTGTATCATTGGCTTTTAAAGCCTAGATAACAATTTTTAATGACATATTTGAGTAATGTAATGCTCAGTAGCAGTATAAAAGCAACAAACGTCCAATTGTTAAAAACAGACAAATTTAATTAGAATTAATCACATAAATATTATGGAAATCACGACTACATTTCATTGAGTGGATCTTTCAATACGCCTCCTGTGGCTTTAAAAGATAATTAAAATCTATCTGGAAAATACGGACCAAGGCAGCGTTGTAGCTTTGCGACCTTCATTATCAGCGCGCTAAGCACAATGCCAAATTTAAACTCTGGACAATGGGTTTTGTTTTAGCTACACTGTAAAAAAGAATGATTATTGCCACGCTAAATTTGGTTTTATGAAATTAAAAATGAAGTTTAAATAAGCACTACTACTTTTCTTGTCAATACCAAATCAAGTTCATCAAGAGAAAAAAAAAGATTAGGATAAGGTTGAGAAAAGAGTTATACAGCAATAGCAATATTTAATCTCATTTAGGCTTCACATATCTCTTTGAACTTTTATCGTTTATTCATTCATTTTTTCTGGTATAATACAGCTATACCCAATACTACGTTGTATGTTGTTTTTCGAAATCTTACTATTCTTTTTGCAAAGATTTTTTTTTTATTTATACAGTTAGTAATTAGTATATTTATTGTACGAAACCCCCTGGGCGCGAGCGGCACTTACAATTGACTGTACATTTTTTTAAAGATTTTCAAAAATCTAGTACACAAGACTGAGTATGTAAAAAGTATTATAAAACCTGAAGGCTAATTTCATATGCAAATTTATTACATATATATTAAAGAGCATGAAAAAAAGTTTAAATCTCTATCAAAAGTACAAAAAAAAGCATTGACATTTTTAAAAGATCAAAATAAAGAAAATATGAACATTTATGAAAAGACATTTAAAATTGCAATTTGCATGGGTAAATGCATTAGGCGTATTAACAAAATTTACAATATATTGCAATATAATTACAGTATATTAAAAATCAAGCGTCAAAATATTTACAATTAAACTAACTTTCATTTAATACTAAAAAAAGAAAATCGACTTATTGACCAACTTTGATTTAAAATGCACCCTTAATATAATAAATAATAGTGAAATAAAAGTAACATTCTAGTCGTTGTATCACATCGACTGAAATTGAAAGTTAAATAATAATAATAATAATAATAATAATAATAATAAAGCATCATTTGAAAGGTATTCAACAATGCAAATCTCTTTCATGCTTTTCAGAAATTTTACATTATCAGCTAGAATTTAAGAGACCGCAAAAAAGAAAGAAAGAAAAAAAGATAGAGAGAGAATTTTTCACAATCTACAGCCCTGAAGATACCAGGATTTCCAAAGAGCGAAAGTTGCTATAGTTACGTCTTAGAAAAAAGAACTAAAAGCGATGAACTAAACTCATAAATATCCTTCTTTTTTCTAACATGTGCAAGTGAATCAAAGCCAGAACATTTCGTTTGAAAATAATTACATTAATCAAATGGAACATTATTTTCCCCCCATTTCAAATTTTTACCCATTTATTTTTCTTTTCTTTTTCAAAAGTCTGAATAGATTTAATGATATTCAATAGAGTCCATTTAAAAGAGGCATGTTATCAAATTTTCCCTCTATAAATTAAGATAAATTTAAAAATTAATCTTGACTGACGGCATTAAAGTACTTTTGTAATTCGCGACAGTTATGGGAGGCAAAATACTTTTGTTATTTTTATATTTTCGTGGCCAGACATGTCAGAAATATAGAGATGTCAATATTATAGAGATGCGTTTGAAATTGCGAAACGGTAATTACGCAACAAAGACAAACAGTAATGTTTGAATAATAGTTTCAGATGCAGGTTAGTTAAATCAACCTTTGTACTAAAGAAACTTTTATATAATTTTATGTCCCCCCCCCCAAAAAAAAAATAAAAATAAGGGGACACAATACCTTGAAAATGATCAAAATACCGATTTTACTTTTTATAATATTAAATTAAATCTTTTACTTTTTTAATTAACGTTTTAAGTCTGTATATCATTTAAACTTACTTTATAATGAAATTTCTGATTTCAACCGAAATATATCCATATGGTAGCGATTGAAATGACCGCTTGTGGCCGTTCTAGTGTTAACAGTAACACTGTAAACCGAAATACTCTCAAATTGACAATGAAAAAACTGTACATTTTGGCACCAGTGAGATACTGATTAATTAACAGTAAAAATTCATGTTTAGCTCACAGGCTATCATAGCCTGAGAGCTTATGTGCCCGTCCGTTCTGTATGTATGTTCGCATGTTCGTGCGTAACGCGATAACTCATGATAAAAATATCGGATCCACTTGAAATTTTGTATATAGGTATATCCTGATAAGGCGCTTCCCTGATTAGTTTTTGGAGTTCATTCGATATGTATAAGAGGGGGAACGGGGGCTCATGCCCCTCCCCTTAATTGATATAAACGGGATTTTCATGCAGAATTAACAGTTTTCGTTCAAAATTTAGATATAGGATCATTCTGATGAGCCGATTCCGTGACTGTTATTAGGTGTTCATTGAATAAGTATCAACAGGGGGAACGGGGGGGCTCATGCCCCTCCCCTTAATTGAAATAAACGGGATTTTCATGCAGAATTAACAGTTTTCGTTCAAAATTTAGATATAAGATCATTCTGATGAGGCGAGTCCGTGATGGCTGTTATTAGGTGTTCATTGAATAAGTATAAACAGAGGGTACGGGGGTTCTAATGTTCCTCCCCTTAACTTTTATAAATGGATTTGTCAAGCAGAATTGTCAGATTTCGTTCAAATCTCTGAATAGTTTTGGAAGTTTAATGGTTAAATATAAAAGAGGGGAATAACTCCTCTTAAATTATATAATTGCTAAATGGGTTTTTATTATTAAGAATTATCCGATTTGCTCTGAATTTTGGATATAGATTTTTTTATGATAAAGCTTGCCCTTGATATTTTAGGAGGTTCAATGATTAAGTATAAAAAAAGAGAAAGGGGAGAGCTGTTTCCCCTACTTAATTTGTTTTTTGAACAGAATTAACCTTTGAAAATATAAGGCTGTAATGTGCAATTAATATGCGTAGCCTGTGAGCTCAATGCCATCAGTTTAACTGGGCAATATTCTTTTTATTTTTCATTTTTTTTAAACAGTTTTTCTAAAAAAAAAAAAAAAAACCGGTATAATTTTTCTGTAAAACTTACGAAACTTTTTTTTTTCAGAATTTTTTTTTTCTTTAAAACTGTTTTTACCTGTAAAAAGAGAAAAAAAGATTAGGATAAGATTGAGAAAAGAGTTATACAGAATAACAATATTTAACATTATTCTAGCTTCACCTCTTTGAACGTTTATGGTATATTCATTCATACTTTTCTGGTATTCAGCTATACCCAATACTGCATTGTATATGTATTTTCTTCGAAATCTTATTATTCTTTTTGCAAAGTTGTTTTTATTTACACAGTTACTAATTAATATATTTACTGTACGGAAGCCTCTGAGCGCGGGCGGTACTTGCACTTGACCATGCAATTTTTTTTCAAAAGTGTATTACACAAGACTGAGTGTGTATTTTTAGATACATGTAACATTGTATTTAATATAATATTTTACTGATACATATAGTGTAAAATGATGAAATCTAACACATCTTCATCTGCCTTTATTTAAAAAAAAATATTACGAAGCCTGAAGGCTAATACCATACTCAAATTTATTACATTTATAATAAAGAACAAGAAAAAAAGCTTAAATCTCTATCTAAAGTACAAAAAAAGTTTTGACATTTTTAAACAATGAAAATAAATAAAATATGAACATGGAGGAAATGCCTTTTAAATTTTAATTTGTATGGGTAAATGCGTTGGGCGTATTAACAATATTTACAATATGTCGCGATATAATTACAGTATGGTAAAAATCCAGCGTCAAAATATCTACAATTAAACAAACTTCCATTTAATATTTTAAAAAAATCCCGAATGTTTGACCAATTTTGAAGTAAAATAACCTCTTAATGTAATAAAGAATAGTGAAATAAGAGTTACTTTCCAGTTGTTGTATCACATTAACTGAAAATGAAAATTAAATAATAATAATAATAATAATAATAATAATAATAATAATAATAATAATAATAATAATAATAATAATAATAAATCTTTATTTGAAAGGTATTCAACAATGCAAATCTCTCTTATGCTTTTCAGAAATTTTAGATTATCAGCTACAATTTAAAAAACCGAAAAAAATGGAGAATGTTTCACAATCTACAGCTTTCAAGATACGAAGGCTTCCAAATAGCGAAAGTTGCTATAGTTACGACTTGGAAAAAAGAACTAAAAGCGATCAACTAAATTCATAAATATCTTTTTTTCCCCTAACTTATGCAAGTGAATCGAAGCCAGAACATTTCGTTTGAAAATAATTACATTAATCAAATGGAACATTATTTTTCTCCCGTTTCAAGTTTTTACCCATTTATTTTTCTTTTCTTTTGCAAAAGTCTGAATAGATTTAATGATAATCGATAGAATCCATTTAAAAGCGGCATGTTATCAAATTTCCCCTCGATAAATTAAGATAAATTTAAAACTTAATCTTGACTGGCGGCATTAAAATACTTTCGTAATTCGCGACATTTATGGGAGACGAAATGCTTTTATTATTTTTATATTTTCGTGGCCAGACATGTCAAGTATTATAGAGATTCGTTTGAAATTGCAAAACTGTAACTGCACAACAAATACCAACATAGTACTTTTTGCATAATTGTTTCAGATGCAGGTTAATTAAGGGGGTCCGGAACACAAAACTCTTCAAATTTTCTAAAAAAGTATTGTATTAAGTAAAAAAAAATCTGCCTAAAATGATGTTTAAATCATTTTTCTATTTTAACTGGAACAGAAAACGTGAATTTTTTCGTTTTGGATTATTTTCAAAATCTAGCGCTTAAACAATGGTTGCCATAGAAATGACTTCTTATAAAAATGAGTTTTACTTCATGAGGAATTTTTTCACCATTTCTCGTATTTAAATTGTTATAACTCAAGAACCTCTAAAGATAATTCGTTCAGACTTTTGAATTGATTTACTTTGATTTTGATTCAGAAAATTAAAAAAAGCATATTTACTTTTGAAAATATGATTTTTTTTTAATTTTAAATATTTTTTTTCTTGAAATAAATATTTTTTAAAATGCTGATTCAGAATTAAAGATTACACATTTCTGCCTATTGAAAAGAAAAAAAGAATCTAGAACTAATATTTCGAGTTGTAATGATTTGAAATTACCCCACATTTTGAATAAATTTTACATTTTAAATTAAATAAAAATAAAAGGAGAAGTTTTGTCACATGATTTTGTTTACAAATAATGTGGTTAACCTTCACAAAAAATTTCAAAAATTTAACTCAATAAATAAAAATTATTTTAAAATGTGTAACGGACCCTACTAATATATCTTTGAACTAAGGAAAATTTTGTGTAATTTTATGAAAAAAATATTAATATTTTAAGCCGACATTATTATATCTGTGACTAAAATTAAATGAAAAAATGTGTTTTTTTCTTGTAACAAAATGCAATGAAAAACATACAGAACTTGGAGAAAAAAATAATTCAGATGTCTTTGGGGCCGTCCATAAATTATGTCACACGTTTTCTCCATATTTTTCACTCCTCTCCTCCCTTTATCACTAAGTGTCACACTTCACTTTACGCCCTTCCCCCTATTGTCACATATCATGCTATATTACAAAAACATATACTTGCAGATCAGAAACAAAATACCAAATTTTAGTACAAAATTTAGGTCAATAATTTTAAGACAGTACCTAATTCGACTGACCAATTTCTGGAAGTTTTCTTCTTTCCAACTTTTAGCATACACCTTGGACTTATGGTACGCCCAGAGCTTCTTAATTGATCGAATTTCAGGGAAGTTAGCCGCAATTGTCAAACCTCTCTACGAAAGTGATGTTTTGATGCTGAAGTTGCTGACAACGGTTTTGTAATAATGATGGCTGGCCAAGCCTAGCCAGAAGACATGATCACCTCCATTATAATTGATACGGATGTAGGGGAAGAGCCGGTGGCGAATATACTTGTTAAATTGTCTTTACCCATTGACAGCACTGTAAAAATTTTTTGTAAAATTCCAGTAGATGTACCGTAAATTACACGGTACTTCTACCATTTTCACTCTTTACGGTATGAATACCGTATTTATAAGGTATATTAAGTGTAAAAAACAGTTTTTTGTACTGTTTCGATTAAAAACGGTATTTACACAGTAAAATTATTATTTTTCCGTAAAAACTCGGTATTTATACCGTAAAATAATTATTTTTCAATAAGGAAAACGACATTGTAAAAATTTTCGTAGCATTTCAATAGATGTACCTAAATTTTACGGTACGTCTACTGTTATCATTCTTTACTGTATGAGTACCGTATTTCTAAGATATATTAGGCATTAAAAAAACCAGTTTCTGTGCTATTTCGATTATAAACAGTATTTATACCATAAAATGACCAATTTCTATGCTATTTCAATTATAAACGGTATTTATACCATAAAATGATTGTTTTTCAGTAAAAAGGCGATATTTATACTGAAATTAATTATATTTCAGTAAGGGAAAATATGGCATCCTCGCCTCGGTGCACGGCATTCTCTCAAGCGATGTTCTTGTTGTTGCTATGTAAATGCGCGCAGGTCTGAGGAGATGGGGGAGTGCAGCCGTTAACTTGTTTTGGAGTCCAAAAATCTCAAAAGGTCACAACTCCTGCAATACACACTGTTTATCATAATTTTTATGGATACCATAATGTAACAATAAAAAAAAAAGAAAGGAATGTATTTACTTTTGTTAAATAGTATTAAAGAAGAATAGATAATTATTAGAATATATAATTATTATCTTTAACTACAAGAAAATAAATAATGTAATTTATGAAAGATGACTAAAGTAGTCTACAAAGTAGACGAGGCTTTATTAAAGATTCACATGCATTTTATGTGTCTTGCGTGTCTGTGTAAGGGGGGGGGGATGACTGATTCTGGACCCGTCACGGTTCTCGACGGCCTGAATAGATGTCCTCTTTCTAGTGGGAACTTTTAATCTATCATACTGAATGATGTCAAATCCATCCTTAATTTTTATTGGAGAATTATACAATTCATAGAAGTGAAATTCTATGATTTTAAACTAGTTTAATTAATTACTTATTCATAGTCCTGCAATTGTAATTGTAATATTATGTACCATTGAATATACAGGGTGTCCCTAAACAAATGGTATATACGCTAGGAGGTGATAGAACACATCAAGACGAGTAATAGTAAATAGGAAACCAAGGGTCCCAAATGTTTTCCAAAGGAAATAGCCTCCATTAAAGTTTGGGGTCCTAAATTTCAAATACACATAAAAAACGGAAAATTGGTCGATTCATTTGCGGTTTTCACTAAAATTATTCTTTATGTTGGTATTTTCTTGAAAATAAATTATAAAGATAAATTTCGAAAAAGGCCGATAGAGGGCGCTTTAGAATTTAAAGTAATGAAAAACTACTTTTTTGCATCTCATTAAATGGTTTCGTAAGCTTAGACTTAAATTTTGAGCTCATAATCTGAATAGTTGGAAGCGGTTAAGTAGCACAAACTTAACTGTGTTCAGAAGGTTTAAATTTCAAATGATTATAAAAAACGGAAAAATTGGTCGATTGATTTGCGGTTTTCACTAAAACTATTCTTTACGTCGGTATTTTATTAAAAATAAATTATAAAGATAAATTTCAAAAAATGCCGATAGAGGGCGCTTTAAACTTTGGAGTAACGAACAACTACTTTTTACGTTATTTTTTGCATCTGTTTAAATGTTTTCGTAAACTTAGACTTAAACTTAAATTTTGAGCTCAAAATCTGAATAGTTGGGAGTGGTTAAGTAGCACAAACTGAACTGTGTTTAGAGGGTTCAAATTTCAAATGATAATAAAAAACGGAAAAATTGGTCGATTTGTTTGCGGTTTAAAATAAAACTATTCTTTAAGTCAGTATCTTATTAAAAATGAATTTTAAAGATAAATTTCAAAAAATTCCGTTAGAGGGCGCCTTAAACTTCACAGTAACCAACAACAAATTTTAATCGTCATTTTTTGTATCTAATTAAATGCTTTCCAAAACTTGTTAAATGTTTTCGAAATCTTAGATTTAAACAACATTTTGCGCAAACTGAAGTGTGTTCAGGAGTTGAAATTTTAACCCCCCCCCCTCCCTCGAACACAGTTCACTTTTGCGCTACTTAAACCCTCGCAACGACTCAGAATTTGATCTCAAAATTTAAATCTAAGCATTTGAAAGCATTTAATGAGTTTAAAAAAAATAACGGTTAAAAATAGTTGCACGGTACTCCAGTGTCTAAGGCGCCCTCTATCGGCATTTTGTGAAATTTATCTTTAAAATTTATTTTCAAGAAAACACTGATTTAAAGAGTAGTTTTAGAAAAAACCGCAAACGAATCGACTAATTTTTCTGTTCTTTTTTATAGTATTCCATTTCGTTTGAAATTTAAACCCTCTGAACACACTTCAGTTTGTGCTACTTAACCACTCCCAACTATTCAGATTTTGAGCTCAAAATTTAAGTTTAAATCTAAGCCTACGAAACCATTTAATGAGATGCAAAAAATAGTATTAGGATGGATTATTTCGTCAAACCAAAGTCTAAAGCGCCCTCTATCGGCATTTTTTGAAATTTATCTTTATAATTCATTTTCAATAAAATACCGACATAAAGAATAGTTTTAGTGAAAAACGCAAATCAATCGACCAATTTTCCGTTTTTTATAATCATTTGAAATTTAAACCCTCTGAACACAGTAAAACTTTTTGCTACTTAACCGCTTCCAACTATTCAGATTTTGAGCTCAAAATTTAAGTTTAAATCTAAGCTTACGAAACCATTTAATGATATGCAAAAAATCACGGCAAAAAATAGTTTTTTATTACTTCAGAGTGTAAAGCGCGCGGCATTTTTCGAAATTTATCTTTATAATTTATTTTCAAGAAAATATCAACATAAAGAATAATTTTAGTGAAAACCGCAAATCAATCGATAAATTTTTCTGTTTTTTATGTGTATTTGAAATTTTGGACCCCAAACTTTAATGGCGGCTATCTCCTTTGGAAAACGTTTGGGACCCTTGGTTTCCTATTTACTATTACTCGTCTTGATGTGTTCTATCACCCCCTAGCGTATATACCATTTGTTTAGGGACACCCTGCATATACCAATGATATTCTTATGTGTTAAAAGGGTTTGTTCACCTTTGTGTATGCTCTTTGTGTTTCATTCAGTTGGATCCTCATACCGGACGTGCAGGACAAAGAAGTATGTAACATTTTAACTATTTTTAAGTGAAAGTAACTATTATGCATGTATTTTTATTACATTTTTAACTTGCATTAGTTCTTAATAAACTTCTTCTTTACTGTTATATATTTGTCTTATTAATTTATTTTGGGTTTAAAAATTATGCCATTAATAATTATTTTTTTTTAGGTATGACAAATAAAAAAATTTTCAGCTAAAAATTATTTGAAATTAAAAAAAATTTCCAAAAAAAAATCTAATAATACAGTGTTAAAAATTTCCGTGGTGGAATTTCAAAGTGGAGTCTATTCATGAAGTAAAATAAAGAGAAGCACCGAAATATGGTACTGCTTATTTTTTTGAAAACTCCAAGCTGGGCAACACGATGCGTTTTACCTTTTTATTTTTCCTTATTCAGCGACACACTTGTAACACGCATGTCCACGTTCTCTACAATTCTAATGTATCGAACGTCACCTCTCTCAAATAATGAAGATCGGCGGCTAGTAAGTTGTCTGTTAAAAAAAATGAAATGGTATAACGTATCGTGTGTGCTCAGATGGTGAAATTTTGGGGCCTATAAAGACCCATCCCCCGCGAATCACCACGTTCAAAATTTAGACAAAATTATCATAAAACTAGAAAAAAATACATCCTTATCAGAAAAAAATAATAAAATACCAAACAGTCAGTTGGCTTAGATTTACGCTTAAACCACCAGTAAAACTTCAAACACCGGTCCCCTTTCCTCTACCAACCTCATAAATAACTAAAATTCAAAAATCTTTTTCGCTTACGTTGTTAGAATTTTATCGAACTCAGACCCCAATCTCTATGAGCTCAGGAATTTCGTAATTAACAATTCTATTGATCTAATCCTTAAAAAGTTGGTAAAGTTCAAAAACTCTAAAAATCGCAAATCAAAATTTTAGAACCTATCTCACTCGACGCTCTTTCCCCATATGGCTCAGTATTGAATTCAGACACTTTTCTCCGAGAGGGACTTCTGGGGCTCCGGAGGGTGGGAGAATGAAACCTTTTTTCCCAGTGAAAACACAAGAACTCTATTTTTCCGGGGGGGGGACATTTTATTGCACTGGGGGGGGGTCCCTCTGGGGCACCCCATTAATTCAACACTGATATTTCAAGACTGTTTTTTTTTGTTAAAAGAAAGGTCTCTCATTCGGTAACTCAATCTTTCCCTCCAAATTCTGGAAAATTAAACATTAAAAACCATTTAGACAGTTAAAGTTAATTCACAGTCTCATCCATATGTCTTCAAATCTTAGACAATCCCCCCTCCCCCGATCTCTCTTCAGTCCGGCTTGGATAAATTATTCAGACTAGATCTTGAATGATATTTTCCTGTTACTTCAGTGGTCATCAGTGGAATTTTGATGCAAACACTACCACTGATGTTTTTAAAAGAAATAGTCGATGCCTCCTACCCGACTCAGTATGATCCATCGGATGGATCGACCTTGCTCTGTTAAAGATGTCTGTAAAATAATGATTCCCTATTCCCTGATTTTGCACTCACTTTACCATATTTCAAGTAAATTATAGAAACGCGGTTAATTTACAAAAATTCCATTCGACCAATAAGGAGCTAATTGCAAATATAACGTTATTTACTTTTTGGTAATTTTGGACCCTTTCCCTCCCTTTAGATATCATACGTTACTTCCATCAAACTCCGTGCCCCGGTAATGATATCGTTATCAAAGTGTAAAAATTTTTTTTTAGAATTAAATTCTTTTGTTTTGAGTAACATACAAAACGGGTTAAATTTATTTTTCGCAAACTTTATTGATTCAATTGAAGATAATTTAATAAAATATCGCTTTATTCAAACAAAAATAGTTAACAAAAAAAAAAAAAAAAAAAAGATAATGTACTATTTTGAACAAAATACCACGTTACAGAGAAAAAGAGATAATTCTAATTTGGTCAAAAATGATATCGATATCAAAAGGATAATCCCCCCCTTCCCCTAGAGATATCTTACGATATCATGTGTCAGACCCTCCCTCCCCCCTAAAAGAATAATGTTATATATACACAACACCTAATAAAAAAATTAATATATTATTCTTGTTTCTAGTAAAACCATCGTAAATATTGACTGAGCAAAACATTTTCTTTGAAAATGTCTGATTATAGGTAAGATAATACAAAGCGTGAAAATTTGCTTTCGACCGAAGTAATGTTGTCAGATTTTCGAGGCAAACGCCTTCTTTACGGGTAGCAGCATAAGTTTCAGTATTCACCAACCAACCAACAAATCTAATGGCGTCAGTTTGTTGATTTCGGGCAATGGAGAACTTGAGATCCGAGTTATTTATTTAAGTAAGTTAATCGGCTGTATTTCTTGTTTTCCTTTAACTTACATAATTAGATAACTAATTTGAACTATACATGTTTTAAATTGTTTTTTCTTAAAAGTATGTTATTCATTTCTTTGGCTAAGTTATATAAAAATTGGAAAATGAATTACTTTGTTAATGAAAAGTGCGTGTTGGATTAAATTGTGTTTAAAATAGCAAACTGACATCTATAAAATTTTGAATATTTTCTGTTCAATATTTCAACTATTTCCTTTTAAATTTAATCATTTTTACTAGAATATATGCGTAATATTAGTAATTTACATTTATCTTATCCAAAAGAAGGAAATCGACTTATTTCATTCCTCCTTTTGCTAGCAGGTCCCATTCCTTCCCATTATGTTCTGTTATATTAAACTGCTTTTAAGTTCAGTTAAAATTATGGATAATGTATAATATTAGGTTTTCTAAAGAGGGGAATTATTACAGCTACAGGTAAACAAGTCATTAATATACTTCAAATATTAAAATTATAGTAAGCAAATTTATTTTTTTAATAAACAATTTTTTTATACAAATCTAAGTTTATGCTGAAAAGCAACTTTTTTCAACTGAAGATTTGGTTGTCATTGCTCCATCTCAGTGGCGTAGCTAGGATAGGTGACACCCAGAGCGGATGTAAATTGTGTTACCGCCAGCCACCATGGTGTCACCCCCCCCCCACACACACACACCGATCCGTTATATTTTTTTATTCACAATTGTACGCTATTATAACAAATGACCATATCATTCCTCATTTACCTTTTGCCCTGCATTGAGAAAAAAAACAGATGGGGGAATTTTTACTTAACCCATAATCCGCTTAAATCAATGTGGTGTCTGTATGTCGAAGAAAATTCTTTCTTTTAAAGTTTGTTTTTGTTATCCATTCGTTGGATAGATAAGATTTTTGTTCCCTGGTGCAAATATCTTATTTAAACACACCAGTCTGCATAAAATTTCAACTTCTTTTAGAAAAGAAAATTAAGTCTATTTCGTCGTACGCTAGAAATTTAATTTTATTTCAGAATTCTTTTTCCAAATTGTGTAAGATTATAAATATTTATTTTCAAATAAATATTGGGTGACAGCCGGGTTGGACCGCCCCCCCTGCCCCCCACTAACTACGTCACTGCCTCCATCTAGTATTGTGATTGATGTTTAGAATAATATGTCATGAGGAAAAATTTCTGTCCTATTCTATCCCATTCTCCATTACTAACTAATATTGTAATAAATATTAGTACTATTTATTACTAATATTAGAACTAGTACTAACTAATATATCCCGTACTTGAATAACATTAATTAATTAAAGTTCGAAAACATAGTATATTAACACACGAAAAAAAATCATAAAAACCTGATTTAACCCATTTTCGGCCAAAGGTTCGTATACGAAACATTTCGATAAATATTTTTTTTTAACACTCTGACACATTTTTTTCAAGAATTTTATTTTTCTTCTATTTTTTAAGGCTTTTGAAGACATCCATAAAATATTAGTAATTCAATTGGAGTAAACACTTTCTCTTAAAAAATTTTCAAAATACGCTAGAGTTTTAATTTGAAACGCCTTTGACAAATTCGACTTTTTAAAAATATATTATTATTCCAATTGAAATGAATTATATGTTTTTAAAATAGATTAAAGTTGCAAATTCTGTATATGAAATAAGAATAAAACAAAAGTCATAAAAATATTGTTCATATTCATATTATTCATTATAAGAAATAATATTTTATATTATTATATAAAATATTATTTTTTATATAAAATATTATTTTTCATGCACGAATCTTTTTTTGTGTCTTAATGTATGTAATTTAAGCATATTTCAATAAAAATAATGCTACATTTTATAAAATTTCTGTGCTTGGCCTAAAATGGGTTAAATAAAAAGAATCTGATTTAAACAAAGATATACATATATATTTTTAAAACTATGATTGTTTTGCACCTTAGTTGCTATTTAATTCATGCATATTCCATTCATAATACTAATTTTGAAAATAGTGAGAAATGGTGTTTACATTAAGACTTTTTTGGTTTTAAATGTTTATAAAAAAAGACTTGTGCATTAGTTGCTCTTAACCCGAAAGAACACGTCCTTACCCAGTGTATGAATGCTCTTAACTTTGTCACCAATAAAATCAAATTATAACAACTACTTTATTTAGACGGAAACAATTCATACAAATTTTCTGATAAAATAAGTTGCAGATTACTTTTTAAAAATTAGTGGTTACAATTGTAAAAACCATACGCACTCAGGGTCTTTTAGGCCCTGTGCGCGCCCTCTCAAGTTAAAATTAGAGTCATCGTCCTGTTTAATTTCATAGAACACAGTAAAAAGAGGGGGGGGAGAGGAAATTAAGTCAATGTAAATCAGAATACATTAGTTGATATGGCCCTTTTAAAATTCAGCTGGCATATTTGCAAATCTGATTAAAAAAATTCACTGGCAGCTCATATCTATGTGTTATTACAGTATTTATGTTTTCACTAGTGAGAAACTGGGTTATTTATTAAATTTTAAGTCAATTAAATGTCATTAAAACTAGTGTTTGATTAAATAGTCGATTCGGTATTTTGTGATTCCGCATGTTATACGATTATAAGTGTCATTAAACTAATTAAAAAATACTTAAAAATGTGTAGCCTATAATTCAAATACTTCGCTGAATAAATGCGAATTACGGCGTTTCTTGATCCCCCCCTCCTCTCTAGAAAAAAAAAAGCGCCCAGTTAAAGTCAAATTTCTGGAGTGATACTTTTTTAATTTGTCTTTTTTGCACACAGAGAGAGTTTATTGAATCGGATTTAAGTCTTTGTGTTAAAAATTTACTTTCTGGTAAACTTTTTTTAGGTAGATTTCGTATGAAATACTACCTATTGCAATCGCTCCAGTTTATATATCTATCTATCTATCTATCTATCTATCTATCTATCTATATATATATATATATATATATATATATATATATATATATATATATATATATATATATATATATATCACTTTTTTATGGCCACGATAACGTCTATAATTCTTCAACAATCTCCACCAAGCTGGTACATAAAATCAAAGGGGATAAAATCTCGGCTAAGTTCGTTAATGGGCAAAATCGGACCAAGGGGGTGAAAACCGAAAAAAAGCCATAACTTCTTAATTAAAGTAGATATCAAATCGGTTTAAAGTTTATATTACTTCTTAAATATGGGCCAAAAGTTTATGCATGAGAGATTTTTGATAAATTTAGAAGTGAGCTCAAGGGACGAAAAAAAACAGGGGTTTTGAGAGAAAAAAAATCATAATTTCGTCAATTTTCAAGATATCAAGTCCAATTAAATTTTTTGTAAATGTTCTTAAAATTATCTAAAACTTTTGTATTTACAAGTTTTTGATAGGACGAACTTTTACCGATGAAATAAATTAAAAACGAAAAGAAAAAGGGCGGTGAAAAAAGAGAAAAATCCATAACTCCGTTAATTTTTAAGATATCAAATCTGATTAAATTTATTTTATATCTTCTCAAAAATATCTACAAATTTTATAGTGACAAGTTTTTCATAGGACCAATTCGTATAGCAAAAAGAAATTAAACAAAAATAGGAGTTGGAGAAAAAACCTCAAATCCAAACTGCTTATATTCTGACTCATTTTTAAATTCATTTTTGATTTTAAACGCATCCAAATGATAATAGATCCTCTTTAGAAACTGTATAAAGTGACGCATTGGTCAATTTTCTGATAAAGACAGAATATATTTTTAAAAAGGCTACCAAAAAGGGTATTTTGAACAGAATTTCTCAAAGTTATCAGGACTGAAAATTTAAGGAAGTATTCAAAGAAGAAATTGTGTTTTTTTCTGACTCGTTTTTAAATCCATTTTTGTTCTCAAACGCATCCAATTTACAGATCTTCTTATTTAGGAACTATATAATGTGATGCATTGGTCAGATTTTTGATAAAGACGGAATATATTTCAAAAAAGGCTACCAAAAGGGGTATTTTGAACAGAATTTTCAGAAATCATCGTGACTGAAAATTTAAGGAAGTGTTCAAATAAGAAATTGCGTTTTTTCTGACTCGTTTTAAAATCCATCTTTGCTCTCAAACGCATCCAATTTACAGATCCTCTTATTTAGGAACTATATACTGTGACGCATTGGCCAGTTTTTTGATAAAGATATAATATATTTTAAAAATGCTGCCAAAGTGAGTATTTCGCACAAAATTTTCCGAAGCAATCATGATTAAAGAATTAAGGATGTATTCAAACAACAAATCGGTTATTTTATGACTCATTTTTAAATTCATTTTTTTCTCAAATGCATTCAACAGACAGTTTTTTGTTGTTCAGGAACTGTATAATGTACTGTTTTGGTCGATTTTTTAATAAATTCAGAATTTATTTCAAAATATGTTGTCAAAATGGGCATTTGAGCTGAAGTTTTCTTAAGATGATGCTGATAAAACCAGTTTTTGCAGAAAAATGAAATTAAAAAATTTTCATAAATGTCCAGATGAAGTTATTAAACTGCGTTTATCTCTAATCATATACATATACATACATATATATATATATATATATATATATATATATATATATATATATATATATATATATATTTGTTGAAATGAGCACTCTTCAAAATCTACCTCCGCCTATAGGCCCAGCCGACAGGGATTTTTTTTTTTAATTGGGATGGTAAAAATAATGAAATGTCATATTTTGTGAAAGAGCTTATTATTCAATGAATTTTTTTTTTTAAATAGGCCCCAAATTTCGCTTTGATTGTGCCTTATTACGTAAGTTTACATTCAAAATTTACAGTTTTACATATTTAGATTTTAGACCATTGGTGTAAAAATCTAGGCACCAGCGGGGGGCAATCACTCACCACGGGGTAAAATTTAATAGCATTCTAGCAAGAAATTTATACGAATTATTAGATGATACAAGACGAAAAAAAGTTAGTAGTGAGAGCATAGGAGCAATTGGCACAAAGACTTTTGCACCCCTGTCTTAAAACAAAGAGGTCCAACCAATCCATATTTTATCACACGTTCTCAATATTAGAAATTTTACGGGAAGTGTAAATTATAATTATCATCTATTTGAGATCTTCGAAATCAGCCTGCGTAATTTTTGTGATAAAATATTAATAATAGTAAAAATCATTGATTTACAGTATAACTATTTAGTTTCTTACACATCCAATCCTTGTGTGATTTCTTTGTTTTTCAAATTGATTATTTAGAGAATTATAAGAATATAGTTATTATATTTTCGGTTTTTTTTTAACACATTTACTTTTTGATAATGAGTAATTTTAATATGACGGAAAAGCTAGGGGTCTTCCTCTGGTATTTTATTTATTTATTTATTTTCATAGTCATTATCGTCCAAAATCTTCAAAAATTTTTGGAATTAAAACATGTTTTCACAGTTTTTGACAAGCAATCCAGAAAAAATATTGATGTATATTAATAAAATGGCTGGTATAAAGACTCTTTTTCATTTGGTATATTTAAATCGTTAAGAAATTATGTATGTTTATTTTCAATAACAGAAAATTTGGAATGGAGAAGGAATATGGCTTCCCAATTTCATTTTTGAAGTATGGTGGAGGAGTAGACTTGGACCTGATACCCAGTAGCAAAAAAAATTCTCGATTGTCTGCGGCAGATACTACAGAGGCAGAAAATAATCCATAGGTAAAATGTTTTGCAATTGCAGCGTTAATTAAACATTTACTTTTAACGATTTTACGCGTTTTATTCAGTTCTGTTAATAACTAACTTACATTTCTGCATTCAGTAATAAAATGTTAAATATAACTTAAAACAAAAGAAATGTTTGATGAAAAAATAATCTGCAAAGAAGAAAAAAAAATCTGTAACACCCGTCTCCATTCTTTAACTTTCTGCTATAAGGCTTGCAATATGAATAGTGATTGCAAAAAATAGTGGATATGACTGAGTATCAGCATTTTTTTATTGCACAATCTTGATCATAGTTTCTTATTTTAATTTTTGAAAAACAAATAAAATCAAACACAAAGTCGATATTTGATTTTTTTTTTTTTTTTTTTTTTTTTAATCAAAGGCTTGATACATTTCTTGTAATATTTCAAACCCATAATGGTAATAATAATATAATGACTTTTAGTTATTACTAATAGCATAATTTTATTTGTAGGTACATTTAACTCACACATAATCTAGCTAAAATAGCGTCTCAGTATTATCATTGTTAAACGCATACTTTTTACTTATTTCTAGTTAGATTTTAATTCCATACATTCCTCCATTTTAATTCCTCTTTTCTTCTCCAAATAAACTGAGTTTTTTAATTGATTTCTTTTCATACCCTGCCCTTCATTATAATTACAGATTCACAGTCGCGAGATGCCACACGCGGCTAATTTTATGCTGCGACTTGTAACTTTCGGTGCTTAAGGGGGTGCGGGAAACAAAAATATTCAAATTTTATTAAACAGTTTTATTACATTAAAAATTCTGCTTAAAATTATGTTTAAAACCTTGTTTCTATTTTAACTGTAACAAGAAATATGATTTTTTTCTTTTTGGTTTCTTTTTAAAATCTAGTTTTCAAAGCAATCGTTCTCATAGAAATGACTTTCTGTGAAAATGCTTTTTTTCTTCATGAGTTTTTTCACCATTTCTTGTATTTAAATTACTTTAACCCAATAACGGTTAAAAAAAACCTTTGTTTAAATTTGGAACAAGTCTTTTTCAATTGTTTTATATTAATTTTGCTTCAGCAAATTTCAAAACAAAAAATTTTATTTTGAAAATATGATTTTAAAAAATTACATTTTTTTTTTAATTTTACTTTAAATATTTTTTAATTTTATTCAAATTAATGCTTTTAAAATTCCTAAATCAGAATTAAAGCTTATATATTTCTGTTTATATAAATGAAAAGAAATTCTACAAATAATATTTGGAGTTATAACGATTTTAAATTACCCCACTTTTTAACAACTACTAAATTTAAAAATTAAAAAAAAAATTATGAGAAATTATGTCACGTGCTTTTGTTTCAAAATGATATGGTAAACCATCAGAAAAAAATTTCAAAATTTTAACTGAATAAATAACAATTACTTGATAATGTGTGCATTGTTGAGAGAATGTATTAAATTAAGGATTTCATTTCCGACAATTCCATTTTTGTTTAAACACATAGCCTACACTAGGCTCGGTAAGAAATTTTCAATCTAAATATTAATTCTATAATATTGTTATTTACAGAGCTCTTGCCCCCCCCCCCCCTTTTAATATTTTTAAATGATTTTTTTTTTTTTTTTTTTTTTTTTTTTTTTTTTTTTTTACACAGGGTGCAGTGCGTAAATTTTATTGTGCATTTCTACTTTTACTTACCCATCATACGTAGTATAGGGTAAGTCTTGCAATCGTTTTGAAAATCGAAAAATTTTTTTTGACGGATTTACACGTTTTAGATAATGGAGATTCCGAAAAACATATTTTTAGAAAAAAAAATTTTGCCGTCCGTCTGTCTGTCTGTCTGTAAACGCTCTATCTCCCGAACAAATTGCGATAGAGACTTGAAATTTTGTATGTAGTTAGTATGTAAGAATGGGACGAACCCTATTTAATATCAGCGACCTCGATTATCCGGAACTGTTTTTTTCGGACTTTCGAAAAATTCGTTCTGATGAAAGGTATATAAAAATTTTCGAATTTTTTTGTTCTAAGGAATGGACGTAAAAGGCAATAAAATAACACACATTTTGCATATAGAACGAAGTCGATCGGATTATTAGTTGCCGAGATATTTGTAATCTTGTTTTCGACATTCTTCGATTTTTCATGACCCTGTATTTCATTCAAATTTCAATTCAGAAGTATATTTTAATTGGAAATGAGACGCTTAATCCGACGCAGTTAATTGTAAGTTAATAGAATTATTATTTTTGGAGTTATAAGGATGTTTCTTTTACGCAGTTCGGTACTACTTGAGTAGATTGGCGTTTTATATAATTTGTCGAAATTGGTACATCAGCAGTTCTTCAATATAGCATTACTATGTATATTAACAATATTTAAATTTTGTTTATGAATTGCAATGCATTGTATAAATAGTTTCACATGTTTTATTTTCAAATACATATCCATGATGGGTAAGTATTACGGTGGCCCCCAACGACTAGTTACAATTGTTTGTTACAGTTTTAGGCAGCTTTCATTAGAAAAAGTAAAAAGCTATCTATTGCAGCCGTCCGGAGAAAAGCACTTCCGGAAAATTTTGGTATATTTTCATCGATCATGACTCCCAGACCCCAAAACCATCCTCCGTTCAAATGTTGACATATATATGATTTTTGTCACGCTGTAACTATCGTATTTATGAACCGATTTGAATGAAACTTGGTATGTACATAGTACATAGAAATGGCTCGACCAAGTTCGTTGGGCAGTATCAGATGCAATCTTCAAAATAGTGTCCATTTAAGTTTATCAAAAATCTTTTAAATGTATAATGATGTACAAGGAAAAATTTAGAAATTGAGGAAAGATTCTAAAGTGTTTGATATTAATAATGAATTACGGAATACTTTTTGCTTTGTCTTTACCTTAAAAAGCGCCTGAGATATAGCAGTTTGGATTTTTAATGTGGATGACATTTTTTTAAAATCAATTTGCCAGCGCCAACCCTGGTATATATTAATCAATTTCGATGTGAGTGTGCGCTTGTACATGAATTAAGATTTCGACCAAGCTCATTGGATTGTTTTATCCATTATGTTCTTTAAAAATGGAATATACTTCATGATATCGTGGAATTTGGAGACCCTATAAATCGCTTAAAATAAAACCAGCTTCAATAAAAGATGACTAATTTATAAAAATTCCCATTAATATTCAGTATTGACAAAAACGAGTATTCAATCTTATATAATCGGACTCCACTAATTTGAGCTTCGTATGTTTGAATAACATAACTTAATTTAAAATAAATAAATAAATAAATAAGGTATATGAAAGCTACCTTTTCCTCCCGGCACTGCCGGAAGGACTTTTTTATGTGCAGATGCTTCTACTTTGAAAGCAGTTCTGAAAATAAAACTATTTTCGCCTTAAGATATGGTTACAAAAGTTGAAAAAGTACAAACACACAACAATATATATCAATTTAAAATTTCACATCCAAAAAAAAGTAAAAATAAAAATACTAAAATACAAGTTAGAAATTTCTAAGAAATTTTCCCGTGAATTTAACATTAAATATTGGCATTTAGCCACGGGACTGGTGTAGGTTCTTAAGAGTCATGGGAAGTACCACACTAGTCATGGGAAGAAACGAACACACCAATGTAAATTCTATGGGAGCGTTATTTTATAATATTTAACCCATTAGTGCCTGGCGTCCCATTTTTGGGACAGTTTCAAAAAATTCAAGTAAACGCCTTTCACACCAGTAAAAAGGAGGAAAAATAAATACTTTCTTTCTCGAGACGAAGTCCTCGCTAAATTAAGATAAAAGTTATTCTTTCTTTTAAAGCGGTGGGAAAATGCAAAATTCGAATTTTAGCGAAGAAAATAATTCAGGCACAAATGGGTTAACATGGATATAAATATTGTTCAGTAATTTCTGTGTAGGATAACTGAGGGCGATGTACCTGAGGTAGTTTTTTAATTTTTAGATTTTAGTTTTTGACATTTTTTTTTTTGTTTTCCTTCACTTACAGAACTGGTTTGGAAATTGAAACTACCCAAATATATATAAAAAATCTATAACTAAAATAGGAAAATGAAAAGTAGCCCAGTAGATCATCTTCATCTATTGTATGTATATATATATATATATACATGTATATATATATTAAAAACAAAGCGAGAAAATTGAAAATAACGGTCCCATAGGATTAATATTAGCATTCTTGTTACTTCTTGTGAATATTGAAAGATGATTAAGATGATTTTGTGAAACCATTTCTACAAATTACTTTTGTATTTTCTTTAATAATTTATTTTAATGCTTATACCCATGTTCAATGAATCTTTTTCTTTAAGGTACTTGATGTTGGTCAATCCTGTGTGTGGTACAAACTACAAATAATCAATTGGTGGATAATCAAAATACAGCAAAGTGGGCAAAACTATTGGAACTTGTATATAAATGTAAATGACACACTGTGTAGAAGAAAATAAATTGTATACATAAATATTATAACTATGCATCATGATATAGTGTATTAATGTAATTTAATCGTTGTAATAAATATATTTTTATATTTTAATTGCTTGTTTTAAATATGTCTGAATCATAATGATATTAATTTATTTTGTAAATGTTCTAAAACATTTATATTTGTAAATTTAATATGATTCTCAAACCCTCTCCTTAACAATGCAAAGTTTTTATACAATTTTAAACTTATTTTTAAGCATGAATGTATAAATTTAGTCTTGACTATTTAAATATTTGGAAGGAAAATACATTTTTCATTTTTATTAACTTTTTTTCGCGTTATAAGCAATTTTGCCCACGACAACTAGTTTTTACTTTTCTTGATCTGTAGGGAGAATTAAAGTTTGTTATTAAGATTATAAGCTATAAATTACATATCAATTCTTGCAAGAATAATATAATAGCACATTTCCATTAAAAAAATTAAAAAGTGGTGATTTGTTAGACAGTGACATTCTTAAACTTTTAAATGAATGTAAGAAATTTTAGATTTGTATGTTGAGAAAATAAAAATAAAAATCCTAATTTCCAAGTAAGTAACAAGAATATTAATGTATATGTATAATTTTAACCACTTTTATTAATTTTACTTTATTTTTTGAAAGTGTATGTGATTTGTATTCTCTTCACGCCCTTCTGATCCTTTAGTTTTTATAATTATGTCTGTGAAACAACAAAAGAAGTGTGAAATAATTTTTCGGCAGTCAGTACTCTTGAATTATTTGTTAATATTTAATAAAATTTAATAAATTGTTACTATTTAATAAAAATAATATAAGATCTATTAATTTTTTTCAGTGTTAATAATTTATAGAAATGTAAGAAAGAAATTTAATATTAGCATTTTATTTTATCAGAGATCATCTCACATTATCATAGCGGTCACAAATGTAAACACTTTTTTGTGATTTTTTTTAATTCTCTAAGTGCATACTACTTTTATAGCATCTTTATACCTCTATTTTAAAATAATAATTTTCGCTGTATATTTAAACCTGAAATGTGACAGCAGTAACTATTTTAAAATAGTGGTATAAAAAATAAATGTAGAAAAGGTGTAGTAATTGGCAGCTATGTGAGTGTAATTCAAATTCATTGTTTTTAGTTACATTTTACCATAATTTTTTTTATAACAATTGTACGTAATGACAAAAAACAAAAAGAAAAAAAAATATTCATTAAGAAATACAGAAAATCTAATATTTATAAAAAATAATATATATTGTTTTTTACCAGCATACATATCTTTGCACAACTTGATGATCTACAAAT
This sequence comes from Maratus speculifer, assembly GCA_964019185.1. Lineage (NCBI taxonomy): Eukaryota > Metazoa > Arthropoda > Arachnida > Araneae > Salticidae > Maratus > Maratus speculifer. Next base: position 66,210,675 of record OZ025299.1, on the reverse strand, counting down.
GGTTTTATTAAAATTTTTATCAAAATATTTAAATGTATCCTCACATATCTAATATTTCTCGCCAAAATAAGTTTTTATAATAAGAGTAAGACTTGTGCTTACCATGTATATTCGTCGGTTTTGATTGCAGAATAACACTTAAGAATATCCTATGTTTGACAGGATAATATAAAACAAAAAAGGACTGTAAAGAGAAACTTGTTTGTTTTAAAATAGGCAATGGGTATGACAAGAGTTTAAAATGACTATGTTTTAGAAATGATGATTGGTAAGTGTTATCCATTATAAGCAATATAAATTTCTAGACAATATCTGAAATATATCATCCCCTAACATATTATGTCTAGTGGAAGCGGCTACCTCTGCTTGAGACAATCTTGAGACAAGACCTACACTCATTCTCACCTCAAGAGAGTAATTCAGGTGGAAGTAGCAATTCTCCCACAAGACGATGCAGTCGTGATGATAGATTCCAGACATCGTCTTGAAATGTATATTGCTCGCAATGGAGGACACTTACCAGAAGTCATTTCTGAAAAATAGTCATTTTAAACTCTCGTCATATCTATTCTACAGGGTGGTCATAAAAAAACTTTGCCGATATACGGAGCTCTAGCGGCCAGTCCGCTCAGCCGATCGAAATGAAATTTCAGATATAGCTATTCAGAGGTATGAGCTCGAGATTCTGTGAACGGCAACAGAATGGCGCTCACGGTTATGGTTATAGTTACAGAAACTCGAAAATTTCCAATGGCAACACCGATGTTTTTTCATCGCAAAATGCTCAGCGCATGCGAAAACCCTAAAGAGCGTTGGAACCGTACGTGTACCGCAAGAAACGGACATGTTATGCACGCACAAAAACCGTTCTGGGAATCCTCCCCGCCATAGAAAAAACTCGATTGGGGTGCAAGGAGCCATTTGCATACGACGCAGAGTCAGTACACTAATCTCTGATTACAATACAGATCGAAGAAACTAAAACTTTTATTTTGGTTACACATTTTCCACATGGGTGCTGTGTCTGTGATGGCACCCATGTGGAAAATGTTTTAATAAAAGTTTTAGTTTCTCCGATCTGTATTCTAATCAGAGATTACTGTACTGACTCTGCGTCGTATGCAGATTTCCTCCTTGCGCCCCAATCGAGTTTTTTTTATGGGGGAAGGATTCCCAGAACGGTTTTTTGTGCGTGCATAACATGTCCGTTTCTTGCGATACACGTACGGTTCCAACGTTGTTTAGGGTTTTCGCATGCGCTGAGCATTTTGCGAAGAAAAAAATGGGTGTTGCCATTGGAAATTCTCGAGTTTCTGTAACTTTAACCGTAACCGTGAGCGCCATTTTGTTGCCGTTCACAGAATCTCGAGCTCATATCTCTGAATAGCAATATCTGAAATTTCACCTCGATCGGTTAAGCGGACTGGCCGCTAAAGCTCCATGTATCGGCAAAGTTTTTTTATGACCACCTTGTATATTTTTAACAAATAAGTTTCTCATTAGAGTCGTTTTTGTTTTTTTTAACCTGTCAAATGTGGGAGGGTTTTTTTTTGGATCATCCTGTATTTTACGGTATATATACCGTATATTTCATTTACGGTACACATACTGATTACAAATGTGTTTACGGTACATATACCGCACATTTAATTTACGGTATATATGTTGTATAAATATTTTTTACGGTACATATGTCGTACATTTAATTTACGTATCTGTGCTGTAAAAATGTTTTTTACGGTACATATACCATATATTTAATTTACGGTATATATGCTGTAACGATATTTTTTTAAGGTACATGTACTTTAAATACTTTACGGTACATATACCGTCCAATTAAATTACGGTACATATACTTTAAATATTTTACGGTACATATACCACAAAATATTTAAATTTATGTTCAGTTGAATTACGGTACATGTACTTTAAGTATTTTACGGTATATATACCGTCCAGTAAAATTACGGTAAAAGGAAGTGTCACAAAGTTGACGGTATAACCACCGTGATTCGAGACCAAAATTTTTTACAGTGAGCGAACCTACACTTTTGGATGAATGGACGACTCAATCCTTTCGGACCCATCGAATTCCGAACGAAGAACTTGTCTTCGAATTTCGCTTTAGTAATGAATTTGGTAATAGGTTGTGTCATTTAAACATCATATGAGGAGAAACTACCATTATCGTTAGAAATGAGTAGGAATATGATTCGCGATCCAAGAAGAATTTTTAACCAAAGAATTTTTTGAACAATCCATTATGCATCAGTTTTGCGACAAGCATTTGCTTCTCTGTTGGTTTTGGTATGGTCTTTTTCTGGTTATATTTGATGTTAAGCTTTTTGGTGATTGTTTCATGTAAGTGGTTGGGTGAAATACTGAATTTGGTAGCCGTGGAAAGGATTAATAAGCATCGGTTTTAGGAAAGAGTCGTTTAAATAGCTGTAACTGTGATTTAATGAGTTCTTGGGCTTCCTACCTGATCTCAATTGTCTTTTGGCCGGAAGTCCCTTCTAATAATATTACAGAATATAATATATAGTTCGTTTAGGGATATTTTCGGTATAAAATGGTTCATGACAAACCTGTCCCATGATGAATATTGCCTTCGTAAAACTTGTACAGACGTGTGAGCAGACACTCCTATTTCAACTCCATTCTCGGAAAACATAGATTACTTAATGAGCTCTCGGCTAACGGACATGCCTTTATATACGATAATGCAACATTTTTCGTGCAGATTTCAACTTATTTATACACCTTTTCCATTTTGTATAGTTGCAAAGTTTGTGTGGATGTTTAGGAGACAGTCCTTAACTGCGTCATTAAGACCGACACTATTTTTATCAGAGAAGATCTTCTGATATGAGAACTGTTTAAAATATTGCAGTATAACTGCGTGACACCCAAACATTGGTAACAAAAAAGTGAACAAGAGACACGTGTTTCTGTATGGGTATGTGTATGGGTATCTGTATGTGTATGGGTTGCGAAACTCCTCATATCCTAAAAAACAAGGCATTCATGTTGAAGTTTGTTTCAAATTAAAGGTTTTGTTACAGGAAGATGAGCTGAATTCCATAATGTGAAAAAAACACATCCGTGGAAATAATTTTTCGTTATTACAAGCATTGGTGAAGACTGCAAAGCCGATTTTGAGAAACTAATTTAAAAAAGAGTGGTTTCTAGTATGGCTTTGAAGAGTGAAAAATATGGGAAAAGAATTGCATACAATATGAACTACTTTTAAAAGTGAGGATATGTTGATATAAAAAATATGATCATGTTCATCGAACGGCCTTTGAAAATATAAAATTATTTAATACAGTCTTTTTTATTGGACTCTTTAGCAGCTTTGAGATTAGGAATTTTGCATGAGTGACTGAAGTATTATTTCAACTCCATAGAGTACAATCGTTTCTTTTCGTCATATTTTATGGATTTTCCGTAGAATTTAACTAACATCTGTTACCTTTTCACGATGATCTATTTTTATTTTATGATTTTCTATCGTCGTATAAGAATATTTCACGTTTAAAATACCTCTAAAAAAACTATAGTTCTTCTTAAGCCTACTTTGCTAGCTGGCTTATTTTTTATTTTAGTTTAGTAATTCAATATATGATTTATGTTTTAACTATTTTTACCAAGAAACTAACAATAGAAATCCGATATTAAATCATTTTCAACTTATATCCATTACTAAAACTTTCCGACACATAATGATTCAGTTCTTGAATATCAGTACTTACAAAAGCATTCCTCGAACTGATTTTTTTTAAGGTAAAAAATAACATACTTCCAGTAATTCAAAATTAAAAAGTAAAAGAATGCTGTTTTGAGCAAGTTCTTTGAGAAAAGAATTCTACGAATAATGTTTACCACGAGTAATGTTTTCACTTTTCAAAAGGCTACATTTTCCTGGAAATCTTTGAATTCGCAATTTACGATGATTAATCCTGTTTGATATATCGAAATGATGTTTATTCAGGAATTTATTGACATAGCCGGAAACTCAATATGGTTCATTTAAGGAAGTTTCACAATGTCGACATTTATTAAGAAGAAATGGAAAAGGCTATTCCGTATTTGTGTTTCTGAAACTACGCAGTTTATTTGCAGAGTCATTATGGAATTATTTTTCAGAAATTAAAAAAAAATCTTGTAGTAAGGTATCCTGGGGTAATAACGTCACGTTAAGGTTCCACCAATTTTCACACCTTAATTTTAGATTGTATTTTTCAAACAAATATAGGATTTGATACAGCAGCTCATTGGCTATCTATGTAAAAAGAATAATTTATTAGATATGTAGTCATAAAATTTAATGGCGTGATTTCTTAACCAATGCTATTTGACGTTATTACCCACCTATATGGGTAATAACCCTATGCAAACAAAACTATAAAATAAAATGAATAATGGCATGTAGATCGCCCAATTCTAAAAATACAAACTCTGCAGCTCTAGAAATTAACAAATTGCACTCTAAGCTATTGAAAATGTTCAATTTTTTGTGAAAGTGTAAGAAAAATAAAGGTGTGGTGTAGGGAGGGGGGAGAAGTCAAAAGAATATCAGATTCTAAGATATTTTTTGCTCAAAAAGGACCGTTTAAATAGAATTATTAGAAACAGTGCATGATTTTAACTGTATTTATTTGAATCAATATTTAGGATGTAGTTCGGCCACTGTTGGGAATCAACCGGGTATTAATGCCAAGGATTGGCATTATTACCCCGGTATACATATTGCGCAGTATATTTTAAACTACAAATTATCTCGAGACGATATCCAAAATCTTCTACAACATTTTGAAAGTACATGAAGTGCACTACAAATTTATGTAATGAACAAAGTATGTCCAGATAAAAAATATAGTCTTCATATCACAAAACGTATATCGCAAATTTTAGATCAAGCGTTAATTTTAGTTGCTTGTAAAAGCAATAAGACCTAAAAATAGAACAAATTAAGCTGTTTTTTACGATTTATATGACTCAAAACCCTTCTGCGCAAAGCACATGGGTGTCATTTACCAGATTATTTCATAATTATGCGTAATATTAGCACTTGGCGTTATTACCCCGCCTGGCGTTATTACACCAAAACACCTTACCTAGAATTCCTAGATTTATAAATGCAACACAATTAAATAAAAAAGTTTAAGTATTAATATTTTAACCATTTATTTTTTTATGGAAAACAGTTGAGTTTCTTGTTTTAAAAATTAGTCACAAACAGTATATATGAGGACGTGAGTTTCAAAACTCGCCTTATGCAGAGAATCCAAATTTGGGAAATTGCGAAAAATCTTTGACTGCGTCCATTGGTTTTCAATATAAGTTTAGATTTTACAATGCCAAAAATACACAATAAAGTTCCTACTGTACTTTTTTTATGAAGGTTTCTATGCGGACCTGGGAGGATTGACTGTAGAGGAGGCTTGACCCTAATATTTCATGTTTAAAAGGATTTCAGAGTTTTGCAAAAAGGTGTTAACCAAAGTTACTGGAATGCGCAAATGATTGTCTTTGTTTTACACACAAAATCGAAATAGGCAAGGAAAACCAATTGTGAAGCGTTTTCAATCTAAAAGTTGTGTTTAAAGAAAAATAAGTTTTTTTCAGATAAAATATATGATAGAAATTTAGATAAGAAGGTTTTAAGTAATGCAGAAATAAAAAGCTTTCATTCCAGGCATCAAGATTGTACAGTAAGTTAGGCTTAAAATAACAACGTGCTATTCGTTAGAAAATAATTGCGTGGGAAGGCTTGACCCAATCAATGTAAGAGAGGATTGATTTGATGGTCAAGTCTCCCTTAGTTAAGTGGTTTTGGAAATTTTATTATTATACACTGTACATAATGAAAGGTTAATGGTTATATACAAAAAATAATGCAAATTGTTTCTGTAAAGCTACATTAAAAAATAATGGAAAAGAAAATGTTTAAACTGTATAAAGAAATATGTGAAAAAGTACTATAGCATCCACTGCAAGAAAAACTTTAATGAAATATAAATGAAAAAGTTGATAGGAACTTTTCCCATTTGTATAACATCTGTAGTAGGTAAATAGAAACAGTGGAAAATACTAAAATGGATAATAATTAATGAAAGAAGCAGTCTTAAAAGTTAAGGGAAGACTATACTGAGACTCCATGTTCACTCACATTAGTTTATTCTAACATTATATACACATTTATTATCTGCAAATAAATTTTATCCAAATATTTATATATATTTTTTATTCATGTGTTTGATAAAACTGTGTCAAAATTTTACACTAATTCGAAGAGTGGATGTCTTTTAGCTTTCCGAAACATTGTACTTTTCAGCTAAAAACCCCATTAACTTCTAAAGTTCTCGAGTAATTTCGATAATTTTTTGTGATGGTAGGGCATAAATACAAGATCATTTGTATCAAACCGTTAATTAATTTCAGAATTTTTTCTTCAAAATTGAGAACATCTCTGAAAAATTGCCATATTTCTAAAATAGAAATTTTGAGTCTCTGAAAAACCTGTCTGCTATAAGATTTTAATCCAGTTAAAATGGAATCTTAGTCATAATCCAGCTAAAATGGATTCCAAATTTCATCAAAATAAGTCGCATGGTTTCCTAAGAAATTGATATTAAAGCTCGCATATTTGACATAGGATTGCTCTGTCGTGTCTCAAGTGCTAATGCGGCTGCAAAATAACATAGCATTGCTAAATAAAACTTAAGGATATGTAGACAAATTTCACCAAGTTGAATACTGTAAGGTGAAATCAAACTATGTGACAACTAGTATTGCCAAGTCGAGTGTCACAAAAAAGTAGAACAATGTGACAAAAGTAATCTGGACCTTGGCTTCTAATTTCATATATATTAATCAATGAAACCCTATGAAAACGGAAACTTCCTCTAACGGAGTACTGTCATATATGCTAAAATTTCATTTTCCGTGCTGTACAATTACACCTGCTTAGATAAAATCCTGTTTAAAATGGAATTCTTCTCCCGTGACTTGTGATTACGCCTGAACGTATTTCTTTAAGCGTCATATATTAAAAAAATTATAATAATTAAAGCATGTATAGCATAAAGTTATTTTGTTTTTCTTTAAACTGATTTTATTTCTTTTAACAAATATTTCAATATAAAACAAACTAGGTCAAAATTTTCATACAGTGAGTCAATCCTTCCATATGTAGAGAGCCTTGATCCATTATTTTCTCACTATTTAAGTCAATCATTTTTTTTTAAGATTCTTATGTATTACACTTATTTACCACTTTTCTCTTGATAACTGGCTGTGTATCGAAAAAAAACCGATATATAAAACTTTATTCTAGGTTTAATATATAAAAAATAAACAATCATTTTGAAAAAAATGGGGGAAACCTTCCTAGTCTTCCCTGCACAGAACACTCGATTTTTTAAATTATGTGTTACTTTATACTGTTAAAAATTGCAGCAAATTACCAGTCACTCGACTGTTTTTATTAAACACATTTATTGGGGGAAAATCAGTTGTACTGAGCAAGCTGAGTAAGGTTTCGCATTGTAAAAATATAATATAACATCAATGCATAAAATCGGTTTGCATCTTTACTGTCTCCATTTTTTCGAGTTATTGAACCAATATAACTAGTGTTACCTTACACTGATATGTAACACCAGTTATAGCTGTTTTAAACACTACCAGCGTACGACATTTTTTTTTCGTGTATGTTAATTGTTTATTTTTTAAAGATTGAATAAATTTTTGTTTTGTTTGTCTGTATTCTTGTTGCTTTTGGATGAGACGGGAAACGAGGTCATTCACATGTCGAATGGCCGAGTGTGAGTTTCGGTTTTAAGAATTCTCAAAACACACTTATGCTAGCAACAATATGCATCAGCAAAAATCTCTCTAGAGATCTAGTGACGTAAAGCCCAACCCAACAATTATGTGCTGATGCATAACTTTTATATATCTGGTCTAGGAACGATCTGAGATTGCAAAGTTAAAAATGCTTTAGATTTTGAATGGGAAGGACGTCCTGTTACAGCCTCTTGACAATTACGGCCAAAGTGTCGGTCGGTGCCTATTACTTCCCCAAATTCCCCATCAATTTCAAAGTGTAAATATTGTAATTATCCTGTTTAATCTGGATTCATTAAAATATTATTGATAATAAATCTTTGATTTATTATCTAACATATATGTATACAAGTTGTGTAGGAAAGTCCTTTTAATGTAAAATAGTTTTTGAACAGATAAAACTAGAATTGTAGAATGAATTTCTACTTATATAAAATAATCATCAAATAATTATGTGCTATAATAGTAAAATGGTCTGCTACGCTCCAAATTGCGAAAATTGAAAATTATCTATCTTAACACTAAAAATGTAAAACAGATGAAGAAATGGGAGATAGGAGTATAGTACGGATTCTATTTATTATGAAATTATATCTAACATGTAAAATTAAATTTATTTGAATCCCAAAACTGTTACTTTTTTGACAATCTATCACATCCTTAAATCCGTCAATTATTGATTATATAAGTGTATCATAATGAGGCAGACGAATATTAAAAAATAAATAAAACATATGTATGCAAGGTGCAGTTTGTTTTAATAAGAAAATCAAGTAAAGAATGCTCAATGTTTGCATAATTAATGTACATGCACCCGCATGCACACGCATACATAGCTGTGGATGTTGATCACACTGAATATATTTAAATTGATATCTTTATTAAAATAAGTTATACCGTATAACATGCATTAGTTTTGTTAGTAAATATACATAAATTGTAATGCATCTTTCTACAAGGAATTATAGTGATGTATTTAGGTCGTTGATTGCTTATCAAAGAATTAAAATTTAAGGGATTATAATAAATTTATCGTTACATGTAAGATGTAATTTTATACTAGATCGCATAAGATTTGCACTTTCGGATTTCACTTTTTCTTTGTATCTCATCGTTCATGAGATAAAGTCGATAGATAAAATTTCATCACTAGACTCTAATGTAACTACTCCTATAGGATAACGCATAGCAGTTTTATTAGGGATAGCAGCTTGTTTCCCAATAGTAGTTTAAGTTTTCAAAAAAAAAAAAAAAAATCATGATAAAGAAATTCTCCGATGTATCCTGTATATAGGGCTTGAGATGGTTCCATAAACGTTATCTCTAATACATAATCATGATTTCTGTGCACTCATCCGGCAGAAGTCTAAAAGCGGTATCTACCCGCGCATGAAAGTAAGTATACCCTACACAATTAAATGCTACAGAAAATACATTACCAATTGCTATTGATCAATTCATTTTTTATTAGTTGCTTTATACATGTTTTCTTTAGTTGCGTGCAAAAGGCATTTTTTTGTACATATTTATTTTTTAAATACACATTTCACTATCACCATATGTGTTTACAGCTCTTGTACAAATTAAACCCTTAATGAATATATGATATTAAAAAATCATTTTTTTGAATTTGTATACAGGGTGAGTCATAAATATCGAAACAATAGGCTATCTTCTCAAATATTGCCCCTAGACCCACACTTCCAATTGCAAAAATTCATAAAAAAAGGTGAAATTTCTGATAAGTTGAAACTCCCTGGGGGGTTTATTTGAAAAAAATACGAAAATTAAATTTTTATGCGGCCCCGGTAGGGCAAAATTCCCGATTAGGAAATTATTCCTTATCCATTCCTAAATTGAACAAAACAAATTTCATCTCCGTATCTGAAAATCCCAGAGAGATATTAAATCCCAAAATCCTCAAAAATTCCTGACTTACACCACTTTTCCCTGCCTCTAAACTGTGATTTCTTGACTCAATTTCAACGCTTGTTAAGGAACATTCACAAATTGCAATTTGATAAAAATCGGTTTAAGATAGCGCTTTTTCTTTGGACATAAAATAGCAGCGTATAGTTTTTACGCTAAATTGGTATACCAGACGTCTGTCCGGATCAAAATATCTAGGTCAGGTCCCAAACCGACCCATCGGGGAAAAAGTTCGGCGTAGCCTGAAAAAATGTCAACATCATAACCCGGACCGGTCTGAAAAATAGTTTAAATCATCGCCCGGTTCAGTCGCAAATTTCTACATAGTTTTTTAATTCGGCGTGGGTAAAAAATGTTTCATATGGAGGAGTCCTGACCAAAAAATTCTTTTATAGCTTTTCTTTTTTTATATTTGTACTTTTTATTATTAAAGAAGCGCCAAAGGCTGTAATATATTTATTTTATCAATGAATCTCTATTTATATGTAAATGTTTCACTTATATTTTAATATCTTTAATCCATATCCCATGCGTTGGAGACTCTGAAAAATGTTATACACTAAAACTTTTTAAGACGGAATTACATAGGAAAGAAAAAATACGTTATAGACAGATGCTCTCCCTAGAAGATGTAATTGGAGCTTATTTTCTTTTCAGGTACTATTGCATTTATTTTGCATGGATAAACATATTTTCCGTTTAAGACAGAATTCCGTCATAGGCAGATTTTTTTTTTCACTAGTTTTATTGTATTTATTTGTTTTAGCATTTGAATAATCTATTTAAAAAAAAAATTAAAGTTTTTTTTTTTCTGTAAAATAAAGATTTTAAAATCTATATGTTTTTCGTAAAAAATTCGATTGAGCCGAATTTTATTTATTTTATGCACGTATTAAGTCAGTCAGAGACAGTGATTTTAATACGGGTTTTGTCGAGACCGAATTTGAAAATTTCATCCAGAGTGCAAATAAGTTGAAGGAAGTAGTCCCCTCCTTTATGAAAAGTACGCTAGGCCCGGCCTGGCGGGTCTCCAGAAAAAAGTAACATCTCGGTCCTGGCCCTACCTGGGCCCAGAATACAGATTTTTTAACATCCTCTGGAGGACGATAAAAAGCTTGAAGTTGTCAGAGTTAAATTTAAAAAGAAAAAAAAGACTTAATCTGCATCTTAGAAAAAGCATTTTTTTAAATAACTGACGGACATATAAGCAATACAATTCGTTTTTCTGCATAATGAATTTTTTATCCACTATTTCTTGTCTTTAAATTATTAAATGTTAAGAATTTTTAAAAGAAAAAAGAACTTGAAACACGTCATTTTTGATTTTTTTACATTAGTTTTGTTTCGGCAAATTTGAAAAAATGTTTGCTTTTGAAAATATGATTTTTTTAAAAGTTATATTATTTTTTCAATAAACATTTTTAATAGTTTTAAAATTAATATAAAAAAACCTTGGAACAAAACTAAAATCAGATTTTCATCTTTAATTAAATGGAAAGAAATTGAAATCCGATAAATAATGTTACGAGTTATAACGATTTTTGATTGTCCCATTTAAACCAGTACTAACTACATGAAACTTTTATAAACTGTATGAGAAATTTTAGAATGTGATTTTCTTAGCAAAATATAAGGCTAACCATCACAAAAAAAAAGAAAAAAATCAAAATTCTAACTCAAGAAATCGATTTTTTTACGCGTTTCTAGAACTGTTAAAGTAACATTGTTTATTGAATTGCGCGCATTTCAATTTGTGTCTAATCCCTTAAAACCTGATGATTTTTTTAAACGGCTATAACTTTGCGAATTTTGGAGATATGAAGATGCAACATTTTGTGTCTTATTCAGGACTGGATAAGGAAAGTTTTCCTAATTGGAATTTTTGTCTTACGGGGGCCGTATAAAAATTTAATTTTCGTAACTTTTCAACTAGACCCCTATAAAGTCGCAATTTATCTTATCAAAAATGTCACATTTTTTAAAGAAATTTTTGCAATTGGAAGTATGGGTCTAAGGGCAATATTTAAGGAGATACCCTCATAGCATCATACCCTCATACCCTCATAGCAGGCTTGTTCACAGTGACGTCACAATGACGTCCCTGTGAGTCACTTTGGTCACATCACATCTGTGACGAAAATGCCACGTCACGTTGTCACGTCAATGCCACGTCACTGTGACGTCACATTGTGACTAAGATGTGACTTTCTAAAAAAATTTTCACAGTTCGTCACAATGTTAATGTCAAAGTAGTCACAAATGACACACTTTTCACAAATTGGTCACACTGTGACGTCACAAAGTGGTCACAGTGTGACGTCACAAAAAGCTCTAAAACGGCCATAACGACGTCACATTTTAGTCACTGTGACTTCGCATCGACGTCACGTGACGTCACGTCGACAATCGCTGGTCACAAAGTCACAATGTGACTTCACAACGACGTTGCAGTGACGTCACCATGTCTTACGGGTAGCCTATTGTTTCGATATTATGACTCACCCTGTATACTCAAACACAAACAAACATGCATACACGCACAAACATGCTTTTGTTAGATGAACTCTCAAATTATTTTGGATGTTTGTCTGTAATGTATGTATCTATATTATGTGTGAATATCAGGCTTACTACGTATTGAAAGAAACCCTATAAATGGAAAGACAATTTCCATATATGCTATAGCAGAGTAAATCATCAATGATCATTATAATATCTAGAGCTCATTTACGACAGGTCTCTGCTGGGTAAAGCTCGAGAATGTCTATAAACTGCATTTTAAGAGCTTCCATTTTAAGACATGAAAGAGAGCTGATAAACAGCGAGTCAGTATTTTGCAATTTGAAATCTATTCGACGTGAATGATTCATAATCTTTCCTGCAAAATATTTTAGACGAAATCAATTAACGTGTCTTAGGAATAGGGAATAAAATTTTTTGCGATATTGTCTAACATATGAAATATGCTTATTTTAGGACTACGTGTATTGGATGATTAAAATAAGTGGAAAAACTTTAAGATGTATAAATGCACGTAAAACAAATCATTTTTATAAACTTAAATGCAAACTCGCAATTCATTTTTCACTCTAAAATACAGGCTTATTCCGATTCGAATAAAACGCTCGTTTACAACGTAACTAAAATCAAGATATTTGAAAGCATTTTTCAACAGCTTTATCTTCCTTGTATGAACTGCAATGATATCATGTAAATGAAGTTTGCGGAGTATGCGGCATTTCGATAAGTGAAACCGTAGAAATGTTAAGAAATGTTAATTGCATTCGGTAATGAGCGTCTAGTTCCACGCTCTTTAGATAAATATAATATTCATTTTTAGCTCACAGGCTATCATAGCCTGAGAGCTTATGTGCCCGTCCGTTCTGTATGTATGTTCGTATGTACGTAACGCGATAACTCATGATAAAAATATCCGATCCACTTGAAATTTTGTATGTAGGTATATCCTGACAAGGCGCTTCCCTGATTAGTTTTTGGAGTTCATTCGATATGTATAAGAGGGGGAACGGGGGGCTCATGCCCCCGTTAGTTGATATAGATGGGATTTTCCTGCAGAATTAAGTTTTCAAAATTTAGATTAGGATCATTCTGATGAGGCGATTCCGTGACTGTTATTAGATGTTCATTGATTAAGTATAAATAGGGGAACAGGGGTTCTAATGCCCCCCCCCCGTTAGTTGATATAAATGGGATTTTCATGCAGAATTAAGTTTTCAAAATTTAGATTAGGATCATTCTGATGAGGCGATTCCGTGACTGTTATTAGGTGTCCATTGAATAAGTATAAATAGGGGGAACAGGGGTTCTAATGCCCCCCCCCGTTAGTTGATATAAATGGGATTTTCATGCAGAATTAAGTTTTCGTTCAAAATTTAGATTAGGATCATTCTGATGAGGCGATTCAGTGACTGTTATTAGTTGTTCATTGAATAAGTATAAATAGGGGGAACAGGGGTTCTAATCCCCCCCCCCGTTAGTTGATATAAATGGGATTTTAATGCAGAATTAAGTTTTCGTTCAAAATTTAGATTAGGATCATTCTGATGAGGCGATTCCGTGACTGTTATTAGGTGTTCATTGAATAAGTATAAATAGGGGAAACAGGGGTTCTAATGCCCCCCCCCCCCCGTTAGTTGATATAAATGGGATTTTCATGCAGAATTAAGTTTTCGTTCAAAATTTAGATTAGGATCATTCTGATGAGGCGATTCCGTGACTGTTATTAGTTGTTCATTGAATAAGTATAAATAGGGGGAACAGGGGTTCTAATCCCCCCCCCGTTAGTTGATATAAATGGGATTTTAATGCAGAATTAAGTTTTCGTTCAAAATTTAGATTAGGATCATTCTGATGAGGCGATTCCGTGACTGTTATTAGGTGTTCATTGAATAAGTATAAATAGGGGGAACAGGGGTTCTAATGCCCCCCCCCCGTTAGTTGATATAAATGGGATTTTCATGCAGAATTAAGTTTTCGTTCAAAATTTAGATTAGGATCATTCTGATGAGGCGATTCCGTGACTGTTATTAGGTGTTCATTGAATAAGTATAAATAGGGGGAACAGGGGCTCTAATGCCCCCCCCCCGTTAGTTGATATAAATGGGATTTTCATGCAGAATTAATTTTCGTTCAAAATTTAGATTAGGATCATTCTGATGAGGCGATTCCGTGACTGTTATTAGGTGTTCATTGAATAAGTATAAATAAGGGGAACAGGGGTTCTAATGCCCCCCCCCCTTAATTTATATAAATGGGTTTTTCAAGCAGAATTGTCAGATTTCGTTCAAATCTCTGAATAGTTTTGGAAGTTTAATGGTTAAGTATAAAAGAGGGGGATAACTCCTTTTAAATTATATAAATGCTAAATGGGTTTTTATTAAGAATTATCTCATTTGCTCTGAATTTTGGATATAGATTTTTTATATGATAAAGCATGTCTTTGATAGTATAGGAGTTTCAATGATTAAGTATAAAAAAAGAGGAAAGGGGAGAGCTGTTTCCCCTTCTTAATTTTTTTTCGAACGGAATTAACCCTTGAAAATATAAGGCTTTAATGTACAATTAGTATTTGTAGCCTGTGAGCTCAATGCCATCAGTTTAACTGGGCAGTATTCTTTATTACATTTGTAAGGATATTGTTAAATCTCTCACAAAGGAAGTTATGTCCGCTTCAGATTTTGTTAAAATATCATCATTATTAAAAAATTACATTAGAAAATTTTTATCAATAAACTCACTCCTTTATACTCACTCATAATCATTCCCATATTGTCACGAAAAATATAATCAACTACATCTGCATATAATTCTAGCTATCTTATGTGAAATAGTTTATTATGATCTTGGAAATGTCAAAGAAAGAAGCGTACTAAACTAGCCAATTTTTTAATGACATATTTTTAAAACTTTTATATACTTGTACAAGCTAGTCTAAAATTCGATCTACTAATTAACGAGGGTGATAGTAGACAAAAAGAGGATGGAATATCACGAAACATGGGATCGTAATCTACGCATTTTATCAAAACTGCTTCAAATAGTGTTTCATACTACTTCATTTGGATTAATGGTGTTAATTTTCAGAAAGCTGAAGTATATTTTAATAAAACACTTAACAGACATTCTCACCTTTGCTTTATATGTGAATAACACCAAACAAAAGTTGTAGAATTTCGCATTATACGCGCCAACTGTATGCACATGGCGACCAACACATTACACTGTTAAAAATTTTTTGCTACTTTGAACCGAAATTTGGTGCTTAGTAGCTGCCACCATAAGATGGTGAAATCTTGTTCCAAGATTTGGAACTTCGGTTGAACCATAGTACCATTTTTTCAAATAACATCGTGTAAACACGTTCCAAGATTTGGAGCTTCGCTTGAACCATCCTATGGTGGCAGCTGGTAATAGCTGCGAGCACCAAATCTTGGTTCAAAGTAGCACGAAATTTTTAACAGTGTAGACTCTGATTATCAGTTCTTATGGTATCATCGATTGCTTGAGCAGCAAGTTTTTTCAGACCTTTTCGTGATGTTATCCTATTTCACAAAAACAAGGTACATATCATTTCTTTTTCATTGCAATGTTTTCATTTTTCTTCAAATTATTACCGTCAATTCAAGTTTAGTCTGGATGAATTATCCTGTAGGGCCTGTTTCCTAAAAATCCGCACAAACTTTGCAGTTATCTAAAATTAGATAGGAATACGAATCAGACGAAATCTGAGCGTGAAATTTTACATTTTCGTATATAAGGGCGCACCCAATAGCCGACAGTTCATAAAATAATCTGTGTTTTCTGCTAATGGAATGGAAATAGGAGTATCTGTATACAGTTGTGTACAAGTTTTACGAAGGCAATATTTATCATGGGAACAACTTCATCGTGAACAATTTTTTGCCTCGAATATTCCTAAACTAGCAATATACGATATTATAATACGTTTCTAGAAGGAACTTACGGGCAAAATACAAACATCAGACAATATCTAAAAAAAGATCAATTGAATCAAGTACTGTCACAAAATTATGAACCTAAATTTTAAACAACATTCGGCAAGTACCACCAAAAGTAAAATTGATATTGCTTGATAAAACGATTTAATTGAAGCTCGATAACACTTTTACAGAGTAATATGTTAATTAAAATTGTTTTACAGTATGCCCATCTGTGTTTTCAGTAATTTTTTTTCAGATCTTTCCGAACAAGATAAGTTTGGGCGGACTTCTAGGAAACAGCCCTTATTTGTGACTAAAGTTGTTTGCAGTCTAACGCTGACATCTTTTTTATCCTCTTAGTGCCTACTATCACCCCTCTGATTTTATCGGTATAATTTTGGAACACCGTGTATGTACTGATATTTTAGGTTTTAAATATATAATTTACTTACGTTATTGTAACAAAAGACGAAATTCAGATTCAAGTGAAAACCCTGTATTTTGTATATACTGTTACTACCATATTTTAAAATTTGTCCAATATTTTTTAAATCACCAGTTATATACAGGGTGTCCACTCTCGACGGTGGCTAATGGCTAATTTCTAAACCGTTAGTTATAGACATATAGTTCCAATTGGAAAAATGCGTTTAAAAAGGTAAAGAATTGTTTTTCAAGCGATATGGGTTAGAAATTTTTTTAATCAAAAAATTACAAAAATTAACTTTTTATACGGTCCCCCGGTCCTATTAGTGATATTTAGTAAAAATTTTCCATCACCCTATCAAGCAATACAAAAAAGGTCCCACTCATGTAACATTAAACTTGACCGAGATATGAAACTTTAAATTTCATGACTTAAACCAATTTCTGTAGCTGAAAACGAATGAGTTGGACTAAGTTTTCAGGGAACGTATACTAAGTGCTTAAATTATTACAAAGGGCGTCCATTTCCAAGGCTGTCCAACAGATAATTTCTAAACCATTTGTCACAGACATATATAGTTGGCAAAAAAAGTATTTGTACACTCTAAAGTGTTTAATTTTTAACTAAATAAAAACAGCTATTTTGTCAAAAATAGTTTTAATACAGTCTGTTTACCGCGCGTTTTAAATTACACAACAGAAAGTTTCGATAAAGATGTAAAATAATTTTCTAATAGGAAAAGTTCAAAAATTTCTTGCAAAAAAAGTATTTGTACATTTCTCCATCCTGATATGTACTCTGTGTTTTATAGTGTTTATGGTTCAAAAGACGACTTATACAGAAGTTTTTAATAATTTTTAACTTCATATTATATTTTTCTAACGTTTAATTTAATTTGCTCTTGAAATAATTGAGAATATAACCTAAAACTAGAGAGGTACCTCTAGACATATGAAATCCTATTTTTGAGCATAATAAAAATTGAAACTCGCAACAAGAATTTGTAAAAGCTATTAAATTACGATCAACAACTATTGGATGCATAGTGCGAAACTATGAATAAATTAGATGCATCGAAATTCAATGAAAACCAGGACTTCTCAGCAAACTAACAATGAGGGAAAAAGGGACTGTTGTTAAAAAAGCTTTAAAAAATCCTATGCGTTCGGTTCAAAAATTTGCTGGAGACCTTGCAACATCTTCTCGCATCAGAGTAATACCTAAAACAATAAGAAATATTCTTCTCAATGCAGACTTAAAAGGAAGAACCTCAAGGAAAAATCCATTCATCAGCGAAACAAATAGGCGAAAACGCATAGTATTCGCTTTCGTATACAGAAGTAAATCATTGGATTTTTGGAAAACAGTAATTTTTTCTGATGAGGGAAAATTTGGAATTTTCTTACCACCAAGCATTCGAAAAAATAAAACTGTTCTAGATCCAAAACGTATACTTCAAACAATCAAGCATGGTGGGGGGAATATTATGGTTTTGGGGTGTATAGCTTCTAATGGAGCAGGACATTTAAAATTTGTTGACAATGGAAGGACAGGTTTAACATATATTTATGTGTCGCGGCATAATTTATTAAACCGTGCCAAGAAATTAGGCGTAGAGGAAGCTTTTCACTTTCTGCGGGATAACGACCAAAGCATACTGCTGTGATCAGCAGCACATGGTTACTACAATACCTCGAAGACGGCTGGTAACTCCTCTAAAATCTCAAGACTTGAATCCAATAGAAAATTTGTAGATTCTATTGGATGCAAAAATTCGAAAAAAAAAATATGTATCAGTAAAAAACAGTTTTAAAGAAGGTCTTATTGTGTCATGGAATATCATTAACCAGACCGCTACAAAAAAGTTGGTGGAATCTATGTCACACCATCTAGAAGTAGTCATAAACGCTATATGAATTCACACAAAATATTAATTTTTATCATTTTACTAAATTTTCATTAATTATATTACATTAATATAGTGTACAAATACTTTTTTGGCATTATATTTTTGTATATTTGTTTATTATAATGTAAAAAATCGATTCGTTTAATTTTGTTTTTGCTTCTATAATATTATAATGCATTAAATTAATGTATTACAGTATTTTTTGCTTAAATCTTTTGTTTAATTTCATTATAATTTAAAAAATTGAAGTGTACAAATACTTTTTTTGCCAACTGTAGTTCCAATTACAAAAATGTTTTGAATGAGATAAAGAAATATTTTAAAGCAATTTAACTGAAGGTGCTACCACAGTATAAGTTTTACTGTAGGGTTAATTTTTATTAATTAACTACAAGATTTTTTAAAATAATTGAAGACGTGAGTTTTAAAAATTTTCTTTATCGTGAAAATCAAATTTTGGGAAAAAGGTGTGTTATTTTGATAAGCTCTTTTTTTTCTTAAAACATTTCTATGTATGTTACTTTAGTTCAAAATTTCTATTCAAATTTTAACTCAATTCCAAATATCCGATCGATGTTCAATTTACACACTTTTTCAATTTGCACATGTAATATTAATACAATTTTTTGGTGCGTACCATTTATTTATTTTATAAGACTACATCAAATTCTGTTTGGTTATGTAATCTAATAGAATTTTAAATATATGTCATTTTGTAACAAATTGTTACTGTTGCTTTTCATAACTTAAATTAAGTAACTTTCTGTTATTTTTCTTTTACTTATATTTTTAGTATAAATTTTGCTTTAATATATAATCATCAACATAAATTTAAAAATATTATTGTAAAAATTATTTAACTCTCAATGTTTGATGTTAAATTTTATATCTTGCGTTTGTTTTTATTTCCAGTAAATTTGTGACTGACCCCTAATTTGCAGCAAAAAAGATGCCTCAACTTATAATCTTCAGACCTGAAGTACACAAATGTGTAACTCCGTTCTTTTCCTCATAAAAACTAAACTGTTCGAATTTTTTTCATTTTTACTTTATACAGCTGAATATTTTTTGCTTCTAAACAAAACCAATAAATGTCAGCACTGTTGAATATTATCTCATAAAACAAATATTACTTCAATCCGAATTTTGAAAATACTTTCAAGACATTGTGGCCAATAAAGTGAGAAATATTCATGATTATTTAACTTAAATGCTTTACAATAAAAAAAATTCGGGATTTACTTATCATTTACTTGTTAAAAGACCTTATATATGTTACTGCGTAAATTTATATTCTGATTGTTGAATGGATGTTTTAAGGGGATTAGTACTTTTATATCCATATTTGTAAACCTAAATTACCATTCTCCTAAAATACTGATTTCATAAAAATGACTCTTTCTGTCATCTATGGTGTCATTTCGATTATGCAAAAGCAATAAATATGTATTTGTAGACATATTTTATGCTCAGGTCTGAAGAGGTTAAATAGCTATTACTTGGTTAGTTTTAATCGCAGAGGAATGGGACTTTTTTTGTATTACTTGTTAGAGTAGTGGTAAAAATTTACTAAGTATCACTTATAGGACCGGTGGACCGTATAAAAATTTAATTTTCGTAATTTTTTAATAGAATTTTTTTTTTTGACCTAAATCATTTGAAAAAAAAAATCTTTACCTTTTTTAAAGCATTTTTGCAATTGGAACTATATGTCTATGACTAAAGGTTGAAAAATTAGCCATTGGCCACCGTTGAGAGTGGACACCCTGTATATTTCAGTAAGTGATTTTTCGTCATTTTTTAGCTATTTCCACAACAATTTTCAGTTAATGAAGTATATGTTCTTTCATCTTGTCTATTGATACCAAAACATTTATGTTTTCCTTTAAGAGTTTTTGTCTCGATTAAAAATAAATGAGACTAAAAATAAACTTTTTCAAAAAAATATAACCGACTTCAATCAACGCTCTAAAAAGAGTTAAATAATTATTTAAAATACCCTAATGATGAATTGTTATCTAATAACCACACATCAGATATCATGTACCGACAAAAAAAATGGTTATAAGTTTAATACATAGAACTTAATATCCAGCAAACATGGTTTTTCGACAGAATATTTTTTACAAGAGATTAATTTACATATTTTTGATTTAATTTATGAATATATACATATAAAAAGTAATGAATTACTTTTTGAAGTTGGTGCCAAACGATCACAATCAATAATGAGTTTTACCATTTTATTTATGGTATTAGGCATAATATAACCACAATTCTTACTATACTTACAATAGTTTGGCACCAACTTCAAAAAGTAATTCATTACTTTTTATATGTATATATTCATAAATTAAATCAAAAATATGTAAATTAATCTCTTGTAAAAAATATTCTGTCGAAAAACCATGTTTGCTGGATATTAAGTTCTATGTATTAAACTTATAACCATTTTTTTGTCGGTACATGATATCTGATGTGTGGTTATTAGATAACAATTCATCATTAGGGTATTTTAAATTATTATTTAACTCTTTTTAGAGCGTTGATTGAAGTCGGTTATATTTTTTTTGAAAAAGTTTATTTTATTTCTTACTTTTTAGTTATTTATACCGTAATACTTAGTTTAATCGGTTGGATAGTTGCGGTGTAATCGGTGAACATATATAAAAAAGAAGTACGTACGCGGTCGAATTGATGATAACCTTCTCTCGTTTTTTAAGTCAGTTAAAGAAATTATAATACGGAAAAATACTGTATGTTACACATGGATGTCAGGAATGGGGTTCGAACCCACGATCTCTTTCGAGAACCAGAGATTAAATCGGTCGCCTTAGGCCGCTCGGCTACCCTAACTGCAATCTAAACGGTGAAAACGCCATATTACTTTTCGAAAGTCTATTATTTTAGCATACTTTCACTGATAAAGTACTGAGTTGGTAAAAGATCTCTGATACTCTGTGCTAACGTTTAAAAACAAAATATTCTTAATAGCAAAATTAGTATTTAATTTGTAAAATATATGTGTAAAAAGAATAATACGGAAAAGGCTTTTGCATATATGTATGTCAGGAGTGGGGTTCGAACCCACGTTCTCTTTCGAGAACCAGAGCTTAAATTACGCGCATTAGACCGCTCGGCTATCCTGGTTGCAATCCACACAGAGAACTTATTCAAGGTCATGTTATTTTTCGAAAGTCTATTATTTTAGCACACTTTCACTGATAAAGTACTGAGTTGGTAAAAGATCTCTGATACTCTGTGCTAACGTTTAAAAACAAAATATTCTTAATAGCATAATTAGTATTTAATTTGTAAAATATATGTGTAAAAAGAATAATACCGAAAAGGTTTCGCATATATGTATGTCAGGAGCGGGGTTCGAACCTCTGCTCTCTTTCGAAAACCAGAGCTTAAATCAGGCGCCTTAGACCGCTCGGCTATCTTGACTACAATCTATTTGGTGAACTTATTCAACGTCATATTACTTTTCGCAAGTCTATTATTTTAGCACTCTTTCACTGATAAAGTATTGAGTTGGTAAAATATCTCTGATATTCTGTGCTAACGGTTAAATACAAAATATTCTTAATAGCATAATTAGTATTTAATTTGCAAAATATATGTGTAAAAGTTATAATACGGAATAGGTTGTTGTACACATGTATGTCGGAAGTGGGGTTCGAACCCATGCTCTCTTTCGAGAACCAGATCTTAAATCTGGGGCCTTAGACCGCTCGGCCATCCTGACCGCACTCCATGGTAGGAAATCATTCAACAGTTTTAATTAGCGAAAAATCACTAATTTTAATAGTTTTTGCCCGTTTACTAAAAAATTACTGAACCAATTTCTATGAAATGGAAGTGGTACCAATCGGAGAGTAACTTCTTTAATTTAACATTAAAACCAAATTAATCAGCTGGATAGTTTCGGCGTAATCGGTGAACATACATTAAAAAAATACATATGCGATGAATTGATAACCTCCTCTCCTTCTTGAAGTCGGTTAAAATATTCTTAATAGCATAATTAGTATTTAATTTTTAAAATATATATGTAAAAATTATAATACGGAATAGGTTCGGAAACTTATTCAATGTCATGTTACTTTTTGCAAGTCAATTATTTTAGCACTCTTTCACTGATAAAGTATTGAGTTGATAAAAGATCTCTGATACTCTGTGCTAACGGTTAAATACAAAATATTCTTAATAGCATAATTAGTATTTAATTTGTAAAAATTATAATACGGAAAATTATTGTACACACGTATGTCAGGAGTGGGGTTCAACCCATTGTCACTTTCGAGAACCAGAGCTTAAATCAGGCGCTTTAAACCACTTGGCCATCTTGACTTCACTGAATTGTAAGAACTAATTCAACAGTTTTAATTACCGAAAAAACACAAATTTTAATAGTTTTTGCTTAATTACTAAAAAACTACTGAACCAATTTCTATGAAATGGATGTGGTACCAATCCAAGAGTAAGCTCTTTAATTTAACACCAAAACCAAATTAATCGGCTGCATAGTTTCGGAGTAATCGGTGAACATACATAAAAAAAAAAAAAAAAAACTTATTCAATGTCATGTTACTTTTTGCAAGTTAATTATTTTAGCACTCTTTCACTGATAAAGTATTGAGTTGATAAAAGATCTCTGATACTCTGTGCTAACGGTTAAATACAAAATATTCTTAATAGCATAATTAGTATTTAATTTGTAAAATATATATGTAAAAATTATAATACGGAAAATTATTGTACACACGTATGTCAGGAGTGGGGTTCGAACCCATTGTCACTTTCGAGAACCAGAGATTAAATCAGGCGCTTTAAACCACTTGGCCATCCTGACTTCACTCAATTGTAAGAACTAATTGAACAGTTTTAATTACCGAAAAAACACAAATTTTAATAGTTTTTGCTTAATTACTAAAAAACTGCTGAACCAATTTCTATGAAATGGATGTGGTACCAATCCGAGAGTAAGCTCTTTAATTTAACACCAAAACCAAATTAATCGGCTGCATAGTTTCGGAGTAATCGGTGTACATACATAAAAAAAAAAAAAAATACATACGCGTCGAATTGATAACCTCCTCTCCTTTTTAAAGTCGGTTAAAAATGAGTTTTACTCAAAGAAATCTAAAAAGACATAAACATGTTTTGAACGACTATTTACAAATAGAAAATTAAAAACAACATTGATAAAAAGATTTAAAGAAAAATAAAAACTGTTTAGATGTTCTTCATTTCGTAAAAGAAAATTTTATAATTTTCCATATACTTTTATGCTGCAAAAAAAAAAAAAAATATATGTATATATATATATACAGGGTGATTCCAAATTTTTTTTACAATAAAAGAGGGGTGATAGTACACATCAAGACAAACAATATTAAATAGGAGACCAAGTGTCCAAAACGTTTTCCTAAGGAGATAGCCGCCATTAAATTTTAGGGACCAAAATTTCAAATAAACATAAAAGACGGAAAAATCGGTCGATTGATTTGCGGTTTTCACTAAAATTATTCTTTATGTCGGCATTTACTTGAAATTAAATTATAAAGATAAATTTCAAAAAATGCCGATAGAGGGTGCTTTAGACTTTGGAGTAACGAACAACTATTTATTGCCGGTATGTTTTGCATCTCATTAAATGTTTTCGTAAGTTTACACTTAAATTTAAATTTTGAGCTCAAAATCTGTAGTTGGGAGTGGTTAAGTAACACAAACTGAGCTGTGTTCAGAGGGTTCAAATTTCAAATGATTAAAAAAAACGGAAAAATTGGTCGATTAATTTGCGGTTTTCGCTAAAACTATTCTTTATTTAGGTATTTTCGTGAAAATAAATTATAAAGATAAATTTCAAAAAATGCCGAAAGAGGGCGCTTTAAACTTTGAAGTAATGAACAACTATTTTTTGCCGTTATTGTTTGCATCTCTTTAAATGCTTTAGGAAGGTTAGACTTCAACTTAAATTTTGAGCTGAAAATCTGAATAGTAGGGAGTGGTTAAGAAGCACAAACTGAACTGTGTTCAAGAGGGTGGGGGAGGTTCAAATTCAAAGTAATTATAGAAAATGGAAAAATTGGTCGATTCGTTTGCGGTTTAAAATAAAACTATTCTTTAAGTCAGGATCTTCTTGAAAATAATTTTTAAGGATAAATCTCAAAAAATTTCGTCAGAGGGCGCCTTAAACTTCAGAGTAACCAACAATTCATTTAACCATTATTTTTTGGTTCTAATTAAATGCTTGCAAAAGCATTTTAAATGTTATCTGAAGCTTAGATTTAAACTTAAATTTTGAGCTCAAATCCTGAATCGTTATGAGGAGTTAAGAAGCGCAAACTGAAGTGTGTTCAGGAGTTAAAATTTAACCCTCTTTCCTCCTCGAGAACAATTCAATTTTTCGATAATTAAACATTCCAAACGATTCAGAATTTCAGCCCAAAATTTAAGTCTATGCATTTGAAAGCATTTAATGAGATTTAAAAAATAATACTTAAAAATACTTGTACACTACTCCAAAGTCTAAGGCGCCCTCTATCGGCATTTTGTGAAATTTATCTTTAAAAATTATTTCCAAGAAAAAACTGATTGATCAAGAAAACTGCTGATTTAAAAATTAGTTTTAGCAAAAACCTCAAACGAATCGACCAATTTTTCCGTTTTTTACAATTATTTAAAATTTGAACCCTCTGAACACAGCTAAGTTTGTCTACTTAACCACTCCCAGCTATTCAGATTTTGAGCGCAAAATTTAAGTTCAAGCCTGAGCTTACGAAAGCATTTAATAGGATGCAAAAAGTAACGCCAAAAAAGAGTGTTTCTTTACTCCAAAGTCTAAAGCGCCCTCTATCAGCATTTTTTGAAATTTATCTTTATAATTTATTTTCATGAAAATACCTAAATAAAGAATAGTTTTAGTGAAAACCGCAAATCAATCGACCAATTTTTCCGTTTTTTATAATCATTTGAAATTTGAACCCTCTGAACACAGCTCAGTTTGGGTTACTTAACCACTCCCAACTACAGATTTTGAGTTCAAAATTTAAGTTTGAGTCTAAGCTTACGAAAACATTTAATGAGATGCAAAAAATACCGGCAAAAAATAGTTGTTCGTTACTCCAAAGTCTAAAGCGCCCTCTATCGGCATTTTTTGAAATTTATCCTTATAATTTAATTTCAAGAAAATGCCGACATAAAGAATAATTTTAGTGAAAACCGCAAATCAATCGACCGATTTTTCCGTTTTTTATGTTTGATTGAAATTTTGGTCCCTAAACTTTAACGGCTGCTATTTCCTTAGGAAAACGTTTTGGACCCTTGGTCTCCTATTTAATATTGTTTGTCTTGATGTGTACTATCACCCCTCTTTTATTGTAAAAAAAATTCGGAATCACCCTGTATATATATATATATACAGGGTGATTCATAAAAGATGGGCAGAACTTTAAGGGGTTATAGTACACTTAAAAACAAATAATATTAAATAGGAGACTAAGGGTCCCAGGCGTATTCCCAAGGAGATAGGGGGCATTAAAGTTTAGGGTCCGAAATTTCAAATTATTATAAAAAATGGAAAAATTGGTCGATTCGTTTGAGGTTTTTGCAAAAAATTTTCTTTATGCCAGTATTTTCTTGAAATAAAATTTTAAAGTTCAATTTCAAAAAATGCCGATAGGGGGCGCTTTAGACTTTGGAGTAACAAACAACTATTTTTTAACGTTATTTTTTGTATTTCTTTAAATGATTTCGAGAGCTTAGACTTAAACTTAAATTTTGATCTAAAAATCTGAGTCCTAACGAGTAGTTAAGTAGCGTAAACTGAAATTTGAAATTTGAAACCCTTCTCCCCCCAGAACAAAAATCAGTTATTCCGGATCTTTGTGTCGTAGATTAGGCTCTAACTACTGCCGCGTTTTGCTAAAATTATTCTTTATGTCAGTATTTTCTTGAAAATAAATTTTAAAGAAAAGTTTCAAAAAATTCCGATAGAGGGCGCTTTAGACTTTGGAGTAACGAACAACTATTTTATACCGTTATTTTTTGTGTCTCATTAAATGCTTTCTAAAGCTTAGACTTAAATTTTCAGCCCAAAATCTGAATCGTTAGACGTGGTTAAGTTTCTGGGGAGAGGGGTTTGAAATTTCTACTCCTGAGCACATTTCAGTTTACCATGTCCACACATTGTGTGCTGTGATACGAGGTAAAAAGACACAAATTAGGATTATGTTACCAAAGCATATTTATTAAGATGTAATTACAATAAATGTTCAAAATTGTGACCACCAGAGGTTATGCACGCAGAACAACGGCGAAGAATGGAACGGCGAACATTCGCGAAAACATCAGGCTTTTCGAGCACTTCCCCTACAGCGGCGGAAAGTCTGGCGACCAGTTCCTCGGGGGATTCAATGGGTGTCTCATACATAAGAGCCTTCAATTGTCCCCAAAAAAAGAAATCGAGGGGTGAAAGATCTGGCGAGCGAGCAGGCCAAGCAACAGGACCACCTCGACCAATCCATCTGTTCGGAAATGTGATGTCCAGATAGTTGCGGACGTCTCGTACGTAATGGGCTGGCGCTCCATCGTGCTGGAACCACATGACCCGCCGGATGCGTGGAGGAACAACGTTTAACAGGTCTGGCAGCACATGTTGCAGAAATGTGAGGTATGTTTTACCGTTGAGGCGTTCAGGAAGAAGGTACGGTCCGATTAGGTGGTCTCCGAGGATTCCTGCCCAAACATTGATGGTAAAGCGTCTCTGATGAGCATGTGGATACGTAGCATGTAGACTGACATCCGCCCATACATGTGCATTGTGTGTGTTAAATGTACCTTCACGTGTGAAGGTACATTCATCGGTGAAAAGCACAGTTCGTCCAAAATGTGGATTTAGCGCGTTCTGCTGCAGAAACCAGCGGGCGAATTCAATACGATTTGGATAATCCCCTGGAGACAGTTTCTGGACTCGTTGCACATGAAACGGGAGCAAATGTTCATCCTTCAGTACCCTCCAAGTCATGGACTGTGAGGTATCCACCTGCCTAGCCACTGTTCGTGTACTTGTACTTGGCTGCGCCGCTACTACATCCAGAATGGCTTCTGCAACAACTACTGATTCGTCCTTTTTTGCACGACCTGCATTCGACCGGGAAGCGAGAAATGATCCCGTCTCACACAACTGTCTGTGCAAGCGCTCGAAAGTTTTGCGATTAGGCAACCGCCTGTTGGGAAATCGCTCTCCGTACATTCGTTGTGCCTCTGCACCATTTCCATCTGCCGCTCCGTAAATTAAATGCATCTCAGCCTTTTCCTTATTCGTGAAGGGCACCATCTTCCGATTCATTACTACAGCGACTTACACTTGACTCACCGTTCAGTGGTTTTTATGCCTGAATCGTGTCGAAATTTTGCATACATGTTCTTCTTCTTCCCCATTTGACATTTGCACACTTTCTGTCTCCTTCTTCACCCGGTGACTAGCGTCAGGAATGGAGCTTTAACGTTTGCATGAGCGACGTTTCCAACTGTGCCAGTGCCTTTATGAGTGAATTCCGACTATGCAGTCCTTGACGAAAGTTGTATTTTTGCCTCGTATCACAGCACAGAATCGTTGGGCATGGTTAAGTAGTGCAAACTGAACTATGTTCAGAAGTTGAAATTTGAACCCCCTCCCCTCGCTACTGAACCACGCTCAGCGATTCAGATTTTGAGCTGAAAATTTAAGTTTAAGTCTAAGCTTTAGAAAGCATTTAATGAGACACAAAAAATAACGGTATAAAATAGTTGTTCGTTACTCCAAAGTCTAAAGCGCCCTCTATCGGAATTTTTTGAAACTTTTCTTTAAAATTTATTTTCAAGAAAATACTGACATAAAGAATAATTTTAGCAAAACGCGGCAGTAGTTAGAGCCTAATCTACGACACAAAGATCGGGAATAACTGATTTTTGTTCTGGGGGGAGAAGGGTTTCAAATTTCAAATTTCAGTTTACTCTACTTAACTACTCGTTAGGACTCAGATTTTTAGATCAAAATTTAAGTTTAAGTCTAAGCTTTCGAAATCATTTAAAGAAATACAAAAAATAACGTTAAAAAATAGTTGTTTGTTACTCCAAAGTCTAAAGCGCCCCCTATCGGCATTTTTTGAAATTGAACTTTAAAATTTTATTTCAAGAAAATACTGGCATAAAGAAAATTTTTTGCAAAAACCGCAAACGAATCGACCAATTTTTCCATTTTTTATAATCATTTGAAATTTCGGACCCTAAACTTTAATGCCCCCTATCTCCTTGGGAATACGTCTGGGACCCTTAGTCTCCTATTTAATATTATTTGTCTTTAAGTGTACTATAACCCCTTAAAGTTCTGCCCATCTTTTATGAATCACCCTGTATATATATACAGGGTGATTCATAAAATGTGTGACCCTGTATATATATACAGGGTGTATATAAACTACTGGGCAAAACTTTAAGGGGTGATAGTACACATCAAGACAGATAATATTAAATGGGAAACTAAGGGTCCCAAATGTCTTTCGAAGGAGATAGGCGCCATCAATTTTTAGGGTCCAAAATTTGAAATGATTATAAAAAACGGAAAAATTGGTCGATTCGTTTGCGGTTTTCACGAAAACTATTCTTTATGTCAGTATTTTCTTAAAAGTAAGTTATAAAGATAAATTTCAAAAAATGCCGTAGAGGGCACTTTAGACTTTGGAGTAACGAACAACTATTTTTTATCGTTATTTTTTGCATCTTATTAATTTTTTTAGAAGTTTAGACATAAACTTAAATTTTGAGCTCAAAATCTGTGCTTAACTAGCGCAAACTGAACTGTGTTCAATGGGAGTGGGTAGGTTCAAATTTCATAAGATTATGAAAAAACAGAATAATTGGTCAATTGATTTGCAGTTTTCGCTAAAACTATTCTTTATGTCAGTATTGTCTTGAAAATAAATTATAAAGATAAATTTCAAAAAATGTCGATAGAGGGCGCCTACACTTTGGAGTAACGTACAACTATTTTTTACCGTCATTTTTTGCATCTCATTAAGTTTTTTTAGAAGCTTATACATAAACTTACATTTTTTGCTGAAAATCTGAATCGGTGAGAGTGGTTAAGTAGCACAAACTGAACTGTGTTCAATGGGGGTGGGAAGGTTCAAATTTTAAATGATTACACAAAGCGAAAAAATTGGTCGATTCGTTTGCGGTTTTCTCTAAAACCATTCTTTATGTCAGTATTTCCTTGAAAATAAATTTTAAAGATACATTAAAAAAAATTCCGTTAGATGGCGCCTTAAAATTTAGAGTAACCAACAATTTTTAACTATTATTTTTTGCATCTAATTAAATGCTTGCAAAAGCTTAGACTTAAATTTTGAGCTCAAATTCTGAATCGTAGGGAGGGGTTAAGAAGCGTTAACGGAACAGTGTTCAGGAGTTGCAATGTTACCCTGCCCACCCTACGAACTCAGTTGAATTCTTCGCTACTTAATTACTCACAACGATTCAGATTTTGAGCCCAAAATTTAAGTCTAAGCTTTTAAAACATTTATTTAGATTTAAAAAAATAACGGTTAAAAATAGTAGTTGGTTCAATTTGTTCATGAAACACTTTTAATCCTTTTACATATTACAAATAAAAAATCGTCGTAAGTTTTTGTTGTTTTATTTTGAATTGTGAAAATGGGGTAAAATGGGTATAATATGAAGCTTAATATTTGTCAGTATTTTTAAGGAAGCACTTTTCTGAACTATAGTCTTTTCTATGTTTCTTTATAGAACTTTTTTGAATAAAATTGTTCATTTTTCTGGAATGAGAATAGAATAAATTTTAAAAATACTTTAAAATGTTTAACATTGAATGCGGCTACTTTGAGCCTTATGTAATTATAAAATGCAATTATTGTGAGCAAAATGTAATGAAAAAAATTACTTTTGTAAAAGTGAAAATGCGCGTGTAAAATTGAAATTGACCCTTAAAACTCAAATAACAAAAGCTAAAAAGGAAACAATCACATCTGTTCTAAAGTATCATATTATCACATTTTTTTAAAACTTTGAAATTTGCGATTTGAAAGAAAACCTCACGTTGTAATAAAAAAATAACGGCCAATCTCGGATTCCGTGCTTCAAAATATGTAAGAATCAATTATCAAAAGCTAAAATCATATCAATCACATCTATTTTAAAGTATCATATTTTCACTGTATTTATTTATTTTTTTCAGGATTTAAAAAAAAAATCTTATGCGATGATAAGAATGATGGTAATTTTTTGAATTCAGAGATACAAAGTACGTAAGAAACATAGAAGCAAAGCTAAAAATCATGACACTATCCAATAAAAAAAATATCGTAATAAAAAAATAACGGCCAATCTCGGATTCCGTGCTTCAAAATATGTAAGAATCATATTTTCACTATCATATTTTCATTTTTCATATTTTCATTAATCATATCATATTTTCACTGTATTTATTTATTTTTTTCAGGATTTAAAAAAAAATCTTATGCGATGAAAAGAATGATGGTAATTTTTGGATTCAGAGATACAAAGTACGTAAGAAACATAGAAGCAAAGCTAAAAATCATGACACTATCCAATAAAAAAAATATCGTAATAAAAAAATAACGGCCAATCTCGGATTCCGTGCTTCAAAATATGTAAGAATCAATTATCAAAAGCTAAAATCATATCAATCACATCTATTTTAAAGTATCATATTTTCACTGTATTTATTTATTTTTTTCAGGATTTAAAAAAAAAATCTTATGCGATGATAAGAATGATGGTAATTTTTGGATTCAGAGATACAAAGTACGTAAGAAACATAGAAGCAAAGCTAAAAATCATGACACTATCGAAATTTTGCTGATTAGCGTAATCTAATAGCATTTAAAAATATTTATTTATATATCACTTATTTTTCATTTTGTAAAGTATTGAAGCTGTCGATTCTCGTCATTTTATTTAACAAAAACTCTGTTAATTTTTTTCCACTTATATATTTTAGTACAATTTGTAAATTTTGAATTAATATTTCAGGATGATTATTGATTTCAAATTTATACTGCAGTGTTCACTTTACTCTCAACTATAATTTTTAAATATTTCTGGTAATTATTTATATTTCTGCTAAATTTGTAAATTGTCCCTATTTCTCAGCAAGAAGTATGCTCCAACTTTAACACCAGAACCGCGGAGACGGGTCATTTTGACCCGTACTCAGTGAAAAGTTGTGGATTCGAACCAGATAAGTCATCTTAAAATAATTTACATATAAGCTGCACAAAAATTATTTAAAATAGATAAGTTAAATAGACTTAAATACAAATTCTGATGTGAATTATTTTAATAAAAATTGGGTAAAATGTCCCGCGGTTCTAGTGTTGAGCAAGTCAGTTTTTATCGTTTGTTTGTCTGCGGTCAATTTTAACCATAGAATAATACGACATTCTTCTCTTACTTCTCACTATAATAGGAAAATTTTATTAAATCGTTATAAGACCAAAGAACCATATAAAAAAATCAATCAATTCCTAATTTTTTAAGAAATGATTTATTCCTCCAAATCGCTTTTAAATTACTACTTTACCTCAGTTAAAATATTTTTGTAAGTGGAGTTATGTGTCTATGACTAAACATTTAGAAATTAGCCTTTCGACATAATTGAGAATAAACAGACTATATCTAGCCTTAAGTTGGAAATTCCTAATATTTAGCCAAACTCTTAAAGAATATATATATATATTTAAGTATTATTCAACTCTTATAACTATAATATAAACAAATACTAATTTTAATAATTAACATATTCTCCTTACTCAAAATTCTTGGAAAGGTTTTGAATTTAATGAAGATGATATATTTTTAGAAACTGCCAAAACAAATTTGAATCGTCTTCATTTCGTAAAGCGGAAAGACGTTTAATTCTTTAACAATGAAAGCAATTTGAGAAATTGGAAATTTTTCCGCAGTCATTTTAAAATTAGACTTATAATCATTGTCTGATCCTTTTAAATCAAAAAGAAAAGTAATTGAACAAATATTTCTAATCAATAAATGCATTTCAACATAACTAATTTAATGGAAAATGTTAGCGAAGTAAAACCTGATATTCTAGACATAAAGAAGCAAAGACCGAAATAAAAATTGAGAAATTTTCATTAGGTATATTGGTTTGAAAAATAGTTTTCGTTAAAACTTCTCAATTATTATTTTATGAAATCATCTTAGATTTATTTTCAGTGAAATTATCCTGCACTTATCTTTACAAAATGTTATTTTATGTTAAACAGCTAATCGGATTAGACAGTAATAGGAGGTGGGGAAAAAATAAAGAGTAAAAAAAAGGCAGTGTATTTGGTAAATTTAACTCTGGAGAATATAACTGATATTAATATGTGGACTTTATTTCTTTTTTCTTAATATCCATTATAATTGAAATGTTTAAAAATTTGTTTGTCTGACCCTCTGGCAGTACTAGTGCCCGAATTGAGCTATCTGGGGCCCCACAGAAAGCATAATCCTGGGGGACCCCTTCTATCTATCCATAGAACTTGTTTCTGAGTAATATAAAAGTTGATAGTTTTAAATTTAATACATATTCTATGTATTCATAGATTTCATATACAGAAAGAACGATAAATGCTACAGATTCACATCTACTTAAAGTATATTGTATAGCACGTTAGTGATGAATATTAATTTTGCTGTATTTCAAGTAGTGCAGCATTGTGGAAATACCCTGTAAACTAATAATATAACGGAATTATTGCTGTGTGTTCTTGTAAACAAACTTATTATTGTTGACTCTATATTTTGTATTCCTTGATGCATACAATTTTAAATATTTTGTGTATCGTAAGATTACTAAAATATACTTTACAAATATTTTTTTCCCGACAAAAAAGCCTTGTGAACGTTCCTGTAAATGAACTATAAATGCTTCACACTTTATTTTCAACCGCAAAAATTCCACAGTAAACCCAAATAAATACACCAATTAACGTAAAATCTGGCGTATAAGACGCACCTGCGATTTTTGAGTGTATTTTTCTACTTTTAGGTATATTCCCGTTCAACGTGCATCTTTTTCTTTGCAAAGAAACCTGAAATATACATACATATGCGACGTACTTGTTGTTTGAAATCATTCATTCAAAAAAAATTTCTAGTCTTTCAAAAAACACTGAAGTAATATGTGACAATTTTTTGAAAGACGAGAACTTTTTATACAGAATAGGAAAAATATATATTTTTTAAACTTACTTATTAAATCTTAATTGAATAAACTCATGCAACTAAAATTATTAAAGCTGTTTTTTTTAAATAAAAGTTTATTTAATATTAAAGCTACTTTTTTTTTTACAATCATATTTTCCTTGTATTTAAATCTACCGTTTTTATATTTGTCGCATAACTGGCACCCATAAATTTCGATCTTATTTTTAGTATTAAAAATGCGCGTTAGACGCCGGATTTTACGTAGAATAAACAGGCAGACGGTCAGAAAAACCTAAGTTATAAACACTTTTCAACTATTTTAGGAGTGTATGAAAAAAATAAAAAGTCTCTTGTTATACACTATAACACATTTCTATAGATTATAGAATGCGTAAATTTTGTCTTTCATTTATCGAGACACTCAAAAGAATACGGTTAGACAACTGACTATGGTCAGTACTTGCTGTTTGTTATGTGTGACTGTTTACAATATTTAGCGTATGGCGTGGTGTTCATAAATTCTATAGATCACATGCAAGATAGGGCGAAAGAAATCGCATACATTAGCTAATATGGACGGCAATTTCTAAAATTGGGTTTTTACCCAATTATTTACTTTGTCACTGTTTATATAGATACAGTAAACTCTGTCTGAAGCAGAATCAATCAGGACCGAAACAGTTTTCTGTAGAAGACAATATTTCGCCTTACACAATTTTACTTTATGTCAATGGATTCGTGACGAATTGAAAACCTTTCCGATTTAGAAAGATTTCTTTCTTACAGAATCCACCTTATACAGAGTTTACTGCATTTCATTTCATTGTATAAAATATTAATCTTCTTTATACTATGATGTTTATGTTGGAAAGTGCTTTTTAATGTATATCTGGTGCATGATTTTTCGTTCTTGTTTTATTTTGTTTTTATGAAAATTAAATTTTGATATAGACACCTTTTTGGCAAATGCCTTTTCATTTTTTATGTTTTACGGTACTTTTTTTTTCACGGTTAACATTAGAACAGCCGGGAATTTAGTCAAGTTTGATAAAAAATATTCCACACCATAATGATTATTTTAAACAGTTTTACATTTTTGACTAACATTTTTAGTTTGTATATTATTTAAACTTAGTTTATAATGAAATTTCTGATTTCAACCGAAATATGTTCAAGTGGTAGCAGTGGAAATGACCACTTGCGGCCGTTCTAGTCTTAATAACAACGCTGTAAACGGAAAAACTCTCAACTTGACTGGGGGGGGGGGGGGGACTATCAATTTTAGCACCAGTGAGAAACTGGTTAATTTACAGAAAAATGGTAATTTTTCACATTTTTTAAACAATTTTTCTGTAAAAAAATACCTATTTTTTTAAAAATTACGAAATATACATTTTCTTTTTATAGAAAAAAAAAATTGTTTTAAAAAAAAAAGAAAAAAATTCTGTAAAAAGTACAGGATTTTTTTTCCTGTAAAAATCTCATATTTTTTTCACAGTGAATTTTTTTCATTAAATGTTTATTATTATAGCTATTTAAGCTGTAATTTTTCAGCTAGATAATCTTTTCTAAGTTTTCTTGTTAGCATAGCTTATTTAAGTATTTTTGTAAACCACACCCATATATTTTCTTGGTGTACAAAATCCGTAAACAGATTTCTATCATTCTACTTCTAATCATCTCACTCGCGATGCAAAACAAAGAGTTATAAATCCTGTCATTCACTTGCGAAAATATTTTCTAACACTCCATGCATAGATTAAATAATAATTAATTTACTAAGCGGTTGCATAAAATTCATTTAAAATCCATTACACCCAAGTAGGTTTTTAAAATATAAAGCTATTCATTTATGATGTTAAAAATCTATGTAGAAAGATTTTTAATTTAGTTCCTTACATTTTTTAAAAGAAAACTTAAAAATTAAATTACGCATTTTTCTTACCATTAAAATTTAACAGTATGTTTTGCCTTAATTAATTGCAGAAATCGACAATTAAATAACGTAAAAAATTCTTTTAAATTTTATTTTTAACTAAAACGTTTAAAAAAGCCACATTAATTAATGCAATGTGTTTAAAACGTGACCACTATGTATTAAGGCTCTCGAAAACGCACAATAAAGTTCATAAAGGGCTTTTACGGTTCAGTTTTTCAGAAGTGTGACGCAATCTTTAAGAAGACATAGTCCCTTTTCAACAGTTTTATTTATTTTTAAAAATGTGGTTCAAATGATGAACTCGCTGCATTTAAATGTTAAAAAAGCATACATTTTGAAAAAAAAAATTAACTACATATTTAATTTTCTTAATTAAAATAAAAAAAAATTAGAATTTAAAAAAGTCTTACTTCTTTAAATTCTACTATCTTTGCTCATTTTTTAGGGTTCCATACTTAAAAAGATAAAACGGAGCCATTATAAGATCATTCCTGTGTCTGTCTGTATATCTGTAACAGCCAATTTATGTCAAACTATAGAACTGGGAAATTTCATATCGGGGAAGTAATAAAGACTTGACCCACATATTTATAGATTATTAAACATTAACAAATTTATTTAAGAAAAATGTAGAGGGTGTAATTAAGTTTCTTGAATTATATATAAATATATATATATCTTTTAGGGTATCGTGTAAAAACTTTTGTAACGCTGAACTCAGAAATTATTTTCTTTTAATTTTAGGTGTTATATTTTCAGAGATATCGCCGAAAATTTAGAGCAAAAATCTGTTCCCATATCTATTTCCCAATTTACTGAAACAAAAATTATAAAAAAATTACAGGTAGTAAGCGTCAATTTAAACCAAAAAAAAAAAAAAAAAAAAAAAAAAAAACTGTAGCACTTATTTTAGGTCACACACTTTTGAAGTAAACCGCATTTATTTGTTGAGCCCAAATTTTGATGTGCGGGCATTCAGCAAATGTGTTGAGAAGTGCTGGAGGTACACATCGTATCAAATGTGTAAAAGCATTGTTGATAAATTTTTAGAAAAATAATGTTTTTTAAATAGCCGAGATATTAATCCTTAAAGTTATGGATGGTTTGGAGATACATATTGATAGGGTCGCCATATGCTCTGTATCATCGGCTTCTAAAGCCTAGATAACAACTTTTAATGACATATTTCAGTAATGCAATGTCCAGTATCAGTATGAAAGCAATAAACGTCAAATTGTTAAAAACAGACTAATTTAATTAGAATTAATCAGGTATATACTCTGGGAATCACGACTAAATTTCATTAATTGGATCTTTCAATACGATTCCTGTGACTTTAAAAGTTAATTAAAATCAATCTGAAAAAAAAATGGAAAAGATGGTATTGCACATTAAAACCTCCTTTAAATGCCTACTAAGCACTATGTCAAATTTAAACTCAGAACAATGTTTTTTTGTTTTACCTTCGCTGTAAAAAAGAAAGATTATTATCACGCTAAATTTGTTTTTATAAAACGGCAAATGAAGTTTAAATATGCACTACTTTTATTGTCAATACCAAATCAAGTTCATCAAGAGAAAAAAAAGATTAGCATAAGGTTGAGAAAAGAGTTATATAGAATAGTAATATTTAATAATATTTAAGTTTAACATATCTCTGAACTTTTAAGGTATATTCTTTCATACTTCTTTGGTATTACAGGTATACCCAATCTTGCGTTGTACGATTTTTTCAAAATCTTATTATTTTTTTGCAAAGATTTTTTTATTTATACAGTTACTAATTAATACGAAAACTGTTATACGAAACCCTCTGAGCACAAGCGGTACTTGCACTTGACCGTACATTATTATTTTTTAAAAGATTTTTAAAAGTGTGTTATACAAGGCTGAGTGTGTATTTTTAGATTTATCTAATATTATATATATTTAATAATTATATTTAATATATTTTTTTTTCTAATACATATAGTGTAAAATGATGAAATCTAACACATCTTCATATACCTTTATTAAAAAAAATATTATAAAACCTGAATGCTAATTTCATACGCAAATTTATTACATATATAATAAAGAACATGAAAAAAAAATCTCTGTCTAAAGTACAAAAAAAGCATTGACATTTTTTAAAGTATGAAAATAAAGAAAATATGAACATGGAGGATAAGCCATTCAAATTTTTTAATTTATATGGTTAAATGCGCTAGGCGTGTTAACAAAATTTACAAAAACTTGCGATATAATTACCGTATGGTAAAAATGAGGTGTCAAATTATTCAAAATTAAACAAACTTTTATTTAATATTAAAATAACAAAATCGAATTTTTCACCAATTTTCAAGTAAAATTTTCATTTAACGTAATAAAGAATAGTGAAATAAAAATAACTTTCCAGTCGTTGTATTACATGAATTGAAATTGAAAGTAAAAAAAATAATAATAATAATAAAGCATTATTTGAAAGGTATTCAACAATGCAAATCTTTCTCATGCTTTTCAGAAATTTTACGTTATCACCTACAATTTGAGAGGCTGCAATAAGAAAGAAAAAAAATAAGAGAGAGAATTTTTCACTATCTACAGCCTTCAAGATACGAGGACTTCCAAATAGCGAAAGTTGCTATAGTTACGTCTTGGAAAAAAGAACTAAAAGCGATGAACTAAATTCATAAATATTCTATTTTTTCCTAACTTATGCAAGTAAATCGAAGCCAGAACATTTCGTTTGAAAATAATTACATTAATCAAATGGAACATTATTTTTCTCCCGTTTCAAATTTTTACCAATTTATTTTTCTTTTCTTTTGTGAAAATCTGAATAGATTTACCGAGAATCCATTTAAAAGCGGCATGTTATCAAATTTCCCCTAGATAAATTAAGATAAATTTAAAACTTAATCTTGACTGACGGCATTAAAATACTTTGGTAATTCTCGACAGTTATGGGAGAGGAAATACTTTTGTTATTTTTATATTTTCGTGGCCAGTCATGTCAAGTATTATAGAGATGCGTTTAAAATTGCGAAACGGTAATTACACAAAAAAAGACAAACACAGTAATGTTTGAATAATAGTTTCAGATGCAGGTTAATTAAATCAACCTTTGTGCTAAAGAATCTTTTATATAATTTTATGTCCCCCCTCCCCCCCCAAAAAAAATAGATAAGGGGACATAGTACCTTGAAATTGATCAAAATATCGATTTTACTTTTTATAATATTAAATGGAAGCTTTTACTTTTTTAATTAAAATTTTAATCTGTATATAATTTAAACTTACTTTATTATGAAATTTCTGATTTCAACTGAAATATCTTCATATGGTAGCAGTCAAAATGACCGCTTGTGGCCGTTCTAATATTAAGAGTAACACTGTAAACGGAAAATCTCTCAACTTGACTGGGAAAAAACTATACATTTTGGAACCAGTGAGAAACTGGTTAATTTGCATAAAAATCGATAATTTTTCACATTTTTTTTAAACAGTTTTTCTGAAAAAAAGTATAATTGTTTGTGAAAATCACGAAATATACATTTTTTTACAGAAAAAAATCATTTTCTTTAACCCTTTGAGCTCTGATGGTAGAATTTTCTACCACGTAGTTTTAATTCCGAAATGTCACAACGACATCAGAAAATTCAGCCAGATTCATTTGAAAAAGTTATAATGCATGTTTATGTGTATATCGTAATCCGAATTTTTCCTTTTCAAAATACTGGTGCCAATGTGACATTTGGAATTTTGAAGCAATTTACTTACCAGAGCTCAAAGTGTTAAAACTGGTTATACCTGTAAAAAAGAGAAAAAAAAGGAATAGGATAAGGTTGAGGAAAAAGTTATACAGAATAGCAATATTTTTTATTATTTTGGCTTCACCTCTTTGAACTTTTATGGTATATTCATTTATACTTTTCTGGTATATACAGCTATACCCAATCCTGCATTATATGTGTTTTTTTAATCTTATTATTCTTTTTGCGAAGATGGATTTACTTATAGAGTTACTAATTAATATATTTATTGTACGGAACCCTACATTAACCATACATTTTTAAAAAAAATTTAAAAGTATATTATACAAAAGTGAGTACGTATTTTTAGATACATGTAATATTATATTTAATATAATTTTTTACTGATAAATATAGTGTAAAATGATGAAATATAACAAACCTTCATGTACCTTTAGTTAAAAAAATATTCTAAAGCCTGAAGGCTAATTTCATACGCAAATTTTATATGTATATAATGAAAAACATGAAAAAAAAGTTAAATCTCTATCCTAAGTACAAAAAAGCCTCGACATTTTTAAAAGATGAAAATAAAGAAAATATGATCATGGAGAAAAAACCGTTTAAAATTTTAATTTGTATTTGTAAATGCTCTGGGCGTATTAAAAAATTTGCAATATATGCGATATAATTACAGTATGGCAAAAAGTAAGCTTCCAAATATTTACAATTAAACAAAATTTCATTTAATATTGAAAAAAAGGAAATCGAATTTTTGACCTAATTTTAGGTATAATAACCTCTTAATGTAATAAAGAATAGTGAAATAAAAGTAGCTTTCCAGTCGTTGTATCACATCAACTGAAATTGAAAATTAAATAATAATAATAATAATAATAATAATAATAATAATAATAATAATAGTAAAGCATCATTTGAATGGTGTTCAGTAATGCAAATCTCTCTCATGCTTTTGAGAATTTTACATTATCAGCTACAATTTCAGAGGCCGCCAAAAAGAAAGAAAAAAAAATAGAGAGAGAATTTTTCACAATCTTACAGCTTTCAAAATACGAGGGTTTCCAAATAGCGAAAATTCATATAGTTACTTACGTCTTGGAAAAAAATAACTAAAAGCAATGAACTAAATTCATAAATATTCTTCTTTTTCCTAATTTCTGCAAGTAAATCGAAGGCAGAATATTTCGTTTGAAAATAATTACATTAATCCAACGGAACATTATTTTCCCCCAGTTTCAAATTTTTACCCATTTATTTTTCTTTTCTTTCGTCTGGATAGATTTAACGATATTTGATAAAGTCCATTTAAAAGCGGCATGTTATCAAATTTCACATAGCTAAATTAAGATAAATTTAAAAATTAATCTTGAGTGACGCCATTAAAATACTTTCGTAATTCTCGAAAGTTATGGGAGACGAAATACTTTTGTTATTTTTATATTTTCGTGGGCAGACATGTCAAG